>JAQOWZ010000002.1:46913568-48296485 GCA_035578165.1 Stenolophus ochropezus | reverse complement strand
AAAATATATCTCTTCCATAACAAAAATGAAAAAGAACTTCGATGTTTAAGTTATTTAAATTTTATATAACAAAATCAATCTTTCTTGCTTTTGACGCAAATATACCTACAACATCTTCATTGGATATGTTTATTTCCCGATGTATACTCATAAGTGACAATCCAGTCATTCTGTCTTCATTTGTTGAGTTTCTAAGATATGTTTTCAGCCGTCTTAATGTTGAGAATGATCGTTCTTGTGTAGTTGTTGATACAGTTAATTGCTATATGCATTAAAACTGTTAAATACGAAATACAAAATGGCAACAGGTTTTTTAAATTTTATTTTACATTTCGGAGGGGGTTTGAACCCCCAAATCCCCCCCCTTGAATACGGCCTTGACTGGAAGAAACACAATATTGGTGAAATATTTTAAAGAGAATAGTAGCTACCATACAATTGTTCGGAGGGTTAGGTTTTAGCATTTCGTGGGACTGACGGAAATTTAACCTTAAATTCAACAGGGAATTACTTAACTTGCTTATATTTAGCACAATATTATGAACAGAAAGTGTAATGTTAACTATTTTTTTCACGACATGCATAGAAAGCTCTACTTTCTTCTCGAGAAATATTGAGGAAAATGCACAGTGTTACCAACAATATAACATATATTATTACGGAATGAAATATTGGAAAAATTCATTTAAATTGAAATATTGGCAATACATTACCAATTGCACTGCTAAATGTCAAAGTTTACATAACCTAATTTTCTAACTCATCATATTGTTGTGCGTTTTTGTCTAAATAAATCGATTTTTGAAACATGTCGAGAAAAAAATGTTGTGTCTAACACGAAAGGCAAGCACTTTTTCCACTCTCTTCTAATGCCCTGAGTCAAATTCGAGCTCGAGTGGTAAAAAGATGTATGTCAAATGAACTAAATTTATTTTTTTAAATTATACATTTTTATTATAAATACAGTTTTTTAATAAATGCTTCAGAAGTAGGAGTGTTTTTTCAAAATTTCCCGAAATTCAACAAAAATAACAATATCACAAGTTATTTGTTCGGAATTTATTGATTTAATGATGGGAGATAAATTAAAAAAGAAATTTTGTGAAGAAGTGGAAGAACTAGTTGATGGATTCTATCAATTATGTTTATGAGAGAAAAATAACAATTTTTTTTTAGGTTTAAGGTACGTGTTGTAGGTACGTAACAAAAAAATAAAGTACCTACAGGGGTCAAATTTTATAACCGCTTCAGGCTTCAAAATACATAAATCCGGCTCTGAACAGGACATCAAACATTGTACTCATGTGTAAACTTGTTGCAAATATCTGATTAATCTGATTGTAATCTTCCTGATGAAATCTCTTATCTTTTATTTTAATGATTATATTTATAAATAAACTTTGCTTGACGTTAGAATTAGAGTTTTCACATTGAAATGGAATAAAAATATTAAATTTTTATCTGATTATTTTTCTGCACTTTTTTTACAAAAACAAGCTTAATTTTACTGATAAAACAGTCACACATTACGGTAGTTATTGCAGATTAATTACTGATATTTAGTAAAAAAAAATAACATTATTATCAGTGATGATAGATAATATCAAGAGTTACATATGATTTTAAATCAATTCAATTGATGAAAAATCTGATTGTTCAACACGTTACCTCCCGATTTCTTTAGTTTGTAGTTTTAAATTATTTTTTATCACAGTTAATAATATTTTCCCTTGCGTCTTTGTAATACATTTAAATTTAACATTGCCGACCCAGAACTGTAGCGAAAATCGAAATAGCAGTTATTTAGAAGGAGGTGAAAATCTAGTCCTTATAAATGCAATATTTCTAACCTCTTTCTGTATTTTGTAAACAACTCATCTGTTGTGTTAATATTAATTTTTTTTTGATTAGCTATAGTTTTTTTCTTAGGTTAGCTAGTTTTATAATAACATTTAGGGCGATATTACAGGTTTCTATTGTACAAGTTATTTCTTATTGGCTGACAATACGTAGTTTCTATGGATAGTTATTTATTTTACTTTTACTCCGGCGGCGTAAAAGTAAAAAAAATCTACTCACATTAGAAAAGATGTCACGGTTGAAATACAGTATACGGGCATCCGATGTGCGCATGCGTCAAAATGACAGAAACCGGAGATTCTCAAACATTTATTTGACCCAATGTTGTCTTATTGAAATATGGTAAAATTAGTTTTAGGTCAGGTTGGTTTAGGTTAGGTTTAGATTAGGTTCAGGTTAGGTGTTGGTCAGGTCAGAGAACTAGAGAGTAGGAGAACGCGCTTAGACGAGTGCGCATCCAATTTTTAAGAGGACGTTAAGGAGCCGGCCATTTTGAAGGCGGTTTACGTCAAGTGTGTGTCAAATCGAATAGTTTAGTGTGCTTTGAGTTTTTATTTTGTGTTTTAAAAGACAATAAATAAGTGTATTATTTTTACCATTTTTGCAATGTCGTGTTCTGTGACTGGATGTAATAATTGTCGTCGATTTAAACCCGAAGAATTTTTTAAATATTTCATAATTACAGTAGCTCAGAATTTTTACCATAGAACTACAAATCTTTTTCCTTATTTGGAAGATCATTTCAAAGAGACACCATTAATTGAAGAAAATCATGGTATCGCATTATTGAAATCAATTATAAGTGCATATAGCAGAATAAGGTTTTTTAATTTAGCTAAAAGATATACATCTATATACTGCAGGGTACTTTAGTACGACGTCAATTAAATAAATTAATTTTATTTAATCACCAATAAAAAAATATGTACATATATTACACGATTTTGTATCACCTAGAGATTTTTAAATTTTTTATTTTTGTATATCAATCAAAACTTATTTTTATAATACAATAAAATTTTCATAAAAATATGAAAAAAATCAAGCCTAATATTTATTCCCTAATCCTCGCATACATATTCTTCATTTACGAATAAAATTTGATTATAACAATATTTAATTGTGAATATGTTTCTTATATCTTATTCTAATTTTCAAGTTTCCCGCTTAAGCTCGCCTTGAAAATGGCGACGTTCAATATTCGTTCGGTCGCGCATCGTGAAGTGCCTTCTCCCACTCTCTAGTTCTCTGGTTCAGGTCGGGTTATGTTTAGGTCAGGTTAGGTTCAGTTTAGGTTTAGGTCAGGTTAGGTTCAGGTTAAGTTTTGGTTAAATTTAGGTCAGATTAGGTTTAGGTTGGGTTAGGTTAAGTTAAGTTTAGTTTAGATATACTATCAAGGACCATTGTTTTGTTGCCACTGATCTCGCCAAATTGCCTCCTGCCGGCAAAAAATTGCACTTCATGATTCACGTATATTGCATTTTTACCAACGCATTGTACCGATAACCTCACGTTACTTACAGCGGAGAAATAATGAGAAAAGCACGAACTTCTCCCACTCATTTTACTTCTCCCACAGTTGGTGAAGCTTGCACTTATCCAACCAAAAAAAAAGGGAGGCAATTCTATCGTATGTGTAAGGATTTTTTTTGTCAATACAGCTATGCAAATATTACAGTAAACAGTAAACCTTTTAAAAATCATTATGAACAAATTCCTCTAGAAGTAAAACTATTTTACAAGGAGAAATATTAAGCCCAATTCTATTTGGTCATTGTAGTCGAACGTGACGTAATTCGCTCTGATTGGCGTTCAACATAACATGGCGGATTGTCGTATTTTGTGGTTTTATTTTATTAAAATATTAAATAATCTCACTCATAACTAAAAAATAAATACGTTTTTTGCAATCCATAATTTACATTTCATTACATAGATGCATAACTTTAGTGACTTTTGTTTACTGTCATCATCCCTATTGTTTTCTATCCAAAGCACTCTTATTTCAGCCAGATATAAATAAAATACATATAAATTTAACATGCATTTTTCTCAATTATTTTGTTATATTAGTATATGATATGTACATATCGTTGAATTCAGAAAAAAATACTCTATCGAATAACCTAAAAATAAACATACATTCCCATTTAAAATAAGAAAGTTGTGGCCCGTATTTTGAGAACCACTGGTTGAAAAAAAAAATTTTTTTGCTCATTGTATTAGTCTTGTAAAATGGTGGTTCTTTGCTAATTTAACCAACCTCGTAGCTCTTATAGTTCTCGAGATAGCAATGGTGGCACTTTTAAATGGAACACCCTGTATAAAACTATTTTAGACAAAACAATCAAAGAGGCATTAGCATCGGGGCCGGATCCAGGGGTGGGCGAGGTGTAAAGGCAGGCAATTCACATAATTTATTTAGACAAATAATTTATACATACTCATATTATTTTTAGGATTCAGGGTTAAAATTATCACTTACCAAATATATTAATAATTATCTGAAGTACTCATATATGTAGGTATACCTATACAGATATTCCATTTAAAAAAAAGTACAAATAGACAATATCTACGAAAATTAAACTTCCTTTAGCAAAGTTGTACAGATTTAGGGTAACTCAGTGGTTAATTTTTAAGCAGTTGCTAAATTTTTTGACAAATAAAAACAAACATTCCAAGTGATATTTTGATATTTTCTCTAGTGCTGTCTATTTTTGTCGGAGAAAACAATTAGCAATTGATTAAAAATTTAATTGAATTACAGTATAGGGGGTTAATTAGTTATTAAAAGCTGTAAAAACTTTATTTAAATAATTTTTCCATATCTATAATAACTTCGGAGGAAAAAGGTGTTTCCAATTTCGAATTCCATCCTGTATACAGGGCCGGATTTAGCATTAAGCGGGTGAAGCGGTGAAGTAATTAAGATGTGAAACCAAAATTGATACATAATAACAAAAGTAAATACAAGAAACACAATATTTTAAAGTGAATAGTAGCTACAATAAAATTATTAGACGAGTTAGGTTTAACATTTTGTGGGACTGACGAAAATTCAGCATCAAATTCGAAAAGGAATTACTTAATTGAAAGAATCAGTTTATTATTCCCTTTTTGGGCCTTAATAGGGCATGTTTATAGAGATAAAATAATAGAAAAAAATGTAGGTTTAGGTACGAGTTAAATACATATACAAAAATTAAGTATAGGGCCCAAATTTTATAACCGTTTCAGGTCCCAGCATACATAAATCTGACTCTGCGTGTAAATGTATAAGTTAATGTACTTGTTCTAAATGTGATCACCAAAGGTGTATAAATATATGCTAAAGTTAATAAACCTTACACCGGAAGGCAGAAATAAGGTTCAAGGATTAAGTAAGTAAGTAAGCCAAAGTCGGTTTATATATACGAGCTCACTTTTATAATAAAATCGCGATTTTACCGCTCACTTTTACATCAAAATCTTTTATAAAAACGAACGTTAAAATCGCGATTTTATTATAAAAGCGAACTAACTCACTTTTATAATAATATCGTGATTTTAACTTTCAATTTTACATAAGATTATGATGTAAAAGTGGGCGTTAAAATCGCGATTTTAGTATAAAAGTGAGCTCGTAATACGAGCCAATAACTTTGGAGGAAAATTTTATTAAGATTTTTTATATGCAACTTTTATTTGCATTTCATCCTGTATATGATTGAAATATATTTTCTTAGTTCAATGCAAACTGCCTGGAATTTTTATATGACATAATTACGTATTGATTTTTCAAATTTTAATAGCCAATCAACGGTTATTATCACAGGCACTTTTTAAAGAAACTCAAGTCTCCAAATCCAAATATTGTTTGAATCATTTAACGTAATTCAAGGAAAGTGTAAAGTACACATTCCAATGTAAAATTGCCACCTAATTTAAATTATTGAATTAAATAAAACCAAATTAAATATCAAAAGTCAGGTTGACAAACTGATACGTCAAATATAAAAAAAAAACTAATTGTACCTGCCATGGGGCAAAATATTTAGAGTATATTTTTCTTATTAATAAAAAAAAACATTTCAGTTATTATTGAAAATGAGCTTAGAAATTTTATATTTACGGAAAATAACCTGTCGTGTGTATCGGGTGTAAGTATCAAAAGAAATTCGTGAGCGTGCAACGTGCGTGATCGTGAACAAAATAATTACTTACTATTGTGTGTGATCGAGTGTGAGTGCCAAAACAAATTCGTGAGCGTCCAGCGTGCGTGATCGTGAACAATAGTTATTTGTATCACTAGTCCGGAAACTGAGTTTCTAGGTGTGTAATACACAAGATTATTTGCGCGAATGATATTTTTATTTTATTAAAGAAATATTATTACCACTTAAAATATTATGTTAGTAACATGGTAAAAAATAAAACGAATATGAATTGACATTTTTCAACAATTAACGTAATATAATGGTACAACACGATTATAATATGAATAAAAAATGAAAAATAGTTGTTTTGTTTTAATTAACGTTTTACATTTCCAATAAAATAAATTTATAAATTTTGACAGAATGTATTGCTGCAATATGTAAAAACAGAGAGTTTCTGGATGATTTTAAGTTGTGTAATACAAGTCATAATAGAACGGAGGCGCGAAAAATAATTATTTACCTCTCCGGGACAACATAGTGCTTCGCGGATTACATAGTGCTGGTAAGCGACTCGCCATATCTCTCTAATAAAAATTAAATATTTTGAAAGGGTCGGGATAGCTGTGAACACATCTAAAACTAAAATACTCCCTGCTGTACGTAGTTTCAAATATAATGAGCCGTGCTCAATACCTTTTACTAATTATTACAACTAAGAGTTTTACTTACTAAAATAGGTTTAATTATTACAACTAAGAGTTTTACTTACTAAAATAGGTTAGTTTAATACTAGTGATTCTGGTTCCTCATATCACTGCTAGCTACTACTATTTCTGGGAATAACATGAGTGGTATTTTCTAAATATCGATTTTTAAGCGAATAACGAGTTTAATTTCGGAAAAGAATACAATGATTACTAAAAAAGTCTCTAAATTGTCTCCATTTACTTTCTTTGAGTGTTTATTGGATTCATTAAATGGATGGATTTCTAGTTGAAGCAAATATTTTCTTAAAATATTTATAGTATTTTATGAAAAATCTACTTAAACTACAACGATTACAAGTAGATTTTCCTAAAGTACTATAGCTTTTTACGAAAATATTTACTTCATATAAAACATATATGTATAAAGAATATAGAATTAAAAAAGTATAATTTTATTTGAAAACAATACAATACATGCTTTGCCTCAATAAGAGCAAAGCAAAGACACTTACTGAAAAAAACGGCGTCCAGATCTAAAGTTCTAAAGTTCTTTTATATTCAAAACTTCCAACCACTTGTCAAATTAATCTCGATGTGCCCTACCTGAAAGTTGATAAAGTTTTTTACTTGGTGTTTAATTATACCGGGTGTCCCAGCTCGACCGACACATAGGAGTTTTACATAGGAAATCAGTTAATTATGAATAGTATCTCCCCAGTGCAAGATATTAACTTGAAATTTTGTAAGCTTATTGGGGAATATTATTTCTATGGATTACAGTTATTTGAAATATGTAATTTCGTCTGCAAGACGCGATTTATTAAATAATAAAATCTAACATTTTCGTTCAAAATCAGTCAGCCATGGAAATAAACGAAAATATTTATGTGACAGTTCTGACAGTTAATGACATGCCATTGTAGATATTTATATTTTTGTAATATTGGTATATTATTTAACAAAAAGAAACTAAATTTAACTTAAATAATATTAAAATACAGGAAATAAGAATTAAAATCAGTGATACTTCACTAAACTGTCAGATAAATATTTTCTTTTATTTCCATGGCTGTCTGATTTTGAACGAAAATATTAGATTTTAAATTTAATAAATCTCGCCCTGCAGACGAAATTGCATATTTCAAATAACTGTAATCCATAGAAATAATATTCCCCAATAAGCTTACAAAATTTCAAGTTAATATCTTGCACTGGGGAGATACTATTCATAATTAACTGATTTCCCATGTAAAACACCCATGTGTCGGTCGAGCTGGGACACCCGGTATAATAAATATAACACAAATCAAAATATAATAGATATTTTGTTATGTAATAAATCAAAATGTAATATCAGCTAACTGAATATTAATTTTAAGTACAATCAAGATAAAAAAAACAAATCATGGCCCGATAATATTAAATCATCTTAGCATTACAATTCGGTATTCGGTACACTTCAATCGTGGAATATTAAGTTTATCTACAAACAATAACTGCCCGATAACGCTAAGGGGCCTGTTTCACAAAACTACAAGTCTTTTAATACAAGTGTAACACTAGGCAACGCTTGTCAAGTTATAAATTCTATTGGCACGTATTGAAAATTTGACAAACGTTGCCAAGTGATACACTTGTATTACAAGACTTGTAGTTTTGTGAAACAGGCTGATCGTTTCAATTTAAAATGTCAAATGCATAAACAAAATTGAGGGAAAAACTTGCGACATAAGCTAATGGTACTGGTGCTGCCATCTCATTTCCACTTACTGGTACACCATTTTCAAGCATTATGATTGACTGATTTTCATAAGAATTTTTTAGTAGAATTGGAATTGAAATTCCAGTTTTAAATTTTATCACTGAATTCAGAGTAAAATTATGTATCGAATAAGAAAATAAAAAGTATATGGTTCTATTTAAAATAAATAAAGTGGTCCCCATAGAACCACCAACCAAGAAATTGTTTGCTAATTTTTCTGACTTCACTGCTCTTATAATACTCGAGATAGCAATAGTATACTTGTTCCGCTTAAAGATAGGTAAAAAGAAGAGTTTATAAATAAAATATGTCTTTATTATTAAATATAGGCATATACAGACCCAGCCAAATAATAATGCGTAAATGTACACAAATCTATAACAAATGTAACTACAATCATGCTCATACTTAGTAATAAAGTTAAATACTGATATTATATGTGAAGACTTGGCCTCGGAACTTAACAAACGGGAACTAAAGTTTAATGTGTTTTGAAAACTCCGTCACCAGCACCCATATAACCTGGCCAGAACTGCTCTTTAATAGGAGAAATTTGTGCGCATTTTTCATCAGGTTTCAATAGTTGACACTTGCATTGGATCCGTATTCGATATATGGTCATCTGGCCCAAACTAAGCTGCGAAATTTGGTTGTAATAGGAAGATTTCTTCAACTCCAATGTTTTTGGATCGGGACTGGGATTGGAATTGGCTTTAGGAAGAACTCCTCTCTCTTCTAGACACATCTTCGTGAAGAGATCTTCTTTAGTAGTTTTTTCTAAGTTGTGATATTTATCTGCAAAGTTTATTAAGTAATAGTACATTACTTTACTAGTGTGAAGTTGGCTACGAGCGAAATGAGTGCTGTCAATTCACACGAGGTGG
This sequence comes from Stenolophus ochropezus, assembly GCA_035578165.1. NCBI lineage: Eukaryota > Metazoa > Arthropoda > Insecta > Coleoptera > Carabidae > Stenolophus > Stenolophus ochropezus. Next base: position 48,287,130 of record JAQOWZ010000002.1, on the reverse strand, counting down.
AGTAGCCCGTACTTCTCCTACGAGTAAAGTAAGATATTTTTTCTTACAAGTACGGCAGCTGTGCTTGAATTTAATTATTAATTGAATGCTAAGAATTAATTAGTTGATTTAAATTAAATAGTTTTCATTTGAATATAAACACTTTTAAAAAATAATTTTATAAAATAAACTAATTTAAAATTTATTTTGTTATTTCAATTTGTGTATTTTTATTTTTTCTGTTTTATGGTATACAAAAAAAAACATATGACACTCTGAATTTATTAAAATTTAAAAATTAAAAACGTTGTCAGTTAAAACTATTTGCACAAATAACTAAAAAACAGACTGCAAGGCACATACGTAGTCACAATTAATTTCGAGGTTAGAACGCTGGGAGATTGCGCATTGCAGCGCTAACTTCACTTCGCTTACGGCGGAGGAATAGTGGGAGAAGAACGGACTTCTCCCACAGTTGGAGAAGCATGCACTTCTCCCTCTGTTTTTGGTTGGAAAAGTGCGTGCTTCTTCAACTGGGGAAGAAGTAAAATGAGTGGGAGAAGTGGTTGACATCTGGTGAGTAAATTTCATACTTACGTAATCGGGATAGCGCTTTATTTTTATTGAGAAAATAGGCGGTAACGGATGTTTGAGGTGAAAAACTAAGTAAATCTAACAAATATTGTTTCCCCAATGTAATTATATTACTGTATATCATTGCATTACTTTTTCATGTAAGACAATGGTTATCCCGATTTCAGTATTCAGTAGACACTAATGCCACCTACTGTCTGATTTTTTCACGGATAGAAGCTGTGTTAATTGTAACAAATATGTTTAATCACTCAAGTTTTGAGTATCATTTGTATTATAAATTTTGAAAATGTATATAAAATAATAAAAAACGTGTTTATATTCAAATGAAAGCTATTTAATTCAAATCAACTAATTAATTCTTGACAGTCAATTAATAATTAAATTCAAGCACAAATGCCGTACTTATAAGAAAAAATATGGTACTTTACTCTTGGGAGTCCCTACTTCTCCCACTATTAAAGTAATGAATTATATAACATGAAGCTGTGAAAGACGTACCTGTAGGAGACGAAGATTGAAGTAGTTTTTGACGAATACATTGTTGATCTTTGTCGAGTAAAACATAAGCTCCGGTTTTAGGAAACACCCAGTATGTTCCAAATACTAAATCAATTGCGTCTTGTGATTCGGATTGAGATAACGGCTTTAGTAGTAATCCTACAACACATTGTTTTACAAATTATGAAATATGAGGAATATTAAATTTATAACCGAATTTTTTTACTAAAAAAAATGATTCTCTTTTCGTATGGTTTTGATTCTTGTTCACTTATTACAAAAGAAAATAATCCTTACTTATAAAGTGTTTAGGTTCATAATCGCTTATGCTTTGATTTTATTATAGACCTGAGAAAATGAAAATTCGTACGGATTTTTCTTGGTGTACTTTTAAACGCCGTACTTGTTTATATAAATTGAAATTTAAATATACATACAATATTACTTGATAATAATATGTATCGAAATAAAAAATACTTATCGGTATTTCTGAGCTTATTATAAGATTAAAGTATTAAAATGTTATGACATTTCTCAATTATTTTATTTTTCTCGAATTTTTTCATACTCACTTATGACATCTAATAAACTAAAACATTATTAAAAAGTAAAAACGGCGGTTTTTATTTTATCTAAATAACTCTAGGTTCCCATTTAAAAAAATCGTTGCGTGTAAATCAGACAATTTTTTTGTATGTCATCAAATAGTATATTTAACTAATTTTTTTATATAAAGCAAATTTTTCTATCCCTCATAAAGTTTATGGGGGAGGGGGGTTCGTGATCGGAAATACTCTTTCTAGTATATCTACTTTATTATAAACCTATTAAATTTGTATTTTTAGGCGATTATCTGTTAAACTGAACAAATAAATATATAAAAATTGCAATAAGGAAAAAAATCCGGTTATAATATTTGTTTAAAATTTTACCCGTTAAAGTCATTCTGTATAAAACTCCTTGCTGTCCATTTTCCGTGTCTCTTTTACCTCTCCAGTACCCATTTTCCCTGTCTTCTAACTCTTTTTCAGATTCCAAATCCCATAGACTTTCAGGAAACTTTTTATTAGTAATATCTTCAGTTTTATTATCATCTTCCCGTTCCCTAAACCTCAAATCTCTTTGTTCAAACTTATTATTCCTGTTTTGATGGTGTTTAATATAAGTGTCTCGTAGTATTTCTGAAGGGAGGTCGTTTAGATCATGAAGCAATCGGTTCCTAGCCATGTAGATGTTCTTGTAGTCGTTGGGGCCATACTGCTCATCAGAGAGGTTTTTCTTTTTTGATTTTTGAGTCGAGTCGTCTGGTTGTTGTTTGCTTCGAGGATCGCGGTTCGTGTTGTAGGTGATTGGTTTGATGTTTTGTTGTTGATCTGTGTCGTCGGTGTACGTCTCTGGATAGTCTAGTTGCGGGTTTAAGAGCTCGTCTACGGAGGAAGACGGTACCCAGGGGCCCTCTGCTTGGTCGTAATCGTACTTATCTTCTTGCTAAAATATATCATTATTGAAATAAACTAGGGTTTCACGGTTTGCCTTGATTATCAATCTACTTGACTTGACTTGAGTTGAAATCAAATCAAGTATACACTGTGTCCAGATTTCATCGGCCACCATTGTGATCTTGCAAACTGTAATAGCTACGACTTCGGATAAATGAGAGTTATTGTGCGCATCTGGGAGGTGATTTTAACGATGTTTCTGTTATCCCAAAATTACCCACAGGTAATGAGAAAATGGCGGAAAACTGATTTTGGTCTATTTCTTCTTCCACAAATAATTCCTAAACAGTTGAATATTCGGAAAAATGTTTTAAATAAAAAAGTTAACTACTTTTTTCTACGACACACTATGGATAGTGTGAATTTTCGCACAATCATTTCTCACGGTATTTGCCAACACTGCGCATGCGTGAAGATACTCCTTATGAGGTTATCTACGCCATATTTTTTTTATGTCAAATAGCTTTCGTGCATGTATTTAGTTATGTAACGTTTAGTAATGTGGTCGTACAAAAAGTATAATGTGCCACTCGTGCAAAATCAGCTATTTCCCACCTTGTATGATCTATTTCTAAGTAAATCTCGCAATTTTAATGTGGCATAGTAATTTTTTGAGTCAAAATGGCGGAGTTTATAGTACTCTTGTTTAACTAACTTCGCGCATTGTTCGTTTTTTTAGAAATGTAGTACGTAAAGCCCCATTCACAGCCCGAAATTTGGTGAAATTTGTTGAAATTTGTGAAGTTAGTCATATGGCAAACCTGTATAGTAGTTCACATCATTCTAATTTCGTCTACTTTGGTGAAATTTGAACTGAAGTTTGCAAACTCCAAACTTTTTCGGCTAATTTGGGGTTCGTTCTACTAATATACAAAAAAACATTGTAGTTTGGATGAACTCATTTATGCTTGGATAGTGGAAGTTAGCATTTAGTTTGAACTGAATTTTTATAAATTTGTGATTTATCATACAAACTCGGATAACGTGCTACTATGTTTACAAAATCTTCTTCCGTAACCATTTTTACTTTTTTAAATTACTAATTTATAAAGTTTAATAAAAACTAACGACTCCAACCAACATCAGCAACAACAAACAACACAATTCTGACATATCTGACATGGACGCTATTTGTAAACAACTTGTTAGAAGTTTTTTGTACTAGATGACACTACTCCGAAATTAGGAGATGTGAACGGTGGACGTAATTTCACGAAATTTGTCTGCTGCTAATTTCACCAAATTAGGGTTGTGAATGGGGCTTAACTGATAACTACAATATAATGAAATATCTCTAGGGGAGCTCTTTCTCCCTTCACATTATAGTATTTTACAATATTAGCCAGGTAAAACAGTTTTTACTGGTGATAGGAGGAATTGACTGGCGAGCCGTTTAGGCGAGCCTGTCATCTCCTTGAACCAGTAAAAACTGTTACCTGGCGTATAATGTACAATAGTTTACTTGTTATTGACTTGTAAATAAAATTAAAATTAAAACCAAATTTTGACAGTTACTAATTTTGTGTCAAAAATTGTTTTAAATGATATATCGTAAGCCTTGGAAGACAATAAACAATGGAACTACTAGCCAGTAAATCTGACAGGTGTCATCTTAACATGCTAGGTACTGGTAAATCTGACAGCTGTCATTTTTACAATGTAGTAGCTTGTAAAAATTAATTTACCTGGCAACAAAGAGTTAAGATAAATGATAGTTTACAAGTCAGTAACAAGTAAAATATTTTCCATTTTACCCTCGCTTCATTCTAGTTCTAGTGCTAAATTTGAAATGTGTTCTGCTTATCAAATAATCAATCAATCAAGTAGTTTAATAGAAAATCAAGACAAATCAAATAGTGAATTTAAGAAAAAGCTTGATTGTCAAGTCAATTCAAGTAATTCATAAAAACATCAAGCTAATTGACATGATAAAACCCTAAAATAAACGTTCCTTACCTGTGTGGGTTGTTGTGGATCTTTATTCAACCGGTTTCTGATTTCATCTCGTGAAAAATCTTTAACTAAGCCTTGATCGTTGTCCCTGTGTCTAAAATTTGATATGCCACCTTTGTAATTAGGATTTTTATAATTGTAATTATTAACTCGCGCTGGTACTTTTGGTTTGAAGTTATTTTTGTAATTAATATTGGCTACATCCTCAGGGTCCATCAAATTATCATTTCTAAAATTTAAATCAAATTCTGGATTCTCTTGTAAGTAAGAATTAAACTCTTCTAGTGGTGTTCTACTGTTGTTGAATTCTAATGAAGTTCTGTTTTCTGAAAATTAAGTTTTTGATGAATTAGGCCTCTACAACATTAAATTTTTTAGGATAATGTCCGTAAGTATTAAACATTTTGTTATATTCGAAAGAGTTAATTAAATTTTAACTATTTTACTTAAAGCTCTAAACTGTATTTCCTAGAAAAATGATTAAATATTTTTTTGCAATCATTATGAAACGTTAAGATTGTTATTTTTTTAAGAATATGTATTAATATTTTTTAGGTTCCTTGTGGTTCAAAAGTTAAATTTTACAAGTCAATTTGACGTCAAACATTTTCAAAATAAGAAAATATGTGTTTTTGTTGTAAAATTTAAAAACAGAAATATATAAGGAAAAGAAAACGGTCTAATAATGAGAGGAATGTTTAAAATAGTAAATACCTGAAGTGTATAAGAGTATCCCAGGAGGTTCATTGTACTGATTTATTCCATAAAGTTTAGTTATCATTGAAGCATTAAATCGTAGTTTGCACAAATCTGCTTTTGATTTTTGTCTTATATTACTTGCTAAAAAAAAAAACACAAGTTTATGAAGTGATGCAGAGCTGTGTTGGGCTTTACACGAGTATATTTACTTCGAGTACTAGTAAGAGTACAATTTTGATACTCTATATTTTTATTCGAGTACCTACATTCCAAAAATACGTGCTTATATTCACACTTTGTTTATATATTTTTTTAATACATATAGTATACGAAATAACATTTTTATTTAAATATATTTAATAAGTTAAATCTGCAAAATCAGTAAGTTTTTTCCACTGTATAAATATTTTTATTTTATTTTGGAATCATAAACTTATTTATGCACCCTCAAATGCATCGTAATTTGGCTTTTGTCCAGTACTCGAGTACTCTGCCCAGCTCTGATGCAGTTACCTTTATCAAAACTAAAAGTATCTTGGCGTCCTTCAAAGTTCTTGCAGTCGGCCATCCAGTATATAAACATATCATTGCCATGATTGTCCATGCTTATTGTCAAACCACCCATTTGTGAGCCTACTGTATCCACCAGTGGTCTGTTATAAATCGGTTTCCCTGTTTTACCGTCTATTATCACTGTCTAAAAACTACACATTACATTTCTTCCTTATAAAACATTTATTCACGTACCTGTGAATAATAATAAAGAGGAAATTCAGGCCCAGTTTGATATTTCACCAAAAAATCCGTAACATTATCACTGGTAAAATACCCCGGTGTTGGTGTGCTCAGTGTTTCAGAATTATTTATTGTGTAATTCCAAAGTTGTTGTAATGTCTTGCCATCAATCGCAACTATAGTGGAATTAAACATCGCTGAAACAATGTCGTCCTGTTGATCACCATTTAAATCAACGAGAACCACCGGAGACAGTACGCCTTTAAATGGATCCGTATATAAAATTTGTGAATTCTACAAAAATGGAAAGATAAGAGTATGTTTTATGAGGTACTCGATAACTGGACGATAGACAACAGAGCGCAACGACATCTGGGCGATGGTCAACTAGGCGCTACATCTGCGCGACAGAAACTTATAAGGCGTATTCCATTTGCCACTTGGATCAGATAAAACTTATACTTTTAAATCCGAATCACTTATTTTTCATTCCATTTGACAAAATCAGTTTGTACTGTCCATGTGTCCACAGAATGTACTGTAAGTAATCCACTTGCTGAGGTAGATTAGAAAAATCAGATCAGTTTATCACGTTATTTTGCTACTTTTGAATAGTGTAAAAAAAATTGGGAAATTATAAATTTATAATGCAACATTACTTATGTTTTGAAAGTTCTACCGAAGATGATAAACATGGCAAAATCACATGTAATTTAACTTCTAAAAATAATATTAAATTTAAAATTATAATTGCTACACGATCGTAAGGGATCCAAAGGCATTTCAGTGCATACGTGAACTGATCCATCTGAACAGACCCAACTGATCTGATTAGCAAAAGATTTCGGCTGCAGTTTAGATTTTAGCCAAAAATTGGCCGAAACTAGTGTTCGTATCGGGCCTGACACTTTCGGATTTTTTCGGAATGGTTTCACTTGCCTATTTTATTTTGTTTGTTAATAGTTTTATTTTGTATGTTATTTCTTTTATTTGCTATCGAAAATATGATATATTATAAAAGAACCTGTTAGTTAGAAACAAATTCATTTATGAGGTGGTGATAGATAACTAAAATATTTACTTATTTACTAAAGATAGTGGCCCGTATACCGAGCTCACTTTTTAATGCTTTTGATAAAAGTGACGTTTGGTCTCATATTTTAATGTAAAATCGGACTTCTTAAAAGCAATTTTATTGCAAAAGTGAGCTCGGAATACGGACCAATATTCCTACAAAAATAAAAAGATTCTAATAAATTGAAGGTAAAAAACACTAGAATTCCGTGTTTAATAATAATTTAACTAAATTTTAACTTAATTACATTAGTTTCGGATTCGCTTACGGTTTCGACCGAACTAGAATAGGAGCCGAATATTCGGTTACGGTTTCGATTTCGTCTGAAAATCGTACTTCGATCGGACACTAACCACAGTAAACAACAGAACATTGATTAAAATTTAAAAAAAAACCTAAATTAACCTGCTCGCTTTGCTCGTCCTATAAATGGCAGCTCATATTAAGTTTTCAGTTGTCTGTGGCCGAATTTTGTAGTAAACAACTGAGCATTGATTATAATTTTATTAAACCTTAACTTAATCTAACTATGTGTAAATCTACAGGAAAGAAATAAACTTAATTATAAATGAGATTTTTCAAATTTTTCGCCCAGATGTCGCGTCGTTCAGTTGACCATTGCCCAATTGTCTATCGTCTAGTCGCCCTCGCTAAGTTAGTCGTGTCTGGTTTTTATGAGAAGTTTTTCCGTACCATATGTTTGGTGTAAATATCGTTCAGAGAGGCCATGTACAACCCTCCAGGAGTGTTCTCACTCCCTGTTCCAAATAAAATATTTACTTCACTCCCTTGTCGAACAAATAATTGTGGAGCGTAGAGAATTTCCGTAGCATTGGGAGTTGAAACTCTGGATAACTCCACTCCATTTTTCCCTGATATTATTAGTAAAAATCCATTTCGATTTCCACCTGAATCAAACATAAAAATTAGCTGTTGCCACCATAGAACCGACCGTCACAATTTTTTTTGGTTGATGCATATTTTACAACAACTTTCTTCAAATATATTTCTCATTTAACTGTTATGAAATATTCTCAAAAAAATCTTAAAATGACAAAAGTAAACTGTGTACACATATATCCAGACAGACGGACGGATTAGCTGACAAACATCAAGCTAAAAAAAATGAGGACAAGAGTTTGCCACTTTCGGTTGACCGATTTTAAAAGTTGATTAACTCTAATTAATGCCAGAAGTTTAAATATTACAGTACATTCAGCCGAATTTGCTCTACATGGGCACACAAATATCCGAATAGGCAAACCGACAGATATCACGCTAAAAAAGATATAAACATATTGTAAAAACTTTAATTCGTGGACAATAGTTAAAATTTCGAAATGTCTAAATTGGTAAGATATAACGCCTCCCTTATTACATGCGGTGGTCGAAAAATTTTGTTTTACAATAAAGGAAGTTAAAGGACATTCAAAACAAAAGAAGACGAAAGGGAGAAATTAAAGAGACAATGTTATATCTTAAAGAAGACGATAAAAAACTTGGACAAAAATTATGCTGACACACAATAAACTGCCTCGCGCTATCTTAAAGAAATTTCCTTTGTCTGCTTCTAATGTAATGAAATGGATCTCCACAGAACCGTATCGCGCTACGTTAAAGTGCCTTCCGGAATTTCCATGGCAGATCTTTTCAATTTTCTAGCACTAATTTTTTTCTCTTCGTCCTCCTATATTACGGAGAGTACACGGAAGGAATTACAGAAATTATACGCTATCATGTCATTTCGGGCACTCTTGTAAGTAGGGTTACAAATCGTCCTCCGTTTAGAAGAATGGTCCGTCATGCACAACTAGATGTTCTTGCAGTCCCACATACAAAATTTCAACATTTTACGGCTAATCGTTCTTGAGTTATGCGAAAATTTCAAAATACTATTCAAGTATCCTTTTGGCACTAACAATTGCAATAAAAAATGGAGGTGCACAACTAGATGTTATAGCAGTCCCATATACAAAATTTGAAAATTCTAAAGCTAATCATTTTTTAGTTATATGAACGTACGTATTTACAAACGTCACGCCGAAATTAGTCAAATTAGATTCAGAAATGATCAAAACGGAGATTTCAGTTGAAATCTGAAAACCCAAAATTTTCACGATTACAATACTTCCTTTACTTCGTACAAGGAAGTAAAAATAAAATATTATGGCCTCCTGCAAAACATTTTTCTTTGTTTATTTAGTGTACACAAACTTTTATTTTTTTTTTTATTGAAAGCAAGTCATCTTCTGAGTTTGATTTTAAATAATTGATGGTGAAAAGTACAATTCTGCTACTAAAATTACACCTATTTGAGCGACCCCCAAAGAAATGACTGACGAAATGTTCTATACGGCAGTGAAAAGCGGAACGATCTAGTGGGCGACTAGCTTTAGGGAGTGAGATATTAAGGGGACAGTTTATCTGCAGGCAGCAAAAGTATCGTTCGTTTCTAATATCTCATTTTTGGTACCTTTTGAAAACATTTTTTGAATAACATATTTTTCTAAAATGTACCAAAAATAAAATACTAGAAAAGTACAAACGATACTTTTGCTGTAGGTAAACTATGCCTTAAGAAAACAGATCAATGATATATTTTAAAGAAGAAACTGATTCCAGCACCTGCTTGCACGGTATGCGCAGCCACGACGTCCTGAACCCCATCCCCGTTGATATCGGGGATGAAGCTAGCGGAGTAGACATCCATGACGAGCGAAGTAACATTGTTGACGAACTCCCAGAGCAGCGCGCCATCTCGGCCGCTGACAGCTGCCAGCACGCCGCCCTTGCCGCTGGCCAGGCAGTCGGACACGTTGTCGGCGCTCAGGTCCACGGAGCAGTGCAGCGTGAACACGCTGTGCGGCAGCCGGCGTTGCCAGAGAGTAGCCCCTGACGCGCCGTCCACCGCGTGCACTCCGCCCTGGCATGGCGGTTTCACTCCCAGGAACATCGGGCAGAACCACTGTTGCGGTAATGGCACATCCTCACCTGAACAATATACTCGTTATTTTAGAGTAAAGTTCTAAACGAGAAAGTTTTTGGAATAAAATACCAAAGATTCTAGCAATACAATATTTGGTATGTTTTTGTAGAAATGTTACTATTAGGTCGTTTCTTTTTTACAATATTAATAATAACATCAATGTCTCCTTCCTGTTTATTCATATTGATTAATAAAAAGTCACTTATTTAAATAAAAATATTAAGTAATAGGGTATACCAAGTTTTTTTCAATTTTTAATATTTGAATTTTTATATAAACATATTAGACCTGTAATTTTTATTTTTCTCCGGAAAGCTTCCAACACCCCAGAATTTTTTTTAAAAAGTTTCATTAAATTGCACCCTACAAAATCAACAGTGCCTGTGACGTCAGCTACACGACTGAACCAACCATAGAAAATATATATACCAACAGGCGATAACAAACCAGCATAAGGCGATGGTGCATTCGAACAGGCAATAGCATTTTCCAGTGCTCGTCACGCCACAAACATGGCTGAGACTGAATTTTATGAACTCGATTGAAATGCATTAAAGTTTCATTTTGATATTCCGGTAATAAAAATGAGAAAATTATTCATTTTATTCCCCTTAACATTACTTAGACATAATGAACATTGTATTTAATAAGTGTTTTTTTTTTAATCGGTATACTTTAAATTTTAAAATGAGAAACAAATATACATGCTGTCAATCAAATATCAAGTCGTAACCATGGATATGATAAATCCCATGTTTCACATTAAACATATTTACGGTATTTGAAGTAGCTTAGCTACATCTAAGAAAACTTGTAGCTAAGCTATTTAAGTAGCTATAGTTACTGCCCAGCTCTGTTGAGTAGTCACTAATTTTCAGAAAATAATAATAAAGTTATAACTACAATGGTATAAAAATGTTAACGTTCAATCTTAATTGGCGTAACGTTTAAAATTACACAAACATTTTTTCTATATCTTTACTTCGAGAGCCATATCATATATATATTAATATAATCAAAGTGTAGAATAATCGGCTGTAATTCTGAAAACCTGAGTTCGATTCCCGTTGATTCTAATTCTTTATCTATTTACCACATAAAAATGGTCTCTGTGATACGCTCACCACTTCAGCTAAACGTCTGGTAAATGCCCTCTACGGTATAAACATTACTGATAAAGCAGATCTGGCAGACCCATCAATGGGTAAAAGGTCGTGAGTGATATACAGGGTGGCCCAGTTAAAATTATCAGCGCAATTTTTGGCCACTTAACATTAATTTTGCAAAAAACGCTCGAACATATCAATTTTAATATAAAGGGGGACACCTAAATGGATAAGTACCAATGGCATAACTTCAACCCTAAAATGGGTGTGGACTGCACCTCAATAATTTTAAATGGAAAAGGGTGTCAAATATGACACAGTTCCAAAGGCCTTTCAATTCTCTTTTCAACAGTTTTTTTATTTTTCAAATCCGATCATTAGTTCCAGAGAAATATCGTTTAAAACAAATTTTTTCAGGTGTTCAAAACTGCAATCAAGTAGGCTTAAACAAATGACAGAAACTCAAGTATCAGTTTAATAGGTGTTCAAAATGACTATTTCCAACTTCCATACAATAATAAAGATTTTGCTTAAAATTTTGGAGATACGGTACGTTACCGTAAATCTTCTAAAAATTCGGGTAGTGTGGCATAAACTTTAGACTTCAAATAACCCCACAAAAAAAATCCAACTTACAAATTACTTGTTTATTACAAACAACTTGTCGAAAGAATTGTTTATTTAGTTTCTGTCATTTGTTTTAGCCTACTTGATGGCAATTTTGAACAGCTGAAAAAAATTGTTTTAAACGATATTTCTCTGGAACTGATGATCGGATTTGAAAAATAAAAAAACTGTTGAAAAGTGAATTGAAAGGCCTTTGGAACTGTGTCATATTTGACACCCTTTTCCATTTAAAATTTTTGAGGTGCAGTCCACACCCATTTTAGGGTTGAAGTTATGCCATTGGTACTAATCCATTTAGGTGTCCCCCTTTATATTAAAATTGACGTGTTCGAGCGTTTTTTGCAAAATTAATGTTAAGTGGCCAAAAATTGCGCTGATAATTTTCACTGGGCCACCCTGTATTTATTTAACAGAATCAAAGGATAAAAATATTTATAAGATTTTGTACAAGAGTATTCTTTACCTAAACCGTATCCAAAGACAATGTCGTCGATCCCGTCGGCGTTGACGTCGAGGTTTCGCATGGCAGACTCGGAAGCCAGCTTGGGTATAGACACGGACCACACATCGCTTACATCTAGGTCTGTACAAGGAATGCTCTTCGTCGCAGACTTTGTGTTGCCTGACTTCGAGACTATCCACGACTTCACTGTATCCAAAGGCAATGGAAATATTGCAACTAGTACTATTACTACTACTATAAGCCCTGAAACATCTCCAGCATTAAACTATGTAACGTGGACTTACTCGTGATGTATCCTACCTAAAAATATAGTTAGAGCTATGAAAGCGTAACAACAGGGAATGCACAGCATTCTACAAGGAGGCCGGTTCTTTAACCTGGAGGCCAAGTCTGGTTTGTGAATCTTACGTCTTGGAGCCATTAACGGCCGCTTTACCCCTCTATCTTCTGCCAGCTGCAACAAAAGCATGTAATATCATATTTCATTGCGGAAACTACAACGTCTGGACTGTCTTTGTATTACTGGTGCTATGAAAACCTCTCAAATGTAACCATGAATGTGATTCTAGGACTAAAAAATCTGCACATTCAAGTGGCCCACTTGCAAATTCTTGGAGAGATCCATCCAGTTAAACTGGCCTTGCCAATCTGTGACAAGATGACAACAAAATACAATTTTAACCAAAAGGATAAGGTTGTTATCAAAAATAGACACAGAAGGAACTGGTGTGGGTGTATTTTGTCTAGATTGACAAATAATAATTACATAGGAACCAGTCCACGATTTTTCAAGCTGAGATTTATGCAATAAATCTTTGTGTGCATCTAAAAACTAGTTAAAGGAACAAGAATCAACATAATAACAGACAATTAGAAAACTTTAAATGTATTAATTGCTTTCACATGTAAATCAAAGTTAATTTGGACCTGCTATTCAAAGAAAACCACGTCACACTGTGGTGGGTATCAGATCACGAGGGGTTCCTAGAAACTGAAAAAGCTGATAAACTCGCAAAGAAGCTAAGCTTCCATAGTACGAACTGAAATCTGCGCTTGAATTCCCAGAAAGCCACTCAAGGAGGCGATCCAAAACTGGAAGAATTTATCATCCTTATTTTGTAAAAACATTTTAGACCGTTATCAAATGTATACAGTGTACACTGGATAACGGTGGATGATAACTATCATCCGAAACGTTGTGTATTTATACGTTATTTCTTAATAAAGATAATGTTAGTTCGAAACAAAGTTTTTAATGTAAATCATCCATTGTCTACAACAGGCCCGTAGTCAGGGGGTGGCCAGGTGGGGCTGAGCCCCACCTACGAACTGCCCAAGCCCCACCTAGAAAAATCTTATAAATATCTTAACTAAATTGTTTGTATTATTGACATTTAAGTACCTACATTGTCGATTATCGTGAAAGAGTTAGGGACCAACGACCAAACATAAGTAGACAAGTCATTCCCTATCCCTTCCCAATGAATGTTTTGATTTCGGCTGGCCAGGAAGAGACAACTAGAGATAGAGATATGTTTAGTCTAGTTCGAGCATTTTTCACTAGAGGCTAAGGCTACCAGTATGCATCATTATTTTAGGTGATAATTATTGATTTGCAGTGTTAATAATATTATTATGAAGCACTAAATATTGATATTTTTTATTCCTCTACTCTACCTTAGAACAAGTTTTGCAGTTCAAATATCGAATTATTAAAATATTAATGAACTGAGAATCTCAAGAAATATCAAATTCAAATTTCAATATTTAATTTTACCTTTATGTTTAAAGAACGATTTTTTTTTTAATTGAGACTGCCTGTTGAAGAACAGAAACAGATATTCAATCCAAAGGACGCAGAACACCAAGCAGTAATCTTAAAGATTATTTAGTTATGGAAACAACAGGTGATGTCACTAATGAAGAAATCGCTCTTAAGTCGGTGTTTTACGAGACTCTCGACATAATTTTGAATGAACTCGCACGAAGATTTAGCGATAATCATGCTTTAATAGGAGCTCTTTCAGCAGCAGAAGATCTTTGTTACGAAGAAATTAATTATTTATCAACATTGGATATTCCACTACTATCTAAAGAAGAACTACATGTAGTTCGAACATTCTACAACTTTTGAAGAAATTTACAAACAAAGAATAGCATATGAAAATACATATAAAATGTTAGCAACAGCTAGAACTTTCGACTGCAGTACAGCTCTTTGTGAATCAACATTTTCTGTGTTAATCAGAATAAATCGACCGCAATGATTATCACTGATGCATCAACGCTTAGCAAATTTAACATTTCTTGCATTTGAAAGATCTCGCACGAAAATTGTTGATTTAAAAAAAGTTTTATTAAAATTTAATGCTTTAAATAATAGAAAATTACAATTATTTTAGTGTTAAAATTTAAGATAATATATTTATATTTTATTATGTACTTAAATATTTTTGTTTTTTTTTATATATTATTTTTGTTTTGAATAACTACTATATATATACTACTAAAAATTTATACTATTTTTATTAATTTTCAGCCCCCTCTGAAAAAATTATAGCCCCATCTATTGATGGTTCCTGGCTACGGGCCTGGTCTACAAAGCTCTCAAAAAAAGGATTTTAGAATAATGACATGCAGTTCTTACTGGCTATTATACTTTTAAATATAATTTACTGAAAATGACATCTGTCGACAATCGTAACCACACAGAAAGTCAACCAATTAGGTAAGGCACTTACGGTGGGCGTAAAGATTTTATCCTCCACACATATTGTACACCTTTTAACTTCCACACTTTTAATCCGCGAAAAAAAATATCTTACACACATTTTATCTTTTACGATATTATGAACATGACTCCTGGAGCTCTAATTCTTTTCTATAAAAACTTAGAACTGTGTCCGGAAAACTAAGTAAGGGCTGTTTCAAAATAGATCTTATAGGTCACAGTAATAAAACCCTTCAAAGCACCTACATACAGTCCCAGACTTAACGCTTTAAAAGAAACACAAGAAGATCAAAGTAGCTTGTATAATTAGTTGGTGTCCACGGATGTTATACTATACGTATAAAAATTTGTGTTGCCAAATTAGGAAAGAATGAAATAAAACATCTGGTTGATATATAATTCGGCAATACCTTGTAACCATTCCGCCCATCTCGGATGAACACCTCGTCTTCCACGTCGCTCAGCTCGTCTTCGTCTAAAGAAACAGACTCCCTCGTAGCAGCTGTTAACCCGGGATATGTCGACATATTCATTTATGTATAAAAGTATTTTCTACTTTGATAATAAAATATCTTAGTCAGCTCCTCTACTTGTTATAACAAAATGATCTTCCTGGAATTACGACTTATTGTTAATATAACCAATCATTCTTTTTTCCGATAACATTATTCGTTAATTATTTGATTGTACTACACGTTGTACTTACTGCATGTGAAAATATTCGCAGTACTACAGATAAATAAGTTTGTATATAATATAATGCTTTATGTATATTTTGTAAAATACATCGTATGCAGTTGTAAACATATGGAAGTGAAACGAAATTGCACATGAGTCAATTTATTGATTTTTATGAAAATCTACAGCTACAACAGGTATTACGTTTACCTGTTGCTTCTTTATGTTTAGTTTTTTCTATGAGACTATATTAAACTTTATTTTTTAAAGTATAATATATAGTACGCAAAGTGTAATAAAAAAACTACATTCTCAAACTATGAAAAAATGGTGGAGGAGCCACAAATTTTTTAAAGCAGTCTTATACGTGTACTTCATTTTTAAATTACATTTGCGAAGTCACAAATATACAAACACACTTTAAACACAGATTGAAATAGTAATAACATGCATACTTTAAATCTAGGCCTAACTACTGAATATTTATTTGAGAAAAGTATGTACAATATGTACGGAAATTTAAAAACTTTGAACAATGGTTCATAGGATTTTTTTATTCATTCTTTTTTTTTTGCTTTAAGGACCGATATTGTCACCTCTAGTTAAAGTGCCAGTTATTTTAAACGTCGGTTATTTGGAAAATATCGCATTGAAAAACAGACTACGTTGCCAACAATATAAGTTATTTGCTACTTCGATCCGATATTTTTCTATTAACCGAAGGTAAGGTAACCGATACTTTAACCTGATGTTACACTTGTAGAATTAAATTATCAGATTATATTTGCTTGCAAAGTATAATAACTAGAAATATTGTATTTTTTTAAATTTAAGCAGTAAATACAGTGGCCAAAGAAATAAAACTTATGTGTTTTTCTTGTATAAAACTAAAGAGTACATTTTCAATCAACTGGAAAATTTGTGGAAAAACCGCGACTTTTTTCAAATCATTCTTACAAAAATACATTTGTGAAATCTCAAATACGCAAACGCATTGTAAATGCATACATTGAAATAGGAATAACATATATTGTTTAAATCTAGGCTTAACTACTGAGTATTTATTTTGTATTAAACTGAGTTGATTATTTACATATTTAATTTTTATTTATAATACTATTATTTTTTCATTATTATTTCAGTTTTTATTCCTGGACGCCGCGTTTCGCGTCTGATTACCCATAAATCATTCAAATATGACGGATTTCTGTTATTTTAATTTTTACATAATTCCATAACTCACGTGTCTTATTTTTTGGCCACTATAATTATTACAAAAAGAAAATAAAAATACAGTATTTCTGTTTCTTGCAAGCGAATATATTCTGATATTTAATTCTACAGACAAGGAAATACAATGTTGTTTTTGTTTTATTCTTAAGTTTAAAGGAAAACTTACTACAAACGCCTCTAAGTTTCGAATTTCAAAACCGATATAATTACGTATTGTGAAAAGCTTGGGTGAATCCGAAAATTCTTTAATAAATGAAAAAGTAAAAACGCAAATCATTTTTGTTCATTTTATTTAAACATAATTGTTCAATACAGTGCAGAGCGTATGGAATAACTTTACAAGTACAATATTTAAAACAATTAAATGTAAAAAATATAAAAATATACACAGTGTCCGTAGTGTAGATTTATGACATACTGAAACAGTACTTTTATTAGTACAAATACTGCAATAAATAAATACTGCATACCTTTCTATGAGACTGGCGCGCATGGTGCTGGAAATAGCGGACGGCTGCGCATCTTGAAGTCGGAACACAGATTCAATAACAGTCAATTCTGTCGATGTGGTGTCAAAACCGCAAAATGCACACCAATCGTTTACTACCATACCCGCAGCAACCACTTCACTGCCTCTGTTCACTGTACCGGCCTGTGGAAATCTTTTAGAAACAATTTTTATTAAATATAAGTTTAACTTACCACAAGAGGAACCTGCAGCAAAGAAGATAACTCTTCCTGATCGTGTATACTTGTGTTAGGATGCACCAACCCCCCCTGGTTACTCAAAACGCAGTATGAACCAACTAAAACATTATTCGCTACTGTTTGTCGGAACACTTCAACTTGGAGTGTATCTGTGATTATTTCCTCTGTTTCTTTGTCCAAGTCTGGATGCACCAAAGCTACATAATCGTTACATGCAATCACATTTCCCAGAGCAGATAATCGCTCTTCTACTCGTTGCACTTTTACTGTATCTGGTAAAGCATTTCTCAAGTGTTGTAACTCTGTGTCAGTTGTGCTGCTTGGAACAAGTAAACCATTGCGGTTTCCGACTGACATTCGACCGATTATTCTACAACCGGCTAAAGATGCGTGTACTACTGGAATTGTTTCATACAATTCCGATTCAAAAGTACTACAAAGATATATTAGTATTCCAGATCAAATTAGAGTAAAATAAACTTACCTGTAAAAGTTTTCTGAACCACCAATTGCTACTAAACAATAAGAATTTGTTAGTTTGGCGAAAACTCCTATTTCATTGTTATTTTCAAATTGAACTCGAAGAGCCATTGTTAAAAAGATTAAACACTTGTATATTCTTAAATGTATTATTGCTCAACTTTGCGAAACACGTTCTTCACGTTGTTTCTTTGAATTAACCTAAAATTTTCTCAAATTTTACCAGCGGGGAATGGGTCGTGTGCAGCACGTGACTCGAAGTAGGCAACCCGCCTGCCTGGTGGACCAACAAACCATTTCACTCGCTTCGTTTCCATTGTGCAACAAGCTGTTTTTTGTGTTATAGAGTTTTGGAGAGATTTTTCAAAGATATTATTTCATTTTTCAAATCTGTCACATTTGTAGAAGTTTCATGATCAGTTTCAGTGTGAGGTAATGTTTCGTTAGTGCAAGAACTAGTGCTATCAATGTTAGTAATAGCCTGTTCCTCATTTACAGAAACAGGCTCCACGGAAGAACTTACAGCTTGTTTCTATAATTGTATAAATTTGTTATTTTCATGTATATAATAAAATCATTTACCAAAATAAATACATTTTTTATAAAAGGAAGAACATTTACTAATTATTAGTAACTTTAGTAATGACTGAATGATATATGCATTATGAGTTGTTAGTAAAAGTTATTTACATGACATATACTACTACCATTCTATTCAAGTCAGTGATATGTATGTTTATAACTAAATGATAATTACGACATATTTTTGTTAATAAAACTTTCAAACCTTAACATGTCGATCTGTTAATCTGTTATAACGCTGTAAACTTTTATTTGCATTATAACATGCTTTTGCATTGCCCATATTTAACGATGGTTTCCAATCGGGATTGCTTTTATCTTCCAAGTACGCTAGTTTGCCTTGAATTTTGCAATATTTTTAAGCATATTTGGTTACGATAACATTTATCACAACACAAGTACCTATTTAAAATTAATAAAAATATGGGTTTTATATAAATCATATTTCAATAATATTTTTTCTCACTTAGTATAAAAAAAATATATATAATAATTTATTTCGAACCACCGGGCAAACTTTCTACCTATATTCAGTGTTGTTCCTAGTGGATTTTCGTTTGTACTAAAGGAGTAAACAAAATTGTACAGTTTTGTAACAAATTGTACAGTGTCGCCATCTTTCCAAGGTCTTTTAACCTAAGTCTGTTTTTTTTAATAAATCACAACTATGAACTTCACATTGTCATGTTATCAACTTTCGGGAAATTACTAAATGTTACTAAATATGCAGGTAAAGGTAAGTTACTAACAATATACTGAACAAAAATTACTAGATATCTATACTTTTGGGTATCTAAATTTAAAAATTTAGTTTCTAGCTCTACATAATTAAATTATATTTGATATTTGAACACAAAATGTACAAAACTGGCAGTGTTTTCTTAATGTAGTACAATTGTACAGTTCGATATTCTAATGTACACAATTTTGTACAATTGTACACCCAAGAACAACACTGGCTATATTTGTCATAATTTCGTTAGGCACTTTATGAGAATGCCAAATACTAATTTATATTTGTTTGTATTCAAAAAATTAAGGTATTAGGGACAACAAAATACCTTTAATAAAATGTCTCGAACATATTCTGCCGTATTTTATTTTATATTCTGTTAAGTGTTGTCTCTTAATCGCAGTTGTCCACTTTTTCCGTCTTTCTACCGCCAAAGGAATAATCTTACCTCTATTATCTTTTTCTGAGGGAAACCTATAAAAATATATTCCATCCCCAATTCCACTTTTTTTTGAACATCCCACAACAACACAGAATTGAGGCATTTTTGGCTATTTCTGCGTGGTGTACAATGGCATGTTGGTCCACCAGGCAGACATCTTTAAATGGCCGTGACGTCACGTGCACGCGACCCATTTTAAAACCAGAATATAGCGGAAAATTTAAAATAATTTGACAGTTTTGAAGGTTATGTTTTGTTAGCTTACAGTTTTTATTTTAATAATGTCGAAAAGAAAAATTGCACAAGACGGGGATAAAGTAATTAACGTAATTAAGAAACAAAATTATGGCAACAAGTATTGGGCTTTGGGTCTTCTGGATTCTATAAATGATCCAGAATTACAAGTACATTCTGACGATTTAGTAACTGTTATAAAAGACAAATATCCAAAAGCAAAGTTTCATTACCTGATTTTACCTAAAGAAAATATAAGCAATCTTAAAAGGCTTACACCAGATCATATCAAACTGTTGAAACATATAGAAAAAACTGCAGAAATAGTAACAAAGAAAGATGGACATGAAAACACGAAATTTAAATTTGGATATCATGCAGAAGCCAGCATGCATCGGCTGCATTTACATGTGATAAGTGATGATATGATTTCTCCATGTTTGAAGACAAAAAAACATTGGAATTCTTTTACTACAGAATTCTTTTTAAATCCAGAATGTGAGAAAATTTGTAAGTACAATTGTGACAAAATGTAATGAAATGTATTTTCAGCAATTCGCAAAAGTTTAGAAGAACATGGAAAAGTAAAATTACCATCTCCACAGATTTGTAGGGAGTATATGAGTGCACCATTAAAATGCCATAAATGTGGACATCCGTCGAAGAATATGCCTCACTTAAAAGAACACATTTTGATTCATACACAGTGAATATGTTTACATTTTTATTTTAAAATACACGACACAAAAAAAATATTCGTTTGATTCATAAGTATTTGCAGTAGTTTCTCTATATTTATAAAAATTTTCAATACAGGAAAATCTGGATCTGCACGCTTCACACAAATACGGTTTAATAAATTAATAAATAAATTTAGTCTATGTGACAATTATCTCAGATTTAATATATAGACGTGCCACAAATATTACACGAATTTTTCTGTTCTAATAAATACTCGCCCTTTAGACCTTGGCGGTGCGCCCTATAGAAATATCCGTTGTCTGCTTCTAATGTAATCAATTGAATTTATGCTAAGGCTGGAAAAAATGTTCGATTAAATCAATATGAGCGATTGAAATGAACTCTGTAAAAAAATATCGATCTAATTGTTTGATCTATGAATTATTTTGAATTTTGATCTGTAACATTGATCACGATTGGTCCGATCGATCTTCACTTTTAAATTTTAAATAATCAGATTGATCTTAATGTAACAGGATACGGCACGCGGCTTACCTATGCCTGGTCTGAATTTGGGCCTGAGCAGAACGCTTTCAATTCCCATTTCATATTTCTCGAATATTTTTAAATAACTAGGTATATTGAACTTATTGCAGTTTTATTAATGAAAATAGATCTGTAGTTGAGATCGATCTAATCAGTCAAAATTGATCACATCGCATTCTAGTGGGTGACTAGCTTTATTAAAGATTTTTAGAAGCGAAAACTCTGGGAGGAAGATTTTAAAGGGAAGTAAATATGTTTTTATTTTTTATTAAAACATTTTAAAATACATGACACATAAAAATATAAATTCAGTCTATTATGTAGCAGCTATCTCAGATTTGATTCGGGATTGAGATGTAGAAACACCACAAGTATTTGCATGAGTTCTTCTATGTTTTAATAAATTTCCAATACAGGAAAATCTGGATCCGCACGCTTCACACAAATGCGGTTTGATTCCTGTGTGCAGAGTATTATGCGTGATTAAACTCTCCCTATACGCGAACGCTTTTGGACAAAACTGGCACTTGAAAGGAGTTTCCCCTGTGTGACTTCTCTCGTGGATCTTCAACTGTCCTTTCCAGTGGAAACTCTTCCCACAATACTTACAAAGTAACGATTTATCAGGTTCGTGTACGCGCATATGGCTTTTAAGAACATGTTTGCTAGAGAAGCCCTTGCCGCACTGTGGGCAGGGAAACATGGGCCCCGAGCCGCAGGCGCTCTGTTCGTGCACTACCAGCAGGGCTTTCTGCTTGAACACGCGTCCGCATTTCTCACAAACGTACACGTAGCGTTTGCGCGGGACGCCCAAATGGTAGAAGTTTTGATGCGCTTTCAAACTGTCTGGGTTGGCGAAAATACGGTCGCAATCTTTGCACGCTAGAGAAAAAAAAATAAAGAAATTTAAGCTAATTTTAATAATGTATCTACAGGACACTGGAGGGTCCTTATAGTTGAGATCTATCTATTTTTCCGCGGCAAGTGAAAAATTTTCTAACTTATAAAATATGACTAGTAGCTGTAGCAGTTTGCTCAGTTCGTAATAATTATTTTAGAATTAAAGGTGCTCATTTTAATTTTAACCAGATTTGATTTATCTCATTCTGTTAGATAGATACGTAAAATGAGATATTTTTAATGTTGCTTTTTCTTATTTCTTTATATCAAAACTATTATTTTTTAAACTCATAAAAATAAGTAATTATATTGAATAAAATACGAAAATATGAAATTTTTAAAGATATTTGAATTATTTCGCCCAGTTTTTGAGATATAATTCTGTAAAATTAAAAATATATTTTTGAACGCTCTGCTTTCATCACATTTCTTTATCTCAAAACTGTAATATTTTTTCTAAAATCATAAAAATCGATAAATATGCTTTTAAAATTATGAAGATTTCAAATTTTGAAATAGAATTGAAATATCTTACGTATTTTTAAAAATAAATCTTTATAAATTTGATACAAATTTTATTTGTCTTGTAAAATGCTATTTTTATAATTGTATTTCAAACATATTTAAAAATTAAATTTCAAAAACAAAATTAAAGAAGTTGCTAAAAATGAACTTACTCAGTTCACTGGAATGTTCGCAATGTTGGTGGTTAACGCACTCGTCTTTTGTCTTAAAAGTACTGGAACAACAGCTACACTTGAAAAACCCTTTCGCTTCCCCATTCTTCAAAGTTTCTTCGTGTTTTCTCTCGTGTTTAAAAAGCCATAAGGGATTTAAGTAGTGACTTCCACAGTATTTACAGTTCATTCCATATATTTCATCTGCAAAAAAAAAACTGTAACATAAATAATTACAGAACAGTTTAATATGTACCGAAATCGCGTTGTTCTATAAACTGTTGTAACTCCGCTTTATCCACAGTTTGCTCCTTTCTCATTTTCACCTTTTTGCTTTGAGATTTTCTTTTTCTAGTTTGTAAATCGACATCATCTTCGGATGAGTCGCTGTGGTTGGGAGCGTCTTCCGGCCAGTCTGTTTCTGGAGATTTTTCAGCGGGTGTTTCTTCAAAATTATTCTCGGATTTAACTAATTCTTTTTTTTCTGTGTTGTAATCATCAAATTCGTATTTTTCTGTATTTAAATTCGGGTAAGTTTGTTCTTCGTTAATTTTTAAGTCTGTCAACCAATTTTCGTCTTTTACATTTGATGGTAAAACCGTATTTTCTTGATTATTCGGGATGTTATTTTCAGTGATTGATTTCTCGTAATCTTGTGTGATATTAATTAATAAACTATTTTCCTCGTCTTTAGGCCAGTTTTGTTCATTTTGTCTGAACTGTTCTGTGATTTTTTCTATTTTCTTCCGTTTTTCCAAAGTGCGTAATTTGGAAGTCGCGGGAGTGTTTACTTGGACTTTGAGTTTGGTCGCGGGATGCTTTACTCTGTGCGTAGTGAGGGGTATACTTCCGCAACTATCTGAGTGTGTTTTGCGATGTTTTAACAAATTTCCCACACAAGAAAAAGAGTTTCCGCAGCCCTCACACTGATATGGTTTGATTCCCGTGTGTAGTGTACTGTGAGTTATTAGACTTTGTCTGTGGCAGAAGCCTTTGTTGCACACCTAAAACCATGTCATTTGTTCATAAATTACTCGGATTTAAAAAAATATTCCAAGATAAATATTAAAAATGAATTTTTAACTAATGTAAACATGAAAGAATAAATATTTTCTTTATGATTTAAAAATATTCTGTATTAAGGCACGATTTATATGAAGCATTTATTATTTTTACTAAACATACAAAAATTATTATATTATATTATTTTTATTGTTTTTAGTGAGCGTTTTTTTTTAATTGTGATTTTTTGAACATTTAATATCGTGTAAAATAAGTATTAATAATCTTAATTTTGATTGAGATTAATATTCTTAGTTTTAAAAATCACAATGACTTCTCTAATTAATCTTGTATTTGTCATTTCCCTGAAGAAAGCATTAATTTAAGCTGCCGAAACGTTGTATTAAATAAAATTTACAGAACTAAAACTAAAATTTTATTCAATTTTTACAAATTAAATTAATTTACGGTCTTATTATTTTTATCGAATATTATTTGTTTACAATTTGTGGAGAACAAATTTTTATGGATGATTTAATATCATAAAAAAATAAATATCTTGATTTTTTTTATGAAGCGAGTATAACGTACAAAATTTTACCGAGCGTTTAATTTAATATTTGGATTAATTGCGATTCAAAAACTTATTACTATAATAAGTAACTACTCCGTTGCCTGATTACAATTATATCTATTTTTTTTATCGGGTATTGATAATTTTTCATTTAATCATGAAAAAATAAAATATCGAATATTTAATGAACAACATTTAATTACCGAGCATTTGACTTAACTCGTACCTCACAAATGAAGGCCTTTTCTTGCGTATGTATCCGTTCGTGAACAGTTAACTGTCCGGCAGTTAAAAAAGTTTTGGCACAAAATCGGCACATGAAAGTTCTCTCGCCAGTATGTCTTAGCATGTGGTTATGAAGAGAACCTGGAGTCATCAGAGTTTGAAAGCAGACCTGGCACTGATAATTCTTCACCGTTCCACACTTAGAGGATACATGGTGGTAGAGTTCCCCTTTAGTTTTGAATTGTTTACCACATGCACTGCAAATTGATAAATCGCGGTCGCGACCATCGTGTAGTTTGTTAATATGATGTAGATATTCTGTTTCATTTTGGAAGCGTATATTACAGATTTTACACCTTAATACTTTGTGGACTTTATCTCTGTGTTTTTCTCTCGCTTCTGCACTTGTAAAGTGCATCCCGCAAGCCTTGCAAATAAAACCCCCATCGCCTTGATGTCTGGCTTCGTGTTTTTGTAAGGCTTTAAAGAAACGGAATTTTTGGCCACATATTGAACATTCTTTTGATTTTTTCTCATCTTCTGTATTATCTGGTTCCTAAAATATGGAAAATAGTAAAATAAACAATGTACATAACATATTTATTGTTGCACACACATTGTTGTCAAGTTCATTATTTCCAGATTCATTATTTGTTTTCATTGTGCTTTTGTACCTTTATTTATTATAATTAAATATTTAGAAGAAATGTATTTTAAAGCTGTAAATCATTACAAAAATATGTCGTATTTTTTATACTACAGATTTGAAAATAGTGCCAATTTCAATATAAACAGTACACTTTAAATTAAAATGTATACAGTTACACTATTAAACAATGCAACCATTTTAACAGTAGTAACGAAGTAGATGCCATTTTGTTTTAGATCTCCTTTAGATCTATTTAGAACTTTAAAATAATATATTCCAGACAAAAAACTCTTAAAATATTTATAATATTATCATAATGTATTAAATAAAATATAAATTTTTGCTTATAAAAGTACAAAAACATAAATTTCATATATCAAATATTGCGCATTATATAGGGAAATTTAAGTTTGCTTGTCAGTTAATTTAGTGAGATGTTTGGAAAATAAAGCTCACTTCAAAGCAGTCTGTAACGTCTTTCAATTTGAAATTTTCTAAAGAAGTTTATACAAGTTTAACGAACTGTTGGCAGAACGTAGTGCACGAACGAAATCATGAAATAAATTTAAATTAAAATGGAAAACAAAGTACAAACAATGAATAAAGAAAATAGTTATACAAACGAAAACTGTGTTACTGTGAAAATAAACGATAAGACTACTTTAAAAATTCCTTTGGCTGAAGACACAAATAGGTGTAATACTCAAAGGGTAGCGAAAACAATTTGTGATAAAAAGACTGAAGAAACCCACAATGCAGAGACCAAAAAACCTGGAGAATCTTCCAAGAAAAAAACCTGGATGTTGTCCGACTTCGACATTGGCAAAGCACTGGGAAAAGGAAAATTCGGTAATGTGTACTTAGCTAGAGAGAAACGATCCAAATTCATTGTTGCACTCAAAGTATTATTTAAAAATGTAATCAAGAAAGCAGATATTGAACACCAAGTACGACGAGAAATAGAAATTCAAACACATTTACGTCATCCCAACATATTAAAAATGTACGGCTACTTCCACGACGAAAGTCGCGTATACCTTATCTTAGAATACGCCCCTGGGGGAGCTTGTTATAAAGAACTTCAATCGCAGCCAAATAAACGATTTGACGAAAGGCGTAGTGCGAATTACATCGCGCAACTCGCTGATGCTCTTAAATACTGCCACCAGAAGAAAGTAATCCACAGAGACATCAAACCAGAAAACCTTCTCCTTGGGTGTAAAGGAGAACTCAAAATCGCGGACTTCGGATGGTCTGTCCACGCTCCATCGTCCCGTAGAACAACTCTATGCGGAACCTTAGATTATCTTCCTCCAGAGATGGTCCATGGCAAAGCACACAACGAACTTGTCGACTTGTGGAGTTTGGGAGTGCTTTGTTATGAATTCCTCGTAGGCAAACCTCCATTCGAGTCGGAGAGCTACGATGACACATATAGAAGAATCAGTAAAGCGATTTACCAAGTGCCAGACTATGTTTCAACCGGAGCTCGAGATCTCATTTCTAAATTATTAGTAGTCATTCCAGAAAATAGATTAAGTCTTGACGGTGTTTTATCTCATACCTGGATTCAGTTTAATGCGAAACAATGATTTTTTATGTATTTTAAATTAATTTTTTGTACTGTTATGGTTGTATTTTTTATTATTTGTATACGATAATAAACGAATTGAATTTTACATACTTTGTAAATCGTTGAGTTATTTTTTGTTCCTATAAATATAAATCCTAAAGTTATAAGCAGGTAATTATACATTGATAAGTAAGGAAAAATTTACTTTCTACAGTGATTTTCAACTGAAATGATATGAAGATGTAAATAACATGTTTTTAATAATAATAAAGAGTGATGAATAAGCATGTATTTTCAAAATCAATTAGTACTTTTCTTAGTAAAGATTATTATGTTAATTTAAAATATTTTAACGCACAAGGAAAAATACAATGATTACAAATATGCCATGATATGTAAGAACGCAAAAGATCCACGAAGACTTCAAAATTAAATATGTTCAGGAAGAAATTCAAAACTGTGCTGTATCACATGAAAATAAATTGAATAATCAACCAAATGAATAAGTTCTTAATTTACTGAACAATGAAAGTGATAAAAGAAACTCCACTGGGGCTATTCTCTTGTACGCTACTTATAAATATAAGAAATTTACGTGTTAATTGTTGTAAAATAGTTTAATAAAAAAAAATGTACTTTTCTTAGTAAACATAATTATGTTTGTATAAAATCTTTTAATCTGATTTCCGAAAAAAATAATAAAATGTAAATAGAGCCGATAACACAACAAAACTGACGAATAAGCTATTTCGAATTTAACTTATCTTTTTCCTGGTGGTTTATGAATGTGTCCGTGACATTAGTTAAACGTCGTGGCAAACCGGTGAGCTGTCAGTACAGCAGAATCTTCCGGCAGGTTGACAGAAATTTTCAACATGCCAGACGACAGTAAAGCTGGTATGTTTTCCAATTTTAAGTTTTTATTTCTTCAGCAATGACTTAAATGTAATATAATTCATTGCTTTTGAAATTATTTTCTTATAAGAGGTTAACACGTGTAATTGCAGTATGTTACATCAGATAGGTTATATTCATGTTTAGGAAATCATAAGTAATTCTTGTGTAAAATACTATTTATTATGAAATGTATCACTTTTTCCAATATTTTATAGATAGGTACTTTTTGCGTCATGCAAAATTAATTGTTAAATGGGGTGTTTAATGAGAATCCTTCTTGATGAAATCGGAATATTACTGTTTAAAGTTTATAGTAAAGAGTGCTACTTTTAAATTGATATATTCACTATTGATATGCCTTCCACTAATTTGAAAAATTATGTACATGTAATGAAGAAGACGCCTTTCTTTTATTTATTTAAGAAATATGCAATTGCATTTAGTTGCATCATTCAAGTTATATTCATGTTAGGAAACCATAAGTAGTTTTGTGTAAAATACTATTTATTATGAAATGTATCACATTTTCCAATATTTTTTAGATGTGTATTTTTTGTGTCATGCAAAATTAATTGTTAAATGGGGTGTTTAATGAGAATCTTAACATGATGAAATCGAAAGTAGAATTGTTGCAATATTACTGCTTATAGGAAAGAGTACTACTTTTAAATTGATTTTACTATTGATATGCCTTTCACTACTTTGAAAAATCATGTACTTGTAATGAAGAAGACGCTCTTTTATTTATTTAAGAAATTTGCAATTGCTATTTGTTGCATTAGTCGAGTTATATTCATGTTTAGGAAATCATAAGTAGTTTTTGTGTGAAATATTATTTATTATAAAATGTATCATTTTTCCTAATATTTCATAGATTTGTTTCTTTGTCTGATGTAAAATTAATTGTTAAATAACGTGTTTAATAAGAATCATTGATTAATTAGAAAGTAAAATTGTTGCAATATTATGTTTAGCTTTACACTAAAGAGTATTTTTTTCGATCGGACAAAATCTAACACCTTTCCGGTGTGTTTTCAAGCCGAAAAGTATCATCATTTTGGTATTTTAGTGTACTTGCTAGGCTACGAAAAATATCAGTCCGGGAATATTTTCCGACCTGTGACAAAGCTTTCCCGTACAGTATGCAGTCCAGTGTTTTCCGTAAATAAAAATAAAATCATATTTATTTCATAATTATTAATAAATAACTAAAAAATAGTATGTGTACAATGTACAAAAACTTTCCGGACTCCTGGTATAGCTGTCCTCGTCTACGGCTCGTCCCGCAATTTCCACTATCGTCCGGATAGATATATAAGTATTTTTTTTTTTAATTTCAAAAATCATTTACACAAAGAAAAGGAAAAGTCCAAGAAATTTATTTATTTATTTAAGATACGAATTATTATCTATAGACGTATATGAAACAAAGCAATAAAATTAATGTTTTAATTACAGGTATTTACACTTCCGATAAGATCGGGAGCGATGAAAGCGGGGATGGCTCCGAATCAAAACCATTTAAAACCATACTCCAAGCGATGCGGTTTGCGAAAGCAGAACCCTTCCCTACCATTTACGTAGACGCAAAAGAAGAAGGCAAACAGTACGAACCAGCTGCCAAATCCCAATTAAAAAAAATTCAGAAACTATGGGTTCGCGAAAACTACAAATCCGCAGAGAAAAGTAAAAAAGAAGAAGAAGATTCAGAGAAACGTCTTAAAAACTTGGAAGAAGCAAAAAAAGTTGTGATTGAAGAAGATAAATCACTTCCTAAAGCTACAATTATTAAAATCTGCCAAGGAACAGAACATCGCAACAAAAGAATATGCATAAATGGCTGGGTGCACCGACTTCGCAGGCAGGGAAAGAGTTTAATGTTTATAACTCTTAGAGACGGCACCGGCTTCTTGCAGTGTGTCCTCAACGACTTATTATGCCAAACCTACAACGCTCTGGTGCTCAGCACTGAATCCAGCATCAGAGTTTATGGAACAATTCTCACAGTTCCAGAAGGCAAACAGGTACAGTTCTTTCTCAGTTTAAGATTTTGTGATGACTGGAAAAAATCACAACATTAATATTTTGTACAGGCACCAGGAGGCCACGAAATGCAAGTGGATTATTGGGAGCTGATTGGACTGGCACCCCCAGGAGGTGCTGATTCTATCCTGAACGAAGAAGCTCACATAGATGTCCAGCTGGAGAACAGACACATCATGATCCGTGGAGAAAACACCTCCAAGGTTCTCAGGATGAGATCCGTTCTACTTCAGGCTTTCAGGTTTGCAATAAATTTACTAAAAAATATCAATCTTCTAGGTATTAAATCATTTCTTTTAAAATTTGTCTCTCTGTATAGTATGTTTCGACTTTTTTTTTGTTCGTGCGTACAAAATGAAGTTTGAAATTGTCGCATTAGACGGTATTAAGTCATATCAGGGCCCCTAGGAACAAAATTTATTGAGATTCCCCTTTAATACAAGGAAACCTAAAATACATAAGTAAAAAAAAACAGCTTTAATTAGTTTCTATTATATATTTTAAATAATACCAAAAATATAGCACAAAATCAATAAACTCCTCGATAAACTCCAAATGAGAATAAATAAAATAAAAATTAACATGTATTAATCCACTTCCTATTCATACATAAAATCTATGAGAAAAACAAAAATAGTAAATATTAACAATTTATTAAAATCACAATTCAATTTTCTATTTATATTTTATATAAAAAGTTTGACGTAAAAATGTATTTAAAAATAAATTCTGAGCATGACATCATACAAAAATTCCCGAGTGCACTCAGTGCATCCCAATTGAGAAGGTTGTTACATTTATTGCCATAAGGAAAAAATAAAAATAAAACAAAATAACTTTTATATGATTCATATCACATTATCATTTATTAAACAGTATGAATAAACTTATTATTCATTGTGCAATCTAAAAAAAAAAACATTTTTGGCATGACACTCGCTTGAATCCTTTTGTACAAAATCAAAATTTTCCTTTATATCTGTGTCAAGCAAGCAAATGAGCTACTTGATACTGTATTTCTTCGCGTTGTCTTATTTGGTCTATTGAAGTATTTATTTTAATTTCTCTAGCACGTGTTTGTATATTCGGTATATATTTATTTTTCTTATTTTTAATATCATATACATCTGAATCAGTATCTGTTCCTCTATCACTTCTCCATCAGATGATCTATAAATCATCGTACTTACATGTATTTTCTGGTACAACAAAATCATTAACATTTCCGTAAAAACTACTTGGTACTTATTTTACACATCTCTCTTATTTATTCATTACTAAAAAATAAAAAAATGTAGGGAAAATGTTACATTCCGGTAACAGTTGGATCAGATCTAACACTGTTGAATTCGGATCACTTATTTTTCATTCCATTTAACTGGATCAGTGTAATCTCTCTACTGATTGAACTAATCCAAAGTAATCTATTTGCCGTGAGGGATATTCCATTTGCCATTTGGATCTGATCTAGCTTACACTTTTAAATCCGTATTACTTATTTTTCATTCCATTTGTCCAGATCAGTTTACTCCCTCTACTTTATGTACAGAATCCAAGTAATCCACAAGTAGAGATAGATTAAAAGGTTCAGTTCAGGTTGTCACGTCATTTTTCTGTTCATATGAATAATTGTACAAGAAAATGGAGAAATTACAAATTTAAAATGTTGACAAAATCAAAACTTAAGTTTTGGAATTTCCATCGGAAATGACAGACAAGGTAAAATTAGCTGGAATTGAACGTATATAAAATAATAATAAAATTAAAACTACAATCAGATATAATTTAATTTAAACAAAATATTAATACTAATAAAATTAAAACTACAACCGTTACGCGAGTTAAATGCATTCCATTTACATCGAAAAATAAACTGATCCAACTAATCTATCTAAACTGATGCAACTAAACTGATTTGCAAAAGGAATAATACTGAGGTAAATCAGAAAAATGGGTTCAGTTTGTCACGTGATTTTGCTGTACCTTTGGACAGTGTAAAAGAAAATAGAGAAATTACAAATTTATAATGCGGAAAGTAACATTACTTATGTTTTGGAATTACCATCGGAGATAATAATAATAATAAAATTAAAATTATAGCTGCAACACGGGCTAGTGATTCAATGGGATTACATTTGTACTGAATAAGTTAACTGATTCAACTTTTCTGATCTGATCTGACTAGCAAACTATTAGTACTTTTATTTTTATATGAACAAGCAAATGCTTAACAAATCCTAGACACACGTTTGTCATATATCAGTTTATTAGAAAACGTATTCATCCGAAAATTTGAATTTCATCAATAGCACTAATTATTATTCTCATATTATTTTTACAGAGCGCACTACGCAGACAGGGGCTATAACGAAATTACACCTCCGTCCATCGTCCAGACTCAGTGCGAAGGCGGCAGTACTCTGTTTAAGTTGGACTACTTCGGAGAAGAAGCGTACTTGACGCAGAGCTCGCAGTTGTACCTGGAGACGTGTCTTCCGTCGATGGGCGACGTATACTGCATCGCACAGAGCTTCAGGGCCGAGCAGAGCAGAACTCGCCGCCACTTGGCAGAGTAAGTCAAATCAAAATAATAATTGCTCGATATATTTCATCAAATGTACGACATAATTTGTTCTATATTATTTTAGAATTACGCGGTATTATCTTTGTTATTTGATTAATTCGCGATGCAGAGATTTAAACTTTACATTTGTATTTTTTCTTACTTATTTCTGCAGTAAGTAATCATTACAATATCAGTATTTTTATCGACTATTTATTATTATTACTTTGGGTTTATTATCCAGCAAATTTTTATCAGAGATATAGAGATAGTGTTCAGTACTATTGTATTTATGTGAGAGTTTAATTTGTTCGCTTTTATTTGATTAATTAGCGACGCTGGGATTTAAACTCTTATTACTGTAATAATGATATTAATATACTTAGGATGATTTATAAAATAGTAAAATCGGGACATTTATCAGAAGATTTTTTAAATAACATTATTTTCTTTGCAAAGTCACAAATATTCATGTAAACGCACTTTAAATATGTACATAGATTGACAAAGGAATAGAATTCGTAGTTGCTGACTATTGAATATTTATTTAAGAAACATTGCATTATTTGCAGACTTAGCAAATCGACAAATACATAAAAAATTTAATTCAACAGTTCGTTCTTAAAATTTAAAGCTTTAAAAATTCTATCCATCATTTATTTTATGCGTTTATATATTTTTGTTACTTTTAATTTAAATGTTAAATATAAATAATAATTACATGTCCCGAATAAATTCTTTGGGACACCGGAACAAACGACTCAAAAAAGGGACGAATCCCGGAAATTCGAGACGTCTGTTCACCTAAGAAATCTGTTATTAGTAATGAGTGATCTAAGCTGTTTTTGGGCGACGAACCGTTTTCAACCTGTTCTTGAAACCGTTTTCGTATCTGACGTCATCGTTTTATGTTTCGTCAAAATGCATAGTTTAAAAATGGTTTCAAATAGAAATATAAAAAATTACGGAAGAGCAACAATTTTTTTGCATTTTTTTTTTAATAATTATGGTGTAGAAAACAATTTTATAATATTATTACTAAATTCCATCGTAAAATTAACATTAAAATGGAGGGTTTTTTTGAAGAAAAAGAAAATTATTAGTTTCTATTTGTACTATTGTCATTTTAAATATCATCGAGAAATTACTTTTATGAAGTACAACTTTCTTTTGATATTTAGTTCGAAAATGTTTTGAACCATTGCTGCCGGTTGATTTGAAACTATTTCAAAACGGTCTTAGTGTAACGTCATTGTACCGTTCAACCGAGAAAATGACATGTTTCAAAACGCTACGAACCAACATCAAACCAGTGTGTCGCCAAGAATAGCTTTAATTACAGCAATAAAAACTACTAAAAGTATTTACAAAATGTGTATTGAATGACAGATACAGCCACGTGGAAGCCGAGTGCCCATTCATAACATTCAACGACTTGCTGGACCGCTTGGAAGACTTGGTTTGCGACGTGGTGGACCGCGTGCTCAAGTCTCCACTAGGCCACGTTGTGTATGAGCTGAACCCAGACTTCAAGGTACCTACACGGCCATTCCTTCGCATGGACTACAAAGATGCCATCGAGTACCTGCGCGAGAACAACATCACGAAGGAAGACGGCAGCTTCTACGAGTTCGGCGAAGACATTCCCGAGATGCCGGAGAGGAAAATGACGGACAAGATCAACCAGCCAATCATGCTGTGCCGCTTCCCATATCAGATCAAGTCGTTCTACATGCCACGTTGCCCGGAGGACGACCGGGTGACGGAGAGTGTGGACGTGTTGCTGCCCGGCGTGGGAGAGATCGTGGGCGGGTCTATGAGGATCTGGGACTACGACGCTCTGATGGCCGGTTACAAGCGTGAAGGCATCGACCCCACGGCGTACTACTGGTACACGGACCAGCGCAAGTACGGCTCGGTACCGCACGGTGGGTACGGGCTCGGGCTCGAGCGCTTCGTCTGCTGGCTGCTCAACCGCTATCACATCCGTGACGTGTGTCTCTACCCGCGGTACCTGGACCATTGCCAGCCCTAGGCCCCGCTTATTGTACTCGCAAGCTTTTATTATTATGGTTCTTATTAATAAACACTCATAAACACATACTTTATTCCTACTCCAATAGCTTTTCTCTACAAGAATCTATTCAGCAAATAAGGTATTAAGTTTTAATACATAAATTCCTGATTTGCCATTGTATTTAATTGTAGAAATATATAATTATTAAAGAAATACAGACTTGAAGTTTTCTAGCATTTATATTACGAAAAATAGGAACAAATAAATTACGCTTTAAGTTATTTCAAATTCATTGTTGATTTTTTTTTAGAAATATAGTACTAACACAAATAAATATTTTCTAAAATTTCTTTAAATAAACTACCCCTTTAGCAATCCTAAAATCATTCTTATTTTTTTTTCTTTTTATAACGTAGTACTGAAGTATTAAGACATTCCAAGTTATAATAATAAGTTAAATAATTTATTTTGCAAGAAATAAAAAATATTTTCTAAAATTTTGTCTGCCATCACAATAGTGACATCTTACAGTGTATTTGTGAACGATGGACTAAAAATGTATATTTATGCATTGGTGACACAAACTTGAGATGGAGGTGGCCTACATTCAACTTCATAAAATCGCATGTTCTTGCAAATTACAGAAGGTGGTGTTCGTGTTACAAACAGACATCGGATTCATGAGTTTTTCGCTAGATGACAGCGTGTCTAACTTGTAAAATTTGGAAAAAGTCAAGATATAAGTAGTCCAGAAGTTTTTTTGGTACTTATATTGGACTTTCATGTACTACGTACTATCTACATACGTATTTGTGTTATTCCAATATAAACATATAAATCACTTATTACGAAAAATCTATAACCATAGCGACGATTGATCACTAAATTCGGGATCTACAACGTCGAATTTATAGAATAAAACCAAAAAACTTACCTCCTTGCAGGAACACCACCGTATAGATTTAGTATAGAAGTAAATGTAATAAACAAAGGGTATGTATGCTAAAACTGGTTTTTGTTTGTTGAAACTTTGGAGGAAAATTTTATTAAGATTTTTTATATGCAACTTTTATTTGAAAAATTTCTTATCCATTGTTTGCTTGCGAAAAAAATTGAATAAGTAAGTATATATCCGTGTTAACGGTAAGTTCCATTCGAAACGATGAGTCAGCACAAGGAAAAGCAAAAGAAAACCTCGAAAATTCATCCACAACAGTTAACATGTATTGGTTTCTCGATTTGGAGGAAAGTGATTCTTTGAAGTCTAGATTAAGATGTTCAAAAGGAGACGTAGCTTTAATTAGGTGTCCTTCGTGTGAAAAGTATTTTTAAACGTCAGTTAATCATTCACAAATGTAAGTAAAAATTTCTTGTTTATTAAAACCTTATTAATACAAAGGTATTTGACTTTATTTAAATAAAGAACATCAGTGATACAGGTTAGGTCGCCGAAAATATAATATTTGTGTAGTAATTAGTTTTAAATAATAATATATATAATAAAACGCAAAATAATATAAATAAAAATAAATTCAATTCTTTACCGAACAAAAATTCCGTTCTGATTTACTTCACTAGATGGCTACGAATTAATTTAAAATTTTAATCACGAATTAAGAGATATTTTTTTTCTTTTATACTCTTAATTCGACCTCGTAAATTCCAAATCTGGTGTTTAACTTTCTATACGACCTGTAGTTTTTACGTAATAACTCCCCTATATTCAACCCCTCGTTAGATTTTATTTTAAAAGTAGTTAGCTCCATGTACCTAGTAAAGAAATACCAAATGTGAACAACTATCTTAAGTTTATATCATAGTCATTTATATTTATACCTCTGATAAATCTGGGGATAAATTTATTCCTCGAATAACTATTCCCTCATTTATACCGTACATGTAAAAGTGAGCCTAATATATAAATATTTACAAATGCACCAAGATGGCTTAATACGATAAGCTAGAAAAAATTTCAGAAAAAATAATTTGTCACATACTAGAAATCTTGCATAAAGATTCAATGCTAAATAGGGTGATAATTTAAAAACTATACAGGGTAAAATTAGAGCAAATTAGAGGTAGTTTATACCATGAAATTTTAGAAAATATTTTCAATTTCTCATAATATAAAAGATGAAAATCTGTAACTTAGAATGTTAAAATTTGATATATGGGACTGCTATAACATTTAGTTTTGCATCTCCCTTTTTTTATTGCAATCGACAGTGTCAAAAGGGCACTATACAAGAAGGGTATTTTTGATTTTTTCGCGAAACTCAAAAACGATTATCCGTAGAATGATTTCACTTTCAAATGAAATAAGTTTGTGTAGCTAAAATGTGTATAATTTAATAGGCATACAAAGAAGTCATGTGGTGTGTGGTATCCACAGCAGATTTTTTAAATAAACAATGATAAACAATTACATTAATAACATATTTGTTTTATTTGAAACTGTCATTCAATATGACATCTATTCACTCAGTTCCTTCTATCCCACTTTCCCTCATTCCAAACCGCAGTGCGTCCCACGCAAATTCATCTGTGGGCAATGAAGGCATTCAACCACCCCCTAAGCCTATTGATTACAAGAATGAAATGGTGTTCTACTTCTTCTCGAACATGCTGGAAGCCGTGATTGAGAGCTGGGAAGCTGAGGGTATCATGGACGCCGTGGATTCTGTGGACTCGGTGAACGATATCTCCGAGGACCAGTGCACCGGCAGCGTGGGCAGCGTGTACGATGAGGAGGTTGCGGAGGAAGAACAACCGGCCAGTTTGCAGTTTTCTTATAGTCAGATTGAAGAAAAGAAAACCAGGAGGTCTAGTACGGACTACTAATATATTTATAACGTTCCATTATATCTTTTCCAAAGACTTCTAATAAATTTAGACACCACATAACGCCGTTTGTTGTGAAGTAGAAGGACACGGAATAACTTACTGGAGTGGCAGGTACGCGCCAAAGAGAGTCTTTACTTATTGTAATTTTTATTGCCTACTTGTGTTTACAGTATGCTGTCATTTCAGCTATTTTTATAAGTTAACAAAGTTGCTACAATGCACGTTGCAACGTTTCATTTATATATGAAGATATAAAAGTTGAAAATAAATGTATTTTGTATTGTATGACAATAGGAAATTAGTTTAAAATAAAAATAATTTATTTTCGGGAGGCACCTACCTATATATGTCAATAAATTGGTTTAAACAAACACGAGAAGCTTAAAAATTATATTATAATATTTTGTAAACATGATATAAAAAAATATTAACTTTTCAACAATTATATGCAATATTATTTATTTTTAAAATGAATTGTTTTAGTTTAGTCTACTTCTATCTCTTTGTTTCATATTTGCGCAGCTTTTAACTGTGTGGTGAATTTTTAAATTGAAATATTGGTGTAATATGGCTTTTATTAACTGAATAGAATAGTTACTTAATATACAGGGTGAATACTGAAAACCTTGACATAGGGAAATAACATGGGAAAACAGTTTTTTGCTGTTTCCATCTGTCCCGCTAAATAAAACCGGGTGTATGTGGTATCGTTAGTTAGATTACTTAATTTTGCATCTAATAAAACTAAATGTTGTGTAAAAAGGCCTTTTCTAACTGAAATATTTGATAAAATAAATTGTATTTTGAAGGTTATCCTTCATATTTTCGAATAAGAAACGTCAAAAAGACAATGCTCCATAGCCGAGTGGATACGAGGGTCGGATTCATAATATAAATAATCTACAAGACCTGGTTCGAGACCGCCTCAGCCCTACTTTTCTTTTAATTAAATTATACTTAAAATATTTTTATTATATCAGACTATTTTAATAAAATAGCAATATTCATATTTTTATAAATAAAAAAAATCCAAATATTTATTAGAATTATTATTTGCTGTCTGTCAAACTTTAAAATTAATTCGAATTTAGTTTTTGGTGTATAATTTTGTATTTCATGTTTCAAAATGGATTCAGTAGGTATAAGAAGATATAATAAATATTATAAAACTTTATTACTAGGGCAAAAGTTTAAGAGATATTCAAAATATTTTTGCTGGTATTCGTAACCTAGTATCAAAATTTGAGCATTCTGATCATTGATTTAATAAATATACATGGATGGAGCTATACGTATAGCTGCCCACAGTGAATGGTGTGGCTAACATAAGAGAGAGATGGTTATATATAAAGTTTTGCAGTGGGAGAGGGATAGATGATTTGTACCACGTGACTTGTGGCAAGAAAGCATTAAGGCTGTTCGACAAATACGTTAAGCCAGCAAAACAATTGCAGCACAACCAAAAAAAAAATATGAGAATATTTAGTACTCATTAATTACTAATTAATTACAAAAAAAAAATATTACTATTATTTTTTAAAAAATAAATGGGGTTGTGCCAGCTTAACCGTTAAGCTAGCACAACCCAAAAAAAAGTAAATATAACAAATTCCTTAATATTCATTGATTACAAATTTATTACTAATTAATTACTACATATTTACTAATTAATTGATAATTAATTACTTATAAATTACTCCAGTAATGAACTTGGATGTTGTTTCTACTGGTCTTCCATTGCCATATTGGCACAATTAAAAAAAAACTATCGTATTATTTCGTACTAATTAATAACTAATTAATTACCGCAAAAATAAAATTATTACCCTTGCCGTTTAAAAAAAAATAGTGGCTGTGCCAGCTTCTCAGAGAAGCTAGCACACCACCAAAAAAAGAGTAATTTTTATGTTATTATTTAGTACTAATTAATTACTATTAATTACTACAAGCAAAAATGAATTACCATTATCATTCACGAGAAAATTCAACTTTTCCAAATTTCCAAACGAAGCTAGCGCACGAACGCGAAAGAACATATTCCTATGTGAAAATGCTTCGAATATAAAATAAATGAAGTTGACAACTATACCTAACAACAATAATTGTAGAAATAAACTATTTAGAAGAGATTGTGTTGAAGTAATAAATGGTCAAATAATGTTTAGCGAACGGTTTAGATTGAAAGATAGATTTTCGAATAGGTTTTAATCTGGAACTACATTTTGGCAATAGTAATTTTTATAAATCAAGTTGCTAAATATACCCAACAATAATAATTCTCGATATAAACAATTTATGAGAAATTGTACTGGACTAATAAATTGTTAAGTATAGTTTAGAGAACGATTTCCTTGGAAAGATAAATTTTCGAAGAGATTTTAATCTCAAACTAAATTTTGGCAATGGTAATTTTTATAAACTAAGTTGCTAAATATACCTAACAATAATAACTGTCGATATAAACTATTTAAGAGAGATTAAGCAAAATATTTTAAAATTCGACAGCGTAATGACTGAAGATAACACGTTTCTTGCCACAAGTAACGTGGTTTTCTCTCTGTCTTTGTTGCACTATGCTAACCACAGACTGTCTCTCTTTAAGCCCCTTCCATTTACGAAGTATTATAAGTTCTATGATTCTGATATAATAAAAATATTTTAAGTGTAATTTAATTAAAAAAAAATAGGGTCGAGGTGGTCTCGAACCAGGTCTTGTAGATTATTTATATTATGAATCCGACCCTCGTATCCACTCGGCTATGGAGCATTGTCTTTTTGACGTTTCTTATTCGAAAATATGAAGGATAACCTTCAAAATACAATTTATTTTATCAAATATTTCAGTTAGAAAAGGCCTTATTACACAACATTTAGTTTTATTAGATGCAAAATTAAGTAATCTAACTAACGATACCACATACACCCGGTTTTATTTAGCGGGACAGATGGAAACAGCAAAAAACTGTTTTCCCATGTTATTTCCCTATGTCAAGGTTTTCAGTATTCACCCTGTATATCATCTTCTAGTAAATGCCTGAAAGAAAAATATTCTAATACATTATTTGGAATAATAATGTCTTATCAGTCTTCAAAACGAAATTATTAGTATTAAGATTAAAGCAAAATAAAGCACAGACGAAATTGTAAACACATGTAGGCAATATGCATTACATCAAGTAGGGACTCTATCTTTGCCGCGTACCCGCCGTACCACCATATTGTTCCATCTCCTACTTCAAAACATTGCACTGGCTTGAATATGGTATTATCCATCTAAATTGATTAGAAGTCATTGGTTCCATTACAACTTTTCTCTTAAACAGCGCTCCGAAAAAGTAATACTAGAAAATCAAGAAAATCTCGTTTATCATCTGTTATTCCTGAGGTAAATTTATAGATGTTATTTATTACAATTAAATAAACAATTTTATAGACAGTGTCTGTCCAAGAAACAGTGATAGAGGACAACTCTTGGATGGTAGAATCTGTGGAAGAAACAGCAATAATTGTGTTTAAAAATGGCAATGTTTACGAAGGACCTCTTAAAGGAAAATTAATGGAGGGTGTTGGCAAATTTACTTGGACGAATGGTACTAAATATGAGGTAAATATAGAGTTTTGTATAAATTAATGTGACGGATTTGTAATTGTTGGTTCTGATCAAATTCAGTACTTTTGAAATGTTTAAGATACAAGTTATAAATATTAAGTATTTTTATGTCCTCCCTTCGTTTTAATAATCCTTTCAACCTTTTTGCTATTAAATATATTTGTATTTTAGAAATATTTTGTGTCAGACTGTCAGTATCATATCAAATTTTCATATTAATTATGAAATATAAATTCTCAATATGAGGCAGATCAAAATTAAAAACTAAAAACATGACTCAAGAAAACAGATTATAGTAGAATAAATTTGTAATATAAAAACAGATTTAATTCCAAAGAAGGTTGAAATTGTTATTAAGGTGACAGAATTACGTAAGTACCTACTAAAAACTTATTATCTATTCGTTGAGACGAGAGACTTAACTCACTCTTCTTATTTGAATAATGAATACCCAGGTCTATACTTCCCCTTAAATAGCGTAGCACTCGTTTTGCGGCTGTCCAATGATTCTTTCCAAATGAACCATTGTACTGACTTAGGACTCCTACAGCGTGTGAAATATCTGGACGAGTTGTGACGGATAGATACATCAGAGCCCCAACTAGTTCACGGTACGGCGGCATCTCCCCGTCTGAATCGGTCCAGGGTTCAGACTTTGCCAATTTTGCGCTGACATCTAGGGGTGTGGACACTGGATGACAGTCTAACATTCCGAATTTTCGAAGAATGTCTTTTACATATCCGGTTTGGCTTACCCGGATACCGGTACTGCTTCTTTCAAAGTCCATTCCAAGGCAGTGTTTAAGCTCTCCCAAGTTGTTGACTTCAAAATTCTTCTCCAAATGGGCCAAGCATTCGTTGATGTCACTCTGGTTTTGTGACATGACTAGTATATCGTCAACATATACTACTATAAGAAGCAGTTGACCCTTCTGACCTTTCAAATAGACGCAAGGATCAGCTTTTGATGGTTCGGCTCCGAAATTTCGCAGCTCTCGATCCAGTCTTCGATTCCAAACACGACCAGCTTGACGCAGGCCAAACAAGGCCTTTTTCATTAAACAGACCTTGTCTCCGCTCGAAAACTCCACCAGCATGTTTTTCGCCTTCGTCCACAAATCGGTGTTAGGTCGCTCTTGATGTACAATTTTCTCAAGAACCATTTCTATGTAATCAGGAGGTTCCATGTACACCTCTTCTTCAAGGCTGCCGTTTAGGTATGCTGTGGTTATGTCGAGCTGTAATATGAACATGTTCTGACTATCTGCTAATGCTATTGCAGTTCGGATCGACTTGAGGCGTGCAACTGGCGAAAACGTTTCATGAAAATCGGTCCCAGGCCGTTGCGAGAAGCCTCGAGCAACTATTCTAGCCTTTCTTTTCACCAAATTTCCATCTGCTCCGTATTTGTTACGTAGCACCATTCGGCTGCCAATCATATCGCGATTCTTAAGACGATCCACCAGAGTCCAGGTGTCGTTTTTCAGAATGGATTTTACTTCGCTGGCCATCGCCTGTAGCCATTCTGATGATTCAGGACTTGACATGGCGTGATTGATTGGAACTTCCGTCAACAACGCATATTTAGCGATCGCGTCGTGATTTTGACTGGCAGTGTTATATTGCCTCTTCGGTCTTCCCGGTCGTACAGTTTTGACCTTTTGTTGTTGACGTTGTTCTTCTGGTACATCTTCTACTGTTTCAACAACTCCTTCGGTTCTTTCGAATCCTCTAAACCATTCTTCACCGTCGGTATCATCGTCATCAGCTCGTTCGATGTTCACATCTTCTTGTTCATCGTTTACATTGTTTTGCTTCTCTGAAGAACGATTGAACGTGATGTCGATGAAGTCATCGTTGTCGGGCTGAATTCTGGTGATGTTGGATGATTTTGAATCTTCCTTTAATTTTAGTGACTTTTGGAGGTTGTTTTTGAATGTTGATGATAAGAACTTCACGTCTCTACTAATTTCAACCTTCTTTTCGTTAGGGATCCAAATTCTCATGGCTTTGGACTCGTTTGAGTAGCCCAAAAATATACCCTTTCGAGAACGTGGCTGAAACTTCTCCTTTCCCGGACCTCTGTCTAGACAATAAACTTCTTGTCCAAAGATCTTAAATTCGTTGACGTTTGGTTGTTTCCCATACCAGACCTCGTATGGAGTCTTCCCATTTAACTTACTCGTAGGACTTCGATTTCTGATGTAGTTCGCTGCGTGAATTGCCTCGGCCCAAAACGACGTTGGTAAACCGGACTCTAGAAGAAGGCATTATTCACGTACTCCCTCCCGTTATCAGTCTGCAAGCACTTAACTTGCTTTCCATGTTGGGTTGTCACGAGGGATCTGTAATTCTCGAACTCTCTCAATACATCAGATTTCTCTCTTAGGAATTTTACCTCGCACCACCTCGATGAGTCATCGATAAACGTTACGAAGTATCGAGATTTTCCAATCAAAGGAATTCTCATCGGACCGCATACGTCCGAATATACAATGTCGCCAATTTCAGTTACCTTGGTAGATCTTTTCGGAAATGGCTGGCGACACATTTTACCTTGAAGGCACACTTCGCACTGGAAATCCTCGTTCATGTCTTCTAAGTTGAGTCCTTGGATGATCTTGTTTTTAGCTGCTTCTTTCAAATCTTTCGGATTTAAGTGACCAAGCAGGATGTGCCACTCCTTCAAAGATTTCTTGGGCAAAACTTCTGAATCATTGTCTTCTTCGATGGTGTTCATGCAGTCGTCATCTTTTCCTTTTCTGACGTAGTAGAGTCCATCAATTCGATCTGCAATCATCTTCACGTTTCCGCGGTGGTCGAAAACTTCTGCTTTCTTTTGATTAAAAACAACGCTAAATCCTTTATCGGTAATTTTTCCAACCGAAATCAAATTTGTCCGCAGGTCAGGTACATGAAGCGCATCATGTAACTTCACGGTTGTGTTTTTACCGTCGATTTCTGTTACAAGCGCATCAACTCCTCGTGCTTTAATTTCTGTACTTACATGACTAGCCAAATTTAGCGTTCCGTTTCCGGTCTTCTCGATTTTTACAAAATCAGTCTTATCACGACATAAGTGAGATGAACATCCACTATCTACGCACCATTTCTTGTTGACAATACAAGAGAAAGCGTTCTCTTCAGTGTCTGCATAAAAACTGACATCTTCTGCTTTATTTCCGGATTGCTTTTTATATATACAATCTCTGGCTTTATGACCCGTTTCGTGGCACTTGTGACATCGATACTTGAAGGGTTTATTGTCAGTATCAGGTTTCTTTTCATCTTTCTTCTGGTAGTACTTGTTCTTGGGCTTCTTAAATGCTGCCATACCGCTTTGCGTTGTACTCGAACTGTCAACGCTTTTCCGAGCATCGCTTTCCTCGACGATTTTTATTCGCAACGTGTCGGGAGAGGGTAGCTCGTCCCGCGACTCTATAGCGCATCTGAAGTTCTCGAAACTCGCCGGCAAGCTGTAAAGTAGCATTATTGCAAGCAAGTCCTTGTTCACTTCCACGCCCATCTCATGGAGATTATCTACCGCGTCGAAAAATTTTCGTGTGTGTTCTCGCACATCTTCTCCTTCTAGCATTTTCTGCAACATTAATTGCTTCAAAAGAGTAGCTTTTCTCGCTGGTCCTGATGATTGATATATTGATTCTAGTTTCAACCAAACTTCGCGGGAAGTAGCACACCCTTTTACTTGCTTCAGTTCAGAAGGATTTATAGATAAAATCAGGTCCGACTTAGCTTTACTGTCCCCAATGATCCAATTCTTCATGGCCGCTTCTGACGCTGTGTCTTCAACGGTAACTGCTGGTTTTACGTGTACACCGTTTACAAAATGCCACGCGTCATTTTTTATTAACAAAGCTTCCATCTGGATCTTCCATGTGTCGTAATTTTCCTTGTTCAGGCTTTCAATACGGACCGAAGTTGAAGCCATTTCTTATACGATGCACATGCACGGACAAACTCCAAAATCAACTGTATTTTTTTTTTTCACAATTCACACGTCACTT
The DNA here is from genome assembly GCA_035578165.1 of Stenolophus ochropezus. Classification (NCBI taxonomy): domain Eukaryota; kingdom Metazoa; phylum Arthropoda; class Insecta; order Coleoptera; family Carabidae; genus Stenolophus; species Stenolophus ochropezus. The sequence continues at coordinate 48,242,266 of JAQOWZ010000002.1, read as the reverse complement.
TCACATACGATACTGGGCTCATAACCTGTTGAGTAAATGCCTGGACCGTAAGGGACGATTCAATGTGAATTAAACAACTCGAACACACAGATTTATTAATAAACAGGTACAGAGATATTAATACGAACTGACAGGTGACTTTGGAACAACTGACTAACTTACTTACTTGATGTAAAAACATAGTGACCGTTCGTTGTATAATATATTTCTAACAGTTATATTGTTAATTATTAAATTTACTGAGAATGAAAAATTACATGTTATTCACATTAATTTGCACGAAGATAAATCTATATAATAATAGCGGTTTCGATTGAGATGCACTGAGTGTACTCAGTGCACATTGCAAGCAACTGTCGTATTCAGTGGCGTAGACAAGGGGGGGGGGTGGTGTTTACGGGTCCGGACCCCCTCCTTGACGAATTTAAAATAAAATATTCATATATATCCATTTATTTACATTTTTTCACGAGCAATAGGGCACGAGCGTGCTTCTGTCGTTTTACTTTGGCTTGGTCCCAAGCAGGGACGTAGCCAAAGGTGGGCCAGGGTGGGCCAGGCCCACCCTGCAAAATCTCTGGCCCACCCACTGGCCCACCCGTTTTAAAAGTCAAAACAGTTCACGAAACGAAAATAATGTATCTATTCCAAATACAGCACAAAAAAAGACAACGAAAAATGACAAAAAAAATTTAAAACCTTTTAATTACCCAAAAATCCCACTTTTTAGAAAATGAAACCCTGATTAGTAAAGATGATTTTCGAAATATTTTTTTTTTTGCCTACAATTATTTCTGAATTAAACAAACGATTTGAAAATAGTTCAAAACAAAATAATTCTTTATGTGTCCTGCATCCAAGTCATGTTTCATTTATGAAATTTGAAGAAATTTTGGCATTAGGTACTCATTACAACTGCAACATGGTCTTATTGGAGGCCGAATTTAAATTAATTCCACACACAATAAAATTGTTTGAATTGAAAATAATATCAAAATAGAGACCATTATGTCATTTCTAGATATTTTAAAACAGTATAAAATTGTTTTCCCTGAAACATATAAATTAGTTACAATTCCAGTATCGAGTGCTGGATGTGAACGAACATTTTCTTGTTTGCGCAGAATAAAAAACCATATGAGAAATATTATGACAGACTCCAGATTAAGCCATTTAGCAATAATAAATATTGAAAGAAAAACTGCAGAATCATTAAGTACCGACGACATAAATAAAAGAATTTAGCGAAAATCATAAAAATAGAAGAATAATATTGTACCAAAATTAATTATTATAATTATTTATAATTTTTAAAAACAGCTTCCATATTGTCACTCCAAGGGATCATTATGTTAATTAGGTTAGACATAACAATATATTTTCTGTCTTTATTTATGTTAAGAATTTTTTCTTGTATCTAATTACATTTTTTTTAGTATTTGGTATAATATAAGCATTTATTTGTAAAGTAACTATACAACTATTTTTTTCAAAACTTATCCCTCAACACATGTGTTGTTCTGGTGTATTTTTAATAATGATTTATATGCTTCATAAATTGTATGATTAAAATGAAATTTTGATTTTTTTATTCTAATGAAAAAGGTAAGTGGTAGTACAAAACTTTATAATTAGTGGCCCACCTAAATATTTTATTTTAAATTATGAAAATTATTGATTTAAGAATTGTTTTTGTTGTTGTATAGATAAAAGGTCTGAATTATTTTATTTGTAAAAATGTTTTCTTAATAAATAAATAGATATACGTACCTATGTATTAAGTAACCTAATCTAATTTTGAACCCCCCCCCCCTTCCAAAATTCCTGGCTACGCCACTGGTCATATTTGATTGGGATTTTCAATGCAAGTGAGCAATATTTTCCATGTATTTATTTACCAACACTGAAATTTAAATATGCAAGAAATTATTACTCAGCAAACTTTACTTAGATCTTCATTTTCAAGTTTGATGAGGAAAATATTGACAAAGTGTTAAAGCAATATCAAAAAAGGCCGAAAGTAAAAGATTTTATCATTAAATTAACAAACAAATATAACAATAACGAAGGAAATTATTTCAGCAGAAAATAAAAATTAATTTTTATTACTACAACAAATCAAATTATAAATGATAAATTAATTATTTAAAAAAATAAATGATAATGTTTGCTGGAGTATTTCTAATAAATTAATTATTGTGATCTAGTATTTTACCAACATATTTGATATTATTTCTGCAACTTGGCTTGCTTACATCATTTACATGTACCCTGAGTGCTTGAAATCATATACCTATTACCTATATAGGGATGGTGCGGCGAAATAGTTGGTCTCTGGTGGAAAATATATAAACTAATACAATGACGAAAAGTTTGTTTTTAGTATATGCTTTTGTGTTGTTTTCATGCAAATAAATTGCGAACACTATTGTTTAAAATAGAAGTTGGTGTCTGATGAGAAACTCCCACTGCTGGGTATACCTGGCACATAAGTCATTTTTATAATATGAATGTAGGGAGTTTTCCAATGTGCTTAAAAATATCTCTCAAATTCACAGTCATTTCGAAAAACTAAAAAGAAAACTTATAGAACTAAAGTTTATTAAAAATAAAAATAATAAAATACTGCAAAACCATATTAAAATAACTAAATAAAATAAAATTAACAAATGCATGGTTTAACAACATAACATACAATCTATTATCTATCACTATTCCAACCACCATTTTGAATAGTTCGAAGATACATCTGGTGAGCTCGCTCGTTTCCTATTACTTAATAGGTATATGGCTTGAAGCACAGAATAGTTACATACAGAAGCGACACTCCGTGTCGTTAGCTTTCATGTTTCCCCATTCAGTTCTATGACCTTGGAGCATTGTGTAGAACTTTAAATTTGTTCCCTTCCCTTATCTCTCTCTAAGATGTGAGGAAATTTTCCGATTTGAAACAACGAACCCTTTAAATTTGTTCACTTTCCCCATCTCTCTCTAATTTTCGTTTCTCTGTCTTACTGTCGCTTCTGTAGCTGTAAACCTATTCTGTGCTTGAAGTATTCGATTGGGGTAGCTTTACCCGCTGGACACTCGGGTAATTTCAGTGCGACACTAGTGCCGAGCATGACGTCACAAATAATTCCGAGTGCAGTCAGTGCATCCCACCCGACAACGCTATTAATTGTGCTTTTAGTAAAAGTATAAAAATAATGTACACCTCTGTTAAAATTACAAAGTTTATGATTGTTTGATAGGGAATATTCAAATCGGGAGAGTTAACCGGTAAAGGCATCCTAACCCTACCCGACACAAACTACTACAAGGGCAGAATGCGTTTCGGGCACCGGCACGGCGTGGGCTCGATGTACCTGCAGGGCTCGGCGGCCGTGTACAAGGGCGGCTGGCGCGCTGGGCGCAAGCACGGGCACGGCTGGCAGCTGTTCCGCCCCAACTCGTGGTACGAGGGCGCCTGGGAGGACGACTTCATGCACGGCACCGGCACGAGGCAGTATCCCTCCGGGGCGCGATACACCGGCAACTGGAAATGGAGTGTTAGGGATGGTTTTGGTACTGCTATCATGAGGAACAATGATGTAAGATCATATTTAACAAAATACTTACACAAGGTGTATAAGTAGCTTATAACTTATAACTTATATTAAAAAAAAATCTGGTGTGAACATCACGTGACTTCCTTGTACGTCTATTAAATGTGCTCGTTAACACTTTTCAGAGTATCAATCTTATATATATTTACCCAGCTCTGCATGGGCGCCGACTATATGAGGGCACCGAGGCTCATGCCCCCCAGGAATATTTTCCTAAGAGCAAAGCCCTCAAGGAGACATTTTCCTTAGCGCAGCATTTTTTTTACACCAGGAATAAAGCCCTGAGTTATTATTTTAAAGAATTATTGTATCTCATTATATTTTTAAGTAACAGACTACTACCCTAAAATGCGTGTGTGTTACACCCATAAAAATATAAACCACAATTACAGATTGAATATCAGCCTATAGGATTCCATATGACTGGTAATAATGCGCGTCTCATGATATACCTGGGATTCTGAGATGCTAGCACTCAGACCCGCTCTGCGGAGCACAGGGGCGATAGAGGGCCTTCGGGTCTCCGCCCAGCCTAGTGGACAGGCAGACCGCCTTCCAGGACATCTTCTGGTCTAGTTCAGCCGGCCGGGTAGAGTAGATTTGGCTGCCCTGGATTGTGTGTTGGTTTCTGTATGTCAAAAATTAAAGCATTCTGAAGTGTTTAATCTAATTCTTGGTCTGCTGAAACCAGAGCACATTTTGAAGCAATGAAAAATTAGAGCACGTATTCAGAATGCTCTAATTATTAGTCTGTCGAAACCAGAACATGTTTTGGAGCAAATTTGGTTGCTCTGGATTGTGCTCTGGTTTCAAGGGGCCAAGAATTACAGCATTCTAAAGTGTTTGCTTCAGTTTTTCATTTTGGTATTTTTTGATGTTGATAATTATACGAAATCTTGTCCTCAAGGAAATTTGGAAAAGTCGGCACCTGTGCTGCTATTATAAATTCAAGCACGAAGTTAGTCCCAAGTCATTGACAAAATTTACTGTACTGTAGATCTGTTTATTTGTATGTACGAATTGTTTACGGTAAAAATTCATTAAATAGTTAAATTACTTGCCAAAAGTGTTGCTTTTTAATATTTCGCCTATTAATACAAATAACATATCTTCAAATTTAAATTTTTAAAACAACGTAGGTATACTCCAAATAACCAAATAAGGTCAAATGTCACTAACACAAAATAAATGTTACTAGTATTTGCGTTGTGTTCACAACCTCAATGCGCATGCGTCAAGCGTTGTGCTGCATACGTCACATAAATATATAATTTTCATATTTGAGCAGTAAATAATTTAAAAATATATATTTATTTATTTTTAAAAGTCAAAAAAGTTAACAATCCCATTACCTATATACATTTTGCTGCATTTCATTTAAGCTTATTTTATTTGAAATGATCCTTTAATCTGTCCCACATACAAAATTTCAACATTTTTCGGCTAATCATTTCCTTCGTACAAGGAAGTAAAAAAATAGTTCAAGCTTTTGGTCACAGATGATTATATTAATATCCTTTCGGGAAAAATATTCCTAATAATAATTCATTCATTTAACATATCTCTTAGCTTACTGTTATTATTTTGCAAGGATTCTAAATTAATTAAATTATGTCGTTAAAGAAATTTCTTTGCTCATTGCTTAGAATTTATCTGTCGTTAAAGAAAATTCTTTGCTCATTAAAGGAACTATGGATGTAATACTTGTAATCAACGACAAAATTTATATTTAGTCGTTGCTTGTAATAGTAGTAAAGCAAAAACTATTTCCTTTTATAGTATTATGATGGAGAATGGAAAAACGGGCAAAGAAATGGATACGGTGAATACACATGGAATGCTTTTTACAATAAAACGTTCACTGTTCCAGTACAGAGTTCTTATATTGGAAACTGGGAAAATGATTGTCGTCATGGTCTAGGTAAAACATACATTCATAATCTACCCTTTCTAGCTTTTATTTTGTAGGAATATTAAACTTCGGCACTGAAGGAGGTTCGCGTTATGTAGGAGCTTATAAATCCAATTTAAAGCACGGTACAGGGGTTGTAATTTGTGAGAATGGTTGCATAATCGAAGCCGCTCCTTTATTTCAAAACGACAAGCCTGTTCATTTGAAGCAAACCGGCTCATTCTACCTATTTGACGACAACACGTACACAATTACCACCTCCCCCGAAGGATCTGTCCCTTCGGAGATCGTATCTCCCATTCGAGACACCACGGAACCTGCCTTCAACGAGTATGTTGGCACAGAGAGAAAGATGTCCATTCTGAAGACAATAACCCAAGAAATTCACCAGCCAGCCGACTCACTAGACAGCATCACGTTGGCTAATATTGCACTGTGTAGAATGGCTTTTGCCAAAACAGACCCTAATTATTATTCCCTCTGTATACCTGTCAATGTTCCTAGCGAACTTATAGCCTTGAATTACTACCTAGTCAAAATTGATAACTTATTTAAAGATGAACATTTGCAAACTGCTTTTTCCAAGATGACATTTTCTTCAGTGAAACCTCAATCTATAAAGCAGGCTTGTTGTGATGACTCCGCCATTACACCTGATTCCCAATCATCGATATTACTCAACACCCCAATCCGACAACTGTTCAAGGAATACGAAGAGAAAAAAATGCGAAAAGCCATTACATGCCATCTTCCCAAACTCCGCCATATTTACAAACACTACTCCAATGTGGCTTGTATGAAGGCTCTGCCCTTTAAAACTACCCTTATAAGAATGTTTCTCTGGCAGATGTACCGAGACTGCCACATCCCAGATAAGGGTATATCGTATGGTACTATAGATATCCTCATGGTGGAAAACCCAGATATGGAAATACAAACAATACACAATCCCTTTGAAGAGGTCTACTTCTGGCAGTTCTTACACAGTGTAGTATCAGTCGCTATAAATTTGTATGCCAAAGAGTGTATTAACAATTACAGTGAAGGAACTTTGGCCACAGCTTTTAATAAGTTGTTGGAAGAAGATATTTACCCTAATTATGGAAAACATAAAGGTAACTACAGGTTTTGTGTGTCAGTAAACAGATTACTAACAGAGGCGGCTCGTCAGATGAGGCAGTGCCTCACCATACAAAATGAGGAGGGAAGAATTTTTCATTGTATTTTGAAATTTCAATATTCTAGAAATTTTAAATTTAGCGTGCAATATATCCACAAAATTTAATTTTCAAAATATCACTGTTTTTTATCCTGTACAGATTTCCATTTTAAGTGGCTCACCATTGGGATCTCGAGAACCATAAAAGATACAAAATCGGTTAAATTGGGACAAAGCTGCTGCATTAGTTAGCCATTTTAAAGATGTTTTCGTTTTCCCGAAAAAATGCATAGCTCACTAAATGTAAACAAAAAACTGATTTTGGTAAATTTACTTCTTGACTTATAACTTTCTTGATTTAATTTATACAAGTTTCTAATTTGCACATTCTATAGACACTTTTTTCCGATAAATTCACAGTGGTCCTTCAAATTTATGTAACTCGAACACTTTTCAAGAAATTCATACTAACTTTCAATTTTCATATGGGGCTCAAAGTTGTCGTTGGCAGAGTTTACTAGAATTTTTTTTCTCTTTCCAACGAAATAAAATACATGTACATTATAATAAAATATACTAATAAATAATAAATATATACTAAGAAATTAAAAAAAATATTGATTTTATTCATCAGGTCAAGTGTTCTTTGGAAACAAAATCGAAAATCTTTTGTTTCAAAGAAAATTTTGACTAATCAATTCAATTAGTGATTAATTGTGCATTTTTCTGATAAAATTTTCAAAGGAAGCAAAGCGGGTATATGTTAGGACGTTAACGTTAATATGCTACGCATCGAAATAAACAGATTACTTTAGAAACATATCTTCAGCGTTATCCTGAAAGGCTACGTATTTGCTTCTATTTGCATAAATTTAGGCGATTATTGAATTGAACTTACCGAAATGAATAAAATCAACAATTCTCTAATTTCTTAGTTTATTTTCAATTTCATGTACATGTTTTTGTATCGGTGGAAAGAGAAAAAACTCTATTTAACAGTACTAAAGACAACTTTAAGTCCCATGAATTTCTCTGAACATATTCGAGTTACAAAAATTTTGAGAACTGCTGTCAATTCTTCGTACAAAAGTGTATGTAGAATGTGCGAACTAGAAAGTTGTATAAATTGAAACAAGAAAGTTATGTTAAAAAGAAAATTTGCCAAAATCAGTTTTTTGCTCATGTCTAACGACCTATGCATTTTTTCAGAAAAACAAAAACATCATTAAAGTGGCCAAGTATTGCGGCAACTTTGCCTCAATGTAACTGACAGTATCTTTTACGGTTCTCTATATCCCAACGGTTATAGCCTTTTAAAACGGATACCTGTATATACTGTCGAATAAAGCATCCGTATACCCAGCGCAGTGTCGAATACAGAAGTGCAGAAGCAAAAATTCTCCTGCCTCAAACTTCATTAATGTGTATGTAGTCTATGCTGTTTTTACAATGCTTATAACTTTTATCGATTTTTCTTTCGCTGCTTCAGAAAAAGGAGTCTAGAGACATACCTCAAGTGCTTTCTAATTGGTTTGTTTCCACTTTGGCAAAGCGAACATGCAACCGAACTGAATGCTTTTGAAATTTTGATCGTTGCATTTGCAATTGTTCAAATGTTATATAAGTGGGTGGATGGGGACATCGGATAACGTTGGATTTTAAATTTAAATTTACTTTTAAAAAATGGCAGTAGTTTCTTTTTTTATGCAGATAAACAAATGACATTAGGAGTACTGATAATATTTTTAATTTTCTGAAAAATGAATGTTATTGCAATAAGTTTTTATTTAGTTCTTATCGCCGGCCCTATCAAAATTTTAGTTCACGAACCGCCACTGATTACTACCCCTTTGAAACAGTAAAAAGTCCACTCAATAATCTACCAACAATACATGAATGTGTTTATAGTCATATACCCTTCAGGCGTACACCCAGTTCATATAAGTAATATTGATAAATGCATTGGATTCCGCTTAATTCGAACAAGTAGGGATTAATTTATTTTGGCTCAAACGTCGGTCCCAATTAAACGAAATACTAATTCTAAAATAAAACTGTGAAGAACTGTATTCTTGCCATAATGTACTTATATCAAAATTACTCCCGATAAAACTAACTATCGTAATGTTTACTATCTGTGATAGGTGATTACATAATGTGAAGGACTCTAATTCTTACCGTGATGTAATCAGATCAAAATCACTTTATTTACTTTCTACTAGAAGGGTGTTCACTCATTGTCAAGTAGGTACGCTAACTCTTTCCCTAATGTAATTAAAACAAAATTACTCTCCGCAAAAACCATTCCCCATTACTGTCTCAGTTAAAACGAAAAGTTGTCCCAATTAAGGGTATAAATTATGTATTACTTTATTAATTTAGTTCCCATTTTATTGTATTTTTTATATTTTTTAGGATGTTTACTATTTGATTACCTGGATATACTGCCTTTAAAAGAAACATACAATTGGTTTTTAGAATTCAAACAACCATTTACAGTTCTAAATTTCCTACAAATATCGTCTACCATAAAAAGAGTTGATCCTCCGATGTATTATGTAAAAAGAAAAAACGATAAACCTTTTACTTCAGTAGACATGGGTGTTAACGCTATGGCAGTGGCACACGAAATAAAATTCTTAAAAGGTTAATATTCAAAAATATTTAACAACAAACTTAAGTTTATAATTTTAGATGATCTACCCACCATACAAACCGAACCAACCTCTCCCAAAGAAACAACCAAATCCGTAGACCCTTATAAAGACTTATTCTTCCTCAGAGTATTAGGAGCGAAGAAAATCTTATCAATTTTAAAAGACATCTGTGTAGGTGTGATGGATGGCACTACCATCGTAAACATGGAATACGAAATGACCTTTTACGAGTTTTACGAAAGTGTGCTGAACTGTACTGAGAGGTATTTAACAAAAATGAACAACGAAGTGAAAGATAAAGACGGATCAAAGCCAAGGATTTCTCCCAGAGGAACTGTGGACCTTGGATCCTTCAGGAAAGAGAAAAGGAGGGTTCGAAAATCCCAACAACGAAGACACACACAAATAAGCGACATGTAAAATAATTAATGCATTTATTAAAATATAAATTTTTGTCTGAATGTGACCCACAGTACGTAAGTGTATATATAGTTACAGTAAATAGGAACTACATAGAACATCAATGAAAAGCAACTTCATGTGAATTTTTTTTGTTCACACTAATATGCCAATTTTTAACTAATCTGTAAATCTTATAAATCTGTAAATCTGTAAATAATGAACAAAATCGCAACAAAAGCAGCCACGCATATGTATAATTTTAAATTAATCAACAAAAATTGATGTGTTTCTGTCAGTTTTTTACAGAATTGTAAGACATAACAGTTTTGTTCAGAATTGGTCTATAAAGCTTAAAGTCCAATATTTTTAAATTTATTATATCAGTAATATTTAACAAAGTGAAATTTATACATTCTTCATCTATTCTTAAATAGTTTTTGAATGCGTTTTCATTATCTAGTTTTCTAGTAATTCGCGATGTACCTACTAGGTGCAACCACAATAATCTTTTTACTTCCTTTACCACAAAGTCTGTGCTTGTACGAAGTAAAAGAAGCATTGTAATCGCGGAAAATTTCGGTTTTCAATTTTCAACGGAAAATATCCATTTTGACCATCCCTGAATCTATTTAGACTAGTATATCGGCGTGACATCTGTACGTACGTATGTATGTATGTACATACCTACGTATTTATCTCGCAGAACCGAAAAACGATTAGCCGTAGAATGTAGAAATTTTGTATGTGGGAATGATTGGAGCATCGTATACTTTCAAATGAAATAAGTTTAAATGAAGTTCAGTAAAAAAGTGGATAATTTAATAGGCGTACAAGGAACTGATGCTCACATTAGGTTTTTTCTCTTTTTCTACAAATAAATTTATTTGTTTATTTTATTCATATATAATATAACAAGAGCCATGAATTTATTAGAAAAATTTACGAATAGTTGTTGCATAGTAACAGACAAATGAGAAATGAGTGTCAAAAATGATTTTTTGATCGCGACAGCGAAGCTGGAATGGTTTAAGAATCATTTTGGATCGAGTAGTCGTTACTTCGCAGGAATTATGAGTAAATGTTACTGATTAAATTTATAGCTTGAATTATATTTGCTTAATTATTTCACGAATTATAACAGTTCAAATATAAAATTTTTCATATAAACAAAATGTAACCATGACTATGATACTGTGGTTTTATCAAATTTCTTCACTGAAAAACTACCTAAGGTCATCAAATGAAGCTTTCAAATTGGGTGAAAATGACATGTGTGGAATAATCAACAATAAATAAGCCGCTTCCAAAATCAAAGATATTTTATCACTAAAAATAGAAATAATTTTAAATATAAAGTCGTCGTCAAATATAGCAGATCATAAACTGTCAAATACAATTTTTTATATATAAATGTTCATTTATGAAATTTCATCGAAAACCGTTTCGTTTTGTTCTTATATGAAAGTTTTAGCGATGGCTATCGATGACGTTTTATGGTCATCGACCAGTGTGCCATGGGCATTACAGTATTTTAGAAAACGTGACTCACAATACACAAATAAATTTTTAAACTCTTATAATAAAATCTGTTGATTCGCGTCACTTACGCAACATCGGAAATCTCAACTTCCAACATCTTCAACAGATTAGAATGCAGAAAATTTTAGAAAAAACACTTCTATTTCTACAACATTTATTTAAAAACTATATTTACAATAAAAATTTTTAGAGTCTCAAACATCCTTTACCTAATAATAAAAGAAATCAACGGATTATAAAATGAAATAAAAAAAATTAGTGCATGCATTTGATTAAACAATGTTGGCAACAACTGCTGTCTTGTTGACAGATTGACAGCACTTTTTAGCATTAAAATAAGTAAACACAAAACAGTGTGTATATACACAAAAAATAAAAATGTTTGTACAAACATAATAACTAATTATTGATTTTATGGTTTTCGTACAAAAAATATTGTATAAACATTTGAGTGAACTTTTTTTCCTGGAAAAATGGCGTTCACACACTTATTATGTAAATAACTATTGTATTAATGTGGCAACATACCTTATCAATAGTATTTCTTAGGAATTACATTCTGTTTAATGTAGGTACTTTTAAATGTAATATATTTTAATGTCAATTTGGTTTAACAGGTTGAAATGCAGTATACGGGCACCCGATGTGCGCATGCGTCAAAATGACAGAAACCGGAGATTCTCAAACATTTATTTGACCCGATGTTTTCTGTCTTATTGAAATAGAAAAAGTAGTTGTTTTTATATTTTATTTTATAGTTTGATAAATACAATAACAGTTTACTCATATATATTTTATCACAATTTGTTATTTTATTACATATTATCGGGAATGAGGAATGTCCATTATATGCACCATCATTAGGTTTCGTTAGGTTTAGGTTAGGTTCAGGTAAGATTTAGGTTAGGTTAGGTTTAGGTTAGGTTAGGTTTAGGTTAGGTTCAGGTAAGATTTAGGTTAGGTTAGGTTTAGGTTAGGTTAGGTTTAGGTTAGGATAGGTTCAGGTTAGGTTTAGGGTAGGTTAGGTTTAGGTTAGGTTAGGTTAGGTTAGGTTAGGTTTAGGTTAGGTTAGGTTTAGGTTAGGTTTAGGTTAGGTTTAGATTAGGTTTAGGTTAGGTTTAGGATAGGTTAGGTTTACGTTAGGTTAGGTTCAGGTTAGGTTTAGTTCAGTTTACGTCAGGTTAAGTTAGGTTTAGGTTAGGATAGGTTCAGGTTAGGTTTAGGTTTGGTTAGGTTCAGGTTAGGTTTAGTTCAGTTTACGTCAGGTTAAGTTAGGTTAGGTTAGGTCTGTAAATATTTATCCATATTGTGTTATTTTCTCAATAATCCAACCAAAAATAGTATAAATTGTTCATATTTTCAATAGTTTCAACGTCATGTATTCTAACATGATAAAAAATCTCTTAAATGACCACGGTTTTGGTGCCACTGATATCGCCAAATGACCTCCTGCCGGCAAAAAATTGAACTTCATGGTTCACGTATACTGCATTTTTACCGGTTTAACAATTAAAACTAGTTTGTAGACAAAAACTGAATGGAAAATTTAGAAAAGTTAAAAATGATGTATATGCAAATAGGTTTATGTAAACGAATCATTTAAATAACAAATGTTCTATAGTTGATCTATATTGCAAATATCAATTGTTCAAGGACATACAACTATTAATAAATTAATAGTTTTTTTCATATGACTAATACAAGTATAAATGAAAAGTAAAAATGCGAATGTTATTAAATAATTTAAAAAACAATTTATGTGTATATTTCTTCGAATGTTGTTGAAATAAAAATGTTGAAAGTTGTAGCTACGCCACGCCGTCAATTATTTCGAGTAGAATGCATTGTTACACAGTTAAACATTGTTTATAATAATTACGGCGTTTTTGTTTCAAAGCCACCAGAATTAGTAAAAGTTGAAGACAGTTGCCTCATTGTTTAGTATCATGCAGCCTTGGATCCTTGTCCATTGTTTGGGCAATTTAAAAAAATTCAAATGGGATTATTAAGCTAATGTCCCCAAATATGGTCACGTATTTTCCAAAAATTAAACACAGTAAAGACATTAACTATGTGAAATGAGAATATAAAATATATAAATGATTATATCACTCAGGGCATATTACCATTTGCTGGGTATGTGAGATTTGATGTAGGTATCGCAAATATTGGTAATTCATACCGTTAATCAATTCATTTTGTGTAAAAAATAAAAGGAATACATTCTACTTTCTATTAATAAAACAACATTGTAATGCTAATAACTGTTAAAATTTTCAGAAATAATAAATAAGAAAGTTTTATAGTTCCATTTCAACTGATTTTCTAGGTCTATTTACATATATAGGCACATGTAACTGGTATGGAGAAACCGTTTAAATTTTATGACAATAGACTTGTAGGAGTGTCAAGATGAGTCAGAAATGAAAGTATTCTAGAAGAGATTTTAATATTCCTTTCATTTTGTAGAATTTATATTACGTCTCGTTTATTAGTGGCAGTTTTTATTGCAAATATTATAATGTTGAATGAATTGAAATGCACCTGACACCAAGGTTAGCAACGCCTTTGTTTCATCAGATGAGATTAGTAGCAACAATCATATCCGGCCGACAATTCTGTGGCAAATTGTACTCGCATTGAATTAAATACATCATATCACCTACTGTTCATTACTACTCCATTCATCTGTACACAAAACATGTATCAATTCTCGATGTTAAAATCGTTAATTAAAATTTTATGTATAAATTTGTAGAATGACTAACAATGGTTTATTGCGGTACAGGAGTGGTCTTCATAAAATGTTTCCCTGAACTATTAAATCAAAAACAGACAAATAAAAATTATTGCAGAATAAATTAAAATAAATTATTTTCTTGTAATAGCAAATTTTTACCACGGATTAAAATTCTTTTTTAAATCTGTTTTCACATAAAAGGCCTTATGGTGAACTTTCCACTAATACGTATAGTTTGGTTTAAGCGTATTTGTTTGGCTTTTAAAACCGGGCAATTAGCATAACAATACCAAAAACCTTAAAAGGATAACTTATAATGAAACGAAATAGTCCGCACTTATAAGATGTTTAGGTTGGCTCACTCTTTGACTTAGAAAATAGATGATTCGTACGGATTGTTCTTAGTGCAGTATTTGATTAAATTGAAATTAAAATACACAGTAAATATTCGAAAACCGTCGTTGAGTAACAGCAGATCAGTTCGTTATAGGTCATACTTGCAATACAGTTTATAAGTAAAGTTTACACAATTTGTATATTTCAGATCAATTCTCTATATTATTTTCCCACTTACCGAATACTTTTGTCATTTTCAATATTTCATTATAGTCCTTTTCACGAAAATGTGATCGTACGTCATAATGTTCCCTGATGCAACGTTGCCAAGTATTTGTAGGGTACATTCAAGTGTTGATGGTTGCATAGTATACCATGTGTGTATATATCATATTGTGAATTATTTACACAAAATAAATTAAATTTATTCAGCATCCCCCTTTGTATCCTCGTTTGTCACGTTCTTGTTCGAAATACCTTACTACAGAATTCACTATATTCTGTGTACAACTTCCTAAATTTTTTGCTCGATTTTTTGACATTTTTCAAAAATAATATTATTTTTTGACATTTCGAGAATGGCAACGTTGTACAGGATTACCAACCATTTATTAGTAAAAGACACTAAGTTCCGTGTATTTTACTGGGTATATGCTAGGGATAGTAACATTGCTGTTTTGGCTACAATTTTATTACTAAGGTATGACGTACGATCACATTTTCGTGAAAAAGACTATATAAATTACAATATAATGTAACTACAGAAAAAAATCGTTAGTAGTTTTCTAATATCTCCTTTTTGATACATTTTAGAGAAAAATGTTGTTGTAAACATATTTTTAAAATAATATCTTTAATACCGAACTGTTTTTCAAATTCTGATTTTTTTAATAAAACCAAAATTTAAATTATATTTTATTGAAAAATCAAAATTTGAGAAACAGATCGAACTTAAGAATATTATTTAAAAAAAAATTTCTACTAACATTTTTTTCTAAAATGAACCAATAATGAGATATTAGAAAAATACAAACGACACTTTTCTGTAGGAAGACTTTCCTCTTAAGTGCGAACTAAATCAATTCAAGCTTGTTCATATTATCGAACTGTTCATACTGTTGAAAATTTCAAATTGTCAATATTTTGTTGATCAAATTTTGTTAAAATTTGCTAGACATGTAGTTATATTAACAAAAAACTTAGTTGAAACCAAAAATTTTTAGTTAAAATTTGAATTTGTTAACATTTAACAAATATAAATGTCGATATTTAACTGTAACAAAAGTTGTTGTGTTATTAACGAAATAGTTTTTATTGATTAACAATAAGTTTTGTTAATTTCAACAAAGTGTGTTATGTCAGATGAAAACAAAATTACAAGTTAAAAGAAGACAAAATATTTTTTCCAAAATCGTTAGCAAAATACATCATTATTCAACTTAAAACAGTGAGCAAAGTAGCATATTGAATCACAAGTGAGCAAAGTAAATAAATTTCTTCACAAGTGAGCAAAGTAAATAACATTAGTGAGCAAAATACACTACTCTGAGCACAATGTTTTCATGGGATTACAGACATTATAATACATTTTACATTAAATTACATCAAATTTAATTATAATTTATAAACTTAATTGTACTGTTGAGATTTTCATTATTAAATAAAAAAGTACAATGTTTTGTTTTTTTTTTTTAATTATATTTTAAGATTGTGGAAAAAATTATGTTTAGCACACGTGAGCATGTCTTTTTCTCACTTGTCCAGTTGGCACACTCGCTTCGCTTGTGTGGCCAAATTCTGGGCCCGTGAGAAAAAGACATATTTTGCTCACTTGTACTAAAAATAGCTATTGTACACATTCACAAAAAAAATTGTTACAATAACTAAATATTTTGTTACGTTATCAATATTATTTGTATATTTCATAAAGCAACAAAATATTTTGTTAAATTAATGTACAAGATTTTTTTGGTACGCGTATGTATTGCGTTGCAGTTTAGTTCAGCTGTAGAGAGATAAACGGACAACAGTGATTAAAATTGAGGTTAGATTTTGTGTTTTACTCTTGATTAACAATTATTTATTTTAAAAAATGGACAAAAATGTGGTAGACATATTTCTCCGACAGAATCGACGGAATTACTTCGGCAACTAATACAAAAGAAGTTATACTTCAGACTGAAATACTGAATACTGAACAATAAATCGTCGTGATCGTACGACATTAAATTATTTCAGAAACAAAGTCGGCATCGGCAGCACCTACACCGCCTTTGCCAACAGAAGATAATGATTTACAGAAAACTGAAGATGTCATCCATTGGCTCAAATCATCTACCCCGCAAAACACAAAACAAATAGAACTTACTCTCCATTATAGACGACAAAATAAATCAATCAACATATTAGAAACATTTCCAAGGTTTGCCGATACAAAAGGCTTGGTATAAACTTTGTTTCATTTACTGTGGTTACGTTATACCTACCATGTGAATTTATTTCAGATCAGTTACGAGAGAAACAAAAATTTATTAACACCTGTGACAAAATATTCTCTGTTTATAAAGAAACAATAAAAAATGCTAATTGTTCAGTTACATCAGAAACTGGTTGGAATAAAACCACAAGGATTTTTGTAGCCCTACATTTGCTTCCTCCTACCTAATGTACACGATTACACGATTTATATACTTGTGTAAAAATATGGAGATTTTTGTTTTTGCAATAAATTATATACTTTGTCTAATAAAATGTTTTATTGTTACCTAATTTTACATTATATTTTGTTATAATATTTACTAAAATATTTGTTAATATTTTTAAAATAAAATTGCATTTAACAAATGGATTTGTACAATTTAACTAAATTATTTGCTACTAAAAACTAAATTAATTGCTAATTTAACAACAACAGATAGTATTTTGTGCAAAATAAGTTGTAGAAATAACTACATATTTTGTTAGATAACAACAAATCGTGTTATTAAATTAACTAAAATTGTAACAAATACATTTTGTTAAATTTCACAAAATCGAGAGGTAAATTAAACAAATATGGGTGCTAAAAAGTAACAAATTGATTTTGTTACAATTTAACAAATTATGTTAACAACTTCATTTTAACAAAAGTTTAACAAAAATTTTAGTGGACCTGGTGAGCCCTTTAATTTTGTTAATATTTAGTTAATTTTAACAACCAATTTCTAACTGTGGCACATCAATGTGCATTTTTACAATTTTACGATAATACGGATAAAAGAACATTTACACGTATGAAAAAATATAAATATTTCTTAATTATTACGTCTTTGAAGAAACTACTTATATAAGGCTACTTCCATTTTTGGTAGTTCAGCTAATTTTAAAGCGTGTTTTTTATATGCTTAATCATCTGACTTGCGGTTTTATTTATTACAAGTTTCTTTTTTAAAATTGCAAATAGTTGATTTCGCTATGCCATAATTCTTAGACAATAAGATTATACTAATACCATTGTTGTATTCAGTATTTTTACCGCCTATCAATATATAAATAAGGGAGCTATTGTTTTTGGTCAAATTTTTTGAGTGTGAGTTTTCAACACATGAGCACATATTAGGGTCCCTTGAATACAATTTTACTATTTGGGGCCGTTCAAATATTACGTAAGCAGATTTATTACAATTATTTACCCCCCCATCCCCCTTGTCAGCAAAAGTAAGCAAAGCTCTTACCCCCTCCCCCCATGCTTACGTAAACATTTTTCAATTAATTTTTTTTTAATATTATAATTAAAACGTTATAATTATAATTTTAAAAATAAGAAAATAGATTTAGAATGGAGATTATATTTTACTGATACAGTATTCAAGATAGGGTAAGGGACAAAATATTATAATCTTACATGATTCATGATTTATATGGATTTGACAGATAACGTAGGCGCTGTCATCGATTTTTGCACGATTCGGAACTTAGCCAATGTGAGGATTGCCATTCATCGTGTTAAAAAGTTAATAGCTACCGATGACGTAATCATCATCTAGACTCCCCTACCCCCCATGTCATCCAAAATAAGCAAAACAAAGACCCCCCCCACCCCCCTATAGTGATTACGTAATACTTGAACGGCCCATTTTTAAAAATAAATTATTTGTATTTAAGAGTTATATTCAAATATGATGAACTGATTAAATTTTAACTACAGTTGGTAAACCGGAAATAGTACTTTATATGGAGTATTAAACCGTTTTTCCTAAAAAGACGCCTCTAAATTCCTTTTTTTCGCAAATTACTTTATTATTAAACAAAGATTATTTAATTTTCTGTAAAACAGATGAGTTATTCATATTGTTACAAAATTTCACATATATGATGTTGTCAAATTTAACGTTAATAATTTTCAAAGATGAAATAAGTTAATATGAAGTTATATTTTGCAAAATACAAAAAGATTGAAGAAATATACATGGAATAAATTTTAATTACGCCAAAAATAACTGTTTTCTTAAGTTTCTAATACCGTATTAGAAATTTGATGCAAATAAATTTCAGTTAGAATTGAATTAAAAATATTCTGAAGAAAACTATTTTTAAAACTAAATAATTCATATATTAATGAATTTTTTTATAGAATATGTTACTACAGAGCCGAGAGATAATATGTTGGACGCATCAGATTTTTTCTTTTAAATTTGGAAAGAAAGTTAAAAATAATATTCGCTTTAAAAATATTTGCAAAACAAACAACGGATGACAACAATACTCCTATAAACTTCTACGCTGTTTCTACGATTTACAAGTAAATAAGTCAACAACTGCATTTACTGTGTTCATATTAAGAGAATTAGGTTGTTCACGTTATTGTAGTATTTCTGTTATTTTAATAGAACATCGTATTTTATTTATTTGATTTCTAACTTTTATACAATGGTTACAAATCTCACTAGTAATGAATGCCTGCTAGCCAATTTACATGTTGCCAACAACGATTATCTAGGGGAATAAATTTTTTAGAAACTAAACATTAAATTCGAATAAAATACGTAATATTATGACAGTTATAAGATTGACAATGTTAGAAAATATCTTGTACAAACTACTGAGTATTTCACACATTCAAGTGAATTGTGTGACTATTATCTGTGATGAAGCAGATTGACACACCCAGCAATGGGTAACAAACAGTGATTGATATATTTATTTATTGGATGTAGTAGATTTGCATGTGAAATGGCTGTATCTGCAGATCTTGCAGTCTTCCTACTTCCTTCGCGGTACTTTCTCGTAGCTTTATTTGCAGTGATTTTTCTTTACTGCTCGGATGACCTACTAGCTGTATTTTTACATTGGTTTTCACTTACTGTATATGTCGAAGCACTGCGCTTTATTTTGCTTTTGTTGTTAGTGAAATCTCTTCATCATCAACCAATTTCATTTTATACAAAGCTTCCATTTTAATTTATTTTTTTCTGGCCTTGAGAGTGTCACATTGTCGCCCACTTTAATATAATTTAAAAGCCAAATAATTCTACATCTGTACCTAATGTATGTCATGAGATGGCAACGGTTTTTTGTAAGCTAAAGGACAACAAGAACCGTGCATGTAAATCGGTTTATTAGCTGACGTGGACTTATCTAATTCTCAATGTCATGGAGACACCAAATTTCAATGAGGTGTCTCAACGCACAAAGAATTCCTAATCAACCAGAACTGGGAAAGTTGCCTTAAAAAATCTCACTTTATTTTACAAGATACTCGTGAAAAAGATTAACAAAGTAGATCCTTACAAAAAGTGATTCATGGCCAGTTGCACCAATATTATTTAAATTTTACGTTTCCTCTAAATAGACAATATCACATCGGAATAAAATGTCAAATGAACTATGCCACATTGTTATTAAAATTTCGATGAACTTTTTTTTAAAAATTAAGCTCTATTCGTGCAACTGAATATTAATTTTAGAATTAAGATACTTTAACCACATAAAAAAAACGTGGACATTCGTTAAAATCTCTTTAAAAATCGGTTTGATTACAATTATGATGTAATATTCTCGGAAATTTATTTTCAGAGAATATTTTCATACTGGGAATTTTTGGAGAAATCAAAATTACTATAGTTGTTGAAACGAGACGACATTATGACTTTTTCTCATCACCTAACTCAATTTGTGAAATTTCATATCTAAAACTCTCGTTCGCTTCCAGAATCAGAAAATAATATAAAGTCACAGGTCACAGGCACAGCTAGTCTAGACTAGCACAGATAGAATATACAATACATATTAAATACATGTCACAACATGTCTGTATAAGTGTCTACAAAATGGCAACAAAAAATATATTACTAAGAAATGAGAATTTATTTTGTTACCGGAAATATTTCCACATAAATTCCTTTCGAAGTGGGGCTGCTATCTCTAAAATTACTAACTCAGAAAAAAAAGTTCTAAAAAACCTGTTTTTTTAACCTAAACCCCGGACTATCATGATAATTTTATACATTTTATTTTAATTAATTAACAATATTAAAATTTCTTAAAGTACAACGGAACAAAGAATAAAATAGTGCTACATAAATGAATAGAGTGTTAATTTTAATGCTATCTAGACAGATTAAAATAAAAATTATAAACGGTTTTTTTTTCATTCATATACTTTTATTCACTTCTTTGTGTCATGGCTCTCTAATTGAAATATGGATGTACCCATTTAAAAAAATAACATTGTACTGTAACTGAAGAACCAGTGGTTTAAAAAAATATTTTATTCTATAATCAAATGCCCCCCTTGGTCTGCTACAACTTTGTTAATTAGTATATTTTTGTATCTGTAATAACTTCCGAGTGAAACCACGTGCCCAACTTTCGATTCCACCCTGTATAATTAAAATGTGAGATCAAGTTATTTCAATCTTCTTGTATTTTTCAGTTTTTCCAATTGCCATTAAACGTATTTCTTATCGTACGGAAATTTATGAAAATCAAGACAATTGATATATTTAATAGATAACTTCGAAACTCGCACTGATTTAAAAAACCCGCCCGGATGCCTCCGGTTGCCTAAAACAAATCAGGGGAAACTTGGACAGTCGACAGTCCAAGGGTAGTCGCAGTAACATAAAAGACTGATTTATTTCTGGTATAAAATCCTTAAAGAAGTAAATGTTTTTTTTTGCAAAAAGGTACTACAAGGTTAAACATTGTGGAGTATTTTTATAAAAGTTATAAACCAGTTTGTATTCTACAACATAAATTACTTTTGTAGCAAATTTAATCTTTCCATTGTAGTTTTTTCTGTGGTAAAGAGGCCATGATACTCACGCCCCCTCAGATGAAGAACTTAGATTAGAACTCGAAACGATTGTTGCATACAGAATTATTATACTGTAATAACATTTCACTGAATGACCTCAAATTTATAAAATCATCCATCATTTTCAACTGAAATCAATTTTACAAGAATAAATATGCAATACACTAACTAGTTGGTCTAAAAAGTAATGCTGATTGTGTTGATGTATTGTTATAATGAAATTTTAAGTAAAATGTCTGTTAACATTTATTAATTTAAAAAATATGATTGATGAGATACTAAAAATGAAATATTGATTAATAATTTATTACTTTGCTTGGCAAGCCAATTTGAATAATGCATTCAAAATGGCCTTTTTCCAAAAATAACAACAAAATTCGTTATTAGAACAGTGAGTAATACAAGTCCTAGTAAACAATGAGACATTGTTTATAAAGTTACCAACAACAAAGTAATAAAATTAGCCTTCAAACAATGAAACATTTGCTAAATGTACATTCATAGATATTGCGATTTACATGCATGTAAATATTACCATAGTGAGTATAATTACATGTCAATCAAAACACTTGCTCTTAATAATTTCCCTGTTGTATAACTCCTGATTACAAGCTAATCAATTTTTCCGGAAGGCAGTCGAATCTACTGTATTCAAATATTGAGAAATCTTGAACCCATACACGCTCTTTAAGTTTTTATATAAGTTATGCATTTGCAAAAAATAACTACGTAAACGTATCATTAAAAGAAGCATCAGTTAATTTCGCCATAATAAATACATATATATATATATATATATATATATATATATATATATATATATATATATATAAAAGTATTAGTTAAAAATAGCAAAGTATTTTTATACAACCGCATTTCATTTTAAATGATAATATGCCTGAATTTATTTATTTTCTTATAAATCTATGTGATATTTATCTTAATTAATATACACAATATTTCCTGTTTTTGAATGTCTTTCCATTCTTCCTAGAAAAGTGAATGTATGATTGCACTTCCTCAAACACTTCGAGATGTTTTTCAAGATGACTTATTATTTATAATTCATTATTCATTTATGTATTCTACAATTATTTAAGAATTAAGAGTAGTAAATATTAGCGATATCAGTATAGACTAATACGGATCCGTTAGAAAACTGTCTCCGCAATGTTTTTAGCCCGATTATAAAATTATAATTTAGAAATAATTTAAAACTTTTATTTGATAAATTCTAACGACTAGTTTTTAATCAATTATGATACAAAACAATATTATACAAAATATTTTTCTGAAATAATTTAACCAATCAAATTCCAGATTTTTTACCTCCCGCCTATCAATATATAGATAAGGGAGGTATTGTTTTTGGTCAGATTTCTCGAGTATGAGTTTTCAACATATGAGCACGAATTAGGGTCCCTAGAATACGATTTTACTATTTTTAACGTGATGTCTGTATGTCCGTGTGTGCGTGTGTGTGTGTGTCTGTGACGATTTTTCGTCCACGATAACTCCAACATGATACATGTAAAAAATATAATATTTGGTATTTAAGACTTATATTCAAATATGATGAACTGATTAGATTTTGACTACAATTGGTTAACCGGAAGCAGTACTTTACTTGAAGCTTTAAACAGTTTTTCTTAAAAAATACCTCTAAGTACCATATTTTCGCAAATTTCGTTATTATAAATACAAAGATTTTTTAATTTTCTACCGATCTGCATAATTACGTTTATATATAACTTCTAGGTAGATAGAAAAATAAATATTAAATACCAAATATTATATGTTTTACATGTATCGTATTGGAGTTATCGTGGACGAAAAATCGTCACAGACACACACACACACACAGACATACAGACATCACGCTAAAAATAGTAAAATCGTATTCTAGGGACCCTAATTCGTGCTCATATGTTGAAAACCCACACTCGAGAAATCTGACCAAAAACAATACCTCCCTTATCTATATATTGATAGGCGGGAGGTAAAAATATATAAATTATAATAATTTTACATATCGTTTAGGCTGAGGAATTTCGATAAAACAGATGAGTTATTCATATGTTCACAAAATTTGACATATGATGTCAAATTTGATATAAGTAAGTATAAAAGATAAAATAAGTAAAAATGAAGTCATTTTATTGTAAAAATTAAAAATGTGGAAGAAATATAGTTGGAATGTATTTGCATGCGTGAATCAAAGTAAGTTCAGTTCCGGTTTTAGTAACGTCAAAAATAGCTGTCATATTGGTCATACAAAATTTATGAAGGAAATTTTAGGTATGAAATGAATTAAAAATATTCTGAACTGCAATAACAAACTAATTATAAAACTACAAATTAAATGTATTGAAAAACTTATATAGAATATATTACTACAGTGGCGGGAGGTATTGTGTTGGACACACCAGATTTTTTTAAATTTGAACCAATGTAAATTGAATACCAGTGAATATACTGCACATGTGCATAACTCGGATATTTTTGACGTATATCAAGTATTTTAATGTCATAAATGATGTTTATATGACAGTTTAAAATAAATATTTAATATTTATAGCAACACTTTGTACAGTGCTGTAACTAGCCATTTCTGTGCCCTGTGGAAGAATTTGCATTTAGGCCCTTTAATTAATTAGGTTTACGGAAACAATGAAACAAATACATTACAATTGATTTATTTTAATTACACTTTTCTGGCTTTCCTGTTAGCAATTTCATTAATTACATTCACATAATTAATACTTTTAATGATATTGTATTTTATTAAAATAATAGAAAGATCGGATAACCTTTCTTGTCCGATTGTTGATCTTAAATAATTTCTAATTGACTTCAACTTCTCTCGTACAAAGCTATAGAAACGAGAAGAGTTAGAAATATCTGAAGAGCGACATTGATGCAGGATTGGTTTTATCGACTGGATTAATATAAATATAAATTAATAATTAACAAAACATGTCTGTTTATCTGATTGTAAGTTTTGTATTTTATCAGCACTCTGATGAAGAGTGAATTACAGTCGAAATGTTTTGATGCATCAGTGGATCTTATTAAATGACTGCAACTTTCAAAAACGACATTGTTATTTGGTAAGACCCAATTAAAACAAAATTATGACGAGCCTGTGGAATATTAAGCGGAAGTGCAGTTTCTATTTTTTGTACAAGAATAAATAACATCACTTGTGAATTCGTACTGTTTTAAATCTTTGCAATATTTAATAGCGACATCTGCAGCCGATTTTTCTATATCTTATTTAATATAGATTATTTAATTTTAATAGCATAATTCAATGAAATTTACAAAAATAAATTAAAATTTTTCGTCTCATATTTTTATTGCTGTTAGAGTAACGGGCTACAGAGTCAAATATCCTCAGTTCTATTCCTATTTAGGACTGTTTCGCTTTCTGTTTTTTATTATTTTTTTCTACAACTATCAAAAAAAGTTGATGTTTATGCATTGATATTAGTGTGCAAAATGCGGAATTTTTTTATTTTGTATTTCGCGTACTAGGTACATTTTTTTCGCGTACGAGGCACATTACTTCGCGCATACTAAGTATATTATTTCGTGCATGGCGCACGGGACACATTATTTATCAACATTCATATTGTCAAAACCATAACAACTGTCACTTCTCCATATCAAAATATGATTTTAAATTTTATCTAATTCTATTTCAATAAATAAATTAGTTATAGAAAACATATTGTTTGTATTTTTCACGCGAAGTATTTTTAGTGCGTTCGATTGACGCAAACATCGCGCACTTAATATAAAAATTACTACATACTTTCGTAACAAAGTGAAAACTTCTTTTTAAAAAGGTATACTTTTTGCTTGAACTATTTTCTTATTTAGAAAATTTGCAGCCCTGGAACAAGTGACTATGGTACCCATATGTAAATGAACCGCTGTCGGTAAATAATTTATAACATAGTTGACTGCTTTGGACACCCAATTAGCAAAAATTACAAAATATCCGAGATAAAAAAAAAATGAAATAAATGTATCACATACTTAGGAAATGTACCAAACCAAAGCTGGGATGATTTGTTTGATAACGACTGTCATGATATAACAACAAGGAAAACAGAACATATAATTGTAAACAGCAACATAAAATACGCGCAGCCGAAGAAAAATTACGACAGATACTGGAAAAAAGTAATGAATTTAATATAGACACCTTCCGTCTGTTCATAAATTTCAAAACTGCTTACGAACAAAACTGTACGAAGTAAGGCTGTGAAAAATGATCGATCAGATCGGTCGAAATTATCTCAGTAATAAAAATATCGATCTGATCGTCAGATCTATCTGATCGTTTGATTGATTTGATCCTTTGATCGGTCCGATCGTATGATCGATCTGATTATTTGATCGACCTGATCGATGAATTAATTTTATCGTTTGATCCCGCTTGATCAGATCGATCTTCATTGATCCAATTGGTCTTACATGATCAAATCGATCTTAAATGAGCAGGATACGGTCAACGTTTCAGTATGCTTAGTCTGCAATTGGGCCTGGGTAGAACGCTGTCAACTCTTATTTTATATATCTCGCATTTTTTTAACTGGATATTGAACTTCGGTTGCAATTTTCTTAATGAAGATCGATCTTTAGTCGAGATCGATCAAATCAATTTGAAAAAACAGGACATATTTTCTGATCGGTCAAGATTGATCAAAAATGAAAATCGATTAGATCAGTCAAGATCAATCACATCGATCTGATCAAGCAGGATTGATCTTTTCTTATCGATTATGATCGATTGATCGCACAAAAATAAGGATCGATCATATCAGTCAAAATCGATCGGATCAAACAGGATCAATATTTTCTGATTGACCATGATCGATCGATCAAAAATAAGGATCGATCATCGAACACAAATTTCCCTTATCGCACAGCCCTAGTAACTTAATAAAAATTACTATGAAACAAGTCTGCTGTAAAGTCAAAATCAGACTAATTTCAAACATAAAGGAATCGCGCTGGCGAATTTCTTCAACCTTCAACATTGCCCTAGAGAAAATTATTCGAGACTCAAGATTAAAGATAAATTGTCACAAGTACTAGCTTTTGAAGGCGACATAGTTACATGTTACATCCAAGCAAATCTTTCTTGAGCTAGCAAACGCAGCAAGATAAATTGGACTACTAATAAATGAAGATATGACTAAGATCTTTATCACAGTAGTAGGAAAACGAACAAGAACAATAGGTCAACATATATCTGGGTTCAGAAATAAACAGCAAAAATAATAATTCATCTGAAATTAAAAGAATAATTATACTAGGCAATAAATACTACCATGGCTTCAATAAACACCTATGAAGTCGTAATTATTGAGAAATATCACTTATGGCCGGTTGCACCAGTATTACTTAAATTTTAAGCTTCCCTTAAATGAACAATGTCACATCGGAATAAAATGTCAAATGAACTATTTAACATTGCTGTCAAAATTTCGATTAGCAATTTTTTGTTTAAGTGTCGCTTAAAATTTAAGCTTTGTTGGTGCAACTGGGCATTAATAATTTAATAATAGAGACTGCCATGAAATATACGTTATTGAGTTTTGTTTATGTCAATTTGTATTGTGTATTTTGGATTCATTTAATAAAGCATACAAACTTTCAAACCTACTAAATATTATAAAAACTTATCAGATTATGGACCCAGTTACTTCCGTGTTTATCGTAGTTTAACATTCTTATAATTATCATATAATAAGCTGTTTTTTTATCTCTTTTTTGTCAAAAATTTCAAAAGTGAAGATGTCTATTTCGAGAATAATTCATATTGGTCTATTAGAAGGAAGTACTTGGAAATACAAAGCAAGTATTTGTTTGAGAGATATTCTAGGTGCAATGGATGTAGTAACGGACACAACAGTTAAACATGAGCCAGTCCTAGAAACAGCTACTGCTCAAAAAAAAAAAAAAAGAAGTACAAGAGTGATTCAGATTTCTGTCTTAAAGCCGATAGTAATGCTTTGATCATATTAAAAACGAATATGACCGAAGGAACACTATAAAAAGTGATGCATTATACAACAGCTAAATAAGTCTGAAATGAGCTTCACAGGTTGTTCGACGGTTGATAAGGTTTACAACATGTTTGCAGTTCTTCATGTTTAAGAAGTAATCTAGTGATGACCTATCTACTCATATGTCAAAGTTGAAAAATGTATGGAACGAACTCAAACAAAAAATAAGAAAAGACTCTCAGTGTAGCACTGAGTTATCAGATGTATTTTTGATTTGTAAGATTTTGGGTACAGTACCTGAGGAGTACTTTGCACTCAAATCAAGCTGGATGTTAATGTCTAAAGATACAAGAACTATTGACAGTTAACTAATCAGCTGTGTGCGCATGACTTCACACTTGGGTCGCGTGTGAGTGTGTGCGTTGTGTTGTGCCCTCTTCTTCTAGGTGGACGGTGTCTCGGGCGCCAATAACTGCGGTACCTGTAGGGAGAGGGGAGAAATTGCCTCGGGTGCTCTAGGTCGGTTGGGCCAGGGGCTAGCACGGAAATAGAGCCCTCGCTTTATTAAATAAAGCAAATGAGTCTGTTCAACAGAATTCTCGAAAAACAACAGAACCAAAGATCTAGAAGAAAATAATATGGATCTATTGTAAGGTCATAAAGTCAAGCAAAGTCAGCTGACGGAAGGCCACCTAAACCAGTTTCTAAAATCGATGTTCCTTCAGCCAATATGAAACTTATTTCAGTGACTTCTGAACTACTAACTGCTGATTGTGACAATAGATGGTATGTTGATAATGGTGCAACTTGTCAAGTAACAAATCAAAAGGATTACATCAAGACCTTTGAACTATTAAAGTAGAAGCAGCAGTAAATGGACGGTGGAACAGAATCTCACTTGCAGATGTGTAGTATATACCAAATATTTTCTAATACTATTAATAACAAAATTATACATGCAGGCAGTACTGCTTCAGTATACGCAATCTTTTTGGGGGATTGTTTAAATTAGCCGAAAACTGTTAAACCTCATCATCCTGCTGAAATTAATACAATTAATGAAAAAAGTCTTCCACAATTGTAACATGAACGACTTGGACAACAAAACAAGCGATATATTAAATCAACAATCTCTAAAGAATTGGGTATCAACCTGAATTTAGTTTAGCTTTTTGAAGACTGCATGGATGGAAGAGCACACAGACTTCCTTTTGGTACGAGAATAAAAGCCACTAAGCCAGGAGAGCTTATTCACACTGATGTTTGCGGCCCATTTCAGATATCTTCGTGTGGTTATAAATACTTCGTTTTATTCAAAGGTGATTTTTCAAGATTACGCTATATTTTCTTCATGAAAAAAAAGAAAAGTTATTGACAAGTTGAAACAGATGATATCTGGAGCAAAGACTGCGGGTCACATAGTTAAAGAACGTGATAATGTTGCAGAGTTTGATAATAAAGAAGTCAAGAATCTTTTACACCAAAAAGGTATTAATCAACGTCTCACCATGTCGTATATTCCACAGCAGAATGGATGCAGTGAAAGACAGAACCGTACTGTGGTAGAATCAGCAAGGGTCATTATGCATGCTTACGAAAATCTTCCACAAATACTTTGGGCTGAGAAGATAAAAAAAAGTATAACAGTTATGCCTCATCTAAATCTAAATCGAACAAGATCCACAAGTGTCAAAGGTATATTTCCATATGAGTTGTAGTATGGAAAGAAAGCTAGCATAAAACATCTACGAATAATCGGTTCCACTTGTTACGTACACGTACCTGATCAATACAGAAAGAAGACGAATCGAAAAGCAATAAAAAGGATTTTAATCTGCTATAATGGTAGGGTACAGGATTTGGTATAAAGAAAGCAACAGACTCATAAGATCACGAGATGTTATTTTTCAAGAACCTACTCTCAACCAAAAGAACAGCATATGTCAACCAAAGCCTATTGGAACATTTGATTCAGTTATACAAGATTCGGCGACTCAAACGGAAGAACCAGTAGAAATATTAGACACTGAAGTATACAGTAGATTTGAGAATGATGAAACAGAAACTGATGAGAGACAGTTTGAAGAAGTTGAAAATAGAATGCAATTGCATGATCGTTCCTTAATTCAAGCACCAAAAAGATTAAATATGATTATAGATATTAAAGAACCTAAATCATATGAAGAAGCAATTCAAGAATCAAGAAATAATTTCATTTCAAGAGAACCAAACATGGGTTTCAGAAAATTTGCCTTCTGGAAGAAAAACTATATCATGTAAAATTGGTCTATAAGGTGAAGATAAATCTTGATGGATCAATAGAAACATTTAAAGCCAGATTGATCATTAATGGCTTTTCACAGAGAAAAGGTATTGATTTTGACAAAACCTTCAATCCTGTGGCAAGAATGGCTAGAATTAGATCTTTATTGAGCCTTGCTGTTAATAAAAACATGACACTAACTCAAATAGATGTATCTACTGCGTTTCTCTATGGTGAGTTAGATAAAGATATTTTCATGAAACAACTTGATGGTTTAGGTAAAATACGTCGTCTAAAAAGAAGTTTGTCTGAGTTCAAGCAAGCTCCTCGATGCTGGAGCAAGAGATTTAGCGACTATTTAACTGGTTGTGAGGTGGCCATAAATGATAAAAAAAGGCGTTAATGATACCTGTATGTTTTGAGAAATGAAAAAAATAAAGTTCTTGTATTTGTATTTATCGTCACTAATACTAGCAATGAGAGTACTCACACTATTAGTA
This sequence comes from Stenolophus ochropezus, assembly GCA_035578165.1. Lineage (NCBI taxonomy): Eukaryota > Metazoa > Arthropoda > Insecta > Coleoptera > Carabidae > Stenolophus > Stenolophus ochropezus. Next base: position 48,211,833 of record JAQOWZ010000002.1, on the reverse strand, counting down.
CCGAGTCAGTACTTTTTATTGCCCTATTTCCTTCGTCGTTCTCTGTTCGGTATAATACTTTTTCATGATTTTTATTCACAATAATTTTTTTTTACTTATATAACTTTGAACATCTCTCTTTTATATTTAAAAATACATGCTTAATATTTTGAGAGTGATCTTGTACTTTCTCGAAAGTCTTTTTTTAATTCTTCCATTTCCGGATTTTTTTTTATTTCCACACAGGATACTATGTATCTTTTATTACTTATTTTATATTTTATAAGTATAAGCATAAATAATACTTAGATATAAGATATTTATAAAAACGAGTAAAAGAAATTAAACTGCTCTGACAATGTAAAATTAACTCGGCTACATACTTATAGCAAAAATAAAAAAAAATTACTTATTACATTGAGCTGTAATTGGGGAATGATTTTAATTTTAATTCCCGAAATTGTGCGACAGAACACGGAAGAAGCCCATGTATCGATTTTTACGGTTTGCAGCTATGATAATTTAAATTTGTGATTTTGTTTAGAAAAAAGGCGCCATGTCGCTGCCGAGAGCTAGCGAGGGGGCAATTGCCCCGCTGCCCCCGTTGTAGCTACGGCACTGCTATTTAATCAAAATATGATTCAGAAGAAGCGAAGCAGATCCTTGTCTAAGACTGTAAGTAGATGACGGGTTAATAGGAAAGCAAGAAGAAAATGTACTTATGAATTTAAAATAACTTGAAAGCCAGTTATATTCTTCTTGGGATTGGATATAAAACGAGATACAGGTGGTTCTGTACAGATATGCCGAAGACAATACCAATAACCAATAAGATACTTGAACGCTACGGAATGAGCAACTACATGTCCATGACAACTCCAATTATTAAGATAAATGAAGTTGAAGAAAGTTCAAAGAATGCTGATTTTCCTTACAGACAAGCAGTTAGGGCTTTAGCTTTAATGTTCCTAATGTGTGGGACAAGGCCGGATATCGCATAAGCTGTTAATGTAGTATCAAAAACCCTTGAAAATCCAACTAATCGGGATGTAATAAGGGTAAATAGTTATTTGTATCACTAGTACAGAAACTAAACTTTTGCGAGAACGAGCTTATTTTAACAGGCCGAACTGAAAGTAAGGCCTGCAAATAATGCGAGATCTCGCAAAAGAGTTTCTGGGCGTGTGATACACAAGATTTTTTGCGCCGATGACACTTTTAATTTATTAAAGAAACATTATTATTACTTACAAATTTTATATACTACAGGTATTTATGTCAGAAATATATTCATGGATATATAAACAATTCACTTGTTTTATTCAAAAAAATTTGTGACATTTCTTCTAACCTAAGAAATATAACGAATGTGAATTAATATTGTTCAACAATTAACGTAACCGTAATCATACAAGACGAGTATAATATGAATAATAAATCAAAAATAGCTGTTTTAATATAATAAAATTTAAAATTATGACAGAATGTAATACTAAAATATTTAAGTTGGCATCCCTACATTTTGCCGGTCTAGTCCTGCAAACAGGGAGTTTCTGGACGATTTTGAGTTCTGTAATACTAGTCATAATGAAACAGAGGCGCGAAAACGTATTTTTCGATACTTAAAGAGCACTATGGAATTATTTATAAAAATGCCACAAAGGAAGGCATTTTATAAAGTTTTAGTGATGCAGATCATGGAGGTGATCTAAATAATAGACGATCAACTTCAGGTATATTATACATCAGGTGGTCCCATTTCTTGGATAAATCAACAACAAACGTCTGTAGTTATATCGACTACAGAAGCAGAAATTGTAGTAGCCAACGGAGCAACTAGTGAAATTGTTTGGTTGACAAGATTATTAAAGGAAGTAAGGAAGTAGATCATTTGAAGGATACACCTACTCTTCAGGTTGACAATGAAGCAGCTATTAGACTTGCCCAAAATCCCGAGTTTCTCCGTAGGATGAAAAACATCCGCTAAGACATTTCTTTATTCGAGAAATTGTTACTGCGGGTGATATATTCATATAAAGAGTGTACACAGAAACGCAGCTGGTATAGATGTACTGATTAAGCCACTTCACGGCCCACGAATTCAGCAAATGGGGTGATTTTATAATTTTAAGTAAACATGTTAGGAAAATGCAAGATAAAAAATCTAATGTGGACGCCACATTCGCCACTTCCTTGTACGCCTATTAAATTATAGACATTTTTGCTACACTTTTTTTAAATCTTATTTCATTTGAAAGTAAGGTCATCTACGGCAAATCGTTTTTAATTTATGCGAAAAATTCAAAAAAATCCCTTCGAGCATAGTGCGTTTTAACACTGCCGATGGCAATAAAAAAAAAATTCCTTCGGGTAAAGTGCATTTTTGGCACTGCCGGCTGCCATAAAAAAGAATGGTACACAATTAGGTGTTATGACAATCCCACATACAAAATTTCAACATTCTACGGTTAACCGTTTTTGAGTTATGCGAAAAACTAAAAAAATTCATCGAGTAAAATGTCTTTTGGTTCTACTGATTGCAATAAAAAGTGAGGTGCACAACTAGATGTTATAGCAATCCCATATAAAAATTTCAACATTCTACGGCTAATCATTTTTTAGATATGTGAGATACGTACATACATATGTACGTACAGGCGTCAATGGATTCAGGGATGGTCAAAACGTTGATGTCTTTCATGGAGGGCCCGCATCACTTTAAACATGAAAACAGACATTTTTATTTTAATGTATTCAAAATTTAAAAAAAATGTTTGTTTTGTGATAGCCTCTGCGTAAGTACGGCCCTTATACAATGCGTTTTATCATTCATTAAAATAGTATAAACACGTTGTATCAAGAACTGTTATAAACGATGATAAATGATGGAAAACTGTTGATTGAATAAAAATGTAGATAGTAGTTATTTTGAACCTACCTATTTAATTAAACCCTTAATATTATAATACACTCGATTCAACCTCTCGTTGGTAACCTGGCTAGGGTCACTACCGCCCACAGCAGCTCGCTGCTCCGTCGGCGGCCGAGCCACGGCACACTACAGCCCAAAGCTGCTCGCTGCTCCGTCGGCAAACCAACCACGGTTTGCATCACACATCTTTAATATCTCAACATACTACCGTCACGCCATATTCAAATCAATACACTATATCACTCTAACTCATCTCATATCATCCATATGTTAACTCACTCACATCCATACACGGTAACTCAACTCACATCCATACACGGTAACTCAACTGACATTCATACTCGATAACTCAACTCACAACCATACACGGTAACTCAACTCATCTCAATTCTATTTACTCAAGATCACTATCAAAATCACTACACAAAACTCAATGATCACTTTGAAAGCTAAAAAAATACTGAAAGAATAATTGTCGATCCGTCCGCATAATACTCACACGACTAATTAAATAAAGGGACTTATAACATTATAGAGGAAGTAATAATTACCAGTTAGTTGTTACCTCAATGAAATATTCGTAACAGAACTATTATAGAAAATGAATTTTGACGAAAAATTAAGTAGGACTCTAGATATTAGACATGTATTATACAATATTAGACATGTAAATTACAGAAATAATTTAACATAGCTCACAAAATTTTAATAAGCATTTTTTCATTTGTATTGCTTAAAATTTAAGCCTTGTTGGTATAATTCGTCATTACAATAGTTTATAAAAGTTTTATTAATTCTTAAATATTAAATTTTAAAATTTTTATTTGACTTTTGTAAGAAATAATGGAAAAGTATATGGAATAGTTATACCGAACAAATTAAAAAAGAAAATAACTGAGTGGTTCAGGTCAGTGTTACCAATGCGTGGAAATATATTTTGGGAATTTTTATAAATAAAATAAAGAAAAAACTAGTCGAGTTTCTGTACTTTTATTAATTTTGATTTATTATTCAGGTTTATGATAATATTGATAATTATGTATCTCGTTATTGCGGCGAAAATTCATCATTATTTCATTATCCCGATTCTTTATCTTATTTAGACGGATCACATACCTTTTTGCGCCTGCGCGATTTATTAGTATACACAACATATACCTATTACTAATAGGTATATGATACACAATATACACACATTACACTACGCTACATATAACCCAACCCGAGTTAATCTGCATTTCAAAACCAAAACAAAGATTTACGCAAAAACGGTGACAGTATGCCACAAATAATTTATATTAAGTATGGACGAGAGTACTTCAGGTTCAGCATCTGAATTTGACCTGAAAGCTGCTGAAAAGAAGAAGATTGTTGCAATTAAAGGAAAACAAAACGAAGTATATAAAATTGTTTAATTTATGTTATACATATATAAACAATATAATTCATTGAAATGTTATATGTATTTTTTATGAATAAAAAAATTTAAAATGATGTTTAGGACATTTATATTGTTTATAATACTTTTTATTAAACAAGGGAAAAGGGAGGAAAATTTAAAAATTTTGTGTGGGAAAAAAGGAAAAGGAGCGTGAGAAATTTGAGATAAAATGACTGGCAACACTGGTTCAGGTGCTATTAAAAGTAAGAAATGGCACCTATTTCTCGATTAAATTTGTATAATAGCCTTGCTCTAATTGGTTTTTAAACATTGCACAAATTCTCCACCCTTTCTCCTCAAAAAAAAGGAAAATTTATAGTAAACATATAATAACAATAAACAATTTCTCCTTCTTTATGCCTTTCTATTCCAAAAAGATGTATTTTAGCAAATATTACTATTTAAAGGTGATTAATATTACTATTGTAATTGACTACAATTCAAGTAGAAATAGTGCAACGTGCAACAGACAAAATTTAAACAACCGCCGTATGCACGCCAACCAAACCGCCGAATCCATCGTGAAATTGATACTACATAATAACACGAATTAAAGTTGGACGACTATCGACTACGTTGGGCGCCACCTTATAAGAGCTACTGTCAAAACTACCCAGCAAAAAAGATTCTCACGTCAAGACCAGGGGGTCTAGGAGTCATGGTAGGCCAAAACTAAGATAGAAAGATGGCGTGGACAATAATACAAGCAGGATAGGCGCACAGAACTGGCAGTGACTGGTCAAGAATCGAAACGATTGGAGGAAAAGACTTGAGAAACCGGGACCCATATCGAGCTGTTGCAATATATAAGATGACACATACTTATTAACCATTGCTGGAAGTGTTAGCTTTATCGCTGATATCGTCCATAATTATGCGGTAGAGGCTGTTTAATTATTAGAAGTCTAGCTTACATGGAGAGTAAAACACAGAATCCATGTTTGTTTTACCGTTGATTGAAAAATGTATAGATAGACAAAAGACAAGCCTCTATATTTTGTTGTAAAAACATGATGAGATGATGATGACTACTTATCTCAAGATACACAGGAACACACGTTGGTTGGGAACACGGGAGCACATGTACACTTTACTTAAATAATTGTATTAACATATTTATATTTAATAAAACAAAACTTAACTAATTTAAAATTAAACAATTAAACTACACAGACTACATTAAGACTGCGTCCGATCTTCCGCTAATCATCTCTTAAACCTTAAACTCTTACAATATTTTGTTGAGAGGAAAATTTACCCTCTCAATTTCTCATACAAATACCATTTTTTTATCTGTGAAATAAGATCTTTTCGGCATATGACTCCATAATTACTAATTTTATTACAAAAATTTCAACATCTGTGCCGATAAAAGAATCGTACTTCACAGAAGAAATGCACAATTAAATTTTTTGGAGAAGGAATATATGCCGTCAGCACGGAGGAACATGGAAGAAGGCAGGTATTTCTTATATCTACGAATAATGAATCGATTTGAAAAAATTACGGGTGTTTAAATTTTTGTCTAATATCATATAGGTACAATGTGTCATTTAAAAAATTGCGGATACTCTCCCTTTTCATAAATTTAGAGCAAAATTACACAAATACAAAAATGTCCAAATTAAACTCTACATCAGATAAGATCATAATTGATATAAAAGCATGTTTGCATTACGAAATATATTAAATATAGAATGTAATACTTTCAGTAAAAATCAGACAGCCATGGAAATACAATTGATTAAAATAATATACAAACATTACAAAAACATAAAATTATCTATAATGACATATCTTTATCTGTCACAACTGAGACATAGATATTTTCTTTTATTTCCATGACTGTCTGATTTCTAACGAAAATATAACATTTTATATTTTAAAAATCTTGTACTGGAGACGTGCTGTTGCATCAATTATGATCTTATTTGATGTTGTACAATTTAATTTTAAACAATTCTTGTAGTTTTGCTCTAAATCTGTCAGGAAAGAGAGTATCACCAATTTTTTTTTAAATGTCATGTTAAGGTCCTATGTTCCGCGTTTCGTTGCATACATTGTATATAAAAATGAAAATTTGGTCACATATACCCCATTGTGACGTCAGGTTTTTATTAAAAGTAAAACTAGCTTTGTTAATTATATGAAACGAGTTTGTGAAATGTAACAAGGAAGTATAGCTGCTTATAATTTTGTCGTCAGAAATGAAAAGTTCTGCAAGAAATGTATTTTGAGTGATAGATTGTACAATTTCCGTAAAAGAAGCAGAGAGAATTCATTTGTTTCAAGGAAATTTGAAGAAACAGGCCCAACTTCCTGTGTACTCAAATCTTGGAAGTGTTTCACAACAATGAGTCATGCAAGTGTCATACACAAATTAAATAATTCATGCAGTTTCTATAGCGTTTCAAGTTTTCAAGTCATTATTATACATTGTTGGCGAGAGAGCTTAGTGCTCTAATTAATTTCTTCAATATGTGACGCAATGTCCTGCAGATTTTAATTATATTTTATTATTTAAACAATTCATTTATATTCCTTCATAATTAGAACATAAAAACATGGAACACTGCGATAATTATATTATGAAATAAAATGATGTATTAAAGTTTATTACACTTTACTAGTTTCAATATTATCAGCATGTTACAGGCACTCGCTGATGTAGAGAGTGCAACAAAAACCACTTTTATTTATAAATATTATGTTAGATTGGTATTAATCACAGTACGTCCAATACGAGATTAATTAAATATAAAATGTACCATTTTCGTTCAGAATTAGATAGCCATGGAAATAAAAAAAATATCTATGTGAGTTGTAACAGTTAATGACATTTCATTATATATATATTTTAATTTAATATTATTAATTTTATTGTAATCTAAATTAAAATATGAATGTTTCGCCCATAAATATAATAAAAATTTGTTTAATTATATACTTATCTTACTTTTTATTTAATACTTTTTTAAGTTAAGTTATTAAAATACAGACAATAAAAATTATAATCAGTGATTCTTCAATAAATTGTCACATAGACTGATATTTACGCACATTACTCTATTTTGAGGGTATGGTGTATTTAGAATTATAATAATAACAATAGTACCATCCATTTACCCTTCACCATAGAATTTTCATATGCAATTCAACTAGTCACTAGAATTTTACCAGCAATTTTTATCATCATAATAACGACTGCAATGAAAATCACAACATGTTTGAAAGTAAATATATTTCTATATATATTTCATTATTACTTTAAACATTTTGACAAACGTTTTATTTAAGCAAAGCCTATTTAATTGCATAATTACCACAGCAATTTGCAGTAATAGAAATTGTCGGTGTAATTAGAATGTGTTTGCTTCAATTCATCAAAATATTGTGATTTATTTGAATGGCGGAGTATGAGTGGAATTGTCATATATAATATTACTATAGTGACTAGAATTGACGATTTTCTAACGCAAAAAAAAGAGTAAGGTACACAAAAATTACAATTAAAATTCTAGTCACGAATAGTAAACACATATTTCTTTAATTAATTAATTGACATAAAATTTTGATAGATGTTGTATCGTAGTAACGCCCTAACGCCTATTTAGTCGCGAAATTATCGCGTCAATTTGCACTTGTGAAAATTGTTAGTGTAATTTGTATGGGATTGCTTTAATTCACTAAAATATTGTAATTTAATTGGTTGACAGATTATGGTTGGTGGAATTGTCTATTAAATTCTACAATTGATAGTTATATACAAATGTTAATAAACATTTTTTTAATTTTTTTTTTTTTTTACTTTTATTTATTATTTGTTAAAATTTAAATCATATATTACTTTAAATATGAGGGCCCGCTTGGTCTTTGGGCCAGGTCCGGAATCGTAGACTTTCGGACCGAGCGCCGCCCAGAATATGATCTTATTTACTGTATAATTTAATTTTGAACAACTTTATACTCTTGTAGTGTTACTGTCCCATGTTAAAGTTCTATGTTTTGCGTTTTTTTGCACAAACTAGAAAATGGAAATAGTAAAAAGTCTTGTTCAATAAAATATGTACTTTATTTTTACTAAAATCCGCAATAAAATAGCACATTTTGGCAATGAAATATATTGTGATGGCATATGTTTTTTCTCTATTTCTCTATTCACTGCGAGTGCTGGAAAGTATTTCTAGTAAATAATATATATAATTACTAATAATATTTGTGATAAAGCAGATTATTACACCCAGGATTGAGTAATAAACAGTGATTGATATATTTATTTGATAGTGAAAAGATACGGTTTGGAATTACGATTTTGGAAGTTGTACAGAGGAAGGCGTGGGCCCATTTTGAGGAATTGTAACCAATGCATTCCGGCCGCGTCTCCGTCGGAAACCAGAGATCTAACAATACCCAATCGCTGAACCAGAAACATTGAACTATGCTGAGAATTACAATGGTAAACGGTTCCCCACACAGTACACTTAACGGTATACGAACAGTCATTTGCATTTTATACCCATCTATAATTTCGCTTAATTTTAAATTGTTCCAGAAATTATAATTAGCTTTCTGTCGGACAGGATGTAGAGAACTCTGCTTCAATATTATTTTATACACATTAATTTTCACATAGAAATAGTACAACAATATTTTCTATTTAAAAAAAGTGAAGGAGCAGTGGCGGATTCAGATGATATTGTGAGGAGGGATGAAAATAATTATATTTAATGATTTTTTAATAATAATTGTAAAAACAGAAACAGAAACATGAAACAGATCGTGTCACATAAAAAATTACAAACAAAATGAAATAATTTTAGTCATAAAACAATAAATATACTTAGTCGGTTTTCCCCAGTTGATACTCATGTCATTAATCGTAACCATGTGCTTCAAATATTGACGGTGAAATCGTGTTATTTCCGAAATAAATAAATGTCAAAATTGACAATATTATATATATTAATGGATGAATAAACAAAAAGAGTTGTAGATTAAACTTACGAAACTACCAAGGCAAAAAGTACAAATTGTCGACGTTAAAGTCACCTTCATAAATTATACGAATGACATGAAAGACATATTTTTTTAAGTATTAGAAAATATCCGTCACCGTGGTTGCACTATAATTTATATTTCATTCTTGTCGTTGGTTGGACGCAAATAGCATATATACTCATGGATACCGACTTCATGAAAGATAGGGGCTCATATGTCCCCAAGAAAAATTTTCCTTGGGACAATGTCCCCAAAGAGATATTTCCCTTAGCGGACATTTTTTTATATCAATAATAAAGCCCTGAACTGTTATTATTTTATCTCCTTTTATTTTTAAGTAACTGACTACTACCTTAATATGAGAGTGAGTTACATCCTTAAACATTTTACCAGTGAATTCCTCGCATCAAATTACCTATATTCACAAATTTTCATTATACTATATTATTGAATATCAGCCAATAGGAATCCATATGACCGGTAATGATGCGCGTCTCAAGGATATATCGGGGATCCTGAAATGCTAACACTCAGTTCCGCTCTGCTACGCCGGGAGGTAGTGATCTGACTAGACCGCCTTCCAAGGCATCTGATGCCCTAAAGGAGTTCTAGTTCAGCCGGCCGGGAAATAGCGCACGCTTCAGTTAGTGCTCTAATTCTTGCCCTTCTGAAATCAGAACACATTCTAGAGCAGATTTGGCTGCTCTGGATTGTGCTCTGGTTACAGTGGGTCAGGAATTAGAGCAATCACAAGTGTTTGCTCTAATTCTAGGTCTGCAGAAACAAGAACACATTCTGGAGTAGATCTGGCTGCTTTGGATTGTGCTCTGGTTTCAGTGGGTCAGGAATTAGGGCACTCAGATGTTTTTTCTCTAATTCTTGGTTTATTGAAACAAGAACACATTCTGAAGCAGTTACGGCTGCATTGAATTGTGCTCTGGTTTCAGTGGGTTAGGAATTAAAGCACACAGAAGTGTTTGCTCTAATTCTAGGTCTGCTGAAACAAGAACATATTCTGGAGTAGATTTGGCTTCTCTGGATTGTGTTCTGGTTTCAGTTAGTCAAGAATTAGAGTATTTAAAATTTTTTTTTCTTGTATATTAGATGTTGGTCATTATAAGAAATTTTGCCCCCAAATTTGGAAAAACCAGCGCCCGTGTATATACCTCTATGTAACAAGCACAATTGCAGAAGAAATTGATAACTTGAGATCAACTGGAAAAAATCGAGTTTAGGTAGGGTAGATCGGAGACAATTGAAACATTTTTGCAACTAGAATTTTTTTTCTCCCCTACTATTGTAAAATTCTAAATTATGAAGTGAATCATAGAGAGCACATTTAATTGAGTTTCTATTAATTTCATGCCGTTGTCCTACGATGAAATATAAAGATATTTAAAAAATATTGAGGTTAGTAAATGGTTTCAATCATCCCCGGCTCGGAGAGGGTGAAACACATACCTAAAATAACATTTAAATTTAAAAAGTAGTTATTCTAATGTTAAATGTAATGTATGTATTAATTATGAAAATCGTGACATTCACTATAACAAGCAATTATGGCAGATTTAGAGATCTTGTTTTTGTTCTAGAATCACCTATTTCCCACCTTATGTGATTCCAGAACTCGACTTCTTCTCGTACCAAAAATTTCCTATGTTTTTGGGAAATAGACAACTTTCTACACTTGTTGCACAATATACTATTTTTTACGACCACTATGGAAAGTAGCACTTTTCTCACTATATAAAGCTTCAAAGTTGCGTATTTCCTACAATCGTGGATTAAAGTGTGAGAAATCATATCTCACAGTATTTGCCAACACTGCGCATGCAGGAAAAGTATTGTGTAGCACTTGTGCAGGAATCATCTACTTCCCACCTTGTGAGATTTTTTTTACATCTCGTGGGAAATAGACGACTTTCTGCACTTGTTGCACAATATACTATAAGCATATCATCAGTCCATGTACAATTGTAAAATAAATTCCTTTTTTCTAGCATTATTTTTAGCAAATCTGTTGATTACATATTCTTCTATGCTGGAATCTCTGGAGGAGTAGTTAACCCTATTAAGAAGAACACCCCTCCCCCCCCCCCCCATCATCCCGCCTTGTATTTGCGATTGTTGAGAAGTCAAAATTCATAAAAAATACTTTGTCAATCTCAGCAGTTACAACAGTAAGAGCCGGTTTTTCAATCGTCTGTCAAAGTTCCTTTTACCTACCTAAACAAATTAAATTTATCTGGCTAATAAACTGCATGGTAATGAAAACGCGTTTTTCAATTAATTTATCTGACTGACAAGTAACAGTCAAATTTAATTGTCAACTCTCAAGTTGGTAATTATTTAATTTATATTTGCTATATACTTATGTAAACAACTATTATTTTAAACAAATTTTAACTAAAAAATATCAATGGTTCACAATTTGGATCGGTGACGTTTTAACGGGATAATTGGAAAACTTCTGTAAACAAAAGTTTGGATAGTTAATTTTAAGTATATTTAGGAAATGTTATATGTTACTCATAATTTTATTTACCTGCTAGTAGAAAATCGAATAATATTTTCACATAAAAACATTGCTGCATTTTTACTAAATCTAAATGTTTTGAAAAAATCTTACTCACTCTGGAAATTTAAATGATCTGCTTGATATCTTACAGCGTAAAGTCGTCTATACCCCATATAAACAAAATCTATTAATTCTTCTTTGACGTCACTATAAAATACATTTTACTAATTCCGTATTTTGCAATATTGTCAAAAACTGTCAAAAATTTGAAAAATACTATAGAATATTTTAGTTTATAATTTATCCTACTGGAAAAATTATATCGGCAGCATAAACTAGCGGCTATTACTTTATCTTCCTCTCTTCTAAGATTTATCCTCTTAGTAACGCTAACAAGATAGTGATAAACCGAAATTCATGTTTCATACATTATTTAATTTAACAGACTTATCAGGACATTGAAAAAAATGGCCCTAAGTGAAAGAAAAATAAAAGTGATGTCTCTATATATAAGCGCATGACAAACTGTTTCTAAGCCGGGGATGTGACGTCACAGGCACGCGCCCAATTTTTAAATATATATTTATAAATATTGGAACGGAAAGAATAACTGACAAACATAAATAGATACTTTTACTGTCGTATAATTTTTATGAACATTTCAAGGTGTGCAAATAATAAAAATAAAAAATTAAGATGATGAGAAATCGTGTATGCGGTAAATCACAAGAGAAAGGAACACTCGTACGGTCACTAGAAATGTTACTTTTTCTCCGTCATGTCTTCAATATTAGTTTATATTAGATCATTAAATAAACATGTAAAAAAAACTGTACATTACATGTAGAATACAAATAGAATAACAATGGGAATGTAGGAATGACCCTCAATGCGTGATGTTAGTAGCGGCAATGTTAGATGTAATCAGGTGACAATTAGAACTGCGTGCTGTTCATGATTGCAATGACCGAAACATTTACTTTGTTACTATAATTGGCATTCACACTATCTTAAGGTCATATTACACATTTTACCACTTTACGTGTTAACGTATTCTTACTTTGGGTAAATTCCTTTAATTTATCCGGTTTTTATTCTAAAAATATATTTTCAGTTTCAAGTAATATTAATGGTTCTCAAATAATAACAATATTAATAATAAATACATTTCATTTCAAGTTTTACATCAAATAATTGTCGGCTGAGTTCTGATTTTTATTTTATTTTGCACGGTTGCACGTTGCACCAATATTACTAAAATTTTAAGTTTTGCTTAAATGGACAATATTACATCGGAAAAAAATGTCAAATGAATTATTGACATTGCTATCAAATTAAAGTTGGTAAGCGACTGAACATGATGAGCAAGAGAAAGAAATAAGCATTTAACCGTTGTTGGTTCAAGTGGGCATTACAAGCTCTAAAATCGAATAACACCTATTTTTTGACCAAAAGTATTAAAAAATTATTTTGATTTTGAAACTGATAGTTTTTAGAAGTGTAAAAAATGACAATTGTGGCTAACCTCAGACTTATGTTTAAAACTCTATAGTCTTTCTTCGAATTGGAGATAAATAAAAAAATATGCGTTTATTCTTTTAATTTGATTGTTATAAATTTTAAAACGTCATTTTTGACTATTTATTTACAAATATAATTTAAACTTACAAATACAATAACATTTTTTTCAAATAAAATAACGATATTTTAAATTTAATAATAAATAGTATATTGTGCAACAAGTGTAGAATGTCATCTATTTCCCACAAGGTTCGAAATATATGATTCTGCACGAGTAACACACTATACTTTTTCTACGACCACACTGTTAAACGTTAAGGAAGAAAAATAAAAGCACGAAAGCTATTTGATATAAAAAAAAATATGGCGGAGGTACCCTCACAAAAAGTACCTTCATACATGCGCAGTGTTGACAATTACAGAGGGAAATGACGTTTCCCACACTGCGCATACTCAGTGTTCGTAAATACTATCAGAAATGATTTCTCACACTTTAACCCAGAATGGGGTATTCCAAGTTTTTTTCATTTTTTAATATGTTATTCTATGCATAAAAATATTAGACCCGTATTTTTTCTTTTCGCCGAAAGGTTTCAAACGCGCCAGAAATAAATTTTTAAAGTTTCAATAAATTACACCCTAGAAAATCGGCCGTGCGTGTGACGTCACAGGCACTGAGAATCAGCTGAGAACATCATTCGTAGGTCTGAGTCAGAGGCGTGGCGCGTTCGAACAAGAGCCAATAGGCTGACGCGAGTGCCTTCTTCATCACAACAAGGCTGATACTGAATTTTACGTACTCGATTCAAATGCATTACAATTTCATTTTGATATTATGGTATTAAAAATCAGAAAAATAATGATTATATTCACTTTAATATTACTTATATATGGTAAACAATGATATCCAATAAGAATTTCTTTAAAAGCCGTAGGCTTGGAATACCCCATTGTGGGAAATACTCAACTTAGAAGTTTTATATAGTTGTAGAAAAGTGCTACTTTCCATAGTGATCGTAGAAAAACAATATTATTGGTTAGTAGCAAAACAACCCAATTTGTCAAGTGACAACTCAAACATCAGCAAGCACAACCTCTCCAAATAGTGCGGGGTCTGCAAGGAAGAGATATCATCACTATGTCTCAGTTGATTTGGGTTGAAATGAATGAACACGATAAGTGACGTAGTTATTGTGATTTTCTGTTACACTCTCTTACACTCTTACGAAACAAAATTCTGTAACAGGCAGACAAAGCCCAATTTTAGATTTTCAATTCTTCCATTTAAAATACCTGGGAAAACGTAATTGTTTTCAAAATCAAGCCGACTTTTGCTTAGACGCTGTTCCTTTGATATTGATACCACAAGTACCTATATCAAATTGTAAAATATATTTTTACGAAAACTAATTATAGGCCTTGGTTCGCACTTTTTGTAATTTTTTATATGACAAATTATTGCTTTTGTAACAAATCAATAATATTTCCTAATTTTTTGCAAAAATGTCAAACAATGAGGATTTTCTTGAGAGTCCACCATTAGATATCTTACAAATAACAAATGAAACCACAAACAATATATTAACTTCAAAATCTAAAGATATTTAAGAATTTTATTTAAAAAAAATTATAATTGGCATTTTGAAAATAAATTATCTTCATTTTTAGAAACATTTAATTGGTTTACAGTTATTTTTTCGCGCCTCCGTTCCATTATGACTAGTATTAAAGAACTCAGAATCGTCCAGAAACTCTCTGTTTGCCGGCCTAGGCCAGCAAAATGGAAGGACGCCAGCTTAAATATTTTAGCATTACAATTCTGCCAAAAAAAAAATTTTTATTTTATTGGATATGTGAAACAACTATTTTTGATTTATTATTCATATTATGCTCGTCTTTTATGATTAGGATTACGTTATTTGTTGAAAAATATCAATTCATATTCGTTTTATTTTTTTATGTTAGAACAAATGTCACTAATTTATTTGAACAAAACAAGTGAATTGTTTATAGATAAAAAATTATGCTGGTATGTTAGGAAAGAAAAATGAAAGTTGTTTATAAATACTAAATTATTAATTAATAACCGTGAAAAAAATTTTCAAAACCGTAAAAAAAAAATTTCACAGTTTTGCATGGTTCTCATGGTAATGTATTAAAACACATGAAAAAATGATGTACTTTACACCTAAAAATTAATGCACAAATTTCAACATTTTTTGACAGTTGTAAAAAATGCATATTTTGAAAAGAAACTTTGATCAGGTCCGAAAAGAAGAGATATAAATAAATTCGGTGTGAAAATTTGGAATCAGCACATTGGAAAGTATATAAAAACATGTAATATGAGATTTAATTTTTTTAAAATTTTCTCTCAAAAATAATTTAGGTGTTTTTTTGTTAATTATTGACTGCATGTATTACTCAATTTCTTTATAATAGAGTAAATATGAATGAAAATGTCATTACATACATAAATTGTATTTTGATCATATTTCATAAAAATTCACGCTTATAACCACACATTCCCAAAAAATGTATAGTTTTTACTGAATATTGCGTGAGTTATTTATAAGTTTTATAAAAAATATTTGGGTTTATAGGTTTATGGAGTATCATATGAACTCAACAATAAAACCGGTAGCAAATTATTAGTAAAAATTAGTTTTTTAGATGGAGTGATTAGCATTTGAAATGTTGGGTAATAATTCAATAAAGATCACTTGTTCGTTGAATAATTTATAGCTTAATTCAAAGGATATGGTAAACACTTATAAAACAGATTAGATTTTTTACCGCAGCCAACATTTCAGAGTATCCTGTTTAGTAGGAACAATAAAAACACTGATGTGTAATTCTGCATTAATTTTATGTTAATTGGAGCAGTCGAGAATACTCATTTGAACATGTACACTTTCTCGTTAGCTTATACATAATATTTCTTTACAACTTTTCTTTAATTGTTACTTATTGAAAATATGAATTTTAATCTCGTTCTAATCATACATTCACTTAAATGTATCTCTTAAAAATAAACTAAAAAGAAAAACGATTATACATATAAAGCTATAAAAATTGTTCCAAATTCCGTACAAACTTGTGTACATATTACGTGTACATAATAAGCATATGCATTGTTGAATTGTACCATATGTGTGTCAGGGTTGTTACTGTTAATTGCACGGGGTTCCTCATTCTATTCTTGTTCAATGTGTTAATTAATGATTTCATCTCTGTACTACACTTAAAATGTCAAATACAATAGAAATAATTAATAAAAATAATAGGATATGTACTTGTAAGATGTACATATGTATAAATAATACGGGTACTCATAGCTGATGTGTGAATGCACTACATAACTATGTATAATATAAAAACGGTATTACTCAAATGATTTATAGAAAATTTTATACAAATAATCATATTTTTTTATTGTTTAAATACTTTACAACATGTATAGATGTTGTAACTTTCAGTAAAGACAATAAATAAATAAATATAGAAGACCGTTTGTAGGTTATTATAATCAATGATATTGTAACTATTGTTTAGAGTGAACTACATGTTTATTTCATGTGAGAATAAGAACCAAAATTTTAGTTTATTTGCATAAGAATAACTTGAAATGGTTTCTACTACTTTGTTCAAATGTACCAAAACGTTTAATACACATTTCAGTAAATAAGATATTTGTAGCTGGTATGGAGAGAGCACTACAGGTCATATTTTATGCAAGATATGATAAGTAAACGATTGTTTCTGTAGATTCGATCTCAGAAAAGACTATTTTAAAATTTCAAATGTAATTGTACCTATGATTCTTACAAATACCATTAATAGTGGCATTTGTAGCTGGTATGAAGAGTACACTACTTGTCGTATGTTATGTAGGATATAAAAATAAATAATTCAACGATTAGGAAAGATTTCTTCTGCTATCTTCAAGTGTAAAAATATGTACCATACAAAAATCATTAATAGAGGCACTTATATTTGGTATGTAGAATGCACTTATGCACTCTAAGTCATATTTTATGCGGAATATGATTAGTGAATAAAATTGTGATTATTTTGATGATATTTCAACTCTAGGAAATATTTTTACTGCTGAAATATGTTTATTACAAATATCACAAGGTTTTTTAAAACAAAATAAAGATAAAATTTTGTAAGTTAATAGATTTAAAAAAAATTCACATTATTTTATATGAATTATGAAAAATCCAACTTCATTCAACAGGGTTACCATATTTTACATAAATCATTAGATTACACTTAATTAATTTTTGTAATTTATATTTTTAAGATTTTGATAAGTAACCCAAAGTATAAAAAATAATATATTATACTCTTATAAAACTTTTAATACCCAGAAGATTTCTACTATCTACTATAACAATGTTTATTATAAATATGGTTAATAAGAACACTTGTAGCTGGTATGTAAAGTGCACTTTAAGACATATTTTATAGTGATGTGACGAATAGCAGTTCAGTCAAATAACCGAATAACGAATATTTGGCGAAAGTTTAATCGTATATTCGGTCGAATATTCGGCATTACCAAATAATATATTTTTGTACAATTTGAAGTCGTAATTGGTGGTCCTCGATGCAGAGCAGAGAGGGATGTATTTATTTTAAAACGCTCGCCCTGTTTTTGATGAGCTAATTTTTTTTGAAAATAAATTTAATTATTTCAGTTTCAAAAAATTTACGGCTAAGCAATATAACTAGATACATTAATAATAACTTTATATAACTTTTTGTAAGTCAGGGCAGATTTCTATTGCTGTAACAATACGTGTATTAAGCATATGATTGCTAGGGGCACTTGAAGCTGGTGTGTAGAGTGCACTTTAGGTCATATTTTATGCTCATGATTACTGATTATTGAATAAAATAGTTTAAGTAAATACTTAGGATGAGATTGTAAGTCAGGGCAGATTTCTATTGCTGTAACAATAATGCATGACGCATATGGTTGGTAGTGGCACTTGAAGCTGGTGTGTAGAGCGCCGTTGGTAGTGGTGGATGTAGAGGTGTGCGGGGGTGCGGGGGGCAGGCGTACAGGATATTAGGCGGCGGAGCGCGCTACAAGAGACAGTCGGATCTGAGTGTGCCGTGTGTAGTCTGCCAGCATGAGAGCCTTCGCCGTCGCTGTAGCTGTTGCCCTGTTGGCCCTCGTCGCCGCCGAGGATGCCACCGAGAGGCCCAAGACCTTCCGTCGGCTTATTCCTGCCGATGTACTCAGGGGTAAGTCACAAATCCGAACTTGCTTCAAATATTGTTTAAAATAAAAAACCCTAAGGGTCTGTTTTTCAACCTTAACTATCGGTTAATACAAAAATATCGCATCAAAATAGTAAATAACTTATATTTTTGACAACAGTTTTTCGAGCGATATTTTTCTATTAACCGATAATTATAGTAACTGGTACCTTAACCAGAGGTGGAAAAACTGGCCCTAATAAAGTTTTTCTCAAAAATGATCCTCCTTTCCAAAATCCCACTTTAAAATTCAATAACTTCCTTAAGGTATTATCACACGAGAACAATATCGACGACTTCGAAATCGACATATTTTTTTACATCTGGAGTATTTAGTTCTTGTCGGTTGGCAGGATAAATGCCAAAAATTGACATTTATTGATTTTTTATTGATTTTACTAAATCAATTAAAATACTTTTAAATAATTTTTCACTGATAAAAAACATAATTGTCACATAATTGGCACTTGAAAGATTAATTATCAAAATGGCATTTTGTTGTTTTTATTTGAATCTAGGGATATTTTCACTATTCAGCTGTCAGAATCGACAACTCTCACCAAAGTTTTCGAACATGACCGAAAACTGGTTGCTCGA
This sequence comes from Stenolophus ochropezus, assembly GCA_035578165.1. Classification (NCBI taxonomy): domain Eukaryota; kingdom Metazoa; phylum Arthropoda; class Insecta; order Coleoptera; family Carabidae; genus Stenolophus; species Stenolophus ochropezus. Next base: position 48,192,573 of record JAQOWZ010000002.1, on the reverse strand, counting down.
AATGAGTCACACTATCACATGAGAAAAGTTGCTCGACATGACATTAAGTTGTCGGAAATCGACAATAAGTTGTCGTTGTTAAGTCCCGTGTGACAATACCTTTACTATCTACCTTTCGGATTTTTTTTTTGTTGCCAGATTCTCTGTAGTCACTTATCGTATCTATCTGTCAAAATAATAGTATTTGGCAGAAATGGGGTATGTGACCATAATCGAATTTAAGTATAAAGTCATAAAATATAAAAACTAACCACTATAACTTATCATTGTAATAATAAGAACTAAACATTAATTTGTAATAATATAATTATTAGCAAATTTAATATTTTGGAGCAGGGATATAAGACATTACCATGTTAAAATCAGGGGAAGAAGACAAGTAGACTGTCTCTTTCACTTCCGGTGTATCTATCTTCTTTCACAATTCTACTACACTGACATTACAATGTCCCTTCCCTAAATTTTTAACATTTATTGTCTCATAAACTACGAATAATGAATCGATTAAAAAAAATACGATTATTTTATTTTTGGTCTAGTGTCATGTTTGTAACAATCAAAATTTGATCACATACCCAATTATCGTACATTACGGAATATAATAAGGTACTTCTTATGCCTCTGATGGAAGGAATAAAATATACTTTTTTAAATTTCATGAAAATGCACTTCATCGGCCATTTTCACTTTGTATGGAATGGAATTGCAGGTTTGTTTTCTTTGTTACTTCATATCACAGATCAGGTATAACACTGTATAATTTATTCACTGTTTGTTAAAAAAAAACTCCTATTGTTAAAATCAAAATTACTGGAAAATATACAATGTTATATGTAAATTTAATATATTATACGAGAGTAATCATATTACTAATAAGAAATGGAAAATAATTTAATTTTTCGATTCTATAATTTTTATCGCACAGGTTTTAAAATTGTCATACAAAAAAGATAATTATCGTGCATCTAGCGAATAAACCCGTAACGTCCGAATAAATGCGTTCTGAGTTAACATGAATTGAAAAAGAGTAGGGTTTATATCGGATTTGCTATTGGCTCATATGCGCGAAAACAATCGGTACGTCATCAAACCTTTCTTTCCCTTGTCGATTCTCTCCGAAATTCAATTCAAACAATTAAAACATGTATATTTATTGCAATTTCTTTACCATTTATATTGTATAAAAAATATTTCAACTTATGAGATTACTTTTAAATTCAATAATAAAGGTAATCTTTTTCATGCATTCTCAACATCAGTTATGAGTGATTTTTACGGTAAAACATTTCAGAATTTAAGATTATCTAGGTTTTTAATTTAGATAACAATTATACAATATTATTCCATCTATTGCATGCATTATCTTTAAAGTAAAAATATATTATAATTAAAATTTAAAACAAACCATGTTGATATACTTATTTACACTTCAATTTCAAAATAAAAACTCCAAAAACAACACAAATTTAATCTTGACGTGCACTCTGTACTATGTTCTAAATGGTAAGAACAAAATAAAATATATTAATTCATCATAAAAATTTTACATGGTAAATAATCAAATAAAAATGCACATTGCACTTTCTCAAAAATAGTTTACAGGTTATTTAAATATTATTTTGCTCATCATTAACATATTTATTTAGCCATTCACTTAGCAAAGTTGTAAGTAAATGTCCACGATCTAGTTCTCTTTATTTGGCCCACTTTTCCGTGTTATTATTTCGCTTGTGTACATTTCTTCGAATTGTGATGTAAGTTTTAATTTAAGGCAAAGTAAAAGTGTCGAGCGTGGATGATAAATAACGCTTTCCAGTTATTATCCCTAGTTTGGATTCAAGTTTAACCTATGAACTTTCTATATTGCGACAGGCAAATTTGCATTCGTACTTTCGCGCGCACGTAAACAATAAATAATTAAAATTTAAAAATGTAAATACCATTTCTTTTTCTCTTTCGTCAATTTTTGCATTTATTTTCGTCCACTAAATTTTGTGCAAAATATCTATGTAAAATTTTTATATGTGGCTCAGCTAATACAGATTTCTTTTATAAAGTCTTGCAACAAAATGATTATGCACGAAGATATTCTAGAAGCTTCTACCCACGTCTTGATGAAAGTAACATCAAGTAAAAGTTTCAGACCGGTTGCCCTACAAACTGACTCTGAACTGGACAGTCATTGCATCACAAATGTGAGCTGTGAGCTGTCCACTATTCAGATTCTTACTTTGATTACACTTACATCATTGCAAAAAGCTTATTGTAATCAGATTTTAACCACTGATTACTACAATGAAACATACTCGAATAACATTTTCCAGTTGTTACTTTGATTCTAGAAATGAAACTTCATTGGAACTGGTTGGATCAAAGTTGACCACTTTTATTTTAAAAATGCACTGAATTCTTTTTGTATTTACAAATATTTACAAATACTTTACCCAATGTAAAATTAATTACTTATTTTAGTTTTAATAACCACCAGTATGGAAGCACTTACGTATACAGATTCTGCTTTTTTTAGTGAAAATTTTAAACTTTTAAAAATAGGCGAAGTGTAAAAACAAAAACGCAACAACTGGAACAGCCTCTTACAACCAAGCCTAGCAGATTTCTCGTTAGTTTTTTTTATAAATCCCGTTATAAGAAACTAGAAGTTTTTCAAGGCTACAAAAGGAAATGTACATAGCCTTCAAAGAATCATTTTACAGTCATCTTAATCACTTGTAATAACAGAACCTAGTAGCAAATATACTACGATCATTTATATTTTTTTGCAGTAATAATGACTAATATATCCATTTACATAAAACATATAAACAAATAACTGTCTTTATTTGTTAACGTCAATGATTTAATGGTTTTGAAAAAAAAATTAGTATACCTTCTACTATGAAATTTATAAAAAGTCATTTTGTAAATAAATCAATGAGTAATATTTATAAATAATACAGTTACTTTTTGTAGATATAAATTGTAACTGTATGTATAGATGAAATCAGTCAATGACACAGTAATGCAGTGTAATTGTGTTGAACTAACGTACCATGTTTCCCGGATATTTCATAGAAACGATTGCATCTACAGTCACATATGACTGCTTGTTATTCAGCTCATGGACTCATTTTCATTTTTAAATCGTTTATAATTGTACTTTTGTGCTATTAGTCATTATAGTAACAATGTATAAATACGAGGAAAATAGATTCCAAAGAAAACACTTTGTCCATATTTTCAATGCAACCAACAATACATTACTGTTTAGAGTCAACTGCAAATACCTATTTTTTTTAATAATCACACAATAGATGAGTGCGTTTAAAGTAATGTGGCAACATACCGTTCAAGTGTACTTCAAATAAATTTTGTTTGATTACTAGTCAATTCAATTTTTATTGTAGAAATCATTTCATTACGAAATTCAAGATAAGTAATTATTTCTAATAATTATTTTGTAGTAGCTTTCTATTGGACAATACTAAGATATTTTTATGCAATTATGCGAAACTTTAGATGCCTGGTTTGAGTTACATGTTTATTTTTATGTGTATCATATCATAAATGGGTTCATATTACTATGATGAAGAATATATGATATTGAGTTTTTATTAAATGTAATGCAATACAAATAACAATATTAATACGAGGGAGCAAATAATTGTAAGTAAATAATATATTGTACTTATTTCACCTAAGGGAAACATTGTTGCATTTTTAAAATTGACAAAATTTGTTTCAGTGTTTTAAAAGACACTAACAATTTGTAAAATACATTTTAATAGTCGTATATTTTAAATTATGATACTTAAGATTTACGGTGATGCAATTAGCAATTTGAAATTTCTATTGTTTCTTACTTGTACAGTGAATTTCATTTAATTACACCATCGGTTAATTGGAGCACTCGATTTTGAGCTAAATTTCAAAGAACGGAAACTAAACTAATAAACTAATAAATTATTTAAACGCTTAATTGATTTAATAATGGTGTTAACAGATGGTGATTTTGATCTAATTACATTATGGCAAGAATTAGAGTGCTTCACAGTGAGTCAGCTTCTCTCTCGCAAGCTAGAAAACATTTCGGTGCCTTGGATTTTAAGATGGATGATTTTGATCTAGTTACATTAAAGCAAGAATTAAAGTACCTCCTAGCGAATGAACACCCCTCACACAGAAAGTAAACATTACGGTGACTACTTTTTACGGAAGGGGATTTTATTCTAACTACATTCGACCAAGAATTAAATTTATTATAAGTTCGTTTAATTTCTCAACAGCTTACTTATAGGATTAAACCATTGTCGAAGTATTACCACTTCGCAGAATATGAAAATATGCAACAGTTAATCAGTATTAGTGAAAATAATTCATTAAAATATTATTTCATTCGCGAGCTATAAGAGATTAAATTTTGTTAAGATGTCCTGTAATGTCATGTCTTTAGCAATTTTATTGGTTGCCTGATTTAAAAAAAAACTATCACGCATCTGAATTTCTTAGAACTTGCGGAAGGGAGACATGTATACAGCCTGGCAGTGTCAAAATGTTACTGTATGTTTGTATTGTTTTTTGTCCAAAAAATAAATTTTATTTATGCCTAATAATATTTTTTCATTCATATACATACAAAGTATATAAATATAGTTTATCTATACGACCATGAAAATAACCATTATTCACAATCATTATAGTAATATGCCGATTCCTAACTTTTTGGAGGTTTGGAAGTTAGTCATTCCTACCTGTATTGACAAATCTCTTGGGTTGGAAGTAACAAATTGCACTTCCATCTCTTGGGTTGGAAGTATTTTTATGTAGAGGATGCCTAGTAACATTGTCATAAATGTCACTAAATGAAAAATAAAACACAATTTGTTTTCATATCCTACTACGCCAACTTAACTTTATTGAAACAAAAGCGATATTGAATCGCGCAATTTATTTTAATAATTATTTATTAAAAAAAGGATGATTGTGAATAAAATAGTATACATACCTCGGTGAGAGTTTCATTTCGCCTCGCGCTATATCTCACCTCGAGGCTTCGCCTCTCGGTAATATATATATAAGCCCTCGACTGAAATAAAACATTTCCCACCTCACATGTAAATAACTATTACCTTGTACAACTAACAGTTTGTTTATCACTATAGGAGACATATGACAAATTTTCACTTTTAAAATTGATACCTCACTTACCACAGCATATTTTTCAATCGACTATATGTAATTGAGTGTGTGTGTTTGTTGTAGACTTCCCGGGCATGTGCTTCGCGAGCACGCTGTGCACGACGATCGAGCCGGGCAAGACGTGGGACCTGACCCCGTTCTGCGGGCGCAGCACGTGCGTGGTGAGCCAGGACAAGCCGCCGCGGCTGCTGGAGCTGGTGGAGGACTGCGGCCCGCTGCCGCTCGCCAACCCCAAGTGCTCGCTGGACGAGGAGCGCACCAACAAGACGGCGCCCTTCCCCGCCTGCTGCCCGCAGTTCAAGTGCGAGGACGGCGCCAAGCTCGAGTACCCCGAGATCCCCACCGTGGCGCCCGTCTCCGAGGAGCCCACCACCTCCAAGCCCTAGGCCCCACACTTCCCAACATCAACTCATCTTCCGTCTTTCATCTTCTTTAACTTACATTCCCACATTCTAGAAGTCCACACGCAACCTACCAGTAGAGTAACTACGGATACTTTCATTTCTAATGTGATGTAGAATTTTTATAATTATTATTATTGTTATTTTCGGACAATGTATGTTGTTGTAATTCTATAGTTGTATAGATATAAAAATGTAAAGTTGAGTCGAAAATAAACTTTTTTTAATTTATTTATCCACTGCGATGTAGTTATTTTTTAACCATTTAGATTTTGTTAAGTTCTTTTATAACACTAGTGCTGTTATATTGCTACAATTTTTTTTATAAAACAAGGAATTGTACACATTAAAGCAGTGTTTCTCAACCTTTTTTTAAGCGGACCGGTAAAATTACAAAAAATATACATGGACCGGTAATAATAAAATGTATTTTTATATCACCGTTATATAAACCTATGTAGCGTATTTTGTTTTCCATTTTTTTAAATTGTAATATTTTTGTTCGTGGTCTAATTTGTTCAGGAACCGGCAGAATGTCTTCGCGATGTTAAGTACTTTATTATGGCACTAATGCAGTTATGACAATTACTGCACTCGTTTTTATAAAACAAGGAATGATACACATTAAAGCACTACTTATTATAAAATTATAATAAAATCAGCGAACTCCAATGAAGGTGTTGACTAATGTTCAATGCTTTATTATCGCACTAGTGTTATTACGATTATATTTCCAGTTTTCTAGTTTTTTTTTATATAAAAAAGGAATGATACACATTGATATGCTACGTGTTTCATTACCGCACTAGTGCTGTTCTGACAATATTACCATACTGTTTTTGTAAATAAAAAATTATACATATTAAAGCATTGTTTTTTTATTTAATAACATCAGCAAACTCCGTTAAATATAACATAATTGCTTTTTACCGCACTAGTGCTGTTAACAAAACATTACAACATTGCTGTTCTTAAAACAAAATTTATTTACGTATATGGCTCACTTTATTTTACTTTACATTAATTCTGATATTTCATTATTTGGTTGATTATTGTTAGTTTCTTTAAACTAGCAATGATTAAATTAGAATAGTTAAAACCTATTAAATTAATTTACATGTATGTCCCTTACATCGAACCAATCTATTTAACTTGGATTTATACCTCATAATATCTTCTTGTTTCATTTTTTTGTAAATGTTATTTATTTGATATTTATCCGTTGTTAAATCATATGCTTCAATAAAATTCTAAAATATGACAATGTGAATGTTGTAGTAAATAAAAAATACACTGTAATACCTCAGAGTCCACAAATTGACAGAATAAGAAATCTTGTGTTGAAGTTAATTCTCTGACACAGTTATAAGTATTATTTACAGAATCCTGACATTTACACCAACTGTCAAAACCACATTCCTATAAAATATTAATTTTATTTGTTGATATTTTATTGTGTGCAGACTTACTGCTAAAGTATTATCATTTTTTGATGGGCATCTTTCATCATTGCTTTTGGCGTTGCCTTCTCCATGGTATTCAACCAAAACTGAACTATTTGGTGTTTCATAAATTGAATTAAGAAAAGATGTACCGTCCATATCAGATGGTATTTTCAAACCAGCTATATCTAATATAGTCGGTGCTATGTCAACAAATTGTACTACCGTGGTTGAAATGAACTTTTTTGGAAATAAAGGGCCTGATATTATTAAAGGAACACGAATGTCTGTGTCATAAGGCTGTCGCTTATCAAACGGTTGGCTAAACTGCCCTATATGATATCCATTATCTGATGTAAACATAATGTAAGTGTGTGCCAACATATTATTTGTAAGCAACACTTGATAAATGTCACCTACAAGTTCATCTACAGCCAAAAGAGACTGCAATCTGTGTCTTTGTATATTGTTTAAGGTTTTTTCAGACTCTGCTGGAAGAGGTAATGGTTTTTGTGTTAACAACCAGTGTTTATCTTCAGGTGTTGTGTTAAATGACGGTGTTTGCCAAGCTTTAGTGTTTGGAAATTTTGATTTATGTCTACTAGCTGGTGTAAACGGTGCATGCGGTGCTGGTGTTGACAACATCATAAAGAATGGTTCGGATTTTGTTGACGTTAAAAAATTTAGAGCTTTGTGTTTCTATAATTCCATACATTACTATCACATAATAAAAATAAATAAAGTACTTACAATAACATCTGTTAAATATGAATCTGTATATTGTACAACTTTTCCGTTTTCAACTAATCTGTAATTATAATATTTTGAGTTTCCAATTAAGCCATACCAAGAGTCCCAACCCTCAGGAATATATTGCTTTTTAATGCCATATTGGTTAAGATATTTCCCTGCATAAAACGTACGATAACCAGCTTTGTGTAATAAAGCAGCAACAGTATTCGGTTCATGATTTTCACGCCAAGAATTAGAAGCACAACCGCCTGATACAGAATTATTTACCACTCCTGTATTATGTTGATATTTACCAGTTAAAAGTGTGCTACGACTTGGACAACATACAGGAGAATTTACAAACTAAAATATCAATCCTCAAATTTGGATTGTAGGTATTATTGTAAACATTACTTACTGCATTGAAAAATGTTATACCATTATTTCCTATATTATCCACTGTTTGTGCCATTGGAATCTAAAATATACTTTATAACCTAACATTGCAACAATTAATATTTAAATTTACCATTCCTCCTAACAGCAAATCCTGGTCATCAGTTAGAACTAATATAATATTAGGTGCAGCCATAATAAATTCAATAAAAACACAAATATACACGGCATATAATAAACTCGCCATTTTATTTACAAAACTTAACATACAACAATTAATTTAATTCGGTGTTGGAAGTAATTCAGTGCCCATACATTCCTTCGCAATCTTAACTCCGACTATGAAGAAAACTACGCTCTTTAAAAAGGGCCTATAATAATAAGATTGCTAATTATTATCACATGTCAAAATTTAGATACATTCATACATACCACTTATAAGGATCGTAATATATTCCTTTTACAAAATCACTAACAGATGTTTGTTTAGACAAAGCCATTTTTATAGTTCAAGTTGTTTAAATAATATAAATTATTAATCAAATTTATCAGTAAGTAATGTTGGTTATAACCTTAAAATTTAGGCGGGTGCGTTCAGACTTTATGTATATAAGCTATCAAAATTAATGAAATTTTTGATAAAATTAAAATGTATATTTATATACATCATTACGCATAAATGAAATTAAATGCCCGATAATATTATAAATAATGATCAATATATTCTAATAACATGTATATTAAACTATATAAAATAAAAATATGGAATTTAAACTTACATTTGTTACAATACAGCAATTGAATCAGCAACCTGCAAATAAAAATAATATTAGTACAACATATTTAATATAACATACAATAATAATTTTTACGTGTAGAAAGTTTTGTAGCAACTTTGTAGAACGGTTATTTTTCTGTCAAAATAACTGTCGATAAGCTTTAGTAGCGCAATAACTTAACACAATAAAATGCTGATTGTTGAGCAAAATAAAATAACATTTAATTTGTAACAATGGCTGTGTTACCTCCTGATCCTGTTTATTGTTTTAAAAGTGATATGGGATATGTGCATAGCATATGTTTTCCTACAACACATAATGAGTACACTGATACTTTACTCGCTTCTACCGAGTCAGGAAAAGTTTACTTCTGGGATTTAGAAGTATGTTATAGCTTATTATTTAAGTTAAAATATTTTAGTTTTATATTTTTTGCAGACAAATCGTTTGAAGGTGAATCTACAAGTAGGTGAATCAATTCAAGCGATTCACTACACCGAAAATAATTTAATATCTCAAGAGAAAAGCGGCGTTTTAAAATCTTGGATTTTAAAAGACGAAAATGAATACATATTAGATAGAAAATATTATTGTGCGGGTGGATACTGCCGCAGTGTTTTGTTCAACAACCAACTAATTGTTGCGCAAGAAAATTCTTCCGTTGATGTTGTCGATATTAAATCGTTTAGCAAATTACAAAGTTTTAAAACATCTCTGGAAAAACTAGGGCATATGATGTGTATACAAATAGTGGAATTATCATCTAAACATTATGTACTAGCAGGCTATGAATCTGGTGATATTGTTTTGTGGGATTTCTACACTGGGAAATGTTGTAGTCACATTAAACTTCGTGAATGCATAACTTCTATAAGTTTTGACACAAATACCAGTCGCGGAATTGCCGGCAACGCCTCAAATGTAATTCAAATATTTACAATTAATAAAGATTTCACTATAACCTTAAAATGTGAAATTTCAATAACAAATGAAGGTTGTAACGTGGTTAAACTTAGGCCGGATAGAAAGATTTTTGTCAGTGGAGGGTGGGATGGTAGATTGAGATTATTCTCGTGGAAAAGTCTGCGCCCCTTGGTAGTTCTTACTGAACATAGAGGAAGTTTAACAGATGTGGCTTTTTCACCCGCGATGGTAAAACAATGGGACTCGAATATTATAGCAGCTAGTGGATCTGACGGCAAAGTTTCACTTTGGAATCTTTATAACTGACTTGTGATACATAAATAAATTATTTTTGTATGTATTTATAAATTTGTAAATAGATTTGTTTAAATTGGGACCTGGATACTATACTTGATTGCTACTTAATAATGACGGTTCAGAATAACTATAGTACTAAAGTTTAAAATTATAAGAAAGGACGACTTCATCAATTGTAGTTGTAATTAAAAAAGTTATCAATTATATTTCAGATTAATCAATTGTATTTCAGAATTGATTACTCTGATTTACATTCAATAAAATATAGTTTACTAATTAGAATTACCTCGCTAATATACTTATTCTGAATTCCACCAGTTTATTTTATGTTGATTACCTGTCAAATGCTATACCAATGTTTCATGTTGATCTCTAATAAAAACATTTTAAATATAGGACTGTGGTTATTACTAAGAGCGTTTATGCTAAATATTATTTTATATTTATCTACATACAATAATTCTTATTTGATTAAATACAATATTGATATATTCTAAAAATTGATACTACATTATATCTCCTATCGTAAATGCATCACCATCAAATGTTACAAAATATGTTTACTAATAAAATCTCGTCATTCGCAAAAGTAACAATTTTCTATGGAGTTAAAATAATTCACAAACCTGCCACATAGTAGGTTGTTAAAATTAACTAAACAATAATACTACATCTTTCAGTGGACGCTATCTTTTCAGTACATATTTTCAGTTTTGTGAAAATATTTTCATCTGCTACAAATTTATAAAATCTCAACTCAACAATTGAAAATTAGTTAAAATTTATACAAGTGATTTGTTTCACATTATACTAGGGCTTGCCAAGTGGATTTATCAGTTACATTACAAATAAAAGTTTACACTTCCTTACCTCCTTACAAGATATGCATTGTAATCAGTTATTTGCCAATTTATAGCTAAATCATTGAGCTACATTCAGCATTCTGTTTGATTACAACAATGAACAAACACAACACAAGTTACTGTTATATTTACATTGTTGTTGTGTTTTTCATTCATGCCAGCCTATTAAACCGAAAATATGAATCGAATGCTGAATTATCTATTGTCTTATAACCCACTCGAAGTATCTTATATTACATTCATTGCATTGATATTACAGTTGTGATATTAAAATTAAATATTTAACATGTCAGTTCAGAATATAAATATACAAAAGGAATTTACCTTATTCACAGTATCACATTTCATTCCTATCAAGTCTTTATGTCCGATTGATGTAACTGATAATCCAATCTATTTTATACAAGGAACATTAAACAGTATTATATTTAAATACACATATGTACAGTTACTAGGTCAAACATCAAAAAGTGCAGCAAAGAATTAGTTGAACAAAACTCAAGTCAATTCACGAATAAATTCAGTTACTATACGGTTACTAGCTACGGATTACTGCTTTGAAAAAATAAAAAAATACTTTACTGTTGGCATAGTCTAACTCTGTATCTAATCTAATAACCGTATGTCCAAAGGAAATCGGAAGAGTATGAAGTTATAGATGATTTTAAAAAATGTGAGAGTACAATGCGCATAGAAAAAACGCAGGTATCCGCTAAATGGCTGTCGGCGTCGATTAATAATAATATTAAAACTCATGGGCAATGAAATCGAAATATGACTATTATCTGTTTCTCTCTTTGAAAGAGAGCTACAGTTTATAAGTGGGTTTCGAACCACTCATATAGAGCATTATTTTTTATTTAATTAAAAGCTGACGAAGCTGGGATTTGAATTCCAGATCTTAACATTCAATTTGAATCGTATAATAATTTATCTCAATAAGTTAAAAGTACATAAGGGCGATTTTTTTTAACACACGCTAATATATCTCGAAATTTTTATATTTAATACTGGTAAAAATGTTAAAAATCATCATTTCAAGCTTTGTATAAAGATGTTCTCCAAAATAATGACGTTTTGTATCACGGCAGCTATCTCTTAAGTCTCGGCAATGGATAATCTTACCTTACGTAAGTATTTAAAATACAGACCGCTTGAAACTTCACAGGTGAACATTGAATTTTATGTAAAAATCACAACTTCAGATGAAAACTGTTAGCAGAGGAACAATTACTTGATCATTACTCAAATGCGTTCATTGAATTAAGTTAGATTTAAAATCTCCAACGGCTAAAACAACCATTATTCCGCAAGCGAAAAAATAACAGAATGATTTACATTACAGTAGAACATGAAATTTTTTTACTGGCAGGACTGAAAATTAAGCTGAAAAGTTGACAAAAACTTGATTTAATTGATGCATTTCATTATTCATTAATTTAAAATAATCCGAAATATTATTATATAGGTTTGAATGTAGCGGGCAAGCTGCGTTGTTTCTATGCGTAGGGCAGTACTCGTTTGAGAAATGCGAATGCGTATGATGCAGCAGCAGTTGCAGCCGGCCCCGAGCCCGAACCCGCACAGTCCATAGTCCCTAGCCTACCTAGCCTAAGTCAATCACAGTTCCTGTGGCGGCGACACACATAGTTGGAGTTGGAAAGGCAGCAGTTTGTTGTACTCACGTGTGGGGGGTTAGTTACTGGTGGCGGTGAGGGTGAGCGGCTGGCTGCTGGGCACCGGGTGCTGGCTGCAGGAGCGGCGCAGCTGCGAGTAGCACTGCGTGCACACGCGCACCGGGCTGTACAGCTGCTCGCTGGGCAGGGGCGCGGAGTTCTCGCTGCAGTCGGCGCAGAAGATGCGGCCGCACGAGCGGCAGTGGTGCTTGCGGCGGCCCAGCCAGAACTCCGTGCTGCAGCCCGTGCAGCGCGACACGGCGTGGTCGGGCACCCACAGCGTGCGCTGCGCCGCGCTCAGCCCGCCCGCCGCGTCCCCGCCCACGCCCTCGTCCAGCGCCTCCCACGACAGGTCGCTGGGCAACGAGTCGCCCACGCTGCCCGCTTCGCCGGGTCCGCCGCTGCACACCGACCCCACGAGCGAGCCCTGCAACCAACAACTCACTCTTACTCTACCTCATATCCTACATCACCTTTAATATACTCTACGTCACAATCTACTTATGAACTACATAAAAAATCAACACGCATCTATGTAACAAGATAATCAAAATCATTAATTAAGTCTCAGTCATTATATAAGTCATCGTTTAGTTTATACGCTAAATCTTTATCTAGGTCTAGAATATTATCTAGATCATTCACTATAAAATTATTTACATCATCTAGATTATGTACAAGACAAAACGATTATCTAGATTACACAATATATCATTCACATTAAAGTTAAATAAAGTAAAATAATTTTCATACATCATTTGCTAGGTCATACACTAGGACTAGATCTATGTTATTCTCAATAAATATAGATCATTTATTATGAAATTATCTGGGTCATTGTCAATAAAGTTAACTAGATCATTCACTGTAAAGTTTTCTATGTCATTTGCTGTAAAGTTATGTCTTTGACTATATTATCAATGTCATACCCTAAGTCATTCGCTATAAACTTATCTAGGTTATAGATTAGGTCATTCGCTACATCTGGGTCATACACTAGTTGATTATATAGGTCATAAACTAAAAGGTCATGCATTCACTCTATTACCAGCAACGAGATATGTAGATGCAGGATGCAGGTCAGGAGAAGTAGAAGTAGGCTAGGGCTAGATGAGTACTGACCGTGTCGGTGTCGAGGCGGTCTGGGTCGTGGTGGCTGCAGTTGTGGCACACCTGCTTGATGAGCGCGAGGCGCGTGGTGTGCAGCTCGCGCTGCAGCGCCTCCTCGCGCAGTCGGAACTCCTCCTGGATCTGCCCCAGGCGGAACTGCACGTCGCTGCGGATGAGCGCCAGCCCGTCCACGTCCAGCCCGCCGCCCGAGCCGCCGCCGGGGCCCGGCCCGCAGTACGGCGGCGGCGTGCAGTAGCGCGATGGCTTGCTGCTGCTGCTCGCCGAGCGCTGCTTGTCCCCGATGAACTTCCTGTTCTGCGCGCACACCTCGCAGCCGTCCTCGCCCACGCCGGGCTCTTTGCTTTCTGCTACCAGTGTGTCTGTGCTTGTCTCCGTGGACTTGCTCTGCTGCGCGCACAGCGTCACGGTCACCTCGCTGCGGCTGTCCGAGCGGTCTGCGTCATCAGAGTCTTCGCCGCAGCCGTTGTGATTGATGTCACGCAACCGCGGACACCGCTCGTGCATCAGTTGAGGCGGCCCGAATCCGTTCTGTTGCGGCGGCGTCGACGATGGCGATGACTCTTCTCCGGAATCGTTACCTGTGCCGTTTTGCTGCACGTGGTTTGGCGTTGACTCCGTTGAATTTAGCGTTGCTAATTTCCTACACATAAATATAACATAATATATAACTAATATACGATCAAGGCACAGTCAAATAAAAACCTTAAAAATGTTTCGAATTGTTGTCCGAAATATTATTTTTGAGATGTACAACACGACAATTGAAAAATTTAAGTCATTATTGTACAGCAAAGTATGGAAACATTGTTACACATTATTAAACAACATAAAAATTCATTCATTGTGATGCTCGCAGCAAAAAAATTGCGGTGGTTCTATTTTGGAATGCAAGACATGGCAAGAATACTAGTATCATATACTCAGAACTCCTAATGTATCGTTTCAAGCCTGCTATCAAAACCAAAAGTCGCGAATTTCTGAAAATTAGCATTTTTTTCAAAGCACGATAACAACCATCCAAACTTTACAGTTTAAAAAAAAATATGTGGGATAAAATTCATAGCAACGAAGTAATTCAGGCGAAGGACGTGTATAGAACTTCGTTATTTTTGAGGGAAAATGAACTGACCTATTCCTAGGTATAAGAATTTGGATTATACAAGATCATTTTTATCCCAATTTAAAAAAAAAAACGCAGAAGCTGTTTTTAGAGTACATACCAGTCACCCGAAATTGATCTTATAGATAAAAAAACCTAAAATTGAACAATGAAGCTCCCGGTAGGAAAAGTTACGGTAAAGCAACAGTATTAATATTACATATTCAGAACACGACTTTGGTTCGTAATAAATTTAGAGCAATGTAATAAGATGGAAATTACAATCCTACTTTGCAACTTGTAGCCCTGCATTTTCTGTGAGCTATATGTTTTCGGTGGGTAAAGATATGACAAGTTTGTGTTAAAAAATAATATTCAGAGCATATATATCTAAAGATAAGGAGGGGAGAGGGTAGATTTCTGTTTCTCCCTCAATGTTTATAGACTTCAGTGAGTCGTAATGTAGACAGTTTAGTTCAGTCATAGTTTTTGTCTGTCAAGTACAAAGTTTAAGTTGTTTATCATTTTGGCCAGAGCCTGGAAGTGGATGGATCTATCCGTAAACAGATCCACAAAGTGTTTCGTAAAATGCAGTATTTTTTGGTAAAAAGTTCGATTTAGTTATTAATAATTTGTAGATACTGTAAATAAAGTTTAAATTAATTTAAATGTGCGTTTCCATCCGTGCCGTGAGTTCCTGTTATATCATCATAATCATCAGTCAGTAAAGAAAGAAACCCGTTATCCCCCCGTGTTACAAAAGTGAACAATTTTATGGAACAACATATTTAAGGTTTTAATTTGAGTGTTGTGTGACTTACAAGGAGTCAATGATGATGTTGGGGTCACTACACCTTCTCACAGCCACATTGTTGCCAACCATCCCCATGAGATCTCCATAGGACCTGGTCTTTGTCATAGCGGAGTTATTTGCACAATTCACATGATTAGTACTGTTGCCGCGGCTGCTAGCACTGGAACCACTGTCATTGTTCACGGACTCGGGCCTCGCGTTAGCCCCGCCATTCATGCTGGGCTGCGCGGCGTCCATCATGTGCATGTTGGCGTCCGTAGACCCGATATACACGTCCGTCCACAAGATCAGATCACGCACATTGTATGCAGGCCAGAGAACATGCCCGCCGGGTATAGGCGGCGCATACAGCCTGTTGATAAACTGCGAGTGGTCTAAATAGCGCCAGACGGAGAACGTTCTACCCACTACTTGCTGCAAGCGCTCCTGCCGCGTGTTGCAGAGAAACGTGCCGAAAAGGCAACTATAGGCGTGTTGCGCTAACTTCACTATATACGCGCCCGAAAACTGAAATGCTGTTGGAAACTGGTGTTGAAGTTGATGCACACAATCCAACCACTGTAAAAACACCGGGCATCTCTCATTCGGGTCGTCTTGAGCAGGCGCGTGGCCGCATCTGTCCGCGAACTTATGTCCAAATCCTAACCATTCTCGTTCGACAAGAATACGAAACCCGGTTAGAGTGCGGTAGTGTGGATCGAGAAGCAGTTGCGCAAGGGCAACTATTTGCGGAGTCCGGTCCCAGCCGTCAGAACAGTGCACCAGGGCAGGCCGGGCGTCGCGTTCTACTGCAGCAGCAAGAGCTGCAGCTGCCCGTAACAACCCAGACATGTGCTGCAACCAGCGAGTTCCTTCTAGAAGAGATAGCCAGTTGGGTTGTTCTGCTACAGCGGCTGCTGCACACAGCGCACGCAAACTCTGGAAGCTCTTTCTTATGGAATGAATATTCGCAAGATTCATAAACTGTATGTCACAACTCGGATAATATTCTGGACATTCACAACCACCGCCTCTGGCTCTGTTGGCCACAGCTGTTGTGTATGATCGCGCGTCCATTATTAACACTTTTTTACTGCTTCCTGGTTCAACTCGTTCCTCATCATACCCAGATTCGCTCACTGGAGTATGCGGCCCGGAATCAGCCAAAGATCTCGGTCCACGGTCATATGCACACGCGTCAGCAATTGCTTTTAATAAGTCTTCGTCTTCGGCAGATCTCCATCCAAGCCAACCAACTTCAGGCTGGCTGCACCGCGCAATAACCGCTCCGTTACCGGCGTGGCGCCAAACTACAGATGGCACGCGGCGCGCACTGCGAAACCTCGCGACAGTTTCCAACGTATCATCGCTTATACAAGCGGGGACTAACAACAACGGCGGGTAACTCGCGCACAGACGAAACGAGGCGTTGGCTTGGCTGATGCGCCACGCGCCATGCAGGTCAAACCCCAAGCGTTCCACTTCAGAGCGAAACGTGCCATCCGGGTCGGAAGCGTCCAGGCCGCTCCCGCCGCATATGATCATATCGTCGTCTCCTAGCCGCTGCACAACCTCCTCGTTCTCGCGCTCGGACGCCCACGCGAAGAAACAGAAGGCGAACAGGTCCTGTAGCTGACGCACAGGAGACGTCGCGGACGAGAGTCTCCGGAACCAATCCGTGCACATGTCATTATTGTCGAACGTGCATCTGGAATTAAAAACATTATTAATTTTCTTGTAGTTCTGTATTTCTTCTGTATATTATAATTCTGTTTCTGACTCTAGACGTTGACAACTTTGTAAGTAATTCAGTCTTAGTTCATTTAGTCTTAATCAGTTGTAAGTCGTAGTAAGACTACAGTCTTAAAGCTGGTTTTTGGAAGCTGTAACCTTTTGCATTGACCCTAGCATTAACATTATGCTGTAACATTAGTACTTCAGATATACGGAAATATATATTACGATCTTAGTACAGACGTGTAGCATTATCTTTAGTTTAGGATAGATTTTAGTTCAATTTAGGCGTCTCAAATGTACCAGACGTATTTTAGGTCAGAGCTACCAACTCTGAATTTAGGTGGATCTGTCCGTGAACAGATTCACAAAGTTTTCGTAACATTTAGTTTTGTAAAAGGTTCGGTTTAGCTTAGTCTCATAAGTTCTATTCTTTGAAAAATGTTAGTTTTATTAATCAGATATTTTAAAAATGTATATAAAAGTATCAGTAAGCAAAAGTTGTTTATTTTTTATTATATGACGTGTCATCCATTCAGCAGTCTGAAAGAAAGTAAGTAACTATCATTGTCGAGATCCCTCATTTCAGCTAAATAACAGAGTGAAATGGATGCGCGCTATTGTCTTTCATTAAATCAGGCAACCAATGAAATTCCTCAGGACGTATCACGTCACGGTATGTCGCAACAAAATTTAACTTCTTTTTGCTTGCGAACGCAGTTATATTTAAATATATTATTTTCACTAATACTCATTAATTAATGTACACTTTCATATTGTACTACAAATTGGTAATATTTCGACAGTGGTTAAGTGTAGCTTGGTTACATTTTATTCTGGACTAGCTGTAAATTGCAGTTTTTCATTCTTTCGGTAATGCTTAGAACCGAAAAAGATGTTACCAATCTTGTTGATGTGTAGAGCACACTACAGATGCCACTGTTCTATGGAAAATAAATGGCAAAGAATATTTTTATATAATTTCGCAAAGCATGACTTTCACATTTCAATTTGGATGGCGGCCAATTTTTTTGCAATGACGCTTGTTTATGTGTAAGTCTCATTGTTAACATTTCATTATTGTTTTGGAAGAATATTCGTACATATTTAATAGAACCTTGTGATCATATATCAACAAAATAAATAAATAATAACTGACGTAAAACACAGATAAAAAATGCTACACATTTATTTATTGAACACATGACATGAATCATTGTCCTACAAATTATAAATTAAACACAAATTGTTCTATATTTTATTTTAAATTCATATTAATATCAATTCAATTGTTAAAATTTTAAATAGTATTAATATCAGCAGTTAAAGTTTTAGCACATATTAAAAAAACATGTTTATTTCCAAATAAAATTCTGTTTTTCTACACATTAAAGTCTACTATAAGTTTTAATAATTTTTAACGTGATGTCTGTTTGTTTGTCCATACATTCGGATATATGTATAGAGCAAAGCTGGCTGAACCGATTTCAATAAAATATACTTAATATTTCAAAATCAATGAGAAAGTTTAGTGTGATTGAAATTACATGTGAAATATGTTTTCATCGTAGATACATGAATAATTATAACTTAAAACATAATTGATAGTTAGAATTATGTTCCTATTTATTTATAATTAATTATTTATCATCGAACTTTTGTGACTTCACAAGTGAGTAGAAGGGATTCTGAGATCTAACTTTTTGAACGTAGCAGTGTTGTCAGATTTTAGGATTTTCCTTAAAATTTTAGGAATTTCTCAAATCCATTTAGGAAAAAGATTTACGGTAATTATTTTTAGGATTTTAGGCATAGGTATGCCAAAAAATTCTATAAACAATAAGTAAAGCGTTTCTTGGCACTTCATTATTTGCTCAATAATTTACCTGATTGGGTTTATGTGTTCTATGCAAGATCTTTCTTTTCAAAATATTTTTGTTCTGTATTTAATTTATGCTCCATATTTTCCTTTATTCCATCGGATTAAAATTTTCGTATATTGCTGGTGTTATTGGCTAAAGTCACCACTTTAACTGAACTGTTTTTCACGTAGCTCTTCGTAAATAAATTACTACTATAGATATTTAGAAATACTTGTATATAATTATTGAAAGCAGAGCTTTTTGTTTCCATATGGTTTTATATCTTTAAAGCAGCTTAAAATTTTTGTATAGTACGTCTATAATAATAAAAAATCATTTAATAAAATCCACTGCAACTCCAAAAAAGACCTTCTTTTATTAACATCTAGTCGATAAAACCAATCCTTCGATAAAAAATTGTGCATTATTAATTTCACCAATGATTATAAGAGTATCTGTTCAGATTAAACGATATTTTGAATTTTTAGGA
The DNA here is from genome assembly GCA_035578165.1 of Stenolophus ochropezus. NCBI lineage: Eukaryota > Metazoa > Arthropoda > Insecta > Coleoptera > Carabidae > Stenolophus > Stenolophus ochropezus. The sequence continues at coordinate 48,172,758 of JAQOWZ010000002.1, read as the reverse complement.
TTATTCTATAAAATTTTAGGCATTTTATGTGTACATAATAGGAATTTTATTTTCCGTATCTAGCAACACTGGATCGTAGGTTGAGGTAAAACTTTGTTGCCTTGAGAACACAGCGTGTACTGCTTAAGGTAGACTATACGTTCTCCGTGAACTTATGTGACATATTATAGATATTTTATTTTTTAGAAATGTAGGCATCTTTGAGTGAAATATAATATAGATATAGAATATCATTTTTTAAAAAACCCATTGAATAAGTAGATCAACTTTCTGCAAAGGTCAATCAACCAGAAATTCCTGTTGTTTCCTTACTGGTGGCTTCTAGCGTCTTTGCACCAAATGAAGTGATGGTGAGACCTAACTTTTTGAATGTAGATTGTAGGTTGAGGTAAAACTCTGTTGCTACGAGAACACAGCGTGTGCTGCTTAAGGTAGACTATACGTTCTTCGTGAACTTATGTGACGTCGTAATATACAAAATTTTATTTTTTACTGGTCTAGGCATCTAGGTATTGAGTGAAATATAATATAGATACAGAACATCACTTTTTTTTAAGGCAATCTTAATAATAGTTATTTATGATATAAGTGTTAAAAGTGACATTTTATGAGTGAGTGGAGAAGTTTGAAACGAGGCGAAGCCGAGTGTAACAAACCCCACGAACGAAATAAAATCACTTTTAACACAAATATCATACACTATTTTTCCTACGACCCTAGTTATGTATTAGTAAATAAAAACTAAGCATTATAGAATGACAAGTAACTAGATTTAGTTCCTTTTTAACACTAGTGTTAAAAGTAAATTTGTTTTTTACTTTTAATTCGTTGTCAATGACAACGATTTAAAAGTATTCACCGTGTTATAAGCTGTTATTTTTAACTTGCTAAGCAACCGTTAAAAAGACTATTTTTAACAGTGGTCGTAGGAAAATAACTATTTTTTAAAACCCATTCAATTCCTGTTGTTTCCTTACCGGTAGCTCCTGGCATCTTTGCACCAAATGTGCAGATAGAACATATCCCGCACCTCGAGCTGGTCGATGAGTGCGAGCGGCACGTGCACCTGCCGGCTCTGCTGCTGGAGGAACAGGCGGTAGTTGGTGAGCGCGATGGGGCCGTCCACGCAGCGGCCGGCGTGCAGGCGCGCCTCGCCGCACAGCAGCGGGAAGGGCAGCGGCTCGGCGTGGCACTCCGTGTCCGACGCGGAGCACTCGGGCTCCGCTGGCAGCGGGTACATGCTGGACGCGCGCACGTGCAGCATGGACGACGGCTCGCTGCTCACGCTCGAGTCCATGCCTCCTGGGGATGACCTGCGGAACACAAACGATCATTAACTGCTTCATACTCATTCATCTGAGACACAACATTCCTAGATGGAACAGGCCTCAAGTACCTTGAGGCAGTGATTCTTAAAATATTTTTGGGGGTACCAGGAAAGATTATTTTTTAATCAAATTAAATACGCTAACCCTTCACATTAAATTTAATTTTAAAAATTTAATGTTAATGTCGTAATATTTGTATATACATTATTTAAAGTAAACATAAGTTTTATTTGTGTTTGAGTGATGTAGGTTATCAGTCTACAACCTGTGCAAGGAACCGACAGCTTATAGTGGGATCCGAACCACTCGGTCATAGCGTTATCTTTGGATTTGAACCCCACCTTTCACATTCAAGTCGAGTCAGAGCGTGCTAACTAAGTGAAGCATCATTGCCCGTAGGATGTAACATAGATAGTAAAGTGTTTGACTCGACAAGACTCGAATTTAGTTTCTTAGTACCACACCCTATCATTCTACCCATTAGACCACTATGAAAAAATTAGTGATAAAACAAGGACACTTTTCAAAGGATTCTAATAAATGTACAGTGTCCCGCGACTTGACAGTCATAGGGTAAATGTGTATTCTAGATAATTTTAAGTTTATGGGCGATAAAAGTTATTAAAGCAGGCCATGATTACACTTTATTTTATTTATTTAATTATATTTAACACAAAGTAAATTACTAAAGAAATTATTAAAAATGTCCTTCTCTAAGTTCTTCCTATAATTGAAAAAGTAACTCTCTCCGGAGTATTAAGTACCATATTAAGAATTAACTCATCCCTGGTTTGGAATTTTTCTGTATAAACTAAACTTCCAAAAATAATAGTGGAGAGACGTTAGGTTCAGTAACATCGGTGGCCAGAGAAATGGACCTCCTCTTCCAAAGTCAATATTGGCATATTCGTTATTTGAAAATGTACCTATGTGGTATTTATAGTAAATTTTCGTTAACATAACATAAATATGAAACGTTAAAGAAAAAACAATTGCTACAATTAATCAATAAAAAACATTTTAGCCTGCTCTATTAAATTTAATATCGCCCATAATACACATGAGTGTATAAGATATTTTCGACTTAAATTATCTAAAAAATACAACTAAGCTATGGTTATCGAGTCTTGGGACACCCAGTATATCATTTTAAATAAATACACACAAGCCCTATAATAACTTTGAAATACCATTATCTAAAAAAATTAAATATAAATACCAAATTTTAAATTCTAAAATTACGTGTCACGAAAAGATTCCTCGTAAGAGAACAAGTACGCAAAACTAGTGCAAATCGCAATATTCCGTTGACAACTTAAAAAATCGAACTGAGAAATCATGACTGTGGTAACAAATACAATTTATGGAATGATTACTTGATGAAATATTGAACTTTGATTAGTTTGTGATAAGATTTCTAGGCAGAGGTGTTAGATTTAGCGTTATCTGATCATCAAATTATTTACTACTGACCACAGACGATATGTCGTGCATTAATATAAGAAGCTCTACATAACGAGCATCAAGAGACAAGGCCGATTACATTAGACAAAAGATGATACTTTATTGGTTTATTGGGTCACGAATTTCTTAACATATAACTTCTGTAATCTACCAATTATCCAAGATAAAATAAAAATTAGTTACTTTTCCAAGAACAAATTCACCTTACGTGTGGCAGTAAAAAATATATCAATCTAAATATAGAAAATTTTCAATATTTACACATGATAATAATATTGATTAAGCATAATTTAATACCCATAAACCAAACACAAAATAATGACTTCCTTTCAAAAACAAACATGCTTCACAATAAGAATGACCATATTAATAAATCACAAAATCGAGACATTTTTCAAGGGTTTCAATATAAAAAAATCATTGCTGTTTGTTCCTAAAAACCCTTAAAAGCCTTATCGAGCAATATTATATATTTGTACATAACTATTAAAATTAAAAACATCGAAAACTGATACAATTACGTGTCACGAAAAGGTTCTTTGGAACACCGAAACAAATAACTCTGTTACCTAATAACATAATAGGGGTCCGGATGAACCCAATAATATAATATCTCACCTATAGTACATGGTAATCCTGTAGGTAAATCGTACATACGAAAACATGATGAAAATATTAATAGACTTTCACTGCATTCTAAGAAATACAATTTGGTAATGAAGGCTGAAGACTAGATATTATACAGAAGACCAAACGTATCTTATCAGAATGACAAACTTGTCACACGAGTTTGAAATTCTTTGTACAAATTCCACTTCTTTGTTAGACTTTTGAACAACAATTGGGTGATTTTTTAAAAATATATATTTTTATAAATAAATATAGTTAAATACATAATAATAATTACTCTCATTCTAAAGAATTTAAAATGAAGTACGTAAAACATTTAAATATTTTTTCTACAAACTGATTTAAACAAAATTTATAATGTGACGTTATTTTTAAAAAATATGTCTTTCATATTAAAATTAATTTTAGAAGTGCCCAAAAATTCTAAAAATGTGTTTATTGATTTGCACATACTATTTTCACTTTTAGAGACAAAAATTTTGAGGCCCAAAAATCATTATTAAATATATGAAAAACAAAATTGTTGGCAAGTTTTCAACATTTAGATCGATAAAAATAATCAAAAATATAAAAGTACTACATTCAACAATGGCAATATCTTATCTGAAGGGCAAAAGATAGCAATCAAAGATAACACAGTTACAGACATTTTCCTGTGTCTCAAAACATTTGAAATAGGCCTACGTGAAAGTCAGCATGCATGTCTTTCGAACCAATTTCTAATTTATGAGACGATACATATGTGGGCATGGTATGCCGGCAAATGGGTCAAATATAATCAGTAAAAATAATTCCAAATAATATTAACATTTGAATTTACATATTTTCATTAATCTCACTCAAAATACATTGAACCATTTTTTGTTTTAGTATAAATAAAAATTGACCTTGTCCCACATAAAACAGGTATACGAATTTTCCATCAATTTTAATGGTTAAAAATAATTATTTTTAGTTATAGAATGTTTTACTATTTAAGTTAAAAATAATTATTACTGATATAAAACAAACTATTGTTATTGTTCTATTCACATCGCAATAATTTTCTGTACAAGATATGCTATATAACCTAATTTTTGAAATATTTATCTGTACATTTTGTATCATTTACAACATTTTCTAAACCTTTAACACTAACCCACTTTTAATTTGAAACACTGAGAACAATATGGTTAGGTCGTACACATATCGGTCTTTTTGTATGCGTACATTTTTAGATTTCAAGTATGCAAAATCATTTGCAGATTACCGCAATATTATATTTATAACAATTTGGTGGTACGGGAGGTATGATGTTGGGCACCCATCAACATCAAAATAATTACCTATTGATGACACACCTTCATCAAGACAAATTTCTTTACAATGCCATGCATGTGAATCTTATTCGGCAGTTTTGTGGGTCCATTTTACAAGATTATCCCACTATAGCAACACCAGTATAAAGTAGCAAAGAGATTTCGACATTGTTATGAAACTGAACTCTTGTGGAAAGGACAAACACAAAAATTATGAAATGTCAAAAACGAAATTCAATGTAAAAATTTTGAGTACTCACATTTTCTTAAATCCCAACGTCACTTTTTCATGACACTTTTAGAACACATATTTTTGAATCCACTGAATTGAATTATTTTGTAAATACAGATGATCCCTGACACTTTTCTGCATTTATTACAGAACGTCCTTGTACAAACTGTAATGGCTGTTAAGCATGACGTAAGCGTGTTGAAATTTTGCTACAGTGACATCTAACCGCCGACTGTTCAACTGTATTCTTCACTTTCATTTCAAATTTACATTTATTTAATTTTGACGTTTTTTCTAATGCCTATATAAATTAAAACCGGTATTTATTACTATGGAACTGAAAAACATTATTCTATATTAATTTTTATGAATGTAATTTAATTACTTTTTATTACATTTAAATTAGAAGTATTTTGCAAATATTAGCTTTAAAAAAATATAAAAATATGTACTGTACTATTTTATATTTTTTGTTTCGTTGAAAAGCACGACGTATTAACGCTTTAGAAAAAGACAAATATATACTTACATAAATAGCCGCATCTTTGGATTCTGTAACTATTAAAAAAACATATACATTTGACTTTTGATTTATTATATAAAGATTATAGGTACACAAAAAATATAATTTTAGGAAATTTATATTATCAGTACTATACAAGATATTCTCTAAAAAATGAAGCAACAAACATATAAGTATAAATTTTATACTTCGGAGATAATTTACATGTGTAAATTTGTTGCTTGATTCTCCAAATACCGTGTAATATTAAATAGTAAATACAGCAACAATAAAATTCAGAAAATATTTTCCCAAAACACAGAACAAATATCAGAAATAATTCAAAACAAAACGAATTATGAGTAGAAATTTAGCTTATAAATAAAAATAACAACCATTCACAAGTTTTTATAAAAATATTTTCTGAAGTACTTAGTAATAAAAATGTATAATGCGGAGTGAAGCTAGCCGTTGTTTTTGGAGTCGGCGTCGGGGTGTAGCGCGTCGGCGGTGGCGCTGGCGTCGGCGCTGGGGGGCTTGTCATCCTCGGCGACGTCGCTATCGTCGTCGTCAGGCTCGTCGGTCGTATAGTCCTCGTCCGTATCGTCCACCTCGCTGAAGTAGTAGTCGTCCTCGTCGTACGTGTCGTCCACGTACGAGGTATCGTCCACGTCGTACACCTCTTCGTCGGTGATGTAGTATACGGAGTCGTCCACGCCATCCGCCTCCACCTCGCTGATGTATAGCTCGATCTCGTCGTCCGACGACGGGCCCTTCAGCGCGCTGCTGTTTGGCGCGCCGATGAACTTATTCTCCGACCACACCATCTTCCCCTACAGAACACGCACACTTATAGGATTTCCGGGGATAGATTCTGAATACCAGGTTATTGGAATGAACAACTACGAGGAAACATAACGAATTTTGCATTTATTTAAAATTAGACAAAATATGTCATTTTTCTATGAGATCGCATCGTACTGCCGTATGGTATTTTCTTAGGGGTCACCCATATAGGTGTCACTGAAGTTGCGGAATTATATTTGATGTGGAAACTTCTCATGATAAATCAAGCTCAGAACGTGACTTGTTTACAATTGCAGTCTCCGTATATGGGAAATAAAAATAGAAAAAAATCTGAATGCGCGAAATATGCGAAGAAAACGGATTTTTATGAGACAACAACTAATTTTTTAAATTAATCTCGCTTGTTGCTGAAATATATACCAGAGCTGAGCATTAATTCAATTAAAAGTAACTGAAATATTAATTAAATTATTTTTCGATAAAAAGTATTTGGTACTGAATTACTTTTCAAATTTGTTTAACATGTTTGGTACTTGCGAGTTTCCATATCAAGTTATTATATTGTAATTGGTAATCGGTTTTGAGAATTCAAAGTAGTAACTGAATTAGTATTTCAAATAATTTTTCAATTGAAATACTATGTGAATTTACGCATGCGAAGAAATGTTACAACACGGTTGTACTTGGGAATGCTATCAGTGAAAACATACATATTATGCACAATCATAAAAAATATTTTATGAAATACAATACTCTTCTATTGTCTGCACCAGTAGATCGAATGTTTTCTTTTGTATTCATAATAAATTCCACACGCAAATATGCGCTTTCCGATAAATATTTCGAAAATTTCGTATTACTAACAGTTAATTAATTTTTTTTATTATTTTTGTATTATTTTGGTTATAATAGGACATTTAATTTTATTTTATATTTTTAATTTTAATTTAATTTTATAGTTTTAGATTTTTGATTTTATTTTTGAACCTATCTTAATTATAAACATTAGCATTTTATGTTTTTAGAATAATAAAATGAACTGAAAATAATTGACATACCTATGTTGTGTATTTCAATTAATTTTTAATAGTTATTGTATTTAAGAATTGATTTTTCAATTAAACTAAATTTAATTAATTATATTTTCACACACTTTCGCGCATCTCGCTCTTACAGATGCGGTGAACGGAAAAATTTCGCCCTGGAGCCCTGGAGACAACGTAATTTCCTTCGGGGTGGATATAAAGTACTTCAATCATTCGCACATTTTTGGCCAAACTACCCATGAAATTTAAAATATTAATGGCCGATTGCATCAATGCAACTTAAACTTTAAACTTGAATAAGTAAAAGAATATCGTATCGAAATAAAATGTCCAATGCATTATTTAACATTGTTGTCAACTGTTCGATTAGCATTTTTACTTCCTTGTATGAAGGAAATATTGTAATCGCGAAAAATTTCGGTTTTCAGATTTCAATGGAAATATTCGTTGTGATCATCCCTGAATTTATTTGGACAAGTTTCGGCGTGATATCTTTACGTACGTATGTATCTCGCATAACTCAAAAATGATTAACCGTAGAATTTAGAAATATTATATATAGGATTATTAACATCCAATTGTGTACCTTCCTTTTATATTGCAATCGATTGCACCAAAAGGGCAATTTATTCGAAGAATTTTTTAAATAACTCAAACATCCAAAGTATAATAAAATTTAAAGTTAAATTTTTGGATTATAAAGCAACAAAAACACATTTTATTTACTGATATAGATGGAGAATTTAATTCTCTAAAACATTTATTTGAAGTATTTTTGTCTAAGATAATTTGAACTTTTGCACAAAGAAAAACCGATTTCCCCATGTTAATCGCCAATGGCTCGCTTTTTGATTTACACACTATATACTGCCATTTTTGGGCAAAAATATCTCTCTTTAACGTATGAGCTCTATGGATTGCAGTACTATATAAAGTTAGGGATTTTATTTTATCATACTCTATTTGGTATGCAGAGTAGCGTTTAGAAACTTCCAGATAGGAAAATGTTTTTCCAAAGCGGGTGACTATCATCTATAGGTATATTATATTTGAATCTCGGTCGTACTTATAGAGCGAAGCATAGCAAACGTTAGAATGTAATGCCCAAAAACAATAAATTGTTTTTCATTTCTTGCTTTCTTCAAATAATTGTATATTTAGTGTCTATCATTTCAATTTTACAATTTGTTGTGAATTATACAATACGAAAAAAAATTGTTTGTTTCTTCATTTATGAAATTTTAATCTATTCCAGTACATTCCAGATAAGCATTTTTTTTAATTTTTATTCTTTGTAATAAAACATATTCCTAGATATTGTTTTTTATTAATTTGCCACAAAATACTTCAAATACGGAACAATAAAGTAGTAGTTATATTTTACTTTTTAGGGTTTTATTATAAATATTAAAATAAACGAAGTTTGATGCATTACAGTTTATTTTAATTTGATGTTATTGTACACCAATATCTTTCCTAGTTTTTAAATAAATGCAAAATTACGCACACATTGTACCAAACCAATAAACACCGGCAATCCACTTAAAAGAATTTAAATAACGCCTACAAGGTTATGATAAGGACATGCTGCACGTCCTTGAGCAAAAATACTAAATTATTTTCTTTCTTGCCAAAAAAATAAATGTAATAACCTAATTTTACTTACCGTGTTCCGAAGAGTTTTCCTTCAGAAATTTTGTCTTTTTCTTCTTAGTTTTAACCCAGGGTAAATTGACAACAACTCTTTTCCCCTCAATTTTCGTATTCCTTAATTTCCTCAGTGCTTTTATGCACTTCTCGTGATTTTCAAAGAAAATGTGACAAAAACGAAATTTATCCTGAAAATTAAATGAATGTGATTCATTGATACGTGTTCTATCTTGTTTGACTATAATTAACTTATAAGCTTATCATTCGCACAATTTTTGGAAAATACTTGGATTAATGTTATACATTTTTCAAATTAAAAAATGACGGCAAATAATAACGTGCAATATATGCATGCACAAATTTAGTGATTAGTTGCTAAAATAAATACCTTTTCCCTTGTTCCATTGATAATCAAAATGATATATTTTACAAAAATACACACAAATGTGACTCGTACAATGACACAAAAATTTAATAAGGAAAACAAACAAAATTGATACATGAACATAACCTGTACACTACGTCATAAATTCATTATAATCAAACATGTTGATTACCTTTCGCCGCAGCCGAACTTTAATTATGTCTGGGTGTAGATCTTTAACTTGTTGTTCCTCTTGTATTTTGAATGGTAATCTTATGTATAAGCACTTTACATCTGACTTATTTTCTGTAACACTGAAAATGAAACGACGAGTGATATTCATTCATAGAGTGGGAGGTATGAACGTGAAATTAGCCACGTAATTAAATATTAACATTTTCCTATGTAAAACTAAGCCAAATAAAAACTAAATCTAATTATATACATATATACGTATAATACAATATAATAATTTATAATATTCGATCGATAACCAAACATTTTAATTTATTACTTTTAAATACTATTTCACCACATTACAAATAATGCAATTAATAAAGTGACTCAAGACTTACCCCATTATTTACAGCACATCACATGAAAACAACTTAAATTGCTGACAAACCAAACATGTGACCAGAGTGATCCTAGCAGCCAATTCTAGCAGCCACTTCCCGAGCATAGTATGTTGTGAACAAACATAGCCTTGCGCATGACCAAGGCCAAATAGATCCATAATATAGAATTAAATTAAGAAATTGGCTTAATACGGCAATAAAATGTAAAATAAACAATTGGATATATTAAAATAATATATATAGAAATTATCAAATGCAGGTAAGTAATACATTTATCTATTTTAAAGGTTCTAACATTAACCTAACATTTTTTTTATAGGTTATGTTAGCATTAAATTTATTTATTTCCTGTACAACTTCGAGTGCCGCTTCCAAATTATTATAAATAAATTGTATACATAATAACAAATGTTTTCATGTGTAAAACATAGTAGCACCCCCCGTAGGGGTACGACAAAAAAATAAAGATTGCTCGTTCTAACCTGCCTATACATATTTTTATTTATTTCCTAAACAGGTTCGCGTGCCGCTTTGAAATTATTATAAATAAATAATATACATTCCAACAAATGTTTTGTGGTATAACACATAGTAGCACCACTCGTAGAAGGGGGTGAAAAAAATTCCTCAAGTTCCAAAGTTCGCAAATTCCACATTTATTATTATTTATTTCCTAAACGGCCTCGCGTGCCGCTCTGAAATTATTATAAATAAATAATATACATTACAACAAATGTTTTGTGGTATAACACATAGTAGCACCACCCGTAGAAGAGGGTGAAAAAAATTCCTCAAGTTCCAAAGTTCGCAAATTCCACATTTATTATTATTTATTTCCTAAATGGCCTCGCGTGTCGCTCTGAAATTATTATAAATAAATAATATACATTACAACAAATGTTTTGTGGTATAACACATAGTAGCACCCCCCGTAGAAGGGGGTGAAAAAAATTCCTCAAGTTCCAAAGTTCGCAAATTCAACACATATATTTATTTATTTCTTAAACGGTCTCGCGTGCCGCTGAGAAATTATTAAAAATAAATAATATACATTCCAACAAATGTTTTGCGGTATAACACATAGTAGCACCACCCGTAGAAGGGGGTGAAAAAAAATCCTCAAGTTCCAAAGTTCGCAAATTCCACATTTATTATTATTTATTTCCTAAACAGGTTCGCGTGCCGCTTTGAAATTTTTATAAATAAATAATATACATTACAACGAATGTTTTGCGGTATAACACATACTAGCACCCTCCGTAGAAGGGGGTGAAAAAAATTCCTCAAGTCCCAAAGTTGTCAAATTCAACACATATTCTTATAAATTTCCTAAACGGCCTCGCGTGCCGCTTTGAAATTGTTATAAATTAATAATATACATTACAACAAATATTTCCAAGTATAATACATAGTAGCACCCCCCGTAGAAGGGTGAAAAAAAAATTATAAAGTCCCAGACATGAAGTATTCATTTATTCCTATTTATTTCCCAAACTGGTTCGAGTGCCGCTTTAGATATTCTTTAAATAAATAATATAAATAATAACAAATGTTTTCTTGTATAACAAACAATAGCGTCACCCGCAGGAGGAGGTATAAAAAATTATAAACTTCCAGACATAACATATTCTACATTTATTACTATTTATTTCTCAAATTGGTTCGAATACCGCTTTGGAAATATTATTAATAAGTTGTATATAAAATAACAATTATTTTCATCTATAACAAATAATAGCGTCACCTGTAGGAGGGGATATAAAAAATTATAAACTTTCAGACATGACGTATTTTACATTTATTCCTATTAATATCCCAAACTGGTTCTAGTGCCGCTTTGAAAATATTTTAAATAACTAACAAATGTTTTCATGTACAACAAACAATAGCGTCACCCATATGACAGGGTGAAAAATCATTTAAATTTACGAAGTTTAAACTTCCCACACTTTAGTTTTTTTTCTCACCCACCACTAGATGTCACCTTGTATTTATTTATTTTATAAAATATCCCGCATGCCACTTTGAAAATATTATAAATAATTTGTATGTATATTATAACATATATAATCGTACAAAAGTTATAATATTGTCACACTGTTATAAATAAACGTGTAGCATGACTCTCTAATTTGGGTAAAAAAATGAATAAAAAAGATTTGTAATATAATAAAAAAAATTAATGCATTTATATTTATGCTATAGGATAAATAAATAAATAAAGAAAACGTCCTAATCTTTTTATTGTGCTTGCGCATATTGAGTGAAGTTCGCGCGTATTATGACAGTTTTATTTAGTTTATGAAACTCAAATTTTATAAAATAATGGAAGAAATGCGTTCCCCATATAAATTATTTATAATATTTTCAAAGTGGCATGCGGGATATTTTATAAAATAAATAATAAAAAAAAATAATCTCCAAAAAAAGTGACATCTAGTGGTGGGTGAGAAAAAAACTAAAGTATGGGAAGTTTAAACTTCGTAAATTTAAATGATTTTTCATCCTGTCATATGGGTGACGCTATTGTTTGTTGTACATGAAGACATTTGTTAGTTATTTAAAATATTTTCAAAGCGGCACTAGAACCAGTTTGGGATATTAATAGGAATAAATGTAGAATACGTCATGTTTGAAAGTTTATAATTTTTTATATCCCCTCCTACAGGTGACGCTATTATTTGTTATAGATGAAAATAATTGTTATTTTATATACAACTTATTAATAATATTTCCAAAGCGGTATTCGAACCAATTTGAGAAATAAATAGGAATAAATGTAGAATATGTTATGTCTGGAATAGGAATGACGAAATCTGAAAATTTTGGTACCCGGGTACCCGATATGAATACCCGGGTAGTACCGGATACGAGTGCGTAGCGCGCCGTCGATTCTTATAGCGCCGAATTATCATGCCGTCGATGTCTTATGCCGCCGAAGTATCACCCCGTCGAATAGTACCCCCACCACTAATGCCGTCACGCCGAACACAGCAGTGTCACCCCGTCGAAAATGGGATGAAATGGGACAGGACGAAACGAATTCCAGTGTTCCAAATTAAATATTGCAGATTACTACTTATCCCTCACATCTTACTACTTCTTCTACTACATTATAGATGGCGCTGCCATAACAATGAATATAATCTTGTTGGTACACTCTGGCAAAAAAATCTGATTAACAATCAAAGTAAAATATTTACTTTGTTATCTTTAAACATTTAATAACAACATTTAATTTATTTTTCAACTTCACTCTGTATATGTTATATTTTTTGCACTTTTGACAGAATTGATACAATATTTATTTAAAATAATTATTTCATAAAATGTTATAAACTGTTTGACACTGACAACCACAAATGTTTCATATATTTATTTACGTGATTATACCCTTATTGTGTGAATTTACGAATTAATATTAAAAGTCATTTTTAATGTCGTAGAAAAAGAAATCTGGAGTGGTGAGTGGAGTATTCATATCCCATTCAGTTGATTGAGGCACTCTGCCTATGGTGTCGTGCCCCAAACTTTATCCTCAAGGGATATGAGCATCATATCCGCTCTTGTTGCACAATGTGCTATTTCTTATTTTCGTATACCCTGCGTTTTTTATTAATAGATTAAATTGTTCGGCTGTTTAGATTTTTTTTAAATTTATGATTTATATATCCAAACAATTTTATTCATTTTGCATAATTTACCTAAAAATTTGCATATAGCTAAATTCAGATATCTTAAAAATCGAGCGGAAAATATGAAATATAAAAATAAAATTATTATTTAAAAAATTAATACCTGAAAAAAATGTAGGTCAGACATTTAAATAAGGTCGGACATTTAAATATATTTTCTTAATATAAATCATATTAAATTTTATTAGAGATGTAAGGTACATAAATGTATAAATATGGATATATACATAGCTAATTTAATTGTTTAATTTTTGTTTTTAATATTATATTCATGATACAATTAAATAAGGTAGTATTTAAAGCACACAATGACGGGTTTAAGAGCACGACGCAAAGCGGAATAGGTAATATTAACAGCATCCGTACTTTAAAGACCTTATACAAGTGTATCCTAATTTTTTATTATGCCTGCATCATAACATATCTGGAATGTAGATTTTTTTATTTCATAATTTTGTATAGGTGATTTGATGTTTTATCGTAATAAAGATGGTTAGCATTACTAAATAATAAATAATTAAAAGAGAAACTCAATGGATTTAGGATTATGTTACTGCATACAGGCGGTGTGTTTTAATATTGCATTTATGAACGGTTTTTTGTTTTTGCTTGTTAAACAAGGCTTATGATGCTGGTATAATAAAATATATCTAATTTAATCTCTTTATCATTTATCTGATTAACCATACAAAAAATTAATAATAAAAACATTATTTATTACACAGATGAAATTCTGAAGACGTGAGGTTGCTAAAGCTAGTAGTATGTATACTTGATTAGCTAATCACAATGACTATCTTAATAAGTACCTAATTATACTACCAGTCATATACATTTGTCATTTTCATAGTATTGTATTAAAATAATAATTTCTATTGGACAGTATTTTATACCTACATATAAAAATTCTGTAATAAACAAATTCTTTAGAAAAATTAAATATCAAAAATAGTCCCACCGAATATGCGACGGTAATTGATATAACACATAATACACAACTTTTTCAAGCACGATAATTCTGACAACTTCGAATTCCTGGAGTTCACTTAAAAATATTCGGACTCGATACTCAGAGAAATACCAGATGACAGTAACAACTTTTAATGACAACAAAAACAATGCGGAAAGAATCTTTTTCGTCGCAAATAATTTTATAATTTTAAAATAAAATAAAATCGAAAAATACATATAATTTCTTCATAGATTTCTGCTTTATTGACGAGACGATTTTTGAGTACCAATCTTTGAGTTCGTTAATTTTCATTGTTAATTATTAGTTCTTTTCAGATCATTATACTCGTATGCATAGAATTTCTGTTTGATTATATATTATAATTTTAGTTCACTGTTTTGCAGAGCCAGTTCATATTCTTAATCTTTAGATGACATGTGTTTGATTTAATATTAGTTTCTTCAAAATTTTTTTATATTATTTTCTACCTCTTTGGTTGTGGCGAGTAAGTGTATAATTTTATATAAGTTACATCTACATTCTTTTATATTATTTTTCACCTCTTTGATTTTTTCATTAGTTTTATGTTCCATTTTGTGTTTGTTTATATTTTTTACTTTAATTTAACGTTTTCATTAAACTATATTTAAAACTGTATTTGGTGTCCCTTGCTTAAAATGGAAAGATTAGACGGTCATCGTTCTAACTCCCAATTACATGTTTTTGAGAACTATATCTATAGTGTTAATAAACATCAGAGAGGCAATGCTACCTATTTTGTATGTCGAAATCGAGAAACATGTTCTGCTCGTCTTGTTTTAAGAAATAACATCCCCGTTGTAACACAGCTTCATAATCATGAAGTGGATTTAGCTGAAATTCAGCTTCTGCGTTTAAAAACAGCTTTGCGTAGACGAGCTCAGCAGGAAAGTACGGAAATAGAGCTCATTTTTCGTGAAGAAGAACGACGGTATCCCGAAGGAGCAGCTCTCATTAACGGTTTCCGGCATATTCGCTCCACTATGTACAGGAGCAGAAGATTAGGTACTCCTGCAATACCCCGTACTATGACGGAATACGCTGAAACCATCAGACAGCGACAGTACGCAAATGAATGTATATTTGGTATATATCTGTTTATCTTCGAAACTTTTTAGATGGTTTGGACGTTATGGACGAGATTTACACCCGGAAGAAAATGATTTTTTTAAAGGTCATTTAACGGGTGCGGACAACAGTGTTTCCGTGATATTTGTCTCGGAAACTATTTTACACTATGTGCGACAACAACCTGGCGTCCACCTTCATATGGATGCAACTTTTAAAGTTGTGCCACGAGCAGGTGGAGCACTGCAGCTTTTTACTATCCACCTTTTGTATGATGACATGGTAAATTATGATATATGCACATATAGTACTATATGATAAAATAATACTCTTTTAGACATTTCCACTGCTTTATGCCTTGATGGAACGAAAGACACGAGCTGCATACGAAGCTATATTCAGTTACCTGCTTCGAATTTTAGGAAACACTAGGGTGAAAAGTGTTATGGCTGATTATGAAACAGCTTTAAGAGCAGCCGTAGTAAGAACCTTAGGAGGTAATACCAGATTAAAGGGTTGCTGGTTCCACTATGCTCGCGCTGTTTTCAAAAAGGTCCAGGAGTTAGGTTTACTGCGTGATGGAACTCGACCACAAAGTAGACATTTAATCCGTGCTGCAATGGTCTTGCCGTTATTATCACGTGCGATGTTGGCAGATGGACTTGATGAAATTGAAAATATCGCCCAAGTGAATAATGTTAACGCGGGAACTTTTATCAATTACCTGCGTAGGCAATGGTTACCGCTTCAGATTAACGTACAATTATATCGGTATGTTTATATATTTTGGTAGTATTGTAAATGTATAAATGGTTTCTTTTTTGTAGTATTATGCGAAGACCCCATCCTAATATTTGGGCGTTTACAGCACAACTTATCAATGTGGAGCACTCTAAGAGTGTTGATTTCGTAAGAGTTGTTACTGGTGTAATGCATCCACATCAACCTTCTTTACATGGCCCACGGTGTTGGTCAATTAGAAGCCGTTTTGAACGGTTTGCCAAGTAGTTGATCTTAAATGACCTTATGAAAAGTATCCGAACCGGTAAAAATCAATTTACTTAGTTCACTTACAGACATTTCTCAATTACAGAGACCTTTATACATAATGGACTTTATATTATACATCTAAATTATAATGTTTGACAGTAACTACATCATATTAATCATTGGAAAATTTACTTTGTACTTGATAAATAAGGTTAAACAAAGATGAAATCTATTTGAATTAGTAAAGATATATGTGTATGTACAAATGTGCGAGTTTGATTACCGGGAAATTTAGTTCTTGTTGTTTAGAAGACTTAACATATATCTGGTTACGAATATAATGTATCACAACGTTCTTTTAACAATAAACTTGTACAGACTGATAAAACCATATAATGGGGGAACAATTTTAAATAAAACATGTTCAATGAAGGTATTCCGGAAAACTTTTCGTTACAGAGTTACAGCCCTTTGAAAGGTGCACTTCATCAGACATAATTTTATTATTAATTCTGGTACTAGTTGCACTAAATTTTTAAAATTTGGTATGAGAATAGTACTTATTTTGATATATATATTTGTACTTTATTTACTTTTTATCATTTTTTTACCTATTAACATTTTTTCATTATTACCTGTGAAATATTATATACAATACAAAAATACACAATAAAGGTTCTATAGATAAAACTTGATAAACGCAGGAGTTTTTGAAATATTTTAATTAGAAAAAAGAAGTATCCAAAAATATTAGATTAAAAGTTAAGAAACAATGAACAATGTAAAATTTTAATATTATTTTATAAAAGTTGTTCAAAATGACCACCATCAGCATGATATGCATGACACCAGCGAATTAATGAAATATATAGTCAATGAAATAAAATATATGTGCATATGCACAAGTACTAAACTTTTCCATTTTTTCTTGCAATAAATGATAACTATGAACAAAATTTAATTGATTTTTTTTTTATTTTGTTCATTTTTCATTGTAACTTGATTGTTATTAACTTTTAATCCAATGTTTCGGATATTTGATTAAAAAAAATCTCATAAACTACTTGCATTTATCAAGTTTTGTCAAAAGGACTTTTTTGTATATTTTTGTATTGTATGTAATACACTCGAACCAGTTTGGGAAATAAATAGGAATAAATGAATACTTCATGTTTGGGACTTTATGATTTTTTTTCACCCCTTCTACGGAGGACACTACTATGTATTATACCTGGAAATATTTGTTGTTATGTATATTATTAATTTATAACAATTTCAAAGCGGCACGCGAGGCCGTTTAGGAAATATGTAAGAATATGTGTTGAATTTGAGAACTTTGGGATTTGAGGAATTTTTTTCACACCCTCTTACAGGGGGTGCTACTATGGGTTATACCTAGAAACATTTGTTGTAATGTATATTATTTATTTATAATAATTTCAAAGCGGCATGCGAGACCGTTTAGGAAATAAATAACAATAAATGTGGAATTTGCGAACTTTGGAACTTGAGGAATTTTTTCACACCCTTCTACGGGGGGTGCTACTATGTGTTATACCTGGAAACATTTGTTGTAATGTATATTATTTATTTATAATAATTTCAAAGTGGCACGCGAGACCGTTTAGGAAATAAATAATAATAAATGTGGAATTTGCGAACTTTGGAACTTGAGGAATTTTTTTCACACCCTTCTACGGGGAGTGCTACTATGTGTTATACCTCTAAACATTTGTTGTAATGTATATTATTTATTTATAATAATTTCAAAGCGGCACGCGAGACCGTTTAGGAAATAAATAATAATGAATGTGGAATTTGCGAACTTTGGAACTTGAGGAATTTTTTTCACACCCTCTTACGGGGGGTGCTACTATGTGTTATACCTAGAAACATTTGTTGTAATGTGTATTATTTATTTATAACAATTTCAAAGCGGCACGCGAACCTGTTTAGGAAATAAATAAAAATATGTATAGGCAGGTTAGAACGGGCAATCTTTATTTTTTTGTCGTACCCCTACGGGGGGTGCTACTATGTTTTATACATGAAAACATTTGTTATTATGTATACAATTTATTTATAATAATTTGGAAGCGGCACTCGAAGTTGTACAGGAAATAAATAAATTTATTGCTAACATAACCTATAAAAAATGTTAGGTTAATGTTAGAACCTTTAAAATAGATAAATGTATTACTTACCTGCATCTGATAATTTCCATATATATTATTTTAATATATCCAATTGTTTGTTTTACATTATATTGCCGT
This sequence comes from Stenolophus ochropezus, assembly GCA_035578165.1. NCBI lineage: Eukaryota > Metazoa > Arthropoda > Insecta > Coleoptera > Carabidae > Stenolophus > Stenolophus ochropezus. The sequence continues at coordinate 48,153,842 of JAQOWZ010000002.1, read as the reverse complement.
ATTAAGCCAATTTCTTAATTTAATTTTATTTCATGGATCTACTTGGCTTTGGTCATGCGCAAGGCTATGTTTATTCACAACATACTATTTTTGGGAAGTGGCTGCTAGGATTGGCTGCTAGAATCACCAGAGTGTTTTTTTTTTCGAGGTGTGATGAATAATTACTTATAACCGAGAAATGATAGGTTATGTTTATCATTAGTTTTACAGCGTAAGAAGTTGAAGAAAACTTCTCCTTTAACTACTTTACCATCAATAGCACATAGTAGTATTGCAAGTTGCAACTACTCATCTTGATACAGTAACTTCGTGTATAAACCATTTTGAAATAGGAAATAAAATTAAAGAGTCAGTTGAAAATCCAGTAATAGAAAATTTCTTTGTGACTATTGTAGACCAATCTGTTGAAGATAGAGACGATGGTGATCAAATGGAATCTGAAAAATCATCTTTGTTGCTATTACAAGCTGGTGTTAAATTGCACAACAAGAAACAAATTCTGTTGTACAAGTGAAAAGTGAATGTACCTATTAACTTAATATTATATGATTCTCTCAACTCTAAAGAATTACTTACTAGTTTTAAAATGATTAAATATTTGTGATTAAATAGCGTACAATTGGTGTATAAAGACAAACGTGCTCCTAAAATATCAATATATGAAAGAATCATTTGTAGTATTCGTTATATCATATCAATGTAATGTATTCTTAAACTAATATCTATAAACAAAAATTTTTGTTTGTAATTACACAATAAAAACCCTCTTTATAAAACATGAGCAGCTATCACTGAAATTATGCAACCTTCACAACCTGCAAAAGTTCTTAGATAGATATACATTTTTGTTTAAATAAATAACGAATGTTACTAAAATAGTTATTACAGAATAAAGTATTCCATTAGGTGATTACAACAGTGGTTAAAAATTAAATAATTAGTGACGTTACTACGTGTCCATTTCCATATCTATTTTGTTACAGAAGTCCATAGAAAAACAGAAAATGTCTGTTTGATAATATTATATTTAAAAAATTAAAATCAAGGTATTTATCTTAAGGCATTCAAATGAAGCTTCAAATAAAATACTTCTTTTAATTAATACATAACAAATATTTTCTTTTTCTACAACCGGACATAAAGTACAATTTTATGCCCTTATTTGAGTGTGTAAAGAGTCACTTTTCTCGCACCAGTGGCATATTTATTAGTAATTGTTTTAATTACTTTTGAAATTTATTTTTATTAATATTTCGGTTGTAGGAAAAATGTTGTATGTAACACGGGTGTAACATAGTGTTTTTATTCGAGTGCTAGATAAACAATAGCACTTTACATACTAGTTGCATAAATAACTATTTTGGTTTTAATTTACATTTAATTAAAAAAAAAAAATATTTTACTTTGATTGTTAATCAGATTTTATGCCAGAGTGTACCAATAAGATTATATTCATTGTTATGGCAGCGCCATCTATAATGTAGTAGAAGAAGTAGTAAGATGTGAGGGATAAGTAGTAATCTGCAATATTTAATTTGGAACACTGGAATTCGTTTCGTCCTGTCCCATTTCATCCCATTTTCGACGGGGTGACACTGCTGTGTTCGGCGTGACGGCATTAGTGGTGGGGGTACTATTCGACGGGGTGATACTTCGGCGGCATAAGACATCGACGGCATGATAATTCGGCGCTATAAGAATCGACGGCACAGAATGCTTCGCCGGATACTCGATAATTACCCGTTACCCGATAATTACCCGTTACCCGATAATTACTCGATACCCGATAATAACCTGATGCCCGATAATTACCTGATACCCTTAAAATATCCGTTATTCTTTCATGTTCATCTTTTTAATATAAATTTTTGTTATATGCATATAAATTTATTAAACTAACAAAAAAATATTATTTTCTGATATGGAAATTAAAAAAAAACATTGTTATTTTTTATAGTATACGAGTATATCAGCAATATAAAATTACAAAATTAAAGAAGTACATTTGATTTAATTACTTAGGAATATCTCATATTTCTATTCGCAAATATCAGCATGGATGATGTATCTGCACTCAGTCTTGATCTTCGTTTTGTTACAATGTTTCCGGCAGCTGAAAACTGTCTTTAACTGGCAACAACTGTTTTTAGGTAACGGGTAGATTTCGGGTAACGGGTAATAAACGGGTAACGGGTACATTTCGGGTAATCGGGTACTAGTTTTGATACCCGGGTACATTATTATCGGGTAGGTTCCGGGTACCCGGGTACCCATCGTCATTCCTAGTCTGGAAGTTTATAATTTTTTATACCTCCTCCTGCGGGTGACGCTATTGTTTGTTATACAAGAAAACATTTGTTATTATTTATATTATTTATTTAAAGAATATCCAAAGCGGCACTCGAACCAGTTTGGGAAATAAATAGGAATAAATGAATACTTCATGTCTGGGACTTTATAATTTTTTTTTCACCCTTCTACGGGGGGTGCTACTATGTATTATACTTGGAAATATTTGTTGTAATGTATATTATTAATTTATAACAATTTCAAAGCGGCACGCGAGGCCGTTTAGGAAATATATAAGAATATGTGTTGAATTTGACAATTTTGGGACTTGAGGAATTTTTTTCACCCCCTTCTACGGAGGGTGCTAGTATGTGTTATACCGCAAAACATTCGTTGTAATGTATATTATTTATTTATAAAAATTTCAAAGCGGCACGCGAACCTGTTTAGGAAATAAATAATAATAAATGTGGAATTTGCGAACTTTGGAACTTGAGGATTTTTTTTCACCCCCTTCTACGGGTGGTGCTACTATGTGTTATACCGCAAAACATTTGTTGGAATGTATATTATTTATTTTTAATAATTTCTCAGCGGCACGCGAGACCATTTAGGAAATAAATAATAATAAATGTGGAATTTGCGAACTTTGGAACTTGAGCAATTTTTTTCACCCCCTTCTACGGGGGGTGCTACTATGTGTTATACCACAAAACATTTGTTGTAATGTATATTATTTACTTATAATAATTTCAAAGCGGCACGCGAACCTGTTTAGGAAATAAATAATAATAAATGTGGAATTTGCGAACTTTGGAACTTGAGGAATTTTTTTCACCCCCTTCTACGGGTGGTGCTACTATGTGTTATACCACAAAACATTTGTTGTAATGTGTATTATTTATTTGTAATAATTTCAAAGCGGCACGCGAGACCGTTTAGGAAATAAATAATAATAAATGTGGAATTTGCGAACTTTGGAACTTGAGGATTTTTTTTCACCCCCTTCTACGGGTGGTGCTACTATGTATTATACCGCAAAACATTTGTTGGAATGTATATTATTTATTTTTAATAATTTCTCAGCGGCACGCGAGACCGTTTAGGAAATAAATAATAATAAATGTGGAATTGGCGAACTTTGGAACTTGAGGAATTTTTTTCACCCCCTTCTACGGGTGGTGCTACTATGTGTTATACCACAAAACATTCGTTGTAATGTATATTATTTATTTATAAAAATTTCAAAGCGGCACGCGAACCTGTTTAGGAAATAAATAATAATAAATGTGGAATTTGCGAACTTTGGAAATTGAGGAATTTTTTTCACCTCCTTCTACGGGTGGTGCTACTATGTGTTATACTATGAAACATTCCTTGTAATGTATATTATTTATTTATAATAATTTCAGAGCGGCACGCGAGGCCGTTTAGGAAATAAATAATAATAAATGTGGAATTTGCGAACTTTGGAACTTGAGGAATTTTTTTCACCCCCTTCTACGGGTGGTGCTACTGTGTGTTATACCACAAAACATTTGTTGTAATGTATATTATTTACTTATAATAATTTCAAAGCGGCACGCGAACCTGTTTAGGAAATAAATAATAATAAATGTGGAATTTGCGAACTTTGGAACTTGAGGATTTTTTTTCACCCCCTTCTACGGAGGGTGCTACTATGTGTTATACCACAAAACATTTGTTGTAATGTGTATTATTTATTTGTAATAATTTCAAAGCGGCACGCGAGACCGTTTAGGAAATAAATAATAATAAATGTGGAATTTGCGAACTTTGGAACTTGAGGAATTTTTTTCACCCCCTTCTACGGGTGGTGCTACTATGTGTTATACCACAAAACATTTGTTGTAATGTATATTATTTATTTATAATAATTTCAAAGCGGCACGCGAACCTGTTTAGGAAATAAATAAAAATATGTATAGGCAGGTTAGAACGAGCAATCTTTATTTTTTTGTCGTACCCCTACGGGGGGTGCTACTATGTTTTATACATGAAAACATTTGTTATTATGTATACAATTTATTTATAATAATTTGGAAGCGGCACTCGAAGTTGTACAGGAAATAAATAAATTTAATGCTAACATAACCTATAAAAAAATGTTAGGTTAATGTTAGAACCTTATAATAGATAAATGTATTACTTACCTGCATTTGATAATTTCTATATATATTATTTTAATATATCCAATTGTTTATTTTACATTTTATTGCCGTATTAAGCCAATTTCTTAATTTAATTCTATATTATGGATCTATTTGGCCTTGGTCATGCGCAAGGCTATGTTTGTTCACAACATACTACGCTCGGGAAGTGGCTGCTAGAATTGGCTGCTAGAATCACTCTGGTAAACATGTGCTCATGAGTCTGATGGCAGCTATGGTTATTAATTTTTAGGGTTAGGGTTTTTCTTTGGGGCCACTTTGGGCTGTGGTACTTTTCTGGCGCGAAACAGTGATGATAACCTAAATTTTAAAGTTTAATTTTTGTTGTTTTTAACTGTGTAAAATGAGTTTAAATAAGATTTTAAATGATTTAAAAAATCAATTTTTGTGTGTAAACTGGTACATAATATATAGTTTCAGTTTTACAAAGAAATTATGAACTATTTTTCAGCAACGAATCAACTAATATATTTTGTAAAATAAAGTTATGTGGTCATATTTACTGCCAGAAATGTATATCATCACTGCATACATGTTCTAAATGTGGAATTAAATATACTGGTGATGATATATACAATGATCACTCATTATCAAATATGTTTCAATGCATTGATATTCTGACAAAAATACAAAAAGATAATAAAAGTTCTTGTGTGGTTACAACTTCAGAAAAAAATGAAACTAAACAAATATTAGATAATTGTACAGAAGATTCATTAATAGATTATGATTGTGATTGTTCAAATTATGTAGAATTTAAAGATGAAAGAAATGTGTTAGACAAAAAGAATGCTGTAGGAGAAACTAAATTGCATCTAGCTTGCAAGAAATCTAATGAAAAAGAAGTAGAAGCTTTACTAAAAGCTGGAGCATGCGTTAATGCTCAGGATTATGCGCATTGGACTCCTTTGGTAAGTTTAATAAAAATGAAATACAAATATTTAATGAACATTTTTAGCATGAAGCCATTATCAAAGGCAATAAACAAATCGTAGAATGGTTAGTAGAAAAAGGCAGTATAGTTAATGCCCCTGGAGATAACTACGATACTCCTTTGCACAAAGCAATTGTTCAAAAAAATGTAGAAATCGCAGAAATTTTAATTAAACATGGCGCAAATTTATATTCTAAAAATTATGAGGGAATTAGTCCATGGTATTTTTAAATTATATTTAAATTACAACATGTATTTATAATAAACTTATAGGGACTTAGCTGATTCCGATCTGAGATTTACTTTAAATAATATTAAAAGCGCACCTGCTCAATTGTTTGTTCCAATTAGAACTCAATTGTTTAATATATTTATAATAGGAGAATTAACCGATGAAATAAAATTAAATATAGCCAAACTTCAAAAAAGTGTAACAATTAATTTAATGAGAGATTTAAATGAATCTGTGACTCACGTAGTAGCGAATTCATCAAAATTAATTAAACCTACCTTTGATGTTTTTCTGGCAATTCTCTACTGCATCCCTATAGTTACTTCAGAATGTAAGTTTTACATTTTATAGACTTATATTACTATTAAAAATAAAGGGCTTCAGGCTTGTGTTAGTTTTCAAACTATAGTCAACTGTAAAGAGTATTTTATTGTCGGGACAGACAATTTTACGAGTGACGTTATCCAATGTTCTCAGATAAACAAATACAAATTGGTAAATAATACAAAGTAAATAAATACCTGTTTTAACTATTTTAATTTTAGAATCCGAAATTGTTTAGCGGTTGCAACATCTTCCTTGGCAAATGCACGTCATTTATTTACGAAGAAACAACACTTTCCGCTGTGCAACTTCGGCAGTTGATCACGGCAGGTGGTGGACATCTCCTCAAAAGAGAACCACTTCCTGGGGCTATAGACAGAGTCTGTCAACCGTGGCATGCTTCAAATTCTATACAATATACGACTCACTTTATTCTGTATGATCCCGCATCTCAACCAGAGTTAAGATACAACATGAAGGAATTAAAACATGTACCGTATCAGTGGGTATTTCAAAGTATATTGAAATATAAACTTTTATCGCCCGAAAAACTTTGTAATTAAATGCTTTTACAATAAATGCATAATATAAATTCTTGCGTTTGACCGAAGTTTCGGTTTTGGTCGAAACTAGTTTTCCTATCGTCTGACGCTTTCGCGTTTAGTAGGAACGGTTTCATTCGCCTATTTTTTTTTGTTTGTTAATAATTGTTTTATTTTGTACATTATTTTAATAAAAATGTGCCAAGTGCAAAATGAGGCAAGATATCATTAATTTTATTTGTAGAATTAAGAGAACTACTTTTTGTACAATTTAGAAAAAAGAACCTTGTAGTAACAAAAGCTTTTTCAAAAAGCTATTTATTTAATTGCGATTATTTGTAAGGTGGTGATAAATTTTTAAGTATTTACATCTTTACTAAAGACAGTGGCCCGTATTCCAAGCTCATTTTTGACTGCTTTTGTTAAAAGTGACGTTTGGTCTCAGATTTTACTGTAAAATCAGGCTTTCTAAAAATGATTTACTATGAAAGTGCGCTCAGAATACCAACCATTATCTCTACAAGAATAAAGTGATTTTCTAATAATTTGAAGGTAAGAAAAACACTAGATTTCCATGTTTAATATAAATTTTACTAAATTTTAACTTAACTACAAAAATTTCGGTTTCGGCCGAAACTAGAAGAGGATCCGAATAATCGGTTACGGTTTCGGCTGAAAATAGTGTTTTGGTCGGACAGTAATAAATTCGTTTGCCAGATGTTAAAAAATGAAAAATATAAAATAATAATAAATTAAACATAACTTAAGTGCATTTTTTAATTAAATAAGTAATTGAATTTTCCAGGTATGATGTAAAAAAATAAAAACTTTTTGTGGTGGCTTTTATAGTTTAATTAATAAATTAATTACAGAATGTTTCATACATACTTTATTTTATTATGTATCTTACTATCTGGAATGTCTATAACCCGTAAATTATCTACGTTCGTTACCTCAAAAATAGTACCACACCACATAAAAATAAAAATAACATTTGTTTTACTAAAATAAAATTCCTTGCGTAGTTTATGCGCATACCTTGCCGCGCATTATTTGTTCTATTCGTGAGAAAATTGTGTAAATATAAAAAATACATTAGTAAATTTTAAAGAAAACTTATAGAGGCCCTTAAAAGTTAGATTATATAAGTATTATTTTTGTACCTTTCGCAGTCTTTCGTTTCCTTAAAAATATTTATCAAAGTTTATTTTGATGTTTCAACAAAAATTTACTAACTAATTTTGCAACAGGTTTTGCGTTTTCTAAATGCACTTCGTGTGTTCCTTCCACGATATGAAATTCGTAGTTTGGGTTTTGCTTAAAGAAGTTTAGTATTCTTCTAAAAGCTAACATCATTGCACTGCTGCTTGTGGATAATATTGTCATGTGTGGACATTTGATTGGATAGTTATGCATTAATTTCAAACTGTCGTCAATAGTTAGTTGAGTGAGAATCATTTGTTTTACGTTCGGAGCTGCCCTGATATAGTATTTTCCGTCTGCTGCAGGTTCTATACTTCTTTCCACTAAAATCTCCGCTGCCTGCCTTGATAGTGGTGTTACTCTTTTCGTCATTACTTTCTCAAATATTTGTTCTTTGGTATACGTGGGATTATCACTTTCTTTAACCAGAAACTTGATTCTCTGATTGAAATACCAATGAAGTCTTCGAAATTGATCTGGCATAGATCGCGGATATAAATAAATTACATCAAATATCACTATTTTAGACACGCAATTTGGATACATTTGTGCAAATAACACAGTGAGGAATCCTCCCAAACTATGACCCAAGATTGTTATTTTCTTGCGCTTGAAATGATCGTAAATTAATTTCAAAACTATAACATAATCAATATCTCGAAGAATTAATGAAGTTTCTGTTGCCGAAGATTTGCCATGACCTGGTAAATCTATACATACATAGTAAAAACATTTTGGTAAACTCTCTATCAGAGGATCGAAGCTGTTTGCATTGTCTAACCATCCGTGGATGCAAAGAACTAGTGGATCTGTATCATTGCCCCATGTTTTAGCTACAAAACACACCATTATATTTTTTACATTCATTGATATTTATTAAACTTACCAGCTACTCTTCCCCAAGGAACTGGTATTTGTATTTCCTCACTCATTTTAAGACATATAACCTACAAACAACTATATAGTGTTGGTCAATTAAAATTCGTTGATGTCATTACCTTTTCTTTACAATACTCATTATATGTATATGGACTTTATTTTCAACTTGTTGCTGTGAGAATTTCAATTACAAATTCATCGGTAAATACACTTAATCTAATTATATTTTTATGTGATATTTTGCCAATCATCATTAATACTTAAGTCGTAGAGATAAATAAATTAATGAATACTTTGTTATTGTCGTGATATTAGTAAAAATAGTTGTCGAAAAAGTTTTTATTGATAATCTTATCCTAAAAATATCTTGCACTTTTTTAGGTAAATGCACATACGGTAGTTCCACGATAGCAGAGGTGGGAGCACAGACCATCACATATCAGACTGGTCAAGTACGTACTATAATAATTTACACGGTTCTCTACGCCACCTACAGTATCGGGGGAGGAACTAAAACGGCGAAAAATTTGTGCGGCTGGTTTAAATTTCAATATATATTACGATATTAATTAGAAGACAGGTTTAAATAAAAACAGAATAGAAGTTTGAATTATGTTTATTTCACAAAGATTTTTTTAAAAAATCATCTATTATAGTTGATTATAGAATATTATTATGGGGGTGGGAGCTGGGAGTATCTTAGAACAAAAAATACCCAATAGTATCCAGTATCTAAGTGGGAATGTATGAATCCCTAGAATCTTCAAACACCGTATAACTCAAATCCAGAATTCCGTGTCCTAGAATCTTCAAAACAAGAATGTATGTATCCTCGATTCTTCAGTCCTAGAATATGCAATTCTAGAATCCATAATAGTACGCAAGCGCGTCGCTAGATGACACAAAGCTACTAATGCTGCATTACTGCCTCCATAACTGATGCGGACGAACAGTGAACTGCTGTTTACCCGTGCATTTAAAAATAATATACAGTTGTTCCAAAAATTAAATTTAAAATCCGAACCCAGTTTTCATACCAGTAGGGTACTGTAAAGTAGCTATTTATATTGAAACAGTTTAATTTAATATTAATTGACAGGTAACGTATGTAGATAACCATAAAAACACAAAACCGTACCAATTGCAAAAATAATAAATGATGTAATGTTGATGAAGCGGTCATACAAATAAACATGCTTTAAAAAGTAAATATAGTCATTAACAATCAAAAATTGTATATAAAGTATTATGTATTCTTCGGCAAGCGATCAAGAACTGAAGATTATAGTAATGTGATAAATAATTATAGCGATGGACAAAATAGATTACACTTCGAGTGAACAGAAGAACATTTAATTCCTTATTATATATCAATGAAGAAGACTATATAACAACGACTGTTTTTGCAAGTAGTTGACCAAATAGGTATTTTGCAACATTAGAATGAAATATGTAGGTAGGTTAGTGTATGTGTATTATTTTATATTAATTTTATTCCAAATAGATTATAAATTTTCAGATCAATTTATAATAGACTTGAGGTTGATATATAACAGGTTCGAGACAAGCGGTCGAACATTTAGTTTTCAAAGTAAAACATTTTATAAAATGGCCCTATGTTGAGGTCGTAAAAGATAATTTTAAAAGAATATCCAGATTTAGGAGTTATTGACTGCCTGTACGTATACCCGAACCTAAGGAATTAGGTACCTCACCTCAATTTAAAGTATTTGAAAGTGTAGTATTATTATAAATACTCACACTGCTTTATGCAGTATATATTCGCAACAAGATGATATAATTGAATTCGATTTAGAAAAGCAAGCATATAGATGAGTAAATGTAGATCATGATGGAAGGAATATGGAATGGTGCAACAGAAGAGAAGAATATTGTGCAACTTTACCATTATAATACATTTATATAGCGGTTACGTTTAGTTCTTTTATGTAGGGCATAAATTACACATACAAGCTCCTTCGTACTCATCGACATTTTGTTATCTGGAATTTTTGTTAGAAAATAACATCAGTTGGCGGTTATGCCGCCAAGTGTGAACGAGCAAAATTTTCGACGCGGCCACGCCGCAGCGGCAGCGCCGCGCAGCTCTGCCGCAAGTGTGGCGCCAGCCTAAGAATACATTGATTGCACGTAGAGCGGCCACGCCGCAGCGGCAGCGCCGCGCGGCTCTGCCGCAAGTGTGGCGCCAGCGTTGTTTTATTTAAATCTTGATTAAATCATTTAAATCGCATTATATCATTAACTTTTATATTAAATCGTTTTAAATCTGAATTAAATCACTTGAAATCATAGTAAATCACTTATTTTAGTATTAAATCAAAATATTTCACGAATAAATCTTTAAATCATCCAAAATATAATAAAATCACATAAATCACATTAAATCATTGCATATTTTAAATCATCGACGCACTATTTCTTAAAGTGAGTACCCCCTCGTTTCACATGTAATTTCAACCACGCTAAACTTCCCCATTCTCATTACGCCGAATTGTTTGGCATTCCCGCGACGTCGAATTACAACTTTCCCATGCGTCGAATTGTTCCCCACTACTTTTTTCCATTCTTTATACCTGTAGCGCGCGACGAATTAATTTTATCGTTTGATTCCGATTGATCAGATCGATCTTCATTGATCCAATCGGTCTCAAATGATCAAATTGATCTTAATTGAGTAGGATACGGTCAACATGTTAGTGTGCTTAGTCTGCAATTGGGTCTGGGTAAAACGCTGTCAACTCTCGTTCCATATTTCTCGCATTTTTTTAACTGGATAATGAACTTTGATTACAATTTTCTTAATGAAGATCGATCTTTAATCGAGATCGATCAAATCAATTTGAAAAAACACGACATTTTTTCTGATCGATCAGATCGATAAAAAATATGAATCGATTATCGATCACAAATTTCTCTGATCGAATAGCCCTGTATGTAACTATTCTGTGCTTTGGGCCCGGTCTGATATCGCGGACTAGCGGGCCGGGCTAGGCCGCCACTATGGCAATGTATTTTACACTCTAGGGTGATAATATATTATGCCCCAAGGGAAGTAATTTTGATTTTGCTCCCGCGAGACTGACTCGCCTGAAAGGTTCAGTCTAGGGAAAAGTGTCCTTTGAGAAGAAGAAAAACGCGTTTTTGCTCCCCTGGGATATTTTATCGCCCTAGGGATACTTTGCTCTCCGCCCCGACTTTGTTATGCTTTAGCAAAATATAGTCGGAAGGGAGAGCAAAGTATTTCTAGGGAGAAAAAAATATCCCAAGGGTGCAAAATTCGTTTTATTCTCTCTGAATAGGCACTTTTCGGCTCGTTTTGCTTGCATATATTATAAAAACACTGTTTTTTAATACTAGCCTAGACAAGAACCCATCATTATTAATCTTTATTTGACATGAGTAATTGTTTTTCATTACCGTTTATTTGGTAACCATGGTCACCTAGGTTAATCTTTACGCTCGTGCTTCAATGTAGCATTTTGCACACTTGGTACAAAAATAACTATTATTCAACCATAGGCAAATAGTGAAATTTGTGACAAAACTTTGAGGAATTTTAACTCAATTTTTAGAAGGTTAACGAGCTATATCATTGGTTGAATTTAATATTACTTATTTTTGTTATACCTGTATACTACAAATTTGATGCAAAGAAAAATTAATATAAGTAATAAAAGACTAGAATCAAATTAAACATATTTATAGAATATATAATACAGTAGTGGGAGGTAGTTATTAAGTAATAAATTTGCATAAGGAAGAATCAGTTATCTTATTTGAGGTATTAATAGTATTTTATATTTAATTTATTATGAAATAGAATACAATGGCCAGTACAACGCATGTGTATTGCTGTTTGCAGAGAATACAAATATTTAGTTTAGTTTAGCCACAGATGTAACTAGTTAAAGCGCTGGTTTAGCCGTAGTAGATGCAGCTGGAGGAGGGAGTGTTGTGGTTTCTGGTGGATACGTCACGTTGTCTATTACTCCTTTGCAGATTCTTTTCAGAATGAGCAGCAACTGTTTTTGTCGATCATTTAGTGGTACGACTTCTGTGCTATTGGAGTTATTGGAGTTATTGCCGTTATTGCCACTTGGGGCACTTTGGGTTGTTACGTTGGGTGTTTGGGGCGAGGTGTCACCGTTCGATGTGCTTAGTTGGTACCATGCTAAAATCACAGCCGCTAACGGTTCCATTATAAATTTGAATATCATTATGTTGCAATCATAGCAATGATTTAAGCTTCTGAAATCGATCAACCAGAAGAAACAGTTTACTCATGTCCAAACAGTATCAGGGCTAACCATTGACAATAGATGGCAGCACTAAAATCTTCCCAGTAGGGAAAACATTACATGTTATACTTTAATATTATAGATGAAATCTCGATGTTTTATTTTATGTCGTTTATTTGCGTGAAGAATAGAAATATTCATCTATACAGAAAATATCTGCACGCATTTAATTTATGCAATAAGACATAGGATGGAATTAAATATTTCACCATATGTCTTTTTTATAATTAAAACATGATCTTATGGTACAACTTACACAATTTTATTTTTGCAGCGTTTTCAAATTTATAAAAACATTTTGGTTTTAAAATTATACAGGCTGGTTTTGAAATTAATATCACAAATTTAAGAGTAAGTAGTATGACATGTGTATTGATTATGAAACAGAATTTTTTAAAAATTCGAAAAAAAAATTGACTTTTCTTAACAAAGTTTTTTACTGCAGTTTTAATTAATATTTCATTAAAATATGATTACCAAAAATGCATTCAAAATTAGTTGTATAAGATATTATTTTTAATAATTAATTTAAATAGTAATATTAGTTTCATGAAAACTACCGATTTTTTTTTAAAAATCTTTCTGTTTCGTAATTTACACATGTCATGGGCTATGTAAGCATTGATAATAATAAAGATGATAATTCTCTTTATTAACAAAAATGCACACCGCTGCTTTACACCCTTACATGTGCACTTTATTTTAAATTTTATTTCCGCAATAATTGTCGTTGATTATTACAAAGTTAATAATATTTTAATTTATTATTACTCTGAAATAACTTCTAAAAGTAATCAAATTGTTTCTTTGATTAGTCATATTTTCGTTGATTATCTCAACTATTTTTATTGTAACAATTTCTTAGGGAAAAAGATAACATTCGATTTAATTTATTGACGATTTTTTTCTTCCTACCTTAGTCACGGGTATTGTATTAATGGTAGAATTAATACCGCCCGGGGTCTCTTGCATAACTGTGCCTCGTAAAATTCTTCCCGAAACTATAATTTCTTTGTTGATGATGATTTCTGCTAAACATTTAGCGACCTTTGGTTATACATTTCTTATTAACTATAGTCATCTCGACACTTTGGAATCCAGAGTATATAATAACTAAAATTATGAAAGGATAAATTTAATGTTTTTCCTATGAAACTCTGAATATTGTGTTTGATTCCCGGAAAAACTTATAGCGCATGACGCCAGATGGCACTGTGTTCACAAAACGCAGATGCTTACATAACCCTTAAATTTATGACATTAATTTCAAAACCATTCTGTATAGAATATTTCAAGCGTTTACTGAAAATATCTTTCCGCAGTAGTATTTGGTAAATTAAGTATGATACTTACAAATCTAAATGTAGGCCCATATGGGCCGTGAAAGTGCTTTTGTCATAACTGAGCGGGAATTACAAAATCTGAAACATAATTTCCGCTTTGAAATTGTGGCTGTAGTGAACAAACGACAACCGCGCAATTTAAACAACTGTTGTGTACTTATGTTTCGTTATGTATCTTTATGTGATTTGTTCACTACGGCCAAAATTTTAAACCGGAAATTATATTTCAGGTTTTGTAATTCCTGCTCTATTTTGACGTCACGGTCTATAGTAGTCACGTCATTTCGAAGATTATTATCATATACATTGAAAGTATTATTTTCCTTTTTCTTATAGACTTACTTATTACATTTATATAAATAATTTGTCTAAGAGGCGGAACTTATTTGTTTTTAAAGTTATGTCCATTCCAGATCACGTGACTTTGAAGGATCGGCCATGTGGACCATTGTTTTTCATAAATAATAATTTAAAATTTCTTTTCTGTACGGAATATTAATTTTTCAAGTAATGAAGTGTAAGTAATTTAATTAAACGTATAAAATAAAAAATAACCGCCATTCTTAAATATTCTTTCCGAATTATTTTTGCGAAATTGAAAGTTGATTATTTTAATCTATTGTTAGATTTAATGACTCTAAACTTCGGGGCCTCGGGCATCATCAAAGTGCCACTTCTGGTTGACCGTACTCAAAATCAAACTTCCCAAAATTCAAGTTAAACTTACCAAAATAAAATATTTTCATGTTGGTTAATCTTGCTTTAGGTAACTTGCAAATGCTATAAGTTCTATTAATTGACTTCTACTTATAATTGTCATTAATAATAAATCAAACGTTGTTAAGAAATTGACTACCGTGTGTTTTAGAAATATTTCAATTTATTTAAAAAAATTGTTTTTACAGAATATAAGAACTGAACTTATTTTTTTTAAGTGGAATAACAAATCAATACTTGATTTATTACGGAAAAATATGTTAGTTTATTCCAAATGATTGATTATTTATAAACAATGATCGTATTTATAAAGCAAGTTTCTGGGAACTTATAAAGAAAACCACCAATCTTAAAATGAAATTTATCATTTGTTGTTGTAAGTATAATAACTTTAATTTAAGTATAATAAAATAAGGGTACTAATAAACTGCACGATATTTTCATAATATTTACAAGATTATAGTATATTAAATATAAAGAGCGGTAATAGTATATTATGCAACATATGCAGAAACTCGTCTATTTCCCACGAGTAGCACACTATAATTTTTTACAACCACGTTGCTAAACGTTATGCAACAAAAATATTTGTACGAGACCATATTTGACATAAAAAAAAAACAATATGGCGCAGATAACTTCAAAAAGGGTACCTTAAAAATAATATTTCCCACATTGCACATGCGCATTGTTGCTAAATATAATGGGAGAAAATTGACAATTTCCATAGTGATCGTAGAAAAAAATTTTTTTTCCACCTTCCATGTCACTTTACAGGTTTCTTGGTAGCTAAGTAAATAAACAATTACAGTAACTAACCTATAAAAACTTACAAGGCTAAAAGGTAAAATTTTGCAATGCTCATAAAAAATAATAGAAAATAATGAAAGTTTTTTATGCATTTTATTATAAATATTACAAACTTAATTTAATTAGATTAATGTGAGTAATTATACACATTTATAGTACATTTTGATTCACTGGCAAAATTCATTTGACAACGTCTAACTATAAATCTATAAATTGTTCTACCACCGCCAACTACCTTTGATTCCAAAATAGAGTAAATCTTTTTTTGAATAATAAAGTAAATTATTAAAAAAACGTTATGAAGGTGGAAATAAAATTTTGTACGCGGATTATGAAAGCTCGTCCGTCGTCGCTCACCTCACAAATTTCCTGCTCGCCCTGTAAAGATTAACTTACACCGCTGGCCACGTAAATAACTATTACCGGTCGCAATACTTTTATTATTTTTGACATAATCAAAATATCTAAAATACGGTGTATTAAATTTCATTAATGAAAAATGAAAATCTGTTTCCATAGTAGTTTTCAAAAATTTGTTTCATTTTCCAACTTTTAAAGTCGTATGATTTATGGTTATGTGTTTGTGTTCAAAATAACTAGGTACGAATATAACTCGTTAGATATCATTATTTATCAAAAATTTTAGTACGGATGTGTTCGCAAATGAAATTCATTCTCGAATGCAAGAGTAACATCATAGCAATCTAGAATCAAGGATAATAAATGCTCAGTATATTTTACCGCATACATTTTTTTTATTTAAGACTTTTTATGTGGTGAATCTTACCAATATAATCTAATATAATAAAATAATAAATAGTCTTTATAATGCAAAACAATATTATTAAATGTTCAATCTTATGCCAAGCATTTATTATTTATATTCAATACATAAATTAGTTATTTTTTATATAAGACGATAAAATAATATTTTATCGACAAGGGGAAAGTGTTAATTATTATTATTAATTATTTTTCGCGAGTCGATAATTTAATTTTATCGTCGTGTATAAAATTCAATTTTTTTTTGTATCTGATTGTAAGAAATAGAAATTAGAAAAATTTAATTTTTATTTAAGAACAATTTTAAAATGTCAGTAGTGTCAGTTGCT
Organism: Stenolophus ochropezus; assembly: GCA_035578165.1. Classification (NCBI taxonomy): domain Eukaryota; kingdom Metazoa; phylum Arthropoda; class Insecta; order Coleoptera; family Carabidae; genus Stenolophus; species Stenolophus ochropezus. The sequence goes on along the minus strand of JAQOWZ010000002.1, from coordinate 48,136,946 downwards.
ATGGCAATGTAGGTACTTCAAATAAATATAAGTTAAAGTATTTTATCTACCCTTGCTGTTAAAGTGTTACTTTATCTACCCTTGCGGTTAAAGTGCTACTTTATCCACTATTTTGAGTTGATAAAATTGCACTTTAACATCTGCTATAGAAAAAAAAAATTATAAATAAAAACAAAATATTATTCGAAAAATAAAATCTCATTTTAATGTCACACAATAACTGCATAACATAATAAAAGGTTTTCTATTCAAACTAATAAATTATTCCAAAATATCTTGTGTAACAATTTTTTTTAAATAGTATGTAGTTTCTTATTCTCCTCATAGCACATAATGATCTTTCACAAGTTCCTGTTTATACGCAGAATGAGCATAATTTTAAAAAATTACCAAAATGCACATTATGTTCTTTAGTCATTTCAACTTTCAACATATTTTTATTTACTCCATAAGCGGTATAATGATCCATAAATTTGGAACTTGCATCAAAATTGTAAAAGGAAAATTCAATTTTTAGGTTTATAGTTTAAATTATACGGTATTAAATATTAATTAAGAATGAAACTTTAATACAATTTGGTTTGCAGGAAAAATAAAAAAAGGACTTTTTTATGGTTGAATAGCAAAAAAAAACTCATTCAAAATTATCATAACGTACTGTAAGGTGCATATGAAAAATTAAAGTTGACACCGATAATTTGAAAACAGTAAGCAATAAAAATTTGAGATGCCCGTAAATTTATTATAAAAAAGGTATGAGGAAAAATTTAAAACTGTATTACATTTTCGTTTATATTTAGTAACCTATGCATTTTTTAGGAAAACAAAGACTTTGGTAAAATGGTCCCTTAATGCGGCAACTTAATTTGGTCTAATTTAACCGACCTCGTATCTTTTACCGTTTTCAAGATCCCTATGCTAAACACATTATTTGGGATATCTTGAATATCGATACTTCTTAATTCGATAAAAATAACTTTTATTGAAATTTACAGAAATTTTGTAGCTAATTAAAAATTTAAGGTGCTTCGAAACGTCAAGTACCCCTCTAACTACCCTTATGAATATTAGTGCTTCTGAATTAATGACTATACAGGATGTTCCATTTAAGCGTGCCACCATTGCTATCTCAAGAACTATAAGAGCTACGAGGTTGGTTAAATTAGCAAAGAACCACCATTTTACAAGACTAATACAATGAGCAAAAACAATTTTTTTTTCGATCAGTGGTTCTCAAAATACGGGACACAACTTTCTTACTTTAAATGGGAACATATGTTTATTTTTAGGTTATTCGATAGAGTTTTTTTTTTCTGAATTCAACGATATAAACATATCATATACTAATATAACATAGAAAAATGCATGTTAGATTTATATGTATTTTATTTATATCTGGCTGAAACAAGAGTGCTATGGATAGAAAACAATTCATTTTCTTCTTAAAACTGACAGTTTAAGAACATAAAATTTAACAAAAAATAATCAAACAATGTTAAACAGAACTATATGTCTATGTTTTTTAATCACAGCACTCTTGTTTCAGCCAGATATAAATAAAATACATATAAATCTAACATACATTTTTGTCAATTATTTTGTTATATTAGTATATGATATGTTCATATCGTTGAATTCAGAAAAAAATACTCGATCGAATAACCTAAAAATAAACATATGTGCCCATTTAAAATAAAAAAGTTTTTTTTGCTCATTGTATTAGTCTTGTAAAATGGTGGTTGTTTGCTAATTTAACCAACCTCTTAGCTTTTATAGTTCTCGAGATAGCAATGGTGGCACGCTTAAATGGAACAGCCTGTATAGTGAGAAGATGAAGAAATATTTCTTCCAGTGTTCCTTCTGGTATTACACGTTGTTTTGGGTAGCGTGGAGATATTTTGTTTGTTGCCGATGGACAGAAGAGTCACAATCTTCATAGAAACTAAACTGAATCACCAGGAAGCTGTTTGGATTTTTAACCAGGACCGTTGTATTGTACAATGAATCATTCACTTCATCTCTTCCCACATACTTACAACAAACCACAATTCGTTTATCCAACATCGTGTAATAATAACGCTATAACTATGATGATTTTAAATAAATAAATTCTTACAATTTAGAACTAGAAATTTCTTATTTTTTACTTCCTTGTACGCAGTAAAGGAATTATTGTAATTGCAAAAAAATTTGTTTTCAGGTTTCAACGGAAATATTCATATCATCCATGTGACGTTTGTACGTACGTACCTACGTACCTCGCATAACTCAAAAATGATTAGCCGTAAAATTTTGAAATTTTGTATATGGAACAGCTGTAACACCTAGTTGTGTACCTCTCTTTTTCATTGCAATCGGCAGTGCGAAAATGGCACTTTGCTCGTCGTGTTTTTTTGAATTTTTCGCATAACAAAAAAATCTGGTGTGTCCAACACAATACCTCCCGCCACTGTACTAATATATTCTATATAAGTTTTTCAATACATTTAATTTGTAGTTTTAAAATTAGTTTGTTATTGCAGTTCAGAATATTTTTAATTCATTTCATACCTAAAATATCCTTCATAAATTTTGTATGACTAATATGACAGCTATTTTTGATGTTACTAAAACCGGAACTGAAGTTACTTTGATTCACGCATGCAAATACATTCCTAATATATTTCTGCCATCTTTTTAAATTTTACAATAAAATTACTTAATTTTTACTAATTTTATCTTTTACACTTACTTACATAAAATTTGACATCATATGTCAAATTTTGTGAATATATGAATAACTCATCTGTTTTATCGAAATTCCTCAAGCTAAACGATGTGTAAAATTATTATAATTTATATTTATTTTTTTCTATCTAGCTAGAAGTTCTATATAAACGTAATTATGCAGATCGGTAGAAAATTATAAAATCTTTGTATTTATAATAACGAAATTTGCGAAAATATGGTATTTAGAGGTATTTTTTAGGAAAAACGGTTTACAGCTTCAAGTAAAGTACTACTTCCGGTTAACCAATTGTAGTTAAAATCTAATCAGTTCATCATATTACAATAAAACTCTTAAATACCAAATATTATATTTTTTACGAAAAATCGTCACAGACAAACACACACACAGACACACACACACACAGACATACATACATCACGGTAAAAATAGTAAAATCGTATTCTAGGGACCCTAATTCGTGCGTTGAAAACCCACACTCGAGAAATCTGACCAAAAACAGTACCTCCCTTATCTATATATTGATAGGCGGGAGGTAAAAACGATTTTATTTATGTATTTACTATAATATCTAGTTATGCATCTCCATTTTCGGTTCTAATCGGCGTTCTCAAAGGGCAGTTTACTTTTGGCAGAAACTTAATAAAAATAATAATTTAATTGGCTTTTAATTTTTGTAGGAAACATTTGATAATAAATTGACATTAACAACTGTCAAAATATATTTCGTGAGAGATATGTACAAAATAAATGAAAACCATATCTTTTTCTTAGCAAGTTTTTCAGCGATTAAAATAATTCTGTGTAATGCAATAAAAAATAGTGATAAATATTTCAATAAAATTTTTAAAAGATTATTCAAATCGAAGGGAAGTTCGAAGTATGAAACGAATGGAAGTTGAAGAATTATTAGCCGTAGAATGATCTCACTTTGAAGTGAAATGAGTTTAAATGAAGTGCAGCAAAAATGTATATAGGAACAGTGTGCAACGAAATGCGGAACATATGACTATAACATGGAATTTGAAAAAATTGCGGATAGACTCTCTCCTGATAGATTTAGAGCAAAACTGCAAGGTTACAAAATTGTTCGAAATTAAATTCTACATCAGACGAGTTCCTAATTAAAAAAGAGTAGGTCTGCAATACGAGATTTATTAACTATAAGATGTAACATTTGCGTTCAAAATCAGATAGCCATGAAAATAACAGAAAATATATATGTGTCAGTTGTTGTGACAATTAATAACATGCCATTATAGATAATTTAATTTGATATTATTATGAAAGAAAAATAATATAAATACAACGCAAGTAATTTAAAATACAGACAATAAGAATTATAATCAGTGATACTTGTCTAAACCGATAAGATATTTTTTTGTCTAATATATCTTGTACTACAGACGTGCTGTAGCAAAAATTATGAACTTATCTGACGTAGAATCTAATTTTGAACAACTTTGTACTCTTGTAGTTTTGTTCTAAATTTATCAGGAGATAGAGAGTATCCGCAATTTTTTGAAATCCCATGTTATAGTCCTATGTTCCGCATTTCGTTGCACATTCTATATAATGACGCAATATACTATTTAAAAAATACGGGTATATTTTTTTTTCAAGCTATCATATATAAAAAAAACTGAAAATTGATCACCTACCCCATTTGGAGTGCATTTGAAATGCTATAATGGATGTAAATAGCAAGAAAATGAAAAAAATATTTCTTCCAGTGTTCCTTTTGGCATTGCACGGTGTTTTGGGTTATGAAACATTAAAGATCGACTGTATGTTACCCACCTTTAGAAGAGTGGTGTTGCTGATAAACTCTCGACTGACATATGAGGACCTAGATAAGATCATCAGCCCGCAGCAATGTTCTATATATTATCACGACTTTTAATACAAACAGTCATGATTTCAATTATGTTATATTGAATTAGTTGTAGATTATATAGATATAGATAAATTTATAAATATTGTTTATTTTCCAAATATTCTAATAAAAAAATCAAATTAAATAATTGCTATTTTTAATTTATATAAAATAAACCTGTTTCATGTCTTTATTTCACCAATTTTTGTTTTTACCTCCCGCCTATCAATATATACATATTTTTTTTGGTCAAATTTCTCGAATGAGCTATTCATATGTTCACACAATATGACATGATGTCAAATTTGATGTAAGTAAGTTTAATAGATAAAATAAGTAAATAAGAAGTAGTTTAGTTTTAAAATTAAATAAGGTGGAAGAAATATATTTGCATGCGTGACTCAAGGTAAGTTCGGTTCCGGTTTTAGTAACGTCAAAAATAGCTGTTTTTTTTTTGGTCACAAATTTTATGAAGGAAATTTTAGGTAATTAATTAAAAATATTCTAAACAATAATAACAAACTAATTATGAAACTACAAATTGAATGTACTGAAAAACTTATATAGAATATATTACCACAGTGGCGGGAGGTAATGTGTTGGACACAATATGATATTGTAAAAAAAAAATATTTACGTGTTTTCTTATTTATTCATATAACGTCGTAATTCGCTAAAAATGGTTTTGAATTTGGTTTTGAATTTACCCGTCTAAATGACGTAGGTAGCGAAAAGACAAAGATAATGCAATAGTCTTATAAACTCCAAAAAGCAAGTAGCAAATGAAGAAACGATTGTCAACTTTACATTTATGTAAACATTATTTAGATATTATGCACTTGAATCAGTAAAGTTTTAAAATGATTAGTACTCGTACTGAATATTGTTTTGTACAAAAATGTGTAATGTGTAAATAATTCGAGGACCAGTGAGCATAAAATTTAAAACCTAAACAAAAACACAGTTGAGACTATTGTTTTACTATCTATCGGTTTCAACAACGGTTAAACACGTCATTCTGCAGCGTGATTATTTTATAATTTAATTGTAATTTAAAATTTTACATATGCATATTTTTCATAACCTACAGAGGTCATTTTTACTTCCCGAAATAAAGAAAGTATTGTAATCGCGAAAAAAATCGGTTTTCTTTTCAACGGAAATATCCATTTTGACAATCCTTAAATCGGCGTGACGTCTATAAGTACGTGTATACTTAGATGAGGTATAACAGAGAGATATGCCATACTCCTATAGCTACGTACTACTGAGCAAGCAAAACATGTATGGTCGAGAATCGCCTAACAGTCAGCTGCGTGAGAACAATCCGCCAGCTGAGTAGTGCATACTTACAGTTAGACGAACGAAATATTGGTCATAGTGTTTTGTCACATATCCTCATTATTTGTTTGGTTGAGTTTTCCATATAACTACTCCACTGGTCCACTGTTCTCAAACAGCTGGTCGCAAGCGATTTTAAACCTTAGATCTTTCGACTATATATTTGGGCAATGCCATATCTCTATGTTATATCTCATCTAAGCGTACATACGTATCTCGCAAACTTAAAAATGATTAGCTGTAGAATATTGAAATTTTGTATATGTGTTGTTATTTTCCGTGGGTCTTTGTCGAGGAATAAACAAATGCCAGTCTTGAACAATATATTTTATTTCCAGTATAAAGGTATAAAAAAAAGGAGGCGCCTGCAAAACACAATTTTGATTAAGTTTGCGCTCTCCTGGTTCCAATATGTTTGAATGGTTTTAACAATATTCGCTTACCTCCTAATTCCCATAAATGAGCATGTGGCCCTTTTTTGATCGCTCGTGCCTGGCTGCTGACGGTGTCACGAATAAGGGCTTTCGCACAACAAAATAATATTATAGTTTCGTGTCACATGTCACCGGCGTTCAACAAGAAAAAGTACATAACATAACCTGTTTTCGGCGAATGCGTCAGCGGCTTGCGCGAGTGGTGCCAACTGCTCAAAAACAAAAAACTTTCTCGCTGCAATTTCCCCTAGATGTGTTGCTTACTTCTCAACACTCCTCCTAAGCAATACATTTCTAAACTTTTCGAAGACATTTCGATTTAACGGTTTGGTAAATAAGTCGGCGATCTGGTCTGAGCTAGGTATGTGCTCGAGAGTAACGGTTTTACCTACGTGCTCCAGGATGAACTTCCGAGGTATCTCTATATGCTTCTTTCCCTTGGTCGTTTTTCCCTCGTAGGCGTTCTGGAGCATGTGGATTGCTGATCTGCTATCTACGAAGAGGATGGTTGGCTCGTCCGTCTCGTTGATGGCCAGCTCCCGGGCAATCCTTCTCACCCAGCTGATGTCATCAATCGATGCTACAGCAGCGCGGTACTCGGCCTCAGCAGTCGATGTGGCGACGAGGCGCTGCTTCTGTGAGTACCACACCAGTGGTCCTCCCCGCATCAGCAAGACTCCACTCGTAGACCGTCCGGTTTCCGGGTCTCCTCCGTAGTCTGAGTCTGTGAAGGCCAGTAGAGTTGTGTCTCCGTTGAACTCGATACCAAGATCCTTCGTGCCCTTCAGATACTTAAGAACTCGGTTAACCATCTTCCAGTGGCTTACCTTTGGCTTACTACATTGGCGGCTGAGGTAGTTCACCGCAAAGCATATATCCGGGCGTGATATAGTGGCCAGATATAACAGGCTACCTATAGCCTCACGATAGGGGATTGTGGCTGGCGCTGGCTCGTCATTCACTTTGCTGTCTTCCCCTGTGACCATCCCCTTCTCGATGGGGGTCGAGACTGGATTGCATGTGCTGAGTTTGAACCGGTCCAGAATCTTCTCCGTGTACCTGGTTTGTCGTACTGAGATAGCTTCCGACTCTATCTTGATCTCCATACCAAGATATGTAAACTCAGCTGGTGGCTTTCGTTTGTACGTGATCTCGAATGCGCGGCTTATCTTGCTCAGGATCTTGTAAATTTCTCGTTCATCCCGTCCGGCTATGAGTCCATCATCCACGAAGAGGGTCAGTATCGCAGTCTTCCTCTCGTTGTAGAACACGCACGGGTCGTCGTCCGTGCTCGACAGCCCGATGGTTTCAAGATAGCGCGAAATCTTCTCATTCCACTTCTTGGGAGCCTGCTTCAGACCGTACAAGCTCCTTTTCAGTCGGCAGACTCTGTCAGTCCCGTCGTGGAATTCTTCCGGTTGGCACATATAGAGCTCCTCTTCCAGATCTCCATATAAGAATGCTGTGGTGACGTCGAACGGCACAAGTTTCATCTTCTGCGAGGCAGCGTGACTGAGGATGAGGCGAATGGAGGCGTGTCTGGCTACAGGACTGAAGATTTCAGCATAATCTCGTCCCTCCTCCTGCTCAAATCCGCGCGCGACCAGTCTCGCCTTGAGCCTACCGTCCGACTTCTCGCGCAGCACCCACTTGCATGTCAGAGGCTTGACTCCTGGTGGGCATTTTGTCAGGTCCCAGGTTCCCATCTTTGTCAGAGAGTTGAACTCTTCTGACATGGCCTTGACCCAGTCTTCGTCCTTGGAGGCTGCTGACCTGGAAACGTCTCCAACTCCGCTGATCATGGCGGCGTTCGGGTAGCCCATCACGTAGTCAGTGAATCTTGAAGGTCGCTGGATGTCCCGGCGGTTGCGTAGACCCGGCCTCCTCGGCGGTAGGTCCTCCGCCCGGTCGTCCTCGTCCTCTGGCTGCTGCTGTCGATCTTCCTGGTCATCTGACTCCTCCTGTTCAGGTTCGCTGTCAGAGTCGTCGGACATGTCCGACGATGCAGCCGACGCGTTCGCCTGAACTGGTAGCTCGAAGCTGACGTACTCTTCAGCTTCTCCTGATTCATCGAATACAACATTGACTGAGCTGGTCACGTTCCTCTCGCTTGCCAGGTAGACCCTGTAGCATGGCGAGTCCAGCTCGTATCCGACGAGGATTCCTGGCTTGGATTTGCCATCCAGTTTAGTGCGCTTGTGATCTGGGGTCAACACATAGCACTTGCATCCAAAAGGTCTCAGCTTTTTGATGTCAATGTGACGCCCGAACCACAAGTCTGCAGGACTCTTACCATTCACGGTACTAGTGCCTGTCTGATTTATTGTGAAAACTGCGTAGTTTATGGCCTCGGCCCACAAACTCCTTTCCAGACCTCGAGCGTGAATAATCGAGCGGGCTGCCTCGACTATCGTCCGCATTTCACGCTCGATCCGGCCATTTTGCTGCGGCGTATACGCGTTCGTGAAGGTGTGCAGAATGCCCAGCTCCTGGAGTGTCTGCCTGGTGCTCGCGTTCTTGATCTCCGTCCCGTTGTCCGACCGCAAGCTCTTCACCTTCCGCCCGAACTGGTTCTCCGCCATCTTCACGTAGTTTTCCAGCTTCGCGGCTGCTTCATCCTTCGTCCTCAGGAAGTACGCCGTCCTGAAGTGAGAGAAGTCGTCTTTGAACAGCAGCAGGTACTTCGCTCCACCCAGAGAAGTCTCGCCCATCTCGCAGAGATCGACGTGGATGAGGTCCAGCGGCTGCTCGGCAGTTTTATCGTTCCGAGGATGTGGGACGCGGTGCTGCTTCCCTAGCACGCATCCCTTGCAGACGTAGTCGTCCCAGTCGTCTCGGTACTCTATTCGGTTTCTGTCCAGGATGTTCCGCACATATTTCACATTCTGGTGTGCTAGTCTATCATGCCAGGTCCTGATCGATGTCGAGACTAGGCACTTATCCAGCTTGTCCCTGCGCAGAAGCATTTTGAACAGGTTTCCGTCCCGTTCCGCAACAGCAACGGTCTGACGATGGTCTTGCGTTTTGAAAACCGATCTGTCCTTGTCCGCCGTCTGGATGTAGTCCTTGTCCAGTGCCTGGCTGACTGAAAACAGATTAAAATCGAGTCTAGGAACGTGCAAGACCTGTTTCAGGACGACTTTATCCCAAGTCTTGCCGTTGAATGCTTCTAGCTCGACATCCCCGACGCCTATTCCGTGCAGCGTTGTCGAATCACCGATGGTAATCTCGTAGGGGCTGACTAGTTCGGTGTATTCGCAGAACCACTCCTTGTGTGACGTCATATGCTGAGATGCTGCGCAGTCCTGGTACCAGACGTCCTTTGCATCCTGTCTCGACTTGATGTGGTCCAGGTTGACAGTCGACAGTCCCACTGTCACGAGTGCCCTGCGGTTTTTGTTCCTGGCGTTGGCAGCATCTCCTCCTAGCCTTTCTTCACTTCGTTTGGGACAGTCCTTGATGAAGTGACCCTTTTTGCCGCACCCGTTGCAGCTGTAGTTGTCCCGGCAGTATTCCAGGTACTTCTGGCACGGCTTGTTCCTGCAGTGCTTCTTCACATGGCCCCGCTGACCACACTTGAAACAGCTGACGGCAGCAGGCTCCGGCTTGTTCGCGTTCTGTTGCTCCGGCTTCCTTCCTATCTTGGTGAAGAGGGCGTTGTTCCCGTGAGACTCGACCGATGCACCTCCGTCGTTGAGTCGGTCCTCCTCCAGGCGAAGTCGTTCGATGAGGGTGTCGATCGTCTTCTCAGCTGCCGCCAAATTGTCCCACGCCGTGCGCAGGTGGTGCAGCTTCGGAGGCAGCATGGCGAGGATTCTCGTGATGATCCAGCTGTCTTTCAGTTTTTCTCCCCCCTCAGCTAGGTCATCGGCAATCTGTATAATGTCCATACTGTTTTGCACAGCTGACTTCCTCAAGTCATATACATGTGCAAAAAACCTACGCTGCAGACCATCTATGGTCAGGTCCGACTTCTTACCGTACAAATTTTTGAGTTTGTCCAGCATAAGCTTAGCCGTAGTACAATTTGCGATCTTACTTGCTATGCCCTTGCTAACACTCAAGCCTATGACTGCCTGTGCCTCAATATCTTTCTTGATCCAGGCCTTGACTTCCTCATCACCTAGTGCCTCGTCGGGCCTGTCTGTAGCTCCGGAAGCAACATCAAAAATATCTTTCATTTTCAGAACTAAATTAATCTTAAATTTCCACGCGGCATAATCAACATTTCCCTGCGCGTCTTCAGCTAACAATTCAATTTGTGGCCTGACTGAATCCATGACTAGCTAAAGTATTTCAAAATAATATCGCAGTTCTGACTAGATACGCTCGTGAGTTGTTTTTCTGCTCGGCGCGTTTCCTTGTTGTTGACACTCGGTGTCTCCGACGGTTTGTTGACAATGGCGGCTGACTCGGCGCGCTGACGGCGGCCTGCTGGCGACTGACTGCGAATTTCCCGGCTGGCCGACGTCTGGCTGAACAGGCTCGGCGTCTGGCTTCCTCGATGAGACTTTTCTTCCAGGTTGTCAGCATGGAACTGGGCCCATAACCTGTTGTTATTTTCCGTGGGTCTTTGTCGAGGAATAAACAAATGCCAGTCTTGAACAATATATTTTATTTCCAGTATAAAGGTATAAAAAAAAGGAGGCGCCTGCAAAACACAATTTTGATTAAGTTTGCGCTCTCCTGGTTCCAATATGTTTGAATGGTTTTAACAATATTCGCTTACCTCCTAATTCCCATAAATGAGCATGTGGCCCTTTTTTGATCGCTCGTGCCTGGCTGCTGACGGTGTCACGAACAAAGGGCTTTCGCACAACAAAATAATATTATAGTTTCGTGTCACATGTCACCGGCGTTCAACAAGAAAAAGTACATAACATAACCTGTTTTCGGCGAATGCGTCAGCGGCTTGCGCGAGTGGTGCCAACTGCTCAAAAACAAAAAACTTTCTCGCTGCAATTTCCCCTAGATGTGTTGCTTACTTCTCAACAATATGGGACTATTATAACAATTATAACATCTAGTTATGTAACCCCCTTTTTTAAGCAATCGGCAGTAACGAAAGGTAACTCAAAAACCTTTAGCCATAGAATGTTGAAATTTTGTACGTAGGATTGCTAACAACTAGTTGTGCACTTCCCTTTTTTATTGCAATCTGCAATGCCAAAAGGGCACTTTAGTCGAAGGGTTTTTTTTTCGCATAACTCAAAAATGATTAGAAAATGTCTCATATTCAAATGTAATAATTTTAAATGAAGTTCAGAAAAAATGCGCATAATTCAAAAGGTATTGCAGCGATCCCAAGGTCACGTCGCGGGCGACGGCCGCTGGCAGACATCTCAAGACTGGTTCACAGCGCTTCTATTGTTCAGTCGTCTCGAGGGTGCGAGAACATTCTCCAAATTAATTGGTCTACTATTTAAGCCTGAGAAGGGAAGATCGCGAGGACAGCGATCTGTAATAAGCGTAGTGAACATAAATAGTTTGTGGAAATTAATACCTTGCAAAAATGCGTTGTGTTAAATGTTTAAATAAATAAATCTTAGTATTTAAGATTTTATTAATAATTGTTATTCTTAAATAAGTGTTTATATTTGTTCATTCATAGTGTTACTTATTTTTATTATCTTTTTATAATTTATTATTCGTTTATTAAACTTATATAAATATTGGTGTTTCAATTATTTTATGCTTCACCTAAATAAATAAACGTTAGGTACAGTATACAAGGAAGTCATGTAGTATCCATGTTTTTATTACTACCCTGATGTAATTATTGTTAAATGGAAGCACCGTTATATGTTTGTTGAATTATTTTTACTTCCTTGTACGAAGTAAAGAAGTTATTGTAATCGCGAAAGATTTAAGTTTTCCGTCTTCTTCTTTAGGGTTGAAACTGCCGACTAGAACCTCCACTTTGTTAAAGTGGAAGACTAACATGCTTCTAACAATCCTCCGATCTGAACCTGCCTTTCTTCAGTATTGCTAGCTTCATGATGTCGTTCTCCAACAGATGGTCCAGTGGCGGCGCCAGGAAATAAATGTAGGGTGGGCACAGTCAAAAATATTCATTTAAAGGGGGGCACCCATTTATTTTATATAATAAAGGTATACAGGGTGTTCCATTTAAAAGTGCCACCATTGCTATCTCGAGAACTATAAGAGCTACGAGGTTGGTTAAATTAGCAAAGAACCACCATTTTACAAGACTAATACAATGAGCAAAAAAAAATATTTTTTTTTAACCAGTGGTTCTCAAAATACGGGACACAACTTTCTTATTTTAAATGGAAACGTATGTTTATTTTTAGGTTATAAAGATAAAGAACCAATTATATTATGTTTACAAAATAATAACATCAGCCGTATCTTTCAGAACTCATGAAGCCTAATTCATTTTATGGGCTAAATAATTGAATAATGACAGTTTTACGTTCAACATTATATAGATATATTTATATTCAATTTTTAAAATAGTTCTTGTAAATTTTAAATACAAAATATTATTTGTACGTGGATCGTTGGTTGGGCACTTGGGGGGGCACTAAAGTTTTTAGGGTGGGCACGGGACCACCCTGGCCCCCCCTTAGCGCCGCCACTGAGATGGTCCTTCATATCGCACCCCTAAACTGCTTCTGATATGCGTATGGTTTGGTAATCAAGTATAGTAGAAATTTTTAAGCAGTAGAGAGACGTCATAGACCTGAAAAAAACGTTACAAAATTAAATCTTGTAGAAATTTTCGAAAGATGTTTTTATTTAGAAAACCGAGTAGTAAAAAAAGGTATCATAAAAAATTACTTATTTATGATATTTACTATTATTTCAAATTAAAATATAAGGTATTTAATGACATTTCAATTTATTTATAATAATTGCAGTGTATTTTTTTTAACACACGTTGGCTACGACTCAAATAAAATATGTTTACATATATTTGTTTCTTGTCACGCCGATTGATTGAGTTGTCAAATAATATAATATAAAATCTTTGTTTGTTCGTTTAAGTTGTATTGTTCCTTATTATTGTTTGTATTCGTGTTCTTTGTTTCTTGTTATACGTTTATTTTATTAGCGTAAGTAATAATGCCTAAAGCATTATCGAAGCAGTCGCAAGTGCTAACTGCAAATGCGATTACATATTTTGAAAAAGAACTGGCACACAGTGGACCATTACCATTACTGCCGTTAAAAGCAGTTCGAGAGGTATGTTATCATTTTATTTGTTGTTATTAAATTTGGCATTGCCATATGCAACACGCAACACATTTTCTAAACTAATGCACATATAAACTTTGTAATTCGTGACGTCATAATCTAGTTACAAATATTGATGACGTCTCTCTACTGCTTAAAAATTTCGACTATAGTAGAAGTACCGCTTATGTTTTATGTTATCATCCTTCAGTTGTATTGTTTTCTCGACGGATGGATTTTGGTCTTAAGGATGCGGGATAGGTGGACTATTTTGTTTCTGAGTCCAGAGATGGCACTGCAAGCAGCACAAGAAGGGGTGTGACTGCTTATGATTTATGACATTATCAACCAATCAAAATTGGTTACTTTTTCGATTCCCTTCATCCATTTCTTAGTAAAATAATGACCCTCATCTTCCAATTATAAATTCGCTCTCTAGAAGCAAACTGTGTAACTGTGTTTTTGATTGCGTTGAGTAGCAGATGTTAAATTTTTGTTACTTTCTTATCAGGGTTCGGATTTATACAAAAATTTTGTGTTCTTAATGAAATTTTTTGGGTTAGTGTTACTTGTGTTTTTCGCTACGCAATGAGCGACGGAATAATTCGGTGACACGGTGAACAAATCTCGTTGTACTTCTCTTGTTACGCCATATTGTACTTTATCACAAGTAGAATGGCTTTCCATGAAGTCTTTATAAGTGGGTTCTTGAGCCACAACCCGACGAACGTTACTACACGATAATCGTCATAGTTATCACCAGCGAAAGAGGCCAACCGATTGAAGAGGACTACTCTTGGCTTTCCATTAGGTGTTTTCCTAATTCTGTAGTTCTGTAGACCACATCTTTTATCCTCTTTACGATCTCGTAGGGGCTTTCCCAATTCTTTGGAGCTTCGTTGATAAGCCACGACATCTTGATGGATTGTAAAGCCACAACAAGTTTACAGGTTTGTATTCGTTTCTCAGCCTTGACGACGTACTGGTCCTACATCCGATCGCTGGCACCTTGAATGTTGTAGGGACTTGTTCGTGGATATCATTCATTCTACTCCGTAGGTCGGTTATGTCTCCTCTGGACAGATCTTAACCGGGTTTACTGCCAAATATCAAGACGAATAGTAATTACAACTCCCGCCCGAATAAGATGTTAGCTGGTGTCAGCCCTGTTGTCTCATGCACGGATGAACGATAACCCAATAAGAAGAGATGAAGACGCCGGTCCAAGTCTCGTTGGTGGTTAAAGACCATCTTCGACAAATATCGGTTGATTGTTTTGTTCATCCGCTCAACCATGTCATCGGACTGAGGGTGTAATGCAATTGTTGTGGTTTTAATGATCCCTAATATCTTACAGATATTTTGGAACAGAACAGACTAGAAATTCCTTTCTTGGTCGGAATGTATTTTTCGCAGTACTCCAAATTGGCAAACGCATTCTTTTATTAAAACTTCCGCGACCGTGACGGCTTCCGGGTTTGGTAATGGATAGGCTTTAACCCTCTTAGTGGAGTAGTCCATTACTACTAGTATGTATTTATTTCTTTCGTCAGTTTCTGAGAATGGTCCGGCCACATCAATTGCAATATGTTTAAATGGACTCGCAACGTTGAATTGACGTATTGGAACTCTTCTTCATCCATTACATCCAATGCAAACCACACATTTCTTGCACCAGTCTTTAACATCTTCCTTGCATTAACCCAGTAAAATCGATGGCGCAATTTTTCTACTGTCCTGTTTATTTCAAAGTGTCCAAAGATCCATCATGGATCTCTATCAACACGTCTGGTGTTCTACATTTAGAAATTACTAACTGAGTCTTCCTTTTATACACACCTCCATCCACATTTTCTACGACTTGTTTTAGGAGGCCATCCTTAACCACCATAGAGTCCCAGTCCCACTGCGCCCTATATGATTTCATTATCTGCGAGTGTAGTGCAACATCTTCCCATACTGGTTTGCTTCCCTTTACTTTTCATTCGAGGATAATTTTCAAATTTGAGTAATTTTCTTGGTCCTTGCGAAGGTCTTCGGTCTGACAACTATCATCGACTACTGATGTTCTGGCGACAGTGGACAGTTTTTCTTCCAGTCGATTGCAGTACTTGCATTCGTGTTGGCAAGGTCTACGGATAATATGACAGCATTACGATGGCTGGTACCTGCCCGAAAAAATTATATTCTTTCAATCCATCCAGACACCTGACCTTCCAGATACTTAAAATGTAGCAGCTATTTGAAAGAACCATGATTAGTTCTTATGAGAAATCTTCTACCTTACAAATATTTGTAGAAGTGTGCTATGGATTTCACGACTGCCAAAAGTTCTTTTCTAGTGACGCAATAATTTCTCTCTGGTTTTGACAAGGTCTTACTAAAGTAGGCAATAACCTCTTGTCTTGGCAATGGCTTCGCTATGTTGGCAAATCCAGGTATGTAACGTCGGTAATACGTACACAGAGCAAGGAAAATTGTCAAATCATGTTTATCTCTGTACTGACCAGTCACTCACAGCCGTTATTTTCTCATGGTCAACTGCAATACCGTTACCAGAAACTATGTGTCCAAGGTAATGAATTTGATTTTAATAAAGGTTACACTTATATGGGGTGAGTAGATTAGCCTTCCTCAATTTTAGGAAAATTATAATGTGTTCCTGTATCTCCTAAGCGAAGCATAGGGCAACCGAACTCACCGAGTCGCAGTTCTAACTACCGTACTGTCGGTTGTTTCATTTGCCAGTGGTACTTCTATTTAAGATGTGTAGATGGCAACTCTATAGCATCCGAGTGTGATATACAAGTAGCTCTGTTTTCATTTTTCGACAAATCTCACGTTGTCGGTCGCTGGGACTTGAACTTACGATCTTAAGTTCGAATAACGTCACAGCGAGTTAGAGATGTGTGCGCTAGTTCGCTCAGCCATCCAAAGGAAAACCTCTTTCAAATTCTTCACTTGTTCCTCGAATATTTTTCCTACCACAGTAATATCGTCGAGGTAAACCAAACAGGTTTTCCACAATAGCCCAGCCAACACTATTTCTATGAGTCGTTTAAACGTAGCAGCAGCATTACAGAGCCCAAATGGCATAACAGTAAATTGCCAAAGTTCGGTACCGATGGTAAATACTGTATTGCAGGACCGGATTATCCACTAGGCAAACTAGGCAACTGCCTAGGGGCGTAGCAACGCGAGGGGGCGCTTCAGAAATTTGATAACATTACAAAATTTTATTTAATATATAGTGAGAATATTTATGATTATTATATGGAAGGAAATTATTTATTTGGTTGTTTTTATTAAACTTTTACCTAATAGCAGTTGTGCTTTGTGCTGTTCCTGAAATTTGTAAAATCCGACCGAGTGTTCCCTCACGACAAATTTTATGGATTACAAGGATTATTAGAAAAATTTGAATTGGTCCGATATATTGCACAGATGTGACAAAGCCAATAAAACACTTCAAAAAGTGGATACCGATTTATCTACTACGGTCAACATATATAATTCCTTAATAGGATACTTCCAGTCTCTACGAGATCAGTATGATGTTTACGAAGAGCGCGGGAAAGAATTATCAAAAAATAATATATACAAAAAAGACATGAACCGAATTCAATTCCGTAAAAGACAGTTTCATGAAAATGAAAAAGAAAAGGTCAAACTTGATGGAAAAGCTGAGATGAGAATTACACTTACATCACAATCTTGGATAGATTGGTACAAGAACTGAAAAAAAGGTTGAGTGCGTATAGTGAAATTGAAAATAATTTCGGTTTTTTGAATAAATTAAAGAAAATTAATGGACGATCTACGAAAGAGTTCACAAAAGCTTCGAGATATATACTATGAGGATTTGGAAGAATCGTTTCCTGACGAATGTGTACAATGCAAATATTTTTTTGAAAATATTGAAGTCAATAATATAAGAGAACTTTCAACTTTTATCAAAGAGAACAAATTAATTACAATGTTTCCTAACATAGAAATTGCTTGCAGAATATTTTTAATGCCAAGTACTAACGCAAGTGGTGAGAGATCTTTCTCTACCTTGAAGAGGACGAAGACTTATCTACGTAATTCTATAAGTCAAGAAGGACTAACAAATTTGGCAGTTATCTCTATAAATAGTGATATAACGAACGCTCTGAATTTCGACAGAATAATTTCCGAGTTCGCCAGCAAAAAATCAAGAAAAAGAATTTAATTTAAATATTATTGTGTTATTCATATAATTGTGCTTTTATTTTACAATAAAATTTTGTTTTTTGTTTTGAATTTCATTTCTTATTTAGGTGATTATTAGGAGAGGGGGAGGGGGGCACAAGGAAATTTTTGCCTAGGGGCGCTTTCAAAGTTAATCCTACACTGCTGTATTGTCTTTTGGGTCTAAATCCACTTGCTAGTGTCCACTCTTTAGATCAAGGGTCGAGAAAATATTTAATCCAGTCTAAGTGTCCAGTGTATCGGCTATTCGAGATAACGAGTAGCTATCCTTCTTCGATACGTAGTTAAGTTGACGATAATCGACGCAAAATCATGTAGAGCCATCTTTCTTCTTCACTAGCACCACTGGTGAAGTCCACGGATTGTTTGAAGGTTCGATCACACTTTATGTCCTCTATGATTCTTTCAGCTTAGTCAGTGGTAGTCTTCTTGCTGTTTGGCGGATGGGTCTTGTGCCTCCGATGTCTATTTTATAATGGACTACATTGGTTCTTCCTTTGTCCTTATTGTCAAGTTGGAACACATCTCAAAATTTCCCAATTAATTTCTTAGCCTTGGTTTTCTGGTAGGCGATCAATTCTTGGAACGATATTGGCAGCTCCTTGATTAGTATAGTTATCCGGAATTTAATAGGATGTGCTGTCTTTGCTCTTCACAGTTCAAATAATTGATACCGCTGAATATTATCTTAATTTGGTTCCTTTGTAAAATGGGATAAAAATTAATATTCATTACTCGAACTCGGATTATCTTATCGATTCTGAGCAAAGCTTTTCCAATTACAACTCCAGTGCCAATTTTGGCGTCATCATTTTGGGCTGGAATATGACAATGTTTCCCTCACAGAAGTTACTTTCTAACTGTGCTTCCACGGTCGATTCACTTTGTGGTCTTCATTGACCATCATCACTCCATTCTTCAGGTCAAGTTTAAATCAATGCTTTTTCATTAAGCCCATGCCGAGAATGAATTTATCTTCTACGTCAGCTACCAGCACACGATGTTTAATGCAAGTTTTTCTAACAGCGATGCTCAAATCTATTTTTCCAGATGCGGTAGCTTGTTCTCCGGTGGCTGTGTGTATCTGCCACTTTGTTGGAAGTAAATGTTTTCTGTATATTTTTCTTGCTAAGTCGGATCTGATTATTGTTTTTGTCGCACCCGTATCCAGCAACATTTTAAGCGGCCTTCTGTAGATAGAGCTGTCTACATAGATGCTGTTAGCTTGATGATGAGGATGCGACATAACTAATGGATTTTGGGGCTAATGGATTACGGGTCGACGATTGCCCCTTCGCATCAACCCGACTTAGTTTCCCGACTCCTTTTCTTCCTTTCTAGGTTCTGCTTTCTTCTGTTGTTTTCTGCAGAGCCTTTGCGGGTGACCTAATTCATGGCAATTTCAACAGGGGGTTTCTTTCTTCCAGCAGCATGAATTTCAGACGTAATTCATCTTATCTTGTCTTCTAGATCTTCAGTGTCTTCAATCCTCTCCGCATCTATATTTCCCCGAGGTTTGAGGTCAACTACCGGGCGCGTCCCCAGGTGGCGGATAGGGGAACGGCCATTTCGCAAGTCATGGTTAGTGACAGCTATACGCTGACCCTCTGGGCTTAAAACCCCGGCATGGGCTTAGCCAAGGCTGTCACCGCGGACCATCCTTCCACGTGTTTGTGCCGTGCGTGGCAACCCGTGTCGGTCGGATGAAGGAATCCTGGTGGCTGAGTCGTCAGACAACACTCCACTTTGGCCCTGATTTCACCTAGACGGGCGGTCGAGATTAACCCACCTCGATCAACCGGCTGCGACGTCGGGTCAGACCGCCGTCAGGGTGAGTCTCTGGGGACTGCGGACACGCAGGGGGGCCAGCCACCATTGGATTGTTGGTCGCTTTCCTCTGGCTGACTGGCAACCTCCTCGTGTGTTTGTCATCCTTGGAGGCTATATCTCACCGGTAGGCTCTGGCGTTGAAGTTCAACGTCCCTTTTTGGGGCTCCCTGGTGGGTGGAGCGCTGGTGAGATGAAGCTTCTTTTCCCCATGGATGGATTTGTAAAGACCACCATAACCCCAGCGGGCGCGTCTTCGGATACACCGCTAACAACACCAGTGGGTGCGTCTTCGGACACCCCATTACCAATGGGTGCGTCGTCGGACACCCCATCAACTGCTCCCAAGCCCAAGAGGCACCGCATTAGCGGAGCGGAGCAAAAACGTCGGAAGAAGGCACGTGAAGCTGAGCTGGCGAAAGCTAACTCAGCCGGCAAACCACCTTCCGCGTCTTCGGTGCACTTGGGAAAAGCTAACCCCGCTGGCTCTAGACAATCGTCTAAACCGGTGAAGACGGCTGGCTGCCCAGGAAACACCAAACGCCAACGATCGGAAGGGTCGGAACCTTCTCCCAATGTCAGGAAAAGAAACCGCCCTCTCCCATCAGCAAAACCCCGTGCCCCAAGTGTGAGCTACGCAGATGCCTCTAAGAGACATCTGAAAGTGGCGATCATCTGTCGCAGTAATCCCCTTGGGAAGATCTCCTCCTCTCAGGTGCAGATACTGCAGGACCGGCTGTATGAACAACTGGACACCGCATTATTTACCCTGAAGGATGAAGAACAGCCTCCTGTCTTCGATGGATGGCTTCATTCCGGGGAAATTCTTCGCATCACCTGCGGTAACAACCATTCCCTGGAATGGCTGAAATCTGCGGTGAGCAAACTCCCCCCCCCCTTTGGGACAACGCCCAACTTAAGGTCGTTGGCCTGGACTGCCTTCCTCGGTTGGTGAAGGCAGCTGTCTGGATTCCGGGTAAAGCCGATGAAAGGCAGACTGTCCTTCGGAGGCTGGCAGCTCAGAACAAAGACCTCAAGGTTTCCAACTGGTGCGTCTTTCATGATGCACCTAAGGAGAAACCGATTGTTAGTCTTCGGCGTCAACGAAGAGGATGCCAAAACCCTTACGGAGAGAGGGAAGAAACTTCGGTATCTTTTCTCCTCCCTCACCGTCAAGTTGAAGGTTGGTAGTTCAGTACCACCTCAACCAACCCCTGGGACCGCAGCTCAGTCCTCGCAGAGTGCAACCTCAATGGAGGTTTGCTCCAAAGAGGATCCTGAACTGCAGGAGCTCGAGTCTCTCCTCCTTACATCCGAAACCTTAAATGACCCATCCCAATCCTAAATCTCCCTCTTCTTCACCTCTATCCTTCATTCAAATAATCCTGCAACACTGTCGGGCGGCGACCTCAATATTGAGACGACACCTAGACAGTAGGCAGCACAGTATAGCCCTGGTTCAAGAACCCTGGATTGTAAAATCAAAGATCTGTGGACTAGGCGACAAAAATACCTTTACCTTTACAGGTTTTGGTATTGAAAATCCGAGGACATGTATAGTAGTGCCTAACAACCTTCAGGCTGTTATTTTCCAACACCTGTGTACACGTGATATTACTGCCATCCTTCTTAGTAGAGTCACAAACAACAGCAAGGAAGACATCATTCTTGCCTCCTGCTACCTTCCCTCAGATTCTTCACAATCACCTCCCAGCCTTGAACTTGTCAAACTGGTCGAGTTTTGTGAAGAAAATCACAAACATCTAATTGTAGGATGTGACTCTAACTCACACCATACTGTCTGGGGCAGCAAAGACATTAACCCCAGAGGTAAATCTTTATGTGAATACATCACTAGTACCAATCTAGAAATTCTCAACCAAGGCGATGAACCTACTTTCGTCACGTCTCGTGCACAATCTAGGATTGACATCACCCTGGCAACACCTAAGATATCTAATGACATATCAGGATGGTATGTATCACCTGAAGTCTCAATGTCTGATCACAAATCAATTTTTACGCTGAACTCTAAGCATATTGATAAAAAGGTCTTTCGGAACCCCAGGAAAACAGACAAAACTCTATTCCTAGATCTTCTTCATTCTAGAATAGAGGGATGTCATATTCCAAATCAAATTAGCAAGGATTCGCTTGAGGATTGCGTCAGCAAACTCCAGCACGTTCTTATCAATTCATATGAAAGGGCATGTCCCTTAAGTACAATTAACTCAAAGAACGCCCCATGGTGGTGCAAGGAATTGAGTAAAATGAGAACTTCTATTAGGAAATTGTTCAACAAAGCCAAAAACTCCAAAATGGAAGCTGACTGGCTCTCGTACAAATTGGAGAAAACAAAATACAAAAAAGCTATCAGGCAAAGGCAAAGGAACGCCTGGCAACAATATGTCAGCAATATTGACAAATCTGCCCCCGTAGCTCGCTTGAAAAAAATGTTCTGCAAAGAACCAAACCAACAGCTAGGCTGCCTCAAAAAAGAAGATGGCACCTACGCTTCTTCAATCATTGAAAACAATGAAATTCTTCTAAAATGTCATTTCCCCGGCTGTGTGATCTCTGAAAGATGTACCTGGAAGGACAACGATCACTCCTTTTCAGAGGAGGCGCTCGAACTCTCTAAGGTAATCATTGATGAGACACGCACAACCTGGGCAATAAACTCCCTAAAGCCTTATAAATCACCAGGTCTAGATGGTATTGTTGCGGCCCTTCTTCAATGGGGCTGCAAGTAATTAACACCTTACCTGGTTTGGATCTTTAGAGCTTGCATTACCCTCGCATATGTCCCTATAGGATGGAGGGAAGTTAAAGTAGTTTACATTCCCAAACCCGGACGCGTAGACTACTCAATACCTAAATCATATCGCCCAATAAGCCTTACCTCAGTTCTTCTTAAAACTCTGGAAAGACTTTGTGATAGATACATAAGGGAAACTGCATTGGTTCAAAATCCGCTGCACCCCAACCAACATGCTTATATTCAGGGAAAATCGACCGAAACTGCTCTTCATGCTGTGGTTAGCAGGATCGAAAACTCTTTGGAACACAACAATTCCTCCCTGGGTATTTTCATAGATATAGAAGGCGCTTTCGACAAAGCTACCTTCAACTCTATAGTCCATGCTCTAGAGTTCCATGAAGTAGAATCTCCTCTTATCTGGTGGATAAAGTTCATGCTAGAACATAGGGCGATCGAATTCTCCTCTGGAGAAACAACCATAAGAGACTATGTTACAAGAGGCTGTCCCCAAGGTGGTGTTCTGTCACCCCTTCTTTGGGCGATATTAGTAAACAATCTTCTGCTACTCCTCAACAACAATGGATATCACTCTATTGGATATGCAGACGACATCACTGTCCTGCTAAACGGGAAATTTGAGAACATCCTTGCAAATCTAGCAAGCGCTGCTCTCAAACTCATTGAAAACTGGTGCAAAGACCACTCTCTTTTGGTAAATCCTGCCAAAACTGAAATGGTTCTTTTCACAAGAAAGCGGAAAATTGGCACTCTCACAATGCCAAAAATATTCAATCAGTCTCTAAGTTTGTCCAGTAACGTCAAATATCTGGGAGTCATAATTGACAGCAAACTTAACTGGAGTCTACATTTAAACTACAAAGTTGAAAAAGCCTGCATAGCATTCTGGCAGTGTCGACGGATCTTAGGTAAAACCTGGGGTCTAACTCCAAAACTCGCTTTATGGTTATACGTATCCATAATCAGGCCAATGATCACCTACGGAGCTCTTGTCTGGTGGCCCAGAATCAAACAATCCGTAGCAATATCAAAACTAGAACATGTACAAAGATTGGCATGTCTAGCCATAACCGGTGCAATGCGCACCACACCAACAGCGGCAATGGAAGTCCTTCTATGCCTTCCTCCTCTAAACTTTCACATAGAGGAAGTCGCGCTGAAAGCAGTCCTACGCCTCTCACAATTAGGCCACTGGCCCAAAATAGGACCAAGTTGCAGGCATTGTTCTATTTTCAAAGAAGCAGCTCAAAGTGCTCCTCTTCTGCAAATGAACACTGACTGCATTGCTCCAAAATTATACTTTGATAAACCCTATCGGATTATACTAGACTGTCAGATATCATCAAATCCCGACATTCTAATTTCCACTGACGGTTCCAAAAATGGGAAAGGCTCCGGTTCAGGCATTTTCTCTGAACAAATGAACCTGGACGTCAGTATTCCACTAGGCAAATATGCTACTGTCTTTCAAGCAGAAATGCTGGGGATCCTGCATAGTGCATTGCTGATTAAAGAACACAACGTTTTAAATAAGCATATAAGGATAGCATCTGACAGTAGAGCAGCTCTTCAAAGCCTGAATGGTTTTAAATTTACCTCAGGTTTAACTGAACTCTGTCACACTGCCCTGTCAAACGTATGCCAAGATAATACTCTTGAACTCATATGGGTAAAAGGACATAGTGACAATGAAGGTAACATTCGTGCCGACTATTTAGCAAAGCAAGGCTCATCTACCCCACCTTGTGGGCCCGAGCCCATCTTGCCGCTAAGTAAATCGACTCTTCATAACATCATTCGAACCATTACTTTCGACAAATTTTCAGCTAGTTGGAACACTAGATCTAACTGCAAACAGACGAAATCTTTTATCTTTAAGCCAACTTTCAAGCTGGCTAATTACCTAATAAGGCTTTCGAGGAACAATCTCAAACTCCTTATTGAAGTATTTACAGGGCATGGTCGTTTCAACAAGCACATGCATCGTATAAAAATCTCAAACACCTCACTTTGCAGAGGATGTGATATGGATGATGAAACAGTGGAGCACATTCTTTAGGAATGCCCCACTTTATCATTAAAAAGAGGTTCCATGCTTGGGGATATGTGGCCTTCCGAGGCAACACTCAGCACAACCCCACCTGCCAACTTGTTAGCCTTCTTCCGTAGCGTAGAATGGCTTCAAGATAGCTAGGGAGCTGTGCACCTGGAGGCAGTACAATGGGCCCATATGTGAGGCCCCAGTGCACGTGGAGTTTATCCACCCTCCACCTCAAATCTACGTGAAGCTTGTTTCGCAGCTTCATGGTCTAAGGCATATAAAAGTGTGTCAACCAGAGTTTTTGGTCGAGCCAATCGTAGTGCCTGCTGAGTTTCATTGTCTCGGACCCCACAGATAAATGCTTGTGTGGCTAGGCATTCCAAAACGTCAGGAGCTGTAGGGTGTGCAAGACGAACCAAACGAGCTATATAAGCATCGAACTCTTGTACATTTTCTTTGGAACTCTGGTACCGGTTTCTCAGTTGTGTCTGGTACACCTGTTCCAAATGCGCATTGCCATATCGCATATCCAATCGCTTCACAGGTTGGTCATAGTCTTCTTGTTCATCTTCTTTTAGCGTTTGTTATTCGAAAATATGAAGGACAACCTTCAAAATACAATTTATTTTATCAAATATTTCAGTTAGAAAAGGCCATATTACACAACATTTGGTTTAATTAGATGCAAAATTAAGGAATCTAACATCTAACTAACGATACTATATACACCCGATTTTATTTAGCGGGACAGATGGAAACAGCAAAAAACTGTTTTCCCATGTTATTTCCCTATGTCAAGGTTTTCAGTATTCATCCTGTACATATATTAATCCATATTTTCGGCCAAAAATAAGAAATTTCTGTAATCTGAAAACATAAGTATAAAATTTAAAAATATGATTTATATTAGAAATATTTGAGCTATAAATTAAAATTTAGTAAATAAAAAGTCTATAAATTATTATTATGATACATATATTTTCCTTGTTTCCCATATTATGAAATTCATTTCATAACATTAAAAATTAAAAACCATATTTCATTCTTATAGTATAAAACAACTCATATTGTTTAAAATAAATCACTAACTCACAAACAGTATTCCCGAAGATTCAAAGTTGTTTGCACGATGCAGAAGATTATTGTATTTCTGTGTGTTTGTGTTTGTAAGTAGCAATAATTCTTTGACAGATGATTATTAAATAAATTTATTATAGATATATTGTTGCAATCAAAGAGTTGTGAAGGGTTTGTTCTTTGTGATCCAAATGGCGGAATGGTTGAAATAAATGGTTATGCTCAATATAATACAGATCCTGCTGTAAAAAGATACAACTCTGTAGAGGAGTGCGTAGAACACCTGAAAAGACTTCGTTCCAGAAATAATAATTATGATGAAATGAATGCAAATCCACATCACAGATCACACACGAATGTAAATCCACATCACAGATCATACACGAATGTAAATCCACATCACAGATCATACACACACAAGAACCGACAAATCCAGGATAGAAATATTTTTCAATCGTTACAGCGCCTCTCATGGCTATTTTCTTATTTACCCTGAAATTATGGATGGGAGTAGGCTGATTTAGGTTGCATTTTTAATGAATATGAAAAAGAAAAAATCAACTTTAAATTATTTATATTATATAAATGTATATTTCAAATATTTTAACCTAAATGTACAATAATCTTATCACTAAATGTATAATCTTAAAAATATAAATATTTACAACAATAATACAAGTGTATAAAATAATTAATTAACAATTTCTAGAATGAAATAAATATTTTTATTTAAAATCGTACCTTCCAACGGATCGCGAACAGGACTACTTATTTCTCGAATCTCATTTTGTATCAGATCGGTTTTTGTATCATTTAAGGCTAGGCGCGCACTACGACTTTTTGCCGTGCGGCTAAATCGCCGCGCGGCATTTCGCCGTGCCGCATTTTTGTAACACAGGCTTTTATATTAGGGAGCGCGCACTTGCGTCTTGATCGCCGCAGCGGCAAAAAAATGCAGCATGTCCCATTTTTAATGCGGTGCGGCGACGCAAGTTTTTTTTGGGACATGTAGAATTATATAGAACAGCGCGCACTACGGCAATTCACCGCAGTGAAAACTTGTTTTTAAAGAAAGATGTCCTCTGGTTTTCTTAATTTAGTGTCGTTATATGTTATATACGGACCAACTATTTTCAGAAGTTCATCGAAAGATTCAATGCTCATTCTATAATATTTAAAAAAACTTTTCAGGATAATCTCGTAATTCCCTAAATATTTTAGAAAATTGTCCTTTGTTCAGTCTTTCACTTGTAAGGGGATGTACCCAAAAACGGCTAGTTCTTTTTCGTTTCTTTTCACGATTTCTCATTATTAAAATACTTATACACGCTGTTTTCACAAGATCCATATTTAAAAACTTCTGAAAAACGGCTGTAGTCCGCGCGGTTCAATTTCTCTGCGTTTTTCTGTCGTACGACAATTCACCGCACGGCATTTTGCCGCGCGGCGAAACAACGTAGTGCGCGCCTAGCCTAAGATCGGTGTTGTAGTAATAGCTAATGGTACGCTATTAAAGTTCAACTTCTTCCTTAAATAATTTTGAAATTGATTATCTTCAAATTGTTTCTGACACACTCGACATCTCCTATTTGTCAATTGCTTCAGGGTAAAATAGGATAAATCTTCCAAAGATAAGTTTTTCAGCCACTTCTTTCTTAATTCGTCATTTTGTGAGAAGCAAAAAAAAATCCCCATTCTTCCCTGGGTAAATTTTTTGTCGGGCATTCCTCCACAACACCACGCATTTCCTATAATAATACTGTTAATATATGAACTTCTTTTAATAAATATTATAATAATATGTAAGTAAATAAAGGTACTAGCCCAGTCATATAGTACATTAAAATCGCAAACTAACGGCTAGTTCTGATTTTTTAATATGTTGTTAGGACCACTACCAGTAGTGTATATCCAAGTTTGCAGCTTCGAAAGACCTGTGCCAATTTAGTAGCACTCGAAAAACTGCGAAATTTTTGCACTCTTTTCGGTATTTTCACTAAATCTCCTAAACTATGCTTTTTTTCATAAAAACATCTTATTTATGTTTTTAAAGTAGATTAAATTTGCGACAATTTAAGTCTAGACCAGCTTTCTAGGCCTAATAGTTACCAAGATACAGCCTTCCAAATATTGACATTATTTTCCAAAAAAGTGAAGTTTTAAGATTTGGTCAATTTTTGACCCCGAATTCGGGGAAAATACTTATTTTACGGGAAAAGTTTTAGGAAGAGATGTTGTAGAGAATGTAATTAGCTTTAATTTAAGCACAGAACAACGTCAGTAGGCCTGATCGTTTCCTCATAATGTTAAAAAATCCAAAAAAATGGGAAAACTGCATTTTTCGCAAATTTGCTGTGTTGAGTTCTCACAATGGTTTGAGGGTAGTTTGAAAGGGAAACCCATGTACATCCACAAAAAATGTATATTTGGCCTATTAATAATGTATTTATAATGGTCCGTATTCAGTTCTTCTCTTCATTTCCTTCTTTAAGCTTTCTTTAGTTGGAGACACTATATGTATAATGAAAGTGTTAATTATAACCACATTCGGCAACCAGCTCTAAGCTTTGTTTAACAGAAAATAGTCTTTTTTGTCCTCATGAACTGTAAACTTAACAATCACACATCGTTGATGTCTATGGTAGTTGCGATTTTACACATGCGCGGAACTTTACCGCACTCAGTAAAGTAATACGCACCCACATTTTTAAGTTTTAAGAGACCACTAATAAATAAAGCTGCTTTGTAATAATAAAGAGTACTTACAAAAACGCTAGCTACCGCAGTTCATCGTTCAATAATAATAATAGTAAATAAATAAATAAACCTGAATTTCTTTTAATTTAATCTGCTGGCGCCATCTGTTAGCATACAATAATAATCAGTGAGAATGTCAAAATATTCAATGAATGACTAACGAGAATTGATTATTTTGTTTAAAATATATGGAATTAATTTGAATAATGTTAAAAACGGTAAGTAACATTAGAATCATTCATGTAGTCTGTTTAGGACTAGATATATGTAGGAATCAATGGGTCGCGTGCACGTGACGTCACGGCCATTTAAAGATGTCTGCCTGGTGGACCAACATGCCATTGTACACCACGCAGAAATAGCCAAAAATGCCTCAATTCTGTGTTTTTGTGGGATGTTAAAAAAAAAGTGGAATTGGGGATGGAATATCTTTTTATAGGTTTCCCTCAGAAAAAGATAGTAGAGGTAGGATTATTCCTTTGGCGATAGAAAGACGGAAAAAGTGGATAACTGCGGTTAAGAGACAATACTTAACAGAATATAAAATAAAATACGGCAGAATATGTTCGACACATTTTATTAAAGGTATTTTGTTGTCCCTAATACCTTAATTCTTTGAATACAAACAATAATAAATTAGTACGAGGGGGTATTGATATATAGTTAGCCTTGGATGGTTCCAATATCTGAAAGTGAATATGGTTGCTATGGTTACAACTATGATGTTTTATAAATAAGTTGACAAAGTTTGACATCTATAAGTTGAACGGTGATTAAACTGTGAATTTTTGAAAACGGCATGTTTGCGAAAAAGCTAGAATTTGAAAAAGTTGAGTTGCGGTCAGTTATTAAATATTTATTTTTGAAAGGATTATCCGGCAAAGAAATTTTCTCTGATATAACAGACACTTTAGGTGATCAGTGTCCTTCATATGCAACTATTAAAAACTGGGTTGCGGAATTTAAGAGAGGAAGATCAGATGTTAAAGATGAGCACCGCGCTGGAAGACCAATTTCTGTAACCACTTCGGAAAACATTGATTCTGTCCATGATATGATTTTAGCAGATCGACGAATTGGGCTGAAACGTATAGCGGAAGCATTGAACATTTCCTATGAACGTGTATTTCATATTGTTCATCACGACTTGGATATGAGAAAACTTTCGGCCAAATGGATTCCAAGATGCTTGAATGCTGATCAGAAGCGTTTTCGTTTGACAACGTCGAAGGAAATTTTCCGTAGTTTTGAAGCAGACCCCTCAACATTTTTGGATCGGCTTGTTACTATGGATGAAACGTGGATTCATCATTATGACCCAGAGACTAAAGAGCAATCGAAAGAGTGGAAGCATTCCGGTTCTCCACGACCAAAAAAATTCCGTGTTCAAAAATCCGCTGGTAAGATTCTTGCTTCAGTTTTCTGGGACAAAGATGGGATAATTCTGACAGAATATTTGGAACAGGGCAGAACTATCACGGGAACATATTATGCTGAGTTGCTATCTAAATTACGCAAGAAAATTGTGGAAAAGCGCCGCGGAAAACTTACCAAAGGTGTTCTCTTTTTGCAAGACAATGCTCCTGCTCACAAGTCCTTGATTGCAATGCGCAAAATTCATGAAATTGGTTTTGAATTGGTTAACCATCCGCCCTATTCTCCGGATTTAGCACCATCAGATTATTATTTATTCCCAAATCTTAAAAAACACTTGAAAGGTAAAAGATTTTCCACAAATGATGAAGCCATACGTGCCGCTGAGGAGTGGTTTGCAGACCAAGACAAAGAATTTTTTTAGAGGGTTTACAATTATTTTATAAACGTTGTGTTAAATGTGTAAGTCTTAAAGGAGATTATGTTGAATAAATAAAATTTTGTTTTGAATTATTGTGGCGTTTTATATGGTAGGCTAAGTATTTATCAACACCCCCTCGTATTTGGAATTCTCATAAAGTACCTAACGAAATTATGACAAATATAGGCAGAAAGTTTGCCCGATGGTTCGAAACAAATTATTATATATATTTTTGTTTAAACTAAGTTAGAAAAAATATTATTTAAATATGATTTATATAAAATCCATATTTTTATTAATTTTAAATAGGTACTTGTGTTGTGATAAATGTTATCATAACCAAATATGCTCAAAAATTATTGCAAAATTCAAGAGAAACCAGCTAATTTGAAAGATAAAAACAATCCCGATTGGATACCATCGTTAAATATAGGCTATGCAAAAACATGTTATAATGCAAATACAAGTTTACAGCGTTATAACAGATTAACAGATCGACATGTTACGATTTGAAAGTTTTATTAACAAAAATATGTCGTAATTATCATTTAGTTATAAACATACATATCACTGACTTGTTTAGAATGGTAGTAGTATATGTCATGTAAATAACTTTTGCTAACATCTCATAATGCATTTATTACTAAAGTTACTAATAATTAGTAAATGTTCTTCCTTGTAGAAAAAATATAGTTTGCCCGATGGTTCGAAACAAATTATTATATATATTTTTGTTTAAACTAAGTTAGAAAAAATATTATTTAAATATGATTTATATAAAATCCATATTTTTATTAATTTTAAATAGGTACTTGTGTTGTGATAAATGTTATCATAACCAAATATGCTCAAAAATTATTGCAAAATTCAAGAGAAACCAGCTAATTTGAAAGATAAAAACAATCCCGATTGGATACCATCGTTAAATATAGGCTATGCAAAAACATGTTATAATGCAAATACAAGTTTACAGCGTTATAACAGATTAACAGATCGACATGTTACGATTTGAAAGTTTTATTAACAAAAATATGTCGTAATTATCATTTAGTTATAAACATACATATCACTGACTTGTTTAGAATGGTAGTAGTATATGTCATGTAAATAACTTTTGCTAACATCTCATAATGCATTTATTACTAAAGTTACTAATAATTAGTAAATGTTCTTCCTTGTAGAAAAAATATATTTATTTTGGTAAATTATTTTATTATATACATGAAAGTAACAAATTTATACAATTACAGAAACAAGCTGTAAGTTCTTCCGCAGAGCCTGTTTCTGTAAATAAGGAACAGGCTATTACTAACATTGCTAGCACTAGTTCTTGCACTAACGAAAAATTTCCTTACACTGAAACTGATCATGAAACTTCTACAAATGTGACAAATTTGAAAAATGAATTAATATCTTTGAAAAATCTCTCCAAAACTCTATAACACAAAGAACAGCTTGTTGCTTGATGGAAACGAAGCGAGTGAATTGGTTTGTTGGCCCACCAGTCAGGCGGGTTGCCTACTTCGAGTCACGTGCTGCACGCGACCTATTATAATAGTCTACCTAACCTTAATTTTCTTCCAGCATAATACAACTCCAGAATCAAATTTTATAATATTTTAATAGATATCTCGGACAAAAAATTTAATACATTATGTGTGCGTTAGGTATTTGTACAACGCTCGGTTTTATTGCAGCACTCCGCTGCGCGTCGTGCTTCAATATGAAACCTCGCGTTGTAAAATAACACCTACCGCACGTATAATGTAAATAACTATTACTAAACTACATTGACTATGTCATCAATATCATGCACATATTCTGCCATTTTCATGACTAAACAGGAGACGGCCACTGACTATCTTCCAGCGTTTGTGTATCATCAAGCAGTCGGACAATGAGTTGACGGAACATTTCAAGTACGAGTTGGCTCCATACCCCATGGCATTGTTCACAAAAGAGGGTATGCGCAAAGGAACGAAATCAAAGTTCTACTGAGCTTTTAATCCTCCCTCAAAACATCTCAGTGGGAGCCAACTGGTTTGTTGTGGTAGATGGGGGTTACTTATTGTAAAAGGTGATATGGCATCGTTACGACTCTGTGAGGGGTATTGTCGCAGGATACGTCAGCTACACCTTCAATAAGTTCGGACGGAACGTTGATGTGGTCTGATATCCTGAGGATGGGGTAGAGTAGTACACAATAACTGCCAAACGCGTAAGGCGCTATGATTCTCTACAGGGCAGCAAAGTCATCTTTGAAGAATCAAATATTATAAAATTGGCCCAGGAGAAGTTGCTGGCCAACGACAACAACAAACGACGACTGATTGCTCTAATATGCTCCGCATTCTAATGCCAGGGAATTGAGACAAAGCAGACAGTCGAGGATGCTGACTGAGACATCGTTAAGGTGGCACTTGATAAGAGCACCTCTTTTCAGTCAGTGCTGTGGACCTCCTCGTCCTTCTCAATGATTTAGGATCGGCTGTGAAGAACGTTTTTTTCCAGAAAAGTGGCAGAGGTGACTCTGGTCCTTTACAATATTCTTCAGTCATTCAATCGTGGAGATTTAGAAGTCTCTCAAGGATTCGAGTTGTTTCTCCACGCCTTCACTGGGTGCGACATTACCTCTGCCCTAGTCCGGTATGGGAAGAACAAACTATGGAGCACCATCTAAAAATACCCTCATCTCATCACCATAGCTAAAGTGTTCCTTCAGCCTACTTCAACTCACCAAGCCATCGCAAATGCCGAAGCGAAGTGCCTAGTAGCTCTGTATGGGGGAGACTACACTGACGATACCCTCCAAAGCCTGTGCTATAATTTTTTTGTGAAAACAGTCGCCTCCGCTGGTCTTGTTGACCTCGCTCGTTTGCCTCCAACAGAAGATGGTGCAACATTCCACGCCTACCGAACTTACCACCAAGTTCAGAAGTGGTTCGGGGTTAAAAAAGATGCTACTCAATGGGGATGGAAGAAGGCAGATCAAGGGCTCATTCCAACAACAATGATGAGCAAAGTGACATCCCCCTCCCTTCTGAAATTTCTATCATGCCGGTGCAAGACCATTGGTCACTAATTCTTGTAAATGATATAAATGTTGTTACACTATGTAGTTTTGTTGAATATATGATATTATTCGTTACATTTCATTCAGTAAGTTTAGGTCTGCTAGACAATTAATAAACGACTGCGTGATCGGTATTTTGTGATTTGCTCTATACGTTGTGTATTTGTTACATTCTTTGATTATTTGTTTGACTGTGAGTTGGGTGGCACAGATGTCACAAATTTTGGGCTCTGTTCTTTCGAGGCAATCGAATAATATCTTTTGTAAATACGCAAATACATATACTTCAGTAAATAAAAATGTTACATTAATTTCATTGTAAATACTTTAGTAATAGGCCAAATTTACATTTCTTGTGGATGTACATGGGTTTTCCTTTCAAACTACCCTCAAACCATTGTGAGGACTCAACACAGCAAATTTCCGAAAAATGCAGTTTTCCCATTTTTTGGAGTTTTTAACATTATGAGGAAACTATCAGGCCTACGGACGTTGTTCTGTGCTTAAATTAAAGCTAATTATATTCGCTACAGCATCTCTCCCTAAAACTTTTCCCGTAAAATGAGTATTTTCCCCGAATTCGGGGTAAAAAATTGACCAAATCTTAACACTTCACTTTTTTGGAAAATAATGTCAATTTTTGGAAGGCCGTATCTTGGTAACTATTAGGCCTAGAGAGCTGGTTCTAGATTAAAATTATCGCAAATTTAATCTACTTTAAAAACATAAATAAAACGTTTCATGAAAAAAAGCATAGTTTAGGAGATATAGTGAAAATACCGAAAAGAGTGCGAAAATTTCGCAGTTTTTCGAGTGGTACGATATTGGCACAGGTCTTTCGAAGCTGCAAACTTGGATATACACTACTGGTAGTGGTCCTAACAACATATTTAAAAATCAGAACTAGCCGTTAGTTTGCGATTTTAGCGATTTCTAGTGTACTATTTGACTGGCCTATACTTACCACAACCATTTTCAGTTTGACGTTTTTGAGAAACTAAATATTTTGACAAACAACGACACCATAGAAACACCACAAAAACACAACGAATAAAGGCCAACGCGCACTAGAGATACTCCAGTCAGAGTTTGGCCGATGTCGTTGAAAATGTGCGTCAGTTTCTGATTGGCTGCGCCATTAATCTCTACAACTGTCAGTTTAAAAAAACGCGCGAACACGATTTTGTGCAATTTAGTTGTTAATTGATAATGACGACTAAATTAATTGCAAAAAGGTAAGTATATTATAGAAATAATAGTATTTATACGATCTTATAAAATATTCTTGTAATTTAGCAGCTGTATTATTAACTTCATGTCATTGCATTTTTGTTTTAATGTTACATATATCAATATTATTATGGCCTATATAATGTTATTAATATATTACAGAAACTATTAAACAATTTTCCAATGAAATATTAATAAAAAATATTTCGCATTTATGCGTATGATTACCAAAAACAATAAATTTGTCAGTAATACTAGTGCGCGGCGCTGTGGAGCGCGGGTATACACGGCGGCCTAGGAAAATGGTGTACTAACGCGCACTTGTGCGGGGCGCGGCGCTGCACTGCGCGGTTTTATCTGTCAAACTTGTTACCCGAACATGTAGATAAAATTGTCTTAGCAACATGTTGTTTGCATAATTTTCTAAGAGGAGAACTGACACTTGGAACTGGAGATGCTGATGATAACGCAAATACGATTTCTGTTTAAGATTTTAGACGCGTCAGAGGAAAAATAACAAATTAAGCTTTATCAACGCGTGAAATTTTTAAAAATTATTTTGTTTCTTCGGCTGGAAGTGTTCCGTGGCAAAATGAAGTAATAAATCAAGGGCGTAGAAATACATAGTTTTTATTTTGTAATAACTATCAATAAAATATTGTTTGTATTTATACCTGTGAGATTGCAGCAAACACAACCCTGATTCGGAAAAGGCGAACTTTTCCGAGTGCAGCATTCGGGTGTGAAATCCGCAGGCTGCGCCGCCGAACCTATCGCGCACTGTCGACTGCGCTGCGGAGTATGAGGCGCCGTTCAGGACATAATACAAACGATACAAATATACTAATTTCTTATTATATATACTAAAAACACTACTAAATACCCGAAAAACGATACAAATATACTCATTTCTTATGATATATACTAAAAACACTACAAAATATCCGAAAATATTGTATATGCACAAATATATCATTCTCGTATTCTCATAAAATGGATATATTGTGTTCTTGTATATTCTTGGATTTTGTCGTACATTTATAAATATACAAGGTAGGATTACGCTATTGAAATAGAGGTGGCGATGTATTTCATCTTACAAAAAGATAGATGGCACTAAATGGTAAACAGGAATCTGTAAACTTTATATGGAGCAAGGGTTGCACAAAATGCAATTAAAACCAGAGTGATACTAGCAGCCACTTCCCGAGTATAGTAAGTAGTAAGGGTGAAGAAAAATCAAAGTCCCACATATGACGTATTCATTTATACCTATTTATTTCCCAAACTGGACATATATGTGTGTATTGTGTATGTTATGTAATAAATAATAAAATATTTTTGTCATATGGTTTCAGTAGTTCAATTAATGCTCGTAAGATGGCGCTGATAATTTAAAAAGTATTAATATCTCGTAATTCTAATTAGTTATCAAGAAATAACTTTTAAATTTAGGTATTATTTGTAAATATAAATATTTAATGAACTGTAATAAAAAAGATAATTTTGACATGTTACTAGTGTCCCGAGAAAAGTCCATTAGAAATATATTATGTCTGCTTGACATCTAAGTCGAAGTTTTAATAACAAAATGTTGTTTTAAGCGTAACAAACACGGTGAAAATGTTTAATCCCTATTTCTGGACCATAAATAATAATAAATAAATAGGTTTCAACAAATTAAATGTTGTAAAAAGAAAGAAAATTAACAAAAAGAGGTACCTAATGACACTTATAGGATATATTATTAAATCAAGGTTTAAATACATTCATTCACTTTAAATATTTGTTTCTTATATTGTTTACAGGTATTTGTAATTTATTTATATTGTAATAAAGGATTTTCAAGGTTCAATAAAGAAAAACACAAACACATCATATTTGTTGCAAGTATTGTATATAACTCTTTATTTATAATAATATAGTACACACACATTGCATGTTTATACATATTTATTAAACTATATAGTCAATTTTATATTCTGTTGTTCAGGTTACTTGTAAAATCCTTCCGCATGTATGAATGCTATCTGTATCATAAATAACACTATTAGTATGTTCATTCATTGCTAAATTATCTCCCACATACACATCTGTAATTGTTATAAACATTCCACACTTGTCATCCGAACACTGTTCTCCAGGTTCTTGGAATTAACAATAAACACTTTAATTGTTGTCTCCAAATACATATTATCCTGTTGCATATCTTTCCTTGCTTGTTTAACAAATGACATAAACAAAAACGTGGTATGCATCTAACCTAAAACCATAAGACAGTGTTTATTCACTTATTATACCATATTAAATATACTCACATTTACACAAAGTACCTACCACAATACATAGTTTATTGTTATATACCATTTAACATCCTCGTAATTAGTTAATAAGTAAATATGAAGTAGTTTTATTGTAAAATTACAAAACATGGTAAAATTTTCTGAACAGCAATTGTCTGGTTTTGACGTTTATTTGAATTGCCGCCTTGTATCGCTAGTTGTCACTAATGTGCGTGCCGCTTTGAAATTATAACAAATAAATAATATACATTACAACAAATGTTTCCAGGTATAACACATAGTAGCACCCCCCGTAAGAAGGTGTGAAAAAATTCCTAAAGTTCACAAATTCAACATATATTCTTATATATTTCCTAAACGGCCTCGCGTGCCGCTTTGAAATTGTTATAAATAAATAATATACATTACAACAAATGTTTCCAGGTATAATACATAGTAGCGCCCCCCGTAGAAGGGTGAAAAAAATTCATAAAGTTCCAAATATGATGTATTCATTTATTCCTATTTATTTCCCAAACTGGTTCGAGTGCCGCTTTGGATATTCTTTAAATAAATAATATAAATAATAACAAATGTTTTCTTGTATAACAAACAATAGCGTCACCCGCAGGAGGTGGTATAAAAAATTATAAACTTCCAGACATAACATATTTTACATTTATTCCTGTTTATTTCTCATATTGTTTCGAATACCGCTTTGGAAATATTATTAATAAGTTGTATATAAAATAACAATTATTTTCATGTTTAACAAATAATAGCGTCACCTGTAGGAGGGGATGTAAAAAATTATAAACTTCCAGACATGACGTATTCTACATTTATTCATATTAATATCCCAAACTGGTTCGAGTGCCGCTTTGGAAATAAATAACAAATGTTTTCATGTACAATAATTAATAGCATCACCCATATGACAGGGCGAAAAATCATTTAAATAGACGAAGTTTAAACTTCCCATACTTTAGTTTTTTTCCCACGCACCACTAGATGTCACTTTGTTTGGAGATTTTATTTTTTTATTATTTATTTTATAAAATATCCCGCATGCCACTTTGAAAATATTATAAATAATTTATATGTATATTGTAACATATATAATCGTACAAAAGTATCACTCTGGTACATGTTATACCTATTTTAGCAATGTACTTAAATTATATAAGACAAGGATTTAAAGTAATTTACTTTATTTATAATATTATTTTATTGATTTTGAATTATCTACATTAAAGTTTAATATTTTATTAATTACAAATTTTAAATGTTTAAATTTGACGTTTCTTTGCTCTGCAGCGTCATCTATTAACAGCAATAAGAACTATTTAATACCAATATAAAATTAAAAGTAACTAAACCATCAAATTTATGTAGAGGTGAACAAACATTCCTGTATTCAATACTTTGATCAAAAATTGTTAGCAAAATACATAAGATCGTATACGAGCAAGATTACAGGCGCGTAAGGAACTTCTATTTGAAGACTGCATTTGCGGTGTTGAAGAATGCAGAAGTCAATGTTTGAAGCAGTTCATATAATATTATATTGTATTTTGAAGATTCGACAAGTGCATAATTCAATGCCTAAGCAGGGCAGTGTAAAATTATTTGAATGTTTCATGCACTCCCGACAATTTTACATGTTTATTAACTTTATAGTTTCTAAGTGAAAATATGTTATTATTATAAACCTTTATTTCCTTTCCATACAAACAATACAATAAAAATTAATAAAATATTTTATATAACAATGGACATGGTTGGACACAGGTCGCAGAATCTTCCACTCTTATACCCAATTTATGGTTAATTACAACTGATTTGTTATGTACTTGAAATAAATTTGTAAAAATTTTTGTAATAAATATTACACTAAATAAAATATTTTTTTTACTTTTAAATTCTGTTAAATTATTTAAACCAATGTTTCGGCAGCATAAACTGCTGTCTTCTTCAGAGTATTGAAAATACCACGAAAATATTTGTAGTAATTTGATAGTTGCAAGGTATGAGCCTCAACAAAGAGACCTACAGCCTATAGAGGATTCCGAACCACTCGGATACAACGGTATTTTATTTTTTGTTACAGGTTTGTCGTCACTGGGATATGAATCTTAGATCTCACACTCTGTTCAATGAGTCAAAGTGTGCTAACTAAGAATCCCACCATATTTATAATGCATACAGCCACCAATAGATCTAGATCTAGTTTCAATAAATTTAAAATTATTAAAGCATTTACAAATGTTTCAAATATAATTTTTAAACTGATAGATAAATATAAAATCCTTAAAGTTATTAAATTTTGTTTGTTATATTGAGGGCATAATGTAAATTTGATCTGCATGAATTTAAAATAAGCGCGCGTTGTTATTTAAATTTTGGTCATCCC
Organism: Stenolophus ochropezus; assembly: GCA_035578165.1. Lineage (NCBI taxonomy): Eukaryota > Metazoa > Arthropoda > Insecta > Coleoptera > Carabidae > Stenolophus > Stenolophus ochropezus. Next base: position 48,097,860 of record JAQOWZ010000002.1, on the reverse strand, counting down.
TCAACCTGTACTCTATTAACGAAATATCGAACTAACTAAATTGCTACAGGGAACTGTTTTACTTATTGCCATCTCGCGGATTGCGGCGTAACCCTATTCTGTATTCAATCTTTTTTGTCCGATATACAATTTTGACGTAAGACATAATTCAACATGTATTATTTCTAACCCTTCCTCATTTTGAGTATATTAAAGTTTTAGACAAAATAATTTGTCATATGTACTGTATATAACCCAACAATGATTGTATATTTGCGCAATTATAGCAAATATAGCGTTTAAATGAATGAAATATAAGAGAACATTTTGTCTCGAACGGCGCCTCATAGCGGAGCTTCGGCATATTTATTCTCTTGATAGAATAACGAGCAGGCCGCCGCGCCGTGCTCCGCTTTATCGCGCTTTGTCTATTCCCACGGCGCCTGGTTCGTGGCTTGTGGAGGATTTTTGGCTCGTTTGTACTAGCTCTGTCAAGCCATTCGCCCATTCAGTTGAAAATGAGTAATCGACGGAATAAGATTTCTGCTTGTGCAGCTGCTTATATCATTTTAAGAGGTGACTATTTAAAAAAACAACATACCAAAAGAAAAAGACGCTGGTGGATGACAAATATTCTCGGTGCTAGCCATTCGCCAACCACCTGTATTCAATTGTAGCTACTACTAAACTTCTAATAATAATATTAATAATAATAACAACATAATAATAATTAAGATGTAGATCAAAGATACAGGGAGGGTACTCAACACCCGAAATTTCAAACCTCGAATATTCACTCATCGAAAGTTTCACGTCTGGAATAGTACTATACTAGAAAATTCAAACACAGTAAAATGCGTACATCGGAAAATTCAAATCCAACTGTATTCAAACCTGGAACGATGCTTACACCGAAAGTTGCTTACACCAGTTTCAAATCTCGAAAACTAGTTCCTTGTTTTAAGAATTTATAAATAATGACATCGGAACCAGTTCGTCGTTCACAAAGAATTACGAAAGGAGTGCTACCTAAGAAATATTTTGATTTCGATATGAATTATGGTGAGTGGAAGCACAGAACAGAAAGCAAATCTGATGAAAATAATGAAGATATGAGAAGTTCATCTTCGAGGAAAACGTTTCAGAAAATGGAATTGGAAATAGAAGCGTCGAAGAAAATAGCAGAATTAGAAGATGCGAAAGAGGAAATTATAAAAAGAAACACGACAAAAAATATATGGCAAAATGCATAAGTAGAGATATGCAAAGGTGCTCATTTGAATTGATGTGTAATGCATATGTGACCACTTGGGCATACGGATATATAATTTTGTGGCGTTTCGGGCATACGGAGATAGGCATTTACGGATATTTCAGGATAAAGAGATTTTAAAATGTGCACGCTGCGACCACACCCAATAAGAATTTATTTTATTGAACTTGTTATTTTAACCTGTCATTATAAAATAAATAAAATAATTTAAAATATTTTAAATATAGCGCTGTAGTAATTTTATTATCAATAAACAATATTAAATGATTATTACAGTGTTATGTACAATAATTCATTACTTTCAAATTTCTATATTTATTTATTATATTTTAAATATTAAATTTGACTTTGAAACCCTATCTTCTTGCGTGATGAGCATGCGCACCAAGTGCACTGTAACAGCTGTGTGCGATGCAAGATATATCTCTATTACGCTTTCTTGAACGTGTGGATCGCGGAGGATCAGCGGTATATTACTAATAGGTATAGTTTGACAAGAGATCTCGAGTTGACGTTTAAATTATTTTATGGTTGTGGTATCTATTCAAAGTTTTTCCCTGAGTGAAAGAATTGAAAGAAATGTGACCTTTATGCGTTCTGCTATAGGGTATAGAATTGTACGAAATCCATTAGAATACACTGTTTGTTCCAGGTACCCAGCTAAGCACTGGATTTGGAAATCCCAAAGTAATATTAGCATACCTTACTTAGTATAGATGGATTACTGTACAACCTGGAAATAACTAGACAGGGATGTATTTAAAATTTTAATACCATGTTTTATGAAAAATACTCTAATAATTGTCACAAGTTGTAGTAACGTTGATGTACTCTTGGTAATAAGAACATTATGTTATAGCAGTTTCGCTTTTATGCAAAAATTGTTTGCAATTCCACGAAGATAATGATTATTGCTAAGAAATTAGCGGTATTAAAATTTTAAATACATCCCTGTCTAGTTATTTCCATGTCGTACAGTAATCCATCTATATTAAGTTAGGCATGCTAATATTACTTTGGGATTTCCAAATCCAGTGTTTAGCTGGGTATCTGGAGCAAAACTTTGAATACATACCACAACCATAAAACAATTTAAACGTCAACTTGAGATCTCTTGTCGTCCTATATATGTATACGAATAGCTGTACACAGGAATGGTGTGGCTAACATAAGAGAGAGATAGTTATATATAAAGTTTTGCTGTGGGAGAGGGAGAGGGATAGATGATTTGTACCACGTGACTTGTGGCAAGAAAGCATTAAGGAAATTATGAAATGTGGAATAAAATTAATAAAGCTGTTGATTTTTATAAATAATTTAATGAATAATTATTCATGACTTTATTTTAATAGTATAATAAACAAATTATTGTATTGCTAACTATGACTATTAAACTGAACTGTAATAAAAAAAAATTACATTCATTTCTATAAACGATTTTAAAAAAAAAAAAAACACAAGAAATTAATATTAAATATAAATACACGAGTATTAGTTGTATATTTTACTAGAAAATTGCAGTAGAACGTCGATAATCCGAACTAATTGTGACCGAGGTTGTACGAATTAGCAAATATTTCTACTAAATGTTTAAAAAGGCCTCAAAAGCAATATATTTCTGTAAACACAAATCTAAAATTAAAATTTTTAATGAAAAATATATACATGCATATGTAATGTAAACAAATACAATACTTTAGTTAGTTGCAAGAAATGAATCGGAGCTTTTCTTTTGAATTACTGTCGCCATTTAATTTTTTGGATTAGCGGACATTTCAATTATCAGGGATTGTATTAACGACACTCTACTGTACTTAGAACAATATTTACAAAAAAAAAGAATATCATAAAAGCGATAAATAAAATCAAAACAAAGATATCGCACATCATATAGAAAAGTGTCACAATTAAAAAATGCAAATATTTAGTAAAGCCAGAAAACTAATAAAAAAACAAATTCAAACATATGGAGGGACTGTGAGTAAAGAACAATTAAAACAGCCAGAATTAAAAATAGAAATGTGAAACTTTTACATAATGATAGTCAAATCTTGCGCATGTTTATTCTAAAATTTTGAGTTTTCACTTTTCTATATGATGTGCGATATGTAAAACATACTACAATCTATAACAAAATTAAAATTATCTGTTCTACTGGTTTTTAAAATGTATAATTTTTGTGTACTTATGTGTAATTCTTGATTTAATTTCATTTAATGATTTATTTCTACGATGTAGTCGGATGGTGAAATAAATGCTACTATTCACTTTTTCCTCAGTTCCTCATTTTTCGGAAAACTGAAAATATTAGTGGTATGAAATTGACATAACCACAATAAATTAATATACATATTTACCTGTGGAACGAAATCCCGCCTTTTACAGCACGTTCCGTGCAATTATATGCACAACATGCATGTACCATATTTATTAAACTTTACTAATTCACAGCAATAAGCAAAATATTTTAAAATTCGACAGCGTAATGACTGAAAATAACACGTTTCTTGCCACAAGTCACGTGGTTTTCTCTCTGTCTTTGTTGCACTATGCTAACCACAGACTGTCTCTCTTTAAGCCCCTTCCATTTACGAAGTATTATAAGTTCTATGGAAATAACATGGGAAACAGTTTTTTGCTGTTTCCATCTGTCCCGCTAATAAAACCAAATGTTGTGTAATATGGCCTTTTCTACCTGAAATATTTGATGAAAGAAATTGTATTTTGAAGGTTATCCTTCATATTTTCGAATAAGAAACATCTAAAACAAAATGCTCCATAGCCGAATGGATAAGAGGACGGATTCATAATATACTACTACATATTGGTATCACACCGAAAAATCGCTTGTTCTCCCTCGTTCCCGTTCCCCACCGATAGTATCGCTTTGAAACGCGAATTTTTACCTGTCGTTTTCATCTTTTGTCTCTCTTTTTCACGGCCCTTTTACAATGTTCTGTCTCTATCTTGTTGAAACTGACTATTCGTAATTATTGAATCGAAGTAGTTTGGTAAAATATTGATTAATTCTATTGTTCTGTCAATTGCATGACGTTTTTAATTATGTACGTTTATCTTAGACATGAGAGATACAGCGGATCATTGGGCTTTGTTGCTCGATTTTTGCGAACAGCACCCGCCAATTATCACTAATAAATTTTCCGGTGCAATAAACGGCCGGGAGGCACATTTACTTATAGTATTTTGTGCCATGGATAGAACAAAACTTTGTCCTATCGATCTTTGATAAGATCCTGTGGCAAAGAAATATAATGCTGCGAAAATTCTTAAAATTGGTGGTACGGAGTTCGTATGTGTGGATTGCGACATATGAGGCAATAATTGTTGTAGTAAATAAAAAACCATATCCTTTGTTAGTCTATATGGTTCTACAAATCGTGTATCCGAAACTGAAAATGGGTCGCTATTATTTCTCATGATTCTTCTTCGGATATTATTCACGAATATTTTGTCTTCTTTCTTTCTCTTCTACTTGTTGTAAAATGAATATTTGCACGGGTAACATCTACTTATAATAAAATTTAAGGACATAAATGATTTGTAACATAAATATATTTAAAATGATTACCTTCTTTGTTCAAAATATAATTTTTTAAAACGTCTTTTTGATCTGTCAGGTTGGCACATTCGTAACTGATGCGCGAATATTCGGAAAATAGTCAATGTTTACTGAAAAGGTAGTAGCATTTCCGAAAACACACGAAGTACAATTCTACTGTCGCTTGCGACATGGCATGCTACCAAATATGATTTCGACTCGCTTTTTACCTCCCGCCTATCAATATATAGATAAGGGAGGTATTGTTTTTAGTCAGATTTCTCGAGTATGAGTTTTCAACATATGAGCACGTATTAGGGTCCCTACAATACGATTTTACTATTTTTAACGTGATGTCTGTATGTCCGTGTGTGTGTGCGTGTGTGTTTGTCTGTGACGATTTTTCGTCCACGATAACTCCATGAGACATGTAAAAAATATAATATTTGATATTTATGACTTATATTCAAATATGATGAACTGATTACATTTTGACTACAATTGGTTAAACGGAAGTAGTACTTTATTTGAAGCTTTAAACCGTTTTTCCTAAAAAATACCTCTAAAACCATGTTTTCAGAAATTACGTATTGTTAAATATAAAGATTTTTTAATTTTCTACCGATCTGCATAATTACGTTTATATACAGGGTGGTGACCGCGACCCCGGAACATAGGACTTTCACATGTAAAATCATACTTTCTTAATTTCCTGCTTCCCTAATTATTTTAGGTAAAAAAGCTTCAAATAAAAGTTGTAGAGCATAAAATTCTACGTCAGAATAAATAAACAGAATTAATTTTACATGTCCTATAACGGCAGAAATTAAATATGAAAATACTGAAAATTAGCTCAAAATTAGGGATAGCCGTGGAAATAAAACAAAATTGCAAAGGAAAGATTGACGTTTTATCTGTCAGAAGAATATAATTTAAAATCGAATGTTAGTGATAATAAAACGTCAATCTTTTCTTTACAATTTTGTTTCATTTCCACGGCTATCCCTATTTTTGAGCTAATTTTCGGTATTTTCATATTTAATTTCTGCCGTTATAAGACATGTAAATTTAATTTTGTTTATTGATTCTGACGTAGAATTTTATGCTCTAGAACTTTTATTTGAATTTTTTTTACCTAAAATAATTAGGGAAGCAGGAAATTAAGAAAGTATGATTTTACATGTGAAAGTCCTATGTTCCGGGGTCGCGGTCAACACCCTGTATAACTTCTAGCTAGATAAATAAATTATAATAGTTTTATATATCGTTTAGGCTGAGGAATTTCGATAAAACAGATGAGTTATTCATATGTTCACAAAATTTGACATGTGATGTCAAATTTGATGTAAGTAAGTATAAAAGATAAAATAAGTAAAAATGAAGTAATTTAATTGTAAAATTTAAAAAGATGGAAGAAATGTATTAGGAATGTATTTGCATGCATGAATCAAAGTTCGGTTCCAGTTTTACTAACGTCAAAAATAGCTGTCATATTGGTCATACAAATTTTATAAAGGAAATTTTAGGTATGAAATGAATTAAAAATATTCTTAACTGCAATAACACACTAATTTTAAAACTACAAATTAAATGTATTGAAAAACTTATATAGAATATATTACTACAGTGGCGGGAGGTATTGTGTTGGACACATCAGATTTTTTTGTTTGACATTGGAACTATAGAATTTTATTTGGCGTGATCCCTACACTTGGTTCGAGACCACCTCGACCCTATTTTTTTTTTAAATTAAATTATACTTAACAAAATATAAAGTATAAAATTTAAAAATATGATTTATATTAGAAATATTTGAGCTATAAATTAAAATTTAGTAAATAAAAAGTCTATAAATTATTATTATGATACATATATTTTCCTTGTTTCCCATATTATGAAATTCATTTCATAACATTAAAAATTAAAAACCATATTTCATTCTTATAGTATAAAACAACTCATATTGTTTAAAATAAATCACTAACTCACAAACAGTATTCCCGAAGATTCAAAGTTGTTTGCACGATGCAGAAGATTATTGTATTTCTGTGTGTTTGTGTTTGTAAGTAGCAATAATTCTTTGATAGATGATTATTAAATGAATTTATTATAGATATATTGTTGCAATCAAAGAATTGTGAAGGGATTGTTCTTTGTGATGAAAATGGCGGAATGGTTGAAGTAAATAAAGTTCCACGTAATATAGATCCTGGTGTAAAAAGATTCAACACTATAGAGGAATGCTTACGATACCAGAACCAGAAAAGACGTCGTTCAAGAAAAAATCATGTTGTAATGAATGTAATGTAAATCCACATCCACAATAAAAATTTTAAAAGAACGCACCCATTTTATTTGACGTTTTTAAAATGTAAATTATTTGTCAAAGTGATGGATTCATGGGAAAATTATAGTTTTACACATATTCAAAAAGTTTTAATAAAGATTCATAAAAAATTGAATTTACTTCCACATGAAATTGTGTGTAAGTATAAAAATATGAAGCATATCTCTTTCTTAATATATTTTGAAGTTGAAGATTGCTTTGCTGTCAACGATCGCATAGAAACATTACTAAAATATTTGGAAAAAGAATTAAAAAGGTATGGAATGTACAATCAGTATAAAGTCGTACCAAAGAGTATCAGAAGAAAGCAGTTATTGTATTTACTTACCATATACTTAAATAAACCAAATGTACGAATTGATTACTAAATGACAATAAAAAATTAATCAATTTTTTTTCAGTTTGGCGCAGGTGATGCCTACTCCCAATATTCTATTTCTTACCGCCCTGATTTTGAAGATCAAAGGTTTATATTATATAAAAAACTAATATTTTTAATAAAAACAATACATTTTAGTTTAAATTTAAGAGATTCTGTAAAACAGCTTGCCTCTATAGAGACTGAAAATTTTAAAAACTTCTACATACAGTACCAGTTATACAGTGCAATTCTACGCAAAATAAATTTGGAATTAAATGGTACTTTATTTATTAAGTACGACTCTTCAACCATAATAAAAAATATTTGTACAGGATTCGATGAAACAATTACCGATCCAATTCTCAATGTATTGATTATTGGTTTATGCATACGGTTAAAAAAAATAACTCAAATTTTGATACACCACTTGAACAACAAAGGATATGTCTTCTTAAATTACTGGCTGCCAATCTTACAGAAAAATGCAACAAGGTATTTTATCATTTATCCACACTAAAATAACATGTTAACTTATATTTTTTCCAGATTTCATTATTGGAAATGATAAACGATTCATCACATACAAATAAATTTACAAAATGTGAAAAATATCCAAGAGAAATTTGGGAAAAAGTCATAAACATTGGCCCAAAACCAGATTTAATGACACCTGTTTATGTTAATTATCCCTTGTTTATTACAGAACTGTAAGTATTTATACTAATAGCTCCATATTTTATTGATAAATAATAATAGTTCTATAACCTTACTCAATAACAATTTATTTAAAATTCAAGACTTTTCAACAAAAAGATATTCAAGCTAATAAATATAATAATAACACAAATTATAATGACAAGGTACGAAGTACTTACTAATATTTACTACATATTTTGTAAACTCGTCAGAAAATATATTAGAAGAGACATACGAAAGAAAGAGGAAGAATTAGTAGATAACTTATCAACGAACAATCATTCAACAAAGAAACTGATGCAACAGCTCTCTATCGGAACACAGTGGATTCCAAAACTAAAAAAAGGTAATAATTTAATATTTCAACGGGATAATATTCTAAAAATTGCCAGCGAGTTCTATGAAAAATTATACTCATTAGAAACAATAGTACCAACACCTGAAGATAAATTAGAACAAGAACAGCCAACAGAAACACTCCTTTTCCTGTTTGAAGAAATAGAAGCTGTAATCAACGAATTAAAACCTGATAAATGTCCGGGTGAAGATTATATATTTAATGAATTAATAAAAGCTGGGAAAGAAGAGCTCTTGTTAGAAATATATTATACAACGAACGGTCACTATGTTTTTACATCAATTAAGTAGTTAGTCAGTTGTTCCAAAGTCACCTGTCAGTTCGTATTGATCTCATTGTACATGTATATTAATAAATCTGTGTGTTCGAGTTGTTTAATTCACATTGAATCGTCCCTTACGGTCCAGGCATTTACTCAACAGCTCTTAATCCCTTTGCAACTACTATTTAATAAAATTCTAACCACTGAAGAAATTCCTAACCAGTGGAGGAAAACAACATAGACTTTATTACATAAAAAAGGTGATAAAGCAAATATAACAAACTATAGACCAATCAGCGTTATTCCTACCATATATAAAATTTTTGCAAAGCTTATTCAGCGCAGAATTTAACTAAACTTGGAAGAATATCAGCCGGAAGAGCAGGCTGGATTTCGTAGTAAAAGATCTACACTTACAAATCTTCACATAATTAATCAGCTCATAGAAAAAAACAATGATTATGAAATTAATTTATATTTAGGATTTATAGATTTTCATAAAGCTTTCGACTCCATAAGTCACAGTCAGCTATGGAAAGCACTAAAAGACGCAAATGTAGACGCTGAATATATCAGAATAATTGAATAATACGTAACATTTATAAGAACAACACAGGACAAATCAAATTAGAAAAAATTGGAAATCCATTCAAAATAGCTAAAGGAGTAAAACAAGGTGATCCACTGTCACCTGATTTATTCAATTGTTACTTACAATATGCTATGAAAAATCTAAACTGGGATGATGGTGGTATAAAAATCAATGGAAGTGCACTTACGAATCTAAGATTCGCCGACGATATTGTTATTATCGCCACTACACCACAGGAACTACAAAAACAATTGACAGAACTAGATAACCTATGTCAAAAAGTTGGACTAAACATTAATTATGAAAAAACAAAAATTCTGACAAACTCGCAAATAGTTCCTATAGCGATTCAGAATACATATATAGAATATACATCAGAATATAACTATCTAGGACAAATAGTATCATTTCAAAACAGATTACACAAAGAAATAGATAAACGCACGTCCAACGCCTGGAAGAAGTATTGGTCACTAAAAACTGTATTTAAGAATAAGAAAACATCATTATACACTAAAAGGAAAATATTCGACACCTGTATTAGTCCCGTATTAACATACGGATCACAAACATGGGCAATGTCCAAAAAAGACAATAATAAAATCAAATTCCAGCAAAATCGTATGCTTATAAGCATGCTAGGAAAAACATGGAGAGATAAGATTCCAATTAATGAACTGTACCATATCACAAAAATATCAGACGTTACTTTAACAATGAAGCATCTAAAGTGGACCTGGGCAGGCCATATCATGAGGCAAGAAACAGGTTGGAGCAGAGAAATCACTGACTGGGTACCTTTAGACAGAAAAAGGAAGCGAGGACGACGAAAAATAAAATGGCACAATGACTTTAAATTGTTTGCAGGCAATACTTGGCCAACAGCAGCAAGAGATCGAGACACATGGAGGCAACTGGGGGAGTCCTTCGTCCGTTAGGGCAACCATTCATTGTAAATTAATTGTAAAATACTCTTAAATAATATATATTATAAAATAGTTACAACTACAAATAAACTAAATTTTATGTATTTTAACAATGGTAATAAAGGGAATAATAATAATAATTAACAAAATGTACTTATGCATGTTTAGTTACCATATAAAAAAAATGTTATTTTCTTGCGGTATCTGCTTTATCTTTTTAAGAACTATGTTCAACTGTGCTCCGTACCACCAATTTTAAGAATTTTTGCAGCATTATATTTCTTTGCCACAGGATTTTATCAAAGATCGATAGGACAAAGTTTTGTTCTATCCATGGCACAAAGTATTATAAGTAAATGTGTAAATGAAGTTAGCCAGCTTATTGTAGACCATATGTCTGATATTTGGATAAAGTTTTCAATTACTAAAAAACAATAATAAAGCATACATTTATGCAAAAGTTTCAATTTCCCGGCACAATTGGTGCCATTGATTGCACTCATGTGGCAATATTAGCTCCTAGCATCGAAGAGCATAATTATTTAAACCGAAAAGGGTTCCATTCGAAAAATATACAGATAGTAAGCACCTACAGATATTATAATTTGCCAATGGCCTATAATTACTCGTATTTTATCTTTCAGATATGCGACGCCAATTTAAAAATATTGAATATTAATTCGCGTTACGCAAGAGCGACTCATGATGCCTTTATTTGGATAAATTCCATAATACATGAGGAATTAGCTCGTTGTTACGATGAGGGTGATCATAATTCATGGTTGATTGGCGACTCCGGATACCCTCAACAGCCATGGCTATTATGACGCCAGTTTTAAATGTAAATCCGGGAACACCGGAGGACCGGTATAATCAGCGTCATGCTTCTGCAAGAAATTGCATTGAACGTTGCAACGGTGTGCTTAAGACTAATCATATCATATTAGAAGATGGGCAAGTAGATAATGGACGTAATTAATTTGTATTTCATTTTTATATTTTATCTGTACAACTTCTAAATGAGAAATGTTTCGTGTGTTTGATTATTAGTTTGTATGAGTACTCATTAATTTGTATTGGTTTTGATATGTAGAGCGGTGTTTAATTGCTTGATAGGATCCACAGTCTATCTATACCTAACGGTATTGCAATAAACAAGTAGTATTTATAATTTACTATATTTCTTTATTAAACTTTGCCTTAATACATAAATTATGACTAGACCAAACATTACTCCATCAAAAGGTAACTTTACATTCTCAGATTTCATTTAGATTTATTATCTAACAAAACAACTAAAAATTTTCTGAAATTAATGTCATATTGTCATTAATTTTGTTCAGAACAGCTAATACTTCGTTGTGCATATCTCTAATATCTTTTGAAAGTTCTGTCGGCTTATTTTTTGGTTTTGCAGGTTGTGACAGAACTTATGATATTTTTAGAGCCTATATTGGGGGATTTTATTTGCGATGTCGAAATTCGAGTCGATGTTGGAGGTGGAGTGATGTCATGCGTCAAACAAGAGACTCGGTATTTATACGAGCCTTTTTACGCGTTTTTACTTGCGTTTCGGACGAAATTTCGGTTGTTGGAGCAATGTAATGTGGAAAAAAATAAACTGTAGCACTTGGGCGAGTATTCAGAGGTGCTTCAGATGAAAGAACGGACACATTTGTAGCATCTAGATTTTTCAAGTTTCATATCATGATCAGCTTGATCTACTCCGCACACAGTTATGTCATCAAGATAAGCGAATACTCCTTGTAAATTTTCTTTGGAAATGATAGTATTGATTGCGCGTTGGAAAGCTGCTACTCCGTTTGTGACACCAAATGGTATTCTGCGAAATTGGTATAAGTTTCCTTCTGCTTCAAATGCCGTATAAAGTTTGTCACATTCTAAAATTGGGATTTGATGGTAGGCGCTTTTTAAATCAATTTTACTGTAGATTCGATACTTGGCTATTTTTGTAATTATGTCTTCAATATTTGGCAAAGGATAAGCGTCCAGCTGTGTGTATTTGTTTATTGTTTGTGAATAATCTATACACATTCGTTTTTTATGATTTTCGTTTGAAATGATTAGAACTTGCGCCCTCCAAGGCGATTGACTCGGTTCAATTATTCCATCTGTTAGTAATTTCTTTATTTCGGTGCTAATAAATTGCATGTCGTCTTCTGAATATTTTCTTGACTTTACAGCTACTGGTTTACACTCAGGTAAGAGATTTGTGAAAAGACTTACTGGTTCTATGTCAGCACATGTTAAGACACATAATTTCAATGGAGCCCGTGGTCCACCAAAATACATTTCAAGAGTATTATGCATCTTCAAAATGTCGTGACCGAGAATAACATCAGCGCATAATCCATCCATTGTCATTAAATCAACTTTGAATTTTTGACTTTTCAGTTTTATTTCTAATGAACAGATTCCGTCAACTTTTGAAACCAAATTTGTTGTGGCCATAGTAACAGTTTGTGAACATGGGATCTTTTCCAGATTATATTGATTTACTATGCGATTATTTATGAAACTAGCGGTACTACCAGTGTCAATAAGTGCTTTGGCCGTTATCTGTCCATTTATAACTATGTTGACAGTGGCATTACTTAGATCGATCGTAGCGACAGTGGAGCACGATGATAATTGGGATTGAGTTTGTGATACGTCTGATAGCGATTGAGTCTTTACATCTTCAGTTGAGTTAACTTGTATAGCGAAAGCCGTTTGATTTCGTTGTCTGCTTAGGCATACTTTAGCAAAATGTCCTCTTTTACCGCAGTTATTACATGTAGATCCAGCGGCTGGGCAATTTTTGCGATCATGTCGTTTGTTACCACAAAAATACACAGTTCATCCTTTGTTGATTTACGGTTATTGGAAATAGCAGCGTTGATGAAAGAATTATTATTTCGTTGACAATAATTCTCATTGTGTAGTTGTGCCATTTCTAACGCCTGTGCTTGTTTGTGTGCCTCATCTAAAATAAGGGAGCTGTTCTCAAGTAGCCTTTGTCGAATGGCCGGTGTGGAAAGTCCAGATATAAATGCATCTCTAACTGCATCCTTTTCGTTTTGTTCCGCGGTTACCGCTTTAAATTGGCAGTCTTTGGCTAGTAATTTAAGGGCTTGCAGATATTGATCGATTGTTTCGCCCGGTTGTTGTCGTCTTGTCGCAAGTTTCTGTCTTGAATATAGCTCATTCGGTGTTTTTAAGAACAGCGCGTCAAGTCTAGACAAGACAGTATCATAGACAGAACAATCTTTGATGTAGGCGTATATGGCTGGCGATAAATGGTTCACAAGAAGTTGAAGTTTTGTTTCTTCCGTGACAGGTTTTTCATTAGTAGTTATGGCAGCTAGAAAGTTTCCAAATGTATTTTTCCAGTGGGTCCACTGAGGGGACTGATCCACTGACGAGGAAGGATCTGCATCAAAACGTTCAGGACGCAAATATTTATCCATTTCAAGTTTTCTTTTTTTATTAATTTTGTTCAATAAATTGTTATATGATAATAAAGAAAGGAACCCGTAAATTAGGTTTTATTGAACAAAATTACACTACGTGACATTGACATATTCTATAAACTAATTTTGTTTGATAAACAATTTATGATCACTAGATCACCACAGTTTGTAATAGGGCTCGGTACATAAAAATTTTGTGAGGGATATGACTCGTCGAAGGGAACAGAGTCAATGATAATTGGTTCATTAGAAATAGGTAAATCATTTGTCAAATTTTGTGTAGAATTTCAATTTGAAGGAATTCCTATCTCCTTTATTGTTGTGTTTCCTTCGACAGCTATTCAGCCCATTAAATTAATCAATCTCTCTTCATGCGATGTTATAATTTTCGTTGAAATTGGTCCTCCACCTGTTTTGGTTTTGTATTGGCCAAGTTTACAAACTTTCAATTTAGTTTTAGATTTCCAATCAGTGAGAGACTGCACGTAGAATAGAATATAAGTAAAGTTAAGCCTTATTATTAATACATTACAAAAGTCACCTTCTTCCAATCTTCTACAGATTTTTCACCATACCCTAACGAATTCAATTTTGTGACCAATTCCAACCATAACGATTTACTCTCCTCCCGGCTGTTTATTGCACCGGAAAATTTATTAGTGATAATTTGCGGGTGCTGTTAGCAAAAATCGAGCAACAAAGCCCAATGATTCGCTGTAACTCTCATGTCTAAGATAAACATACATAATTAAAAACGTCATGCAATTGACAGAACAATAGAATTAATCCATATTTTACCAAACTATTTCGATTCAATAATCACGAATAGTCAGTTTAAACACGATAGAGACAGAACATTGTAAAAGGGCCGTGAAAAAGAGAGACAAAAGATGAAAACGACAGGTAAAAATTCGCGTTTCAAAGCGATACTATCGGTGGGGAACGGGAACGAGGGAAAACAAGCAATTTTTCGGCGTGATACCAATATGTAGTTTCAAAGCGATAATCGCCATGTGTAATGTCAAAAATATAGAATTCTATTCGACGTGATCCCACTACACTGGTTCGAAACCACCTCGACCCTATTTTTTTTTAATTAAATTATACTTAACAAAATATAAAGTATAAAATTTATAAATATGATTTATATTAGAAATATTTGAGCTATAAATTAAAATTTAGTAAATAAAAAGTATATAAATTATTATTATGATACATATATTTTCCTTGTTTCCCATATTATAAAATTCATTTCATAACATTAAAAATTAAAAACCATATTTCATTATTATAGTATAAAACAACTCATATTGTTTAAAATAAATCACTAACTCACAAACAGTATTCCCGAAGATTTAAAGTTGTTTGCACGATGCAGAAGATTATTGTATTTCTGTGTATCTGTGTTTGTAAGTAGCAATAATTCTTTGATAGATGATTATTAAATGAATTTATTATAGATATATTGTTGAAATCAAAGAATTGTGAAGGGTTTGTTCTTTGTTATCCCAATGGCGGAATGGTTGAAGTAAATGGTAATATTCAATATAATTTAGATCCTGCTGTAAAAAGATATAACACTGTAGAGGAATGCTTACAACACCAGAAAAGACGTCGTTCAAGAAATAATAATTATGTTGTAATGAATGTAAATCCACATCCACAATAAAAATTTTAAAAGAACGCACCCATTTTATTTGACGTTTTTAAAATGTAAATTATTTGTCAAAGTGATGGATTCGTGGGAAAATTATAGTTTTACACATATTCAAAAAGTTTTAATAAAGATTCATAAAAAATTGAATTTACTTCCACATGAAATTGTGTGTAAGTATAAAAATATGAAGCATATCTCTTTCTTAATATATTTTGAAGTTGAAGATTGCTTTGCTGTCAACGATCGCATAGAAACATTACTAAAATACTTGGAAAAAGAATTAAAAAGGTATGGAATGTACAATCAGTATAAAGTCGTACCAAAGAGTATCAGAAGAAAGCAGTTATTGTATTTACTTACCATATACTTAAATAAACCAAATGTACGAATTGATTACTAAATGACAATAAAAAATTAATCAATTTTTTTTCAGTTTGGCGCAGGTGATGCCTACTCCCAATATTCTATTTCTTACCGCCCTGATTTTGAAGATCAAAGGTTTATTTTATATAAAAAACTAATATTTTTAATAAAAACAATACATTTTAGTTTAAATTTAAGAGATTCTGTAAAACAGCTTGCCTCTATAGAGACTGAAAATTTTAAAAACTTCTACATACAGTACCAGTTATACAGTGCAATTCTACGCAAAATAAATTTGGAATTAAATGGTACTTTATTTATTAAGTACGACTCTTCAACCATAATAAAAAATATTTGTACAGGATTCGATGAAACAATTACCGATCCAATTCTCAATGTATTGATTATTGGTTTATGCATACGGTTAAAAAAAAATAACTCAAATTTTGATACACCACTTGAACAACAAAGGATATGTCTTCTTAAATTACTGGCTGCCAATCTTACAGAAAAATGCAACAAGGTATTTTATCATTTATCCACACTAAAATAACATGTTAACTTATATTTTTTCCAGATTTCATTATTGGAAATGATAAACGATTCATCACATACAAATAAATTTACAAAATGTGAAAAATATCCAAGAGAAATTTGGGAAAAAGTCATAAACATTGGCCCAAAACCAGATTTAATGACACCTGTTTATGTTAATTATCCCTTGTTTATTACAGAACTGTAAGTATTTATACTAATAGTTCCATATTTTATTGATAAATAATAATAGTTCTGTAACCTTACTCAATAACAGTTTATTTAAAATTCAAGACTTTTCAACAAAAAGATATTCAAGTTAATAAATATAATAATAACACAAATTATAATGACAAGGTACGAAGTACTTACTAATATTTACTACATATTTTATAAAGGGTATTAACAAAATGTACTTATGCATGTTTAGTTACCATATAAAAAAAATGTTATTTTCTTGCGGTATCTGCTTTATCTTTTTAAGAACTATGTTCAACTGTGCTGACTTTGTCTGCAAAATCATGTTTTCTAGTCTTTGGTGCTCGTAAATAGGAAATTTTTTATTTTTGTTTAAATTTGGTGAACATTTTTATATTTTTATTAGTTAGACTATTATAGTTCAAATTAAACAAAATGTCATAACTAAACGATTAAGGGCGGTAGGTCAATTTTGATCATAATTGTATTCATATATTTACAGACACAGGTAAAAAAAATTGTATCACTATTTCAACACTAGTCAGTCTCTCATTATAACCACATTATTTTTAGTGTTTATATTTACCTCGATATTTACAGTACAAATAGTGTAAATTTTTAGTGTTATTATATACTGCTTGCAGTTTTGTGTTGTGTACATGCCTTAGTGTTACTGTACAGTTCGTTAATTTAATAAATAGTGTTGTTTCATAGTGTTTTATTTGTTAACCATATTAAAATATATGACAAATAATTTTATCCAAAAATTTTATTAAAAAAATAATTTCATAGCATGGATATTCTATTTTCTTTTCGTATCACTTGAATATCGTCAGGCAGAGGAAATATAGTAGTGGTATGCGCAATAGCCTTCTCAGCCATTTTTTGTATTGAAAAATGTTTCCTAAAATATAAAATAATGTTGTTATCGAACTAATATTTTATTAGAATAAATTAGTTAGAATAAACTAAAGCTATTTAAAAAACAAGTACCTTACTTTAATAAAAGTCTTATATTAAAAAATCATTGACTTCAGAATCATTCATATTCCTTAATATTGAATTATTTACATATTCAATTCTCCATTTTAAATCTCTTAAATTTGGAACAGTTTTATAATGTGATTAGAGAACTGATATTTGATTGCACTTTCTACATTTTCTTACTGTTTACTCACTACAGTTTATAAGTCTTTTCCTATTTCAATATTTAATGTTTCACTGCTTTATTTTATAAGTAAGTTCTTGTACTCCTAAAACCATACGGGTTATCAGAAATATTCAGTTAATTTACTCGTCATTAATTATTACCTAATTTTTTATGTTGTTATCGAACTAATATTTTAGAATAAATTAGTTAGAATAAACTAAAGCTATTTAAAAAACAAGTACCTTACTTTACTAAAAGTCTTATATTAAAAAATCATTGACTTCAGAATCATTCATATTCCTTAATATTGAATTATTTACATATTCAATTCTCCATTTTAAATCTCTTAAATTTGGAACAGTTTTATAATGTGATTAGAGAACTGATATTTGATTGCACTTTCTACATTTTCTTACTGTTTACTCACTACAGTTTTTAAGTCTTTTCCTATTTCATTATTTAATATTTCACTGCTTTATTTTATAAGTAAGTTTCTGTACTCCTAAAACCATACCTACGTGTTACCAAAAATATTCAGTTAATTTACTCGTCATTAATTATTACCTAATTTTTTATTCTCATACAAAAAAAAAATAGATTTTTGGAGTTACTTGCGGAAGAAAAAGAAAATATAATAATGGAAGAGGAACAAATATTCAAAACAAAAATTATAATTTTAAAAAACGAGGCTTTGGAGACCATTCAAGCAATTAAAACTCACATAAATTATTTGAAAGGTGTTGACGAATTTTTAAACAACTACAAAAACGAGTTTAAAGTCAGCTATAATGTCACTGAGGTATATTGGATAATTATATATATTGAACGTACTATATTACTTTGAAATTTTAGAATGAATTTTATCGACAAGAAATACTAAAGAATGATATAAACAAAGTAATTTTACAAATAAAAAAAACTACACTATTAACAGATTTAGTTATGAAAGAAATGAATAGAGAAATAGAAGAACGAACTACACAAATAGAAGACCTGAAAAAATTCATAAACAAAATCAACAACCAATATCAACAATGTGTCAAAAATAAAGTGTATTATGTCTTGTAATAAAAATAAAGCTGTTAGAAATATTTATTGCAGTTTAATTACATATCATTAATCAACCACACCATATATAGAAAAAGAAGCTATGAAGCATAATTGGGGCACATTTTTCTTGATAATTTTTGCTACAAATAAATATTTGCCTGCCATAGTCATGATTGGGAAATTTGTAACATCTATGAAAAAGTTTTCAAAGTGGTAGTACCCCTAAAACAATACACTTTATAATCACAATGAAAATGTAATTCTTATGTTAATCTTAAATATTTATTTCACATTATTATCATTACGATCCTATCATTATTATCTAGTGTGGAACTGACATTAGTTAGAAAATAGGGGGGTAACGAAAATTTACTCATAATTACTGCGAAGTAATGATAACTCAGGTCAAAAACGATTATTTTTTCAAAATTCAAAGTACAGGACATCATCAGCAAACGCTAAAGTAAAACTTAATTTATTTTTATGTCAAAATTTAACTTTACGGACTCATCTATCTAATACTACCTATTATATTTCTGCAGTTTATTTTAGCACTACCTAAAATAACAAACATATTATTCTATGCATCCTTTTTTCGAAGACTGTCAGAATAGTTTCGACTATTCTGTAACCTCGTTGTGGATAAAGCAAGAAACCTGAATTTTCAGTGATCATTACATGCTGTACGTTTGAATGACTTTTGACTCGGTAAGCTTAGTCAAAAAAGTAACATTCTCACGTACTAAAAACACCTTCTTCACGCTGTTAATACAAAAATAACTATTTTTTCAATTAAAACATTGATAAATCAGACATTTCACATATTTACTATGTTTATCCCGATAGTTTGAACCCGGTTGAAATTTGACCCGATTGAATTTCAAGGTTAAACCTCTTGCTTTTATCTCTCTCTTATTCTAGCGGGTTGAACCTACGAGTAAATAGAAACAGGAGAGAACATATCATAACAACCTAGGCGACGGAAGTACGATAAAAGTGGTTTATAGGAGTGGGGAGAACTGTCACACAAATGCATCTCATTATTGTACATTTTATATATAGTCTATCACACCCAATTGTTTAAATAAATATCTTCAAATGAAACACATTACTGCAGAGATCTAAGCACAAACAATCACGCTAAAACATATATCAACAGACCTAACCTGCAAAATGTGGTTTATATCATGGCTGACTTCCGTCGCGTCTTCTACCTATTCTTACCTATGATACATTCTCTATCTCTCCTGTTTTTAATTTGCTCGTAGAATTGAACTGATTTTATTTGGACCAGATCATCGGCGAACAAATTCATATGTATTTATGAAATGTCAATTTGCAAGGTTACATTTATTTAATTTCGTGGTGAATGTTAATATATTTTATATTAAAAGTATGTAATAATAATAAAAGTTATCCGAATGATAAACTGAACAATGTTCATAACCTCATAACAGTAACCAACCAAACTCGAATGAAATTAGTTTCAAATCTTCAAGTGGGTTGAGCGTTTATCCGGGTATAGTAAATCTGGTTGAACAAGCTCAACCCTTTTATATTTTAGGGTCGAGTTCAACAATTCAATCCGGTTGAAAATGCGTTTATTCCGATCATTTCAACCCACTATAACTTCAATTGGGTCAGATCAACCCATTTTCAAACTGGATGAAACTATCGGATTATATGTAGTAATTGTCTTTATTGTAATCTATGTATATGCAACCAGTATTACAGTAATAATAAACTGGTTACTTGAATTTGATATTGTAGTGGGTTCTTGGTGGAACATATTTGAATATTAGTAAACAATAAATTGATTGACTCCGTAGACTACATATTACTTTCCTAGTTTTTTACAGATTGTTATAAATTTAATTGTAAAATAAATTGTGACTTACTGCTTTAATAGGACATCCTCTGTTAGCTCCTGCTGCATCTATGATTTGTCTCCAAGTGTTACCCAACAATAAATAAAGATTGTTACAGGCATCATCTCTTCTATAATGAAAGAAGTTTCTTTTCCACCCTCCATCACCCCATAATCGAAGTTCTAAATCTATCTGTCAAACATACAATAAATTTCCAGCCCATTTCTTATAAATTTTAAACGCAAATAAGAAATCTATTACCAATAAAATTAAATATATAATTTCTAGATTTTGTACATACACTGAGAAAAAGGAAATATTTGAATTTAAACGTTTGTACATTTTAATTTTTACCTCCGGCCTATCAATATATAGATAAGGTAGTTATTGTTTTGGTCAAATTTCTCGAGTGCGAATTTTTAACATTTGAGCACGAATTGGAGTCCCTACATTACGATTTTACTATTTTTACCGTGGTGTCTGTATGTCTATGTGTGTCTGTATCCGTGTGTTCGTGTTGTCTGTGACGATTTTTCGTCCACGATAACTCCAATACGATACTTGTAAAAAAATAATATTTGATATTTAAGAGTTATATTCAAATATGATGAACTGTTAGATTTTGACTACAATTGATTACACAAAAATAGTACTTTACATGAAGCATTAAACCGTTTTTTCTAAAAAGACGCATCTAAATTCCATTTTTTGGAAATTACTTTATTATTAAACATAAAGATTATTTAGTTTTATACAGTAGTACATAATTACACTTTTTATAACTGGCTAACAGAAAATACATATTAATTATATTAAATTTACACATCGTTCAAGATGAGGAATTTATATAAAACAGATGAGTTATTCCTACGTTTACAAAATTTGACATATGCTGTTGTTGAATTTGACGTAAATAATTTTCAAAGATAAAATAAGTAAATATGAAGTTTCTTATTGAAAAATATAAAAAGATGGAAGAAATATATAAGGTATAAGGAATAGATTTTAGTTTTCTTCGGTTTCCGATATATAATAATTTAAAGTAAAAAAATTTCAGGTATGAATTGAATTAAAAATATTTTGAACAAACTAATTTTAAACTTAAATATTTATGTAGGTAATAAAGAATTTTATATATAATATTTTACTACAGTGGCGAGAGGTAATGTGTTGGACACATTAAATTTTTTATATATTAATTCAGGACAAAATAACTTTAATAAAAATATGCTATATTTGCAATAAAAATTAAATCACTTTAATTATTTATATTTCATTCAAAATATATATTTTTTTCATGCAATATATATTGAATTAAAACTCATTTTTAAAATTGTATTGTTCATGAATGAAGATAAATTGTACACTATGGAATATGCAAAACGTTGAAACTGAGTGTTATTTAATTCTAATACTTTTTCTCAGTCTAATTCTTAGAAGATACGATCATATTCAGAAAAGGGTGCTCTTACCTCAAATTGTCGATTGAATTCTTCATAAACAGTGATGTTCATATTAACCCCTGTATGGGTTCGGTTATATTTTTGTGTATTTAAATTAATTTTGAATCTGTTATCTTCTTCAGTGCCACATGTTGCAAAATGTTCTATATTTGCTACAACTTTTTCATTTTTTTTCTACAATTTTATAATTATATTCATTGCTATAATAACATAAATAAACTTACAAAAAATCTTCCATCAACAAAAGATATTGTTAAAATAAGTGTCAGAGACAACAACTTGTCCATTTTGATTGTTACTAACCATGAATGATTTGCGCTTATAAACATTTTAGGAATTATTAAAAATAGATTTAGATTTGACACAGATAAAATATATATTTAGTAATTTTGGATATCAAGGAAATACATCAAAATGAGATCAATTTTTTTGTTTATTTGATAAAAATAGAATATTGAATAATTGTTATGTTTGGGATTTAGGGGAAAAAATAAACAAATATATTCAGCATTAATATATTAGGAACACATTAATTCGTTAACAAAAATAAAATTTGACAATATATTACAATTTTTTGGCTTTTAATAAACCCAGGTACCCTCATCACATAGGACCGTACTAAAAAATTTCCCCAAGCTAAACTGCAGCCCAAATTAAAGTGTTACGATTTTAGAGGTCCTAAAATTGTTATTTATATACCACGAGCAGTATGTTTATGCTTACAGGCAGTAACATAATGCTCCGTGATACATAACAATATTTTATGTCTTACTAGAGTATTAATAAATAAATTTTTCATGACGTCATTACGATCACAATGGGGGACATAGATTTGTAGTTTTTTAAATTTTAATCATTTATAAATCAATTTTATATAATTACAATTAATTTCATAATTAATATCATAAGAGCCATGAATTTATCCGTAAATTTACAAATAGTTGTTGCGTAGTAACAGACAAATGAGTGTCAAAAATCATTTTTGACCCGAGTTGTTGTTACTGCACAGGAATGAGGTCTTGCAAAAAAATAAGTGAACCTTTTTTGTTTAAATTGAACTTACAACGTCTAATTTGTTGCTCTATATGATGTAATTTTATATTTTCATATTTTATGTTATATATCGTTTTATAGTGATGTCGTAGGTTCTGGTGTTATCCACGTGTGGATGCCAGATCCCAAATATTGCCATTTGGTGCCTTTGAAAGTTAATAAAATGGATAGTCTGTGATTTAAAGCATTGTAAGGCTTTTGTGTGCCACTATATTTGCAGAAGATTTTTCAATTTGTCAGTTTGGGAGTTAAAACATTATATTTGACGTTTGAAACGAAGTGATGTTGGGTAAGAACCATGATACGTCACTCGACAAGGCGGGAAGTGGGGTAATTCAACCGCGTTTTAAAGGATATAATTTTTAATAGCAGTTTTTTTCATTATTAAAAGTCCATATTTTTATTATTCTATTGATTAAAGCTAAAAGTGAAAAATCGTGCAAGACCTCATTATAAATAAATTTATACGAATGACAACAGTTCAAACATAAAATTTTTCATATCAACAAAAGGTAGTCATGACAATGCTACTTTGGATTATCATATGTTTTTTTATAAGTAATTGTAACGAGTGCCATGCATTTATCGATAAACTTGACGAATACTTGTTGAGAAGTAACAGACAAACGAGTGACAGAAGAGAGTGAATTAAAAATCATTTTTGACCCGAGTTGTCGTTACTTCGCAGGAATTATGAGTAAAATTTACCTATTAAATTCATAGCTCGAATTATATTTGCTTGATTATTTCATGAAAGATAAAAGTTGAAACATAAAAATTTTCATATCAACAACTTGTAACCATGACGATGCTACTCTGGTTTTATAAATTTTTATTACTAAAAACCTGCCTATTTCCATGAAATGAAGCATTCTGATTGAGTGAAAATGACGTGTGTGGAATAATCAATATAAAAATCCAGTAAGACATAAAATTTAATTGATTTATTGTAAATTTAACCAAGACGGTCTAAGAGGAAAATTTTTTTGATATCTTTTTTAAAGACGTAATCTTTATCTACGTCTACAAATTTCGATAAACGACTTCCGTCATAAGGGACATCACTTCCGGGAGGGTACATTCTCATCTGAAAAAGAAATTACTTAACATTTTGTTTTTAAAACATTTTAGAATACTTTACAAAAATTTTACGTTACAAAATTATTCATATTGAAACATTTTGAAAGGTCGAAATCCAGTAACAGTTTTAGCAATTTTAGTAACAGTTATACTCAGTTTAAAAATGGAATTCGGGTAGGTGTTACTGGATTTCCCACCCACTTGTACGCCTATGTGCGATGAGTCAAACCAATAACAACAAAAAATATTACATACCTAATACGAATTGTTGGTTGCCGAATAAAATAGCCAATTAGAAAGAAAAATATATTTAAAAATAGAAGCTTTGCAATACAATACAATACAATGCTACAAATATATTAATTTATAAATCTACGAATGTCATTATTGGTAACGTTTGAGATAAAGTGAACACATGGTTAGGGTTTAGTAGACTATCTACTTGGAGTAGTAGAGTGAGTGTGTTAGTAGAAAATAGCAGCGAAAGTTAGTCAGGTTTAGGTTTAGGCAACTGATCCTTAGTTAATTCCATCCTTGGCTTTAGCGAATCGCTTCTGAAATTAAAATAGCAAGTGCAGTTATTCACACCTCAATTATACTTCACTGTAATATAACAAGTGTGGCAAGGTTGTTACTGCAAAACGACTACGAAACTTGCAGCACGAGTACAGCTTGCATTGGCCCTTGCCACACCTGTGATATATATTTTTCTACGGTCGTATAAAAATAATATTCAATAAATTTGTTTTTATTTCAAATTAAACAATGTATTTATAAATTAAAATATGTATTCCAATAAAATTGTTTGTTCTAAAGTGACAGTAGTTCTGTGGTTTATTCTACACCCGGGGTACCTATATTCTGTAACTTTTCAACGATTTGAATTGATATATTATTTGACGTCTCGTGTCAAATGTTCAATGTTGTAATCTTAGGAACTTTTTTATTTGAAAGTTTTAGTAAAATAATTTTTAAGGTGGCACTACTCCCTGGCACAACTGTCAAATTGTACAAAATTGTGTTTATTGTCAATGTGTTGTCAATAGCGTACCTTTGCATAATTTTTAGATTTTCTTTAGTAATTTTCACAAAATGTCACCACTCAAATTTCAAACAATACCGACAATGCACAAACCAAACGTCAGTATAACACTAGTGAAATGAATATAACACTATCCTTCGCGCTAGTGAATCGTTTACAAAATGAGTGACGTCATTTGCCCTGTTGCACTCAAAAACCGCTAGATGGTAGTCAGATTATAACAATTTTGAACTCGTATCACTAGTGATATAAGTTACAGAATAGGTACCCCGGGATGTTTGATAAACGCCCTCTACGATATTATTATTGTAGCAATTTTTCCTAATATTAATAAAGAGGTTTAGAATTACTATGGTCCTAAGATTCTGAGTTCGAGACTTTCCCATATAAATGAATCCATATAATTGTATAATACACTTTACATGCCAGCGTCATTGCCCGAAACAGTAAAGTTTTCTAAGATATAAATATAACAGTACAGATGTACATATATAATTTTCATTTTAAATGCTACACTATTTTTATCTCGAGAACTGTAAGAGATACACAATTATCAATCAATTTCAAAAGACTATTTTATTGAACTAATCAGAATTTTTTATGACCATCAGTGACTCTTAAAATATGAGACTCAACTTTTTTTATATTAAATGGCAATATATTTTTTAGGCGGTTATTACACAAAGAGTTTATTTTACTTATCTGCTGGCAATTATAAAGTATTAATTTTTATTCGAAATCTGTCAAAGGCTAAATTTTCGGCTGCTTGTTTGTTTATTATTGATTGAGATGGTTCTTATTAATGTGGTTAATTATTGCATAATATAATTATTTAGTAAGTTAAAATTTAAATTATTTCTTTACATATAAAAATAATGAATTTGCGATAGATAATAGCGACCGTAAAGTAAATGCGGTCGTAAGTAAAAACAGATTTTAATTGAAAATTTATAATTTGTTGTTATAATTGCCTAAAAATGTTCTTTGCACCTAGGTTAAAAGTGCAAACTTCAGATTCGATGAGAAAAGATTACTTTTACAGCCTTGATATACAAATATCTAACTATTGATCACGTCGTTTGATAAGATTATTTTTTCTGATTTCACCGATACATTATATTCATACTTTGAGATAACATTTTTTTTTTAAATACTAAACTATTTTTTTTAACATATTTATACAAATAGTGTTATTGAAAAAAAGCAAATTATAAAATTGTTAGTATTGATATTGTTTTAACAATTTTTCAGATTCAATCAGAAAAGATTCCTATTACAACCTTGATATACAAATATCTAATTATTGATCACGTCTTTCGATAAAATTATTTTTTCTGATTTCACCGATTATTATGTTCACACCTTGAGATATATTTTTTTTTAAATACTAAATTAATTATTTATTATTTTTATTTAAATATGTTTATACAAATAGTGTCACTGAAAAAAGCAAATTATAAAATTGTAAGTATTGTTATTGTTTAAACAATTTTTTATATAATTTGCCAAATTTACTGTTTTTAAATTATGATCTTATAAGAAGCTAGACGTCACTTTTAACAAAAGTGCTCTATAAAATTGAGATCCTAATATGGGCCATTAATTCTTTGTTATAAAACCAAAATCCTGATAAAAATGAATACTTTCTTACACAATAAGAAAATTTGTTGTTTCTACGCCACTCTGTATGCGAACATATAAAAATGATACATAATAATTTTTCATTTTTTCTAAAAAAAAAAATGTTATCTGATGGTATGAACTTGATATATGGTTGAAATAAAAAAAATTCTATAAAATGGGTACCATAGTTTGAAAAACATCGGTAGAGAAAAATAGCCTCTTCATACAGAAACTGTTTGCCAATAATTTAACTATCTCTGTATCTCTTTTAGAAGGTAATCCAAATATCAATAGTATCATTTAAAATGAACACTTTGTACCTAATAAATTTGACACATCCAGCAATGGATAAGAAGCCGTTAGTGGTATTTTATATTTATTTAATTTAGAATGTAAATTCTTACGACCGTAGAAAAATCTTTTACACAATTTAAATTTCTCTAATTAACATTTTTTATGACCAATTTAACTGGTATGCAGTGCTGGTTGCTTAGCAACAACCTGTTATTTATTACCAGTTTTGTTTTAAATATTTGTTTGCTCTCATTCCTTAATTGTTCTCACAGCACACTTTGCAATATTAATACATATTTCTCACCATTATCCTGTATTTTTCTTTGCACGCATATTCAGTTTCGTCTACATCTTGGTAACAATCGCTTTTCGCGTCTTTTGGTACTGGGCGACCCTCAAATTCACAAAGACGTTTGAGAGGTCTTGCTCTAAAAATTTTAATTTGTAAAAAAATTCGCTAAACTTTTTGAAAACTCACTTGACAATTAATTTATCGAAACCAGTTGGTTTGTGAATGGGACAATAGAATACATCAGGTGTATTTTTATCAAAAACTATGCTTTTTCTTAACATATCCTTTGCAAATACTTGCAAGAAGCACAAAAACAATAAAACAATCACAGACTTCATACTGCTGAAACAAAACACTCACTAAGTAAACACTTGAATGTTGAGTAATTGTTATATTAATTGCCATATAAGGCAATCCAGGAAATGTCATCATTTTTACAAGTAGAAAGGTAACTACTAGAAAATTTCCACAAAATAATTAAAAAAGTAATTTTAACTATTTTAAGGTCAAGAATGGTAAACCCTTTCACTTATTTATACATATGTTATTAATTATTATTGCACGTATTATAATATTACTGATCACAAAGTTGATGAACATGACTATAAACATTTGAAATTTAAATTTTTTACGTCAAAAATTTGTTTGCTACCTGATTTTCTTCACAGCCACAACCGAAGGTTTTAAAGACAAAATGTTAACTGTCTTACTCCACTACCGTAATCTCCAAGAACTGTAAAAGTCACTCCCTGCAGCTATAAAATCCCACTCCGAAAACTTTAACAAAGAACTTTCTACTTCTAATTTTAATTTAAATTTATTTTTAAATATATCTATTGCAATAATTTAGCAATACTGATTTTATATTATATTATATTTCATTTTATGAGAAAATACCTATACAAGTAGTACTTCAAATGAATATTGCTTAAAAATTTATTAAGAATTTAAAATACACCTGGTAATTTTACTGGTCCACTGGAATACCTGCTCAGTAGGAGGAATACATTTAAGATAAAGGACATAAGGTATTATTTTCAATAAATCTCTTGTTGCAATAATTTGAAACGTTTTTTCAATCAAAATATATAAACACACAAATAAATCTACAGTAGAGTAGTTTATTTTTTATGGATGAAACATTTGTTTTGCACCATAGAGGTAGACGAGGGAACTTAAACTTTAAAAAATCGCGACCAAAAGTAGGGATTTCAATATGAGGCCGTTGATGTTTGTGCCTACCAGTGGCGTAACTAGTTTATTTCACCACTAGAAATCATATATTAAAGTTATATTTCTTTTCTTCAAAATTCTGGACTGCGTTTGATCACATGCTGAATAACTGATCATTGTTAAGAAAATTAACATTTAAAACAATCAGAAATCAACGACGTCAAATATAGAAATGAACCCCCTAACAGGGGCGGACCCATACTTTCTTTCCCGGGGCACATACAAAAAAATCTTTTAATATTTCGAGTAAAGCCAGTCTGACAAGAAATTCCTAAATTCAGAAAAAGATGAAATTAAAGTAACAATTCAAAACGTAATGCGCATCTTTTTCGCGCAGTTTAAATGCAATAGAAAAAATATATAATTTCTTGTACTAAAATAAGTAATGAATTAAGTTTGCTGTTTTCCATGTTTCTTAATATAACCTTGTACTTGATTTAGGACGAGTCTGATTGGCTTTAAAGGCAATAGAATTTAATGAGATGTATGACCAAATTTTAATTTATATATATTATATGATACTAGACATTAAAATAAAATACTACTCGTATTTCATATACTCGTATACATTAATCGTAGTTTACGAGAATATAATTATAAAAAAAATGTGAAAGGGATGCTGTCACATCATGGAGGTAGTACCGTTTAAGAAGGGAGGTAAACTGGGATTATAAGAAACATAACCAAATCAATTAAATTCAAATGAACTAATCCAGGGTGCATATATTAGGGGTTTCAAAATGGCAGGCGCATTTTTTTTAATGCTACTCTATCATATTAGCTCGTATTACGAACTTACTTTTATAATAAAATCTTATGTAAAAGTGAGCGTTAAAATCGCGATTTTATTATAAAAGTGAGCTCGTAATATGGGCCAATGTTGTATACTTATTTTTGAAATATTACAATAAATATAATCATTTTATAAAAGTAAGAAATACTCAATGAATATAGAACATTCAATATTGGATTTAAATTTATGTAGTGAATATTTTTTATTATTTATCTTCATAAAACATCAAGTCCCAATAATGAGTTGCTCCTATTGCTCCGTTGTTACGCCACTGTGTCTAATGTACCGGTAGATAAAACAGAACGCAGAAAACTTTACCGACAACGTGGAATGTTGAATGTGTTTGCGTATCCGTCAAATGTAAACTATAAATAATAAAAAAAAATATTAGTAACCTTCAAATGAATATTCTAATATAATGGAAAGTTCCTCAACAAACTGCAACCTAGAAGAAGAACTCCAGAACTTGAGTCATGAAGACTTGTGTGAAATAACCTTAAGTACACTTCGGCGATTATTAGCTTCTGATAAATTGTTGTCGGACCTTCCAGCCGATGTAACGCCCGAGGAAGTGAATTCTCAAATTGCTGTGACTCAAGGACAGTCGATCACAGTACAAGTCTTACGAAACTTGGAAACACCTTTGAGTGTTGTGGTATGTTGAGGTTAAAGATCATTATATTTTTTTTTGCTAGACTAGTTTTTGTGTAATATAATAACGGTGTACTCTACATTTCAATAAATGTAAATTAATAATTTACTTTGCAGATTCCAACGAATAATTGTTCAGTTCGCGATTTGAAAAGAGCAATTCAACGTTCGTTCGAACTGCGTCAGCAACGATCACGTTCTCGTAGTAAGATTTCGTGGAGGTATATCTGGAGAACGTATCATTTAAAGCACGAGGACTTTGTGGAGGACGGCAGCCCTGGGGCCGTGGGGCCAGTCATGACGGATGATCGGGCCCAGGTTGCGCTGCATGGAGTGAGGAACAAAAGTCGACTCGCCTTCGTCAAGAGGCTACGCAGCTCTAGAGGGTACCGCAGTGGGATCAACAGCGTTCCTAGATAATGTGGGTCCTCATTTTGCTGGGTCTCTTCGCCGGTGAGTCATTCTTTATTTTAAATAAGCTTGATTACTAAAAACTCATTTTTAGTGTTATTTTATATTTAATTGATCAATGTTTAAGACGCCATTTATTTCGTGTGAAGTTTGTTTACGGAAATATAAAGAAAATGTTTTGTATAGATAATTTTGGCGAAAATTAATCAGTTCCACGAATTGTTTTATTATATATTTAATCGTTCAAAGTTCAAGACGCCATTTTTTTCATGTGAAATTTGATTACGGAAAATTACCAAAATATATTTTTGTCTAGAAGATTTTACGGGAAAAAATTCGAATTTCTTTTTTAAGAAAATAATTGCTTTTTAACATTTATTTTATATGATTATTATATTGGCTATTTGTAATTTATGGCTGGTTGCACCAATACAATTTAAATTTATATTTTTCTTAAATGAACAATTTCACAACGGAATAAATTGTCAAATGTACTATTCCACAATGCCCGTATTTATTTGGGAAATTTGAAAACAACCCTAAACTGATTCTGTACGTAACCGGTTTTGTAAATAAACAATAAAATCGTCACACGTCACACCCGAGAAAAAGAAAGAGGAGATAAAAGTTGAGATGGAAAATTATAATACAATCAAGTGTAAAGTTTTGTCACTTGTGTTTTGATATTTGAGTGTGAAAAGGTTACTTTCTTATTTTTCAAATTTGTAATTTGTAGTTCATTTTATTTTATATTAAAATGAGTTTAACACCTGAAGATGTACCGGGAGCTGTCGTCACAATTAGAAATGTTGAAGACTATTCGGCACCATCACAGATCATACACATACAAGATCCGACAAATCCAGCATAGAAATATTTTTCAATCATGACAGCGCCTCTCATGGCTACTTCCTCGAACTAAGTATTTATCCAAAAATTATGGATGGGAGTAGGCTGATTTAGGTTGCATTTTTAATCAATATGAAAAAGAAAAAATAAACTTCAAATTATTTATATTAGGTGTGTAAATGTATATTTCAAATATTTTTACCTAAATGTACAATAATCTTATCACTAAATGTATAATCTTAAAAATATAAATATTTACAACAATAATATAATACAAGGATAAAGTAAATAAATAATTAACAATTTTTAGAATGAAATAAATATTTTTTTAAAAATCACGGACAGGTCTACTTGTTTCTCGAATCTCATTTTGTATCAAGTCGATTTTTGTATCATTTAAGATCTGTGCTGTAGTAATACCTGGTGGTACGCTATTAAAGTTCAACTTCTTTCTTAAATAATTTTGAAGTTGATTGTCTTCAAAATGTCTGTGATACACTCGGTATCTCCTATTTGTCAATTGCTTCAGGGTAAAAATGGGATAAATCTTCCAAAGATAAGTTTTTCAGCCTCTTCTTTCTTAATTCGTCATTTTATGGGAAGCAAAAGAAATTTCTCCATTCTTCCCCGGGTAAATTTTTTGTCGGGCATTCGTCCATAACACCACGTATTTTCTATAATAATATTGTTAATATATGAACTTCTTTTAATAAATATTATAATATGTAAGTCAACAAAGATACTTACCACAACCATTTTCAGTTTGACGTTTTTCAAAAACTAAATATTTTGACAATCAACGAAACCATAGAAACACCACAAAAACACAACGAAAAAGTGTGGATCCGAATCACTTTTTGAAGTGTGGATCCGAACCACTTTCTGAATGCGACCGTAACGACATCTCTTGGCTACTTCCCTAACAACAAACTTAGAAAATAACAGTATAAGACTGTCGGGGGCCTGGGCACCATCTTGCTCCTGTCAGCGTGACAGATATTTGTTTGTATTGTAGCAGCTGATTCCCTTGCACACGCATACATTTCATAATAGTTTAAGAAAATATTAATAGATGGCAGCACGGAAATATATCTGTATTAATAGGTCACGAGAGCGCTGCTGTCGCTTGGGCCCAATCACCTCAATGACCGTGGTCCAGAAAAGAGCGGGAACTTTAAATAGACGCCATGAACAGGGATAGCGATAAATTTAATTAGGGAAAAGATGTATTGGAAATAGTATGGTGTTTTAAAATAGTTATATCATAGAAAACAGAAGGATAGCATTAAAAAGGAGAACGCATACTGTAGATAGTATATTAGGTTTCTATTATATAACTATTTTAAAACATCATACTATTCCCAATACATATTTTCCCTTATTAAATTTATTGCTATCCCTGTCCATGACGTCTATTTAAAGTTCCCACTCTTTTCTGGACCACGGCCACTGAGGTGCTTGGGCCCGTAGTGGAATTAGTAAGGGGTAGCATTCCGAGTGTTGCGCAATAGTAGTCCAATGAAAACGTCAACCAAACTGATAGTTTCAACCGCGAATTTTAAAATATGAAAATCATTAAAATTTTGTGTTTCAAATAAATTTGTCTTATTTTTTAAACTATGGTAGTAACTATAATAAACATTTAAAAATATTTTATATATCACCGTGGGATAAGTTATACCATATCGCACTCATTTTAGTTATGTAATGGACTTGTTAGCCCAATGAGTGCTTTAATGAAATTATTACCACACTAGTGCGGCAATGAAATTGACAACTCACAAATTCAAGAAAAGATATTATTTATTGTTTATAAATATTAACAACACAATTTGAACAATTATACAAGTTAACACCTTCGTTAACACTGGCCGTTTTTACTTGTGTGCTTGTACAACTGGAATTATTTACCGAGACGGTGGCATCAGATTTTTCGGATGATACTGCTCCATTCTTCCCCAAAATTTGGACTGCGATTTTCTTCTTATTCTCAGCAGAAGTCTGTATATAGCCTTCCGCAACGGAATCAGAACGCCATCCACCGTGCCTTTTTATGTCGCGGAGATCTGCTCCTGCATTTGCCAACATTGTAGTGGAGGTGCGCCGGAAACAATGACCAGTAAATTCCTTTGCATCAGGCAACCCCAAAAACTCTGCAATTATTTTCGGCATGCTTCCTATTGTATTTATCCCAATAGGTTGATTCGTGCATCGACCATTTCTGTATGCCAGAAAAAAACGATCATTGGAACAAATTTTAGGACGAAGTTTCACGTAATTTCTGACAGTCTGAACTAAATTAATACCATCAATATTTCCAACCGTTATAAAAAATTCTCTACTTGTATTAGTTTTGGTATCCGGAATTACGACTCTAAAACATGATCCTTCATCTATGACGTTGCTTATCCTCAGAAATGTAAGCTCCTCTCTTCTGCATCCACCCGCCAAACCAAAAATCAGAACAACCTGAAAATTATTATATGTTATAACCAATAAAATACATGATTCACTGTGTATATGACTAACCTTCATGCATAAATATTTCTCGTTCCCTGCTGTCTGCAAGAATCTAACAGTATCTTCTCTGTTTAGAACTTTAGACTTTTTAGGTTTATAACCTTTTGCTATATTTTTCAGCAAAGCTGTGAGATTGACATATTTTTTTATATCAATGCGCTTCTTGATCGATATTTCCGTCTTCAGCATCGAGTAGTAACACCAAAGAGATGAGGGCTTCTGGCTGTTACTTAGTTCTTTAAAATATACTAGTAATGCCTTTTCGCTGGTAATGTTTTCTATGTTTTTCAAATTGCACCATTGCTCATATTTTTTAAATGCCAATTCATATTTGGCTCCAGATTTTGATGGGACAAGTCCGGATATTACATTATTTGCTTCTTCCTCAATACTTACGGGCACATCGGACGTTTTTTCTTCAGAAGAACAGCCTGGCAAACTCATTTTCGAAGAAAATCACAATAAAACGGTTTGACATCAGAAAAATTTATTTAGAATAACAGTTTGTTGTTATTCGGTAACTAAGACACGATCATAGACTACTAACGCTTTTCTGTGATTTTCAAACAAAATAGATCCTATCGTCTTCTTGATTAATTTATTTTTTATCAAAGTGAAGCTATTTTGAAACAATTTTAACGGTAATATATAAAACTTTGTACGATATTCGTGGGGTACTACATTATTAACGCACTATGTGATTACCCTAACTCGCCCTACGGGCTCGTAGGGCAATTCACAATACGTGCGTTAATAATGTCTATACCCCACTTATATCGTAAATAACTATTATAACATCCTATAGTTTTAAATATTTGTTTTCAAATTACTGCTAACAAATATTTAAATCTATAAAAACTGTTATAATAGTATATTGTGTTATTAAGAGTAAAAGTGATACTTTGCGTGGAGAGCATGGAAGTTTGCACGACGAGCGAAGCGAGTCGGACAATTGCATGCGAGGCACACAAAGACACTTTTACTCTGAATAACACATGCTATTTTTTCTTCAAACTTAGAAACATTTAGGGCGATATTACAGATTTCTATTGTACAAGTTACTTCTTATTGGCTGATTCTACATACGGCGGCGACAATATTATACGGCGGCTAGAATAAAATATTATATTACGGAGTCATAGAAATTAAACTTCAACCTTGTCAATCACGTCACAGAAGATGTCACTTTTATGACGTTTGAAGAAAAAATAATTTTTAGCATTTATTGTAGCTTCTTCATTGTTTAAAGTTATAAAATAAAACAAATTAATTTGTAATACAAACATATTAAAATTTTCTTTTCTGATAATTCGCGCTTAAAACTGTCAGTTTGGCTGATGCTTTGATTGGCTTACACCGTCTAATGTGCAATGTTTTCCAATTTCACCACGCTAGATACTCATCCTTAAAATCGTACCTGCGTCTACCTGTCACTTAAGCCGTATAACATTTTTAAATTTTGAAGGAAGCTTTATTTTCCTCTTCTCTTCAATTGCAATTTCTATATTTGTCATATATATTTCAGACAGTTCCTGCTTATTGATATGATGATATGTCAGATCCTAGTCACATATCCCCTTTTCATTTAAATCAAAATTATGTTAAGTGCAGTAGTTGGATGGGCACAGCTGTTATCAGAGTGAGTCATCCCTCGGATGCCTTCCCTTGATTGGTGATAATTTTAAGCAGTAAATTGAAGTTAATTATCACAAGATTTTTTTTATGTTTTTTGTTTTAATCTATAAAAGATGCAACTTTTGACAGGAATAGAAAAAAAAACAATGTGTAAACAAAGATAGAAAACAGATTTAACTCACCAATCCAGCAAAATAGCTGGGTGAGTTGGTTAAATAGATCTACGTACCAAGTAAATAGATTTAACCTATTAGGTTACTTAAAAGTTCCAAATAAATACGGCAATTGCTGTCAAAATTTCAATTAGCTTTTTTTTCTTTGCTTAAAATTTAAGCCTTGTTGGTGCAATTGGGTATGAGCGTTGATTGAAAAGTATACTTTTCAATCAACGGTATTAGAGACATACTTCTTTAGATGAAGCTCCAAACTTTAACAATTTATGAAATATTAGTAAATTGAATTTATATTTTTTTTTTCTATAGCAGATGTTAAAGTGTAATTTTATCAACTCAAAATAGTGGATAAAGTAGCACTTTAACCGCAAGGATAGATAAAGTAACACTTTAACAGCAAGGGTAGATAAGTACTTTAACTTTTGTTTATTAGAAGTACATTTCCATAACAACGCACAATACTGACATTTTAAAATTGTTCTTAAATATTAAATTAATTTTTCTAATTCTTTTCTCTTCAAAACCTGCTATAGAAAAAAATAGAATTTTATACACGACGATAAAATTAAATTATCGACTCGCGAAAAATAATTCACTCGCGATTGTATCGCTCGTGAATTAACACTTTCCGCTTGTCGATAAAATATTATTTTATCGTCTTGTATAAAAAATAACTATTATAGGTGTAGAATTACATATACTTTCATTTAAAAAAAAACAGAATTTTATTTGGGAAATGAACATAAAGTTGTAATTTTTAAACTTTTTTTACCAATTCATCGATTAGCAAGTAATATTTGAAATCACTTACCGACCAGTAATTTGCATGGGTCATGTATTTTCCAAGTTTTTTGTAACATGTAAGTGATATGGGATATCTGTCCATAGGTGCATGCGCAAACGCAGACTACCCGTGGTTCGAGCAAATATCCCGGCAAGACACCCTGACTTCCAACTGTGATGCGTTAGGTTTAAACTCATCTTTCTCCTCGTCTCTCTTACCGCAACTTGACCACGTTCTAGTCGACCACAACCACAAGCTGCTCTACTGCTACGTGCCCAAAGTAAGACTTCAACAAACCACATATGCACAAGTAATCACTGACATGTTTAGGTAGCGTGCACGAATTGGAAACGAGTGTTAATGGTGCTTTCTGGCAAGTCCAACCTCACGGATTTGTCTCTCATCTCAGCTTCACTCGTGCACACTAATGGGTCATTGCTAAAGCTCAACAGTTTAGACACAAATGTAGCAGAAAATATCTTAGGGGTTAATAAAAATAGTGAATATTTTAAGTTAATTGTAGTACGACATCCCTTTGAACGATTGTTATCTGCTTATCGCAATAAACTCGAGGACCATTTTCCCAGTGCCAAATATTTTCAGGTAACTGTTGTCTCATTTATAAATCTAGTATTTAAATATTAATAAAATATTACTAACAATTTATTAATTGAGCGGAGTGTGAGATATAGGGTTCAAATCCCAGCTTCGGCAACCTTAAATAAAAATAACACTGTGTCCAAGCACTCTAAAATGCAATTAAAACTTGTCACTAAACAAGTTCCTTTAGATTCTTAAGGGTCTGTCAAAATTTTAAATTTTACTTTGTGTAAAACGTTAATTAAACCATTATTTATAATTTAAGGTGTCTCGACGTAAAAAAATCTTGTGTGTCATACTTCACATATCATTATTTTGTTGCTATTTGATTAATATTGTTATCTGATCAGAGTAAATGTTTTTCTACAGCACTGTGTTTTTTCTTTGTTTGCGCTACAAACAGGTCATGAAATATTAAAATAACTTTATCAGAAATTTATATGAAATATAACAATAATTAAAGGTAATAGTATATTGTGCAGAAAGTCACCTATTTCCCACGAGATGTGAAAGTTTCGGCATGAGACAAAGTCGATTGCTGTAATTACACAAGGTGGAAAATAGGTGATTCTGCACGAGGGACACACTATCTTTTTCTACGACCGCACTGCTAAATGTTACAGAACAAAAATATATGCACGAAAGCTATTTAACAATATGGCGCCAGTAAACTCATCAAGAATACCTTCACGCATGTGCAGTGTTTGCAATTACTGCGAGAAATGATTTTTTCACACTTTAACCCATGATTGTGAGAAATACGCAACTTTGAAACTTTATCATTTCTAATTCAATAATCGTTTGATTTAAATTAGAAGTATTAATATCTCCTGAGCTGCGTAGAACTCAAATTTAAGACATTTTTATTTTTAATTAGTCTTTGTTATCAGAATTATTATGTTTTTAGAATTCACTATTTTCCATAACACTGAGAAGAGTTAAAAACCTAAATGTATTTATTAGAACAAACACAGCTACTGAAAATGTACATAACGACATTTCGTAATAAATTGACTTACTTTAGAAAAGTAACAAATACAAAAATCATTTTGAGTTGGCTCACCTATTCGTTTATACGTAATTGATTTACTCCAAAGCCTACTAGGTCGATTATTATAAGTTTCAATTGCAATGGGTTAACTTCTACATACCTCTTCTTAGAAAAAGATTTAGAAACATAAAAATTGTATTATATTGAAAAATGGAGATCACATTTTATGTCAAATTATAACAAAAAAAAATATTACACTAAAATATTTGGATTAAATAATAATTTATTCAATTACTTACAGAACTGCGTTGGGCCAACTCATATGATTCAATTTAATTTTCTTTTTTTTCTGTTATGAATAGTTTTTTTTTATTTAAGAATATTTTTATATAGATTTGTGCTTTTTTCTTTTAGGCACGTATAGGACGCTACATAGTAAAAAAATACCGTCCAAAGGCGACGCAAAAATCATTAGACACCGGCGCCGACGTCACCTTTCGTGAATTCGTGCAGTACTTAATCGCAGAAGGGATGGCTCCTGAAAACGTGAACGAGCACTGGCAACCAATCTACCAGATGTGCCATCCTTGTGTACTTAACTACACGTTTATAGCCAAGTACGAGCGATTGATAGAAGACGCTGAAATCGTCCTGGATATGATCAACGCAACAAACATTCAGTTTCCGCAGTCCAGACCTTCCAGTACCAGCCACAAACTAAAATACTATCTCCAACAGTTGTCTCTGGGCGAGATAGAAAAGTTGTACAATTTGTATAAGGTTGATTTCAAACTATTTGGATATGATTTGGAAGATATTTTAGGGTATGACATTGGTTGAAATGTAATTTTAAAATGTTTTGTATATGTTTGTATAATAAACATTTGTAGTAATCAAATATTGTTGACTGTGAAACGCTTATCTACAAATAAACAAAACCTTTATCTATGTACACTTTATTTAATCAATTTTATGAACTATTATACGTTTAAATATAATTTTATATCATTTTTAAAATACAATTGTTATTTTCTATCAGATTTATTGGAATTGAATAATTATCAAAATGTCTGTAACTATAAATTAAGTATGACTCATTTTTTGTAACATTTAGAAAGGTATACGGAATTCCATCACCTGTTTCGTAAAATAATCTGATGCAAAACTTAAACATAATCAAATTCTGCCTGCAATATCTCTTAAGTAATATTTTTCTGCTAATGCAGAATTTTACATCAAAAAATTCCTTTTTTCATTACGCATGTACATGTAAAAGCTCTTATGTAACTAGGAACTGCAAGGCTTTTAAAAGTGACTATATCAATATCTCCTATAAGAAAACAAATATTTTCATCCTGAATCTTTATAGTTTGTAAACAATACAACCATCATAACATTACATTAACATGAGAATAGAAATTATTCCAATGTACATCATTACAATAAGTTTTATATCTCCTACACATTTCAGAATAATGTATTTAGGAAATATTACAGGTTCCTTGTTGATATTTTGAATGTTTTCAATAATTTGGTACAAAACAATGTTAACAAATATGTACACTCTATTTCTTTCTGTTGATCCTCGCGTCAACAATTGTAACCATGTGATTCAAATCGTTGGGGGAAGGGGGATTGGTAAGATCATCTTGTGATTTACGGAATAAATAAATATAAAAATCAAAACTGGCTGTATTATATATAAAAATGGATGAAACATACGAAAAGAGTTGCAGTTAAAACTACCAACACACAATGAAACATTGTCGACGCCAAAATCACCTTCATCAGTGCCATAAATGACATATTCAAGTTTTTTAAATACTTGAAAATATCCGTTACCGCGGACACACTACTGTTTTTATTTCGTTTTTGTCATTGGTTAGACGCCAATAGCATATACAGTGTGTGCAACGAAATGGGGAACATCGGACTATTAACATAGGATTTCAAAAAATTGCGGATACTCTTTCTCCTGATAGATTTAGAGCAAAACTACGACAGTATAAAGTTGTTCAAAAATAAATTCTACTTTAAAATACATCATAATTGGTACAACAGCACATCTACAGTACGAGATGTATTAAATGTAAAATGTTAACACTTTCGTTAAAAATCAGACAGCCATGGAAATAAAAGACAGTTTTAGATCAGTAAGACTGATTATCGGCTCTATTTTGCAACACATCGCTTATATTAATCAACGTAGTTAAACGTTTTCAAAGACATTGGTATTAAAATCTTATCATTTTATCAAATATTTAAGCGATCTTAGGTAATAATACTCGCTAATTTGTTAATATTTAAAGATAAGATAGTTCATACAACTGTCTCTAAAATATTAGAGACATTCTTTTAATGTCAAAATGGCAAATATGTATAATTTTTTTTTCTTTCTTCTTCTTAATTTTGAATCTTATATGGCATAGTCGCAGTCTCATTTTTTAAATGAAAGGTAACATTGCGTTCCATGCTTACAAAATTTCTACAAATTTTTAAATATCTAACTGTATGGTTATAAATAAAACTATTTGCGAGATGTTTCGTCACTTTAACTACCATTCGTTTCACATATTCGAACTTCCTTTCCAATTGGATCAACTTTTGCAAAATTTTATTAAAATATTTATCTATGTTCCTTACTCCATTACACAAAATTATTTCATTCGCTAATACTTCCAAAGATAGACAATGGGGGTTTCCAAGACAACGCCTTTTTAAAATATATATTCTGCATATCAATTTTGGTCGTTAGTATATTGTAATAAAACTAAAATAATATATAATTGTTGAATACTTTATTTAAA
The DNA here is from genome assembly GCA_035578165.1 of Stenolophus ochropezus. Lineage (NCBI taxonomy): Eukaryota > Metazoa > Arthropoda > Insecta > Coleoptera > Carabidae > Stenolophus > Stenolophus ochropezus. Next base: position 48,056,920 of record JAQOWZ010000002.1, on the reverse strand, counting down.
AATGGAAATTAAAGTTTTATTTAAATGACCTTGTGACGTCATTCCCCTGATCAGTGTTGCCAACTATAAGTACATAAGTTTTAATTTCACCGGTTCGCAACACTGCCTCCGATAGCTAGCTTCATGTGATAAAATGACAGTGCAAGCTCGATTTCATTTAATTTTAAAATATATGAGAACACACACACGTGGTAACTGGTAAATGCATCTATCGAAAGCATGAATCACGAAAGCAGGTTATGTTTATATTCAATGCTTGAATTTACGCGGTACTCGTAGCCTAACTTCACTTCAGATTTTTAGCTACTTATAGTTCTATCTCATAGCGCACATGGACTATCTTTTTCTAGTCAGGGGAATGACGTCAAACCCATTGTCCGTAAACTTTATTAATTTTTTTCTCGGATACTATCAACTTTTTGGAAAAATAAAAAAATATGGGTCCAATATTTTGTTTTAAAGTTTATCATATAAAAAAATCAAAAAATCTTGGAAACCCCCATTGAATTCACTTATTTACTACTATACGCTATACCTATTTCTCACGAAATATTTTCTGATAGTTGTCAATTTTGTCAATTAAACTCAGAAAAATCAAATGTATTGTATACAAATTAAAAGCCAACTAAATTATTATTTACGTTACTGGACCCTGCTTTTTACAATCGATTTGACAATAGAAAGGTCCAGACAATCGCATATATACAAATTTATAGGCAAATTCTGAACAAATCTGCATATCTTACAGATCTGTAAATCTGTAAATAATGAACAAAATCAAAACGAAAATAGCAACTATTATGTATAATTTTCTATTAATCAACAAAAATAGATTCGTTTTTGTTAGTTTTTTACAGATTTAAAGATCTGCAAGACACAGAATTTTTCAAAATTGGTTTATTAGACTGTTCTCAAACGTATTTTTCCTATATAGTTACTACCGTCACTCTTATTTGTTATCGACGTCGGTAAAATTTAAAGATTAGATAATGTCTTAGCGATACTTGTTACATATTGAACAATTTAGCAATACTCGCTTAAAACATTAACAGTAGATAGTTAAAATTAAGCTACATAGGTCGATTCATATAAGCGATAAGTAACATGTTAGAGCCCATATAATTCTTATTGTCTCTTTTTTAAAAGTATTTAAGATAAAATTAGATTATTTTTCTTAAATAATATACCAATATTATAAAAATATAAAATTATCTATAATGACATTTTATTAACTGCCACTACTGATACATAAATATTTTCTTTTATTTCTGTCTGTCTGATTTTTAATGAAAGTGTTACATTTTTTTTATTTCATAAATCTTGTATTAAGGAAGTACTTTTAAATCAATTATGACCTTTTCTTATTTGGAATTAATTTTGAACAATTAATCATCCAATCGATTAATCTAATAATCAATAAATCAATTAATCGATTAATCAAATAATCAAGAAATTCAATAAGAAACTAATCAAGGTCAAATAATTAAATAATCAAAACCTACATCCTAAAGGATTGAAAGACAACACTCAAAAAATAACAAAATTTGTGAACATCCATCAAAAATATTAAATTTTGTCTATAAGAATACGTTAGGATCGGTAAAAAATATTACTATATAATAAGAAAAAATTTGGCAACCTACATTTCAACTTACGAGAGGGAAGTTATAATGTAAAAATAATCAATTATCGATTCATCAACTAATCGATTAATAAAAATAATATTGATTAATCAAATGTTTGATAATTCGACTATTTTTAAAACCAATAAAATGATCGATTAATCGATTATTTTTCCTAGTGCCTATACCCCTCGCAGGACAAAATTAAAGCTTTTAGGTAGGTTCAATTCGAGCAGCAAAAGTCAGCGTTGCTCAGCAAACCAGATGATGTTGTAGCTATTAAACGTTAAGCTATTTTAGCTTTGCTAACTTTACTGAAAAGCGAATGAAGTGAGAATTTTCTGTTTCTTTTTGCTCCGGGAAAAATATTTACGAGTTATTTCTTAACTTTTCAGATGTAAGTAGATGATTTACGACTAACAAATTTATTAACTGAAACTAGGGCTCTCAGTTTGACGAGGGGGGAGTATGTATTAAATTGATTTAGGGCTCATAAAAAATCTAGATATTTTACTTTTAGTCAAACACCTTTCGTAAGATTTGACTGTTTTTAACATTTTTTTTCTTTTAGAAGCATACATTTCGAAAAAAAATTAAAATGAAAATTGAAAATACTATGTAAAATATTTTCTTCCACATTGGTAATTGTGCCCGGGAATAGAAAAAATATATTCACATATTTTCAATACATCTAAATATAATTCTGGACCTTAACCATTTTCGTCAAGAATCGAGAACTGCGCGTGGTCAGAATAAATCACAAAATGTAACAATTAACAAAGATTTAAATAAAATTCAATTAAATAGTGAGTTAGAAAATATATAAATCCAGAACAAAGAGATGTCCCGAGACCTTCTTTTGGGACAATATCGGTTTTCCGGGACGTCTGAGAGCCCTATCTGAAACCAGTAATTTAAAGCCATTTATTGCAACTGCAGTTCTGACAGCTGAATATGTTTTCTAGTGCCAAAATATTCACAGGAAACATATAGAAGCCCTTATAAATAATTATAACTTTTCTTCTATAAAAAGTTAAATGTGACATTGACATACTCAGCAATCACAGTACCAATGTCAAATGTAAATTGATGTATTGTGCTGACCTCTTGTGGAAATCATAATAATTAAAACAAAACCGTTCTATGCATTCATTGTATTGTTGCCTTTGTGACTGATTGCTGTTATCTAGCAATTATTTTGCTGTTTTCAGTGAACCTACCCAATGCCTTATACAAGTCATAAATCATGAGAAACGCACGTAGTTTAAAGCTTAATGCAAGTGTAAATGACGACGAAATTGGAAAGGTCGAGCATCGGTCTGCTTTGTACCTTAATGTTCGCCTACTCCGATTATTAATTTATTGCTCTCTAAAGTACTGATTTATATAAGTTACATGAAATGCATTTTAAATTACATCTGTCAAACAAGACGTAAATTTAAAGAAAGAAGGAAGAACACTTATACATTTTCAAAAAAATTTAAAACTGATTCTATAAAACTAAACATAGCAGAAAACTTAGATATCTTTAAAGAGAAAACAATTTATCCAATAATAAAGTTCTAATAAACATTGATTCAAGGATGAATACTAAAAGTCGGTCAGTGTTAAAGTTTATTTCGACTCCAAACGGTTTCTGCCTCTCTTAGGCCTTCAACAGGGAGTGAAAGTTAATGTGATGAATTATAAATATATGTGTGGTGTGAGTGTAATGGAAATAAAAATGATCGATATACATAACAATCATTAGTCGTAAGATAAAATTAACAAAAAATTAACAATATAGCAAAGATGCTAATAAATATAACAATGTTTAAAAAACACGTGTAATCGCTATCAGGATAATCACCGATATCAATCATTCGTTAATCAATTGTAGTCAAAATGTAATCAGTTCATCATATTTAAATATACCTCTTAAATACCAAATACTATGTTTTTTTTATATGTATTGTATTGGAATTATCCTACATGAAAAATCGTCACAGACACACGAACACACGGACACAAACATACAGACACATACAAAAATCCAGACACACACACAGACATACACGGTAAAAATAATAAAATCGTTTTTTAGAGACCCTAATTCGTGCTCATATGTTAAAAATTGACACTCGAGATAGGCGGGAGGTAAAAAACCAGAAATTACAATCGAAGAAATAATTATATAGTCAGTCGGAAATAAACATCAATAACTTTTACTGTAGGAGTTCGATTTTTAAAATTAAAATAATAATAAAAATAAACTAACGCAGAACGCAGCTAATTTCACAGATACAACGTTAAACATTTGTTAATTTTTGTCTCAATTCCATGACTACTACTACTTTAGGAGTGGTTTACGTCATTTTCATATCTAATTTCTGAACGTCCAAGGCATGTAAAATTAATTTTGTTTATTGATTCATATGCAGAATTTTATGCTCTACAACTTTTATTTAAAGCATTTTAACTTCACATGTTAAATCCCTACACTCATAAAAAAAATTTCTTGATACAAAACGGATCCTCTCGAAAGAAGAGAAAAATCTGTTTGAATAGTGCCAAAAAGATTTCTTATTCATAGAAAACTTTTACAGTTTTGATTAATTATCTTATATGAATACTAATTTAATTTTGATATAAAACAAATATATTCTAAAAATAAATAAGTGGATATTTAATAGAAAATAAATTTTGATTCAGATCAAAATTTATTCGTATTGCCATAACATATTTTCATGTAAGTAGCACTTCACTTTAAATGAAATCAATGTAATTTTGATTTAATATCTGTTTTATTTATACTAATACACTGAGAATTTTCATTCAAAATTAATTTGTTTTTTATTAACAATTTGCAATTTTTAGATAAATTACCTTTTTCTTTAATTGAAGTAAAAGTAATTTTAATTTAAATGTATTTTATTTATGCTAATACACTGATTGTATTCATTCAAAATTATTAAAAGTTTAATTCAAAATGTAAAGTAGCTTAAATTAAAATGATTAGGTTAAATAAATATAGCATAAATATATTCATATTTTAATTTTATTATAGAATATATCACAATATATCACAATATGTAATATTACAAAACAAAATAATATAGTATTTATTTTTACATTAAAAAACAATGGATTTTTACCGGGTAGAAATGTAATACTTGCCGCCTCCTACATCTACTACAGAATAGTAATTAAAAATATATATATTAACAAATTACGGTTACATTTACCTGTTGTGCGTAATTTATCTGATATCTGTTCATCCGGTAGTTTGTCCAATACAATTTTATATTTGTGTTTCATGTTTCTATACTTATCTGTTAATTTTCCCTTCGCATTTAGTACTTTTCGTTGGCCTGTATTATCTGTTATTGTAGTAGATTTGATAAAGTAAGTACTTTTGTTTTCGTTTGGAAAAATATTGACAATTTTATCTGACAGAATGTCAAAATCTTCATTAGTCAACGCACTAAAATATTTTAAATATTAATGATATGTATTTAATATCAGATCATTACAAAACTTACTAATTTTGTTTTGCTAACATTTCGTCTATTATTAATGCAACAAGTGCATTTCTACATTTCTTATTTAAGATTTTATCATTGGCATAAGTATTGAGAATATATAATCCAGTTGTATTTTTATTTAAAAATTCCAATAGATCGAAATGATAGGTTTGAAAACAAGATTTTTCATACTGATCAATTCCATGAAAAGATTTATACTTCTTATACAAAGCAAGCGAAGTCTCTGGTGAAGGGGATCTGTACCTCTTTTCTGAAAGTGCATTACTCGGTGTAATAATCGTCGGAATTGACTCATTGTCTGGAGACAGAAAACTTAAATTTCCTTCGCTATCCACACTAAGTGTAACTGACGACGATTCTTCATCAGATGGTTTACTTGGATCATCAACTATTGGAAGAGATGGTACGATCTCAAATGGCTGTAATAATTATTGTTAATTTTAAATGGTTTTCATTAGCCAATTTTTTTCGATCAATTATATGCCAGTTTCATTTAAACATTTAACTTATTCCACGTAAAACTGCATAAAAATTAGTATATTTTCATTAAATAATCTATTAAGCTATCAAACAATCAAGTAGAAGTTAACCCCGAAGGAATATGATTTTAAATTTCATCACAGTTTTGGAAAATAAAGAATTTTAAAATGCAAATACATTATTTTCTTTAACATTACTATAATTACTATAAAGAACAGCAGAAACATTATAATATTCAACATTAATGCTGCAATAAAATAAGTAAAAGAGAATATACAAAAAATCATGTCTTACCACATCTAGTATTTCAGTTTCCATTACATAAGATTTTAATTTTTTCATAAATTTTAATCTAGGCCCTATTTTTGGTACTATTTCTTTTACTACATTATCTGTTAAACATAACAAACTGTCGTGGTCAATTTCTTGTTCTGAAAATAATAATCACTGATAGCACCCATAATTTGGTGTTTATTAAATTTTAGAAATTAATTATAACGATATAAGCAAGACACAGCTGCTTACAAAAAAATGAGCAAAAACCGAAATTAAAAATATCAAAGATAGATATGCTATGTACTAGTTGCTCCTCCGTACCTTAGATTAAGTAAACAGAGTTTAAATTAAGCCAAGTTTATTATTTACAAACATGTAATTGATTTAAAAAAAGCATACATGTATACTTTGGAAGATAAAGAAAATCATGGAATAAAATAATTAAATATAACGCATGTAGATCGTTGACATAAAATGATACAGAAGGCAAACTATTAATATTCTTTTGTAAATATAACCATACTTTTCTGTTAAGTCGTCGCTACATTATAAATTATACTGTTTTACATAAATATAAATATATGAAACTGCTTACCATCAAAAACTGATATCAAATTATCGAAATCCCATTCCCTCAATAAATTTCTTACTTTTTCGTCACACATTTTAATGAAACAAAGACAACGCACATTACAAGCGCCAAGAAACAACCAGCCATCGGGCTTATTAAAGACGACGCGTTACAGCGCACACGCAAACTTATGTAGTTTTAATTTAAAACGACATTGTTTTGAATGAAAACATTTCTTTTTAAATAGAAAAAAATAATTTTAAATGGTATATACAATTTTTATATTAAAATATATTAAATTTAATAGGATATATTCTCCGTTTTGGTTTAAACAATATAGTTTTAAATCAAAACTATTTTTCTTATATAGAATATGTTTCATTTTGAATCGAATATTAACTTTTTATTTCTAAATAATATTAATTTGAAATAAATGCATTCTGCATTTTGGTTTGAACAGAAGCTTTATTTTTACACATAGTAAAGTTTTTCTTCAATGAAAACGATGTAATCAAAAATAAAAACGGCATTTTTCTAATGCTTACTGTTCAAAATATTTTCGTTTCCTTTCAATGTAAAATATCCAAGAAAAAAAATACTTTCATTCAAAAAATAGAATTTTTTTATTTGAATGTATATATTCTCTCATGAAAATTTAAAGTTTTCATACTAAAAAAATAGTCTTCAATTAAAATATACAAAAACAAAACAGAAAATATTTTTGATTTAAGAAATCTTTTCTATCAGTGTACGTTCGGGTGTTCAAGTCAACACCACAAGTTACATACATAAGCGACACTCCGTGTCGGCACCTTTCATGTTCCCCTTTTCAGTTCTATTTCTATGACCTTGAAACCATTAAATTTGTTCCCTTCCCCTATCTCTCCCTAAGATGTGGGGAAACTTTCCGATTTTAAACAATGAGCCCTTTAAATTTGTGCACATTCTCCATCTCTCTCTAATTTTCGTTTCTCTGTCTTACTGTCGCTTCTGTATAAACCTATTCTGTGTCAACACCCTATATGTATACAGTACGTCCATGGTTCGAGCTGCAAAAAAAGAAAACATTTTTATTTTTTACTTTTCGAAAAAAATGTATTCTTGATAAAAGTTTTTGCATGTTCCAAAACGTCCAATTCAGTTTTAACCTTTTCAAATTTTCTTTTAGTTTCAGAGATAAATCAAAAATAGGTCGACGTTGAAAATTGAAATGTTCCAAAAAACAAGTTCGCGTTGTCCTAATAACTGACATTATTTATTTAGTTTCATTGAAGGTTGTAAAAGGGCAACGAATTTATATATTCAATGCTATGACAAAGGTAATAAAGCGATCTGTCGAGTCAGACCCGAATTTAGGTTTTTGACGCCCTAACCTATGAACTCTTTGCCGCCCCACAAATAAAAATACTTATACCTATAATAAATTTTAAATAATTTTGTAATAACATACATAATATAAAAAATTCAGTAGGCACTAAAATAAATACAATAATTTTTATTGAACGAACTAAATAACTATACATGTCTTGCCTTCTTTCCTGCAAGTAATTTAATGACATTGATATTATCATATGATATTGAATTTAATATCTCAGATTCAATTGATAAACTTGCACAGTGCATTTAATTTTTGTTGTATCATGTTCATTCTTAAATAATTTTTAATTCTTTTAAGACACGAAAATGAACGCTCTGCAGAACAATTTCTGGCTGTTATACTTGTAAATATTCTACATGCTATGTTCACATTTGGGTATAGTTCAAAAACATAAAAAGATAATCAAAGAGTACGTAAGTATGCATATACACTTTGTTACAAGTTACAGGTTTACTGTACAGCTTGAATAAATGTTTAATCTTCCGCACACATTTCACAACATTTAATAATACGCTTGCATCGATCAGGTGATTTGGATTTTCGAGGAATCACGGATGCGCACCCAAGCGACACGGACCTTTCCAATTCCGAGACATGCCTTATGGAATGTTGTACGTACTTTAAAAAATAAATTCGTCTAAAATTTGCGCCCCTAAAATTCTGCCGCCCTTATTATAGTTTACTTACGGTAAGATAATTGGTAAAAAAAATTCTGTCAATTACGGCGGGTTCTAACGAGTCGTTTCTTATTAATAATTTTCATTGATCATGAAAAATGAACGTCAGAACACTTCATTCATAAATTTTATGATCATTTCAAAGTTTCATTAAAAGTGAAAAGGAGTTCTACTTTGATGATCATTATTAATAAATGAAATTAAAATGAATCGTAAGAACACGCGTCATGATTTAAAATTGAAAATGTCAACAAGGTCATAATCTAAAACCTATCAGTTTTGTTAACTGTTCGACTGTTTTTAGGTAATATACTACGTTCGACTGTTCAAGTGATTACACCATACATATTGCGAATTTCAGTACGAATTTACTTTTTCCGATGTCAGTTATAAAATAAAGTAGTACATGATCATTAAAACATGATACATGTGAACATATCTTTTTCATTAATTGTCATGACAAATGAATCATTGGAAATGATTCGTAAAAAAATGACTAGTGAGAATCCACCTTTAGCTCCGTACTAAATGTAAACAAAACTAAGATAGTACGCAACGAAAATGACGCAGTCACTTTTTTTGTAATGAACAATTATTACTACGACAACGGGAATTTGTTTTTTTAGGACTTATTTTCGGTTTTGGAACATGCAAAAACTTTGATCAAGGCTACATTTTTCTCGTAAAATAAAGAGTAAAAATGTTTTTCCTTTTTCCAACTCGATCCGTGGACATACAGTATATTACACTGTAAATATATCTTTATATATTAATAATATATAAATTTATCTTACTTTTATGCCCAGTATGAGCAACTAATGTAAAATATATAGTAGATATGAGCCGCGTACCATGTACAATGGTTTCTACTACATTCCAAATCCCCAAAAAATTCCGAATTGAAGCGAAGAACGTCCCCCACCTTGCATCACCACGCCTCGATAGTTACGATCGGACGATGCGTTTAAAATGTTACAATATAATTTTTTTTTTAATATTATAGATATGTCATGTATATTTTTTCATATTTCATGTTTAAGTATAATTAAAAATGTGTAATTTATTCAAATATTCATGTTCAAAACCGATCACGAACAATAAATGAAATTCTGTCTTTTTGTTTTTATTATTATATGAATAATACTATTGACACTTTAATATTTTCTGTTTGTAGAATTCTTTTCTAAGAAAATGAATTTACACCTTTATTTGTAATTTAAAATTAAACCTCCTCATAATTGAAATATTTTTATACATTTATTCTATTATTCTTTTAATGGCTTTATATAAAAAAATCCTTATCGTTTACATATATCAAGAAAATAATGACGATCAGTTTCAAATTTACCCCAATTTTTTATATGGATTATTATAGAAAATATTTACGTTCAAGGTGAACTGCCTATAATTATTTCTCCGATAGTAGTGAAATACCCTATTCATTTGTTGTTCGTCCTGCGATTCAGTTTTGCCTCTATTTATTATTTTGTAATTAAAAATTATTGATCAATAAAAATATTTCATCCGTATATAATACATATATGGTTGAAATTTCAGTGTTCTAGGAAAATTTTAAACTCCGCCCTGAAAAAAATATCTGGGGCGCTCTTATTTCGCATACCCAGTAATGGGTAATGAAATAGAATCAATTTAACGATACCATTCAGATAGAAACGTATAGTGTAAGTTATTAAGATACTCGTATTTTGCCACTGTCATGTTCTGAATTGCTATTATGAATTTGCAGAAAATATAAACAAATATTATTAAATTAATTATAATTTTAGCAACACCAAATAATGCTAATTCATGCTGAATCATCTTACGAAAAGCTAAACAATAATTATAAGAGCAAAAAAAACTTAATCTGTGTGTCCTTCTATTATGATGTAATAATGTCCCGTGTTTTCTAAATCTTTTCTCATTTTATAAAACTACAAAATTTCTTGGGACACTTGTAAATAAAATATATTAAATATGTTTTTAATAGATTTATAAGTTTTTTTTAAACTCAAAATCTATAAATATGTAGAGCAAAAATGTTAAAATTTCTAATATTTCCCTTTAATTTTTATAGAGAATAACAAATAATAAATGAAATATTTAAATCATTGGAATTTAAAATTGTAAAATGTTTGATACATTTAAAAGAGTTCTTCTTATGTAAAAAAATAATTAAAAATATTACAATTTCAAGTATTTCACTTTAATTTTTATTAAGAATAATAAATAAGTGCTGATATATTTGTACAATTTATGCATGATTTATTTAATTTCTGATTCAAATGAAATATAATACATTTATAGGAGTTTATCTTATGTAAAAAAATAATTAAAAATATTACTATTTCAAGTATTTCACTTTAATTTTTATTAAGAATAATAAATAATTGGTGATATATTTGTTCAATTCATGCATGATTTATTTAATTTCTCATTCAAATGAAATATGACTGAGCATTTCACGATGACATGAGATTATTTGCTTTTCAGTATCGAATAATTATCTCTACTTCGCGTGTATTTAAACAAGTTTGGGAAATCTTTGCGCCAGTCTCAAAGCAGATACAGAGTGAGATAGAACGAAGTTCGTCAAAGAATAAACTCGTAGTAAAATAAGTTCGATAAAATGGGGGTGTACTTCGAGTCACTTCTCACAGACGCAGTGTTAGCATTTGTGATATTTTTTTCCACATTGTATGTTTATTTCAAATACATCTATACATACTGGACAAGAAATAATATTGCGCAACTCAACCCAAGTATACCGTTCGGAGATACAACAGAGCTCTTCCTAAAAAAAGAGGCTATAGGAACAAAATTTGCTTCGATTTATAAAGAATTCAAATCTAAAAATGTTCCTTACGGTGGATACTACTTCCTCTACAGACCCGAGCTGTTGTTGCTAGATCTGGACGTCATTAAACAAGTTCTGGTAAAAGAATTTCACCGATTTACAGACCGAGGAACATTTAGTAGCGAAAAAACAGAGCCTCTATCCGCACATTTATTTTCTCTTGAAGGACAAAAATGGAAAAATTTGAGAGCGAAATTAACACCAACTTTTACCTCCGGGAAAATGAAAATGATGTTTAATACTTTATTGGCGACTTCAGATGAGTTAAACAATATTTTGAATGAAAATTCCAAAAGAGGTGAACCTCTAGACATTAGAGATGTTCTTGGGAGATTTACAACAGATGTGATTGGAAGTGTAGCTTTTGGCTTGGATTGTAACTGTTTAAAAAACCCACAAACAGAATTTAGAAAATATGGAACACAAGTATTCGAACCGGTAAATTTCGTAGATAAATTTAGAAGCCTTGGAGCATTTTTGTTTCCCAACATTTTCAAACGCTTTCGCCTTAAAGTCATCAATGAAGGCATCAGTACTTTCTTCTTGAATGTAGTTAAAGACACAGTAAATTACCGAGAGGACAATAACATTTATAGAAAAGATTTTTTGCAATTGTTGATTCAACTAAAAAATGGAGAAACTGCATTAACAGATGATGAATCTACAAAAAACGTAACAACAAACGGTATAAAGGGCTTAACAGTCGAACAGATTGCAGCTCAATGTTTCGTGTTTTTCTTAGCCGGATTTGAAACTTCATCAACAACAATGACTTTTTGTTTATACGAACTCGTAAAAAACCCTGAAATTCAAGAAAAACTTCGAGAAGAAATCCTTACAGTTTTAAAGAAATACGATAACAAATTATGCTACGAAGCCATCATGGAAATGCATTACATGGAAAAATGCATCAATGGTAATAAACTCATAGTTAATATTTACACAGTTATTTATTTGTTTTTTTTTGTAGAAACTCTTAGAAAATATCCGCCTCTGGCTTTCCTGAATCGCAAGTGCACAGAAGATTACCAAATCCCAGGCTCAAAGTACGTAATTAAAAAAGGAGATATGTTGCGTATATCCGTATTGGGTATTCAGAGGGATCCGGAAATATATCCCGATCCAGAAAAATTCGACCCGGAACGATTCAGCGAATCAGAAAAAGGAAAACGACATCCCATGGCTTTTCTTCCATTTGGGGAAGGACCAAGGATTTGCATAGGTCTTAGATTTGGAATGATGCAAACTAAAGTCGGATTGTCGGTGTTGTTGAAGAACTATAAGTTTACTTTGAACAAAAAAACTATTGACCCTTTAATAATGGACCCTAACAATTTTATTTTATCATCATTGGGAGGAATTTGGTTGGATGCTCAAAAAGTATAATTATTTATTTATTTAAGATGTGTAAATAGAAGATTTAAGTTTTTATTAATAAAGTTTTCATATAAATCCGTTCGAATTTTACTGTCGCTCACTGTACATGAAACCAGAGTGCCACCTGTCGCTTGCATGAAAAAGTACAGGTGACCATAAACAATTTCATTCCTACAACACTTGTCATTCAAAATTACTTCAAATCATGTATAGTTTTCTAGCCCGCATGTGTTTTTTATGTTTGGATAAAGACAGCAACTTAGAGAGTACTTACAACAAAGATAAAAACAAGATAACCATTCAAGAAAAGCTTGAATATTGTGTAGCGGAGATGGTATGTTTGAAGGTTAATATTTCTATTGTTGTTACGCTTTGTTTATTTACACAGGCAACTCCTGGGGTAGAGTTACCTACCCTTATATGTCACAATTGTCACAATAATGTAAACGCTTTTTACACGTTTAAAAAGATGTGCTTGGGTAGTAAAAAACGATTAGATGATTACATTAACAACATTAAAAAAGAAACAAGTCAATCCAATATTGAAAGTAATTTAAAGAAAAACATTACTGCTTTTACACATAAAAAAATAAAAACAGCAGAACCAGATGATGACACGGACATGTCAGACGACGATTCTTTCGGTGGAGAAATGATAGAAACCGAACCAGAAATCACAGAATTCAAAAACGAACCCGTAGATTTACCAGACACAACAGAAAATAACTCAAACACAAACGAGTCGTTTGATAGATCTGATCCAATTAATGTACACAAATGTACTTTGTGCAATAGAGAATTTAGAACAAAACACGGTCTACAAAAACATATGCCCATGCATACCAACCCTGAGCGATTTAAATGTACAGTTTGCCAAGAAGAATTCACATCTCAAATTGAACTAAAAGACCACTGGGCTGTTCACGCTACAGAATATCCATTCCATTGTAAATACTGCTCAAAAAAATTCACAGACGAAATTTCCCTCGCAGCGCATATGGACAGCCACACAGGAGACAAACCCTACGAGTGTTCCAAATGCCCCAAAACCTTCAAAGACCGCAGCGGGTTAACTAAGCACATGTACATCCACTCGGAAGATCGACCCTACTTGTGCACAATATGCGGTAAGGGATTCCGACAGAAAGCAATTCTCACAGAGCACATCAACCGGCATTCCGGCCTCAAACCGTTTGAGTGCGAGATCTGTCAGAAGCGCTTCAAAGACAAGAAACAACTCAAAAGACACTTAAACAGACACGTGGACATCCAACCGTTCTTGTGCACTGTGTGTGGGAAACGGTACAAACACAAAATCAGTTTAGTGCATCACATCAAGGAACACAACGACGAGAAAAACTACGAATGTAGAGTTTGCCATAAAAAATTCGTGAGGAAAAATAGTTTTAGAGTGCATGAACGCAGCCATGAAGTTAAATAATTAGCGCTAGTAGCGGGAATTGTTGACAAAACGTACTTTATTTATTTACATCAAAAATCATTTTATTTAATACCCTCATTATTGTAGAACATATAATATTCATCTATAAATGTTATAATAGTGCATTACAAACATATTTTTTGTGAATAATAAAGTTTTATTCCCAACTTATCCCCTTGTGTTTACCTCCCGCCACCTTAAGTCCCTTACAATATAATTTTTATGCTTTTGCGTGTGAGGATCGTGCAAACGTGATTAATCCATTCTATAAATCTAAAAACTATTATAAATAAGGCAAAAAATTATTAATAAGGTTTTATTCCCTCGTATTTGCCTCCCGCCATCTTATGCACATTTCAAAGTTCCCACTATCTGATATTATCCATTTTACTATTATATATTATATTTCCTAGAAAAATACTTTTAAATACAATTTTTTGGCAAATCAGTAAATTAAGCGCGTGGGACATGTATTGTGCATACAAGATATTCCTAACTTCTACTGCGAACAGTGTACTGACTGATAAGTGCCATCTGTGCGTAAAGGCTCGAAGCTGCGGTACTGACATATTGGGAAAACAATTTTGTTTATTACTCCCTTGTTTATGTAGATTGCGGCGGGTAAAATTGACAAGCGACAATCATGTATAGTTTTTTATCACGAATGTGTTTTGTTTGTCACAGCAAAGATAGAAACATGGAGAGCATGTTTAATAAAGATAGAAGTAAAGTTTCTATTCAAGAAAAACTAGAGTTTTGTGTGGCCGAAATGGTAAGCCATTGAAACTTGCAGGTTATACTTTGTTATTGTTTTAATTGCATTTTAGTCAAGCCCAGAGCCAGATCTACCTCTTTTAATTTGTACAGCTTGTCACAATCACGTCAACGCGTTTTACTCTTTTAAAAAACTTTGTTTAGATAGTAAAAAGAAAATAAATGATTATATTAATCAGACAAAACAAACTCAAACATCAACAAGTAATTCAACACCGCATTTTGTCGCTGTGGAGTTAAAAAGTGAAATACCAGAACTTAAAAGAAAAATAACAAAAAAATCAAACGATGATTATTCTTCGGATGAAAGTGACGACGCGAACTCGTACTCTGGTGATCAAGATGCTGATATATTTGGAAATAATCCAGAAATAATAGAAATGAAAAATGAACCTCTTGAATTAAATGATAATTCAAACACAAACGAATCATTTCCTAGTTCAGACAGTAAAAGTGACTCAGTGAAACTTTACAAATGTCCAATATGTGAAAAACAATTCAAACTAAAAAACCACTTAACAATGCACAGTCAAGTTCACAACAACATCAAAGGTATAAAGTGTTCAGTCTGCCATGAGAAATTCGCATCACCGGTCGAACTTCGAGAGCACTGGCCGGTCCACGCTAGTGAATATCCTCTTGAGTGTAAATTCTGTGAACGAAAATTCACAGACGACATTGCCCTAACCGCCCACATCGACACACATTCCGCTGAAAAACCCTACGAGTGTACGGTGTGCTCAAAAACATTCAAAGACAAAGGCGGCGTCAAAAAGCACATGCCTATACACTCGGAGGAACGTCCACATATGTGCACGATATGCGGGAAACGGTTCCGGCATCGCGCGATACTCACCGACCACATCAACACACACTCTGGTCTCAAACCGTTCGAATGTGAGACTTGCCAGAAGAAATTCGCGGATAAAAAACATTTAAAGAAACACATGAAAACGCATTTGGATCTGCGGCCGTTTCTGTGTACAATGTGCGGGAAACGATACAAACATAAAATCAGTTTGATCAATCACATAAAAGAACATAATGATGAGAAACAGTTCGAGTGTAGAGTTTGTCAGAAGAAATTCGTGCGGTTAGGTAGTTTAAAGTATCACGAAAAAAGCCACGAAGTTAAATAATCAATTGTTTGTCAAAGCCACTTTGATATTATTTGTACATAAAACAAATGACAGCTAAAACAAATTTTATTTACATTTTATTTAGATGTTTGTTTTGTACGGAAACGTGGAGCGCCATGTAAAATAATATTTTTATAGTAATTGAAAATTGTAAATTTGCATGTTTCAAACTTCAAATTAGTATAAAAATATTATATATGGCGCTTTTACGTTCTGTAGTTTTGCAATATTTTATATTTACATTTAAACTAAATGTATATACTTTATTTTTATAAAATAGTATTAATTTTATCAGTATCTATGTTCAGTATAAAGCCCTGTGAAATTATTGCCTGTAAGGCTAGTACATTGTACATTATGTGAAATGTATGAAATTACATTTTATTAAAAATAAATTTAATTTAAATATTTTTATCCCTCCTACTCATTCTCCATCTTTGAGTTTTCGTTGATTGAGGTTAGTTTACTAAAACGTAAACATGTACAGCTTTCTATCAAAAATGTGTTATTTATGTTTGAACAAAAATAAAAATCTTGAAAGTATGAGTAATAAAGACAGAAACAAAGTTTCCATTCAAGAAAAACTATATTTCTGCTTATCTGAAATGGTGTTAACAGAGTTTACAAACGCTCCTACTCTTATTTGCTCTACTTGTTATACACATCTCAATTCATTTTATTCTTTTAAAAAAATGTGCGTAGATAATAGAACCCGATTACAAGAATATATCAAACAGGATATTTCAACTGATTATACAAATACTGAAGTTAACGATAATAAGTCAGAGACAGACGAAGAACTTAAGAATATACCACTGTCTGAAGACAGTGATGATTCAGACTTAAAAGATGACATGGAAATAGAAGAAACTTCTAAAACATTTTGTTGTACGGACTGCAACGAAAAATTTACAAATAAAACAGATCTAACAACACATGTAAAAATCCACGGTAACCCACAAGGTTTTAAATGTACTGTATGTCAAAAACGTTTTGTCTCGCAGACTGATTTAAAAGACCATTGGGCAGAACACGCTTCAGAGTATCCATACGAGTGTAAAATATGTGATAAAAAATTCACAGACGACGTTACTTTATCTGTACACCTGGGACTTCATTCCGGAGATCGTCCTTACGAATGTAGGCTTTGTCCAAAAGCATTTAAAGATAAAAGAAGTCTTACAAGTCATATGGCCATTCATTCTGAGGACAGACCATACATGTGTACCATATGCGGAAAACGATTCAGACAGAAAACAATACTTCACGGACATATAAACACTCATTCTGGGCTAAAA
Organism: Stenolophus ochropezus; assembly: GCA_035578165.1. Taxonomy (NCBI): domain Eukaryota; kingdom Metazoa; phylum Arthropoda; class Insecta; order Coleoptera; family Carabidae; genus Stenolophus; species Stenolophus ochropezus. The sequence continues at coordinate 48,039,506 of JAQOWZ010000002.1, read as the reverse complement.
CCGTTTGAGTGTGCAACTTGTAACAAACGCTTTGTTGACAAAAGACAACTGAAGAAACATATGAAGACTCATTTGGATATTAAACCGTTTTTATGTGAATTGTGTGATAAGCGATTCAAACATAAAGTTAGTTTAGTAAATCATATTAAGGAACACAATGATGAGAAACAGTTTGAGTGTAGAGTCTGCCAAAAAAGATTTGTAAGAAGAATGACTTTAAGTCGGCATGAAAAAACACACGAAGTAGTTGCATTACCCTAATTTATTGTAAATTATTGTTATGTATTATATTATATGGAAATAAATAATAGATGTTACGCATTTTATTTGTTGATAAAATGGGACGAATCAATATAATCGCGCCATCTATTTGAAAGCTAGATTTGTTCTATTTAATTTTGAAGTGATGCATAGAGCAGATACGTGTACACTAGTAATTTACAAATTAATAATTCCTCGGTATTATTGTACGCTATATTACCGATAAAAAAATTATGAATCTAGATATTTTATTCCATTAAAGTTTATTATAATAAGTATAAATATGTATATAAAACATAGTTACACTTGTTACTCTTTGGTGTCAAACAGTGTATACTGGAACAACACAGTGCAAGATAATCGAACAGACTAAGGTCCTGTTGTTGTTGGATGGCAGAAATTTGTGCAGAATGTTTACATTTTTAACTAGAATATGCTCATTATGTTTAAATAAAGATAGAAATCTAGAAAGTATGTTTAATAAGGATAGAAACAAAATTTCTATTCAAGATAAACTTTTTTACTGTATTTCTGAAATGGTAAGCTTGCAGGTTATATTTATGTTTGTTGTAGAATTTATGAATTAATATCTGCTTTAAATTTACAACAGTTTATTAAAAAATATAACTTGTTTTTAGGATAACACAGAACAAGAATTACCTTCACTTATTTGCAATGTTTGTTACGGTCATTTAAATTCATATTATTCGTTTAAAAAAATGTGTTTGGAAAGTAAAAAGAAATTAACAGACTTAATAAATGAAACAAAACAAAATCCTTCTTCCGCAAACAATACAAACTTCGAATCAATTTTCTTTAAAAACGATGTGAATTCGGAATACAAACCCGATACAGAAGAACCAACTACTAATGAAAATTCAAACGATGACAGTGACTCAGGTTCTTTTTTTGGTGAACACGAAGACAGCTTTAACATACCCGAAATCATTGAATTTAAACACGAACCAGCAACAAACGAATCGGACAGTTCAGAAAACACAGACAGAAAATTTAAATGTGAACATTGTAGCAAAAGTTTTGTCAATAAAAGTTCGTTAGCAAATCATTTAAAAACACACAAAAACGATCCAGGACCACGCGTAAAAGGATTTAAGTGTACAGTATGTTTCCAAGGGTTTCCAACTCAAGAAGAATTACAAAGACATTGGACATCACACACTGGTGAATTTCCATTTCAGTGTAAGATTTGCGAGCAAAAATTCACCGATCATCAAACTCTCTCCGTTCACATGAGTTTTCATTCAGCCGACAAACCCTACGAGTGTAAACATTGCCCCAAAACATTCAAAGACAAATCCCACCTCAACTCCCACATGATGATCCACTCCGACGAACGACCCCACATGTGTACGATTTGCGGGAAACGATTTCGCGGCCGAGGAAATTTAGTAGAACACATCAACATCCACTCCGGTTTGAAACCATTTGAATGTGATACATGTCAGAAACGGTTCCCTGATAAAAAGCAACTCCGAAGACACATGAAAACTCATCTCGACATAAAACCGTTTTTGTGTACGATGTGTGATAAACGATTCAAACACAAAATAAGTTTAATAAATCACGTGAAAGAACACAATGATGAGAAACAGTTTGAGTGTAGAGTCTGCCAAAAGCGATTTGTTCGGAAAATTACTTTAAATCGACATGAAAAGATGCATGAAGTGTGATAATTTTTTAAATACATAATACTCATTTTATATATTTTTTACTATTTTTATTTGAAACATTCAAACCTGTTGTGAATTATTGTATATATATAAAAAATTGAAATGTATTTGATAGTTAATATTTTGACTTATAAAAGGTTTAGTATAATAAATCTACAACTGTACACTTGGCTTCCATTTGTCGAACCGGAAACTTGAGAACCGTAAATATATGAAGTCAGTTAAATTGAGACAAAATTGTCGTTTTAGGGCCGAATTTTTCACCTCTCGTTAAGGAGATACTCTACCTACAAGAAAAGTACGTTTTTACTTTTCTATTAACTCATTTTTGGTACACTTTACCGAAACGCGTTAATGATTTAGAGGAAAATGTTATTAGAAAAAAAAAATTAATATAATATTTTTAACATCGAACTGTTTTTCAAATTTTGATTTTCCTATAAAATATAATTTAAATTTAATTTTTTTTATTTAAAATCCAAAATACTTTTGAAAAATGTATTAAGATAATATGTAAGAATATGTGTAATTTTTTTGGAATGTAAATCATTTACATAAAATAGCTATTAGAAAAGTACGGTTTTTGCACATAAAAACCAAAATTTACTGAAAACTCAAAACTGTAAATTATTTACATAAAAGAGTTATTAGAAAAGTACGATTTTTGCTTATTAAATCCAAAATTTACTGAAAACTCAATTTGAAAAACAGTTCCATATTAAGAATATTTTTCTAATAATGTTTTATTTTATATAAAACATACCAAAAATGAGATTTTAGAAAAGTACGAACGACGTTTTTGCTGTAGGTGGAATATTTCCGTAAAGTGTCCGTTATCTTAAAAGTCCGTTATTAGATAAATATCTTACAGAAATACTGACGTAAATTCTCAATAATATAATTATTTATTATTTCGACGCGATACTTTTCTACAAACCGTTGATTAACGTAACCGGCACTTTAACTATAGAAGAAAAAATCTGCCCTTAATTGGCCACATTAATGATGTATTTGTTTTTCCAAAATAAATGCATATTTCATTAGATAGGAACAAAAAAACTGATTTTGGTCAAATTACTTTACGGCATAATTTATGTTTCAATTCATACAAGTTTCTAATTTGCGCACTTTTTACTACTAATTTTAAATTTTCATGTGGGGTGCAAAGTTGTTTTTAATAATATCAAATAATTTTTTTTTTGAGATGTTTTCTGTTGTGTGTCGAGAACAAAAATGAATAATTTTTATTATTCGCAACGTATTTTTATAAAGACATTTTAATGTTTAATAAATAAGAAGTCCCCCCTTTCAGACCCCGTCGCATCGTGAATTGTGTTCCTGTGTGAATTGTCACTTGAAGAATTAGGTTATGTTTTGCTGTCAGCCGACAAAATTATTTCATTATTAAAATTAAAATAACATTTTTTATATGTAATAATAACAAAATTGCTAATAATATTGAGGGTATTGTTTTTAATTTTATTTACATATAAACAAATAGTTAAAAAAAGACAATTTATAACAATGTTTTAAATTTATCGGGTGCCCGTATACTGCATTTCAACCAAAGATGTAAATGATACGTACATTTTTTCTCATTTAGAAGGATAATACAAATTTTGAAAGTTAGTTCTAAAATTGACCACAATTGTCATTCTTTTTTACTTGTGTTGAGTTTCATTCACTTCACTTTAAATAAAGTGAAGTTTGTGTGGAAATAAAGCACCTCTTATTGTGAAGTAGAAAGAGATTGAACAACATTTTGTACGATGTGTACTGCATATGAGGCAAAGAGGGAGACTTAAATGGATGTATCGCGTATTGCATACATGTGTTTACAATTTATAAGTGGTATTCAGTGATCTTGATCTTACTCTTTTTATGGAGAGAGTAGAGATCACTGGTGGTATTCCTTTTGCCAATTGAATCAGATCAGATCAGTTGGTTCAATTCAGATAGATTAGTTGGATCAGTTCACTTATTCATACAAATGAAATCACTTTAGCTCGTATTTTTCGTTTAGATTTAGATGTTCATCCAACAATGTTTGGGCCAGAGAATTCTATTCTCTCTACATGGATAGTAAAGTGGAATTCTAATGTGTCATATGGATTGGTAATATGAAACCAGCAATGTGGCTTAGATTCTATCTGTTTCTAACGCATACAGAGAGTGGTAGATACGAAATAAATCGCATGCGCTCTAGCTGTTATAAACAAAGATAGTGAATAAAATTAAATAAGGATAGCTTCTCTGCCAGTGACATTTCTCATGATCAACCCCTTACCAAGCTGTCCTATCCATATAGAGTACAGATCACTGGTTTGAGCATATGAAATATTTAAAATTGAGGTTATAATTTTAATCATATTATTATTACTACATTGTATAAGTTAAATTATAGCTAATGTTGCCTTATTTATCATCTCCGATAGTAATTCTAACTCATAAGTTGTTTTGGATTTAGGATCACAAATTTGAAATTTTTCTATTTATTTTTAAAAACATAGCAAAGTCACGTGATGATATGAACTGAAACAACTGATCTACCTCAGCGAGTGGATTACTTATTCATTTCGTTCGTAGAAGGAGTAAAGTGATCCAGTCAAATGGAATGAAAAATAAGTGATCCGAATTCAAAAGTGTAAGTTGGAAAAGGGCAAATGGAATATGTATTGTTACCATTTTAGCCATTTTTGTACGTCTGTTAATTATTCTGTTTTAATAATAACAATTTCCTTTTGAAAGTATTATTTTTTATATTCTAAAGAATAATGGTGCGTTGCTGTGTAGCCCCGTATTGTAAAGAAACTTATAAAAAAGGATCACACATAAAATTACATGTGTAAGTTTAAGTAAATAATAATAAAATGAAACAATATGATCTATATAGTATACTTTTAGATTTCCTGTTAATCCCGATCGAAGGAAACTTTGGATACAGGCAATGAATCGTGATAACTTTGTTCTTGGGAAACATGCCAGTTTGTGTTCAAAACACTTCGAAGAGAAATGTTTTTTAACTATCAACAATCGCCGAGCCTTAAAAAAGGATGCTATACCATCAATTTTTAATTTATCATCTTCGTCTGATATACCATCTATTTCTGCATTAAGAGAAATAATTAACAAAAAGTACGTAAAAGCACATCTAAAGTTCTTGTTTACGTAGAAGTAATTGGTACCTTTCCAAAGAGTTCAGCACTTCACCACGGATGGAGTTACTAGTACTATATTTGTCGCATAGAGGTTAATGTAGTAGAACTTAAGCTCCTAAAAATCGCGACCAAAAGTAAGAGTCAGTTCCAATGACATAGTATAACTACCGTAGACCCAGCGCGGCCTATCCTATTACACAGGTTGTTGTGATGTTGGAACTAAGCTGCGACGGAGCAAGGAGGGTGGCACTGGTTGTAATGCGGTGTGCATACTTTTGTGTATATGTTTGAAGCATAGTAAGATGGTCCGTGGTTTGAAGCTGCCAAGCGTCCCAAGCGTGTTTACGTTTACTTGTTTTGTGGTTAGTAAATTGTGAACTTTGTTTTTCGCTTTTTTGTGGAAAGGATTGAAATAATTTGTGCAAAATGGTCCGTATATGTGCAGTGAAGAACTGTCGTGAGATTTCTGTGCATAAAAAACCAAATATTTCGTTTCATACGTAAGTTTATCTTTAAATTCTCCACTCTCCAATATGATAATTTAATGGACAATAATTTTAGATTTCCTAAAGATGAGGAACGGAGACGTGTGTGGATACAAGCCATCAATTGCCCGGATTTCGTACCCAACAACAATTCGTCAATATGTTCCAAGCATTTTGATAAAGAATGTTTCGTTGGGAATCGGTTAAAGAAAGATGCTTGTCCCACTATCATAGACATCCCTAACATCGAAAAGATGAAAAGTGTAGTCCAAGAAAAGTCAGATAACAATATTGATATATCGTGATGTTTCTGCTACATCGTGCATATTTTGTTCCAGATTAGTTACACGAGAATCTTTCGAAGACAACACAGGTATCACTGCTTCTACTTCCAAAGCAGATATTCTAACTGTTAGGTTTGTAATAAAGAATATGATTTAAATTAACCATTATAGTGCTCTGTAATTTTATATGTATTCACATTTACCGCGAAGTAACGGCTTCAACCTTCAACTTCGTAATTAGTTGTTGAATGTATGCACACCGCATTACAACCAGTGCCACCCTCCTTTCCCCGTCCTGGCTTAGTTCCTCCATCACAACAAACGCCGGCGGTCTACGGTAGTTATACTGTCATTGGAACTTATGCTCCTAAAAATCGCGACCAAAAGTAAGGGTCTGTTCTTAAAACAAGCTCTAATCAGAGTTGCCAGTTTCTTCATTCATATATCCGCCGTGAGAGGCGTACAAATTCGCCCAATCAAGAAAAATTATTTTAGTCATACGTAAAAGCGGCATATTTCAATTTCAGTTTCCAATATTTCAAAGATTTTTATGTAATTATATTTTTAAGGAGTTCTAGATATAAAAGAACTAAATATTCACCAATATAAAAATAAAACAATCTAAAATGTAATTTAAATTTATTAAATTTAGGCAATACTTCTGCGCATAGGGTTAAAATTTATTATAAAACTTACCCTTGAAACAATGTAGCCCTTCCTATTTTTGATTATAGTGTTTTAAATACTATTTGACCCACTTTCTCATATTTATTATTTTTAATATCCGAGGTAAACTAATAAATAGGGAAACAACAGACGATACGGAAATGTTTCTTAGTAGTGATAGCTATAGCAGAATATAATCCCTATAAATTAAGGCCATATGAAGCGGATAGCAAATATAATTTGGAAAAATAAAATTAAAACACGGATGGTTTTGATACGATTACGCGAGAGGGATACTCATTAACACTCTGTGTCGGTACCTTTGATAAAAATACTAAAATTATAAATTTACAATATAACAAAAGCTAATTAGATGAAATAAATAGATACATAACTATATTTTGTAAACATTTTTATTAAACAAAATGTCTATATTTTGCAAGTTCATCAATAAGCACAATTTTCTATTTCTTTCTTTTTGATCAGATTTACAATTTATATTGCTTATTTAATACCATTAAAAATTCTGTCTTACATATAATTTTCTTAATAACCTAGTGGAGAATTTCACTAGTTGTAACCCAATTTTTTTACTATCTCATATTAGCAATATCCTACACCTTTAATTAATACAAATCAATTTTTCAATATTTATAGAAAAAGTATTTTGTAAACAAAATATGCAATTATAAAATGTTCGTTTGTTGTTTTAAAATTTACAAACTCAGAATTCTCCAAATTATGATTTTTGTAATGTATAAATATGTTATTGTCTAATTCGAAATTTTGTTGAAAAAATGTCTCACAAGCTTCACATTTGTGTAATTTTAAACAATTATTTAATAAGTACAATTTTGACTCAGCCAGTATCATCGTATACATGGACGTCGACAAAGTGTGGAAAGCTAATACAGCCTCTTCCACTTAGAAGTATGTGAAATGTAATAATTTATTTTTGATAATTATTCTTCCTAATTTTTATCAAAGTGATAGTTGCTTCTTACAAACCGATTTTTATATTTTTATATAATTACTATTGTCCCCTTAATGAAAATTTTCTAAACGCGTTAATGATTGATAAACAGAGAAATTCGAGCCACGAAGATGTGAAGAAACTTTCCGACGATGAGCACTTTAAATTTGTTGGCTTTTCCCATCTCTCTCTAATTTTCGTTTCGCTGTCATACTGTCGCTTACCTGTTCTGTGCCAAAATGCGGATTTCTCCCAAACTGGCAACCTGGCTCTAATTTGCCATATGCGCATGCGTTAACGATGGCCTGCCCATTTTTTTAACTAGTTTGGAATCGGACAGAAATCAGTAGAAATAGACGATTTTTATCGATCAGTTTAGGTTTGAAATTAGTTGGAACGTTTTTTTCAAACTGCGTACGCGTCGGACAGTTCGAAACTGATTTGGAGGTTACTTGGAACAAATTTAGAATACTATGACCACCTTTGAATATAAAATCTCAGGAAGGAGGGTTTAAGAAATAACCTTACGACCGGGATGGGTTTTGCATATGGCGGATAGTTATTAGTTATTAACATTCGACAGTGGCATGCCATCCTAAAAAAATATGGGATACAAGAAACTTAAAAATGCTCTAAATTGTGTAGTAATAATTTAAAATTTAATAAATATAATTGTGAAATACAAAAAGTAAGAGGTAAAATATTTACATATAGAAAATAAAGTAAATATAAAAATTTAAGTTTTTATTGTGCTAAATAATATAATTATAATTGTTGAAATAAGTATAATACATAATAAGTATGTATAACAGTTTCCATTTACTTTTATTTCATTAAAATAAAGAATTTTATGACCAGTAGAAATGTATGTTCTGACCCTTTATTTAAAATTACTGTGATACAGCAATGAAATTATTTCTAGACATTTAAGTTACACGACGGGGCTCATTCTCATTTGGCAATATGCAATATAAATAATATATGTATATCAATGTGTAGTTTCATTTTTCATTATAATTGTTGTACGATGCAAAATACTTATTGCTGAAATTAAATTCCTAAATGTTTGTTCTTCATGGTTTGGGAACAACCACATGCAACACAACTGAGCATAATTATTACTATACAGGAATGGTGAATATGCAAAGCAAGTTAAATATTTGCGATAGTTAAATTTTATTTTTATGGACTGAAAAGCGCGCTGCTAAACTAGAATTTAGTGCAAGCAAAACCAGCTTATTTAAATGCTCAACAAGAAATGAGTCATACTTGGGTTTTCAAAATGACGACTTCCGTTGCAGTTTTTCATCTAGCTACTAGATTGCAACCCTCCTCTGAGATTTTATATTCAAATCAAATATGACCACATAGAACTACTTAAAAAAACTTCTAATGAAATAAAAAAAAATATTAAAAAGCAGGAACATTTTCTGCACTAAATTTAGATGAACCACCAACCAAAGAAATATTTGTATTAACTTCAGAATGTTTCTTATAGATTCTTTTGTAGGTTATCTCAAAATGAAAAACCTTGTATTGCGGCTACAGAAATTGTATTTGTAAAACAGTAAGTGTTCATTTTACTTATGTAAACTGTATTTAACATATGTACTTGAAGGGAATATGCAGATGAAGTTACTGAAAGTACAAATACAGTAATCAGTCCTGTTTGTGATAAAAATGTACAAATAATATCGGACACAGATCCGTAAGTTTTTAATTATATACTTATTATGTATATTACATATTATTTTCCAGTTTAAGTTTGGAGATTAAAAGTGAGCATTCAGATCAAAGTGTGGAAACAAATGACAGTAACATAAAATTACCACAGAATAAATTTGATCCGTAAATATAAAATTTATATTTTAAGTGCGTGTATAAATAAAAAACTCATCTTTTAGGACAAAATATGCTTTTTCAGATGAAGTCTTGGAGCAAATAATTCTATGCAGACAAGAAATGAATGTAGATTTTGAGAGGTTTGTTGCAAAACAAAACAAGTATAATTATAATAAACTTTAATATTTTCAGTATACCGCTTCAAGATTACAGGTTTGTTAATTAATATTCAAAATATAAAATTTATGTATAGCTAATTACAGTTTAAAGACAGCAAAAGACGAAATGAAAATAGTTGTTGAATACATTGAATGTTTGACAAAAAAAATTAAACTGGCTCATCAAACTTCACGTCGTCTAGAAAATCGAGTGAAAAAAATGAGGCAAGAAATAAAAATTTTACGAAAAGGAAAATAATAATAGAATATTGTATTCAGAATAATAGATCCTGTGATATCAATTTTTATGAAATAGTTTATAAGCTTATTGTAAATAATAAAAAATAAAGAATTTATAAACATTCATTTATAATCATATTGTAACGTTTTATTTATTTAGATGAAGTGTAGAAGTGTAAAATTGATTAAAACACTAATATTTACATAACTAAGTTTAATAAAAGAAATATGAATTATAAAAGATAATGAAAAATAACTAACACTAAGAATTAACAAATATAAACACTAATTTAAGACTAACAATTATTAATAAAGACTTAAACACTAAGATTATTTATTTAAACACTTAAAAATACGCGGTATTTATTTCCACAATATTTATATTATCAACTATTTATTTATATCACCATCTGTTCACTACACGTATCAATATAAGACTCCTCGCGATATCTTGCTCGGGGTATTTAAAGTAAAACATTAATTTCTGGAATATTCGCCGACCCTCTGCAAAACAGAACAATGGGGAGCGGACGTACTTGTTGTGACCTGTGGCGTTAGCGGCCGCCGCTGCCCTGTGTTCGCTACAATATGTTTTGATATATGTGTTACACCAGAAATGTTTGATTGCGAAATGTGTTGCCTATTTTGTGGCGTTTATATCTATTTAAAATCAAATTTTAATAATTTCTTATATAAATATATGACTAATGGTTTATTATCCATTGTTGAATGTGTTAGTTTTATCACAGATCATATGATATGATATATTGTAGAGTGTATCTAGCTGGTATGGAGAGTACACCACAACAGCCAATTTTATATAGAAAATACCCGGTTACGAATTTGATTCAACAACCGGTAATTCTGTTATCTTATCAGTAAGTATTTCTTTTAAAAAAATTATAATTAAACTAATGTGTTAAATAGTTTCATATTTGTAAATTAATATTGATTTATTTCAATAACAAATCCACAAGCCGATAAAATTCGTTTATAAAATGTGTCAGGTCCCACCGAGATTTGAACTCGGATCGCTGGATTCAGAGTCCAGAGTGCTAACCATTACACCATGGAACCATCCATCAATTATTTTACGGGCGTATTTCACAAGAAACATTAATAATTCATTATCAAAACATTTATTACTAAAATTATCTAAGTAAATATATTATTTTTGCGTTAAAAATTGTTAAGTAAATAAGAATGAAATTATTATTATTTATTATCCATTACCGGGTGTGCATAGTGTAATAAATTATAGTATATGTATCACGTGTTGATAAAACAAAAATTTATTTACTGTTAAATGTAATAAATATTTGGATAAAATATTTGCTCATCTTAGATATCGGTCTGTGGCCATAACCTCTCATTTGTGCCGCTCGTACGCGTCGATCCTTGCAACAACCAGTTTTCCCGAAGTTCGTTGCTTGCCGTCAGTTCATGTCTGGCTTTCCATGCGGTTGGGTGTGCTTTGTGTGTGTGCTGTGCACAAGAAGTGCTGTTCAACAACCATTTGCTCAGTGTGATGAGCTTGGAGGGATATTTCCTTGGTCTTGTTGCTGAATCTAAATATGTAAGTCTTCATATTTATCTCAAATTAAAACCACCTGTTAGACCGAACTTTGAACAGTTTAAAAGTTTAAAATATTCGATTCACGCATCTTCTTGCCACTTGCAGAAAAGTTTTTACACTTAAACTTATTTTAAATTGTACATATATAAATAATAAACGTAAAACAAAGTCTGATTTTTTAATGATTATGTCGAAAATTTATGTCAGACCTACAAGAAGAACTCATTTGTTTTATTTATATTAAACAAGGTTTATGTCAAAAATATTTACCAAATTATTTAAAACTTATAAACTGCAGCTACGATAATGAAAACATAAAAGATAAATAAACTATAAAAGTATCTAAGATGATTCATAGCTTCTAACAGTATATAATTGAGAATAATTGAATAAATACCTATATAGAATCTTAACGGTTAATACATGTATGATTAAAAAAATGTGTGCTTAATTTCCCTTAATTTCAAAATTATAATTTCTGTAAATGATTTTGAAAGAGGAAGTAATATTGTATTGATAAACAATTTTCCCTCATGTTCAATTTATCAGTTGTATGGTGTAATTTTTCGAAGAAATTTTGCGTTGTGCATTGTTAACCAGCATATATTTACAAGTAATAAAAAATATTGATTGTTGCCCGTATGATACTAAAAACGTAACTGTTTTTGAACATCGTATTGGGTAGAGAAGCCAGAAAGTCATTATAAAGACATGGGAGAACCAAGAGTTTTGCTTTTAAGCTTGGTTTCTCTGTTTTGGGGTGGGAGAGACATCTGCTTTTCAAACTTGCTGGCTATACAGGGCCGTATTCAAACAAATCATTTCTTCTGAAAAAATCAACAAGTGTGAACTTAAAGGTTTTAAATTGAGGAAATACTCAATACGAAAATAAATACAAAAAAAAAACAAACTGTACTGTATCAGTACGATTTCGTCTTCAGTATCAGTCAATTCTATCAGTTAGTTTCATTATAACTACATAAAGAGTATTCCGGAGTATTCCGTTTGCCACTTGAGTAAGATCTAATCGGGGATCCAACTTACATTTTTTTTTATCTAGATCATTTATTTTTATTTCATTTTCTTGGAACTTGCGGAAGGGAGACATGCATGCAGCCTGGCATTACCAAAATGTTACTGCATATTTTTGTTTTTGTTACGAAAAACAAATTTTATTTATGCTTATAATTGTTTCATTCATTATATATACAAATTTGTACATAAACATAGTTTAGCTACACTAATATGAAAATAACCAATGCCCGTTACAACTAACATTTTTTTCATCACTGGCGAAGACAGATGAAGTCGAAGCCAAAATTTTCATTTTACTATGGCATATTTTTCAGTCGCGTTTCCACTACTATGCTTATTTCATCCCGTACTTTCAGAAAATAAAATTTAAAATATGGTTCAGGACCCCATTATATAAGTATGTCAGTTTTCAGATTTTTCTATCCATTTCTACCCATTTTACAGATATACCCAAATACACTATTTTCTGATGTGCAAATTTTAAAGCAACAATCTTAAGAACGAAAGGAAATAATAAATTCTGTTTGTAAATTTTAAATAAACATGTCTATCAATAAGCACTATTTTCAAAAACTAATATTTTTTAATTGGAAACAATAATTGTGTTCTATGCCTAAAACTATTTTTAACTCAAGAACTAAAAGATTTTGTAAAATTTTGTGTTCTTTCTTGACCCTACGGTAATGAAATTTCTACAGGGGCTTGAGCCCTGTAAAAACGCCTAACGCCGCCACTGTTAGGGTGTATCTGCGAACACGAACCTCCCTTAATTTTTTTTTATAAAGAATAGAAAAATTGCGTTGTATAAAGTTTTTTATTATTTTTCTGTAACCGTATAAATCAAGTAGTCAATACGTAGTAATCTTGCCAGTTAAGTTGTCAGTACCTAACAACCCTGCCGTCTGGTATAGTCAGTACGTAACATTTGTTTGATTCCCTAACAGTCTAGTCTGGTATTCAGTGTACGGATCAGTCTTGTCAATTCAGTTATAAACCCTAAACAGTCTTTCCAATTCGGCAGTCAGTAATAGTCTTCAGTATTCTTACTACTAACAGTACATTTATACTTTTTTATGTTTTTTTTTCCCCTCTGAAATTTGAGCGTATCATACCTATAAACACAGTTTTATGAGATGTGTTGAAACTTAAATGTTAATTAGGTATATCTACACATACATTTTGTAATTCATTTTACAATACGACTATATGAGGTACATGCGTTGATTAAGTAAATACAACTTGAATTAATAGCGTCAAAATTTTCAACAATATTTACATATTATAATTAGGAAAATGTCGAAATATGTGTTAAATTCATGTATTTGTGCATTCATATTTTGTATGTTTTAAAAACACATTTATTGTATCAAAATATTGGTTTTTATATTTTCATATTTTATGATTCTATTCTTAAGGTTTTTATAATTTAATGTGGTTTTATTTTTCTAAATTTATTTTAAATTTTTTATTTAGAAATTTATTTAAACAAATTGTTTCGACTAATTTGTAATATTCGTTTTATTTTCCTGATTAAAATAGATCAAATTGCACAATATTAAATAATAATTAATTGTAAATATTGTGATGTTTTTTCAAATTTGGAAAATGGGAATGAATACTTGAAAAAGTAGAGAGTTTTTGCAATTTCATCACATTTTTTGTAATTCATAAACAATGAAGCCAGAGTCGGCATATAATCCTCCCAATTATCCTCATTATTCTTATGAATCCTCATTAATATAATATATCGTGAGAACAATTTTCTATGCGCTAAATAACGTTTTTGCATACAAAAAACATGTGGGCATCACAAACAAATAAATAAACATATTTTCACGCCGTGCGGCTCCTAACAATGTGGTAACGATTATTTGAAATGCTTTTCATCGGCAGCCGATCTGCTCTATTGCTCATTTCGATCTAATTTGCAGAAACTTCGTTGTTGTGCGTACAGAAAGAAATTGCCCCATTGTTCGCCGAGTCATTGCATGCTTACCACATTTGCTTTTCATTCTTTACGCATCTTGCACTTCTTAAATCAAAACCTGAATGAAATACTATCGAAATAGACCTAAAGGTTATGTATTGTGGGTCACATTTTTGTATTGATTAGATAAGTTCTGCACATATTTTTTACAATAATATTGCTTTAATTTGCCTGTTCAACACAATTTGTAAACAACACGTCTTTGTTCGAATTATATCAAGAAACCATTCCTGGATTTGTATATTGATCAGATGAATTTTGCAGACTTGACAGATAAACTGCAACACTTATTTATTTTTATTTCAATGGGGTGCTTCACCGTAACAGAAAATTGAGTAAAATATGAGTTACATTAAAAGTAAATAAGAAAAAAAACATCATTGAGACGATTATTTTTTATTGTTAGTTTTTAAAATATTTGAGATTTTAAGCATCTGTACTTCTACATCACAGTGTAGCGTTCTCTCTCTGTAGCTCTCTTTTGCACATCTATCCTATTCGAAATAGCATGAATAGTAAATCTTACAACTGACTGAATGACAGTTAGCGAGTGAGCAATATATTTGTAGTTTTCTTCATAATAATTTGGCTAGTTTAATGTAGAAGAGGAAAATGAAAGACTTGTTGAATGAAATAAATGAGGGGATTATGTTAGTGGCAATCAGCAGATTTAGACTTCATTCTCCTAAATAGTAAATTCATTTTTATAAAATATTTTCGTACATATTGCACAATAGCATACAAAGGATAATCAAACTGATCTTTTAGTTTTTATTAAATCATAAATTAACTAATTTTACCTGGGAACAATTTTGCTCGGAACAGCATTGTTTGAGATCAATTTCAACTATAATTTTACGTCTCAGTAAATTTAAAAATTAATTCTGGCTTAATAAAGAAAAATTAAGAGTTGTAAATTCCACCGACTCTTTTTAAATTTTATTAAGTTACATTTAAAAAATAGCTACCGCTATTTTAGAGATAATTTACGTCATTTTCATACTTAATTATACGCTATTTTTTATTATATCTGCACAATATGATGGAAAAGAGCATCTGTAACTTTGATTTTGACGTTTCATAAGTTTGTCTGATATTTTTAGTTCTTGTTAAATCATAAATTAATTATTATTACCTGGGAACATTTTTGCGCTAGCCCAATTGTTTCCGATCAATTTGATCTATACTTCTTCGTCACAGTAATTTTAAAAATTATTTATAACGTAATAAAGGACAATTATAAAAAAAATGGTGGAGGATCTCATTAATATAATCAAAAAAGCGTTAAAGTTCGGTTGTAATTTTTAAAATACATACACAAGTTTATGTTTTGATCGGTTCCCTAAAGAAAGTGCATTTCATGCAAAAGATGTTTTTATAATATCTAATACCTTAAAACTCGAAGTATTATTTGTAATTCTAAATTTAAATTTACAGACTGCAATTTTGTTATAATTATTTCTTGTACATGAAATAGGGCGCTAAAATTTAACTTGCACAAAGGCATCTCACCCACGCGGCGGCCCTGATTGTTGGTCATGTTCCATAATGATTTTCTAAAATATTTTCTGAAATAAGAATATTTAAATGAGTTTAGAGATAAAGAGTAGAATTTAAATTAAGTAGAGTACTTTATAAATTGAATTATGACAAGAAGATAAAATGTAAATTGTGTAGTAAGAAGGCAGTGAAGGTGTATCTCCATAAATCCCAGTTCCGCGGTACCTGGAATGAAATTACCGCGGCAACTTCCCGGGCTAAATCGAGTTAAATGCGTCTCCTGTCCCAGCATCTCCTCATTGTTGACATTAAAACTTTTTAATTTCTAATTTATGCAGCAATTCCAGGGGGCGTCCGTCGCTCCCTGCATTGTTGCTGGCCTAGGTGAGGCTCGACTCGCGGCCTTCGAGGTGGCGTTTTTGTGCGGTGTGTGACATTGTGATATTTCTACTGCGTTCCAATCGCTCAAGGAGACACATAAAAGTTCACCAGTTCAATATGTAGATCGGTTATTCTCTTTATATGTCAATATTTCTAATTTTAATTGTTTATTGTACAGTACTTTCTAATTTCTTTCTCTTTACATTTATTAATAAAATTAGAACAATTACACGCATATACGAGTATGTTCATATAAACTACTCTTTAATTGTTCAATTCAATTTACTTTTTCCATGTTGCAATAAACAATTAATTATCATTAACAGTAAGATTTACAAAACAGGCTTAGCTCTTAAACGCGTATAAATATGTTAAATGAGGTCCTCCACCATAGTATCAAATTGGGAAATTGATTCTGTATGATAGGAAATATCGAGTTTAAAAAAGTTATTCGTTTTTTTAGTACCTTTAACATCTACGTCACAACATTACACCTTTCTCTCTCACACATTTACACAATTCCAAATTCTTGCTACTTCCAATCCTACAGTCAATGTCAGAGGTCACATTTGACAATTGATCTATAGCTGGTAATTAAATACAAAATACAAAGCATATTTCAGGGCTAGTCTAAATTTAGAAAAAATAGTTGTTAAATACTGTATACGATCAGGAAAATTTGAATATTTACAATATAGAAATGAAAGATATGTTGAATGACATAGGCAGCAGAATCGTGTCAGTGGCTGTCAAAACTCGGACTATAATGTCGTAATCATTTAAAAAATTATTTTATTAAAATGGTTATTATTTATGCATATTTCCAATTAAGGAAATTTTTATAACAGTTGGTATAGATCAATTTCTGTAATTGAAATTTTTAGCGACTTCCACTGTTTGAGAACTAGAGTACCGTAACATCTATTTACTTAAATAAATATTACGGCTTTCTGAACCACACCTCGCTTTCAAATTAAATAAAGTTTCATATAAAAAAATAAAAAATAATGGAGGACTTCATTCACCTAAATTCGACATATTTAAACCGGTTAAAGAACTAATCTATGAATCTGGCTATAAATTATTAAAATATGTGACCAACAATACATAATTATCAATAGAAACATTGTATATTTTACAAAGAATTCCGAAGTAAATATATGTCAAAACTGACAGTATTATATATATATTTATTATACGCCGCTGTAACACGATGATAATGATAATAAGTTAAAATAAAGTCTCATGTATAAGCCAGAGATTCTAGATGAAAGTTTAATTCTGCGAAGAAATTGATGACATAAGTATCAACTGGAAGAAATCGACTCTACAAGGGTTTAAAAAAAATGTGATCCACAAAAAATGGCAGTGTGTATAGTTATAGTGATGAGGCAACATACCCTTCAGGTGAACTTTATAGTCATTTAAGCTATACGAAATGTAGTACATTATAACATTTGAGGAAGTATGAACTGTTGCTATGGAACATTCCAAGAACGTATTCGGGAACCAAGTTCAGGCAAGAAGTTTGTACAATATATTTTATACGAAAAACAAAATTTTGAACAAATATTTTTATTTATTATATATACACACTGTTTCTTAGTTACGAGTTTCAATGCTGCCACGTGATGTCAGCATAACAGCATATGTTGCCAACATTATAAACTAAATGCAATAAGTTTATTATCTCAAATTAAATTTCATTCATATTCTCAACCATGGTGTGTACATTATTTTCTTCACTACTAGCTTTTCAATCTCAATCCTACTAAAAAAAAGTATATTGTTAATAACAAACATTATAAACATTAACTTGTTTCTTAATATTTACAAAAATAAAGTAGACTATCTTTTGTTTTATATATTTGACGTTTCACTTTGCCAACTTCACTTTTGATTTTTAATTTGGTTTTATTTGAGTCACTTATTTAATTTAGACGGCATATTGAAATTGTGAATCCATACATTATACTTTTCATGGGTTAATGATTCAAACAACATTTATGTATTTGGAGACTTGAGTTTCTTTAAAAAGTGACAGTTGTCACTGTCGACTATAGTTAATAATAATTTATTATTGACCTAGATGACCATGGTTACCAAGCAATCGGTAGTGAAAAACAATTTCACGTGTTAAATAAATGTTAATAATAGTGGGTTGCCTAAGGTAGTAGTGAAAAATAGTTATTTATGTATGGCACGAGATAAAACGCATACAAAATATAACTGTGCAATAAATTATGGGTAAGATACTGTTATCATTCCATGAATGAAAATATTAAAATTTAGGTTATATTAAAAATCATATCAAACAAATGTTACTGTTTTAAGAATTATGTTAGTACCAAATCTGTTAATAAAAAAAATATACAAATTTCATTTAAGTGTACGTTAATATTTCTTAATAAATTTTATTATATGTATTATTATTTACTTAATTATTCACTTGACAGATAAATGAAGCGAATGTGTTTGTTTCCTAGCAACACCTACTTTTCACGCACTAGTATTTGAAAAGTTCTTTTCATACACTAGTGCGTGAAACGTGACTCTTTATAAACTCTAAAAAGTGCGTAAAGTTTATACTCTATGCCCGGTTGTAGGAAAAATATATTTCATTCATATTATATATGGATAAAAATTAATAAAATATGTTGAGAAAAATAAGAGTGACCCACAGTATATACATGAGTATGGAAGAATAAAATGCAGTTCGTTTTAAAATTTAATTCAAACACTGCATTTTACTTTCCCATAACTTCTTGAATCCAGAAGCATCCAGTACCGTACATGAGTATGTTTGGACTTCGGTTTGGAGACATACACTTCTGTTATATACTTCGAAAATTTTCAGTTATTTATGGATAGTGACGTTTAAAACTCTAAAATTGTATACAACAAATTATGTGTTTATATAGGTAAAATTTTTTAAATGAAATAAGTCACATGATATAGAGTATCGTTTAACAATTGGAGTGGTTGGAACGGTTATATTTGCATAAGATTTCGCCATGTAGTACGAAGCAGTAAGGTTATTCTCACAGTGCAAATAAAAATCAAATCATAATACACGTGGCACTGTTACACTTTTACTTTCCTACTCATATTCAAACCAGTAGTGCAGTAGCTGTTACGCAAAAATAATATGCACCTTTCAGCGTGATTTCGCTATCCTATTCCTAGTCCAACAACTCACTACCTACTACAGCTACAGCGTCTTCATCCAACTAGTAATTACACTATCACTACGATACCAATACCTGTCATTATGTCTTGCTAAATTTATTTTTAATCTTTATTGATCACGGGAATACATTGATTATTTGCGATGAACTATTGCGGAAGATTTGGTTCATTGTCAAATCCATAAAAAACTACATTGTCTAGAACTAAAGCAGACATTTTAGAGGTTTTCCAATTGTTATATTAAGTTTTCTTTTTATATAAGCGTTAATGTTTGAATGTGTAAATGATGCAACTAGAGTTTCCTACTCTTTTATTTTGTGTATAAAATTATGATGTATATTTACAGTTTAGAGTTAGTATTGTTGACTTTTTATAAGGTAATTATATCGTGAGAAAGGATGTTTTCGCTGTGTTAACTAAGATACACTAAACTAAACAGTTAACAGCCTCATATTCCATATTACAAACAAACTAAATAAAAATATCGTCTATAATATAAATAGTTATATTTTTTCAGATTGTCATATAAGAAATATTTGTAATTGAATCGATTTTGACAATTTATTTATTTACGAATTTAGGTCCTTACAATATGTTTTGACTATTTTTGGTAAGCTGTCTATCAGTCTGCACGTCTTTAAGTACATATACAGTGAAAGTCGCATATAACGTCTTACAAGGGACTCGAAAATACAACTGGATGTTATATACGGCGGCAACAAAATGAAATTTTAATCAGAAAAATTACATTATTGTGTAATACATGCTACAAAAGAGAGATATACAATATCAATTTTCGTTATATTTTGGAAACGTAAATTTCACATTCTGTGACAGCTGCCAGTTTTAATTTTTAGTTTTAGAAAGTATGGAATTTGCATACTCTTGCAACTAAAAAATAAAACAAGTGTAGATAATGATTACGCACAGGCATATTACATATTTTTCTTCCGACTAAAACATAAAATTAAAAGAAAAGTAATTTTGTTTACTACCCGGCAGAAGAGTGCTGATACTCTGTGTACATTAATTCTTGCAGTAATGTAATTTTCTTACAAATATGTTACTCTCTTATCCGTTTTTTGAATTTGGCCTCAAAAAAAGCGACTACCCAGATTAATCGATGGTCCTATTAAATGTAAACGTCTATATTTAAAAGGTGAATACTAGAAACCTGAAAAGGGAATTAATATTGCAAAACAGCATTTTGCTGCTTCAATCTGCTCCGCTAAATGTAATGGGATGTATGTGATTCCGTTGGTTAGATGGTTTCTAGTTTTCACCCTGTTTAAGATTTTTTAAGTTTATACACAATTTGTAAAATGTCAGAATTTTAAATTTCATAAATATTTTGTAAAATATATCAGAATTTTTAATTTTGTAAATATTTTGTAGAATGTCAGAATTTTTAATTTGATAAACATTTTATAAAATATGTTAGAATTTTTAATTTGATAAGCACTTTTTAAAATATGTCAGAATTTTTAAGTTGGTAAACATTTTGAAAATAAGTCAGAATTTTTAATTTAATAAACATTTTTTAAAATGTCAGAATTTTAAATTTGATAATCACTTTTCAAAATATGTCAAAATTTGTAAGTTTGTAAATATTTTGTAAAATAACTCAGAATTTTCAATTTGATAAACCTTTTATAAAATATGTCAGAATTTTAAATTTGGTAAACACTTTTTTCAAAATATGTCAGAATTTTTAAGTTGATAAAAATAAGGAAAATATATGCCAATCAAGTCACATGTAATAATTGGAATAAATTTATTGACATGCAAAATATTGTTATCATTGTATTGAGTTGAATTGGTAAACAGATTACGAAGCATTTATTTATATCATGTTTATCCGGTGTTGGTATATTTGCTATATATAAGTAGCGTTGAATGGACGTAATGTGTCTCCTTTTTGTGCATATTTCGCAACGTTAACAGACCGGTAAAAAGCGCGAGCACATGTGATGTTCGTTATGGATGTGCAATGAGCAATGTAATGTCGTGTTGACTTGCCGGCGAGACGTAAAGCAATGAAAGTTATTAGAGACCGAGAGACAAAGCATGACTGACCTCTTTATCCACCCACTCGCCTGCCCTTAAGCTTTCTCGCTGCGATACAATTAAAAATGCATCTCCACAAAACACACATCAGTCAGATTGCACATTACCTCCTATTCATGGTTTCGTTAACGGTCCGTATACATTTCTTTTATCTTTTTATTAAACATGAATATCTCATCAGTTTTATTAAAATTACACAGTCTAAACTTAAAATTATCTAAATATTTTTCTGCGACTGCTAATGTAAGTAGCCATTATTGTACAAATTATAGGTTATCTAAATGTCACTTTACCTATGGTCGTAGCTGTGGTCGTAGCTACAGCATGCCGATCGCACTGTTCGGAAAATTTTGTTTTATCGAAATTTTGTTAACAATAAGACAAAATAATTATAATTAATTTAAAACATTACGACTAATGAAGAAATAAACAAGAAATGTTCTACGTAGTATTGTTGTTGACAGTTTAACATAGTTGTTTTCATGTTCTGTGGTTGGCTATTTACTAGTGATATGTCAATTCTTTCAGTTCATTATGTGATCATGGTGGGTTCGAAGAGTCTAATAATGGTTGTAGATAAAGTATAGTATATAATTCGAAAAACAACGGATATTGGATATTAATGAAAGTGGATATCTGAAACCTGTTGTCAGCCCTAATTGGGTGGGTTAAAAATTTGTAAAACTAATACAGTTAAGGCAGATTCATGCAGACATTTACATTTACAATTATATTACAATTCTGTACATATTTATTTTTAATTTTTATTTAGTTAAATAAAGCATTCATGTTGCCTTTATAGATACATGAAAATTTACGTAAGCGCATCGTATGTGTTCGATCACAAAAACAGAAGACAAAAATGTTTGAGCATAGTGAATATAAAAACAATTGCCGTATTATTATATCGAATACATTTTAATAATATAAAATATTGTTAAACTGTTTTTCGTATTTTTATTGTTGTAAAAGTGTTACTTCTATCAACAGAAACCCACTTTAAATGTCAAATTGATAACCTCAAATATTTTTAAATGTGTTTTAATACAATTTATATTATTTCTGAGTAGGAAAACCGATAAACAAAACTATTTTAAAAGGATATTAAAATTTCATAACTCATAATTTATAGATTTGTAAATATTTTCATAAATTTTAAATGCATATGGTTAGATAAAGTTACCTATCATATTTCACATTTTTATTAAATAACTGAAGCAAAGTATAAAAAATGTACATTATACTCGTTTTATACGACTTATTGTTCCATTCGTGTTTTTGGACGTATACCCTCTTATAAAATTGTATAATAATATAGTATTGTAATACAATTTACTTGTCATTTCAAACTATTAATAAATAATCTGAGGATAGATGATTTCTGTTCATATTATTTGTTCTTAATTTGAGGAAGGTTGGTTTAACGCTTACGTCATTTATATTTAATTCTCATTAAATTTATAAAGATAAAAGTTGTCCAACTTTGAAATTAAATGGAAATGCCATGTATGTATGCTTGCATAAGATAACATACACTGAAATTTTAAAATAAATGTAAATTAAATGAAAATTAAATGTCTGCATTAATCCGCCTTTATTAAAGTGTTAATAATTTGGAAAACGTTGTTTTTAAATCTTCATAATTTTATCTAAATGTATATAATACGTGTCTGTGTTAATCCTACGATCTCTCCGACATTCCCATAAAACAATGCGTGGTCACGAGATAATTCAATAAAAAGCTTAAATGACATAATGTCGTTTAGGAGCGGTGCGCAACAATGCGTTTACCTACCACGTACATTACATTCACATTCACTGACTAAGTGACTATACCTCTAGTTGCTTGCTGCCTTCATATCTACTTTGTCACATTGCATTACCACACCACTCTCGTTTATTTATTTTAATATATTATTACTTCTATTAACAAGAGTTGCAGATCATCGTACATAAATGTACAATTCGGCAAGCATAACGTAACGGTGCACAATTTTTTCTGGTGAATTTTCCGACTGTGTAACAATGAATGGTTCAACAATCAAATAACTGTTATGCCAACAATTGACTAATGTTTAAATATATTTTCGACTGTATCATGATTGTCAAAATGTTATAACATTTTTAATCATTAATTGTTAATTGTTATTTCGAAATTGTAATATTGTGAAATTTTAAATGGCGTATGAGACCTATTATAAAATAATAACGCCTTATTTACTCAATGGTAATGTAGAACAATTATCTCGGTTAATTATAATTGCATTTAAATTTTATCTCTAAGTGGTTCAATTTTGGACAGATAATACAAGTCTAAATTTTAAATCTTTGATAAGAAATGTAAAATACGTCATGTTAAATAAATACATTTTGATTTATGTTTTTTAGCTTCTCGCTTGAATTGTATTTTTGGAGATAAGAAGTGTAATCTGCAACTGCTTTAATTAAAAATGTTGTATTTGATAACTTATCATAAATTTGACATTTATAACATTGTATCTGATTTTGAAGTATTGATATAAAACTGATTACATATTTACATATTAAAAGTACCTATACGTACAGTGCACTCTACACTGGTAAATGCTCTATAGGATTTAAATATGTCATTAGCCATATTCATGGACGTAGTCAGCATTTATGTTAGGGAGGGGCATATGGCCAAAATAAAAAATAAGCGAACATTTAATTTTATGTTATATTTGAATACAATTTCATTACAAAATTTTTTTCATAATGCATAATTTCTATAAATTTAAAAAAAAATATGATAAGTTCTGAATTAAATTTAGAAATTAATAATAATCTTTTGATTACGTAATAATGAAAGAATAGTTCCAACTGTTAATCTATAATTTTTGTTAATAATTATTAACATACAAAGAACAATTTTCTCATTTTTAAAATGGAGGAAAAAAAAAATTGCCATCTTGTCAACTACCATGTATTTACAACAATTAAAATAATTGTAATTGAAAATATTTTCCTATTAGTATAAAATTGAATTATTCCGTATTTAAACATTAATTTAACAACTAACTCAGTGATTCTAGACTTGAAGAAATCTCTTTAGAGGATTCGAGGGGGATGGGGCAGCAGTCCCTGCCTGGCTACGCCCAGGGTCATATCTACGATAAAGTTACCACACCCCAGCAATGGGTAATAAGTTTTACATTTGATATTTCTATTGAACGTTGTAACAATTCATTTTGAAAGAGAGAATCAACAATTTGCTAATGAAGTAAAGGTATAGTGGGGTCTTCTACAATTTTTTTTTTGTATGAAATTTTATCTAATTTGAAAGTGACGTGTAGTTTCAAAAAGTTTTTTTGTGATGTAGATATTAAGGTAATTATCAATCTGTGGAGTTCGCGAAAAATTTCTATTTCAACTGTTTAGGACGTATAAATATGTTTTAAATAACTATTGTATTCCCTACTTGGAAATATGCATAAATAATAAACATATATGATTACGAATATTATATATAGTCCAAGTTTTGACAGCCACTGGCTGATTTTGCTGCATATTTTTCATTTGCATATCGTGAATATTTTTTTCACAAATTTTCCTGGTCGCACAATATTCAACAACTATTTTTTCTAAATTTATTTTAGCTCTGAAATATTTTTTGTATTTTGTGTTTAATTACCAGCTATAGATTTATTGTCAAATATGACACCCGACACTGACAGTAGGATTGGAAGTAGCAAAAATTTAGAATTTGGTAAATGTGTGAGAGAGAAAGGTGTAATATTGTGATACAGATGTTAAGGTCACTGAAAACTCGAATAATTTAAAAACGAATAACTTTTTTTATACTTTGCTAGTTCCTTCATTCATAATTAAAGTCTGGATTGTCAATAAATTATCAATTTCCTAATTTGTTACTATGGTGGAGGACCCTATATTTATAAGTACACTAAGATACTATTACTATTACTATTACTATTAGTACTGTTCTCATAACATCTGGCAAAAGTGTTATTTCTCAGGCATAAGAAACATGTTTTAAAGGAGATAATTGCAAGAAAGAAAATATTACAAATAAGAAATATTAGCAAAAACGCTTACGGTTTCCTAAAATACATTAAAATAAGCCAGATGAGATTTGGCAATTCATAATATTTTCTTTTGAGGGCAAATGCAATGAAGAAAGTCCAATAAAGAATTAAATGAAGAACATAACTATGTTGAAACATCAAAGAAAATACTTGAAACTTATATTGAAACATAGTTTGGTATCAGTGCACGGAAAGCATCTGCATTGAAACGCGCTGTTATTTCAATACCATACTCGACTCATCTCTGGTTATTGATGTGTTCATGCAAATGCACCGATTCCGATGCGATATTTGATTTCATAAACCAAGTGGGACAGCACTGGCTTGTATTCTGCATTCTGTTCAAATGTACATCACTGTCGTTTCTAATTTGGTAATTGCTCAAAACTCCTTTCAGTCGTATTTACATTGTAATTGAACGACCTAGTAATTAAAAAATGTATTTACGCAGTTCAGAATTGGAAAAAGTTTTAGTATAAGAATTACAGGAATTTAGAAATTGGAATTAACCAATTAAAAAACTACTCAAGTAAATTATTTCCACGCCCAACTATCATTAGCTATTTTAATTATTCTACGACACATTCTTATAAGGAACAGGGCCGCAAGTACCACGAACACTAGTTTTGTAATGATATTTAGTGCTGCAAACTTAAATGTATTCTGAACCAGTCGAACTCAGCGGTATGTTATTTGTTTTAATACAGTGCTTTCGTAATTTTTATTCTTATATATTTCTTGTTTGTAATGTATTTATATTTTATGGAGACAGTCAAAATTCTTCCTTAAATATACATCACATTAAAATTGGGCCCTATGGTGAACTTTCCAATTCCGCTGAAGACTGGTAAATTTAATTACAAATATGTATTTATTGATATTTCGGATAAACCTGGAACATCCAACAATGTGTAATAAATATTTATAAAATTTGAGAAAAATTTCATTTAAATTTGAAGCCTACATGAAAGTAGGGTTGTCAACTGTCCTATATGATACAGAAGGACATTTGACAACAAAAAAAGTTTATTAGGTGAGCAAAATGACGATTTTTCTTTATTCGTTATATTGCTATATTTATCACTTGTATCAGAGTAATGTAGTTACAAGGACTTGTTATAATTACTTCTTAAACTTATATTTTTGATCGCCTCTAGCAGCTTCTAGAAAGGCTTTGTTTGATTTGATCGCAATTTTCGCAACATAAAATTCAGAACAAGTTATGTCAACATTTACATAGCCTAGTAACTCACAAAATGCTGTCATAGTTATGTTTCTAGTTTCTAAATTTTATTCGGTTATCGGAGAAATAGTACTGTCTTTCACTTTTATTGGAATTAGACGTTAGACTTGACAGTTCGGTGCTGTAGTAGGCTGTGCAAAAAAGAACGGACATTGATTTGTAGATGAGTTTAATGGACTCATAATCGAAAAACTACAAATTTATACTAAAACTTTAAAATACTTACTGTTAACTGTTACCGAATAATAAAGCAAAATTCAAAAAAAATATTTCTCAGTACAAACTACAAAACGGTACAACGAATTTAACATTTCGTTAAGTCACGTGTACCCAATAAGATTTTATTGGCCAGAAATATGAAAACTGCTATTCCCGCATATTGGTTCCATAACTACCATTGCGGAGAAAAGTAAAATTGTCAACTGTTACTTGTCACATTTCATTTAAATACTGCAAAAGTGACAAATAAATATTATATTCGTTTATATTAAGATACATTTTTACGAGATAATATGTAAAATAATAATTTGGTATTAAAAATATACATAATAATTGTTCTCACGAAACCACTGTTTTATTGCCACTGAACGGGTACACCTGACGTCACGAACTGATCCATAAATTCTAAAAATTCATATCTTGCTTAATACAAGAAATTTTCACATCGGATATTCAATAATAGCTATAACGCAATGAAATTTCATAAAAAGAAATAAAAAAATTGTTTATCAGCCCATTGTGAAAATAACCTTTGCTTCTGGGATATAAGAAGTATAATCTGAAGTAATAAAATAGCGTGTTTAACTGTGTATATGAATATAGAACTATAATCTCCCAATTAATATTAAAAAGTATACTAGGAAAACAGTAAACTGGAACATAGACTTCGGTAATGAAACTGATAACATGGATAAAAAATAAAAAAATTAACTAAATAGTTATTTACATTGCAAGGAATGTATGACCTGAGGCGAAGCTTGCGGATTTGAAATTCATATTACCGTACGAGAATAATTTTATTGGGTATTTACATTCCGAGTCATTTACTATATTTTTCGCGATATCGGTAGCATTTAATTTTCATAATTATTTTGCTGCTAGGACTATTATTTTCTATAACTCCATTGACAATGATAACCAAATAATAAATGTTATCAGAAACTTATGATTTATGTTGCTATGGAAGTAGCTTAATTCCATTTAAGTTGTACTTACGTGAATGGTGGCGTGAAAAAAATATAATTTTATAAAAAAGAAAGACTTTATTAATCAAAGGACGACTGGAGGACAAACAATGTCCTTCCAACTAGAGAACGGTTGATAATGTTTCCTTAAGGGACTGTAAGCACTCTCATGTATTGTTGGTTCCATTTTAATTTGACCGATTTTCTTATTATTTTATCTTTGTACATTTTATTCTGTGAGTAATATATTTTTTGCACTTCCGGGAGTAAAATCCTACTTTACTCTTCATTTTCGAAGAATGAATTAGCACTTATTATTCCTGAGAGATTAAATTTATAAACAAGCATTATGTTACCACAGAAACAAGTAGGTATGTGTAGCCTAGTCTAGGTTACCAGAAAAATATGTATGTTTTGTTTTCAAAGCTGTCATGTATTTGACAATTATATAAATATAATTGTATTTACCTGAAGTTTTTCTACAAATTTAAAATTATGCCTCAAAATTCCAACTTTTTTTTACTATTTTTTCTTGCATTTTCTCTTTTCTACGATAATAAATTTTCATGTTTTTCGCTATAATTCTAAAAACGTTTACAACAAATTTATAAAATTGAATATACGTAAATAAAATGACTTCTTCAAACAAATAGCTAAAAAGTTTACAGTCCTTTTAAAAATTCAAAATTCATATGTTGTCGTATGTTCCATGCCGATTGCCCTATGTCACTATTAGAAGTTGTCAGAAATACGTCTTGTTTAGTAAAACTAGTTTTTTTTTTTCGCAAAATATTGTCTAAAATATGTCATGCTTTTAAATGGAAGCACACAAGAAGGACTGAAATAATTGTTATTTTAAAATGTATATGTGGAAGTACAAAAATAGTGTATACACCACAGGACTAAAGTGCTTTTAATCTCTCAAGTGTTTATTTCCCCCCACCTACTGCTCGTGAAATAAACCTCACTCAGGATTAAATCATGCACTTTATTCTCTCAGTATATAATGTACTATATTTACATTTGAGTATATTTTGCAATGGCTAATCATTCTATTTCTGGATTTTCAATTAAGAATGATTTAATATGTTGACCGTTTTAATTCCAATGAATCTCTCAGCGGTTAATAAAAATGCAGCATTATAAACAAACAAGTGTTATTCCACTCTGTGAATCATCGCTGGTCGTTGCGAATGCGTTTGCAAGCTGCATGTGCATGGCTTCTTTATTTTCACAACTGGATGAATCCAGAGCTAAATTTGGATGTAAATGCCATACGTTATCGCGGTGTCGGATTCGTCTGGAATTAGAACTTATGAGGGAGATATGTTGGTTTTGCAAAATTGTTGTTTTTGCATGAATAATATGACACTATTGTTGACTATAAATCATATTCTAAGTACCATTTTCATTATATAGACTAGAATTGTAACCTGATCTTATACAATAAATTGGTATTGAAACTAAAATGTTCTTTCCTGATGTGATGCATAAAATGCAAGTTATACAAAATGAAATATTAAGCATAATTACAAATGCACCATTGTTTACTATACTCCGTTTTTAAACTACAGACAGCACTAGACGAAGTCACATTTACACCACACCACAGTGTTAGTGAAATACTAGTAGTTCTGAAATAAACTGGTTTTAATCATGAAATATCACAAAAAGAGAAATGAAACGAAAAACATGTGCAAATTCAACAAGTTATTTGACAACTACTGAGAGTTTGACGTTTCAATTACGTTTGAGAAGGTTAACTTGAAATTTTGTCTGGTTAAATGCGGCTTCATGAAATAGCGCAACAGCCAATCACAGGCTTTGATTTTCTCACTAGAATTTCTAGTTACTGTCTATAGTTTAAAAACAGAGTATAGATATTCACCAAGAACTCGATATTCTTACTATATTTGAATGTATAAAAACAATGTTACTAAAAATATTTTCCAAATTTTTCGACTTGCTCTGATGCAGTTTTACCAGTTCGGCAAAACATAACTCAATTCGTCAAGTTACATTAAAAATTCAGAAAGCACAACCTTGCGAGGTTAGACAACGTTGGCAAGGGTCTCATCACTTTTACCAGTTGAGTTATGATAAAAAGAACGGTCAAAATAAGTGAATCAACTGACGTGAGCTGATTTTTTTGTAAAAAGAATGCACCTAATATAGCAGGGTTGCAGATGTGTGAAGTTGAAAGTATAGAGAAGTGAAGGTAGAGGAACTGAGCTGCAGTTTGCCTCTGGCACAAGTAGTTCTGATTCGGTGGATCAGAAGGCTGGTGCATGACTTTCGCTTGATATTTATGTACACGTCCGAACGCTTCAATACCCAAACAGCGAAGAAATCCGGAATACACTACAGACTGCACGAAAGTATCTTCATGGCCTTGAACTTTCTAATTTTGACACATTTCCCGCAAATTGCAGCCATTAACGAACATTGTAATCTTCTAAATACGTTACACCAGACACATACAGTTACAAAAACTCTGTCTCATTCTTTTTATGAGTTCTAATCCAGACCCCCATGTTTGAAGTACATTATACCCTCGTAGAGACAATCAGTTCACGAAAAAATAAAACCGTTTTCATAGCAGAAATAACTTTATTCTCTCTTGAAGCGATACTAAAACGATGCCATAACCGCTTTACATTTAAATTGAATGCATGTTTTACTACGAGCCCAAAAGAATTTACTTAGTCCCTAAACAATAAAACAACAAAGAAATCCACACATAAAAGTTTTACAATACGAAAAATGCCTATCGCACATTCTACAAATATTTAAAAATTTTGTTTGGCTTTTAAGAAATTGGAATTTCAAATTCAAACATTTTTCTTAAAATTTATATTAGTTACTTCCTAATCAGAGTTGGCCTGATTAAAATAATTTATTTTTATCAAAGTTAAAAAAATTTATATTATATTCACATGTATGAAAGTATTTTTCTTCAAACGTTATAAAAGTGACATCTTTTGTGACGTAATTGACAAGGTTGAAGTTTAATTTTAAGCTGCCACAGAAGAATTTTTTTACTTTTAGCCGGCTGAGTAAAAGTAAAATAAATAAGTATCCATAGAAACTATGTAGAATCAACGAATAAAAAATAACTTGTACAATAGATATCGCCCTAAATGTCACTATAAAATTGATAACCTCAGAATAAAGTTACGAAAAACCATCAACAACTGACAGATTTAAATTGATAACCCACGAATTGAATGTCAAATAGTAAATTATTTTTTAAAATATCTACGTTTTAAGAAAAAAATGGTATGTGTTATTCAGAGTGTCTTGGCGTGCATGTAATTGTCCGACTCGCTTCGCTCGTTGTGCAAAATTCACCGCTCATTACACAAAGTATGACTTTCATTCTTAATAATACAGTATACTATTATTTGCTAAAAAATTGCTAATGACGACCAAAATATAAATAAAATTGAATAATATTTACATATGTAACAAGAAGTAAAATTTCTTTTTTACTTTTTCTTGTTTCATTGAGATGAATAGTTTTGATTGTAATATTTGAAAAACCAATTTCCACGTTTTTTCAGTTTTATTACAGATTTTAGAATTTGTTTTCGTATATGAAATAAAATGTCCCAATTTAAAAGGAAAAAATTACAAAACATCTATGTGTGCCTTGTTGAAGTTAATGATCTTTATAATGCGTTCATCAAGTTACAAAGAAATATGGGAAATGAATGTGTTATTTATAAAGAGGAAAGCATGCAAATATTATTAATAAAATATATAAACTGTCGAAGAATAAGAATAAACTTCATCATGATGAGATTGAGTCGGTGACCTAGAATTCAACTGGCCTTCGTCCTGCGATTCAAAAATATTTGATCAGTATAAATTTATATAAGCTAATACAGTTGTCTAGACATACTACCTAAATTCGCCACTTAATAGCAGTCGTCGTTCGCAGAAAATAAATTAAATAGTTTTTTATATTCATTGCTAATTTAACCAACTATGTATCTCTTATATTTCTGAAAATAACAATAGTGTATCACATAAAATAAACACCCTATATTTGAAAACCCCTTCCGGAAATAATATCTGGGTACGCCTCTGTGCATATTCCTATATATTGGTAGCCAATTTTCCATTATTTTTACAATTTAAAGTAGCATATGTCATTAAAAGTTACTTAAGATAAGATTAAAAAGTTGGGATAGGTAGATGTAGAAATAAGTTTAATACAAGTTAGGTCTGAGTCATCGAAAATTCCAATAGTTGGGAATAGTTAGGAAGTAGAGAATTTCAAAGTATCAGCTTGTAGCAGAAACTCTAAACCAGCGAACTCCACATCTGCATAATTTATTCATAGCTACTCCAGTGTGACGCACTCCGCGTTTACATGAAACTTAAGACTCCACAAGTATTTGCTGATGGCTTATCCATCATTCCTCATCGGATCCCGTTATGCGGGAACATATTTATAGAATTTTCCAAGTAGGCTAATACGCTCTTCTTCTCACCTCCCGTGGAACTAGTGGCAATCGAACGGAAAAGCTGCCTACAAGTTGCAGTGGTGCTAGACAATACCCGATACACGGGGATACTGAACAATGAAGGCGTCAGAGATAAATTATACAATGCACTAGTTTTGTAGAAAACAATACTCGAGTCTGTTACAGAAATGAACATTATTCATGTTCGCAGATATAAATATCGATTCTGAATTCAATTTAGTATGAATATTCAAAAGCTGGTTTATGTTACATACATTTTTTAATGTACTAAATTTGTGGTATGCTACATGACTTTAAACAGACTTATGTACTCTGTGCCACATTTTTCAACTCTTATTTTTTGTAAATATATTTATGTAGGGTGTTAATACTAAGTTGTAACACCCGAAAATGGCAGTTAGAACTCATACAAACAAAGAACTTTTTTAATTTGGAGCCCCAACCCATAGTTAAAAATTTCAGTGGAAAATAATTCGAAATTCGAAATTCAAAAGGAAATAGGTTATAAAAAATAGATAAAATAAATAATAATTAGAATTTTTTTTTCTAATTCTAAATTATAATAATAGAATAGGTAACTATATAATACGTATTTAATTATATGTATTATAGTAATTTATGATTTTGTGGTAAGAAGGTTAATATGTAGGTATTACCATGTTCCCCAAAAAAAATTCTTTTCATGGTTACTTATTTATATACAAACAAGCAAAAGCAAATGAAATCGAAAACAATATTCGAAGATAAAAATTCGTTCATCAATTTGAAATTCAAAATTCGAAAAATTGCAAAGTAATTTTTTCAAATTTCATCAACAGCACTAGTTTTGAACTACTCGAAAAGAGTTATTAGAATGAAAACATAGTAAAGACAAAAATATACAGATAATTTTGTTTCGAGGGTGCTACTTGTACCGAGCAACAAACAATTAATAATAATAAAAAAATACATATTGGGTAAGTAACTATATTTCTATAAAAGCAAAAATCCATTTTAAGATGACTTAATAACAAACTCAAAATACTACTTAAATAATAACTTGAATAAATGTATTGGCTAACAAATATTAATTAATAATGGATGTGTCAATTGATAACACCTATATTCAATTCGTTAGCAAATTTATTATTTAGCTTAAAGAATCGTCAATGCAGTCTATTTTTTCAGCTGATGTTCTCAGATATGATTTAATTAGCATTAGTCATCTATTGATAAAATGTTTACTTAACTGTAACATGGCGGAAAATAATAAAATATAATAATATAATGTGATAAAGGAATCTAGAACAATACCATCCTGTATATATGTTTCATTTAACTGTTTTTTTACCTCCCGCCTATCAATATATAGATAAGGGAGGTATTGTTTTTGGTCAGATTTCTCGAGTATGAGTTTTCAACATATGAGCACGAATTAGGGTCCCTAGAATACTATTTTACTATTTTTACCGTGATGTCTGTATGTCTGTGTGTGCGTGCGTGTGTGTGTGTGTGTCTGTGACGATTTTTCGTCCACGATAACTCCAATACGAGACATGTAAAAAATATAATATTTGGTATTTCTGACTTATATTCAAATATGATGAACTGATTAGATTTTGACTATAATTGGTTAACAGGAAGTAGTACTTTATTTGAAGCTTTAAACCGTTTTTCCAAAACAATACCTCTAATACAATTTTTTCGCAAATTACGTTATTATTAAATATAAAGATTTTTTAATTTTCTACCGATCTGCATAATTACGTTTATATATAACTTCTAGCTAGATAGAAAAAAAATATTTAAATTATAATAATTTTACATATCGTTTAGGCTGAGAAATTTCGATAAAACAGATGAGTTATTCATATGTTCACAAAATTTGACATATGATGTCAAATTTGATGTAATTAAACTTAAAAGATAACATAAGTAAATATGAAGTAGTTTTATTGTAAAATTAGAAAAGGTGGAAGAAATATATAAGGCATATATTTGCAAGCGTAAATCAAGGTAAGTTAGGTTCCGATTTTAGTAACGTCAAAAATAGCTGTCATATTGGTCATACAAATTTTATGAAGGAAATTTTAGGTATGAAATGAATTAAAAATATTCTTCACTGCAATAACAAATTAATTTTATAACTACAAATTAAATGTATTGAATAACTTATACATATAGAATATATGTATTACTCCCTTGGCGGGAGGTATTGTGTTGGACACATCAGATTTTTTTTTTTTGGAAAAAAACTTGGTTGTTTGACAATTTGTTGTAAAAATTTTGACAGAAAACAGCGTTGTAACAATTTGCCATCATGAAACCAAGTGTGAGCACAACTTTCCTACGTAGCAGCACAAATATCTATTATTTACTTGACATATCAAAAATATTGAATACATTGCTTTACCGTGGAAGGGGAAGGAAAAAATATCCAATTTATCCACTTGTATTTTGCCTTCCTTCCTAGTAGTAGAATTATCAAAGTATTTACTTCTATGTTATCAAATGTCAACACAGATCTTTCTGTATAATTTGGAAAAACAGATAATTAACTACAAATATTGCTAACTCTACTAAACAAGTGGAGTTATCATTGGAACTAAATAATATACCTAATCTTTTTTATGAATTGTTACTGGAGTTAGTATGACATTTCAGGAAGATAAGAAGAGACTAACTGTAATCGGAATTAGTGACTAATACGTTTATAAATTTGAAAAATCAAAAAACAGCACTAAATATGGAGTTGTTGGTTAATTCCTTTTTATGAATTTGTGTTGAATACTGAAGGATCTTTTTCTTTAGGAATGTTGTGACTTTAGACACATTTTTCTACTCATATTCTTATTTAATATGTTTATTATTAACCATAAAAATTAAAGTGAAGTATATTTGTTTACACATAAGTGGTACTGATTTAATTAAATGCAGAACAAGATCTCCATCGATATCTGTTGACAATTCCTGAACTTTAGGTACTGCCCAGTTAAGTTTTGCGCACATTTGTTGCAATATTCATACATTTAACTTGTTTGAACAACACAGCTTATAAGTTCAATATCAAGATTTTACAATTAAATTCAAAACGAGACCTCTAGGGACATCTGTTGACAATGCGCAAGCTTATATATGTACTGACTAAACAAGTTCTCCATACATTTATTGCGATATTTGTATAGAGTCACTAATGAAACTGTTTAAGCATGGGGATCTCGAGAACTATAACAGATGCGAAGTCGGTGAAATTAAACAAAAGTTGCCACATGTGGGGTACATTTTATACATGTTTTTGTCTTTCCCAAAAAATGCATAGGTGAGAAGATATAAACAAAAATGTAAATTATTCAATTTTCGTTTTTTGCTTTTTTATTTCAATTCAAAAAATATTTTAGCTTGCATATTATTGAGGCACTTTTTAATGACGAATTCACCGCAGTACTTAAAATTTTTTATTTCTCATATCGTTTTCGAAAAATTCATACCAAATTTCAGTTTTCATATGGGCCTCAAAGTAGTCTGTATTTTTTTCTCCTTTCAACGAAATAAAATACAAGCATAATAAAAATAAAATATCGGAAGACTGCGAAACATCGACACATTTATTAAAAGTATAAACATTAAACTAGAGCAAGTATTTTTATTAAAAATTACAAAAAATTAAAAAAAAATAAAAAGTATAAATTGTTATAAAATAATCATTTTAATCAATATTAAATAAATATTAAATAACCTAAATTAATTTAATATGCATGTATTTTATATCGTTGAAGAGAGAAAAAATAGTATATTATTTAACAAGCATAATATCCGCGTGTAATGTAGCCATATTATGCGAGTCAAATACTATACTTTATCTACAACTATCAGGCATATAAAAAATCTGATATTATTTGTTAAATATCCAGGTAACTGTGAGTAGTTCATATATAGCTTAACAGATGGCGCCACAGTAGCACTTAAATGTCAAAATAACTATTCAAATTGTATTTATTATACTTTTATAATCATTTATATTGATATTTATGATAAAAAATATATTATTAATAAATTAACAGTTTATTAACATGTTATATGTTAAATTATATGCTCTATTTATTACAGAAGTATAGCGTGTAATATAACTTTTCATATTACACTTGTGTAATATGAGTAGTATATTATATGTAGTATCACACGTATAATGTACCCATATTTCAATAGTTGTAGATAAAACTATTTAATGGTCTCACGTTTAAGAAATTTGAAAGACATATGTAGTTTGACGCATTGAATATCGAAGGATCGTCATAAAACGCTTAAACTTGCCTCAACCTCCCAAAGAAAACTAAATTTATATCCCTCATAAATAAGCCTATGTACACTGTCTTAGACCTTTGCTATTATACTTCATAATATTTTAGTTAGGAAACAGCCCTACAGCCCTACTCTGTGCAAAACAGTGACAGTGGGCCTAGTCTTATTTATGACTTATATAAATTTAGGTTTGTTTGTGAGCTTAAATGAGTTTAAGCGCTTTATGACCATCCTTCGCTTTTTCATGAGACAAGCTATACATTTTATTTATTACGTTTTCTAGAAGAGTTTAAAACTTATTAAATAAAAAACAATAATGGAATGACAATAAAAAAATGTAACATATGTTTGTATTTAGCCTCTAAAAAAAGGCTTCACATTACAGATGAACAGTAGACATAAAAACAGAAGCATCTGTCTTTGATAAAAGTCAAAACAAGACTTCATCCTTTCAAAATTCAAAGTTTTATGTTTGAACTGCTGTCATTCGTGAAATAATAAGCAAATGTAATTTTAACTATGAAATTAATGGGTAAAATGTACTTATAATTCCTGCAAACTTACTCCTAATTGTCATTTGTTCAATTTACTCCACATACATAATTTTCACTCAATCTAAAGTTCTGAATCTCCCTTGTACCGTCTCGAAATATCTCGTCTTGAGCAAAACAAGAACGATTTTAAAAACAAAACTGCGAGACGAGAAAATAAAATTGAGATTCTGGAATTTCAATCATCGCCGAGATTTCTCAAGGTTTTAACATTTTCTTCAAACATCATAAATCTTTTGCGCCTTGATTCACAAGATATAAGTTAAATTTCTACGCCGCCGAAGTAGAAATATACCTACTTCTACGCCAGCGGCAAGTATCCTGCAATATCGTCCTAAATGTCACTATAAAACTAGAAAACCTAATAATGAAGTTACCGAAAACCATCAACAACTGACAGATTTAAATTGCTAACCTAAAAATTCCATAACAGTAGTAACAGTGTACCATTAAAAAACAAAATCAGAAACCTGTATTGTCATCATTTTAGTTTATTTTTATAGGACTATCTATTTAAATATTGTACAAATATTAATAGCCTAAATTTTTTTTATTTTTCCCTATATACATATTTTCTTTTTAAATTCCTACAAGAATGTTCAATTCCCCTAGGTTTGGAAACACTGTGACAGTGCGTGTCACCGTGCGTGACAAAGCCTGCAATATTCGATCTTAAAAACCCGAGAAATCTCGGCTAGATTCGAGACCGAGACGAGATAATACTATTCGAGATAAGAAATAAACGAGAAGAGATCTGACGAGAAATAGAAAATTCTCGTCTTCTTTTGTTTCACAGAACTCTAGAAGTAATAACTCGATATAAAATTTTTTTTTTAATCACCCCCAAGTTTGTTGTCGCTATTTAAATAACATTGTTTGATACTTGTTTGTCTGTTTCTACGTAATTATTCGTAAATTTATGATTTTAATATATTATTTTTGTTTCAAAACGACCACGGATTTCAATTTTGCCTGCGAAGTTATTTGATCTTAAGAGTGTTCTGTCAGCCTCTAACGCCTAGTGATTAGTATACAAGTGTTAACAAATGTGGCGGGCGAAGTCTGTTTCCTTCTTCCACGTTGCTGGCACTTGGGTGTCCACTTGTGAATCACTCGCTGACTGCTTGATCAGCGACCTCGCTCTCGATTCGCACACGTATCCGGCTTACCTGACCGCCTCAACTCCACAAGCCTCCACACACATACACACACACTCACATCTTAATCTCAGATAATACCAAATTCTCAAGCTTTAACAAATCTTTCATAACGTTAATCTGACCATAAAAATAATAATTGAAATTTATATTGTTATTTTTGATATGGTACTTTTTATCAGGTTTATTAGTCTGTAGGTGGTTTTATTAATCCAATTCAATATCAAATGTAATAGAAGCCATGAATTATTACAGTATATTTCTATTGTTAAAATTTTATGGTATTTTGCAATTTAAATATAATAAAATAACCGCCACCGTGCACATAAACATAATTTTCATAACAACCAGTGGCAGTGCTAGCATAATTTTTTAGTTGGGCGGAAGAAATGAAATAGAGTAATACTGGAACGTGTACTAGCGGCGCAAACTCAATACGAAAGAGACGCCTCTAGCAGGTGTTTTTGTCTTTGTCATACAATCTGCGCAAAAAAAAAAACATGCGAAATGTCGACCATATGAAGATAGTAGAAAATTGTATTGAGCAAAAATGATCACTACAAACGTATGAGTATTTTCCAAGTGAACTTTTGCAGGGTTGATACTTATTCATTATTTATAAGAAATATGAAATTCAAATGAAATTGAAAAAATAATGCCATTGATTTTAATTGTCAAAATGATTTATTATGTAACTGAAAAAGTATAAATGTGTATTGCCAAACAGATTTGCAAACCTTAACACAACAATGTCGTACTATTTTACATATCCCCTTTTTATTTTAAAATTTTTACATATTTGACATTCAAAATTAACAAGAGCTGTCAAAGGCACAGTTTCATTGATCGTGAACAATGATACGAAATGTACGCCGTGTCACCTGCGTTAAAAATACACAAGCGAACATGTGTTAGACAATGATGGATATACCTTGCATGATCTGTTTCTCTCGACTCGCTTTTTACACACAGGGAATATATGGCAGTGCACTTTCCAGTAGTACTATATTTCAGTGGGTGGAAGCCATCGAAAAAATTTAAGATTGGGCGATATATAAAGATTAGGGAAGTGGTGGGTGATATTTTTTTTTTAATTTTCAAACAACACATAAAATATTAATTAAAATGAAAGAAATAAATAACCAAGAATGAAAATAGTATATTGCTATTAAAGTTAACATGTAGGTAAGGTACATAAAATATTATTACTAAAGTATTATTTTTCAGGAATAAACAGAAGTTCTTAAAATTTTTGTAGCACGATATATTTTCAAGAAATTCTTACTAACTTTCATTTTTCATATTTTGCTCTTACTAATGATATAAAATACATGTAAATTAAAATAAAAATAAACTGAGTAATTAGAAAATTATTGATTTTATTTATTTCAGTCAAGTGTGCTTTGGAAACAAAATAGAAATTTTTTTGCTTGAAACAAAATTTTGACTAATCCATTCAATAAGTTGGATTTTAACATGCATTACTTTAGAAGCATATCACCAGCGATATTCAGGAATACTACAACCGTACTCGACGTATTTGCTTCTGTTTTCTACAAATTTAGGCGAATATTGAATTGAACTAATAAAAATGGCGTGAACAATATAAGTGACTCGGAATGTAATTTCTATAACTATTCTCGTTCATGGAACTTCGTCTCCGCAATATTGTACTAATATTCCTTGTAGACTACAACAAGTAAATTACTATAAGTTTGATATTTTAAAATAAAAAATGTGTCATTCACAGCTAATTTCTCATTGCGAAGAAAATACCAGACGTCACCTCCAGGGTATTCCAGCTGCCGTGGAGAAATTATTTTTATGAGACATATGTGCGGCCGAAATTTCTAATGCATTTGATTAATTGCAATTAGAGAAACTTGAGTTTCACTCTCAAAACACGAAAATCTAAAAAGCACTAATTCCAGAACATCGTTCACGTTCACGCATTGTGTAATTAAAGTATTTTTATTATAATGTGTGAGTTTTATTGTCCGGGTAATTATTCCGGTTTAATGAATGCTCTTTCTCCGTCTGAACCTGAAAGTGAATCGCATGCCTAACTAGATTTAGAGAAATTAGAGAACAATCGGATTATGTAATATCGGAACCATTCTGACTTTATAATCACTCATATTAAATGCACAACCAGATCTCACACATCTTTGCTAATATCTGGTGCAGAAATATCTTTTCACAAACGTAAGTAATTGATTTCATGGCAAAGATGTTTGAAAAGATTAACAAGGCTAAGGCAGAACATAAAAAGTGCTTAAAACTTGTAACTTGTAATAACTATTTATGCAACTAGTGGGTAAAGTAAGTATTTTTTAGTCGAGTGCTGTTTAATTATAAAATAAAATACAGCATGAGATAAAAAACACTATGTTACACATGTGTTGCATGCAACATTTTTTTCTACAACCAGAATATTAATAAAAATTAATTTCAAAAGTAAATAAAACCATTGATAAATTTGCCTCCCGTGCGTGAAAAGTTTTTACGTTGTCTAGTATCTGCTACTTTTCAAGCACTAGTGCGTGACTCTTTACCTTCTCTTTACAAACTCTAGGATGACATAAGGTATGTGCTTTATGCCCTATTGAAGAAAATAGTATTTTAGATTATTAGCAAGGTAAAACTGTTTTTAACTACTGGTAGGACGAAAAGACTTGAAAGAGTAAACTGTTACCTCGCATATATTTATTGTATAATATGTAGTTTTTGAAATAGCACGCCAAGATTTAACTTCATAGTTGTCAGGTTCTAAGAATTTCCTTAAAGTTTATAGAATTTATCAAATCTATTTAGTAAAAAGATTTACAGTAAATATTTTGAAGGATTTTAGCGTTTGGTATCGTAAAAGATTTTATTATCTATAAATATTAGGTAAAGCGATTCTTTGAATTCCATCATTTGCTCAATAGTTATCCTGATTGTATTTGTATTCTGTGCAAGATTTTCCTTCTCGAAAAAATTATTTTCTACTTCACTTAAGCTTAACATTTTCCTTTATTCTAAAGAGTAAAATATTTTATAGTATTTTACTAGAGTTACTAAGCAAAATCATTCCTCTCTAAATACCCTTGTTAAAGTCACCCTTTTCTGGTACCAAATGAAATTTAATTTTACCTCCCTAAAGAGTACAATTTATTTTGTTACATATTTTTTTTACTTCAAGTTCATAAAATGTGACAAGTCATTACATAATTGTTGCTGACCGCTGGTTTATTTATTTACTTGTAAATAAATTTAAAACTAAATCCTAATAGTTACAACTGTTCTGTCAATAATTTGTGACACTAAGAGAACACAATTTACAATAATGTAAAGAAGGCAACTACAAACATGTAAATTTTTTGCATATTAGTAACTTGTAAAGATTATTTTCTCTGGTGAATAATAGTTCACATAAATGACAGTTTACAAATGAGTAAGAATTAAATAAAAAATAAATTATAAATTTTCCATTATTTAACTAATGTGTGTTATCAACGATTTCATTGTAATAATTATAAGAAATTTAAAAACCCAAAATTTTATTTTGTTATCTTCAGACGTAAAGAAATTTATAACGAAAATTATGAAATGGAATTAAAAACATAAAGTAGTGTTTGTCAAATACTTAACAGATTAAGATAAGAGTATAATTATAATATAAAAGTGTATGTTATCTTTTATCGTGAAGTGTGGTATGTTACCACTTTATGTTTTGGCGAGCGGAAGTCGCTCATAACTCCACGTAACACCGGAAACACGGCTAGGATTGCGTCGTGCGACGCTTCTTCAATGACTCCTCACACACACACGAACACATGTGTGTGAGATCTTTTCAAGGCTTGAATGGTGGATACACGATCTCAAATTATTTATGATGAAATTGTTAATAGCTTGCACTGGGAACATATTTAATAAAGTTTACACAGATGGTATAATTCGCGGAACTGGTTGTTTATTCCATAGCTGAACTGATGACTGATGATTGGAAATAAGATGGGTAATGCATTTCCGGTCACTGCTTTAGGAAAACAGGATAGCGGGATTATTATGCGTTGTGTGCAATCATCATATCCAATACTTAACTGCATACATAACTTCATCAATAATTCTTTCCACGAACTCAGCATAAGAATTTAACGATTGTTTTTCCAGTTAAAAATTTTAATACAATACATCAATGTTCAACGTATATTTTTCGATCGAATATTATTTCATATTTACCGATTGATTGGATTATTGATCGGTAAATGCTTTTAAATTTTATCGTTCGAGAAATCGGTAAAATTGAGAACTTAATCAAAGTTTAATTTGAAAATGACAACTCGTGTCAAATATAATTTTCTAAGTTTGTTATTGGGTCTCGGGTTTCATCAAACTTTCCTAAAATTTACTACATGACTTGACTTGATTTTCTATCTTAGCTACTTGACTTGATATCAGACAATTTCAAGCTACTTGATATTATTTGATAAACAGATCGTATTTTAAAATAACTGATGTGAAGCAATGGGGAAGTTTAGCGTGGTTGAAATTACATGTGAAATATCTTTTAGTCGTAAGTATATGAATAATTATTACTTAAAATGTAATTGAAAGTTAAAATTATGTTGCTAATTATTTATAATTAATGATTTATCTTGGAGCCACTCTGACGTCACAAGTGAGTTATGCGCTTGCGCAGAAGGGATGGTGAGACCTGACTTTTAGAACGTAGGTTGTATTTTGAGGCATTACACCACACGCTTCTCTGTTGCCATGGGAACCCAGCCACCGCGAGCCACTCTGTCGTCATTTTTGTATAAAATTTCATTTTTTGAGAAATCTAGGCATCTTTGGGTGAAATAAAATGTAGAATATCACTTTTGAGGGCAATCTTTATAAAATAAAAAAATTAAAAAATACGCTAAACTTCCCCATTGCGTAAAAAAGGGGGGGATATGGGGATCAATCCCGCCCCATTGTGAATAAATTATGTTTTTCTTAACATTATAAATTTAATATGAGTATATGAGTTATTATAATTATTATTTTTGTTAGAACAAAATTATAATTTATTGAATTATTATACTTCCGAAATCCGTCCCCATTTGAAATTTCTGGATACGCCACTGATGTAAAATGAGCAAGAGCTCCAATTTCCTAAAATATTTCATTACTTTGTAATTATCATATATTAGAGTATCAGAAACTCCGCTGCATTAACTCAAACAATAGCTAAGCTACCTTAAATTGTGAGCTTTGATTATTAAAATTAATGTAAATGGCATTTTTTTTTATTGATACCAGCATCATCAGCTCCTGTAGGATAACAATTTTCCAGAGCTAGTTTATTAAAATGGAAGAAAAATCAAGTAGTGTTAATTTACTATTATTAGTAATATTACTACTTGACTTGAAATTCGACTACTTGGTTACTACTACTAAACTTTTTTTCGAAATCTAAATTGCTTTTAGCATTTTTACTCCCCTCAAATTGACGAGTTGTACCTCATTTCATAATAATTTGATTCAGTAACAAAAACAATGAAACAATTATTTTTGATAAATGTGAATTGTCAAACTTTTTCAAATAAATCGATAAATAATTATTATTAAAGATATAATCTGCAAAAATGTCTGCCTTAACAAATAGCGAGTACACGAACATTATGCTGGCCTATATGAAATGTGATGTTTCGAATCGTCAGTTAATTTTGAAAAGTAACACTTTATTCAACCAAAGGCGGGTAGTGAAAGTGACAACATTTTGAAGAATTTTAATTCAATATCTAAAAAGTTTAAAAAAAAGTTACTAATAAATATTGTTGTTCTCGACGAGTTCTATCACTAGTAGTTAAATTTAATGTACTTATTTCTCTTACATTCTGTATAATACCACTAGTGACTATAGTATTTTACCGACAAT
Source organism: Stenolophus ochropezus (assembly GCA_035578165.1). Classification (NCBI taxonomy): domain Eukaryota; kingdom Metazoa; phylum Arthropoda; class Insecta; order Coleoptera; family Carabidae; genus Stenolophus; species Stenolophus ochropezus. The sequence goes on along the minus strand of JAQOWZ010000002.1, from coordinate 47,995,135 downwards.
TTTTGTGGTCATGATTAAGACTGTTTTGTTCGCACTCGGTTCGATTTTCAAAAGCAACAAGCAGAAGTGAGCTAGGCAAAAATTACAAGTAAAATTATAGTTATGAATGTTATATGGCATGACAATTTCTCGAAATATAAATTCAAAGAAAAATAAGCAACGTTTCTTTACTCGAAAAATTACCAATTTGTAACAGTCAAAATTGTCACTGTAGTTTGATGTGCTTGATCCAATTCGCTAAAATACGGTGATTTAATTAAACGACAAATTTTTAGTGGAATTGTTTCCAAAATTATCGTAACGCGGTATGAACACTTACTGCACTTAATACTTAAATAACTATTTTATGATCATACGCTTATAAAATATATTATTATTACCCATAAATATAATAATAATATAAACAGTGAATGATATATTTGTTTATTTATAATACAGATAAGCCGTAGATTATAAACTTTTTTATCAAGTCATCTAAGGATTAAATTTCTCAGATTTGACATTATATATTAACAATAAATTTTGTAGTATGTCATGAAGTGCATTCAAAAAATGGAAAGTGAGCGTTTAATGTAAATTTTAGCCTAGACTTTCCCTTAAATATTTACCCACACAACAATGAGTAAACAAACAGATAAATAAGTTAGGAATTCATGGTGTATGGAATGTATCGTGGATCGTGTCTTCCCGACCGGCCCACCGAGTACTTTCTATTCTACAGCGCCGCTTGACATTTCCTCGGACTACGAGACCATCATTCTGCATGCAGCCTCCCACTAGCGCCATTGTTGAAAGCGACACTCTCATTTTTCTATAATACCAAGCCTTGGAAACCTTATTATACTACGAGATACATTATCCGAACACATGCCATTTCCCACAAAAAATTAGAAAAATCTACTCAGTATGTGGCATCTATTACAAGAATATATGAAGTTTATGCCGTGAAATTTTTTAATATATTGGTGATTTTTATCATCTATTTTCCACATAAAATTGTATTTAAACCTTATAGCAAACAAATGAATAAATTATTAAGTTACAAATATTGTAAATACGGCATGATTTATTTTTGTCAATTAGACATAATTTTGTTGATTGTTATCCGCGAAAAATTGGACTTTAGATGGAAGTAGTGCCTTTACTGTAATCGAGATAACGAACCATTATCACCATTGACTTATATGGAAAAATAATGCAATGATATGCAGTAATATAATGATAACATTGCGGAAACAATATCTGTTCGATTTTCTATGTTTTTCACCTCAAACGTCCGTTACCGTTTATTATGAAATTTCCTCACCTGATGTCAGCTACTTTGATTTTTTCGCATGTACTGTAAAGAATATTTATGAATTTTTGTGTAGTTTTCTTAAATACGTTCATTTAAATATTTTTCTAAGTAATATAATAAGAGCCTTGAATTTTGCCAAATAAATGTTTTATTAGCTTTATTATTTCACGAATGACAACAAATCAGACATATTTTTTTCAAGAGAACAGTCAACAGAATGTAATCATGATGATACTATTGTTTTTTTTTTATTTTTATTTTCCTACTAAAAATTGCAAATGAAGCATTTTGATTGAATAAAAATGATGATGTGAAATAATAAATAAATATTAAAAAAAAATACATTTTTTTTGACGTAAGCGATCTACCACTTTTTTAAGACTACGTCCCTGACGATGCTAAATAAAATTACGAACCATAGGTAAATTTATTCTCAGTTTAATTTACTGACCGTACTTCAAATTCAAATATTATTTAGATGGCTCTCCAATAAAGTATTAATTTATGAGCTGTGAAATATCAGATTGTAAAAAGTAAAAAGCTGGTTAGAAATATAGAATTTAGATTGTTGTCGAATTGAATTCACCATCTGTATAGGTATAACCTTCTTGCAATGAAACAAAAAAAATGGTTGTTCTATAGAATATTTTTGTTCAGTCTTGAAACTACAATTTTGTCGTCGGATAAAGAAACTAATTCAAACTGAAATTGTTTCTCCGAAAGGACATAAAGAACTTGTTATAGATGACATGAAACAGATTTGTTTATTTGAACTTTAAATCTTCTTAAACAATTTATGCTCATAAACAAAATGCATTTTTTAACTTACCAGCTATTCAAAATTGCAATTGAACACTATTTAAATAGAAATTGAATTTTTAATTATTACTGTCACTTTCATTTTAACTCCCAACTAAAATTTAATACCCCGCCAGTTATTTTAAAATGTATTTTAATATTTGTTTATAGTACAGAAATCGGGCAATTAAATTAATTTAATCGAATAGGATAGTTAACTTTCTTTTATAAGACCGGGTATTAGTAAGTTTAATTTGAATTGCGTATAATTATTTGATAAATTTACAGTTAATATTTATAACATTCTATGTGTTCGTTATTTTTTGCGTATAATTTTGATTTAATTAAGATAAACGAGAAGTTTATAAAGTTTTCCTGCAAATTACTGAATAAACATCACGCTCGTTATGTTTGAGTAACCTAAATAAACTTCACAAACTTCCCCGATTATTGAAATTAATAATCGGAAAAGTTATTTTCACTGTTACTCGAAAATAATCATTTTATATAATTAAAAAATTTACTAACGAATATTGTGATTGACATTTAATTTTGTGAAATTCTATAAGCATATTTTGAATGCCAAATAATAAAGAGTTTAAATGTTTTATGTATTTTGTTGTTATTGCATGTAAATTGTAAATGTATCATTTTTTACTTGATTTATTATCTGTTCTAAAAATGAATATTCATGTCATATGCAAACATGCATGTTTATGATGAAATACCGTCCATTTATTAGCAATACCCTCATATTTTACAATACATTATGTACTTACGTAGATAACATTGTTTTTCTCAATAATATTTATCCTTGTTATTATCAACATAGAAAACTAGAAAAATATAAAATATGTAATACAATAAATTAACAATATTAGATTGATTATTCCACATACGTCATTTTTACCCAATGAGAATGCTTTATTTGATGGCCATAGATAGTTTTTCAGGAAAGAAATTTGATAAAATCATAGTATCATAGTCATGGTTACATGTTGATATCAAAATTTTATGTTGGAACTGTTATCATTTGCTGTCGTGATCTAAGTGTTATTTTTGACACTCGTTTGTTTGTTACTACACAACAACTATTCGTATTTTTTTCAATAAATTCATGGCCCTTATTATATTAATTACTTATGAAAAAATGTAGCTATGAAAATAGGGGTATCATTATTTATTTAAACGTAAGATTTTTTTTATATTTTTACTATCTGAAAGCTGTGGTATTAAAAAAGACAGTAAACTTTAAGATGATACTTAAATAAAAATAATGAATGATTTCCTAATTACATGATTAGCTCCTATATGTGCGACAATAAGGAAACAATGGTTTAACAATGTAAAAATGGTTGAAATGGCGATTTCACGCTAACAATCACTCGCAGCGTACGAACTGTGATCCATCTGACATTCAAGCGATAATTTATATCTTGAAATGTCATCTTCGCGATGCTGTACTCAGTACTCAGTATCGTAATGCCACAATCCTTGTGAGAATTCACATCTCACTCCCGACACACGCTCTTTGTCTGCGGATCTTACGCAAATAATACCAGAGCGAATTTAATAACATTGATGATGTATGCTCGCAAATTATTCGTAAGCAATTTTTTTGGAGACATTGAATTAAGTTTAAATTTCTTCATATAGGATGGTGATGGAATAGAAAAAAAATGTCCGGATTTTAGTCACACATATAGAGTTTTATTATAGTTCCAACTAGTATCGGCATCTCCTAGGCCTTCTTCAGGTAGTAAGAGTTTTCAGCGAATGAATAAAATTACAATAGAGATATATCTACAGTGTTAATAATACATTTTAATTATTTATTTTAAATTTTCATTATACACCTTCAAGATCCATTTTTTGTCTAGTGATCCCGTCTAGATCTAGATTCTTGTTTTGTATTGTCTAGATTATTAAGACTAGATTGGCAAAAGTCTTGCCTTAAAATTTTTAAACAAGACAATATTTTCTTATTCTATATCAAGACGAGAAAATTCTAGACAATTTTCAGGTCTCTAAACTAATTTAAAAAAATAAATTTTCAAAATATAAATATGCCATGCGAAACTTGTTCCATTAATCTAGAGCAGAGGTTTTCAAAATCGATAATATAAATTTTCCGGCACCCCAATACTATTTGCATGAAATTTTAGATATTTTATTAATCTTAGAAAAACATGTGATACATGAGCTAATTGTAATTTACATAATTTCTGTATATTTGGGTATTTTTTTGACAAAAATACTTGCATTTCATGTTCTACAGAAATGTTTATCAGGTATTTGAATTGTAATGTTTATATCATTGACCACAAAATCCAAACAACATTTTATTCATAAACTTACATTCTCATTAAGATTGAACTTCAAGTCTTACATATGTAGGGAGTATATGGTACTAAGAAACTATAGATACTGGAGTATCAAAAATATTGATATCAGTATCGAATCGAAAGAAATATATTGATACTTTCAAGTATCGAAAGCAAAAAAGTAAGAAGTAATGAAAGAAATAAATATTTTTTTTTATAAAACGTAAAAATTCACAATTCTTCATTACAAACACCAGGAAAATGCAATTTAGTCTTTTATTGCAGAATAAAATAAATAAGGTTAGTTTCGTGTTAAAAAAATTTTAACCAAAAATAAACAAAGATGATGATAGTATAACTTAGTAGTATCGGAACAACCATTCATACAAGCCTATTAAAAATTAAATATTATTAAGTTTTTGCACAATCGATTTAATATTCACCGATTAGGCTTCCAAGGCATTTTTGGTTTTATATCCAATTTAATTGCCTATTTCAAGTCTTTTTTTTAAATTATGGATATTATCGTAATTTAAAATATTATTTTCAAGTTATATTATCAAAACAATTTTGCTGATATCAGTGAAGGTAACATAAAATAAAATTGTTCGCTTTTACTACTTTAAAAAAGAAAATATTAATTTATGTTATTTCAGATTATTTTATCTTTCATAGGTGTATTTGTAACCATTAAAAAAGTAAATGATATATTTAATGTAAACAGTCTATATAAACTAACCTCGTGTATATTGCGACAAATTTTGAAATATGTATTAATAAAATTTACCGAAGAGTTGGAAACTGTACGAATACTTTTAATTAGAGCCGGAGGTAAAATTAATTGAAAAGTTACAAATTTTTTTTAAATAAAATATTTACTGGTTTATCTAACGAATTTGGAATAAATTCTACAAATATAATTATTGTGATATGGAACGATCATTTCAATCAGATAGGGGTCATATATTATCGGACTAGTACAGCACTTTTCTTTCTTTTTAAATAACCCCTTTTCTAACCTGAATAAATAAACAAAATCTATTTAGCAACATTTAAGAACTTTTTTGCCTACATACGAGTATATTTTTCATGACCTTAAATCCGTACACTAATTGAAAATTATTAATTGTGAAATGATTTCGAACATGAGTGACTAACAAGTTTAAAAATAACTCTCGTAATTTTTTTTTATTAATTTCTTACAGCAATGATCGTACAAAAATAAGCATTGCGCGCAAGTGTTCTATCTGTTTCAAAGAATCAATCTCAACATTTAATAACACTTAATGCCCATGGATGTCGATAATAAATAATGATAATTTTGTAATATTAGTTTATTTTATTATTTAAAAGATATACAGGGTGGTAACACTGGGGCCTGTTTCACAAAACTACAAGTCTTGTAATACAAGTGTATCATTTGGCAACGTTTGTCAAATTTTCAGTAAGTGCTAATAGAATTTATAACTTGACAAGCGTTGCCTAGTGATACACTTGTATTACAAGACTTGTAGTTTTGTGAAATAGGCCCCAAACCTAGGGATTTAACATGTAAGATCATATTTTTGTAATTTTCTGCTTTCCTAATCTTTTAAGTAAAAAAAACCTTCAAATAACTAACAGATATGGGGTCTAAAATTCTGCATGTACATCAATAAGCAAAATTAATTTCACGTGCCTCGTAAGCTCAGCAATTAAGTATGGAAATGTCATAAATCACCCCAAAAATAGCAGTAGCCCTGAAATTGAGACAAAATTACAAATGTTTAACGGTTTATCTGTCAAATTAGCTGTGTTTGTTTATTAACGACAGTTGTTATCAACATTATATACCAAATGCACTAAAATTATTTTTCTAAATTAAATTTCATTAGATAACGTACTATTTTCTTTTATTATTATCAGGCAAAATAATGTTTGAGACATTATACTTTTTTATTGTAATTATAGTTTTTTAATAAATGCTGTAGAAATTGTAGTATTATTTCCAAAATTTCGCGCACGCTAATCTTGGTGAGACGTGGGAAGTTGAGATTTCTGATATTGCTTAGGTGACGTAAAGCAACAAATTTTATTGTAGGAGTACAATAATTATTTTACAGAAACCTTTCGTCAAATGAAAACTAGTTTAAAGCTGAAACGTTGGTGTTTTATTGGATCAAATGACTGCTTCTCCAAAAGTATTCCTATTGAAAGAATTATACTTGACAAGAACTATAACTAAAAGTACTTTACATTCAGAGTATAATAATTTTAACTGTTAGCATTCACTTCCAATATATACGATGCTTCGGCAATAACCAGATGATCTATGATTAACGATCTGAAGATCTCAGACTCACTTAACTTTCCCCGTTTACTTTTCATCTGATCTAGTTGCTGTAGATTGTTCATCTGTTTATTTTGACCTGGATGCATTCTACGTATTACATTCATTATTCTGTAATTACTTCAGATGACTTATAAGATATTTCACAAATGAAATATGCAATGAATTATTCAGCATATTTGAACAGTTATTTCAGTACAATATAATTTAAATGAAATTAAACAAGACTGTATTATTTGTGGTTATCGAACTGTGCGTAACTCTTTCTTGCATTGTTCGAATTTTGAAAATGAAAGTAAAATAACTCTTATGTATTATTAAGTTTTCATAGTTGACATGAATAATGACTTCTTAATTATTATGTTACACAAATAATCATAAAACTAGAAAATTCTAAATTACATTATTAAGTATCGCTTCATTGTTAAATATATGAAATTTGCGGTTTATATATTTTTTATTAATATTCTAATTAGCACAATTTAATTTGGTTTATCAACCTTTGCACTTATTTAAGATTCTATTTTCTAATTCCGATAAAATATTCTCGTACAAATTTATCTTCGAAATGCAACATAAAATATTATTATAACATATGTATTTTTGAACTAACGTTACGAACAATCTTCATGTTATTATAAATTAAATCGTGCTCCTGATGGACTAATTTTTGGTTCAACACCTTCCAGATTAAACAATATTAATAAAAAAATATTAATGAAAAAACGGAACTGTAGATGGTAGGCCAGACGGTAGCAAGATGGCGGAGAAATAAGGAAAGTTCAGCCATTTCTCATTGCTGGCCATATGCCTGTCAAAGAGCAAAGTGTATAATATGGAAAAAATTAAATAGAGTCAGATGATATATTTGAATACATAGTTTCTGTACGTCCTCTAAAGGAAGGCGAAGCAATTTTTAAGAAAGGATATGTACCTATTGCTTTGTGAAATAAAAGATGGTGGATCAGAAACAATACTGGGGGTCTCTTTTACAAACCAGTCATTTCAGTGTAGTTGGAGATCCTCATATGATTGAAATTTTATTAAATGAGAATATAAATAACTGGAAAGCAAAATGTAGTTGTAAAGCACGATTGGAAGATAAATAATTATGGTTGCAATTTTATTAATTATAAACAGGTTAATAAAAATCAAAACTGTATATATATGTATATATATATATATATATATATATATATATTCTGTAATCGTACCATCCTGATCCAAAGATAGTAAATTGAATGCACAATGCTGATCCACTTTTACAATCCTGAGCCTGTATATTGGATCAGGTTTGCTTATCAATGTGTACGAGTGAGATAGGTGCCCCCTCTTTAGTAAATCCAAAAAAAAATTTGGCTCAGAAAAGATAGAAACTTCAAACCTTAGTTCTAGCGTCTGGTTACAGAGAGCGCTGCAATCGTTTTCAAATATATACAACTTGTATAAACCTGTGTGCATCCGTACGGTAAATTCTGAGCCATACAAATGGCAACGTTGTTTTGCGTATCTGTTTATGTAATTTTTCTTAAAATCATTGCGACACTTATTGTAGGTCTATCAAGAAATTATTCACAATATAATTCAACATTTGCCTTAAGATATTGGATTGATATCTGTATAATAAATGATAATACCGTTTCATAATATGCACTTTCTTTGCTACAGTATAAAAATATTGTATTTTAGGTAATAAAACAGTTTTTAATATTTACAAAATAGTATAAAGATATATAATTTGTTTCCTATGTTTCATTTTAATTGGGACAGGCAAATACATTGCTGTCATCATATGTCAAAGTCAAAACGTAACCATGGATCCACGGCAACCATCCAATCCATCCAACTAATGGTGCAATTCTAAGCAATTTTACCAAAAAATCGTAAAATCGTAAAACTGTAGTGTACGAGACAATCGTAACAAGTCATGTTACAGATTTACGATAAATGCAATTCTATACAGGTAACTGTACCGATTAACGTTACGGTTAAAGCTTTACGAGTGACGTCATTATATTACGATCGGTGTCTAACTTCATTGCTGTCAAAAAATTGGATCTGTCAAATTTTTTGGAATTGTCAAATTTTTTTTTGTGCATTATACATATTAAATACAATTATAAGGTCAGTTTTCACTTCTAATTTAAAATGAAATCGTTATGAATGTATATTGAACTATTTTTAAAATAGGATTTTTATCTGTTATGTCTTTACTTTGTAGTTCGCATTAAAAATATTTGTAGCGTGCCTTTCAAGATGGATTTTGAAGACCAAAAAAAGAATAAAAAAAGAAAAAGGACCATGAATACGACACGAGAGTAGTATTTTTTGTAATATGTTTATATAAACACAAATTTCTACGTTTTAATACTTTAATATGCAAGGGAATTCGCGAATTTGATGGATGGTAAAATGGTTCAATACTTCTAATAAAATTCATAGTCCATTGCTGATCCAATCTGTACATTTGTTTAAAATGTGCAACGGGAATATCAAATGGATTTCCCAAATCTCGTATATGTCTGCGCAGTATACGCAAGTAGTTTCTCAAATAAGGTTATTTTTTAATTACATATATGTAATAACACAATTTTTTAAATTATCTGTTATGTTCTTCTTCAATTAGTAGCGCAATATGTAAAACGTTCACATTTCGATTAATTTTATTGACCAAAAGTTCACTACTTATAAATATAAGATACAAATCGTATTGCTACTGTCAGTCACAATGTGATCGTAAGATTTTCGAGAAATCGTAAGATATGTTCGAGTGATCTGAAGTAGTCAAATTGCATAGAATTGCTCTTGTCTCGTATCTCACTACGAGTCTTACGAGAACAACTTACGAGAGCTTACGATACTGTTTAGAATTGCACCATAAGGCTCCTAAAAATACGTGCGATAACTCATTCGATCCGGAATAATGTCTAGTAAAATATATAGGAAGCGTTTATCAGCACATGACAAATTGCAAAAGTTATAAACAATTAAAGGTGAAGATAACAGTAGTATTTAGTTTTTCAGTGATATCTCGGAAACTATTAATATTTTGAGATTTTAAAAAAAGATTCTTAAAGACGAGGAAATTTCCAAGAAAAAGCTTTTGAGCTCTGGAACTCTATCTCCATTATTTATAACTTTAATTTAACGCTGAAAATGGGTCTCCGCGCGACATTTTCATGTTATATTTAATGTGACGTACTCGGTTTTTGACATCGCGCGCGCAACATGAAAATGTCGCGCGGAGACCCATTTTCAGCGTTAAATTAAAGTTATAAATAATGGAGATAGAGTTCCGGAGGTCAGAAGCTTTTTTCTTGGAAATTTCCTCCTCTTTAAGAATCTTTCTTCAAATTTCTCAAAATATTAATAGTTTCCAAGATATAACCGAAAAACTTAATACCTCTTTTATCTTCACCTTTAATTGTTTATAACTTTTGCAATGTGTCATGTGCTGATAAACGCTTCCGATACATTTTTCTAGACATTATTACGGATCGAATGAGCTATCGCACGTACTTTTAGGAGCCTTATGTCTATTTTTCACCATTTTCAACTTATTGCTTAAACTAACTCTCAGTATATTATATTTTAAATAAGATTGTGTGCTACATTCTTTTCTGCAATTTGTACATATTCTTTAAATTTGTCGTATTTTAATAATATTACTTCTAAATGTTAATTCGTTTATAAAAATGTTGTTTTTCACAATTTTAAAAGAATATTTAAACTTTTATTGCGCAACAAATTATTAATAACCTATTTGGTGCATAACGTCGAAAAATAAAGTAAAATTAATTTCAAATTAAACAATTAAACATTAATCTGAATGAACATTATATCTACAAAATGACAAAATGAGTATGACACAAACAAGTTATTTCTCTAATTTTTCTCGGAATGTTTTAATTTCTAATAGTACGAAATCTTGACCATTCTATCGTATCATACATGTCTTTCAGGTATGAAAAGCCATACAAGAATCCAGATTCAGTACAAAAAAAACTTTAAAAATCACTAAGAAATTGTTTTTTTTTTTTAATTTATACTCATTATCTCCCAAACTATGACAATAGATTGCCTTAAGTATGTAAAAAATGTTATGTTATTTAAAGAAACTAAATCATTTATAAAAAATGAGAAATATTTTTTTATAGTGAAGTAAATTTGGTACCGGATGAAAAGTACGAGGCAACGAAATTTGATCCTATTGAAGACTCAAATAACCTTCACTGAATAAACATTCAAAATTATTCTTAAGTTGATATTTTTTTTTAAATATTTGTACTAGAAGTGCTATTATAGATTAATGTTATCATGTAAAATAGATATTTGTGTATCAAGAGCGTAAAGTGAATCTTTATTGCTCGTGCTCATCAATCGAGCTAGAGCAATAAAGATACTTTACGCTAGAGATGCACACATAATTTTTTCTACGACTTTACTAACGAAATAAAAAAATAATAATACCTATTTAGTAAGTTCAATTCAATCTTAACCAATTTCCTGTTTTGTGTTGCTGTATCCATGACGATATTTATCTAAGCGAGCAAATTAAGTACTTTACCGCTAGTTGCTATGGAGACGCGCCGTAATAGCTATTTATGCAATAAGTAAGGAAACAAAGGTGGTTATTTAACGCATGCGAAATTTAATCGCCTTCGTCTCGTTTTGTAAGAGCAGATGTTAAATAACCATCCCGTTTCCTTACGTATTTCATACAATATATTTTTTACTTCCGTTTAAATAAATACAAAAATGTATTTTTCCTACGACCACTGTTCAAAATAGTATTTTTAACGGTTGCTTAGCAAGTTAAAAATAACAGTTTATAACACAGTAAATACTTTTTAACTTGCAACCGTTAAAAATAACAGTTTATAACACAGTAAATACTTTTAAAACGTTGTCATTGACAACGTGTTAAAAGTAAAAAACAAATTTACTTTTAACACTTCTTATGTTCAGTTGTTCATAACAAATACATCATGACCTGTCATAAATGTCATTCTATAATACTTAGTTTTTAATTACTAATAGGTATATAACTGGGGTCGTAGGAAAAATAGTGTATGCTATTCGTGTTAAAAGTGATTTTATTTCGTTCGTGGGGTTTGTTACACTCGCCTTCGCCTCATTTCAAACTTCCCCACTCACTCATAAAATGTCACTTTTAACACTTATATCATAAATAACTATAAAGTTATGAATTTTTGACATTTTAATGACATTTGTAAAACAAACACGAAAGACAGTACCTTGATTGCGCGTTACTAAGTAACTACATCAAATTTGTTGGTTATAGACAGATAAACGATATAAATTAAAGTTGTCATTTAGATCTTTTAAATTTTCAAATACAAGTCTCTGTGAATCCAATAAATGTAATAACTATATATTAATATTTGTGAAGTTAATAAGAACTAAATATTATATATTTGTAGCTGTTAATGTTTCTATAAATGCTCAATTTCCAATATAATTTCGCGTGAAATAATGGAGTCAATAACCTAACTGAAATTAGTGAAATAAAGGGTCTCATATGACACGGAAGTAGAAAATAGTTATTTATGGTACAAGTGTGTTACATTACAGATAAGTCATGTGGGAAAAGTTTAGCTCACGGGGCCGTTAGGCCGAGTGTGGTATTTTTTCAAGTGACTTAAGTAATTAACACACGTGTGCCATACAACATTTTATCCAACACATTTTAATCATTGATATAAAATACATATAAGATTTTTGACAGATAGAATTTCGAAATGACATTTAGGAACAAAATAGTGTAGAGGTTTTATAACGTAGTTACTAGGATACGAACAAAAAAACAGTGAGCTAATATATTTAGCTCACTAGTGACTTATGACCTACTTTATTTAATTAAAAACAGCATACTTATATCGTTATAATTACACGGCGTTGGATAAATGTCATTTTCAAACGATCACATATGAAAGTAACCATATTTACACTGTAATTAACACAAGAAAATGTAACATAGCACCTGCCCTGTGTGTTATAATAACACACTAGTGTGATATATAACCGGATATGACGATTAGTGGTCAATAGATGAAACTTTGATAATGAAATGTAACAAAATTTATGAAAATTTGCTTAAAACTACGATTTTAAAATTGGTATTGAATTAATAACAAAAATAAAGAGTCAAAATGTACTGATAGTTTTATTAATTGTTCAAATAATACGTACTAGACTTCCAAATCAGTTTCCGGTTAACTAGTGATACTTAGGAGAAGGTTTTATAACGTAGTTACTATGATACGAACCAAAAAACAGTGAGCTAATATATTTAGCTCACTAGTGACTTATGACCTACTTTATTTTTCTAAAAACAGCTCGTTCCTCAGTAATCATTAACTTTACGATGACAAAAGAGAGCATAAATATCAACTTTTCATGGTGGTCGTAGAAAAAATTATTTATTCATTTTTGTAGATCTATCGCAATTTAAACTTCCGCATTGCAGAAAACAGATAAAATGAAGACCATTTTAAATATATTTTCTTATTTCAAAAAACGGAGGTCTGTTAAATTTTGTGTATTTCGATCTATTAGTCTAGGCAATAAGTTGAAAATGGTGAAAAATAGACATAATGCTCCTAAAAATACGTGGGATAGCTCATTCGATCCGTAATAATGTCTAGAAAAACGTTTCGGAATTGTTTATTAGAACATAACAAATTACAAAATAGTGTATAATATTTATACAGGAACACTAAAAGTGCCTATATAAATATTGTATGCATAATATTAGTTTAAGTTAAAAAAGATCTAGATTTTACTGTGGAATTTCTTTTTATTTATTTTTCTTTCTGTATTTGCGTTATTATTAAGAGAAAAATAAAATAACTAAATATATAACTTAATTTTTAATAATGAATTTTCTCCCACACTGCTAACTACTTACGAATTTCAAAAACTTTCAGCATTGTAGTTCAGTTAACGCATGTAAGTATGGCAACAACGCAATGGATCAGAATAAACCGTGTGATATTATATTTGCTGTATATTGGATCAGAATGGACTGTCGTCATTAGGATTGACATGGTATGCGTATATACATAAAAATGTTACTTTTGAATTTTAGAGTATATATTGCTCACAACGCTACCTAAAGTAACAAATAAAAGATATACGGCAACAGCTAAATAAAAATTTAGTTTCTGCGGCTTATACTGGTCTGGATTCGAATTGTATGAAATAACAATTGGATCGAGAATGATAGAAAGATGTATATATATATATATATATATATATATATATATATATTGTTTTATAACAAAAGATATGATTATTATTTGTTCCTTTGTTTATGGGCTTGTGTATTACAATCTTTAAATATCGCTTTGAGGAGTAATGATGAACTAAAATCAATGAGGTTATATTAATTTTTTTTATTTTAAATACTACTGAAAGCAGGTTGCTAGGCTTGCTAATTCGAAGTGCAATTGCCCCCTTTTTTGGATAATATTTTGTCACTTAGGGTATAGGGTAAACTTACACTTTTTGACTTGTAATTTCTATGTTGTAGCACTGTGCAGTATGTATGTCATTTATTGGTCATTATTTAAACCAAAAAGTGTAAAACATACCTACTATATATCTCAGTTTGTTTTACAACACTATTAAATCTGTTTAAAATTACATACGTTTCAATGTAAGCTATCAACTTTTCCTTATTTCTTTAGTTCACAAATCTGCTGTCAGACGTCACCCACTTTGAATTTTTTCGCCAATAAGCATAAATGTCACTTTTAACATCGATTCCTGAAGTTCCCAAATCTCGATGTAATATAAGTATTGCTTCAGTTTTAAAAGTATTATGTGCTCAGAACCCGTACATTATCTTGATAGTTTTTGGGGTATATAGGTCGAGCATTTATTGAGTATAATGGTTTAAATGATGGTAGTGAAGAAACATATTGACTTGCAAATAAGCGATGGGTTCATCTGACTGCATTCTTTCCCGATTCTCAGCACGATGCCTCGCCTTTCTACAGATCTGTAATTTTGTTATTCAACAAAGGAAAGTACTCCTCTACTTCTCTTGCCTTATTCCTAATGAATTACATTCATTATATCTTCCTTATATCTATCATTTCATATGCTAAATACTATCACTTGCTTAAATTCTGTAATGTGATAATAATATACTATAATACCTCTACAATTCATAAGTAACAACGTTATTTATTTCCTGTATTACATATATGTTCATTTATTTACAACATGACACATATATGTTTCTAAGTAACGTCTATTTAATGATAATTGCGTCAATGTAATTTGAATATCATTGGTTCAATTCATCAAAATACTGATTTAATTGGATGACGGATTATTAGTGGATGTCTTTATAAAAAATTTACCAGCTGTAAAAAATCCATTTTTATTTAGAATCGGTTAATAACATCCTCAAAGTTCATATTTTAATTTTTAAGTTACAACCCTTAGATGTCAAAAATACTCATTGTTAGATGTAAATTTTAAAAATTCATAAATTCCATTTTTCATATTTTGACACACTCCACCAGATTTTAATTTAAATTTTTTATACAGAACTCACCATTGGTAGGTATTTTAGAACTCCCTTCCGAAATTAAATTAATTATAAATTGGAAAAAAAATGTACGAATCACGACAATCTTTCAAAAAAGTCTAAACTAAACTATTGGTGGAACCCCCATCAAAAGCAATGTCGAGCTTCGCTACTGGAACTCATATATGAGTAACTCTTAGTTCTAGAAATATACGTTTTCGTAGTTAAGCTTGAAAAAAAATTTTTATAAAGAAAAAAAAATGGGTAAAAACGGACAAAATCTGAAAAAATTCAAAAACACATTTTGCCCATTTTCAGATAATTTTTCTAGAAATTGTATCCGTTGTTAAAAAATTATGGAAACAAGTACGCTCGTACTATCGATTTGTATACACGATCGTCGAAATGGTACAGATTATGTTTGTGGCTTAAAAATGGATATAAATTTTGAAGGGAATGGGAAGGCATAATTGGATTTGGTTTTCATTACATTTATCTCTTTTTTAAATAATTTTCATTTAGTTGTCTGGGTTTTTAAATGTCGTAAATTTAACACAAAAAATAAAAAACGCAACTTATAATTATTCTCATATTGTTTACCATTTTTAGGTAAATTATAACAAATTGGCGCCCCCTAAAATTTGTCACCCTAAGCCATCGCTTTGTTAGCCTAGATAATACGGAACTGTATGCATCATATAGTGTTAGTGGTTACCAGTTTTGATAACTTAAAGAGCAAGGAAGACCTTTTTCCAACGCTGACGGTTCCTGAGTCATAAATTCGTTGAAAGTGCGCAACGATTACCCGACCAGTGGCTAATTGTTTCGGCAAGCTGGACTGCGGAGCCCAGCGCCGGGCGTTCCTCCGAGGCCTTCGACCGGTGGTTCCTCCCAAGGTCACGCTAGTCGCCGGCCTCGCCGTCTCCCGCCACATGTGCTCTAAGTGCACCAGCATCAGCACCAGCAGCTATAAATACTCACGAGAGCTCTTTGTCGCTGGAAGCGCACTCTCTCGCTCTATGCTTCTTATGGGTTTATTTTAAATCAACAAACTCCGGCTTCTCTGTATTTTACAGTTCTTTCAATTTCCCGACTGGTTATTTATAAACTTTCTTCGTAATGCTTTGTGCTGCGTCCGAGCAGGGCAGGATGTAAGGGTGGGTTTTAAGTTAACAATTTTGACAATTTACATTACTGGAAAATAAGAAAGAGGCAACCTGGAAAACACTAAAATTTATGAAATTATAACTAATGTACAACTAAATGACTTAATTTTTAATAGAAGACAATAATAGTGTCTTAAGTCGAAAGCTATTTATAGTCGGGTCATGATAAGAACGGTTGCATGTAATCAATGTCGTAATCATATTTAATGACGTTATGTACAAAATATGTTTATAATTTTCTAAAAATGTAGGCAACCAAATATATTCTTATTTAAAATTTTAAATAATAGATTTAAAGGAATATTGCCAAGAAACGCAGTTTTGAACACCTGATAAAATTTGTTTTAAACGATATTTCTCTGGAACTAATGATCGGATTTGAAAAATAAAAAAACTGTTGAAAAGAGAATTGAAAGGCCTTTTGAACTGTGTCATGTTTGACACCCTTTTCCATTTAAAATTTTTGAGGTGCAGTCCACCCCCATTTTAGGGTTGAAGTTATGCTAGTGGTACTCGTTCGAGCGTTTTTTGCAAAATTAATGTTAAGTGCCCAAAAATTGCGCTGATAATTTTCGCTATATGTATCTTAGAATCACATCTATAAATGAATAAAAGTAACTATTGATATATAAATATTTTGGTGTACCCTGGAAACCTTAAAGTAAATGTATTATATGTGATTTCAACCAATTTTTATACAATATTTTACTACATATTTTAGTAAAATTGATATTTTTCATGTAGCTAATAACTCATTAGATAAGGAATGAACTGTCAAATATGTCATTCTTAATATATAATAATAAAAATATTATAATTAAAAGTCTGCTAAGGAATAAAAACACAAACTACATTATTATGAAACACAAAACGATAATTTCTACAATGAACAATAACACATAAAACAGAACACAAGAAAAATACTATTTAATTATTTATATTCGCATTACGATGTATTTATTTTGACTGTCTTATTTATATGTCGCATTGGAACGTCTCAGTCGATTTAGACCAATAGGTGTATGTAAACGTAGGTAACGTAAACAAACAGTTGGAACCAATAGAAAAGCTTAAAAATCGATGACGTCATTAATGACGTACAACCTTTATTATCGTGGCCCGACTATATGTTTAATTTAGAAAATAGAAAAAAAGTGCAGGATCCTTTTCCAAGCATGGAAGTTATCTTGAGAATTTATCTTGTTTTCATGTTAACAAATTGTACCGCAAGAAGATCATTCTTAAAATTAACAATATTTAAAAATAGGCTGAGAACTGTTATGATGACGTGAAGATCAACTACGGGAAATAGAGTACACATATCTGTTTTCTTAAAATTGCAAGTCTGACTAATAGGAAAAACTAATATATTGTATACGTTTGTCTCATATCATGACACCTCATGAAATGTGAATAAACTATACCACTTTACAGTTTTGACATTTGGCTTGATTTGATGTAGTTTAGAAGATGTTATGCAAAATTTCTTGGAATAAGATCTGAAGATGTTAAAGCGTAGTAGCGGTATTTCAAAAGAATTCGTCACTTAT
Source organism: Stenolophus ochropezus (assembly GCA_035578165.1). Classification (NCBI taxonomy): domain Eukaryota; kingdom Metazoa; phylum Arthropoda; class Insecta; order Coleoptera; family Carabidae; genus Stenolophus; species Stenolophus ochropezus. The sequence goes on along the minus strand of JAQOWZ010000002.1, from coordinate 47,977,108 downwards.
AAAACTTTAAGATGTCATAAAATGTGCTCTTAATTCTAACTGTTAAATGACTGAAATAAAAAAAATATTTTTTTTATTTGAAAATAATTACTTCCTTTATAACTTGTTTTGAATAATTAATTTGTTAATTATATTAACATAATTTATTTTATAAATAATTAATCGTAAAATGTATTCAAACAATTAATAATTTATTTGTCACATTATTAAACATAACTACATTATAAATTTTATTTACACATCTCGCAGTAGTTTTAAATTATTAATTACTAAAAATACAATAGCCTAATCTGTAAATTATTTTAATTATTTGATATTTTTTTTTTGTAACAAAGTGCTTGAGGTAGAAATTTTTGTGTGGAAAAATTTCCAAATAAAATCACAATGTGGTTTTGTAGGAATTTTTTGTTAGCATACCAGGTAGAATTCAGCATACAGAATGAATCATATTCTGGCTTCCGGCTTTTAAAACATCAGTCTTCTTCTCACATGATAATTTGTGAAACGCGTATCTTGTAGAATTAGTAACAACTTATTTATAGCTACAATTTGCAAACGCTTGTCACATAAAAATATATTAAAGAAATGGAAAAATAATTTTAGGGTAAATAGAGCATAATGTTACAATACTATAGATTGTCTGAAATGATCTATCCTTTTAAAGTTTTTTATTTAATCTATATATACATATATATTCACGAAATAACTTATTATATTAATAAATAAAATACTGTAATGATTTTGACGTAGTGAAATCGAGAAGAAAAAATTTATTATAACAAGTAAGTACGAAAATTTAGTTTCCGTACACCTGTAAATTGTACAGAGTCAATAATCTTTGAAACCACCGTTCATTAGAATTATTTCCCTTAAACAGTTAATCATACTTCCCAATAATTTTCTTGGGAGTTTGGGAGTCAATTTTACCTTATTCTTCTATCATAAATGCAGTAGTTATTCTTTTATATTGTTTGGGCGTTTTGTTTTATACATTTTTTTAAATAAATAACAAAGATGTTCAATGGGATTCATATCTGGAGACTGTGGAGGCGTTTTTAATTCTTGGATACAATTGTGCAATAACTATTCTAGCAATTTACGTGTACTATGTTTGGGGTCATTATCTTGAAAGATTTAAGAATCCTTTAAACCCATTTTTTCAGCATTTTTCTAAATTCTTTTAAAATATTCAAATAACCCACTTTATTAAGTTATTTTGTTTTCATTTGTTCATATTCCTTTTTCAAATAATAATTCGTCCATCTGATCCAAAAAGGTTTATTTTGATTCATCTGAAACAATTAATGAATTCCAAAAGGTTGTAGGTGGTTTATATATTTCAAAAACAAAGCCTAAAGATATGTATATGGAGACTAGTTAATTTGAATATAGATATATTTTTTCATGTAGAGAATGGAACACAACCTCAATTACTTAAAGTACTTGTTGTGTGATATTTTTACTTGCTGATTATTACTACTACTAAAAAACAACAATTGAACTTGTGTGAGATCTGGGGTTCAAATTCCAATTTTTTCAGTACGTCAGTAATTATCCATAGAGGTAATTAAAATTTTCAAAGCCTTATTTCTTTCTTTAACTTATTGCTGACAACATGATAGGTACTAAAATTTTGTAAATTTATTATATTTATCCAACACCGTGTAATTATAACGATATAAGTATGCTGTTTTTAGATAAATAAAGTAGGTCATAAGTCACTAGTGAGCTAAATATATTAGCTCACTGTTTTTTGGTTCGTATCATAGTAACTACGTTAAAAAACCTTCTCTACACTATTTTGTTCCTAAATGTCATTTCGAAATTCCATCTGTCAAAAATCTTATATGTATTTTATATCAATGATTAAAATGTGTTGAATAAAATGTTGTATGGCACACGTTTGTTAATTACCTAAGTCACTTGAAAGAATACCACACTCGGCCTAACGGCCTCGTGAACTAAGCTTTTCCCACGTAACTTATCTGAATTGTAACACACTTGTACCATAAATAACTATTATTTATTATATTGTACACAAAATAAATCATGTGTAATATTTGTATTTGAAAATTAATATATAAAAATCAAAAAAATATTCACATTTCCATGCGTTACAATTATGCATACGTGCATAAATATATGGATTATTCCGTATATTAAGCATTATATGCATGTACTTTATCTAATGGGTAACCTCTATTTAATGTTTATTCAATGCTGTGTGGTGGTTATTTGTTTGCATATGTGGTTTGTAATGATATAAATAACAGTAATCTCCATTTGCTGATTATACTTGAAATTCCGTACAAAATATAGTCGGACTCATTCCTAAAATTTTTGTTGTAATTACACAGAAAATTAAAGTGTAAGTATTTTTAATTTTCTGAAAATATTCGTGACTTGCCGAGAATTTTTTTGTAATTGCACACTTCATTTTTTTAGGTGTTACTAAATTTAATGAGATTTAAATTACTATGTACCGTACTGTGTATAATAAAATAATAAAATAATAATAATGAATTCACCATAGATTTTTTTATAAAAATATTTATAACATGTAAACAGGACATTTTCTATTTATTTATTTATATATTTATTTATGTTATGTTTCTAATATATTTTCTTTTTGTTCTAGGTAAGTACTATTTCCTGTTCCATTTAAAAAAGGTAACATTAGCATTTATAAACTTACTTAATAATGAATATTAACATTAACCTACATTGTTAAAGTATAGTATGATATATACCTACGATGTAAATATATCTATGATAAAGCAGCATACCCAGCAATGGGTAATAAATGAATGATATATTTATTTATGTTTATAGAGTATAATTCGTACATACGATATGTAATTTTACAAGTAACACATGTGGAGTACCATATCCGGGACTTGTGCGTAAATGGTCATCACAAGAAACCGTACAGCACATAGAAAAATAAAACCATGAGCAGATTATAAATTTGTTACACTTAAACTACATTCATTTGACCTCATATCATCATAGCGTGAACTAGGAAATCGCTAAATTATTCCAAACCTTGGCTTACATTAATTTATGTAAATATTTGCACCAATCAAATAAGTAAAGTTTTTGCGAAAAATAGTTGAAGTTACAGTTCCTTCTGAGACACTTAACACCTAATTAGTTTTTAATATTTACCGATTGGTTATTCAAGGCAATAAGTTATATTTATAAATTACTGGTCGGTATTTTACCGAACAGGGAATCGGTAAGTAAAATGGTAACTTAGTAACTGTTTAAATTTAATTTAAAAATTATAATTCTTGTCAAATAAAATATGTCATATAGATCTATAATTTAATTTTGTTTTATTTTCTTATCGTTTGCTAAGAAATCACTTACCGATCAGTAATTTGTCATCATAACTTACTGCTTTGAAAATACAATCTGTAAACATTTACTGATCTTGCAAAAATAGTTATTTGTATATCAAAGAACTAAAGTATAATTTTTTATTACGCATATAGAATAAATCATGTGAGTAATAAAAATACGTAGACATAAGAGTCTGTAAAGTTTTACTTTAGCTACTACTTTGACAAACTTCGCAGAGTGATGTATACTTTAGTATTGATTTCGAAAATATTCTTTCTGAATTTCACTTACCAACTTCTCTCAACAGAAATTTATAAAGACAAAATGCTTCAGCATTTTATAAATTAGTTTATATAATGTGAAGTCCAAAGTTTGATTCTTCATTAATATGTTCTAAAGTTATTTATATTCAAATTCTTTACAAACTTATTTTTATTTATAAATTTGTAAAATGACAATTACTTGAAATGTAAGATATTTCATAATTGATTTCAAATTTGGCGTGCAGTTCATATTTTCGGTGAAAACATGAAGTATATGTGCTACACTTTATGTAGTAGAATTATACGATCTAAGATTCAGTTGCAAAGAATATAAGAACATATTTAAAATATGATTAAAACAACACTCTCTTTACTTTAAGTTTCACAAAATAACTTTATTATTCTTGATTGCGATGCTATTTTGCCATCATCAGAATAATAAAATTATTTTGTGAAACTTACAGTGACTGTGTTTTAATTATATTAGTTTTTTATGTGGTCGCCTAAAAAATACAATGTGCAACTCGTTAAAAAAACTCATATCCATGCTCTTATAAAATTGCGGCGCGAAACTTAGTCGACTACGTCTCGTGCCTCAAGAATTGTACTCGCATGGATATGAATGCTTTTATGCACTCCGTACACACCATTGTATTTCAAGTTACCTACAAAATAGTTATTTATGATATAAGTGTTAAAAGTGACATTTTATGAGTGAGTGGGGAAGTTTGAAACGAGGCGAAGCCGAGTTTAACAAACCCCACGAACGAAATAAAATCACTTTTAACACAAATATCATACACTATTTTTCCTATGACCACAGTTATGTACCTATTAGTAAATAAAAACTAAGCATTTGAATGACATTTATGACAGGTCATGATGTATTTGTTATGAACAACTGAACATAAGACGTGTTAAAAGTAAATTTGTTTTTTACTTTTAACACGTTGTCAATGGTAACGTTTTAAAAGTATTTACTGTGTTATAAACTGTTATTTTTAACTTGCTAAGCAACCGTTAAAAATACTATTTTTAACAGTGGTCGTAGGAAAAAATATTTAAATCTAATATAGAGCATATTTTGTTTCATTGGTTACTTATCTTAATTTTGCTTTCTATGTGTAATTTAATATTAGTATTCTGTAGACCATTGAAATATAAATAATTTGTAGTATTTAAATAACATATTTTTATAAAATAAGAAAGTTGTGAAGTGGAAAAGTTGTTTATGTTTGATTAGATATTCGTATCAAATTATACAAAACAATTTTACTTACAAATAAACAAGTCCGCAGTTTCTATGGATAAAAATAAACCTAACCACACACTGACATTCAAATCACATTCTGTTGGTTATTTGGTTATCGGTACAGCAACCACAAAAATTAATTTCGTGGTTGTGTATAAAATTGCTTTTAATACTACATGTACGTTACTAATGCATATTTCAAATTTTTATTTCCAGTATGAAATTGATAAAAATGTAGATATTTATATTAAGTTTCCGTACAATATTAATAAATAAGTGGGAATGAAAAACCTTTTCCTTATTGCGGCTAATAAAATTCAAATAAACTAATAAAATTAGCGTGTATAATGTTTATTACATATACATGTTGTTAAATATCGTAAAATAGAACTGCGATACTTGTATTGAAGAAAATATTCGCGTAAAACACAAGAGTTAAATTTACATTTAATGGGTTCGTTCACTATTTAGCTACGCTTAATTTGTACTACTCTAATTAATCCTAAGATATTTACTCCTTTATAATTGGGATTAATAATTTACAAAGTTATATTTAAACTTCAGGGTTTCAGTACAACAAATATAAAACGTAGAATTGTGCACTCTATATGTTAGCAAGAAAAATAGATAATAAAACGTAATATATTATTAAATTATTAATATTAATGGGGTTTTCAATTTTTTTATGTAGTGTGTCCCATACAAGTTTTGCCATAAGCAATTAACATGGGAAAACAGTTTTTGGTAAATAAAAATTGTCTAGCTAAACCAGTGTCTGCCAAACTGTGTGCCGCGAAAGATTTAAAAATACGGGTACTTTCCATCACTTGATTAACAAATGTACGACTGTACATGCTATTATCATTAACATAAAAAAAATTAATAGACTTGAAAAACGATCCGATAATTTATATGAAGGATACAAGTTTGATACGACGTTCATAATGAAACGTCGAGACGTTAATCACGCAAGTTTCATTATGAGGCTTTATCAAATGTGTATCCTTCAATATTTTATCTACGACAGTTTATGTTGATCTTAAATTACATTTTTCGTTTAATTTTTGACATAATGAGAAACAATGAACCATCATTGAAATGATTATTTTATTTATTATTATGGTTACTACTTTAGTTATGTCAAATTCTTTAAAAAGGTAATGTTTCATAGGATACAGATAATATAAATTTTGATTGGATTTCTATTTTTATTTGTCTTATGTCCGGTATTATAAATGTCACTTAAATTTAGTTTCCTAGTAAATAAAATTTATTTTGACAGCGATGTCATTTATGTTCTTGATAAAATTATTTTGATTAGAATTTGTTAATTTAAATAAATTTACTACGTAAGTAAATTTATTCTGCTTTTTATAGTACCGGACATTGCAAAATAAATAATTGATAATGATACTCAGTGTCACTATGAAATTCCTAATGACACTAAAATTAGTGCACTAATTACATATTAGCGCACTGTCATAGATAAAACGCTCTGTAACCTAGGATTCGACGTCAGAGAGATAGGCTTTTTAAAATTTTTATTATTTATTTACATAAAACGTGAGTTAGTATATCCATGATTACGATCTGACATTGACATTGATTGACAGCAAGATCTAGCAGACCATGTTACTATTTTACCATTTCCTCTAAAGTTATTAACGATTCTTAAAATTGTTGCTGAACTTACTGGAGGTCTGTCAGGAAATGATGCAAAGTCCATCACATGCCTTAAACTAAGATTATAACTTGCATAATATCACTGTATTTCAAATTAGAAAAAATAATGATACAAAAAACAAACAACAGGGCATAAAATTCGTTTGTAAAGTGCTGTAGCCGTTACTAGGCAATATAAACAAATTTATCAATGGTTTTATTTACTTTTGAAATTCATTTTTGTTAATATTTCGGTTGTAGGAAAAATGTATTATACAACTGTACAAAAGTTGCATAAATATCTATTATAATAATAGGGTAAGTGGGAGAAAGATGGACTTTTGGAGTTAAAAGTACATTAGAGCGATATTTCTCATAGGAATATTAATTTTGTTGTTTAAAGACAGTATACCCGCTTGAAAATTAATGCAGTGAACACTGAATAATCCAAGATTCACTTAAAAAATGCCAAAAAAAAATTGTACCTTATATACAAAATTAGTTGATTACTACTTCGGTAAGTTAAACTAATTATTTATGTACATTCTTTATAAACATGTACATAAGACTTAACGTATCCAAAAAAATTTTATTCTTAAAAAGATCAAATCTACTGGTAAACAGGAAAAGAACCATTCGCACATAAAAGGATAGACGATTTAGTTATTTGATTAGTTTTGAAGAACTCTTGTTAAATGGTTAATCAGAGGGTGATGATAATGAAGAAGCTGAAGACTATGAAGACGAATATGCGGGATGCAAGGAAAATTATTTAAGAAAAAACGATAAAGAAGGATTATTAGATATAATGTATAATTTGTGGTCGTTCTTTGCATGAAGAGTGTAGTGGAGGAGAGTTGGACTTTTCTGAACACGAATAATATATATTTTTTTAGATTTAAAATTAAAAGTTTTTCGTTATTCTTGAAAGTATGCCTAGATTATATGTTGTTATAAAATTGTTGTTTTTTAAATATTATGCAGTATTATAGAGTAATAATTATTTTTCCAATACGTGGTCCCTCTCACCCCCACTTACTCTGTTATAGTTCAAGAAAATTTGTAGTATTACAAGTCCACAATAAAAAGAAAATAATTATAAAAATATTTGCATTAAAACTACTCACTACTGTGAAACTAATTTGCTATAGTATTTTTAAAATATTCAAATATACTTTCATTTTTGTCGCAGTCGCATAGACTGCATTGCACTGCATGATATAACACTGAAGCAGTACTCGTAGATCGTATATCTGCTATTCTAAATGCCATTACATGTGATTTATTGTGCTGTAAATAAATCAAGTGATCTCATGCTACACTTTCATTTTTTGTTTCATTATAACATCAATTGTTTGAGATATTAGTGTGGAAATATGAGACACTTTGAATCATTTGCTAATTATGGTTAAATATTTGGGTCAAGTCAATTTTAATTGACGTAACGATATTCCTGAAAAGTGTTACAAACTGGAGAAATTTGCGTGCGCGTGCTTTCAAAATAAAGAATTCTATACAAACTGAAATATTGTATACATTGTTGGGTATGAATACACTTTCATTATACTCCGTTGAAGCTGAAGCTGAAATTATAGTATTTTTCATGGCGTCTGTAATGTTAATTACATTTCACACCACAAAGTTTATTACTCATTACGAAATGTAGTTTTCAACGAAGAATATTATTCCCTTTGAAACCTTCACTACAAAACTTTATATTTAATATTTAAGTTAATATCCTTTTTATCTTAGAGGTATTGTTGCTGAGTATGAAATAACATGTCCGGATTCCTTATGCAAACATTTTATATTTAAACCGTAATTAACTTATAATGTGAAGCAACTAATAGAGCAATTAAAATAAAAGTTGGACACATACTAGAGCAAATATTTGACATGAAATAGTTTAAGAAATAAATAAATTGGAGAAAATTCCGCGATGAATTACTAGAGGTTGAAGCATATTTTGTGACAAATAAATAGAGTAATTTACAGGAAAAAAGGTAAAGTAGGTACTAGGTACTAGAGCAAAAATATAGAATAATAAATTGATCAAGAATAAGGTATGCTGGAGCAAATACTGCGGCAAATAACTAGAATTATTTCCGGAGAAAGTAGAGCACATTTTTTGGCAAATAGAACAATTGACACGTCAGTACTACAGCAAATTCTAGAGTAAGAAATAGGACAATATTTAGATCAGGAATTAGATACGCTGAAATAAATGTTGCAATAAACTTCTTATAAAAAACCCAGATGTAATTTTCTTTTAAATTAAGTAAATATCATTAATTCATGTTTAAATAAAAATAAATTATTTAATTCGCATACGTTTAAAAAGTGTATTAGTGTATAAATGTAATAATGACTTTAACTATAGTATATTGTGCAACAAGTGCAGAAAATCGCCTATTTCCCGCGAGGTGTGAAAGTTTCGGCACGAGACAAAGTCGAGTGCTGCAATCACACAAGGTGGGAAATACGTGTTCTGCACGAATGGCACACTATACTTTTTCTGGAACCACATTGCCAAACGTTACAGAACAAAAATATAAGCATTTGACATAGAAAACAATATGGCGCACGTAACCTCACAAAGAGTAACTTCACGCATGCGCAGTGTTGGCAATTACTGTGAGAAATGATATTTCTCACACTGCACATGCGCAGTGTTGGCAAATGCTGTGAGAAATGATTTCTCACACTTTAACCCACGATTGTGGGAAGTACGCAACTTTGAAGCTTTATAAAGAGTGAGAAAAAATTAATTATCATCCTTTTCCGTATTCATATTTTGTCTTCTTATATAAATCAATTCATTGAAATTCTTAATATTGACTATATTTTGAAATAAAAACACATGAAAAACTAGAACAAAAAACCCAAATATTACTATGTATTTGGAATGTTTATGTAACTTATTTAACTGTCTTGAGTGTATCTTTCAGGTAGATTTTAAAGAATATATTAATTTGTATCTTTAATTTAACTATTTAATTAATGAGTGAAGTTAACATTTACATAGTGTTGATAATTTGAAATATATAAATAGAAGACAAATTTAAAAGAATAAATAAATTTTTATATTTAATGAAGTATAAAAAACTTGTTCATATTTTCGCCTTTTTATTTTTGAGCTAGTGATATTCAACAGCGATCCATCAACGTTCCATGCTGGAATGTTAATATGATTTTTTTCTCAAATTTCTACAGCAAGTTTTTGTACTTGTTTTTAATTAAATATTTACTTATCGAACAAGTTGGGGCTAACGGCACTAGATCCAAATTTGTATTTCCTGACGAGCTATTTAAATAAACGGTTAACTGTTCATTTTCACCTCGTGAGATGTTACACTCGATACACGCACGACGCACCTATCCTTCAAATGGATGGCCATTAGTATTTGCAAACATTGGGAACATAATCATTACAGCTGCATCACTAGATGCTGTACCTTGAAATACATTAAATTCCTCAAGAAATATACATATATTAATTCATGATTTTACTAGGTCAAGAATCAGTGCTAAGAAAAATACAAATATTTTTTGTACAGCTTATTAATTTATACGAATATACATATATGTATCACCACTATAACAGTGTACTATTTCTTATTTATATACCGTGTGTTCCAATAAAATGTTGTCATAGGCATTTAATATGAGAATACGGTTTTTGGTAAATAAAAACTGTCCGGCTAATAATTAAGTTACCATATTGAGCAGGACTATACTACATGTATTCCTACATGTTATTTAATACAGATTACTTCTTTTAATACGATAATTCAGTGAAATTTACAAAAAGAATTAAATATTTTCGAATGATGTTTTTATGTTTTAAAATGATAGATGTAGAAGTAATTATGAAGTTAGAGTAACAGCCTACAGTCTTCAGTCTTCAGTTCCATTCCGACTTACGTACATACTTATTTATAAAAATTTCTTCACTAATTCCGTTGGTAGTTTATTTATTTATTTTTTTTACTGCGTTGTAAAATATTTCTTTGTAATTTATTTAATTTTAATTATTTTTAATTAAATATTTTGTACAAAACATTTGTACATAACTACGAATTGACAACTGTCATTTTGCGCGTGTAAAACAATAAATACAAGCGAAAAAAAATAATTCTTTTTTGTATATTTTACTGAATTGTACTGTTAAACTGCAGTAATCTGTATTAAATAATATTTAAGAATACATGTAGTATTGTCCTGTACAATATGGTGATTTTGTTGTTAGCCGGTCAGATTTTATTTACCAAAAACTGTTTGCCTATGACCACTCTTTGTTGGAACACACGGTATATATGTATCGACAGCTATTTACTTCAAATAATATTAAGATATTTGTAAAATGTGGGTCACTTAACAGTTCAGATTTATTTAGTTGTAACTTTTTATAGTTAACTTTGCCCATTGCTAGACGAACAAGTGTATGTATGATTTACAAAAGTATCCTACAAGTAGGACTGTTATTTTCTACAACAATCTGTTCACAATGGTAACCAAATAATAGGTACGTTACCAAAAACTTATGACTTATATTGCTGTGGAAGTAAGTTATGCTTACCTAAATGGTGGCGAGAAAAAGGATAATTACTTTAATTTTAACAAATTTTAATCAAATAATTATATCCCGAGTACTAACAGTTTAATCGACTAAATTTGACGTTTTGATATGCAATAAGGTTTACTTGAAAAATGTTTGAGTACAAAATAATTTGAAAGAATGAAATATATTAAATTATGTACGATAACACTTTTTAAGAGCAAAATTTTGTAAATAATTCAATTCTTTAGTATGAGGGATTTAGTCAAGATTATTTTACTTACTACAAATTTCACCAATTAGATTGTCTCATTTTCCATTGTTGTGCATTCTAATAGGTCAAATTAATAATGAGATAAATAATCGTAATTACTTACCGATTTGTAAAAATTATTTCCTGCTTTAAACCCGATCACATTAAAAATCCAATTGTGCAAAAAGTTTATTGGCTTTTATTTTAAAAAGCGTAGTCTAAATTTGGCAACGCTCAGGGCTGTGGAAGATTAACCTTCTCTGTATTGACAGATGATTGATTTGCTTATATAACGGTGATTCGTTCTCTTCATATAACTTCCTTCCATACAAAATACATGACTTGCACTATACATGCACTTTTCACATGTGTCTAAATTAACATTTACATATATTGGCTTCAGCAAATGTCACCTCTGTATCTTCATCGTCTTAGTCACAAATATTAACAATAAATCTCATTATACATAAAACTTTCCAATTTTTAAATTTCATTTGTCATACCTAAATATTGTTAATTATGTTATAGTAAATATTTATTAAGGTATACTTCGAATTTGTGACTGTACTTTTGATATTTTAATTCGATACAATTTAAAGTAAAGGTATAAACGGTTGGGTTCAAGGAAAACAAGGAAAGTTCGCTACGCAAAAATGTAATCGTAACAGTAATCTACAAGTGTTGGTATTGGTAACATTTGGAGAATAAATTCCAATGAATCACCGAGAAAACTAACTGTAGGTGTTGTCTACTCGAATGGCAAGGACGTCTCGACTGTTAAAGAATTATAACAGTATAAATCTCCATAATGTACAAACTTTAATTGTTATCCTTTTCTAATTTCTTCGTAAATTGAAAAAGTTATTCTTGTACATAGAAAAATATGTTTGTATGTAAATGAATTTTTCATGACATTCCTTTCTGCAATTTTTTATGTAGATTCTTTTATTAATTATTCATATCATAAAATACCGTCGGCAATATTTAACCAAATAAAAATACTGCTGTGTCGAAGTGATTTGAAACCCACTTTAAACTGTAGGAGCCTTGTAGTGGTTCTAGGCTGTTAATGGGCTCTTCCCACACATTTCGACTTTTCTATTATTTTATTTTTCAAAAATACAAGTTTCTGAATGAATATTCTTTTATTTTATTTTTCAAATATACAAGTTTGTGAATGAATATTTCTCATTTTTTCATTTCTGTCAAGACAAAATTCCCTACAAATTCAAATTAGCTCGTGATGTTCTACTGTCTTTGACGTTCGGACAGCGTCGCAGTGTACATTTGTGGTACCACTAAACAAGAAAATGAGAACTATTTCGTTCAAATTTATAATAAACACAAAGAATAAAAATATAAGTATAGTCATATGTAAAAATAACAAGTTCTCCCTGTTGACAACGAAAACAAAATGTTTTTGTGTTTACAAATGAAACGTCAAATTATCTGCACTATATATATGTTATACATTTGTCTTTCTCATTTTATATGTTTATTTCTATCGACGCACTGATACGTCACAGATAAATAGCGGTAAAACTTAATAATTTATCATATAAGCAAACTATATATTTTTTAAATGAAATTATACCTATATTTGTTAATATTGTTTTGAAGCAAATTATTGAAAACATATTCAAAATATGATGAATTTAAATATGCGAGAAGAGCCAATTCACACAGCTAAAACGCAAATAACAGTTATTTAAGTACTTCCTACCGGTTGAAGAAATTTGAAACCGGTAGAACACTTATTACCCGCAATGCTTATTATATTATTTGCATGATCGACGTAATAAAAAATAATTGTAAACTTTAATCGTTGCTAAGTTACTATTTAATTATCGATTCTCCGGTCTGTAAGTAAATAAATTTTCGAAATTACTTACCGATCAATAATAAATATTAAGTTTTGCAAATGCAATCGGTAAACATTAAAAATATCCAATCTTGGAAAATAGTTATTTACTATAAATGTTGATATTTGTGTATTAATTTTTAGGTGCAAAATATGTCATTTTTCATGTATGTTTTAATATGTTACCTTGGCAATCATACAAATCGTGAAAATATTTATTTGTATAACTATTCCAGAAACTGAACTTTTAAGAGAGTGAGTTTATACTGACAGGCCGAGTTGAAAGCGAGGCCTGCAAATGCCAAATCTCGCAAGAAGTTGTGGGCGTGTGATACACAAGATTTTTGCGCCGATGACACTTTTAATTTATAAAAGAAATGTTATTTCTACTATTATAGGTTTTTATGTTGGTAATATATTCGATTCACATGAATATATAAAAAAATCACTTGTTGTATTGAAAAAACTTGGTGACATTTATTCTAACATAAAAAAATAAAACGAATGTGAAATGATATTTTTCTAGAATTAACGTAATTTTATACGTACAACATACAACGAATGACAACATTAAACATTATAGGTTAAGTTAGAACTCAAATAAATCTTATTGTTGATAAAAATAATTACCCTTTTACTTCATTTTAACAAATTTCTTTACATTTATTATTATTAACATAATTACTTACTTGACAGGTAAATTAGCCGAATGTTTATGTTATCTAAAAGTACTAGTGTGAAAAGTGACTCTTTACACATTTTAGAGTGTTTGTTTAAAGTATATACTTTATGCTGGGTTGTAGGAAATAGTTATTTACATATAGAATAGAGGGCCAGAAGAGAAGGTTTACGCCTGCGGATGAAATTTGAAACCCCACGCGTAGTGGAGGGCTTTTATTCGCATATATTTACGTACTACTGCTATCATATGGAATGTAATTACTAGAAGACATGCCAAAAGCATTACGGAGATGCGTTGCATTGGTAATCAGGTGTTTTTGTGGAAACAACCTAAGTAAGTTGCAAATAAATAAAAATGTCAAATGTCATGCAAAATCTCAATGTCAAGCATAGAGCTTCATTCAGAAAATTCTTTACTAAATTTTACTATAGAAGCGAATAAAACTTTAGTAGATTAATGTCCTGGTAAATCGAAGGATAGGTATGAAAACGAATAAAAGATGTTATAAATCTGGTAAATGTTTTTGACAGTTTCTTTACCGCCCGGCGGGCGCTTTTCTCTATTTTTTGTACCAAGAGCGTAAAACCATGGTAACCAAATTGTAAATATACAATTACAATGCAGTTGTGCATAACATTATTTAGAAAAAGATGGAATTCTCTTCTCGATTTCATATCATCTGCCTTATGTTTCTTATTTATTTTATACATGATCTGAACATTGTGTAAATATAACAATTATATTTTTTCTACAATTCAGTTGTCTTCATTTTCAACAGAAAATATGTAGTTTTGGTTAATGTGAGGTTTATCAAACTATAAATATTATTCACAATTTTCTTAATTCATGTCTATACAATAAAATAGTTTTATATTCACAGATTCTGGCCAGCATTTGAATATGAATGCATGAGTATAAATAACGACTTGTTAAAGAACTTTTTGGCGTATGAATTACCGGATAATGTCACGAATATTATTTCCTTTGACCTTTGTTCATGTGTGTAAATATAAACTTTCATCTTTATTGCTAAAAATTACGTCGGATAAATAATTACATCTGAGTTTCAAAGCGTGATTCTTATAGAAATAAATTTGTTTGGCAGTACTCATTCTTCAAACAATGGACAATTTCTTTTGTTATAAATTTGCTCCTTTCAAAATGTATTGTTTAGATTAGCGCCATTAAAAATTATCGCGCATTTTTAGAGTAATAAATTACAAATTATATTTTTCAACATTCATAATTTTTGTTCAATATGTGTAATAAATAAAGTTTTGAATTCCTAATTTGTAGTGATTTTCTTATCATTTTTATATTAATTTACGACTAGGTATAAATAAATTAATGTATTCATAATAAAATAAAAACAACGTATACTTTATATGTAACACTTTAGAATATATATTTATTTTAATTATTATATTTACATAGTATAATCTTAATTAGTAATATTTATTAGAAAATATTTATAAAAACTGTTTTATCAATTATAAAACTGTACTTCACAAAGTTTCGGTCTTAATAAAAATATATCTAAATATAGCAAAGTTGATAAAATTAAAAAAATTACACGTAAAATTTATAATTTCGTTACATGTTTTACAGAAAACTTTTTTATCCAACATAAATTTTGCAATGTGAGTGATTAATTTATCCCTGAATTGATCAAATAAATCTAGTTAGCATTTTTATACATTATTACGCTACCATAACATTGAATATTACATTGAGTCTAGTTTTAAGAAATAAATAAAAAAAAAATCTGCATGTTCTAACAAAATCAAACCCATATTACAAGTATAAAGTATCATTCCCTGCACATGTTTTATTTTTAATTTTAATTCTAGTTTTATTTTTTAGTTGCAAGAAATTGCAAACTCCATACTTTCTAAAAATTAAAACTGTCAGCTTTAACAAAATATCAAATTAACGTCTTCGAAAGTATAAAGAAATTTGATATTGTGTATTGTAAATAAATATTAATAATATCCAAAATGGATTGTACTGTTTTGTACATGAAAACTATGAAACCAAGAAAGAATTTATGGTTGCAGCTGTAATTTTAATGAAAAACGATCAATATAAAAAGAAAAATAGATCAGAATGGTGGGTTCACCCGATAAACCAATATTGTGTTCAAAAGGAATATTATATAACCTCAATCATGAAATGAAATAAAATAAAAATGTAAAATTAATACATAGAAAGAAACAACACATTTTTATTGCAACTAAAGTACAACATAATATTAAAACTAAAATTTAAAATTAAAAAGTAGCTGATGGGAATGAGCCTTTAATTTATGAAAAACTATAAAAATATACTAAATATTAACCAACCAATCAATCAACTACCGAATTCAGACAGAAGAACGTCAAACATTTTTATTTTATTCTTCAAATGCCATGGCTATTGCTATTATTAAGAAATTGAAGAAATTTTAATTTATACGATTAAAATACGTCATAATATATGTACTTGTAGTTGGAATCATCTGATGCAGTGTTTTTTTTATCTTCCTATTGATACCACAACCATTATTGTCAGTTGAAATAGGAGGCAACAGCCTGCAAAAAACTGATTTCCCATGTTACTTTTCTATGTGCACCTTGAAAAAAAAAACACTGGTAATATGCTCAATTTATAAAAATATGCAAAATATGCAAATTGACACCTGAATCATATGACTCAGTTTTTAATAATTCGCGAAGATTGAAATAAAATTTAAAAAACGGTTCTTATCCAATTTTTTAAAATTAGTTAGAGTCTATTTATAAGTTCACTTAGCTAAGTAATTAATTTAATTGAATGAAACTTTTTATAGATGGATCTTTAATTATCATATTTTTAGAACATTAAAGCTAAATTTAGTTTTTTCTAAATGACGAATTTAGCATTAAGTGTTAAATCTAACAAAATTGATCTAATTATATGATTTGTCATCCTTGAAGAAACTCAAGGTCCATTGTTTTCACATATAATTTAATTGCATGTTTTTGTAGATACCCTTGACTTCTTATACTTTAAGTTTTTATGAAAATGGACCGGTAGGATATGTTTATGTCATAATTTGCGTCATTTAGTGAAATTCATATTTATAATTACTCATTTAATAAACAAATTTTTAATATTTTAATAGTGATTCACAATACATCATTATAGTTACAAAAAAATACTATAGAATAAAGTTGTACGAGACCAAAGGGGACAACCTATAAGAGAAGAAAATATTTATTAAGCCAGTGGTTCTCAAAACCAAAGCAAAACAAAGATAATTTTTTTCAAATGGACATATATTTTTATTTCATTTTGGAATTATAAACTTGTTTATACGCCCCCAAATGCGGGTGTAATTTAGCTTTTATTGCCCGAGGGTGTATAAAGTTTCTAAGCAATAGCTACTAAAAAAATTAAGTAGGTAATTAGCATTCACAGAACTTTTTAAATACCCTCTCAAATAAATCTTTTGAATTTGACAGTGACGGTGACACTTCGATTATATTAAATTTGTTAACTATCTATAAAGATACTATAACATGTAATATATACCTACAGATTTTTCAATTCAAGTACCAAAATGAAATAAAATGTTGTATGTATAGTACAGGACAAGATATTTGGTTAATCCCTTAAGCTTGGTAATGGATGCGGCTAACCCTCACAACGGGTGATGAGTCGAAAATATGTAGGGGCGGTATTAATAAAAATTTCATATTCTTATAACTGTGATAGGATCAAAAATGGAAAGAAAATAAACCATTCCCCATTAGGCTGGATTAGTTTTTACATAAATAAAATAAAAATTTGTTTGTTTTAGTACGTATAACCCTAACATTTTTACCTGTATTATATATACCTATTGAAAAATTTGAAATCAGTCCCTGCATTTCTGTACCATAAATTTGGGGATAATCCCATGTTTATGGTATGCTAGTAGGGGGTGATGTAATCCAATTCTCAATTATGTTGTCCAGCACTATACCACGGGTATGATCAAGATTAAAGCTCTCCGCTCCGCGTCAAGCTTTAAACATTCCTTCGTACTATATTCTTTTGATTATGCCCTTAATACTATTATGTCTATTCGATAGCATATTTTTTTCTGAATTCAATCATGTATTAGTTTAATATCCTTACATCCTTAATAAAAATATTGAAAAAAATGGAATTGAAATTTAAATAAATGTTTATTTATATTATTAATATACAATGGGTTATGGATGAAAAACATGAATGATTTTAAATTAAAAAATAATAATCCAAAAATACAAAGAATAACTATTTACAAAAAATATTAGGTCAATTATTATTTGATAGTAGCAATATTTTTTTCTTTTCTTTTTCATTTATATAGCCTACTGTACATTAATAATAAATATAAATATTAATTTAAATTTTAATTGAATTTTTTTATTATGTAAGGGATATAAAGAAAATACAGCGTTGAATTCAGAGAAAAAAACATACCGATACAGTTATACAGGGTGAGTCTGGGAAGACGCCCCCCCCCTTTAACTTTTTTATTATAAGTAACAGAAAAAAATGGCTCATATAAAAGTTTTATAATTTTACATATACTATTTGATGGCAGATGTAGATATTTTACAAGATACGACTATCAACTTTTATTTTTCAAATGACAACCTATAATTATTTTAATAAAATAGAAACCGCCATTTTTTTCTCTTTTCAACGATGTATTAACTTTTATTAATGTATTTGAAAAATTTCGAGAAAAATGAGATCATTTAGAAATGTCAGAAATAATTTTTAAACAAATATCATAGGTGGCTATGTTTCTCGAAATCGGGTAAACATCCTTCTCAGTAAGTAACAAACAAATGTATACATTTTTGACATTAATTTAATTGTTTTACATTGTTACGTTTTGTTTATTTTCATATAGCCACCTATAATATTCATTTAATAATTATTTCAAATATTTTTAAATATCTCATTTTTCTCGAAATTTTTCAAATACATTAATAAAAGTTAATACATCGTTGAAAAGAGAAAAAAATGGCGGTTTCTATTTTATTAAAATAATTATAGGTTGCCATTTGAAAAATAAAAGTTGATAGTCGTATCTTGTAAACCTGACTTTATAAAAAATATCTACATCTGCCATCAACTAGTATATGTAAAATAATAAAACTCTTATAAGGGCCATTTTTTTCTATTACTTATAATAAAAAAGTTAAAGGGGGGGGCGTCTTCCCAGACTCACCCTGTATTTTTATAAGGATAAAGATTGTAGAAGCTGGGATTTCAACTACTTTCAATTCGAGTTGGATCGCGCTATTCAAGTGAGCCACCGCTCTAGAACTTGTCGCTTACCTTAAGTATTTTAGGCTTTGTGTCATCTAGGATTTTCTTCATGATTATTTCACACACGTCATTTTCATCCATCAGAATGCTTCATTTGGTAGAGGGAGATAGTTTTTTATCGATACAGTGGGGTATTCCGACGATATGGGTTTATATGATCGTATAATAGAGAAATATAATAAAACATCTTTACTAAAAAGTTATGTGTATATAGTCATGTGGCAATATACCCTTCAGGTTTGTTTTAAATTAAGTTCGTATAGATTTCTTAATAATATAAATATTTGTAAAATGCCTTGAAAAATGTGACCTACTATATTTATGTATATGACTGTGTTTACAGTCATATGGCAACATATCCTTCGTAAAAAATAAATGAGATACAAATAATTTTATAGTTGTTTACAAAAACAGTCACATTTGTTTATGTCTTTATGGTGTCTTAACAACCGGTAAATTTTATTATCAACACTTAACAACGGAGCGTAGTTTAACAACGTTTTATAATAAGGAAGAAAATAAAACTTTACAATCTATTTATTTATCAATTGAAATATGTTTTGTTTTTCTGCTGTTAAATTCTCCAACAATTGAATATTGTTTATTTATTGGCACACGGTTGTTACGCGCGAAACAGTTGGCAATTTAGCATAAATCACAGCATTTCCCGATAGTTGTATCGTAGGAGGCGTTGCCCATTGTGGCAGACGCGTCCATGGGTATAATGATCCAGATCATCTGGACCATGAAGACAATCGATCATTTTCTGCTTTACTACTGGTCTGCTACTTGCTAAATAATTGCAAATCTCGTAAAGAACTTTCTCCATATTGTGGAGATAGTATTCCTGAAAAGTATTACAAAGAAAATAAATTCTGACCCACAATACATCCGAGTGTTTGTAGTCATGTGGCAACATACTATTCGGTATTTTGCCAATATATTTCGTCAAAATTATATAAGGATAATATTTATTAAAATACTTGGGTAAGTTTATAGTCATGTGGTAACATACCCTTTAGGAATTTATTAGTATATTATACGAGTACAAGGGAGAGAAGTGCAATTTGTCCCCATAGGTCAAAATTATTACAAAGCAATGAGGGAAAAATTGTATTCTCTCCTAAAATGTAAGTATGTACTATTATTTTTTTCACGATGTTTAGCATAATTATTTATTTATAAGTATAATCCATGCTTATAATTTAAAATTAATATGCTAAGAAAATTAAGATTTTATTACTGGTTAAATTTAATGTAATAATTTATATTACACCATAACCATAATTTTAAATTTTAGTAGTCTTTGGAAAATTTACATTGTCATGACGATGAGATCTATCAAACCTGTTTTTATTTTTGGGAAAATAAAGTTTAAAAATCATTTATATAGTGCTGAAATGATTGAGGACTACTTATATTGTACTTTTAACATAATAACTTTAAATAAAAATGTAAACTTATCTATTTTTATTAGATTCTTATACTTTTGTTGCAATTTTTGAATGTATCCTATAAACTATAAGTACTAGGTTTTTACCCCCGTTCGTGAAAAAATATATTTCATTAGGATTTTATTGGAATTTTTTTATGTAGAATGGTGTCTGACACCGTTTGAGAATGAGAATAAATGGAGCTATCATCTCAAAAAAAATCTTGATGTGAGACGATGATCGACTGGTGCAATAGATGTTTATTTTATTTTTTATTTTGTCGATTAAACCAACATTTCGATCATCTTCTGGGTAAAACTGTTGATTTTACCCTGAAGATCATAGTATGATCGAAATGTTGGTTTAATCGACAAAATAAAAAACCTTGCGGTTGCGTAGATTATTATTTCTTCTCTACAAAAAAATCATATTTTGAAACATGGACGACAATCACCCCAATTCTGTAAAGAAGTTGCTAGCTCTTAGTAACGTTACTAAAAATTTTAACAAATAGAAATATTTGTAAAAGCTTTCATTTTTATTTTAGATTTAGTGACTACTATTTCTATTGGCTAATGATGTTAGTAACGTTGCTAAGAGCTAGTAACTTCTTTACAGAATTGGGGTAATTATTAACATAACGAAATTATAAAATGTCAAATTAACTTCCTTTAAAATTTAATTCTAAGAAACTTTCTTCAAATGAATTTTATTGTACAATTTACTATTTATCCGGAAATCAACAATTGTGGTAAATTATTACTGACAGTAGAATGGGATCTGCAATTTCTTAGCAATATCGTAAACTATAGTCAATTTCTATAATGACTATTATCCCAAATCGGAAAACAATAGTAAAATTCATTAAATAAACTGTTTTTAAAATTTAATTTTGAATAATTTTTCATCAATAATTATTTTAGAAATAGTTCCAAAGATAGCAAGAAAAATGTGATCCTCATTACATGAGAGTGTTTGGATAAAACTTATGGTCGACTTCACCGAGTTAATCCTCGTGTCACCAATTTCTTTTGCAAGAATTATTAAACTGTTATCTAGCATCTTTGTTGTATACGCATGGCATATATGAAAAAACATTACAAAATGAAACTAAATATTTTCATGACATTTTAATTTATTTAAAATAATTTATGTGTATATTATCAACATATACCTATCTATCTATCGAATTGTTAAATTATCTACAAATAATCGTTGTTTGTTTCGTTTGATTTGTATTGTTCATTGTGATTGTTCGTTTCCGTGTTAAAAGCTGTTCGAGAGGTATGTTATAATTTTTATTTTACTTCAATTCATTATTTATGTCATTTGTTTAAGCCTACTTGATTGCAATTTTGCACACCTGATAAAATTTGTTTTAAACGATATTTCTCTGGAACTAATGATCGGATTTGAAAAATAAAAAAACTGTTAAAAAGAGAATTGAAAGGCCTTTCGAACGGTGTCATGTTTGACACCCTTTTCCATTTAAAATTTTTGAGGTGCAGTCCACCCCCATTTTAGGGTTGAAGTTATGTCATTGGTACTAATCCATTCAGGTGTCCCCCTTTATTCTAAAATTGACGTGTTCGAGCGTTTTCTGCAAAATTGATGTTAAGTGGCCAAAAATTGCGCTGATAATTTTCACGATTCACGATTTATCCAATTTTGGTTAATAGTTGCTTTGAATTTTTTTAAATCCAAATCTACATATAATTTGGGATTATTTTTGTGACTTATTCCTTCATGGTATTTTTTTTATTGTCGCCCTGGGCTAAAACCCCTATAGCCCTCCCCTAAATCCGCCGCTGAATATGATGTCGTCTAATCCCCATCTTCCCTTGACGATTTGAATCATATGATTACGATTGATAACGTGAGGAACAACTCATAGAAACAAACCTTATGTAATTTTTCACCCTATACATATACAGCTCTTTAAAAATCTAGCACAAAAATATAATAAACATAAAATTCATTGAAGACATTTCCACAATCATATATTCCGATAACAGGTTCTTTTCAATTGATAAGCAAGAGATAGAATAGACAATTTACAATTTGCGCAAGCATTGCATCCTTACAAATGTACACTTTATGCTTGCGATAGCGCCTGAATAATTAATCCTGATAATGATTTGGTAATGACACCGATATATAATTTCCAGTACGCGTTGCACTTATGCAACGTGACGTGTAACCTTGAATTTAGGTTATAGTTACACCAAATCAAGAATTCTATTACTCATTATGTGGCGCGCATCATCTTATCAAGGTAACTGTTGCTCAAATATTTTTTGCAGGCTAATTATTGACTAATAAATAATATAGTTATTACGTGGTTTCTTTGAATTTTTATAGAAGGTGAGCAAAACTTAAAAATATACAATGTATCATAATTTTTACAAAAAAGTTGTTTTTTAACTGAACAAAGCCTTGTAGGCTCATACATGTTTCGTGAGTATAGTTTTTGCATTTTAGTGGTATATGTATATTGTCAGCGTCAGTGTCAATTTTTTCAGTTTTTTTTTGTTTTAATTTTATTTAGCACTCAATATATCGTTGCTGATTTAAAAAATGTTTCGGCCCCGACAGTCAATATTTAATAACTAGTTATCATTTTTATATTTAATTACAATAGGGCCTATTCTGTAACTCACTGGTTAATTGCTAATATTTTGACAAATAAAAACAAACATTACAAGTGATGTTTTGATATTTTCTCCAGTGCTATCTATTTTCATTGGCGAAAAAAAAAATAGCAATTGGTTAAAAATTAACCACTGAGTTACAGAATAGGAGGGAATGTTTATACTGGCAAAGTAATTTCAAACAGATTCGCTTTTCAACGGGACTATTTTTTTTGTGATCTATTTCTAAAAAGACATACAAAATACTCATATTTACGCAATAATAGATGTTTTTTGTTTATAAAGGGACTCAAACCGAAAAATTTTGGGGTTCAATTACCTTTAAAGGTTTTTACATTAACAACAATTCGGTTTTGGTAATCTGTAATAGTTTTTTGAAAATATTATATTGGTTTTCGTTTCGGTTTATAAATTTAGGTTTCGTTACGATAGAACTTTATAAAAATTAGTAAAATTTATAGTTAATATTTTGAGTTTAGTATAATATTTATATTTGTACTGGTTTTGGTATCGATTTTTGTTTTGTTTATAATATAAATTTTTTTTTTCGTATCGGTGTTCGGTTTCCATATTTGAGGAAATAAAATATAGATTTAGATTTTTAGTTATGGTTTCATAAAAAGCGGTTTTTGCTTATGGTTTGGGTCCCTTTTTATAAATATCAATATTGGCTGGTTGTATGTAAGATTCCATAAGTGTACGAATAATTTTGTGTACTTATTTCATGTATTCATTTTGTTTTTATTTAATTTTCAATTTTTAATTTCATAACTAGTGATTTCTGAATTTTGAAAAAACAAGTCACGTCAATATTATTTCAATATTAATTATAAAAGTACCTACGCTATTTTCCAATTTTTAAATAGAAAACTTACATGTATAAAAAAATCAAAAAATATTGAGCAACCTAGTCCATAAATATATTAGTACCTAGTACTCACATGTTTATTAAATTATGAATTATAGGCACATAAATCTACAAAATTGCATAAAAAATGTGTTTATAATGCATAAATAAAAAGTATGTTTACATAAACCATTTTGGCTAATATTTGTAGCATGTAAACATAGTGTAATATTTGCAAGAATAATATTTAAATAACCAGTTATTCAACATGTTTGGGTATTATGTAATTTTGTTTTTTATTTATTTATTAATTAGTATTAATAAAATTTTTGATATAACTAAAATTACTATAAATATATTAATTATTTTGTAATTTATTTTTAATTATATTATTGTACACCTACAACACTACGCATTTACATACATTAAAATTCAAATTTAATATAAAATAATTAAATTACAATAAGTTTATATTAGATACTGCGTATAATAATAAACATTTTATTTTTATTTTAATGAAATAAAAACGAACTTCGTTTTTTGTTACACAATAAAATATAAAATATAATAAACAATATTCGAATATAGCGAAAAGAAGATTATTTTCCATAGATGCACTTCCCATAACCGATCCTGTAATTCTAGTTATAAACTTAGTTCCCATGACAACGAAAACAAACGCATCGTAGTTATCTAATCACGTATTATGCAAATTTGCAAGCAGGTACTTTATTATTCACGAATGGAGAGGGTTATGTAAGAATTTGCTCTTTATATTCTTCGTTGCTTTATCCGTACCTAAAATGCCTCTGCCACAGTTGATCACAACTTCTTCAATTACGAAGAGACTTCAAACTCAAGTAATGAATTAGTGAGTCTGCATTTATAACAAAAGTGTTTCAATGTAATATAGTCAGTGAACAACAACAATTATATTACTTATTTTTAATAATAATGGGTGAGTAGTATGTTAGCATATGTAAAGAGTTAATTTTCAACAATTGCCTGTACCGTTAGGAAAAATAATTACCAATAATGAACAAGTAATGTTATGTTATTGGAGATTATTGTTGCACCGTTACTATGGAGATGGTGATTCGTTTGTTTTTACAAACTACGTTTCCTATTTATGTATATATGCAGTTATCTTCATCATTAGTCAATAATAGAAATATTTTTGGTACAAAAACAATAAACAATTTATAACTGTAGATACGCAGTTTCTTTATACATTCCGAATCATGACATGATTTAGCTGTTAAATATGTAAAGAATTGAAAAGAACTTCCGAAAAAAATCAGGCTTCCGTCGGAATTTGATCCTTGGTTTAGTGGTATAGTAAAGAATCGCATATGATTTACTAAAGGTGGATTTATAGAGCCTACTTTTAAAACTTACTTTAACTTTAACATCAACTCTAATGATGGGTAGTTATTAGTGATGTAACAAACAGCAGTTTAGCCAAATAGCCGGATGAATAATGAATATTCGTTGAATTTTTAACCGAATATTCGGCATTAGCCAATAATGTATTTATTTAGACATGTCAAAACTCATTTATTTTTTATTAAGGTAAATTTTTGTTTCATTACTATTAAATTTAATTATTTCACTTTCAAGAAAAATTTAATGATTTACCCCCAAACTTTATAACAAGATAAATTTAATGTCAGTATTTTAATTTGGTAAAATAAGATGTATAAAATAAAAATGTTTTTACCGTTAAAATGTGTAATAAATAAAAAAATATGTTTTCTTTTGATATTGTTATACATTAGAGGGCGTACCATCATTTAACAAATAGCAAATAAGTAAGTAATTCAGGGGGAGCGCGAATTCATTTTCTCAGAAACATAGCTTGTCATTGTGCCTGCTAAATACTAAATAAATGATCAATTAAATATATTGGAAAATAATTTACGATATAAAGTAAGTCATATTTCGAAATATAGTTACTTACAATTAGTATAAGGTATTACATATTTTGTTTGTAAATCTTTTCCGTTCACATTATATTTAAGAGATTCTGTGTTTCAAACTAATGTAGTATTGTTGGTGTGCTGCAAGGCAATATAAAAGTAATTTGATTCGATTTCATGGTGAATTTAAGCAGATGCTGAAGGCTTATAATTTCTCTCGACAGCGCCGATGTCAAGATTAAAAACTTCGAATTGAAAGTTGAGTTTTTTCCGCATACAACTATCTCAGCTATTTCTCCGCTATCAAAGAACTAGTTCTGGAGAAAATGTAGTCGATTAAAAACGGAATCGCTTTGCCTTTGAACGGACACACTGCATAAGGACATTGTATAATGTTCATACACTATCGACAGAAACTTTCAGATAGGGTACTGAATTTAGAAAAATATAGTATCTAATACTTTACAAGTTTAGGTTTAATTTTATTATATCATTTATATAGCATAATCATAATTTTTAATATAAGATGGCAATACTTAATTTTCCAACGTTTTCTTTTGACTGACATTTCAAGAAAATTTTGTAGGGAGAATACAATTCTTATGAAAATCGTTTTCTCCATATATAAAAATAAGATATATGTTGAGCAAGTCATTTCCTCTTCACTCTTCAGGGATTTATCAGACCTGGTAGTACAATTTCTACAAAATTAACTGAACATCAACGATCTATTAGATTGAACCAGCCTGAGAAATCGTTAGTCGCAGAGCATGCCTTGGAGGATTTTCATGAAATAAAATTTTAAGACACGAAAATTATTTTAAGATCTACATCTCTCAACATAAGATTAATTATAGAAGCCATTGAGTCTTTTAAAATTAAGAATATTAATCTCAATCATAACATTGTTTGGATATTAGTAAAGCATGGGTTCTTGTATTAAATATGTTATAATTCGTTTTTTATTTACTTGTTTATTTACTTTGTTGTAATTGTCATTACCCTGAAGAAGGTAGCAGTGTATGCTGTCGAAACGTTGGGTTTAATAAATAAATAATTACAGAACTAAAACTAAAAAAGTTGTTTTATTCAATAACTATGAGTTCTGAAAAATATTTTATTAATGGAAATAATTGATTGCCGCTATAATAATTTGTTGGTACTGGGAACCACGTAATTGACATAACAAAAAAAATAGTTAACAGTGACAAAAAAACTGTAACATAGATTAGTGAAAAATGTGTTCTAAATGCTGAGGAAATCGCTTAGATGAACTCAATAATAATACCTCAATAAAGAAATAAAGAAAATATATGGAGACAATTTAGTGAGTTTTTTTAGTACTCATGATAAATTGTTAAATATAACTCAGTCCCTGAAGAAGACTTACGTGAGGTCGAAACCGGTAGGAGAGAAAATAAAACTTTTATAATTTGACTGAAATCCAGTAATTGTTATCCATCAACCATCTAATTTACAGTTAAGAAACTTTAATACTTTCATAAATTATTATACTTAAAGTATAAATGTATTGCTTCAAACATTACGTTGATGATGTAGGTACTTATATTTTTTGTGGACTATATACTAATGTAACCACAGAAAATGATTACCATTAACATTGAAAGTTAGATTTATGATTTATTTTGATAAATAAAAACTGCCCGGCTTATAACTATGTCACCAAATTGCACAAGACTATTCTATTATTTAGTATAAATTACTTCATTTATTAATATAATTCAATGAAATTTACAAAAAAGAATTAAATGTTTTCGCCTCATGTTTTTATTAATCTACTCGTAAAGTGACAGTGAATTCATGGTGTAGAACCACAAAAGGTTAGAACAACGACCTACGGAATCGAAGGTCTTTACTTCGATTTCAACTCTGGAAGTTTGTTTTTAATAATCTGCAGATATATTTTTGTAATTTTGCATTCAGATATATATGTTCATAATATTTCATGATTAATTAACATAAAAAAGGAAAGTATTATTAAAAATAAACCTCTATAATCAGCATCGAACTGAAGACCTTCGATTCCACAGGTTGTTGTTCTAAAGGTTTTTCGTTCTAACCCGATAACCATACAACAAAAAAAAATAGTCCTTTGTGTAAAGTTCGTTGAATTATGGTATTAAAATTAACTTATCTGTATTAAATAAAATTTAGGAATACGTATAGTTTTGTCCTGTTCAATAATGTGATTTAATTAATAGCCGGACAGTTTCTATTTTTAGTTCTTATAAGACATATTTGAAAATGATTTATCCAAAGTTTACGAGCATAAATTATTTCAAATAGAAGGCAACACTTGAACAGAAAGAAATGGGCCCTACTAAAAAAATTCATACTGAATTTTCTTTATATAAATTTTGTTTCTTGTATGTACCCTAAAGTAAATTTCCAATTACTCTTTGTATTTATCTAATCCCGTAATATTTTAATCTTTTCAAGTTTTAAATTGAGTTTCATTTAAAATGTATTGTTATTACAATACTTTAATCTAGATTCAAAGTTTGTAATTAGAAAACATATTAAAAACAAATTTCGGTAAGGATAGAAAAAAATACCTGCCTAAACCTAAAGGAATCTTTGCCGCAAGATTCATAAAACTTTAAGAGACAATCTGTTTATTTTATAATGATTTTCAAATATCTGTAGCAACAACTACATAAAAAACCAACTAGTATGGAATAAGTAATAAGTAATATGGAAGAAGTTCTGTGATTTTATGGGGCTGTACGAATGTAGAAGAGGTGGGAAACTTAATTTTTATTGATAGGAAAGTGGGTTATTTAAATATTTCAAAAAATAACTTGGAAAAATCTGCTGAAAAAAAAAGGGTTTAAGGGATCTTTCAGCAAGATAATGATCCCAAATATACTATACGTAAACTGCTAGAATAGTTATTGTACAATTGTAGACAACAATTAAAAACGCCTCCACAGTCTCTAGATATGAATCCCATTGCACATCTCTGTGATTTATTTAAAAAAATGTGTAAAATAAGACGCCCAAAGATTATAATAGAACTATTACATTTATGGTAGAAGAAAGGGGTAAAATTGATTCTCAAACTCCAAGAAAATTAGTGGAAAGTATGACAAACCGTTTAAGGGAATTAATTCTAATGAATGGCGGTCCCAAAATATCATAATTTACAGGTGTACGGAGACTAAATTGGCGTACTTAGTTGTTATAATAAATATAATTTATTTTTTCGATTTCTTTGCGAAAAATTTAGGAACGCATTATTTTATTTATTAATATATTAATTTATAATATAAAATTTATTTCGTGTATATATATATTGAATAAAAAACTTTAAAAGAATAGAAAATTTGTTTTCTTTACTAGTGTACGGAAACTAATTAGTTTGAGTGTATATCAAAAACTGTTTTCTCATGTTAAATACCTATGACAACATTTATTTTAACAAACGGTTTATGTATCGTCCAGATTTCACAAGAAGCATATTTCATTTGCCAGTTGGAACAGATTTATTATTTGAAATACATGTTTTTCATTCCATTTGATTGGATTTATCCTTTTCATACAACTTGTACTGATTTAATTAATTCACATGTCGAGTTAACCTAAATTGATAAAATCCACTAATGATATCATCTATTTACTTATAATAAATTGAAAGTATAATGTCTTATTTAAGAGTATGAAAAAAACTAGACGATGAGATGTGAAACTTGACTTCTGTGTACTTGTATAGCGTGTACAGGAATCTGTGCGTTACATGTGTATTTTTTCCTGCTTGGTTACAAATATCTGTTATTATTTCCGCTATGCGATTCTTGCTTCCAGTTTTGCATATAATCGGCCACTTTATGCTATCGCGTTAAACAAACATAAAGAAAAAAATTGTATTTACCTATCAAATTGAAAATTTAATACTTGTGATTAATTAATATTTTTAACTGATATTGCTTTATTGAATTACATTTTTTATAAAATATAAGTGCATTTCTAGTGATATTCTGTATTTTAATAAAAATAAAATAAACCTTGGACTGATTGTATATCTTCTTTATCACTTGGATATCGGTGTCAAATATTGCAAAATATTTTAATTACATTTTGCGTTAATGATATAAATTTATAAATTTGCAAGTGTATTTGGAAACAAATTAATTAATAAATTATTAGATATTATTAACTACAGACCAAAATTATAATATTTTGTGTTTATAGTAAAATATATAATATTATTTAATTACATTTAATAACAAATTGTTCATTTAGGAAATTAATAAAATTGATATAATTTAAACAGTTATTATTATGATTAAATAATTCTATTTAGAATCAATATTAGTTAACAAATAAACTTATGCAGTTAGTAGGTATTTTATCATGTTAATTACAATACAATAATTAATACTCAAGGTAAAATCCGCAAATTAAAATAATGATGAAACATCTAAGGAAGATATTTAAATTAGTTAGCCTTGTCGTTATCTTTAAACACATCGTTTATATTACGTTAGTTCCTGAAATCCTGAAATGGAAGTACTTATTAATTAGATTCATTAACACATTATTAATTTTGAAATTGTAGCGTCTGTTGAAAGGTTACCAATGAATCAAATCGTTAACCTATTTTAAATTAGGCGTGGTATATTATACACGTGACATTTAAAAATGAAGTACATCTTGAGTAAGAAAATTATTATCAATTATCTACAGACAGAGTTGTTTGTCAGTATAAATTATGAACTTTCTTTATTATAGTTTGGTAATTTGTTTATTTCATATGTTGAAAATAAAGTATTAAATTTCATTACTTAGGCCCAGTATTACAGTGGAAGTTTAAACTCGATCCTAGGTTTAAGCCACGGTTTAAGTAAATTCGATGTATTACAGTTGGAGTTTAGCATTTATTTATTAGTTTAACTTAAGCGGTCGATCCTAGCGGCTTAAACCTTAAGGTGAAGTTTAACCTTTTTTTGTCAAAATAAAACTATCAGAATTGACGTTGTGGAGAATTATAATACGGAAATTTAAGAAATGAGCAACAGCAGTGAAGTCGAAGTCGAGCAAAATATTCTAAATATAATTAGATGACCATAACGTATTCTTTCTATACACTAGGCCTGATAATATAAATATATGATCTGATATAGATTTTTTTAATAGATTTCGTTTAGCAAAATTATCTGTTTGTTTAATTTATAACGTACTTAATATTTAGCGACATTAAAAAAAGTAATTGGTAAGAATTCATTAATAAAATGCATTTTAATTACACTCGATTGTAGTGCCAATTTCTGAAGAATATTGATTTTTGTAAACTGTTAACTTTGATTTTTGGAATCACGCTTTACATTCTATGAATGCATCAACAACAATTAACAATAAGATATTATATTTTTATTATTTATTTTATTCTTTACACAATAGGTCAAAATTTTTGTACGATAAGCTTTCAATTTCTCTATTTTCTTCAATGTAAAATTAAGGTGCCCTTTCTCTTTCATCTATAATTCTGAAAAATAATCTGTTTATTCTTAATTTTAGATCTTTTGATAGGAAATTATTGTTACATACCTTTCATGAGGATATAAAATATGCAATATATGTAATAAAAAAAATTAAAATGTAAAACTTTAGTCACCCTTATGGTATTTATCTAATACAAAGACAATAACTCACAATAGATATACCAATAATGTGTATATACCAAAATACATGTGCAAATAATTTATCTGTCAATGTCAAAAACAAATATTCTATTGCCAACATAAACGAAAATATAATCGAAACAAGCTTAGCTAAACTTTGTACTGTAATACTGCCAATTGGTTTAAGTGAAAGTTTAAGTTTAGCTAAACCAATATTTAAGTAGTGACTGTAATACCGGGCCTTAGAAAGTATAAATATTAATAAAAATTTGTATTATATTAAGGAAAACATTTTTAAATGTATAGGAAACCACTGATTGTTGGTACATCAGGATTATATGGTTGTATTACAACAACAAGCACTGTTTTACAATAAATAAACTTGCAGTTGAAAAAAAAACATAGTTGTAAAAAAATAAATATTCAAATTTTATTAAATATATCACCACTTGTAATAATAAAAATCTGATGTGGACACCACATGACTTCCTTGTACGCTTAATTATAAACACTTTTTTGCTGCACTTCATTTAAACTTATTTCACTTGCAAGTTATTATTAGTCATCATTCTACGGCTAATCATTCTTCAACTTCCATTCGTTTCATATCTTCGATCTCATCGAAATGGATTATCTTTTGAAAATTTTATTATAATGTTTATCACTAGTTCATATTGCATTTCACAAATTATTTCAATCTCTCAAAAACTTGCAAAGAAAAAGATATGGCTTCCATTTATTTCATACATATTTTTCACGAAATATATTCTTGACGGTTGTCAATATCAATTTATTATCAAACCGTTGTTTCTGTATTTATAATTGACATACAACGTAGACGATAGTCTATCAAGGTTTAGTTTACTACAAAAAACATAGAATTTTGTTTAGAGATTTTATGAACGTCAAAATACATAAAAAACAGACCTCTGACTTGCGTTTCTCAAATTACATGTTTTTGTTTTTAAAATTAGCCTTCTTCTTATCATACCAAAATGACTGATTTTCTACTAAACTGATTAATTTTACTTCGTCCACTTTCTCCTTTAAACACGGTGTCATGCAATAATCATAAATACGTTTTCCCATCCCTCTAGTAGAATTTATGTGTACTATCACGAAGTATACCGAATCGCGCCGATTATACACGAAAAAGGCAGTGATGATGATAAATACCGCTGTGTCCGAGTGGTTTGGAACCCACTTTAAGCTAAAGGTCACCTGTCCTGTTACTGGATTTCGGTCTGTCTCTGTTGGACAGTGTGAATTACATAAATAAATAAACGTAGAAAACACAGAAAATGAATATTAGTCAATTCCTAAACTGTATAGATCTATGTTTTGTGTTTTACTGTGTTTCCTAAGGTGTTATCTCCCGGGACATAATATTAACAACTTATTGTCGATTTCCGACAAATTATGTCATTTCGAGCAACTTTTCACGTGTGGTAGTCTGACTCATGACAAAATGTCATTTTGATAAAAAATCTTTCAAGTGACATTCATGTGACATGTTTGAAAGTATTTTAATTGATTTAATACTCTCAACGGACAAGATCTAAATACTCAAGACGTAAAAGAAAAAATTGTTGATTCCGAAATCGTCGGTATCATTCGGTCCTCGATATTGTTCTAGTATGATAACACCTTTATAAAAGGATATATCAATTTCCTATGAATTAAATTCTATGTTTTCTGTGTTAAATTATGTTCAGTGTTTTGTCATTTATAAATTAGCCAGTAAATCGTATGTATATCGAGGAAAATTGTTTTCCATGTTCTACGTCACTTATAAATCAACCTTTACAGTAATTACAAAGTGTATTCATAAATATTTTGTTTTGCATTATGTCTTTTCTTACAAAAAAAAGTGTTAAATTATGTATGTGTAGCAATTTTTAAAGTAGTTAACCTTGTCCAATGTTACATATTTATTTATAGGTTCTAGTAATACGAGTTTCACATTCTTTTTTTGTTAATATAGTTGGTTAAACCCACTACTATCCAAATTATAATTTAGCAATTAATTCAGTACACAAGGAAACACCCAATTCTTTAAAGAAATGATGGCATACTACAATATGAGTACGTGAAATATTTTGAGCCAACAAACGGTGAAACTGTAGTTTAAAAAAATGTTTAAAAAAACTGTTAAAAACAAAAGCGGTAATCCAGCGATTTCATGGCTTGCTGAATGCCTTCATGATAAACAGTATAATGTCTAGTGTTTGTGAATAACTGAATTTAGTGTATTTGCCATGTTGATATTTATATATGAAACAAGCGAGTACAATAGCAACCATTGTTGTTTTTAATTAATTTATTGAGAGCAGCGTACACACCGTTAAAGAAATATTTTTCTCTACATGGGAATTAAAAGAAAATATTTAGCATAGAGAACAGCATATTCTGAAACAAAACAAGAAATATATGTATACTAGTCATGCGCATTCTGTTGAAATTGAATCATTTACTTTCACGAAAAATATAAATATGTGTAACGAAATATTTACATTCATTCAAAAGTAAATAATTATAGTCAATCATGTAGAATTGTGTAGAGTGTTGTTTGCCATCTGCTAGTAATACCGCCAACTTCATCAAATGCAAAATACCAATAGCGCAAAAATACTTTAATTTAAGTATAATATCCTACATTATTTAATAATAATAATAATAATAACTTTTCTTTTATAAGTTTTTCTTGAAAGGTGTATAGTTTTGGAAAATACAATTGAAAGAAAATGTGCATAATATATGAATGTGTTTATAGTCATGTGGCAACACTCTTAACGTTAACGTATTCTTCAGATTAATAATTATTAAATTGAATAGTTTTTTTAAAGGGTTTTTGACATTCTTCCTCAGTAATCATTTACAGGAATCTAAAATGGAATTTCAAAAAAGTACTGATACTCCCTCTCCTGGTTTTACATCAGATATGATCATACTTGATGCAACAATACGTTTGCAGTACAAGATATATGTATTAAATATAAAATGTAACACTTTCGATGAAAACCAGACAGCCAAGGAAATATACGAAAGTATATGTAATAGTGTCAATTTAGTGAAGTATCACTTTTATTCTCTGCGTCTTATTATTACTTAAATTGAGTTTAGATTCTTTTTTTTTTCAATAATATACAAATATTACAAAAATACTTGAAATAAATATTAAATAAAAAGTAAGAAAAATAAAAAGAAAAATTTCAAACGTCTTAAAAGTGACATCTTTTGGGACGTGATTGACTAAGTTGAAGTTTGAGTTCTACGCCGCTGAAGTAAAAGTAAAATTAATTAGTATCTATAGAAACTATGTAGATCAGCGAATAATAAATAACGTGTACAATAGAAATCTGTAATATTGCTCTAAAACTAGATAACCTAAGAATAAAATTAGTAAAAACAATCAACAACTGACAATTGACTAAATTGATAACCTATACGAAATGAACATCAAGTAGTAAATTATTATTTAAAATATCTACGTTTGAAAAAAAACAGTATATGTCATTCAGAGTAAAAGTGTCTTAGTAGAATGTTAGTTAAATTGAAAGTAGATAAGAAAAAAAAACATGATAGAGAAAAACATGTTGAATGAAATAAATGACGTAAATATGTCAGTGGAAATCAAAAGCAAACTCAGACTTTATACTCCTACATTGTAAATACATTTTTATAAAACATATTTTCGTACATATTGCACAACAATATACACAAAATAATCGAACTGATCTATTAGTTTTTATTAAATCATAAATTAATTAATTTTACCTGGAAACATATTTTCGCGAACACCAATGTTTGAGATCAAAAGCATCTATACTATTACGTCACAAAAAAATAAAAATTTATTATGGCTTAAAAAAAGAATTAAGAGTTGTGAATTCCTCCGACAGATTTCAAATATCATCAAGTTTCATAGAAAAATAAAAAAAAAAAAATAGTCCCCATTGTCCGAATCGCTTCGCTCGTCGTTCAAACTTCCACACTCGCCACACGAAGTATCACTTTTACTCTTAATAATACAATATTCTAATTTTTTATATTTACATACAAAACATCCATTTTTAAACTAATTTTAGACTATAAAAAAAATTAATAATCAGTATTAATAACATTAAGTATAACGAAAGTGTTACATTTTCTATTTAATATATCCTGTTCAGCAAACATAATATTGCATCAAGTATGATCTTATCTAATTTAAAATTTAATTTTTACAACTTTGTATACTTGGTGTAGTTTGCTTTAAATTTATCACGTGTAGTAGTATGCGCTCTGTATGAAGTGTTTTGTTATTATATCTATTATTATATTTTTTATTATAATAATAATATACAACATACATGAATATATAATTATATGAGGTGAACGATTGTTAAACATTTAAAAAATAAATAATAATAGAATTAAATTGCAATGATACTGAGTTTTTTAAAAAGTTTTGTCATAGAATATCCCACGTCATTTCATATGATTTATAGGAAAATAATACGCGAAAAACATTTATCAAACTTGTAAATTTTCATATCCGGTGATTACCGCAAAATGTAATAAAAATATGTCATTTATATAAATATAAAAAGCTAGAAAGCATTGTTAGTGCGATGATAATAGCCAATGTAAAAAGCTGAGAGATTTTATCAGCGATTAGTGTGTTTATATATAAATATAAAACGAATTTTTCACGAATTGTTCAGCTTACAATCGCCAATTCGCAGCCGGTCGTGTGTGAACAATGAAATCCGTTACGTAATTGGGTCACTTGACAAAGAGAAGCGGAAAATTCGGAAGGCTGTTTATCATCTAATAAGCTTCACACAACACTTTGTGCTCGCTCAATGCTGCTGTTGTATCAAAATTAGATCAAAATAATATGTGCATCGTAAAT
This sequence comes from Stenolophus ochropezus, assembly GCA_035578165.1. Lineage (NCBI taxonomy): Eukaryota > Metazoa > Arthropoda > Insecta > Coleoptera > Carabidae > Stenolophus > Stenolophus ochropezus. The sequence goes on along the minus strand of JAQOWZ010000002.1, from coordinate 47,940,512 downwards.
GCTTCCATATATCATAAATTATTCGGTCTAATATTACTCGTTTAACCAGATTATATAAATATTTATATTTCTGACTTCTCCTTCAGATGTACTTCGAATATATTTCTTATGATTTGTAATAAATATTATTTAAGAAAATGTGACCCACAATACTTGTGTCATGTGTATTTATAATCGTTTGGTAACATACTCTTCAGGTACTCAGGGGTACACTTCCCCTTTCTATTGCCTGGGTGCGAAAAAAATATGCCATCCTTTAATAATTTTAAATGAAGTCATTGAAAAGATAATGCAGACGACTTAATAATACTGTTAATCTTGCATTGATGCGTTTTACGAATAGAGATGAAAACTAGAACCTTAACCGTGTGAATATCATTTTCGGAATATTCATTATTAGTCAAATTTAGAGTCAGTAGACTGTTGTTGATTTTCGTCTCCTAATTCTGAGACAGGTTCTTGAGTAAATATTTATTTTTTCCTTATCAGAATTGTTTTTTTCCAACTGTGATTTTTACGATTCTCCATCTCTTTATTTTTTTAAAAAATTGGTTTAAGAAATTCCGAAATTAAAGAAGTAGCTCGTTTTATACACTCTTCTTTCAGTAACTCTCTTTTTTTGTAAGCTCTACCTATCTGAAAGTTTAGAGAAAATTTTAAGCCCAGCAAGCTCGAGAAATATGAATATGAGTCAAAAAAGTGACGTCTCACGCACTAAAAACACTACCTTCATCTTAATAGAAATCAAAATATACCTACATATAAAAACTTAATTAAAATCATAGGGGTAATATAATTAATAAAGTTCAAAGGGGAATATAAATATATTGAAATAAAATTATATGATAAATATGTCTTATAACACTGCAAAAACAAATTGGCTGTTTATACCAGATCTAATAATAGTATATTGTACAATAAGCATGGAATGATACTTATTTCATACGAGTATGACAGTGTGTATCAAGTCATACTAGTAGGAAATGGACATTCCAAGCGAGTTGTACACTATACTTTTTCTACGACCACGGTATTATTTGCTAATTAATTTATATTTTAATAATATAGATGTCTTCATTTCAATACTTCCTAACAACCTTAACGTTGTTTATGGTTACCGTGCAAAATACAAACATGTTTTCAATATAATATGTATCCGCAGCAACAACAAACATAAAACAAACAAATACCTATCTTAATAGTCGTAGAAAAAATATCTTGACAAATTAAAATTCTACTAAATAGGCACCTGACTATCAGGTAGTGGCAACCCAGCCAAGAATGGTAAAACAACTCATTACGGTGTCATTATTTTAAGATACTTTTCGCTGAGAGTTAATATTTCCTTGACTTCTTCAAGTGTACCAGAAAAATACTTCATCCAAATAGGAAAACATGACATAGTAGAAATTAAGTAATAGATACTTCAAAACTAATTGATAAATCGATAAATATAGCAGTGTGTTGAAAAATTCTTATTATAGATAACTTGCTGTTTCAATTAATTGTATCGTAATAAAAACAGGACAAAAGTACTTGACATTTGTTTCAAGCAAACAATTCAAGTTCTTACAACTGTTACTTTTTCTATGTTAAATAAACCTTCTGTCTAATATTTGTTTATAATTAGAGAAATCTGAATCATTCCTCACGAGGCAAGCACGTCCTTGCCAAGGTCAGTTCACGATCGTGATCATGCGTGTTGCAACACGTGAGGACGTGCACTCTACCTCACGCATACCAACTTGGAGCTTGGTTGCTATTAAAGCTAACATACCTAGTGGAGCAGGTTTGCTATTTAAATTGGTATTAATAATAACGGGAAAGCAAATTTTGTATAACGGAAAATGATGAAGATTAATCATTGTGGCATATGATTAATCATAAAGTAAATGTTTATTACTAAACTTAGTTTATGAAGTAGTAAAGTTCAAAAAATATACTTTTTTTATTGGGAAATGATTACTAACATGATTTTAAATATTTTCCCATAAAATTTATGTTATATGAGAAATAAAAAAAACGTCGCACATAAAATTTTATTATATCGTATATAATTATTTTTTTTAAATTTATCTGTTCGTAACACAAGACAGACATGTTATAAATTATTAATTATTTTTTTGTGCTTTTTTCAGTAAAAATAAAATAAATTAATAGCTACTAAATTATCTAGTTAGTTAGGTGCTTAGATAAGGTATAACTGTTATACCTCATCTAAGGTTTCGGTTTATCATAACCTCCGCAGATATCAATTGAATTCCGAGCTCGGAGAGCGAAGATTTTAAGACATCTAACGCATGTTATAATATATAACATCCGTGGTTTGTTCAATAGTTTATTAATAAATATATTTTTTTATAAAATTATCTTGTGAGTAATATTTTGGTGATCAAGTTTGTATGGGTTTCTATAACAACTACATTATCCAATTGTCCCACATTATTTTGACAAATCTGTACGGTAATATTATTACCATACTGACTTGTCAAAATTACAAGGTATAGTTAGTTGCCCTCCTTACTTTTGTCTTTGTAAACAAATGCTTAATATCCTGAAACCAGTAAAAAATATTAACATTTTTCTTACATTTATACGTATGTAAATAAATAATCAATTAAATATAAAACGATCTTTACTAGTAGCTTCTAACTAAGTAATAACTAAAGAGCGGATTCTATGCAATTGCATGTGTTGTTTATATTAGGCATATCAACTAATTGTTTTCATATGTTCATGTTTCATCAAAAATTAATGCCAAATATCACAACTGCATGTAAAAATAGAAAATGATATCAGTAAAACGAGCCTGATGAAATTAGTTTTTTTGCATATTTTTATTGTAAAGTGCATATTTATAACTTTTTTGCATATATCATGCATATTTTGATGATTTTTTAATGCATATTGCATGCATATTTTGACACTTTTTTAGTGCATATAATCCGCTCTTTAGTAATAACTATATCTGTCTGTATGGTAATATTATTATACCCATACTACGTCAGAGTTGATCACGAAATAGTTATTTTAATTTTATAATACAATATTTATTTATAACGTCTTAAATTTCTGAAACCCATGAACTATTAAACAAACCACGGATGTTATTAATCAAACCAGGCTTTAGATGTTATTACTAGATGATATTTTTAGGAACTATGTAAGAAAAGTGTAATATTATCGTAGTGAGTGTTTCCTACATAGTTTTTTTAATAACGAGCAGTGGTAATTCACTCGATTAGCGCGCTCATATGAGTAGAGTATGAGATCTGGGGTTCATTGAGGCCAAATTTTGATTTTTACATATGAGATAATATTAGACAAAAAATAAAAAAACCCGTTTTTTACTTAAATAGATTCATTGCTGGTAGTTTACGAGAAAACATTTATTAAAAATTTGGGGAAGGGTTGCTGACACGATAAACTAATATATACAGTGTGTGCAACGAAACGCGGAACATACGACTTTAACATGGGATTTCAAAAAATTGCTGATACTCTCTCTCCTTATAGATTTAAAGCAAAACTATAGGAGTACTATGTAGTTCAAATTTAATTTCTATATTAGATAAGACCATAATCGATTTAACAGCACGTCTGCAGAACGAAATTTATTAAATATAAAATATAACACTTTCGTGAGAAATCAGACAACCATAGAAATAAAAGAAAATATCTATGTGACAGTTTAGTGAAGTATCACTGATTATAATTCTCATTGTCTGCATTGTAATATTATTTAAGTTGAATTTAGATTTTTTTTCTTAAATGATATACTAACATTACAAAAATATAAAATTATTTATAATGACATGTCATTAATTGTCTCAACTGTCACATAGATATTTTCTTTTGTTTCCATGGCTATCTGATTTTAACGAAAATGTTACATTTTATATTTGTTAATTCTCGTACTGCAGACGTGCTGTTGCATCAATTATGATCTTATCTGATGATGAATTTAATTCAGAACTACTTTATACTGTTGTAGTTTTGCTCTTAATATATTAGGAGAGAGTATCCGATATTTTTTAAAATCCCATGTTAAAGTCATTATGTTTCGCGTTTCGTTACAAACACTGTATACTGAAATTCGATTATGGTCACTATATACTCTACCAAAATGCAAGTAAAATTGTTATGGAACGGATAAAGTACATTTCTCAATTTTATGTGCAGCCAAAACTTTTGTAAGGTTGTAGTTCCAAAGATGAATGTTATTCTTATTAAAGTTAATATATTTTCGAGTATTTTAATATTGATGGTATAGATTGGTAAAAGGTAATTGACATATATATTTCTTTATAAAATAACAGTGATTGCACGTTAATGACTGATCTGACATTTATATTTCCATAAAGGTGCAACAATGTCAAGTCTAAATTACAGTATCTGGAGAAGGACGCCCGGTACTGCGCGCCGTCTCTTTCAGAAGCCTGCGGAATGCAATTTCTCCACCTCACATGCTGAGCGTTCGGCGCGATCCTTCTTCCCGTCTCGCGCAATCAGACTGTGACTGATTAACCCGCTTCGATTTGCGGCTAATTTGCCGACCAAATCACTAAATTGTATGGGGGTAATTGAAAAGCGAACACGGGAGGCGAAGATTAGCGGAATTTGATTTATTTGCTTTAGATTCCCCACTGCAGATAAAAAGAAATATGATGTACACTGCACAGAAAATTGTTGGGAATGATTTAAAAGTATAATTTGCAATTGAAATGCAAGTGAGTTGTTATTGTACATGCTACACAGGTCATATACAGATATATTTTTTAGTAACAACTTTCAGCAAATTTATTACTTTATTATAATTACTTAGCAAACTTATGATAGTTGAGGTAAACTACTGACCACGAAAAAGAAACCTATTAGCCGGTGGAAAAACACATTTTAATATTTTACGCATATATTAATAACGCTTTAAAGTTTCGGTTTCGTTTTCGGTTGCGGCAAAAAATTGACCGAAACTTGTACTCATAAGTGATTCTGGCATTTTCAGGTTTGTTCGGAACGGTTTCACTCAACTATTTTTTTTTTATTGTTAGTAATAGTTTTGTTTTGAACGTTATTTCGTTTCTCTTCCTTTAGAAGATATAATTATTAGTTTATTATCTTATTATTTCCTTATTATTTTATTACTTCTTCAAAATATTTCTTATTAGATTGTGATTACTTGTGACTTTTGTTAGGTGGTGATAGATATCTAAAGTTAGAAAAGATAGTATCTCTACTGAAATAAAGTGATTTTCTAATAAATTGAAGTATTTTATTTAATTTAATAGTCGAACAATACCTTAAAAAGTGAGAAAACCCATAGATTTTTATGTTTAATAAAAAATCTAATTTAACCACATAAATTTTGGTTACGGTTTCGGCTGAAAATCATGGTCAGAGACTAAAATTTATATAAGTTACTTAAATAATAATGAACAGATAAAAAAATAATACATTGTGAAGTAAATAAATGGAGCTTATACGGTTATAAATTATATGTAAAGCAAAAACTAGAGCAGTTATTAGGACCTAAGATAAAAACTAGAGCAAAAGTAAGATGTAATAAATAGATAAAGTATCTGAGAAACTGGAGTAAATTCTGGAGTACAAAACAAGAAAAATTTAGAGAATGTAGGACAAATACTAGGGCAAGAACGTAGAGTAGTAAATAGAGCAGGAATTAGAGTAACAAGAACAATTCCTGAAGCAAGTAATTAGAACAATTACCTATGAAATTAGAATATACATAGAATCTGAGAATTATAGCAAGTACTAGGAATTAAGGACGAATATTAGAGCAAGAATTTGAAGCATATTTAAAAAGAATTATCTACAGTAATTTCTGGAGAAAATAAAGTATAATCTGAAGCATTTAAGTAAAGTAAATTTTGAGAATTAAGAACAAATACTAGAGCAGTAATGTAGAGCAATAATAAGATCACATTTTGAAGCAAATAAATATATCAGTAAAGTAGATAAACAGAACATATTTCCGTGTTAATCATAAACAAAGAAGATGAAATTGCAATAAATTGCTAGAACAATAATTTGTACGTGAGCTATTAGTTATTATTCAGTCAATACTATACAAGAAGTAGTTATTGTATAAGAATAATAGGATGTCCGTATGCTCTATTTTAATTATATAATTTGTACACAGCAATTTTCCGAAGCATATTAATACGTTATTATGCACTGTTCAATGACTTACAATTGTAGGTACTTCATGCAACTGCATTTGTAAATATAAATAATTACACACGTAACTGTTTACTTAAATACGTACATATATACATGTCCTCTTTCTACAAATTACTATTCACCACAGAAAATTTCTACATTTAGTAATTCATGAAGGGTATGTTGCCACATGACAACGAACTCACCCGTGCATTGTTGATCACATTTTTTGTTAATATTATAATGAGTATGATATATAGCTATTTAAATTAATTGATGATGCTACATTTGCACGATTTGTTACATAACATCGTCAAATTATACGGTGTAATTGAAATTAGCTTTTTTACTCATCATCCGGGTATAGAACCAATAAAGCACATTACATTTTTTCCCACAAACTCCACAGATAAACAACTTGACGTCAGTGAACATCTTCAGGATGTTCAAGTCACATTACATCATGTGATTACACATACTTCTTTTTTTACTTTACTTGGTAGATTAGTAGCCTTGAAGACTTTAAATTAGACGTATTTTTGTATTTTTAGCCTCTATACAATATATATAAACAATGACCACTACTTTACAAACATTTACAAAAAAAATCTGATGTGTCCAACACAATACCTCCCGCCACGTAGTAATACATATATTCTATATAAGTTATTCAATACATTTAATTTGTAGTTTTAAAATTAATTTGTTATTGCAGTTCAGAATATTTTTAATTCATTTCATACCTAAAATTTCCTTCATAAATTTTCTTTTTTCTATGACCAATATGACATCTATTTTTGACATTACTAAAACCGAAACCAAACTTACTTTGATTCACGCATACAAATACATTCCTAATATATGCTTTTCTTCCATTTTTTTAATTTTACAATAAAATTACTTCATTTTTACTTATATTATCTTTTCCACTTACTTACATCAAATTTGACATATATGTCAAATTTTGTGAACATATGAATAACTCATCTGTTTTATCGAAATTTCTCAGCCTAAACGATATGTAAAATTATTAAAATTTATATATTTTTATTCTATCTAGCTAGAAGTTATATATAAACGTAATTATGCAGATCGGTAGAAAATTGAAAAATCTTTATATTAATAATAACGTAATTTGCGAAAAAATGGTATTAGAGGTACTTTTTTAGAAAAACTGTTTAAAGCTTCAAGTAAAGTGCTACTTCCTGTTAACCAATTGTAGTCAAAATCTAATCAGTTCATCATATTTGAATATAAATCATAAATACCAAATATTATATTTTTTACATGTCCCGTATTGGAGTTATCGTGGACGAAAAATCGTCACAGACACACAGACACACACACGCACATAAAAACCGAAACCAAACTTACTTTGATTCACGCATACAAATACATTCCTAATATATGCTTTTCTTCCATTTTTTTAATTTTACAATAAAATTACTTCATTTTTACTTATATTATCTTTTCCACTTACTTACATCAAATTTGACATATATGTCAAATTTTGTGAACATATGAATAACTCATCTGTTTTATCGAAATTTCTCAGCCTAAACGATATGTAAAATTATTAAAATTTATATATTTTTATTCTATCTAGCTAGAAGTTATATATAAACGTAATTATGCAGATCGGTAGAAAATTGAAAAATCTTTATATTAATAATAACGTAATTTGCGAAAAAATGGTATTAGAGGTACTTTTTTAGAAAAACTGTTTAAAGCTTCAAGTAAAGTGCTACTTCCTGTTAACCAATTGTAGTCAAAATCTAATCAGTTCATCATATTTGAATATAAATCATAAATACCAAATATTATATTTTTTACATGTCCCGTATTGGAGTTATCGTGGACGAAAAATCGTCACAGACACACAGACACACACACGCACATACACACGGACATACAGACATCACGGTAAAAATAGTAAAATATAATTCTGGGGACCCTAATTCGTACTCATATGTTGAAAACTCATACTCGAGAAATCTGACCAAAAACAATACCTCCCTTATCTATATATTAATAGGCGGGAGGTAAAAATGTGACAAATTTTTTACATGGATGGAATCTACGGCTCATACCAGATATATTACAATAAAAAATATCCCAAAATATAATACTCTTCATTCTTAATTTTTCTGAAAGATAATCCCGATCTGAATTATCATCACGTCATGAATTAAAAACGTACACAATACATATCTGATACATACACATGCACAGATGATATAAAGGTCAAACGTAAAGTTAAACGTCAAACCTGTTATCACAACAAAAGTACGCATAGTGTTATAATCGTTTTTCTTTTGTGTAAATATTTTAAGCATAAAATATAATTAGCTCTTCCCACATTTTTATTTTTCAAAAATAGAACTTTGTGTATGAATATTTTTCATATTTTCATTTCCTTTTCAAAACAAATAAGCGAGAAATAAACTATTATAAATTCCCTGCAAATTCAAATTAGCTCGTGATGTTCTACTGCCTTTGACGTTTCGACAGCACCGCAGTGGATATCTATGGTACCACAAAACAAAAAATGAAAACTATTCTGTTCAAATATATAATAATCACGAAGAATAAAAATATAAGCATAATTATATGTAAAAATAACCCTGTTGACAACAATGACAACGAAAACTTAAATTTAATCAGGAGTATATGTGGATTTAGTTTACTGCTAATTTAATCTTTTTATGAATCTAGCTGTAAATAATTAAATACTTAACAACTAATCAAATAAACCGAATGTAATGACATGCTATAATGTATAGAGTGACACTACCAACACAATATTTGTGGAATAATAATAACAAACAGTTTTAATTTTGCATGCCTTCTTTTCCAACGCTCCTTTATGGAAAACAAGTAGGAGTTCTTCCCCTAATTTTTTAATTTTTTATATGAAACTTTATCTAAATTGAAAGAGAGGTGTACTTTCAGAAGTTTTAATTGTTATTTGTTAAGCCCTAATATTTTCTTAAGTGCTCTGTGACGTAGATGTTAAGGCGATTCGGTTTTCAAACAGTGGGGGTTCGCTAAAAATTTCAATTACATAAATTGACTGTTACAAAAACACATAAATATGTTTTAAATAACTATCATGTTCCTTATTTGGAAATATGCATAAGTATAATAAGCATTTTAATAAAATAATTTATAAATGATTACGAATATTATACCAGTTTTGACAGCCACTGGCATGATCTTGCTGCCTATGTCATTCAACAAATATTTCATTTCCATATCATGAATATTTTTTTCACAAATTTTCCTGATAGCATAGTATTCAACAACAATTTTTTCTACATTTAGAGTAGCACTGAAATATACTTTTTATTTTGTAATTAATTAACTGCTACAGATAAATTGTCAAATAAGATATGTAACATTGAGTTGGAAGCAGTTGCAAGTAAGGTTTCACGGTTTGACTTGATATTCAAGCTTGACTTGACTTGAAATACTCTAGTAAGTGATAACTATAAACTATAATGTATAATGAAATGACGCTACATCTGGAGATTTTGCTCACTTCACATCAGTTCAGTTATTTCCCATTTCCCCCTCACTTCATTCTATAATATAGTTCTAGTGTTAAATTTAAAGTTCAATTTGTTTATGAAGTAATAATATCAAGTAGCTTGAAAATGCTTGATGTCAAGTAAAAGAGCTAAAATAGAGAATCAAGTCAAGTCAAATAGTCAATTTAAGAAAAGCTTGATTATCAAGTCAGCAAGCTATACTTGACTTGATGAAACCCTAGTTGGAAGTAGAATTTGGAATTGGGTAGACGTGTGAAAGAGAAACGTGTAATATTGTGACGTGGACGTTAAGGGAACTAAAAACTGGAATGACTTAAAAACGAAATCATACAGAATTAAATAATCAATTTCCTAATTTGCTACAATGGTGGAGCACCCCATTAAATAACAAATTGATTTAGATCTTACATCCACAAATACCGCCAAATTTATAACTCTTGCCAAAAAATTTTGCTTATACGATTATAAATGATCTCTGTAATACTAGACATATTTCCATTCGTACTAATTATATATTGAATTTGTAATATTGGGCGATTTCTTGTTAACCTGAATAAAAAAATAAATTAATTAAACAGTAAATATAGTTTTCTGGAGATAATTTGATATTCATAGCTGATGTATCAAAAGTTGAGAGAATCATTTCCAATGATAACTTTTAATTTCCTGTATGAGTAAATTGATGATCAGTAAAATGTCCTGAGAGCAGTCGGACCAATTGTTACAAAGTAATTAATATTTTATAGCCATGTCAGACGAAGCACCAGGATGTAAAGATGAGGTCGTTGACGTTCTATTATTTTCCATGAAAATGATTAAACTTTTTATTAATTAAAACATTTATAGTCAACACAAAGGCTAAATCAAATAAATAAAAGATGGACATATGAATTGAAGAATAATCTGAAGGACAACGCATGACGCTACAAACGCACATACATATATACTATCAAACAGATAAATAAATTTTAGTTTGTTCCGTAGGTAGATAACGTACAGTGTGTAGTAGAAAGATAGTAGTGAATAATTTGTGCCAATGATAAAATTTAAAACACACATACAATATTAATATTAGGTATATATTTCGGAATTGACAACCTGATATTATAGTGAAACATTTGTGGTTTTATAAATAAATATAGTGTGTTTTTAAATGTTAACAATCGTTAAAAATTTGAAAATATTTACTTAAGTTACTAGGTATGTAAATGAGACTTAACATTCAACAAAGTTTAATATGACATGTTAAGATGTATTTGTGTTTTTATGTATTTTTGTATGCTTGGATATTTTTCCACAAGTAAAATGGAGACATAGTAATTATATGATAAAAGAATTAATTAACACTGCAATTTATCTAATAAAAGTTTTCAGAAAAGTGTCCTGATAGCACGAAAAATTTAATAATCATTGTAAATAACATATTAGATTATTTGAATTATCTTCAATCTTAGTATTTAAATAACTATTACATAATAGTAATTTATGAATTAAGGGAAAAACGAAGGTTTTATTTCCGAGACTATAATTAATTCCTGATGTCCGAAGTGGAGCCGAGAGCATTTTCGGTTGTGGGATTAACGAAGTTTATTCCCGAAATGCATACAAATTTTTTCTCCTAACCATTAACTTTAAATATTTTTAAAATATTTTATACTCAAGTGTCAAAAAATGTCGCTAAGACAATAGCTACACTTTAAATTTTACCGATGTCGATAACAAATAAGAGTGACGGTAGCAACAATTTAGGAGAAAATATGTTTGACAACAGTGTAAATTTGTACATATATGATTGTTTTGACGTTTTTCTTGTCAAATTGATTGTAAAAAACAGAGTACAGTAACTGAAGTTGATGACATTTGGTTAGTTTTGTCCTGCCATCTATTGGTTGATTCCCAGAAGTTTACTAAAAATAATAATCTAGTCGGCTTTCAATTTTTATACAATACATTTGAATTTTTTTTGTAATAAATTGAGTACTTCAGTACGATTGACAAAAATGACAATTGTCAGAATATATTTCGTGAGAAATAGGTAGTAGATGAGTGAATACAGTTATTTATTTCTTTGCAAGTTTTTGAGTGATTAAATTAATTTATTGAAAGGAATAAGGAATAGTGATAAACATTTTAATAAAATTTTGTAAAAGATCATCGATTTGGAAGAGAAGTTCGAATATGCAAAACGAATGGAAATTGAAATGATGAAACATTTCGCTATAAGTTTTGTTTGTATTATAAAGATTTAAAATCGAACAGTTAGATATTTCTAAATGAATAATACGAAACATAAAGACCGAAAATTTGTAGAAATTGTATACGCATAGAAAGCAATGTCATCTTTTATTATAAAAATAAGACTACAGAAACTATGCAATATTAGACTCAAAATTAAGAAGTGTCTTTAATATTTTAGAGACAGTTCATACCTTGTCTTTAATTATTAACAAATTAGCGAGTATTATTACCTATGATCGCTTAAATATTTGATACAATGATACGATTTTAATACCAATGTCTTTAAAAACTTTAACTGCGTCGCTTAATATAAGCGATGTGTTACATGATAGAGCCGATTGACAGTTCGATGGAGTAATATTATTCAATTGTTATGTCATTCAAATCTTACCTGTCAAAACAGTAAAAACAAAATTAATTTAATTATTTTTTTCTACCACTTCTACATAAAAAGCAAAAATTACAATAGTTTTGTCATTTTTCATACATTTTTTTAAAGCTTAAACTGTAGCTAACATACGCTGTGAAACAGTGACACGAGCTATTATTAGTTATCTGTCAAAGTAAAATGACATATTTTTTGGTTTTAATAAACATACCGCGAGTTTTTTTGTCAGTAAACATGGAGTAGTTTCATTACCATAGTTATCGAATTTATGAATAAACATAGAAAATAGTTGTCAGACGCGTCAAACTGTCACTGTCACTGACAATTCAAAATGGTTTTATATGCAATTAAAAAAAAGAAAAAGGACAGATTATAACATGATATAACTCAAATATGAGCCTAAGACAAGTTTCAGATGTATTTGCGGTTACATTTAATTAAAAAATAATGTGTACAATGGTGACAAAATGAGAATAGAACAATTAAAAAATAGAATTAATGCAGCTTTACAAAATATTACTTCTCACCAAATAACGAATGCTATTAATTCTTTTTATAATCCTTTAGTATATTAATTTTTCCAATTACAATAATTTGTTAAGTTAAAATAAGAATTCCTCATTAGTTTAATGTAATTATTAAGTGTATAAACTTAAATCAATAATTTCTCATTTCTTTAATTCATATTTAATATACATATACTTTAGTCTATGATACTTATCATCACATTGCAGTAAATTATTTTTCATTGTAACTATGGTAATGATATATTCCTATGTTTACTGATAATATAAACTCCCGCTATATATTTATGTTATAGTTGTGGATAAGGTATAATATTCTAATTGCTTGTAATGGCTATTACTCATTCGAATGACTTACAACACTCGCTTTCGTTCGTGTTGGCAAACTTCATTCACATGAGTAATACACACATTACATGCTGATTCAATAATATACTATTAATTTATTTATGGTTTCTAATGATTTTTTTATAAAAACTCTGTAGTCAAGGAGATTTGTTATTTATTTTTACTTTATTCCCTCATTTACTGTATTTTCTCACTTTACTCCCTTGAGTATAAAGTAATCTTGTATATACCTAGGCGTGTTCAATTTGCCATTTAAATCTGATCTGACTTAGTAGAGAGCGGGACTATATTGTGGTTGGTTATTGTTGATAAGTTTGGATAAATTTAAGAAAAACGTATTTGCGCATGTGTAACTATTTTTTCTCTCAATTTTAGATCCTGCGTTGTCATATATAGTGTGTGCAACGAAACGCGGAACATAGGACTTTAAAATAGGATTTTAAAAAATTGTGTATACTCTCTCTTGATAGATTTAGAGGAAAACTGGAAGAGTACAAAGTTGTTCTAAATTAAATTCTACAAAATAATTGATGCAATAGCACTCCTGAAGTACAACATTTATTAAATATAAAATATAAGGCTGTCGTTCAAAATAAGACAGCCATGTAAATAAAAGAAAATATCTATGTGACATTTTAGTGAAGTATCACTGATAATAATTTTACATAGATATTTTCTTTTATTTCTGATTTTTGACGAAATGTGATATTTTATATTTAATAAATCCTATCACACAGATGCGCTATTACATTAATTACGATCTTATCTGATATAGAATTTAATTTGAACAATTTTGTACTGTTTTTGCTTTAAATCTATCAGGAGAGAGAGAGTATCCACAACTTTTTGAAATCCCAAGTTCTATGTTCCGCGTTTCATTGCACAGACTGTATTGAAACATTAGAAAATATATTTATTATCATTTATAATTATTCAATATTTCAAAAGTAAATTATCGTTTTTATTATTTTGTTTTTTAATTTAAAATAATATTTGTAGAAGGTTAATTTAATAAATGAACTCATCCAACTGATCTGACTAGGAATACCATTTAGGTGTCAATTTTCAAACTTATGTGACAGTTTTTTCTCGGTCAGGGAAAATATATTTGTAAATAAATATATCACACAACTTATTCTCAATTACTGGGTGTGTCAAAACTGTTTGATCACAGATACCAGTAATTTACATACCGTAAAGGGCACTTACCAGATGTCACCTCCTACTCTAGTTAGAGTGGAAAGTCGACCAAAGGGTCCATTTTATGTGAGAGAAATTAAAATGTTTTATGCAGGTTCTCAGAAACACAGTCGGTTATACTACCAACTAAAATATATCTACAGTTTTTATAATAACTAGAAAGTAATTTATAAATATTAACAATCGTTAAAGTGAGTTATATTATGCATAGTTACTAAACAATATTAAGTAGACAGTTCTAGTGAAATTATAGTTAAATATTGGATTGGTAGACACTTTTGTTTTTACACTCCCGCTCCATTTCTTAAGGAGGTCAATGTCTCGTCGAAATTTTGTCAATTATAAAATTTTTAAGAGATTTAAAATTTTCAACATGCATGTAACAACAGTAGGTACTCTTTAGACAATTATATATAAATTTAAAATAATTTTCTGCATTGTTTCAAATACAAGTTAGAAATTGTCATGCATGCGAGCACGCTTATGGAATTAAAATATTATCACTATTTGTACAATTAATATGTATAATTTATAACTGCATTTTCTCCTAAATTTTCACTTATTAAAGAAAGTACATATTGCAGTTTCTAGCGTATTTATAACTGTAGAGATAGGTATACGATTTTTCTATCAAATGACGCAATGTGTCGTTGCTTAATTAACTCGCGCTCTTTCTACGCTTATCAGCTGTTTATCCGCCTTCGGGACTTTCTACACCGCGTGCTTTACCGCTATAGCCCAAAATGACCAATGCACAGATGATACATTGCGCACAACATATGTACAACGCTAGAAAAGTAACATTCATTAAAATTACTTCTTTCTGATGTCTAATTGTTGTTAATTTCCTCTTCATCTGTAGCTTTGTTCGTTGACATGTACTATAAGTTAACATTGTCAGGGTTATTGCAATTTTCTCCGACTCAAAAAACCCACTTACAAAACAAAACAAACATCCACTCGACAAAATTTTTAAAAAGCTAATTTAAAAAAAAAATATCCATATACTCAAAAAATTACAAAAACCTAAATACACTATGATTATAAGATACACATAATTAGTTCTGTCACGAATACCAGTTACGCTGAATAACCGAATAGCGAATTTTTAGAGAATTTTTAAGCGAATATTCGGCATTACCGAATAATATATTTTTGTACAATCTGAAAGCGTAATTGGTGGTCCTCGTTGCGAAGAGGGGTGTAATATTCTAAAAGCTCGCCGTATTTTTTGTTAAAGTAATTTCTTGTTTGGTTATTACCTTATTACCAAATTTAATTATTTCAGTTTCAAGAAATTCACCGTCAAACAATATAATTCAATAAATTATTTGCTCTTTTTGTAGATACATGAATAATTTCTAAACATATATACAGCTTTTGTTTAAAATGTATTATCTATATATTTATATATTTTAACATAACAAAAGAGCTTTGTGTGTCACTTATTTTTTGTAACCGAATGTTAGGTATTAAAATATGTCGAATAGGCCAAATACCGAATAGTGAAAATATGACCGAATAACTAATAATTATTCGACTTCGGTTCGGTCTCTACACATAATATAACATAACTTTATCTCAGCTTAATTAGGACATAAAGAACGATCAAAATAAGTGAGCCAGCTTAAATTTTCCGTAAAAAGAATGCATTTAAATAAGTAATGAAAATGAAGTACAACGCTTCAAGATATTATTTGAAATTAGTATTATTGCATAACAATTAAAAAAAAATAGTTTAGCCACAGACTAAGTATACTTAATCTGTGGTTTCAGAATACGTGACTCACACTACATAAGTGTGTTAATAGTCACGTGGCAATATAAAAAATTGTATAGAATAATAACTATTTTATATTATTGTCTTGAAGAAATGTATATGAATATAAAATACAATATTAAAATATTTTCTTACTGATGCATCTTCAAGCAATAAAAATGAATGCATAAAAACTGTGTATGCAATAGTATGCATATTTACTTAGAAATGGCTCTTAGATATAAAACCGTTAGAAAACACTTGACATGAAATGAGTTTTACAAAAGCAATGACCATTCTCGGGTCATAAGGTCAACTGGCATCTTGCACATACGTTCATATCGTTCAGTTACCATTTGTAACATATGGCAAACGATACATTTTTAATGGCATCTGTTTTTCTAGAACAATTGAAATATTTATTTTTTATTAAGTGATAAAGAAAGTTCAATGTTTATCTGAAATATATGTAACCTATTTTTATATTATTTATTGTGGACATATCAGAAAGCATAAATTGTTATTGTACGTCATAATGGAGGAAATAAATTATACATTTGACATTTTGGTTGGATGATAGTACTTGTAAATTTATTAATAAAGGTTAGTACTGCTTCGAATTTCGTAGAGAAATTATTAGTGCAGTTTTTAAGTTGTTTTATATTGCAATAATGCCCATTAAGTTCAGTTTCCACAAACCCAGGATATACAAATGCAGTACGTACAAATTCTTATTTACAATTAAATCAAAATTTTACTATTACCTCTGTTAATTTTTATATTCGAAGTGCATCTGAAGAGTATACCTATTGTCACATGATTACACAACACATTCAAGTATTTTGGGTTATATTTAATTATCCTTACAAGTTACAAGTAAGCATATATTTGTCGATCCCTGTCACATTTTAAAAGTACCAGGGTGGCCGCCCTCTTATTTTTCTTAATTCCATAACCAACAATACTACATTACTTTACTAGTGGAAGAAGTAGGGACTTCTCCCACGAGTAAAGTACGTTATTTTTTCTTAAAAGTACGGCAGCTGTACTTGAATTTAATTATTGATTGAATTTTGAATACTAAGATTTAAATAGTGGATTTGAATTAAATGTAGTTTTTATTTAAAAATAAACACTTTTAGAAAGTAATCATTTAAAAGTATAAATTTAAAATGTAGTTTGTTATTTTAATTTGTATATTTTATGATATATATTTGGATTTCGGATGATAAGGGGGGGGGGGGGGTGTATCAAAAAAATTTGACCCGTATTTTTTATATTTGTCGAAAAGATTCTAAACACACATTTTTATCCTGAAGGGTATAATGAATGCCACATATGACTATAAAAAACACTAATGTCTTAGGATTTTAAAAATATGGGCTCTAAATAATACCTACTTTCAAAATACAAATAGTTACAATAGTTATGTTGTCGCAATATTAGATATATTTTTTCACATAAAAACCTCAGTAGTATAATTTATTAAAAGTGTGAATATTTTAAAATAAAATTGTACTTGATTATTCTACAATTTATTATCATTTATGGCACAACAGTTCCAGATGGAACAGAGCTTCAAGTACTTAAAGTACTTGTTTCGTTACAAGTTTTTCTTGCTTTTTGATGGTGTTGGTTGGCAGTCTACTTTTTAGTAAAGAATGCATTCGGACAGCAGTAGCTCAGTTGGTTAACATGCTTCGACTCGCATTGAGTGGAGTGTGAGATCTGAAGTTCAAATCCCGGAATTCATCAGTATTTATGCAAATAAAAAAAATTGCTGGTTCGGAACCAACTATAAGCTGTAGCTTGTATGTAGGCTGCCAGGCAATCTGCACCACTAAATTGCAAGTAAAATGGGTCACTAAAAAGTATTTTAAAATATTTGAGGCCCTGTTACATCTAGTGTCACAGATAATACATAGTACATATAAAAGTTATGCTATTGTTGCAATGCTAGTTATATATTTTTATAGAAATTTTAGTAAACATTACAAATATCAATAGTACAATTCATTTAATATATGAATATTTTACTATAAAAATACACTTAGTTTTCCAATATATTTTAATTAATCATCTATGGTACATTTCCAAATAGAACACAGCATCTAGTCAGTGGCGGCTCGTGCTTCATATTTGTGGGTGTGACCCATGAAACAAAAAAGGAAATAAAATATTAGTCAAAAGAATTACATTTTCTTTAAAGTTTTAATTTAAATTATAAAAGAATACGTATTTATTTTTTTCGGCAAACTTATCTATTAATTTTGCATTGTAGTTTTGTGGCAATAAATTTTCGGGTTTCTTTATTTTCTCGTCAAATGCAACAAATCTCTCTCACTCTATAGTTATACAGTTCGCATTTTTTCACCACGATAATCTGCAAACAGCATACATGGCAAACAATACTAATCATTATTCTCGTTCTCGTTACAACCATAAATCCAATTATTTCTTAAATATATGTTTGTTAAATTGTCTTTTTATATGGTTTACCGTGACATTTACCCGAAATTGCTATGTTTAGTTCAGGTTTTGAACGACTTTTTTGTTTAATTGCCAATTTAAATATACTTGAAAATCAAAATTAATATAAAGTAAATTTTATTTTAAATACCGGTATTCTTACCGTTGTATGATAATCAATTTTAACAACTAAGAAGTAAGCATGAACTGCGCCAGATACCTGCTTTTGAGATGCAGTTTTTGCAGCTCGTATCGAGCCTACCATTGTAGATGTCGATAGTAGGCCGCCCGTGTACTTAACCGGACCTAACCTTACCTTAAATTTTAAAAAATATATGTTATTCCCTAAGTTTCTCTTCTTTGTTTTTCTAACAACTTTTTGTATTGAACCCAGATGAACGATTTTTCTTTCTGATATTTTAATACTAACATTTATTTATGCAATGAACTTTTATTTACTTACATAATTTAAAATTACAAATTTAAATTGAATGAATGAAGAATCATCTATATATGACAACAAAGATAAGTGCGTTTATAATATGAACCACGCTAAACTAAAGAAATTACTTCGAATCTTACAAAACTGTGTACCTTAACTGAAAAGTTGTTTGGCAAAAGACTGGATTTAGAATGAAATCACAGATTAAGGACGATATATTCCCACTTCCACTAGACTTTCTGTATAACGCAAGTGCTAAAGCTATTACAAAGAAAATTGTTACCGGTCATACTGCAAATTTTAATATGATCGCGGATCGCCAATTAATCGTTAATAAAGGACAGCGGTATGGCGGCTCACTTGGTAAGCGAGCACCAATTCGCTGAGCGGAGTGTGACTTGTGGAGTTCAAATCTCAGTGACAAGAAACATTTAACCAAAAATAAAATCATAATAATAATAATGTCTTTATTTCTGCAGACATGTACAATCACACATAGAAAAAGTAAAAAAAATAGTAAAAATAATACAATAAAATGCGGGGAATTGTTTATGTATAAAAGTTTGAGATTGTTGAGAGTCACCAACCTTGATTCGCCAGATATGACAGGAGCAGAGGTTATTTTGTTTTGAGATCTAAATATTTATTGAGTAGAAATTATTTTCTGGCAAGAAAACTTTTAAATTATTTTTAAAATTTGAAAAAGTTCCTAGTTCGGAAATATGAGTCGGTAGAGCATTAAATATCTTTAGGCCCAAATATCTTTAGTCCCATAATATCGCTTTGTTCGATTAATTCGGAACTCACTAAGCAGTAGTTCCTTTGTAATTTTAATAGACTCTGGTCTGTTGGACAGTGAAAATTAAATAAAAAAATAAATTAAGTAATTGGCCGCCCGCGTGTCTTGTACGCCTTACACAATTGATAGGCGCGGTCCTGTCTACAGCACTTAAGGACAAGCCGCTACTGCATCAAGTACTAAAGTACTTGTTTCGTAAAAAGTTGTTCTTGTTTTACAATGGTGTCACAGAATAGGTTTATACAGAAGCGACAGTAAGACGAAAATTAAAGAAAGATGGGGAAAGCCAACAAATTTAAAGGGTTCATTATTTAAAATCGGAAAGTTTCGTCACATCTTAGGGAGAAATAGGGGAAGTCAACAAATTTAAAGGTCTAAACAATGCTTCAAGGTCGTAGAACTGAATAGGGTAACATGAAAGATACCCACACGGAGTGTCGTTTCTGTATGTAACTATTCTGTGATCAAGTACTAAAGTACTTGTTTTATAAAAAGTTGTTCTTGTTTAATCAAATTGTATACGAATTGTCTCCTAATGATGGGTATTTTGTTGCAGAGGTGACGGAGCTAGGCCACAAAATGGCATGCCCGCGCTCGACCGGTTGCGGCCGCTTCCTCAGCAAGATCCTCTTCGTGCTGCTGGTGATCTTTGCGGCCACCTTCACCGTGCTGCAGCTGCGAGGCTACCCTCTGCGGGTGTCTGTTCCCCCTCTCAGCGGTCGCCTGCTTCTACAAAAACGACTGGATCCCCTTACACGTCATCCTGACTCCACCACCGAGACCTTGGACCTAGAGCCCGATGTGGACCGCTCCCCGTCGCTCTCGGAGGACATGCTACTCGAAGAAGTGCAGAACAGAATGCCTAGTTTGCCTATCGTTTACTGGAACAAGAATAAGCACAAACCTATGTATATTAACTCAACTTGTGCCAAATTTCCAAGTGTGTTTGAGTTGGAGTTTAATAATATTTATTGGCAAACTCTAAAAACTACAAATGGTACTTTTCAACTATATGGCGCTTATTACGATATTAGGAAACAGAATAGAATGGGTGCAACAATTAGAATATTAGGTATGATAGATAGAATTGAACCAACGGTAGTTACACATTGTCAAATTTGGTACGACGGTAAAAGAAATCCGTTAATAGTAAAATCTTTTGAATATAAATACATTTGGTATAAAAAATGGGGCAATTACAAGCAAGGAATATACCAGCCATATTTAATTGCATGTCCCATTCCAGAAGCGTACAGAACTGTAGCACCAAGCTCTGTATCTCTCGTTGAAAAACCTTGCGATAACACTACTAACAACTTGCGAGTCATTTTTGATAAACCCGAAGAGAAAAAAGACTTTGCAGTTTGTGTAAAAGGCTTAGATTTTTTGCACGAAGATTTGTCTGTACGTCTAGTTGAATGGATAGAACTTCTAGGTCTATTAGGAGCAGACAAAGTATTCTTTTATGAGTTACAGGTTCATCCAAATATCAGCAAAGTTTTAAAACATTATGAAGGCACTGGGCAAATACAAGTCACACCTATTTCTTTAGCAGGTGGTCAACCAAACATCCCAGCCTTTCAACATTTATATTTAACCAAAAAAACTAATCACAAACGACAAAATGAATTAATACCTTACAATGATTGTTTCTATAAACACATGTACCAATATAAATACATCGCATTGTTAGATATAGATGAAGTAATCATGCCGATAAATGGTCAAAACTGGAAGGATTTAATGGACACAGTTTTGCCCAAAGCTTTGAAAATAAAAACCGAAGAAAGAGCGTCATATAATGTGAGAAATGTATATTTCCTCGACGACCTTGTTCATTCTCATGGCTGGATAAAAGACATCCCTAAATACATGCACATGTTACAACACGTCTACCGTGCTAAAAACTTCACAAAACCAAATCAATATGTCAAGTGTTTCCACAACACCGAAAGAGTTCTAACCTTGCACAACCACTTCCCTCTGAGCTGCCTTTCCGGGAGTTGTACATCATACCCCATCGAAACTACAGACGCTCAGCTACAGCACTACAGAGCAGATTGCGTGAAAACACTGAAAAAATCTTGCGAAATGTTCAAAAGTAACAGTGTGATGGACACCACAATCTGGAGATACAAAGATCAGCTAGTAAACAGAGTAACCCGAACGCTGAAAACTCTAGGGTTCTTTTCTGAGAATGGTGGGAGATAAAGGTTGCCAAAATTGTTAATAACTGTGATATATACTAATGAACTGCTGATAAAGACATTTAGAATCAATGCAGCATCTTTGGCAAAATGTGTGTGACTGAATTGTTGTTCCTTTTGAATGAAACTTTGTGTGATCACGAATCACAGTTTTTATTATAAGTAAGAGCTTTTTAATGTGATATGTCGTGTTCTGTAAATGTGCAGAATTCTAGAATTAAGACTTAAATAATTAAATTGCTCAATAATTTTTTAAATGGTGCTGTTTTACACCATGAAAAAATTAGTGCCTTTATATCAAAAATATTTTAGATTTACTTTGTCGTATCGTAAATCTTATTTATTGTTCATTGTATAAACATCATTCTGTAAATCAGTAGAGGTAGTTTTGTTAACAGGTATGCTTACTTATTGTATTTGCAATTCGATGTACAGTTTTGCTTATTTTACTTCATTTACAGACTGAATCATTTATAAGAACTGAAATTATTTTCTATTCTTAAATCTATTTGTTTGGAATTAGGGTCCAAAAGTCCATTCGATATTAAGAAATTTGTATATATTGAGATTATATACCAGTACATATATTTTCCTACGAACTGTTTATGTTCAGTATATGTAGAATATAAATTTATTACATTTGTTGTATATCGTTTGATTAGTATTTCAATAAAATTATTTAATGAAATGTATTCCTTCCTATGTATAGTTAAGGTTAAAATTTGCTATTATAATAACATTATTTTACAGAAAGTGAAATTACGAACATTAATTCACACCTGGCAGGTAGGCAACCAGTTCTATACATGTATACTGCAAAAATATATTTTTCCTACGACCACTGTTAAAAATAGTATTTTTAACTGTTGCTTAGCAAGTTAAAAATAACAGTTTATAACACAGTAAATACTTTTAAAACGTTGCCATTGACAACGTGTTAAAAGTAAAAAACAAATTTACTTTTAACACGTCTTATGTTCAGTTGTTCATAACAAATACATCATGACCTGTCATAAATGTCATTCTAATGCTTAGTTTTTATTTACTAATAGGTACATAACTGTGGTCGTAGGAAAAATAGTGTATGATATTTGTGTTAAAAGTGATTTTATTTCGTTCGTGGGGTTTGTTAAACTCGGCTTCGCCTCGTTTCAAACTTCCCCACTCACTCATAAAATGTCACTTTTAACACTTATATCATAAATAACTATTAAGAACCACATAAATTAAACGAAAAATAGATTATCATCCCCTAAGTATCATAAATAATAATTTACTTAAATGAACGGTAAGTAAATTCATATTTCGTACAAATACACAAAAATTATTTAGTACATTAATTTATTGCTATTAAAATTAAATGACACCAAATGACAAGATTAAAAAATAGTAAAATTGAACGAAAAATTCTAATGCTGTTGCTAAAATTGAAATTAATGAACGAATTTTGAATTTCGAATTTTGTTTTCGATTGTATTTGAATAATAAAAAGTATTCTTGTAATTTTATAATTAGAAAAAAATATTTTCTATTTCAATATTTTTTTCTATTTTTTATTATCTGTTTCCTTTTTAATTTCAAATTTTAACGTGAATTTGAATTTTCCGAATTTTTAGTTATTTTTTCAATGAAATTTCGAATTAATTATTTTCGAAAATCGATAGCACTAGAAAATACAATGGAAACGGATTTTCGGTGTTCACGATTGAATTTTAATATACCTAATATTAGATACTTTTTTGCTGATTTTGTGAGAAATTTAATTTTGATCATACAAAAGGTATACCGACAGTCAAATTTTTTGAGTATAGTATAAGCATTACGAACGGTAAAGGAACTGGCTGACTATTTAAAATTTCTTTGGGAGCAAAACTTCTTATAATGATTTAAATCAAAACATAAAATTGCAAAAAAGTACTAGAAATAAATGAAAGTAAATTAAAAATTATTTTATCTTCTTTACTTTTCTACATAAATATTTATGTCCGTAGTCTACGTTAACAAGTTAGAGTAAATTATATGAACACAATCTTTAAAATAATAACAATAGAGGATTTTATTACTAATGTAAATAAATAAAATATTGCTCTAAGGAAAATGTCTCCTGGGGGGATGATTGCTGTAACTTTAATTGAGTTGTATTCCTAAGTAAATTAAATATAGCTCTAGAAATTGCTTTGGTTTCAGGAGTTCAAGAATCAACACATTCTGAAGTACTTGATCTAATTTTAAACTATTGAAACCACAGCACCAGAACATCAGTGCTTTAGAATGCCCTCTAGTTTAAGCAGGGCAAGGATTAGAACATTCTGTATATTTACTTTGATTTTTGGTCGACTGAAACCAGAACACAATACAGAGCTTTATTGCTCCAGAATGTGCTATGGTTTCAGTAGACCTAGAAATAAATCAAACACTTTAGAATGCTCCAATTCTTGAACCCATTAAAACCAGAGCACAATCCAGAGAAGCCAAATCTGCTCCAGAATTTGTTCTGGTTGCAGCAGTTCTAAAATTAGTGCAAAAATAATACGTGCTTTAATTCCTGATCCACTGAAACTAAAGCACAATCCAGAGCAGCTAAATCTGCTCCAGAATGAGTTCTGAGACTTACATTAGAGCAATCACTTCTGAGTACTCTAATTCTTGACCCACTGAAATCAGAGCACAAACCAGAGTAGCCAAATCTGCTCCAGAATATACTCTTGTTATAGCAGATCTAAAATTAGAGCAAACACTTCTTTGTGCTCTAACTCCTTACCCACTAAAACCAGAGCACAATTTACAGCAGCTAAATCTGCTCCAGAATCTGCTCTGTTTTCAGCAGGCCAAGAATTAGAGCACACCCTGAAGCGTGCTCCAATTTCCCACCAGCTAAACTAGATCACCTTCAGAGTACAAGATGTCCTGGAAGGCTGTCTAGGCAGACCACCAGGCTGGGAAGAGACTTGGAGACCTGCTGCTTCCTGGACGCCTCGCAGAGAGGAACTGAGTGCTAACATCTCAGGATCAGGATCTCCGACATATTCTGAGACGCGCATTATTACCGGTTACATAGATTCTTATTGGCTGATATTCAATCTTTAATTGTTGCTGGTATTCACTGGTAATATTATAAGGGCCTATTTTAGGATAGTAGTCAGTTAAGAAATAAAAGGAGGTACAATAATTGTAAAATAATAACAATTCAGGGATTTATTTCTGATGGAAAAAATGCTGCGCCAAGGAAAATATTTCCTTGGGGGAATTGCACCTACGAAAACTTTCTTTGGGGGCATGGGCATCGATGCCCTTATATAGTCGACGCCCATGCCTCAGACAATAATAATTTGTTTATGAATTTACTATTATAGTACTCAGCTTGTCACATTGAATCTTTTGATGTGTAATTTGTTAAAATTAAATGGAAGTTTAGCAAAACAATTTCATCAGAAAATTTTCCGTAATATATAGTAATAAAATATACAATTTATTACTTATATAAGACATTAATTGATAATGAATTTACTTCTATAATACTCTACATGTCAAGCAGATGTAATGAATAAATTGTTCAATTTTCATAAAAACTTACTACGGAAAATTGTGTTAGAATACATTCCATATGTTCTGTGAATAATGCTTAAAATGCCAATAAATTAAATTTGCCTCTATTTTTGCGAATTACGCAAGAACGGAGTCCACAAGTTTCACGGTTGAAGGATATATTTGATAGAAATTTGAGAGCTCCAAGAGGTTTATAATAAGGGAGTTATTATACATAAAATATTTAAATCGTTGATTTCGTAAGAATGATTGCATATGGAACCAGACTCGGACTATACGACATCAAATTAATAGAAAAAAACTAAAATAACACCCACTTAATAGGAACATCCCGACCTATTAAAATTAAATAATCTGTATAAAATAAAATGTAGGAATACATACATATTGCTCTGTACAATATGGTAACTTAGTTATTAACCGGAAAGATTTTAATTACAAAAATTATTTTCCCCTGTTAATTGACTATGACAACACTTCTCTCTGGAATACATGGTATATATGAGCACTCTTATATTACGAAGGTGAATTTTTGGTTTTACACCATTAATTTGTAAATTCCGAATCTGGTACCGTAAAATGGGGAGAAGTTGACCCCTGGGGTTAACTTGACCGAAAAGTTGGAAAATGTTTTAGGATTTCATAATTCTTACAATAATTTTTATAAAACAAATTTAATTATGAAATTCTGTAAAGAACACTATATTCATTCATAAAATATAAATAAATGTAAAATATAGTATTACTGCTAATGAGAATAAAAATTTTAATTTGCAGCCATATATCCACACTAAAAAATCCTTTTAAACATTCATATGTAAAACATTGACATTAAATTGTTATGTTGAAATTATAAGATTTTTTGGATAAAACATTCAATTAAGATTAAAACTACGATATCATGTATTAAATAAACTGCTTCACTTCTCATAATTTGAGGAATTTGTTAAATTACGCACTTTTTAAAATAATTTGGGGTGAAATTGACCTAGTGGGTGAAGTTGACCATTGCAAGTTTAAACCTGCAATATCTTGCTTTATAAGTTAAGAAGACAAATTCATTCAGTTTAGTAGACAATTGTGCAGCAGAAGGACGTTATTTTCACTATGCCACGGGTGTACAAACATAAAGAGGGCACTAAACGCCTTAAACAATATAGTGAAGAAACGCTAGATAAATGTTTAACTGAAGTGTTAGACGGAAAAATAAAAAATAAAAAAAGTACAGCATTCCGAAAGGTACACTTATAAATAGTGTGCACGGGCGTCATATTAAAAAACATGGTGGTCAAACTGTTTTTTCAAAAAGTGAGGAAGATGACTTTGTCGAGGGGTTAATAACTTGTGCAAAGTGGGGGATCAGCGAAATCCTAAAAAACACGACACTACAACGAAAAGAAGAAAACTTAATGTTGTACCGGGTAGATCTGTAGCATTTGAGGACACTCCAGAAAAAAATGACGACGGAAGATATTTACCTTCAACAAGCGGTGTTCAGGCAGTGAGAAGAAAAATTACCGAAGAAGCTGATGAGACTTCTGATACAGATACAAGTGACGAAACCGACCAAGAAGAAGTTGTTTTGCAAATAGTTGGGTAGTAGTGGAATATCAGACGAAGAAAACAATAAGACATTTTATTGGTAAAGTTATATCAATGAATGGAGAAGAAGCAACAGTGAATTTTCTTAAGGCAAAATCTGACGGTTTTATATGGCCTGAAATTGAAGACCATGATACATTTCCAACAACAAACATAAAAAAGTACTTAAATGAGCCAACTGTAGGACGTAGAGGTGAACTTTATTTTGATGATACGTTAAATTTTAATTTTAAGTAAATTTATATAATTCTGTACTCACTTAACATGATCATTCTATGTTAACTTGTTTTGTTTTGAAAAATTTCAATTTTTTTTTCTGTACAGTTTTAAATAAAGGAATAAGGTAAATAAATTACGGTCATTTTCGCCCCATACATTTCTATATTCCATTTTACAATGCAAAGAATAGTAGTGGTCAAATTCACCCCGTTCGGGGTGAAGTTGACTAATGCAACATTTTATTTTTTTTAAATTAAATGGTGCTGTGTAGTGACAATTTGAAACATAGAATTTAAAGAACTATTTCATACCCACGCCCTGATCTCCTTTATTTCCTCTAAATACTATAATATATAACGAATTTCAACTTCACCCCATTTTACGGTACCCAAATTTCAATATGATCTACAGTTAGGGGCTCTCAATTTTTTATCCAATGCGTCCCTATCCTAATAAATTAGACCAAATATAAGCCGTATCGGTTACAAAAAATGTTTTTTGCACATCCGGGCGTAAAAGTCGGACAAATAACATTGTTTTAAGGGCGAAATGACACTCTTTTTCGCCCGAGGGCGAAATAGTAGTCATTTTCGCCCTAAAACTTTTCGTGCCCAGTTAAAATAATTACATCTATGATTAATTAATTTTTATTAATATTTAAAGTAATATTACAGTTTATACAATTTTCTATTTTGATTCCTTCAGTAGAGAGCATATTTGTTGCATTACTGGCACTGGTACTTGGTTTAGAGACACCACCAACCAAAATTTTCTTGGCGATTTCAATTCTGTTAGATTCCGAATCATCAACGTAAGACTCCGCGACCTTGGAAGACTTCCAGCCTCCTAATCGCTTGAGAGAAAGAGTATCTCTATTTTTTTCCTACTGGTTGGGTCGAACACTTTCCTTTCCTATAACACAGGAAGAAGCGCTTGTGTGTACAATGATTCGGGCGTAAAATTGCATATTTTCTAAATATCTCTACAAAATTTAGCGAAAGCTCTTCATCATTTAATACAGTAAATTTTCTTTCAACATTAGTTTTAGATTCTCTTATTCTTATAATTAAAACAGATCCTACATCACTTATATCATCAGTTAATAGCATACATAATTCCTCTCTCCGACATGCTCCTGCTATACCTAGTATTAATGTTACCCATTAAAATGAAAATGATTAGTGGATTTATTTTATTAGAAAACAATTTTTACCTTCATCATTAGGTAGTCTTCGTCAGGAGCTTCTGTAATAAATTTTATTATGTTTTCTCTTGAAAGAACTTTGGATTTCTTTGGCTTAAAACCATCAGAAGTTCTTTTTAAGAAGGCAATAAGTTTCGGAAATGTATTAATTTTAATATTCTTATTAATAGCGAGACTTGTTCTTATCATTGAATAATGAGACCACAGAGTAGAAGGTTTGCAGGAACTTGATTTTTGACTAAAATAAGCCAAAAGTACCGTTTCTGAGAAATCTCTAACTTGGTTTATTTCGCACCATTTCATAAATTCACTATAAGCCTTTTCATACAAAAGCCGTGATTTCTGCGGCAGCAAATTTCGTGATGCATTCTCTGCCGCTAGTTTAATTGCATCTGAGAGTTCATTTTTTGTACTATTTTCACCCATTTTTATAATAAATTTTTGACGTGTCATCGCTTTTTTGCTACTTTGTTTACTTACTACTTGCTTGTTTTCATTGTTATCCATGACAACGTACATATGTCAAATAGACTACTAGGATCTGAATTTGATTTGAACATCGTTTTATTTTGATCGCGGTGATGAAGTAATACTACTTCGGATGTGCAAAAAATATTGTATGTATTACGAGCGAAATATATTTTGGCCCTAGGTGCATTGTAACCCTCCGCTGCGCGTCGGGCTTCAATTTTGCACCGCGGGCCAAAATCTATATCATTTCGCCCTTAATACATAAATAGCTATTGTTACTATGACTATAGTTTAAGGCAGTGGCGATGTGATGTACAATATCATTACAATATAATACATACAGCACTATTTGCAATATACAATGTGTACAACGAAACGCGGAACATTAGATTTTAACATGAGATTTCAAAAAATTACAGATACTTTTTCTATTGAGTAAAAAACTGCAAGAATAACTCTACATCAGATAAGATTATAATTGATGCAATAACACGTCTGCAGGTGAAAATCAAAAAGTCATCAAAATAAAAGAAAACATCTATGTGACAGTTTATTATTGTTTTCATGTCATTATTGGTAATGTAATTTGATATTAATTTCTAATTTTTGTTATAGTCCAAAATTAAATTGAAATGGATGTTTCAACCGTAAATATAATAAAAAATTATTTGATGTACTTATCATATTTCTATTTAATACTTATCTAAAGTTCACAATTTTTTATACTGCTATATTATTTAAGGAAAAGGTTTTAAATTGAACTTAAATAATATTAAAATACAGACCATAAGAATTATAATCATACATAATAATAAAAGCCATGAATTTATTGGAAAAATAATAGTTGTTGCCAGTTGTTGCGTAGTAACAGACATACGAATGTCAAAAATGACATTTAGATCAGACAGCTAATTAGCATTTACTCTTATTTTTTTACCTGTTTAATACTTACCGTTATTAAAGTATAATGGTTGTTCTGAAATATTAAAATCACGTGTTTAAATAAATTCTATTATAAATTCAACTATTTTTATTGATATAGTTTATGTATTACAAGAAATATAAATAAAAATAATGATCACAATACATATTAGACTACATTAAAATATTAATGTTCTATTTAAATTATATTTATTTACACTAAACATTTACAAAGAAATCAACAGTATATTAGATAATATTTGATTTATAAGTCTAACTTATCTATAATACAGGCACATTCACATGTTTAAGTAAGTAAACAGTTCTTATCTATAAACACTTGCCTTAATATTAAAAATTCGAATTTTGTATGTCATCTTAATAAAAATACGTTAATAAAGTCGTTATAAAGTGTAAAAATATTATTTTGTATATCAGAAACTCGAAGTCAAGTGTTTAAGACTTGAAGTGTTATTCTAGAATAAAATTGATGAAGAAAGTGATGATATATTCACTGGTACGGTGTGCGAGGATTCACATTGATCATTTCGGTTGTGCTGCAACAAATAGAACATAACATTACCTTCAGATCATCAGACATCATATGTTGCGTATATGTAAAGGGATGATTATGTTAAATGACAACATTTAAATAATTTCTAAACTTTTATAGGTACATCATTATAATATTTCAATTCGTTGTTGTTAAAACCATAACATCAATGTCTAAAGTATGTATGATACACTTGATCCAATTTAAAAAACGGCAGACGTAGTGACCTCGCCAGCCAATTTAATTTGGGTGGGCACAGGCCGGTCCGACATATTTTAACGTGGACACTCAAACTATTAAAAACCCATATTTTTTTAATAAATAAATGTTATCAAACAAAAAAATTAAAGAAAATTACATTATATACAAACTCTGAATGCGGTTTTCTTTCACCTTTGGTTAAAAGTGTCTATTATCTTAATCATCGATTAAGAGAAAAATATCACATCGAAAAACTAACGTAAGTCGTCAAAAATATACGTTATATACTCAATGAGATATTTTTCTATTAACCGATGGTTAAGGTATCCCGTACAAAACTTTAAATTACATTGAATTTAGAATTATCCGTCTAGCATGCCTTGAAGCAAAGGTGTCTACTACTTTGTCTTAAGTTCAATTTTTTTCCAATTGCCTTTCAATATTTTTTATAACTAAATTTGCAAGTCTTTTATGGGTTATAGTATTTCTTAAATACGTCTTTATTATTCTTCAACAAGATGAGTTCTTTCGCGACCTGCCTTTGAAACTAGAATAATAATAATTATACATGATATATACTTCAGAAAAAGCGACTTTCTGTTTCTAATCAATTTTAAAAATGAATTAAGTTTTATATTTTTTAAATGTTTTTGGTAAACCTTGTAGCTCGTTTAGTATTTTTTTTTTATAAATCAGTTTTGTACTGTTCAGCCAAAGGTTTAATATTGTTATAGTTTAAATATGCTTTAAATTACGGGTGAAATGAACTTATACTAATTAAAATTTTTATTGTCACCAAATTTTTAATTTCAGTTATAAATAGGAATGGTAAATATGTAGGTACATTACTTCTATTGTAATTTCTATTTTTGAAATTTCCCATTTTTATTTAATTCAAAATTTTGTAATTGTCAGTTGGGTGGGCACAACTGCTTTCGTGACGGCCCTGTTCAGGCGTTAGACAAAAATGTTTCAAATAAAATTAGCTCAAAATTTCATCCTCTTTAAAATATTCTAATATAATTTTCCCCTAAAAATTAATACTTTTAATTCCTCGGAAGTTTATTTAAATAGTATGTTAGCCTCATAAAACTAGTATATGTATGCCAAATGTGAACCGGGTTTGCCACAAAACTGTTTTTGACATGAAAAATAAAAACAACAAGGTTTTAGCCCATGGTATTTTACAATTAATTAGTGAAGAAAAGTATATCATCTTTTGAAGTCAACCCTGAAACTAACGGACCTGATGTCCGTTTGTATCACAATTACCCCATTCTTATGTAATAAGCGTTTCCATGCGAATTAAATTTTAAGTAACACCCTACACGACCTTGTGTCGCCAAAACATAAATATAAGAGATTTATATGCAAAAAATAATGACAAATAGTGTAACCGTTTTTGTATCTGCTGGCATCATTTTATATCTCGCCAAAATGCATAATTTTAATACGATTCAAATGGAAATATTATTAAAAGTTATTCAAGATAAGATGACATAATAACACCGTAGAGCAAACTGATTTACTGCCGTTTTAAAATAGTTATTTGTGTATCAAGAGCGTAAAGTGAATCTTTATTGCTCATGCTCGTAAATTGAAACGCGAGCGTAGCGAGCGCTACAATCGAGCTAGAGCAATAAAGATACTTTACGCTAGAGATGCACACATAATTTTTCTACGACTTTACTAACGAAATAAAAAAATAATAATACCTATTTAGTAAGTTCAATTCAATATTAACTAATTTCCTGTTTTGTGTTACTGTAACCATGACGATATGAGTAAATAAATAATCTAAACGAGCAAATTAAGTACTTTACCGCTCGTTGCTTATGGAGACGCGCGGTAAAGTATTTATTTACTCGTTCCTCAGTAATCATTGACATTACGATGACAAAAGAGACCATAAATATCAACTTTTCATGGTGGTCGTAGAAAAAGATAATTATGACGTACAGAACAATTTTATAATATTATTCTCAAAGAAATTCAAATATAATTTAAATTCGCTGAACTCGTTTAATAAAATTTTTAAGTAAACTATATCATTATACAGGATGAATTCTATAACCAGGAAATAACGTGGGAAACAGTATTTTGCTGTTATCATCTGTCACGCTAAATATTTGCGGTTCAAGTTGAGAACACTATATCTATATCTGCTGGGAAATTAGTGAACTAAGGCGTGTCTTCACCATAGAGGTAATTAATATTACCTCTATGGTCGTCACAAATCATCTGTTATCCTGTTAGACGTTTAACAGTAGTGAAAATATTTTCTTAAAGAAGTAATTTTATATTCTTTTGCGTTAAGATATGTAGGTACTAATTTTGCTTTATAAAAAAATTATATATTGTATTCTTAATTTGTGGAATTTCTTTTCTGAAACCGAAGCAAAAGTACTATTTTCGCACACAAAATGCGCCGCGAAATTTGCATTTCCTTGATTACTAGATATTTATATAAAGCCTGATTTAATTACGAAATTTTATAGTTATTTACATAAGTCAGGAAAATTGTATTTTACGGTCAAGTCATGTATTTTTTTTTCTGAAATAATTTTAAATTTAATGTATATATTAGGGTGCTTCTTTCGTTTCTACATCGGTGATTAACACATCCTGAAAATTTTTCAAACTATTTAAAATGAATTTAAAAAATACCTTATTCTACCTTTAAAATTAAAAACTCAGTCACAGAAATGCAATTTTCGCACTTCATTTTAGGTAGTGTTGCTAGATCCCAGGTATACCAATTTTTCGGTAGATCAACCGAATTTTTATAAAATTTACCGAAATACCGAATTTTTATTAAAATTTATCTAATAATATAGGTAAAAATTATTTTTCGCAATATAATACATATTTATAGTGCAATATTTTATCTGCGAAATGATTCTTAAACGATTTTCTGATCCTACAATGAAATTATTATAGCAGTTTTTAGTTTACGATTTTTAACAAATCTTAATCAAAAAATATCGATTAAATCACCGAATATACATTCATTTTATAAAAATATTATCTATGTACTGACAACAATTTTTGGTTGTTTTATAAAAAGATCCAAAGCATTATTTGCTGAGAATTTATATCTTGGAGCTGTTGTATTAAAATCGTTAAATAAAATTTTGTACATGCAAAACTTAGTAAAGAACAAAAAACATATTTTCAACTACGATGTTAAAAATTTAGTATCGAAATTTGTTCTTTAATAATAAAAAGATTCTTCTTTTAAATTATTTTGGAAAATTTTAATTTTATTGGTACAGAAGTGGTTAACAATGGAAATATTATTTGTATAATAAAAATAGTTATGCTGTTTCTGAATTAGTAATAAAATTCAAGAATACTCTTTTATTATTGAGAAATTTTGACAGAAAGTAAAAAAAATTGAGTTGGGTGACGGAGCAAAACAATTTTCTCAAAGTATGTCTGCAATGGGGGTTTCCAAAATTTTTTGATTTTTTTATATGATAAACTTTAAAACAAAATATTGGGCCCATATTTTTTTATTTTTCCAAAAAGTTGATAGTATCCGAGAAAAAAATTAATAAAGTTTACGGACAATGGATGTGACGTCATTCCCCTGACTAGAAAAAGATAGTCCATGTGCGCTATGAGATAGAACTATAAGTAGCTAAAAAACTGAAGTGAAGTTAGGCTACGAGTACCGCTTAAATTCAAACATTGAATATAAACATAACCTGCTTTCGTGATTCATGCTTTCGATAGATGCATTTACCAGTTACCACGTGTGTGTATTCTCATATATTTTGAAATCCAGGCAGGATATAAATATCAGGTACTGAATTTATAATAATATTTAATGAAAAAAGAATGTACTTATACATAAAGTATTTTATTTTAGTTATGAATGAATATTATTTAGATTTTCTTGCTATCGCTGCTTTTATATTTGCAATTTTCTTTGTGGCTATTATTGTTAAGTATTGTTTTATACCTGTTGCACTGTCATTTTATCACATGAAGCTAGCTATCGGGGGCAGTGTTGCGAACCGGTGAAATTAAAACTTATATACTTATAGTTGGCAACACTGATCAGGGGAAAGACGTCACAAGGTCATTTAAATAAAATTTTAATTTCAATTTTTAAATAAAGTATTCAACAATTACATATTATTTTAGTTTTATTACAATATACTCACGACCAAAATTCATATGCAGAATATATATTTTAAAAAGGCGTTTTATTGGAAACCCCCATTAATTTAAGCTACCGAAATATACCGAAATTTTACGAATAATACTACCGAAAACAATAACTTGCCATTTGGCAACACTGATTTTAGACCCGAAAAGGGTACTTTCGCTCCGGTTTCAGAAATATGTATGTTTTATATTTATTGTAATCAAAGGTTTCAGAAAAAAAAATGAATCGCTAGAAAAATGTCTGTACTTGACCGGTCTCCTCGACAGTAATGTACCATTTATTATTACGCGTTGACGAGTAACATTCACTTAACAGTTGTCTGTAAATTTGAATTGCGAATAGTGGCGGTATAGTCAGTTAGATGATTTAATTTTGCATCTACTGGTACAAAATATTCTGTAATATGAATTTTTTTATTGGAATATTTGAAAGTTCCCTTTTATCTTTAAATAAAATAATTTTTTCAAGCAAAAAGTTCCAAAGCCGATTGGATATGTTGGTGGCCTTGTAAAAATAATTATTTATGTAATTCGGTTTCGGGACCGAAACGATTCTGTTTTTTTTTAAAGAAAGTCTAATAGATTTTATCTTAAAATGAATTTATTATTAGAAGTTATTTATTATCAAGAGAAAAATGAAAGAGAAATTAAACAATTATTTTTGCTGACATTTATACCGATTGTCCATGTCCATGTTCACTTCATTCGCAAATTTAATTTTTTTTTTGTTTGTGTAAACGTAGATCATTTCATTGATTGAAAAATATTTCTCAATCAACGATCATATTCACCTCAATTACAATCATTTAATTTGAGTTATTTTTACCCAATTAATTTTTTATAATTAAAGAAATGATTTGATTTTTTATTGATTTTGTAATAATCAAATGCAATTATTGGTGCAACAAAATTTTGATTACTATAACTGATTTTGACACGATGTGGAATTAACATAAAATATTATTTTTTTTGTTGTAATCCTGTAACCAATTTTTTTTTAAATAAATTTTACAAGAGTCTCGATTAGTAGAATGTACTAGCAATTTACATTTTTAATAATAATAAAATAAGCAAAGTTTTCTCCAAAAATAAATTTGTTAATATGAGATACTGTTATCTCGCCGAACTATTCAAAATGGTGATAGATTATAGATTGTATATTATTTTGTTACCAGACGCATTAGTTAATTTTAAAACTTTAGTTCAATAAGTTTTCTTTAACTGTGAATTTGGGAATTATTTTTAAGTACATTGTATATAGGTTGAAACCCTTACTGGAAAGAGAAGCTATATTTTTGTCCTTCGGTGCGGGCTACTAGACACTTACATAGTATTTCATTCACATTCATACTATCAAAATTACTTGTTCCTTGGATACTTAGCAGTGGGAGTTTCTCATTAGACACCAATTGGAATCATTGTTCTTATACATTTTTGACATTTAAAAGAATATACACCTATGCGAACAAATTTTCAAGCTGAACAATTAGATATTGATTCTGTATTTTTATATATAACACGTTACTTCATATAAGGTTATTACTGATCTTGTAGATTTTGAAGCTTTCTGCTAAATAGAGATATACACATATCTGTTTTATAAAATTATAATTTATGCATACGAGAGTAGAAAAAACAAAAATATTTTAGTAGTTAGCTAATATCAAACATTTAGCAATATATATTGCTTCTATAGTCTATACTAATATGTAGATACATGAGAAGAAATTAACTTAGTGGTTAAAAAACAGAAATATAGGTGACAGGCCGCACAATAGCAAGTTGGCGGGGGAATTAGGAGAATTCAATCATTTTTTATTGTTGGCCGTATGCATTTAAAAGTGTAAAGTGTTTTATACGGAAATATTAGAGTTAGGTAATATTTTTGAATACATTGCTTCTGCACGTCCTATAAAGAAAGGTGAAACTGAAGATCTCATATGATTGAAATTATATTAAATGGAAAGCAAAATGCAGCTGTAGAGCAGGATTAAGAGGCAAATGCAAACATATTGTTGTATTTTTGTCGAATATAAGTAGGTTAATAAAAATCAAAACTACATATATAATTTTACAACAAAAATTATCATTATTACTATAATATTAGTTGAATTTTTTATGGGTTTGTGTATTAGTTTTTAAATATCGCTTTGTAGAATAATGACGAACTGAAATCAATGAGGTTTAGCAATATGTATTTATTTTAAATACTACTGATAAGTTACTCGGGTGAAAATCATTTGCAAAAAGTGATCGGAATAGATATACATTCTTTTAGTTACTGGATTGTCAATCTGAAATGCAATTGCATATTTTTTTGATAATAATCACTAATAATTTACACATTCTGATAAGATATATGTGTAGAATTTTCCTGTTACTATTTTTTGCTCTAAATTTATTTCAAAATTTAATTAATTAGACGTAGAGAATTAGCGTAAGACGCAGTACAGTATTAGTAACTTTATATATTTTGGTCCACTATTTCATGAATAACTTGTACATTCCCATATGTCCAATATTGAATTTATTTTTTCAAAGTTTTGCATCAAATTTAAATTAAAAAGTAATAAAGTACACATCAAAAGATTCAGCGTGAGTTTAAGACAGCATACAGGAAAAGTAAATTCGTAACATATTTTCTACGACGTTTCCTTTTAGATAATATTAAATAAATAAAATATTTTTCTCTATATTAGATTCAAATACTATAATTTAAAAAACACAATTTTGAAACAACAAAAGAAAAGAAACATAATTTATTTCCAAAATTAATTACAATGACAATGAACACAAACTGTCGGGGGAGGTTTTTCCACTGACCTGCGACTACATTTAATGTGGATAAACAGCAGTGCAATTCCTAACAGCAGACAGACGCATCCCACCACAATGTATGCGATACCTAGGAACGGATTCTTCCCTCCGAGAAGCGATGTTGTGGAGAGAATCATTCTCTTAGTTCCATCAAAAGCGCTGACGGAATATCCTTCAAGAAAAAACAGTAATTATTTATTCACATGTTTAATACAACAACTTACTGTAGTTCACTAAAAGTACATAATCTCCGCTCATCAATCCATCGCTGTATCCTTGCTTCTCGTGATCAACTCTCCTGTATAGTTTCCTAAACGTAGGCAAGGCAGCAGTTCGCATCCAGACAATAAGATCCTCATTTTGAAATCCGTTATTGCCAGGATTTTCAGGATCCAGCTCCCAGACATTCTTGCGCCAATCTTTCGGCTTGGCATAATCCTTAAACGCGTCTTTAAGTTGTTCCGCAACGGGAAGAGCTGTGTTGACGGGAGGGTTGCGGAATTTGATGTTTATATCCGACGGCCAAGCAATTCCCGTGCGCAAGAGAGGAACTTCGTTTTTGTGAGTCACGGAATACAGTTTTAATTCGTCTAAAAGAAAAAGGCATCGAAAAATGTAATAATCATGTAATATTAATAGGGTCCTGAACCATTGTCAAAATATTACCATTTAGTAGAGAAATATGAAAATATACAACAATTAATGAGTATTAGTGAAAATATTTCATTTAAATATTATTTCGTTCGCGAGCTATAAAAGATTATATTTTGTTGCGATGTCCTGTCGTGTCATCTATCTAGCAATTTCATTGATTGCCTGATTTTAAAGACAATCGTGCGACCTAATTTCTTAGAACTTGCGGAGGGAAGACATGCATGCGGCCCTCGATGCGGCCTGACAATGTCAAAATGTTACTGCATATACTTGTTTTTGTTACGAAAAATAAGTTTTATTTTTGCCTAATAAATTTTTCAGTCATATACATACAAATTTGTATATAAACATAATTTAGCTGTAGGAATATGAGAATATGCACTACCCTGCACAACTAACAGTTTGTTCATCACTGGCGAAGACAGATGACGTCACAGGCCTAAATTTTAACTTTAAAAATTTATATCTTGCTTACCACGACATACTTTTCAGTCGCGTTTTCACTACTATGCTTATCTCACTCTGATCTTTCAGACAAGAAAAAAATTTAAAATGGTTCAGGACCCCATTATTAACAAACAAATTATTTATAAATGACTAGAGAAGCCTTTTTTATTATCCTGCTAACAGTATTCTGTATGTTCAAATTTACCCTGTGGTGCACTCTTCATGTCAGCTAAAGTTCTCGCACGGTATACATAAATACATCACTAAAATATTGAAAAACCAGATTTAGCACAATAGTAATAAGCCGTGAGCGATACACAGTTGTCCGTTTTAAGAAGCTAACCATTGGAATCTCGAGAAACCATAAGAGATACAAAGTCGGATAAATTGGAATAAAATTTCCGTATTAGTTGGCCATTTGCCATTTTAATAGTGTATTTGTTTTCCCGAAAAAATGCATAGCTTACTAGATATGAGCAAAAAACTGATTTTGACCAATACTTATAACTTTCTTGGTTCAATTCATACAAGTTTCTAGTTTGCACATTCTACAGACACTTTTTTTACAAGGAAAAAACAGCAGTCCTCAAAATTTTTGTAGCTCCAATATCTATTTTTTCCTTATATCTAGTGAGCTATGCATTTTTCCAGGAAAAAAAAACATGACTAAAATGACCAACTAATGCGGCAACTTTGCCCCAATTTAACCGACTTCGTACCTTTTACGGTTCCCGACATCCCAGTGGTTAGCCTCTTAAAACGGATATCCTGTATAGGGTGATTCAAAAAGCTTGCTTACTGTTGGTAGCTTTTTTACTTGAAGAGATACGAGTTTGGACAAATGGGCAAAATTGTGTCATTTTAAATTAGAAAATTAATCAAGTTGACCAAAACAAAATTGTATCAGCATTATCATTTATAATAAAACAATCTGTATTTTAATTTTTAAACGTAACTAACTCATTTATTTGAAAAAAATGTAGATAAACAACTAACCTTATTGAAAAGATATATAAATGTATACTGTTTTTTGTAAATGGGAACAGGATCTCGAATATTTTTTGAAAAAAAGCTTGAATGATGTACAATTTATTTAAAATAATTGAAAATAGTTTAAAAGAAGAATAAATGTAAAAAAAATTAAAACATTTCAAATTCTTCAAAAGCAAGTAACATTAATAACAGTGAAAAAGTACTAATATTGTTTATAAAAAGAATTCATTCGTGCTTTAAATAATTATAAAATAATATTTGTATATTGCTTACCACTAAAAAGAGAATTGGCGATAGCTCCACAAGGTGCAATTTTTTTATCTTTTTCTGTTCCGTTGTTTGTAATAACATCAAACGGCATACAATCTGATGAAGGGGCAGTATCCAAATGCCCTAACAACTGATGATCATCCCTAGATTTCACGTATCTACGATGATTTTGATAATAATTGGACAACCCGTAATACATGTACACTTTTCCCTACAACACCTACACATAAAATTTTTCCTTATTTCAAATATTGTTACTAACATGAAAATCATTATCCAAAGTGAAAGAAATGCGACAGATGCATTCTTCACTTGCATTCTTTTCGATAATACTCGAACAAGTAACAGACGAGCCAGTAAAATCATCCAACCAGTTATTTATATCATATTTCGTACAGTTCGTGTAATCTACTGTTTTTTCATTGACTTCGTCTGAGAAATACAGTAGGCCAATACCTACTGGAATAAATGCTATACCTATCACGAAAAATGTTGGTAGGACAGTACCCGCTGTTAAAATAGGCTGCCATGCAGGTAGCCTCTGTTGTTTAAAAGCACTATCTATAAAAAAACATTGTTGTATTTACTTAATACTATATGTTGTTTACAAAATTTTTAGCTGATAAATCAACAATTACATATTTCATAATAATGTCTAGCTTGCAATTTACATAGATTTACAACAATAAAATGTAATAAAACCTACATGAGCAATCAAATTAAATCTACATGTAAATGTTCTTAGCAAATTAACATCTGATAAGATTGTTATCAAGGTAACATCCTCATAAGACACTCCCTGACATTTCGCTGACATTTATTCATTATAAGTGCCAAAAAACTAGGCCAAATTATTCGCGTGATCAATAAAGAGACGATAAAAGCACATTTCCTTGTAATCAATATGAAACTAATATGTATAACAATCAGCAAATACGTAAACAAACATAAAACAACACTTACCTGATGGCTTTTTGGTTTTTGTAACGTGTTCTGTTGAATCTGAAGCCATATTTTGAAAGAAATGTATATGTATTTATGAATTTATAACACCATTGCACTAAACGTCAACTCGCTGTCAGATAGGTGATGGTCTGTGCTGTCAGATCAGAATGTCACAATATAGACAGAAGTTAGTTGCAGTTCAGTCAATGTTGCCAAACATTAAAATCTAAATTTAACTACGCACGACAGTGATTCAAACTTTTAAAAATATAATTATATTAGTTCGATAGATTTTATAGCGAATATCACTATAAGTTCTATGATTTTTTTCACTACTAGCTTAAACACCACTATTATTTACCTATATTTGAAAGGAGAAATTGTTTTTTACTATCACTATTTGGTAACCATGGTAACCATGGTCAATAATGCAAACTATCACTTTTCAAAGAAACTGAAGCTTGCAAAGCCAAATATTATTTGCCTCATTAAGCTCAAGAAAAATTTAAACTTTGGATTCACAATTAAAATTTATCGTC
Source organism: Stenolophus ochropezus (assembly GCA_035578165.1). Taxonomy (NCBI): domain Eukaryota; kingdom Metazoa; phylum Arthropoda; class Insecta; order Coleoptera; family Carabidae; genus Stenolophus; species Stenolophus ochropezus. Next base: position 47,898,849 of record JAQOWZ010000002.1, on the reverse strand, counting down.
TAATTTAAATAAGTTAAATCAAACAAAAACAAATGCAGCCTACTTTATTTTTGTAAATATTAGGTAATAAGTCGTCAAAATTTTTGTTATAATAGTATATTGTGTTATTAAGAGTAAAAGTGATACTTTGTGTGGCGAGCATGGAAGTTTGCACGACGAGCGAAGCGAGTCGGACAATTGCATGCGAGGCACACAAAGACACTTTTACTCTGAATTTTATAAAAGGATTTTAAAAAAGTTAGTTCGCCTTTAAATATTGTATATTTGTTATTACAGTACACTTTATACAAGGAATATGATTAGTGATGTGCAAATTTCAGAATCTTATTTGGAAAAATAGTTGGAAATGCTCCTTTCTTCAACCGTGGAATTCGATAGGGAACCTGTGTTTAAAAATTTATTTATCAATTGTTTTAATCAGCAACTCTGTGTATATTGCTTATCATTTGTATATCAACATGTAAATGAAGTTCCGATTAATTAAATTATTTAATTTAAAACAATTTGTCCAATAATTAAATATCTTACCTTTGTAAGTCCATCTGCAGAAACCCATTCCCTAACAATATTGTCTTGTGTGAAGTGTCTTTCACAAACAACATCTTTTAAACTCAATTTACGGTCACTTCTAGGGATTGATTTGTTCCAAATGTCAATCATATCAATTGGAGCTTTGAAAACACTATATTTTTCAGTGCAGCTGTCATAACCAGATTTGCAGTTGGGTACAAAACATCTCCCAGGCATTTCGATATAATTATATATCTACCTGTAAATTAATAATATGTATTTCCAGTCTCACTTTAACATTTAGTAGACACAAACCTAAATAATTGCAAAAGAATTACAGCATAAAGCACTAACAACGATGTACCAAAACGGACCACTACGGACTTAATACTCCGCCATCTTGAATATCTCTTCTCGCCCCTCAACTCCACATCAGAGATATAAATCTCTGCTCCACATACTCGACGCGCTCAGCTGACACATTTTTACCTGACCGGCAATGGGAGTTGTAGGCGCCTGCTTCTTATTGGCTGATTCTACATACGGCGGCGACAATATTATACGGCGGCTAGAATAAAATAGCTATTTATGTATTAAGGGCGAAATGATATAGATTTTGGCCCGCGGTGCAAAATTGAAGCCCGACGCGCAGCGGAGGGTTACAATGCACCTAGGGCCAAAATATATTTCGCTCGTAATACATACAATATTTTTTGCACATCCGAAGTAGTATTACTTCATCACCGCGATCAAAGTAAAACGATGTTCAAATCAAATTCAGATCATAGTAGTCTATTTGACATATGTACGTTGTCATGGATAACAATGAAAACAAGCAAGTAGTAAGTAAACAAAGTAGCAAAAAAGCGGTGACACGTCAAAAATTTATTATAAAAATGGGTGAAACTGGGCACGAAAAGTTCTAGGGCGAAAATGACTACTTTTTCGCCCTCGAGCGAAAAAGAGTGTCATTTCGCCCTTAAAACAATGTTATTTGTCCGACTTTTACGCCCGGATGTGCAAAAAATTATATTACGGAGGCATAGAAATTAAACTTCAACCTTGTCAATCACGTCACAGAAGATGTCACCTTTTATGACGGTTGAGATGACCATTATTGTCCAGCACCTTGCATCTCGGTTGCAGATTAAATCTTGGCGCTAGGTCAATAATATAATCGTTTCAACCTTGTTGAATTATTATACTATTATTTACTTACTTTAAAAATTATACATTTTACCTGTAAAAAATAAAAAAAAAACAGAAAATCATTGTTTATTTTTATTTATTGCACTTATAATATGAATATAAAATTACTCTTATTCTAGTCTAATTTGAACATAAGTGCTTTAAAAATATAAATTACGACGATAAATAACAAAAAAAATGCTGCTTTTAACACGAAAATATTTCATTTTAGTAATATTATTTAATGGAAGATCTAATCTACGTTACTAATACAACAATGATAACAAAACTTCAACATACAACACAATACGACAAACATTTGCTGAAAAAATATGTATATACGAATATCATTTAAATATATCACAAAATCACGTTTGAGATACAAAATTTATATAAATACTATCCATATTTAAAAATATATTTCATTATCAAATGATTAAATTTGAACTTAGTAAAATGCCACTGTTCTTTGAACTAAAAATGGAAGTACGATTATACTCTATGGCTAGTTCTAATTTCAGTGATAATATTAAACGATGTGCACTGCAATTTGATTCTATTTTTGGGTAAATAACACGAAATTAATCACAAAAAAAAAGCTTTGATTATTTGTACGACTATCTATAGCACTTAGAACTAACAACAAAACGATTAACAGTCTATTAAATAATCTTGTAAATGCTAAGTAAAATAAATTAAGCACCCGTTTTCAATGGCTGTGGAAAATTTGGATATTGTATGATGGCCAGTACCGGATTTAATATTTTACTGTTAATATGTCAAATAAATATCATGTTTGTTTTACTGTCGGTACTGCTAATGGCAACTTTACAGTGAATTTGCAATGGCACAAATATACTATATCCAGATTTATTTTTTTTATGAAATCTGAACAAAGTATAGCAACAATTTTTTTATGAACCCTGTAATATTTCACTACAATTCTTCAAAAAAATTCATTTAATTTTTTAATTTTTCTATGATATTTACTTTCAGACTTTAAATATTAATCCTGTTACTTTTAAAGTAAAATATTGCACAAAAAAAATATTATTCTAAAGTTGATACAGTGTTGCCAACATTATAAGCAACAACACTTACATGATCTAACTTCCCCGGTAGGTTCTGAACCTTTTCTAAGCATCGCTTTCTCCTAATCTTTTTTTCTTTTTGCGAAACTTCAACTAGAATATCATTTTTATTATCAAAATACAAATCTACGTCTTCCAGGGTACGTCTTTTTGCAGCTGTGATGCTTATGGTGTATCGAAGGAGATTTTCGCATAGATTTTTAGCTGTTGTGATTTGTCGTTCTTTACCGGAAATACCACGTTTTAAAATATCCTCAATTAAAAGTAAAGTTAATTCGTATTTCTGAATGGGAGTTACGTATGGAAGTCCGTCTTCATTTCTATGAATTAATGGTTTTGGTGGCGCCAAATCAACGCTTGTTTTTGACCGCAAGAAATTATACTTTGAATCGTTTGGAGTTTTAGTTTTAAAAACACCCGAAGCAGAACTACTTTTCGATAAGGGATTTAATTTATTTTCACTCAATACACTCACATTACGTTTTTTAATATTCTGACTAGATTTCTTAGGGGGAATATTTTTTTTCTCGAAACCATTATCAGCAATAAATTGCGCAATTAATGGATTTTCATCAAAACTACCTTTCACGTTATTTTCTTTATTTTTTATTGCACCTTCTTTAGGTTTGGTATCACTTGTAGATGGCTGTTGAACAAGTCTAGAAATGTTGGTTGGTGTTGGTCTCGGCGGTGTTTGATTGCGAGATGATATCGAGGGTTTGCGGTCTCGAGATGGCCGGCTATCTCGAGATGAGGGTGCGTTTGAACGTGTTGGAGCTGATTTATCTACAATTTTAACATTTCAGACATCCCCTAAAAGGGTAAACATTTTTTTTACCTCTAGTTGATTGTGTTGATTGTCGTGAAGATTTAGATTGTTCGCTAGCGATTGAATTTACGGTGTATTTGCAAACAGTTGGATCATAATTATCGGTTAAACCGTCGCTTGCTATCATTACTATATCGCCTGCGTCTAAAGTTGTTACAGATAAAGTTAAGTTGTTTAATTCAGGATTAATACCTGCCGAAAAAATTACTTTTTAACATTATATACTTGGGAGAAGATATAAAAATTAATAAATTTTTGAAGAGCTTAAGTCTAAAACAAGTATAGTTACAACTCCGAGGGTGTCGTTTTTTGATTGGCCAGGATTTAAATTATAACGGAGTATATTTCGGGAGTTGTAAATCAATAGATTCAGAAATTCAAATGAAAAGATTGACAAGTCATTGTAGAAATGAATAGATTGGAGAACTATAACTCTAATATAAAGAGAGGTACAATTCCGAATATACCATTTTTTCTGATTCTGCAGGGTTTAATTATCAAGGGGGTATATTTTGAGGATTGTAAAATTGTGATGAGCGATATTTCACGAACTGTGATTTAGTCACTAATATTGAAAAATTACAGGTTGTGATTGCTACAATATTTTTTAAACATGAAATTCCTGATGATAGTCACCGTTCATTATTGTATACGTTCTAGGAAGTAACAATTCCAATTAGTAACGAAAATTCTCGAATTTAACCGAACAGTAACAATAACGCTTTAAAATCATGGATATGAAAGTAGCAACTACAAAGCACAATATAAAACAAAAGTAGCAATTCGTTTTCTCAGTCTAAACAATTCCGATCAGTAATGAAAATTCCCGACTTTAACTCTACAGTACACTATTATCGCAATCACGCTTCAAATTTACAGATATGAAAGTAACAATAACAAATCATACTGTGATTTAGAGTAGCAGTTTCATCCCTCAGTAAACAATTCCGATTACAAACGAAGATTTCCGACTTTAAGCATACAATGTACTGTGATCAAAATCCCACTATTAAATCACGGTTACTGAGAAGTAACAATCACAAATTACACTGGGATTCAAAAGTAGCTCAACACTAGTTATGAGAAGAAATAAACAAGAATTTTGGATTACACAATAGTATGTGTTAACAGGCGTTGCTTGAAAACAGATAAAGATGTAGTCTCAAGGATTTTTTTTTATTAATTTGTACCGTTTTTAAATTATACGCAGTCGTTTTTTGATTTAGAGATCAAAGAAAGTTACAAAAAAGTAGACTTGGGAAATTAATAAAATTTGGAGGGTCGTCGCTCTAAAATGGAGAGATATAGTTTTGAATATAAGCCGTTTTTCAATTTTGAATCCCTGTTTTATTGCAATTGAATAGGGGCTTTAGAAATGAAGCAAGAAAAAATTAAATTAAAAACTTGGCAGGAAATCTTGACAAATTAGAGAGATAGAGAGAGAGAGAATTACAAATAAAGTTTGGAGTGACACAATTTTTTATTACGTTAAAAATAGTAAATTTTGAATTTAAAACTTACCATCGACAGGTCCTAAGGCCCCTAAAGCATCCCTCATATCCCGATTGCTATGCACATCGTGCGATCCCTTCGTCAACTCCCTAACCCCGTACTTGGCGGAGTAGACATAGGCCAAAGTATCCCCCACATTGCACACACAACAAATATACTTCTCTTCTGATTTTTCATTTATATTTACTTCTGGTTTTGCTAACTCTGCACTTCGCACCGATCGCACAGGTTTTTTATTTTCCATATAAGTTTTTTCGCTCTGAGCAGACCCTGCACTGTCTTCCTGTTTTAACGGTTTTTTACAATTGCTGGACTTTAAAGGAAGAACTACCGCTACGGTTAACGTCGTCAGCATACCCTGATTTTCCAAAATTAAATTATGCGCGCAGTTAAACGCGCGGAGAAGAGAAACGAAGACTTCTGTGGTGTTGCTGATGCGATTTTCGTTTGATTTTGTTGGTGTGGTGAAAGTTGTGTTTATCGGCGAGTTTTCAGTCGGTGTGGCACAATTTTGAGACGTAAACTCAAACAGAGTTGTGTCATCAAATATAGTTTTGTTTAAATAGTGTAAACAACCGTGAATGGCAGATTTTGCTGCAATACACGCCTTCTCCCCTAAAATTACTATTATAATAACCAAACGAAAAGAAATTTGTAAGTTTTACCCCAATTAACGCCATCAGCTAAAGCTAAAATGGCAGAATCACTTCTAGCGATTATTCCGAAACAATCAGCTATAGGATTACCGTTTTTGCACTTTGTCACTTGATTCATATCGTAAAGAGAATCGGATAAACCGTACACAAAGTCATTTTTTTTGTTCCATTGTCCTGGCAGTGAAGCTGAATCATCGCCTTGCGATGAATTCTGCGTATCTTGAGATCCTAAAATTTTAGAATACAACTCAAAATTTTAACTATAACTCAGTTTTTTGGTTTCCCACGATAATTTAAACATAATAATATTACCGACCTCAACATAGGTAATGTAATTATAACGATTTTGACATATTTTAACGGGTGTTCATGAATTAACAAGTTTACAATATGTTTTGGCTATTACATGTAGAGCCAATTAGCCCAAATGAATTGTAATGAATATTTAAACTTCTTTCATCAATTAAAATTGATCAACTTTTAAAATCGATCAACCAGAAGTGACAATATATTCACGTGTTTTTTGAAAATATTTTGTAACCGATAAATATTTCTTAACGAATTATTTGAAGAAAGTCGATTTAAAATATGTAAGTAACGACTTGTATTTAAAACATTTTATCGTATAGCGTACTTATTCGGTTGTGGTGACCACAATTAATTGTGACGCAGCAGAATTAACAATGGACATAAAACACTAAAAATATTGGGAAAAAACACGAATGTACGATTTTTGGATTCTAATATTTCAGTTATAAGGGGGTGTATTAGAGGTTGGAAATTCAGGGCGTTTTGTAATAAAGTAAGGAAAACTAATCTAGGAAGTTGAAAAAGAAATTCATCGATTGGAGGAACTGAAGTATAAAAGGGTCAGAGATACAGCCATGAGGGTGCGATTTTTTGATTCGGTACGTTTTAAATATCGCAGGGCTGTATTCAGGGAATTGGATACCAAGAGAGTTTAGAAATGACGGAAGGGATATTAGTGAAAAAAAGTTTAACATGTTAAACACGAATTAATCTTTGTTGCTACTTCCGCTACGTCATTTTATTATTATTTTCCGTAAAAATAATCGTGGAAAACTCATTATAACTCAACACACATTAAAGATTAAAATCCATGCATAAAACAAAATAAAGTGGTGTTAGAAAATAAAATGGTGACCAAGCAAAAAGAAATAAACAGGCATGCCCAATCATAGAAGAAGCTGTTTACCCTGAGCAGTAGGCCGTTCAGTTAACCTAATAATCTTCCCCTTTTTTCGGTGCTCGAACGGGTTGCACTCGCTCTTACTCTTACTAAGACTAAAGTGTTTATTGACATCGTCCTGGCCCGCGTCGCAAGTACCGGGGTTTTTGTTTTTGCACGAATCGGCCGAGTCGTTATTGTTATTGGAGCCCTGCGCATCGGGCGCCGAGCTGAGGTCGGTTAAGCTGCCTAAACTACGACTTTTGCGGTTGGAAACTTGATAGGATTGCCCTGCCACCTTGATTACCATGTTGCTGTTATCTAAAGGCCGTTTGTTACGCAAAGCTACCGGGGGTTTGTGGTTCGTGTCTGCTGCAAGAGAACATGTTATTCACATCCCGAACCACGTTATTTACAACAATCCTAAAGATCATTATTATCATAGATCGGAAACTTAGTTTAGAGAAAGCTTGAAGCTTTATCTACCTCGGTGTTGTTCTTCGCATTTAAATTTTGTTTCCATTTTACTACTAGTGTTATAAAAATGAGATTACTGTTTTTTTTTAAAACGGAATGATACAAATTGAAACGCAATAACAAAAACGCAACATTGGATGCTTAAAATAAGCCAAAAACACATTTTTTGTGGATATTCTTGGTCTATTTAACTTACATCACAATTCTTTTTTTTTATATACTTCAGTTTCGATTTTTTGAAAATAATGATTCTAAGCTAAATTCTGAAAAAAAAACGCTATTTGAATTATTATCTATCAGTCATTCTTATCAATACTTTTACCGAAAAACTATTCACGGTATGTAAAACAAATTGCAAAAATAAATAAGCATTGTTTATTTAAAACGAAACATTGTCATGGTAAATACATGGCTCTCTTTGATAATGTTATAAGTTAACACTTAATTATTTTCAGCGAGGTAGATAAAATATTGAATATACATATGAATACAGCTTAACGATATTTGTCCGACTCAAACTAGAATAGATAATGAATCAATCAATGATTTAAAATACTAACCTGTTTCATCTTGAGTGTCAATGAAATCTATATCTGGGTCAGTGACAACCAAATGTTTCTCTACCCGTTTAACTGTTGTTAGTCCTCCATTAGGCCCTGTAGAGCACCCTACAATAGAATCAACCCCTGTGGAATAACTACCTAACTCAAAATTAGGTAAATCGTTAGGACTTTTCCCGTACAATACCGGAGGTCCTTCCTTCAATTTAATTTGCCTGAAAACAACAAATAAAACAAAAATCACTCCAAACAATGATTGTTTACCCTGTCAAGTATTTGTTAATGAAAGAATTTTCATTAACATTACTCTTTCTCTCTCGTGGTTCATTGTGAAAACTTAGTTGTCTGAAATAACTGGTAACTCGTTTTCTGAGTGATGTCATGTTCTACAACAACAAAGTTGTTTTGATGTCACACATGAAAAAACATATCTAACCTAAAATATAACACTCATATGAACAGAGACGTAACACACTCATAAAATACACTTGAATTATTAAACATCTTTTAGTAATACTGTTCTGTGATGTTTCATTATAAATTATTCTGAAGTAAAGAACTTTTCTGACACTAGGTAGTCACACCCATAATAACAAATGACGTGGGTGCGTTCTGACGCCACAACAACAATAACCTTGCGGGTACGTTTCTTAATATTTAAACAAAAATGAAATTTAACTTCAATTTTTTACTTCTCATTACCTTGGTAAATGATAGTGCTAAAAAATATGAATGAATAAACATTTGTCAAAGTTTCTAGAATTTAATTTGAACATTTTTATGATGATATCTCGAGCTGCATGTTTACGGATTATTTTAACAAGGTACAAATAGAAAATTATAAAAATTTGAATTAATCGAGTAGTTATACTCAGAAGGGTAGATTAATTTTTCAATATAATTAATCAACTAAAAGTAGTTCATTTCTTGAAGCTCTAAACTGTATTTCGTTAAAAACTAGTTAATTTGTTTGCAAATATTGTTAAATATAAACAAAGAATTTTTATTTTTCAATGTATTTGTGCTAATTAAAGAAAATAACTTCTATTTTAAGAAATAAAAAGTTATAAATAATATTAAAATTATTAAAATATTATTAAAATCAAGAGTTATTCATGTTTAAATTTGATAAATTTTAAAAGTTAAAATAAGGAAATATCAAGTATTTTTATTGTTAAATACAAAAAGATAAACGAAATTTATTTTTTCGATTTAAATGATTCGGTTAATAATTTTGTTGTCCTTGCAAATTGTTGAGCCAAACAATGACATTTGGTAATTGCATTTTAATCATACAAGAAATAAAAAAATAATGTACAAATAACGATTGCTTAAGCGCTTTTTATTTTAGTAACTAAAAAAATATAAGTTCGAAAAAAAGACGTATATATTGAGCATATATATAGAAAATTATTTTAACGTTTAATTCTAATATTTACAAATTATTTGATTGATATAACTCATATAAATATTAACAAGAATGAAAGCCGTGTCCATTCTGCGTACCTACCACATTTCTCCGCAGAATTCTCCCAGGTCATGCTACAAACGATACAGATAAAATTTCGGAATGACGAATTCATGAGTCTTAAATAAATAAATTAAAAGCAACAGTAACTAGTCTCGAAGCCCTTTGATTGGTGACACTCGATGAGGCAGTCGCACAGTTCACAGCCCTATTTAGGTTCGCGGCGCACGGCACTCACTACGGCGGCGTGTAGCTTCTATTTGATCGATTCCTATTGTTCCTATTATAGTTCCTATTGCTGTTTCTATTATTCCAAGCTCTTCCTCGTCTATTATTCTGCGAGTTTCTATCCCTAAAGTTTCTTTCATTCCTATTAAAATTATTTCCACCTTGAAAATTGTTCCCCTCGTCCCATTCATCGTTATAATTAAAGTTCTGATTGTCCTGAAAGTTGTCGAAAGGCGCTTGTCCCAAAAGGCCCCCGTTTCGAGGATCAAAATTTATTTGGAAGTTATTCTGAGGCATTGGAATGCCTGGAGCGGCGCCCAATAGTCCCGGGCCGAGGTTTGGCGTCATCCCCGGCATATTTTGGTTCTGCATGTTGGGGTTCATGGGGCCCATCATTGGGTTCATGTTTTGAGGGGGCATGCCCATTCCTGGCATGCCTACACCTCCCTGCATCATAGGTGGAACCATATTGTTCACATTTGCAAGAATATTTGTCGCACAACCGTTTTGAGTCGCCAAAGATGGAATAAGACCCAAGTTGGATAAAATTCCTGACAGAATTGGATCATTTGACGCTGACTGATCTGCTTTTGCAGCAATTTCTTGATTGAGCATTAATTTCTGATTGCTGGTCAAGCTTTGATAAAACGCGGAGTTTTGCAGAAGTTGTAATTGTTGAGAATAACTCATTGTGCTTATATCTGTCTTCGGCGGCGCGTCTTCCCGTTTTCTTTTCCTTGGATCTTGTCTGGTGACCTTCGGCGGGGAGTTCATAGGTTTGGGCGAAGCCGGGGAGTCTTTTTCGTCGATGGAAGGTATGCGGAAGATCTTTCTAAGGCGCGGATCTGCACTGGCTTGCGCGTCCTGCGCTGTAAGTTTCAGACCCGTGTAGTCCGGACGAGGAATGTCCACCACGTGGACTCGGTACGGAATGGGGCTGTGGGAGCCTAAACTCGCGTCGATTTCTGTAGCCGGGGTGTAGTTCTGCATCGGTTTGAACGGCAGACCCAACTGACGCAAATCCACGTCTTGCCGACTTCCACCCGTGAAAGACGAACCTAAAAACAAATATTTCACTTTAAAATTTTGCTTATTTCCCCAACTTCAACTAAAAGGTGGCCAGATTTATAAATCACAAAATCGGGATATTTTCCAAAGGACGTCATACATAATTTTTAATTTGTACTATTTTCATTTGCAAAATCATAAATATATCATATAAACCTACTTTAAATACATATACAATTGATAAATTTGGCGAATCCTTTTTGTCTAATCAATGTTAGGTTACAGCAAGAAAATAATTACCTAACATTTCTAATTTAAAAGTTTATTCCTGACTTTGTTAGCTTTAAAAAATTAATTTATCAACCACAATAAATATTTTCATCAATTCAAATATTTTTGTTACATTTAATTTATATCATAAAATTAATATTATTGATGTGGACAGATATTTAAGTACTAAATTTCGAATTGGATATGAAAACAGGACTATGGGTCTTATACATTTTTTTTAAAAGATCAAAGTGAAATAAGAATATTAGTGAAAACGCGGCTGAAAAATCTTCCGTGATAAGCGAGATATCAATTTTTAAAGTGAAAATTTTGGCCACAAATGATGAACAAACTGATAGTTGTACAGGGGTTACTTTCATATTTGTGTAGCTAAAATATGTTTATATATAAATTTTTGTGTATATGAATGACGCAGGCGCGCGATTATCTCTCTCTCTCTGAATCAGGCAATCAATGAAATTGATCAATACTTATCTCGTCACATCGCAATAAAATTTAAGTGCTTATAGCTTGCGAACGAGTAATATTTAAATAATATATTTTCACTAATACTCAATAAATAATGCATATTTTAATATTCTACTACAAAACGGTAATATTTCGACAATAGTACCCTATTACGTATCCCGAAAGGCTCTTCGGGATATCGGGTTAAGACTCAATTCCTATAATTTGAGACGTCTGGTCAACCTAGTTAAGTGCATTAATAGATTTACAGAACTTAATTTTGTTTTATTCAAAACATAATTCCTTTGTTGTATTGTTTGGTTCTGATTTTATTGTCAATTTTTTAGAGCTAAAATTTCTATTTTTTTAAATTCAATCGTAAAAAATAAAATAAATATTTCGTATCTAACTTTTAAAATTAAAATCGTGCATTAAGTAAATATAAAAATTTAAAATATAAACACTGCATATGACACAAGCAATTAAAAATAAATTCTGGTTTGGTTCTAAGATTTAAAATAATTATATTTGTAATAAATATTAAGATTTAGTCATTTCTTATTTTCGAAAACTTGACTAAAAAATTATAATTACGACAGATAAAAATTTAAATAAAAGAAATCATACCTTGCCGAAGATCGGTGTCTCCAAAACTGGACCTTAGGTCCAAATCCTTGGCGAGCGCGTCCAGATTTCTAAGATCCACATCCTTGGAGGTGTCCTGTGACAAGTTATCGGGTTCGGGACTAATAATCCCTTGTTCGTAAATACTGTATCCCGTTCTGGGAGCATCGCGCGAATCTCTCCGGCTGGAGGTGGCCGCGCTGGCTTTCGTGCGAGGGTCAGAATGGGTTTGTCCGGGGGATGTGATGTCAGCGATGCTTTCCATGTGCTTCGCCTGCCGGGGGTCCCGGGATTTTTTCGGTTCTGGCGCACTGAAAGAAACGATTTGCATTTTAAAGATATGAAAACCATGAAATAGAGAGAAAGGACCGAGGAAAAAATGAAAGGATAGGAAAAAGTGGCAAAAAAATAAACAAAAGTCTTGGAGTATAGAGGAATGTATTTTGAAGATTATAAATCAAAAGGTTTCGAAATTAGGTGAAGAAAATTGTACTTAGATCTTGGAAGAAAGATTGTAGGGGCGTAGCTCTAAAGAACTAATAGAGATAGACCCGGAAGATACGTTTTTGCATGCTGCAGGGATTTTACTAATTTTTGATAAAATTGCATAAGGGTTCCGGAAATGATACAAAGAAAACTGAAGTTTGTACTTGAAAGAATAGTTACAGAAGTTATAGTTAAGTACATAAGTTTAGAGAGATGTAGCTCTGAAACGGACAAAGAATCAGCCCAAAGAGGTAATTTTTGGACTTTGGTCGATTTTTAAACCCTGTTTATTAATTTTTGTTAAAAGTGCATAAGGGCTGCAAAAATGATACAATGAAAACTGAAGACGGGACTTGCAATAAAAGTATAGAATTTGGGATCGCAATTATATAAATTTAGAGAGACTTAACCCTGAAACAAGCAGAGATAGTCTTTAGGGTGTGATTTTTGGATTTTATAGGGATTAAATCATAAGGGGATGTACTTTGACAGTTGTGAACCAGAGATTTAGGAAATAAAAAAGAAAACTAAAATATATTTTTAAATCCGATAACTTGATAACTTTTTGCGCAAATCCCGATAATATTTAAAGCTGAACAGAACAATTCTTCAAATTACAAAAAAATCTGGATAAAATTTTAAAATACCCGTATTTTTTTAAATTGCGTAATTGTTTAGTTTCCATGAAAAATGACTTTAAAATTTTTAAATGGGACTTACGTCAAACAACAGCGCCAAATTTAAATTTCAAATTGTTATAATTATTAATTGCACTTACGTTGCAGCAGGAACGGTATTGCTCTTGATAGAAGTCAGTAATTTGGTCACCTCGGCCGAAATATCAATCTTGGATAAATCTCCAAGTTTGTCGATGACTTCAACAGGTTTTATCGTCGGTGGAGAAAGAATTCTTTCCGGGGATTTCTCTTCTTTAACTTCTGGCTCATCCTCCAAATGAATAACCATTTTGGATAAGTTGTCATTGTCATCATCGCTCGAGTACCAATCGTCGTCTTTGAGCGTCGGGGTATCCGAATGTTGGGATTGATTCTCGGGGATGTTCTCTTTCTGTTGCGCCTGAATCCGCAGAAAGAGTTCGCGTTGCTTTTTGGGCAGACTGCTTGGAAGCTCCGAACCTGAATCAGCCTTTTCGTCGATGGATAAGTTATTCTCAGAGTCGCACACTTCTTTCTTTTCTTCTAGGATTGTAAGTTTAGGATCGCTGCCGCCAAAACTGCGAATATCTGTGTCCATTTTGGATTCGGATGTGAATGATAGGTTTGCTTCGTGTTTGTACTGTTCGAAGTTTATTGAGGGGACTGCGGTGGGTAGAGTTGGTCTTATCGTTGACATTTGGGGGTGTGGCGGGTCTTTCGGTAACATTTGAGGCAGAGCGCGCATGTCTACGTCCCCATTGCTATAAACATTAAAATAACATGACAATAAATAAATAAATAGTTTTTTTTTCTTTATACTGACCGCCACATAATAATCAATGAAAAGTATTATTATGACTTCAAGTGTATTGTTATATAAGGGATTATGATAGTCATTATTTGCGAAGATGAAGTTTGCGTCACGAGCCGTAGGCGAGTAATGCAAAACACCTGAGTAATTAATGGCCATAATACCGAATATAATACTCTACTTTTCTAATCCTGTAAATTTGGAAAAATGCATAAATATTTTAGTAAATGACAACATAAAAATAAACAATGACAAATGACTATACCGTCAACTGTCAGACGGCCGTAGGAAGTGTGATTCACAGCACGGCAGATTTAAAATAAACGTGAATAATTGATTTCTGGTTCTGTGATTGGTCGAGAAGAGTGAATTATGTCACTGTTCTGAAATGTGGCTACTGCGATTAATCGAAAAAAATGAAATAATGGGAATATATTTGTACAGGAGTAGACAAGTCTTTATAATGCTGTTTTGACTATTTTTATAGAGTAATGCTCGTCTGGCTGTCCACATATTTTTGTGCACGTATGAAATAAATTAGGCTGAACAAATTTTAATAAAACTTCATTTTACGCTTTTAATATTAATGAAGAATTGAAATTAAGAAGTGACAGTGTATTCTTTTAATTTTTTTTTTGTTAATGAATATTTCAAGAAAAATTCTTTTTTTAATTTTAGTTCTGTAAATTTTATTTAACTCAAATTTTCGGCAGCATAAACTGCTGCCTTCTTCAGGGTAATACCAATTTTATTCAATTGTTATGAGTTCTGAAAAATATTTTATTAATTTCAAGAAAAATTATTTGAAGGAATATAAAATAGATAGTTTTAATTATTTTTAAGCGCTATGTCTGTTCGTCTGTCCAGTTATGTGCACATGTTGAGCAAATTCGACTGAACAGATTTTAATAAAACTTCATATTTATACTTTTAATATCAGTGGCAAGAATTGCTGTAACTTTTAGTAAATATCGGTCAAGGAGAAGAAATAGTTTACGCTTGTTATTTTATATTTTTCTGCAAATATTTCGTTACAAATAAATATTTGGAAAAAATACGAGTAACAACTCTTATTTGAAAAAAAAATACGTTTTGACTATTATTAGCATGATGTTTACCCGTCTGTCCAAATAAATGTGCATTATGTATGTACTCATAAATTAGTTGAAGGCATTTTAATTTAATTTAAACTTTTGATATCACTAACACAAGTTGATTGAAGAAAACTTCAGGAAAATATGCAAATTACAACTTTTACTTGAATTTGGTGACTTTTTTAGTAGTGGCGGTCATTCGTTTAATACTTTTTCTTACCTGCTAATTCTCATGTCTTGGTCCTGCTCGCTGTAGAAACCTTTCATTTGATAACTCATTTGATATTCGTGGATTTTCTGCTGATCTTGTAGTGTTAAGCTATTAAAAACGTTGCTCATTCCCGGCATGGCTAGCCCAGAAGCGGCGAAGGCTTGCCCGAGAAGCGGTAAAGGAACGGCAGGTTCGTCGTTCCACCGAGTGTGCCGGACTTTCTTCTCGCCAGGCGGTTTCTCGGGACTGCTAGTGGCGGACTGCGTGGGTTTGGGTTTCATCCCGTCATCGGGGTCCTGGTTTTGCTGTTGGAGCAATTCGGGCGGCACGGGAACCGTAATGTCAAACAGAGACGGAATTCCAGGCTTGTCGGCCTTGACGCCGTACTGCACCTCCAGGTTCTTCTGCGTCTGGTTCACCATTTGCGCGGCGCCATCGCGACTGAGTCTAGGAAAATCGCCGAGGATTTCCTTCGGCGCTGTTTCTAGATGTTTGAGTAATATTTGTTTCAAGCTATCATTGAGAGGTTTACCGTGCGCGAACTTGCAGTTGTCTTTGGCGAAGCATTTCAAGCCGGTGTGGTAGTATTTGCATGGGAACTCCGAGTGCATGTATAAGCACTTTTCGCGTTTGGCACAACAGTCCATGAGGTAGAACTTGCACAGTTCCATCTTCATGGGGGGAAGCGCGTCGTGGGAGTACGGACACTCATCTCCCTGAAGCAACATAAAACCCCATTATATTCATCCCCATCAACCGTTCACTATAGTAATTGTTCAGTGTCCGGTTTACAATTTAAGTATAAACCACGTTCGTAACAATATTTAGTATGGAAATTAAAGTTTGGAAGGGCTTAACTCTAAATCAGGTTAAGATACAGCGTCGAGGGCACTTTATTATTTTAAAAATAGTAAATCAAACGGTTTAGAAATGAAGTGAAGAAAATTTTATTAGGAAAACATTTTTTTTTACTAATTTGAGTAGAAATTGGTGAAATTTGAAGTAGTCTAAAACGGATAAAGATATAGCCTCGAAAGGATTATTTTTGTATTTTCCAAAATTTCTAAATTTTGTATACCAATTTTTGTTTAACTACACAAGGGTTCCAAAATTGTACAAGGAAAAATAAAATTTTACAAGATTAAATTTATAAGGGGTCTGTAAACCAAAGTCTTTGAAAACAGTATGAGAAGAAATATATTAAGAAAAAGATTGGAAAAGTTATTACAATTGGCCAAGTGAGGAACGGCAAAGCTTTAAAACAAATAAAGATAAAACCCTAAAAGTCTGAAGAATTTCTAAACCCTATAATAGTAAGATTTTTTAAAATTGAATAAGAGGTTCAAAATTGACATAAGGAACAATTAATGGGAACTTGGAAGAATAGTTCTAGAACTTAAACTTAAAATTAGAGTATTTTGGTGTGACGTAGCTCTAAATCGAGTAAAGATAGTTTCGAGGAGGTGTTTTTTATTTCATTTATTCTTACTTTGTGGCACTTTCCCTGCATGTAAAACATGCATATACTGTTTCCATCTTGCAACTGCACCCGATTTTGTTCCGGCTCTTTCTTCCTGTTCTTGTCGCGGAAGTTCTTCCGTTCTCTTCGGGCTTCTCTGTTCCTGTTTCTGTTTTTTCTTTCTCTGTCGAAGTTACGTTTGTTATTCCTGTTGTGATATGGTTCCGAATCGTACTCTGAATCGTAGCTCTCGTAGCCTTGCTCCCCATCTAGAAATTATTAAGAAAAAAAAAGTTTAGTCGTAAAGAAATTAAAGGAAGTTTTTATGTTAGCACCTTGGGAGGGCGAATCTTCTTTAGATTTATTGTCAGGACTGCCGCCCCTAACGTTGAGCATTTCATCGTCGTCTTGTTC
Organism: Stenolophus ochropezus; assembly: GCA_035578165.1. Taxonomy (NCBI): domain Eukaryota; kingdom Metazoa; phylum Arthropoda; class Insecta; order Coleoptera; family Carabidae; genus Stenolophus; species Stenolophus ochropezus. The sequence continues at coordinate 47,881,640 of JAQOWZ010000002.1, read as the reverse complement.
TTCCTTGGAAGGCGAATCCATTTTTCTGTGCTTCTGCATTAAAATTAATTTAAGTCTTATACTCCTTTAAATTATTTTTTTTTTGGTACCTTTTTTCGTCCTCTCTCTCGCTTCTTCCTTTTTCGTCCCCTTTTCTCTTCATCTTCTTCTTCTTCTCCGCCACTTCCCTCTCGTTTTTCTTTCTTCAAAACACTGGCTATTGCTTTTTCTACATTCCCTGCCCAATCATCTATAAATAATACGTTTATAATACAAGTATTACTTTGTGATCTCCATGCTACCTTGCATTTGCTCCCGCCTCATTCTTTCCCTTCTTTCCCGTTCGGCGCGTTCCATTTTGTGCAGCATCCGGACGCATTTCTCTGCTTCCGTTAAATGCTTTTCGGATTTCCGTTCTGTACTTCGTCTTCGCTTTTCCTTGGGGTCTGTTTGCAAAAAGATATTTGTGTCCGTAGGTACGGCCGCGGGAAGAATTTGTGGTGCAGGCTGCTCCTTCGGAGGAGCTGCTGGTTCTTCAACTGGAACTTCGTCATCGTCATCTTCAATTTCACCGTCCTCTAAGTCGGAATTGTCGGCGGTTTCTTGCGAAACTTCCGTTTCAGGTTTTTCCGCTTCCGCGCTATAAATAAACATTCTCATTTGCTTTTTGTATCTTATAAAGGCGCCAAATAAAATGACCTTGATGGGCCAACCTAGCCTTATTACCGACTATACAAAATTTAAATTCTTAATTACAAACTAGATGGCGTGTTTGTCTGCTCTGTATTTTATCTTGTGACGTATGTCCTAGTTTATCGTGTGTATGCGCGAGATAACAAAATGGCTATGCGCAAACTTTAAAAATGCTAGAATTATTTTTAAATAATTACAACGAAATTTAAATGCTATGTTAACAATCAAGAATTAGTGTACAGAAACCACCACCCCAATAGAAAGAAAGAAGAAATTATACCAATGCATATTCCGAGAACAAATCTAAGCTTTATTTGACGTGCTTCATGCAAAATAAACAATATCCTTACGTACTAAAAGTTAAATTTGATAAAGTTAACCTTGAATGCGAAATTTGTGCACAGCCATTTTTGACCTCTAACAAGGTCATTGAAATGATAACCGATATGTTGTGTATAGTAGATAACAACTAATTCTCCATAAAAACAGCTAAAAATATATTCAAATCGATTGATTACCTCCAAATCGCGAAACATTTTTTCCAGATAGTAAATATGAAAATATTTATAGAAAAGTGTGAAATATAAAAAGATCATATTTATTTTCACGGTAGAATTCAAATTGTTGACACAATTGGCAACAATAATTTATAGAAACAGCTAACAAAATTTTTGTTGTTCAAAATGGCGGACGCTAAACGTGGCTAAACGAACAACGCGTCTTTTAGAATACCGTTACGGAAATCTTCTCTTCAACGAATTTTCATAAAATATGTAATAAACATAAATTTATGAATTAAGAGCACATTTAGTAATTGACGTCCATTGCGCAATTGTTTAACACGTAACGTTTTCGATACGTCAAAAGTAATAATCGATCCTAATATAATTTTAGCGTTTTTAGTCCACGCCTTACTGTAAGGCTGTTGGAAATATGTCTTTCGTAAAAAATTAGCAAACCTTTTTACATCACATACGAGTGCCATATTCAAAGGCAATTAAATGTTTCACTAGGTAGGAGAATGTTTTGAAATGGCATTCACTCATTCACTATCTGTCCTATAATATCAAAACCAAGGGACAGAAAATGTTTATAATTTACGCATTATTTCATAGAATTTAACCAGGAAACCGACTGTTCTCTTTAGCGATGAGATCACAAATGAATTTCGTGCAGGAGAATGCCACGAACAAACATACGCGTACTCTCCATCCAATCAGCGTTGCGATTACATGATTTCTTACCAATCAGAAGCCTCCATGTGGATGACGTCAGTGTCTGTTGTCCTGAATAGGTGAAACTGCACGGTAACGATTACTTGTCAACTTTCAAACGTTGCATTCGAATTTGGACTCTATTGCATGGTTCATATGGCATAAAGTTCCTTTCGCATAAATCTGGATCTGTGTGTGTTCGTAAAAAAAGGTGTAAGGATTGGAATGTTCAATCGATAAAAATCTCTACTAGTAGTAGTAATTATGCTCTAAATTGGCTCAAATTTCATAACAAATTAAAAATTGAATCATGAGGCGTAATTTATATATGAATAAAAATGGACGAATCTGGAACGGTGACACTTTCTCTCAAGTTACTAGTCACCGTTAAAACAAAAAGAAAGATACATACGGTTACAATTTTACAATAATCAAACGAAATTTAAACTAATCGTTTTACGATATGAATTAGCATATAAATTTATACGGTCCTTGATAACTACCAAATATGCAGTCATGGACAGATAAAAATAGCAACGACTAGTTAACGAACAACCGTTAACACCAAAACTGATAGAACAAAGAAAACGTATGACCAATAAACTTTATCCCTAGATGTTGCTTGCTTGACATTTGAAAAGTTACCAAATATATGCAGCTGTTGATGATTGAATTTAAACATCAAATTATCACTACACTATGATGATACAGGCGCTATTTGGATATGATAGATGCTTTAATGCTAAGAAAAATCTTGTTAGAGTAAAATCAATAGGGTACAGTTCGCCATCTTTTCACTCATCGTAAAACTACTGCGCACGCGGAAGATGTCACTAGAATCGCGTATTTATAAACAAATGATTTCTGTCAAAGTTCGCCTGCAACAATGACTGGTTACAAACGAGTTAATTATTATGAACTATGTAGATTATGTACGTCTAGTCAACCTAAAGAAAAGATTCACATATTCCGCGACGAAGGGCGCAAGATGCAGCTCCAACAAAAAATACAAACTTGCTTTCCTTTACTTGTATGTACATCATTTATTGTTATCATCACCTTACAAATATTTTTGTAGGTGTGTGAACATGATTATTTGCCAAAAGTAGTTTGCACAACATGTATCGAAACTTTAAATCAGTGTTATACCTTTCGACAGAATTGCATAAACTCTGAAACAATGTTGTCCAGTTATTTTTCTAATTTTCGGTTCACAGACGACTTTAAAAAGGCAGGAAAAGTTTATGTGAAGGACACAGGACAAAAACTAGAAAATTCTAACCACAACACTGTCAAGAAAGTACAGGTATTAAGGTTAGTACAGTGCTTATATTTTTATTAATATTATAATTTTAGGATGTTCAAATTGAAAATAATCAACAGTATTTTACTTTAGAATTACCAAACGTTACTAAACTTCAAATTCCTACTAACAATAACAACACACCATCAATTGTAAACAAGCAAAAAATAAACGAATCTTTAAATATAAAAACTAATGATATAAATAGTTTAAATGTGTTTAATTCTAAAATTAACGAATCAACAGATAAAAATATTCAATCTATATTCATAGACGTAGAACAATTAATAGAATCCGGTCTAGCGGAGACGGAAATAAACAAATTAAAAGAAGTGTTTTTAAAATCACCGCCTACTAAGACTACAACCAGCTTTAAATGCGAGATATGCGACAAGGCTTTTAAGCGGAGAGAGCACCTTTACCAGCACTCCAAGCTGCACTCAGGGCTTCGCCCGTTCACGTGCATCCACTGCCCCAAGACATTCTCGCGGAAAGAACATCTTATGCGTCATCTAACTTCTCATAGCGGGGTTAAAGACTACTCGTGCGACGTTTGCGATAAGAAGTTTTCCCGGCCGGATAATTTAAAAAAGCACAAAAAAACGCACCAAAAAACCGGACCATTCGTTTGCGACATTTGTCAGAAAAGCTTCGTGATTAAACATTATTACTTGGCGCATAAGTTGCAACACCAGACCGGCGCGGTGCTCAACATTTTAAAAACCGAAGGCGATTTATGAAATTAGGAAGAAATAAATATTTTTGTATAAACGTGTTATTATTTATTCGCTGATTTTTTTATTTATTAAAAAGTAGACGGATTGTAGGAATATAAAATGTACAAATTTTATTTATGAATCATATCTGCTTTTTGAAGTGGACCACAATTGCTTCCCAAGTAAAAAACTAGTCAAATATACTCAACACAACTTTTACGGGGCAAGAAATTGAAACAATACGGTTAAAAAATAAGTAAGTGAAAAAAACTTACTTGTTAAAAAAACGTTACACTATTATATAAATTATTTTTAATACTGAACAAATTTTAGCAGACGAAATTACATGAAAAAAATATAATTCCTCTCTTATTTTTGGTAGGAGGTAAAAACATATCTCTTTAAACATAAAAATCAGTTTAATAAATTTCCTTATTATTTATTATATGAGACAGGAGGTAAAATACATGTATTTGACATTAAATATGTTTCATTAATTTTGAAAAAGTTATGAAATATTTAAATATAATTGATTTTAATTTATTTCGGTAATAATTATTATCAATCTTTCAGTTTTTAAAAATATATAATTATCAATCTTTCAGTTTTTAAAAATATATCAAGTAATAAACACATTTAAAATAGAAATTCACTTGATATTTGTATTCGGTTTCTTGCCCTGCATGTAATATACTATAGTTTACTATTATTTATTTATTTAAAGAAAATATATTTACTCTGCAAACCAGTGTAATCTGTAAATATAGAAATAAACAAATATTTACACTTACCTATTTGCTGTTTCATTTCTTTACTCTCCTTTCAAGTTCCCAGCAAAATAAAAATCTTGTTATTTTACTATAAACAAAAAAAATAGTGAACAACAAATAAAAATGTAAATTTACTTTGACTTTAATTTACAAATTGTGATTGGGATAGTGAAAAAAAAATAGATGTAATACATTTATTGATCTATGTACAGTGTCTAAACCAAGCAAAGTTGAAAAATATTAACAAAAAGAACCGAATACTGTAACGAAATGGTAATATCAAAGATGGACACGAGCGGTTAAAACGAGTTTTATATTTTGAAATGTTGACTACAATTAGGTAACAGAGCTGTGCCGTCTACTATACTTACTATAGGTAGACTTCGCCCGAGACGCTCGATGGTACAATTTAATAATTTACTATGAGTGTGGATTGGTTTCACAATTCAGTTAGGTACTTAGATTATAATTTACCCTGGGCGGCTAGTTTCTTCTTCAGGGATTCTGGCATCTCTGGGGGTGGTGGGCGTGGCATGCGAAGGTATACCTACAAGAACACAAATCGGATAATCAGTCAACGTCTCACACATTCATAATCATATTATAATATATAAATAAAACAAGGTTCTTGATTAGTTTCACGAAAAATATTTATTTATTGGGAAACCAATCAAGAATGTTCTTTTATTTTTATATTGTTCTATTTTATTTGATATGAATTGAAATGTCAATATCTAATGAAACTTAAAATTTGGTACAATTCTTGCAAATATCAACTCCAATCAAATTTGTAATTCTGGTCGTGTTTTACTACATATCTAAGTCATTTTTATATATCATAATTTTGTTGTTATTTAATTAATATTGTTATCTGTTCCGAGTGATTTTTTTTATAATCTATTTTCTACTTATTTTCTATGTTTATTTTTCTTTGTACACTGAATAGGTAGTCATGGACAGAGGATAGTGATAAATTTATTAAGGGAAAACATGTATTGGCAATAGTATGGCGTTTTAAAATAGTTATATAATAGAAAACTATTATACTATCATTTTCTCGACTATGATCAGTGCAAAGTCGTGTTTGGGCCCAAGCGATTGCAGCGCACTCGTCTCCTAGTAGAGAACGCATTCTATAGAAACTAGATAGTATATCATTTTTCTATTTTATAAGTATTTTAAAACACCATACTATTGCCTATACATCTCTTTCCTTATTAAATTAATTTCTATCTCTGTTCATGACTTCTATTTAAAGTTCACGCTGTTTTCTGAACAACGACCACTGAGATGAATGAGCCCAAGCGATAGCAGCGCGCTCGTGTGCTTATAGATTATGAGATATTGAAATAACTTTCCCAAAAATTTATACGAAATAAAATACAACAGTCATAAAAATATTAATTAATCTGATTATTTTCAGTAATTAACTAAATTATTTATCATTTCTAATTCAATAACTGTTTCATATAAATTATAAGTGTCAGTATGTCATGAGCTGAATAGAACACAAATTTCAAACAAGTAAACTGCTGAACTCGTTCGTTATTTCTCTGTTTTATTATTTTTATTGTTCACATATATTTTATTGTTATTTATTGATATTGCTTGTTGTTATCAGAGTCAATGTTTTTAGAATTTACTATTTTCTCCAGTATTATCCTTATTTGTTCGCGTGTCGAACAACTCATGAGATATTGAAATAACTTTATCAGTTAATACCATATAAAATATGACAGATATAAATAGATAAAAAGTAATCAAATTGACTGAAATTAATTAGATATATTTATTTTAATTAATTGTGTAAATTTATTATGGAACTGATAAATTTATAGAAAATTAAATGTTTACATGTTGGGGACTCGAATACCCGAACATAGGGATTTAATATTAAAGTCATAATTTCCTGTTTCCCCAATAATTTTAGGTATAAAAGCTTTATAACAGTAGTAGAACATAAAATTTTGCATCTGAATCAATAAGCAAAAATAATTTTGCGTGCCTTGTAAGTTCAGAAATTAGGTATGTAAATTACGTAAATCTCCCCAAAAATAGCGGTAGCCATGGAATTTAACAAATGTTTAACGATTTATCTGTAAAGTTAGATGCGTTAGTTTATTTTTATTATTATTTTAAATTATTGTTGAATTGAACAAATACTACATAAATTAATTTTGAATTTAAAAAATAACAACAAAATAAAAATCGCTATATATTTAGCGTAACTTGACAAAACAATAATTACGAATAATAATAAAAATAAACTAAAGCAGCCAACTTGACAGATAACCGTAAAGAATTTGATATTTTTGTCTCAATTTTAGTCTACTGCTATTTTTTGGGAAATTTAAGATATTTTCATACCTAATTTCTAAGTTTACAAAACACGAAAAATTAATTTTGTTTACTGATTCAGATGAAGACATTATCATACTTAATTTCTAAGTTTACAAAACATGTAAAATTAATTTTGCTTACTGATTCAGATGCAGAATTTTATACCCTAAAACTATTATTTGAAGCTTTTTTGCTTATTTTAATTATGAAAGTTGGAAATTCTGAAAATATGATTTAGCATGTTAAATTCCTATATGGGCGTGTTCGAGTCAGCACCCTGTCTGATTTGCTGAAGAAGAATTAATAATTCACTGTGTGTTTCATATAAATAATTGAATAAAACATTCTTAGATTTATTACATTTAGAGATGTGCCGAGGGTTTAAACCCCAAATGGGTTTAAACCCAAAACCCGGTTTAAACCCGGTTGGGTTTTTTCGACTTGGGTTCTAGGGTTTTTTCAAATTTAAAATTTGAATTTTCCGCCAAAAATTATAACCCCATTTCTTTAAATTTTGTTCCCCAAAATCAGGATAAAAAATAAATAAAAACAATTTGTAATACATATTAGAGTTTATAAAAAAAGAATGTATTTTTTATTTACAATCTATGTTATTTATTTTCTCAAAAGCCAAAAAATATCAATAATAATATTGATTTAATGGTCTATAAATTATCTCCGTTTCAGAATACTTACTGAGATCTCCGGTAATTCATAAACTCATACATATATCATATATATATATAGGTCATAAATTTATTGAAAAATTCGTTTTTTGCCATAATTCCATTTTATACTAGGCAAATTATCAAGTATTTGGTATCAAATTGATTCTTTTTTTATAACTAATTAAATGCCATAAAAACTTCGAAAAAACCTATGTGTTTAAACCCAAAAGCAAAAAAACCGATTTAAACCCTGGGTTTAAACCCTCGAGTTGAAAAAACCCGGTTTTTACCCATCACTAATTTCATTATTAATTTGTTTTTCATGTATGTATATAATTTAATAATTCATTTAAATATATAATGGTGTAAGAACCACAATATTTAATTATTAATAAACTAAATTATTTTGAATTTAGTCAATGCGGTAAATTATTTATTATGAAACTGATTACGGAATAATGAATTTATGAAATAGTAATTTTTATGTTCTTAATATTACTAGTATTTGATACAAATAATCGAATATGTAATAAATTTATTAATTAAATTGAGTAATCAAATATGTGATTCATTGCATAAATATTAAAGTCAAGATTTTATTAATTATGTAACATAAGAACTAATATTTATTTAATTTAATAATTAATTTACGAATAAATTGTTGGGTTTCGAATTGATTTGGTTGAAAAAAAAAAGTAAAATAACTGTATCTTACCTTTACGGCATCGTAGATGAACCATTGTGCCGCGGTGAGTGTACCAATCATGATAATCCTGGGCATAAGTCCTTTCCACATACCGGCGAACCCAAGATTCTTAGCAACATCTAGCGCAGATGCACCCTTCTCTTTGTTGAGCTTGCTGACCACGGTGTCAGCTGGGTGGGACACAATGGCGCAGAACACACCGGCGATGTACCCGGCGGCGAAGGTGACCACGAGCTGCTCGCCCTTGGTGCAATCAGCCCTAGGCTTGGGCACCACGTGTTTGTAGAGCAACTCCACGGTACGTTCAAAGCAAGCGAACTTCATCATGGTGTAAGGGATTTGACGCATCCATAAAGGTACCAAGCCCTTGTAGAAACCATTCATGCCCTCTTCTCGCATGATCTTGGGGAAGCCTTCCCTCAAGGTGTTGGCGAAGCCCGGCATGGTTTGAATGCGCACTTTGGCGGCCTCCATCGGGGACAGGGCGATGTCCGCGAAGAACTCAGCGGAGGCAGAGGCGGCGAGGTATAAGCTGGTGCGGTATAAGAAGGCGTTCTCTTCGCCGATTAAGTCGGTGTACATCACTTTGAATACCTAACACCAAATTGTTGATAAATGGCGAAAAACTATTTGGAAAAAGGGACAAGTTTAGGAAAATTCGGAGGGGCTCAAAAACTGAAATATTTTTTGTATTGTATAATCAACGGGTTTGAAAATGACATGAATATGAACTTAAGGAAAAATTAGAGAAAATGTAATAAATTAGACAAGTTTGGAAAATAAATTTGGTATGGAAATTAATTAGATTCAACCTCGAGAGTATGATTTTTTTTATTCTACAGGGTTTAATTTATAGGGAAGGGAACGTATTTTAAGAGATATAAATCAATCAAGCAAACTGGCAAACAGAAGTGGCAATTTGAAAAAATATTTAAATAAGTTGGAATCGCAACCAGATAAGTTTATTTGTAAATCATGCCTTTAACATGGATAAATATATGGCCCTGAAGGAGTAATTATTGAACTCTGTAAGGTTTAAAGAATAAGGGAGTCCATTTTTAGGGTCATACACCCGTAGATTTGGAAATGCAATAAGGACAACTATATTAAAAACTTGACAGATAAATTGTAAAAGTTAGTTGCAATTAGATAAAATTGGAAGAGAATAGCTCTAAAATTGTCTAAATTTTATACAATAATTTTGTTGCAATTCAATACGTGGATTCAAAATTAAGTGAAAAAATAAATTGAAAAAAAAAATGAATAACAATTGTTCTATTTTAAATTTTAATTAATATCAAGGAAAAATACCGATAGGTTTTCCCATATTTCTGATTATCATATTTAATTATCTCAAGCCTGTAAAAATTATCACTAGTCATAAGCCATTATCTCTTACCTCATAGAGACCGAACTTGCAGAGACCCTGGGCAGAGTATCCGAAGAACGTGGGGGCCCATCCCCTGCCGAGACCACGGGAGCCTTCCTCGGCGAGAGTGACACGGAAGCCATGGATGAGGTTCTTGTACTTGACGGGGTCGACCTGCATGCGGCACTTCACCAGATCGAGTGGGACCACCATCGTGTGCGTCACGCCGCAGGAGATGATGCCGCCCAAGCCGCATAGCGCGAAGTAGTGCGCGGAGCCGAACTCGCACGAATCTAGTAGTTTTTAAATCAAATATTTACACATGGATTTTTATTTCGTAAAACAATAGGTACATGAATAATTTTGTGACGTAACTTTCAGTACAAGAAAAAGGAAGACAGAAGTAGAGATCTTTAATTTTAATTATTTTTGTATTATTACAATTTTAAATATAAAATTAAAGAAAATTAAAGTGTAGAAGAAATATTAACATTGAAAAAGTTACAATATTTAAAGTGATTGTTTCTTAAATATACTTAAAAAAAATGTAAAACACGAGGCTTATAAACATGTGATGAGCTATTTGTGCGCATGTACATCCTATAGTGCACATATCATTACATATTCAATATGAAAATTCAGTCAGGAAAAAATTCAATATTCAAATACATGTGAAAAATAGCGGTTGTGTTCCTTATATTTTTTATTATTGTAATATTGTTTTCAAAAAACAGAATTTCGCACAAAATGAATTATACTCAAATTAATTTTATAGAAGAATTTCTTTAAAAATCAGAACGCTCATTTAATAATCTTTTAAGTAAATAATTTATTAATAATTAATACTCGACGTTCCAGAAAACCTGCACTTTAACCAGAGATGTAAAAATAGGACCAAGATATCATATGGAGAACAAGAATCGAGTATTTAATTATTTATTTTATATTAAAATAAATAAATAATTTGAACAATGTAGAAATTTTCCATCACTTACATAACTGATTTTGACAGAGAAACTTCTATTTGTAATTTTAAGTAAAAATTTAACAATTTATAATACATTTATTTCGTTTATTAATGATTTTCGTTTTATAAACTAGAAACAATATCAGTGAATTCAGTAACATCACAATAGCCAAAATTTAAAAATTAAAAAAAAAACATTCATTTTTTATATATTTAATTAATCTTGAAAATCAAACCTATTTGTAATAGTTTATAATTAAATTTGCCTAAATATTTATGTTATAAATAATTGGCATATAAATTTTTATCTTAAAATTTTTCTGTTGATTGTCATAGTGACAGCGATGTTCATTTGATTCCTATTATAATCAGATTAGAACCAGATAAAATTACGTTACAAAGATTAATATGAATGTATAGTATTTGTAACGTTCGTAAAGTGCATATGACATGATAATTTGTTAAATTAATATATGTGTAATATAATGTTATCTTACCTCCGGGATTGGCAGCAGCAGCAGCAATAGTCCTTCCCGCCACAAGGGACTGCGTAAGTCCCAAGGGCTTGACCTCAGGTGGAGCAGGGCATGAGTTCTCCACAGCCATTGTCTTGCTCTCTTGACAGGCTACCGTGCCCAAAAGTGCCGAAAACATCTGGAAAACCACTACTTGTACCGTCTAACCTCACATTTTAAACTAATTTAAAAACTGCAATTGTTGCAAAATTCATTGATAAGGTATCTTGCGGAAAGAATTATTTTTACGCATAAAAACGTATGTCTTTGATAATTTGAAAATCAATATTAAGGTCAGGTTACATAACCAAGAATATTATAAAATTATTATTTCTGATTTGATTTTGTAACAATGCTATTAAATAAAACGTCAAAGTGCATTTAAAAATAGACACTAAGCAAAAATGTAGGAGTGGTTAACTGTAACACATGTATTACATCAAAGTTTCAAGAAGTTTTTAAAAAAATACTTATTACTACAACAATACACTGGAAATACACTAATTTATGTTAATTTGATCTTTAAAATGTGAATGATCTACAAATTATTTGAGTAAACATAGACGTTATGACATAAGACACTAATCAGATCAGCAAATATTATGAACGAATTTTATATTAAACACACACAATTCAACACAGATTATGTTTTCATTTAATTAAATACTATAACATGTACTTTCGGTGAAATATACTTTAAAACTGTTACCACATGAACAGCCAAAAATTACATAATGTAATGTCAATGCCAAAATTAATTTTCCACATTTAATTTACTAATATAAATAAATTAAAAGAAGCTGCACTTTTTCACAATGGAATTATGAATTAATAAATGGTAAAATAAAGAAATCTTATTAAAAAACTTACGTTTGTACAATGGCTGACGTAGCCGAAATGATTTCGGTCTGGAAAGGACTTTATGCAAGGTTCGTCGTTGCTGGTCTGTCACGTGCAATGGTGGCAGCACTGCATTAAAACAGCAACGGAAAAGGACAGACATATTGCTTACATGTCGTACCTTAGTTCATTTTTTTGCGAATTCGAGCTAACCACTGATAACAGATGACAGCACTGAAATCATACATTTTATACATTGGTATTAGGCATGAACCAATAAAGTAGCTGACATCTGGTGGCGAAATTTAAAATAAAAGCACCCGGGAAATTATGTTGTTTAAATGGTAGTTGTATAGGGCTTTTGGTTTTAGTAAATTAAAATGCATAATAAATCAAAAGATAATGCTCGATTTCTCAATGCAATAATCATAATAGTGCAAAGAAATCTATACGTATATTCCCGAGGTTATTAAATTATAAAATAAGAAAATTTCAGTAAAAATAGGGAAAAACTTGACTCTATATATGATCGTTTGTTCTATTCATTTCTTGCCTACAAAGGTAAGCATAATTAAAAAAATATATTAGATAATGTGACAAAATCAGACGATAATTTCATTCCCTCTACTGATTCCCCATGTTACTAATATGAACTTACATGTAAATTTTACGGTCTTTAATTTTTGCTGATAACTTTCAAAATTAAAAGATAAAGTGATTTTGGTGTGCATCTTCCGACACTTTTTTATAATGAATTTACGGAGGTTCTGAAATTTTTTTTTTATCGCGTTATCGGAATCAGCTTTAATTTTTCATATGGAGATTGTAATAGGCTGGGCTAATTTTGAATAGAACTTTTTTCTCTTCAACCATATAAAAAAGTCCTAATTTATTTTAATAAACAATAAAAAAATTGAAATTGAAAAAATTTATATGATTAAAATACGAGATAATGTACATGTATTTGGTGTCATTTGATGCAGAATTTTTTATTTTCCTATTTAAAAAAACACCCGGTATGTATATAATTGGTTTGGTATTGTTTATCTTGTCTATCAAATAAGGTCAAATCCTCTACTGGTCCTTAATTCCAGCTTTTACTCTCTAATCTACTTTATCCACGTTCATGTATTTAAAGTATATTTCAATGAATAGAGATATAAATTAATACTTTTACTAATTACACATGATTTCTTTCTATTTTTAATATTAAAAAAAATATGAGAAGGCAAGAAATGAGTAGTCACCTTTTTCCCTATTAATAATGCAATTTTCCATTTACTTTGTAACTCCTAAACAATAACTTTATGACTTACTAGACATCTTACTTCACGGAAACCTCTCCTATATATAACTAGCATATTATCCATAGTGCTCTTATTTTAAATTTTGCTAACAGATGTCAGCTATTTCGTTAGCTCATGCCAATAAAAAAATGAGCTTGGCACATCAAGCAAAACAAGTGAATAATAAAATAACAATATACAATTATTTTATATTTATTTGAAGCCAAGTCTGGCATACATCATTTCATATTTTCATTTTCTGTTCCATTTTGTATAAAATATACTACAATCCATTTCCATATAAAAATCTGTCTCTGCTAATCATGTCGTAACTATAAACTATAGATATCACGCTTATAACACATGTAAGCACAAGGAATAATGCAATAAATAAATAAACTCTACTGTACAATCATTATTCCTTTCTACAAAAAAATTCTGTAACTATGCGGTCAATGAAAATGTGGATGGTCCGCAAAATCACTAAATCATAGTCGCAGAATTTGTTACTTACTTTTTAGGGATATTTATTATCTTCACACTGATGCAGTTCTTTGCCAAACCAAAGAACCTCTTTGGTTTCAATTTATTTGAAGTGAATTGCCACCCAAGATGATGGCTACATTGTGCACATTGCGCAATTGTCCACGCATAGCTAAAAAAATGTAAATTCTCATATATATTTTTTCTATTGTCCAAATATATTTACCCTGGAAACCAGCTAAATTCCTCCGAAGGAGGACCTACTAAAGAAATTCTGTAAGCTTCAGACACCGTTAATGTTTCGTATACATGTCCACCTGGATTACAATAATTGCTTTGAATACCATCCTTCGACATTGCAAAGACATCGCTTTGTTTTGCTACCACTGTGTTGCAATATGCACAACATAACAATCGTTTCTAAAAATAAAAATCTCTAATAATTGAAATACAGTTTAATTTTTATAACGTATTTCTACTAATTTTAAAATAAGACTTCTCATTGGTCAGAAATCGCTCATGCGCCAATCAAAAAAAAAATAATAGAGAACTGTCTCGTACAATTTGCCATTCCGGAATAAAAAAAAAAAGATAACTGTCTTGTCAAATTTTTTTACATGATTACAGGACATCTATGAAGCAGACAATTGGTCAACCAGAAGTGGCACTTTACTTGATGTTTCAAGTTGTTTTCTGGAAAAATGCTACATTTTTCGGAAATTATACTATCACACAGATTTTTTTTTCAATGAGCTTGCGTTATTACTTTTTTCGAGCCACCGTTGACGTAAGCATAACTAACTTCCAAAGCAACAGAAGTCGTAAGTTTCTGCTAACAGTTTTGGTTACCATTGTAAACGGAGTGTTATAGAGAAAAACAGTCTTACTAGTAGAGTAATTATGAAATTCGTACGAATTTCTTACATTCTGCACTGTTAAATGGCCACATTTTACAAATACAATGACATTATTTGAAGTTAATTGCTGCCGGTGGCGCGAAAAATATAATAAGTGACTCGGAATGTAAGTACTACAACTATTCTTATAGCTTCAATAACTATTTCAAACCTATAACTTCTGGTTTTACAAATAATTTTTAAATTACGTAGGTTCTGTAGGTTACTAAGACTATAGTATTTCAAACAAATGAATTATTCATAATATGTTAACAAATGTAGTTGTCACGTTAGATACACATTCACACCAACTAGTCTCCATACAAACATATTTACGCTTTGTTTCTGAAATATATAAACAACCCTGAAACCTTCTAGAACTCAGTAATTGTTTCAGATGAACCAAAATAAATCTCTTTGGATCAGATGGACGAATTATTGTTTGGAAAAGGAAGAATGAACAAATGAAAACAAGAAAATTATGCTCAACAGTGAAATATGGAGGAGGATATGTGCTTGTATGAGGTTGTATGACAAACCATTTAAGGGAAGTAATTCAAATTAATGGCGATTAGAAGATCAGTGATTCTATGTAATTTACAGCTGTACGGAATTAAATTGGCGTACTTAGTTATGATAAACATATTTTTTTCTCGATTTTATTAGAAAAAATTCAGGAATTCAATGTACGGAGATTAATTGGTCTGAGTGTATATCATGAAAATAAGATCCGTTTTCATTGTAAAATACAAAAATAAACGAACAAAAAAATAATAAATGTGTGGTACATATTTTTTTCCTAATTTTAAAACAAATCGCATATAAGCGGTTTGCTCTAAAATAGAAGTATGAACTATCATGTACTACTTTTTAAAATAAAGTAACATAAATATTAATCAAATTTATTTACCATTTGTAAATAATGTAACTCAAGTCGCAATCGCTGTACGACAGAGTCCAGTTTTAAAATTTCCAGTCTTTCGTCACTATTTAGCTGAAAATTTTGTAAAAACCAATACGATAATTTCATTGGATCAGACGGAGCACAGTGGCCTGAAATAAAACTTTTAACATGTATTTTAATTATGATGAGATAATTAAATACCGATAGAATATGCTGTAAGCAATCGTTGGATTTTTTTAGTCAAAATATGCGGCTCATACTGATTGTATACCCATAAAGGCCATGATAGTTGAGCACAATCATAACTAGAAAACATTTTAATTACAAAGAATCACCGTAAACAAATTGTTTATTACTTTCTGTATTTTTTATTTGTGTTTAAAGTTTTAGAATCAATAATATTTGACCTCTTTTTGTTTAGCGAAGGTAACTGCGTATTAAAAAGCGGGCTTTGCATCTCAATATCCGGTAAAATCCGAATATCTAATTTACACATTCGAAAAGTTAAATGCGATTTGGTGTTCAGTATTTTGCACCTTTGCCGTCCTTTAGCTTTCAGCGCCAAGGCATTGGGCGATTCTGATACTTCAATTATTTCTAGTGTAATGCCATACCCTTGTACGTCATTTGTTCTGAAAACACACTTTGAGGTTAAATATTTCATGTTTTGAACTCTTACTTTGAGCAGACGAGCACAAATGTTTTATTTGTAGCCATGTATTGGCGCATGATTTCTCCTTCTCTGGGGTATTCTACAAAAAGTGGAAGAGTGTGTCCTGGACAGACCCATGTCTCTGCGAAAAGGCCTAACATTTCCAATTCTGTTCCTTCGTCGTACAAAGTGTATCCGTGAATGTTATCCATTTGCCCCAAATACTAGAATATTCTAATATATTTACTGTTTACTAAATAATAATTTGAAACGTACTGAATGTTCCGTTGGTAAATTCGTGTCGAATTCATTGCTTGTCGTTCCTCCATTTCCATCTTTAAAAATATATCTTTAACAATAGTTTACAAATAAATGAAAACTTACCACCTGTATCGCCCGTATTTCTACTCACAATACTCATCTTTTTCAAGTGTTTCTTTATGGTATCAATGATTATTTGATTTATTTCACTGTGTTTAAAAATTGTGTTTCATTCCTAAACAAACCCAGTGAAACAGCTGATACGAAACACTTCTATTGGTCGAAAGAAAGAGCTATGTTCATACTACACTGCATACCAAAACATAACCTATTTATTTAAAATAAATATTTATTTGAATTGTCAAACACTAATTGTAATTGTCAAACAAAAATTTAGATCAAAAACAAAACATTTACAACGGTGATTTGATTATAATGATGTGGCCGGCATATCACACACAGGCACAAAAATATTTGGCAACAAAACTCTTCTACTTCACAGAATAAAGCTTGTTTACACTATATATTTGTAATAAATGTAAACTGTTAAATACTAATTGTACATGCAACGTTTGATATTAAGACTTTATTAGGTACATGTTCATTACAAAAAATTAGATCTAAAACAAAGCGTAAAATGATGTGACTGGCACATATACGAAAGTAAAGATAAGCAAAAATATGTTTAAAAATATATTTCAACAAACAAAACAACAATAAACATAACAATTATTCTACAATTCCGCGTTCGCGTAAAATATTATTTATTTGTGCAGATATACTTGTAAAATATTTCATTCTAATTAATATCTTTTTTGCTTTTGCAATATCACCAGAATTAAAAGCATCACTTAATTCTTTGGCAATACTCTCTAATTCTTTACGATTCTTTTTATTTAAATTAAGTAACTGTTCTGGGGTTTCAGCTTCTTCTACTTCTTCATTTAATTCCATAATTTCCATTAAGAATTCTTTGTCTGTTTTGTTATCATTTTCGTCTATTTTTTCGCCTTTTAATGCAAGTAAATGTAATCCTCTATTTATAGGAGATTGTAAAGTATTATAAGCTGAATTGACTATGGAAGAATATTCTTCAGATATTTGTTTTTCTTCATTAGTTCTAAAATTGGATTTATTTATTAATTGAAATAAAAATATTAATGTTATATTTACTTGTTACTGTATTTATCTGGATGAAGTAACCCTTGTAGCTGTCTATATCTTTTAGCTAATGACTTTAAGTCAATATTATAAATCTCGTCCAATCCTAGTACTTGGAAATAGTTGTCTTTAACATTTGGTTGTTGAATTATTTTACAACTACCACAAAATAAATCAAACACTGACTTCCTTTCTACTCCACATTTCCAGCATTTTACAATTTGGCAATAATGTCGTACATTTATAAAGTTATTTTTTATATGTCTACTATACAAAATATTATTCCATTTTGATGTATTTCTGAAAAGAACTGTAGAATACTTCAACATTCTCAAAATATGGAATTTGCCCTAACCTAACAAAACAAATGTCATCGTGCGAGGATTAGGGACCACGGTTCTTGCTCTAAAATTTCAGATCTAAATTTTATAAGACGCTCATAGACAAATAAATTTTATATATTTTTATGAATTCACGCAAAAGATTTCTACAATACTTTTTGTATCATAATCGTAAAATCAATAATTCGTTTTCTTTTTGTACAAGTATTTTTATTTATTATATACACTGTTTGTGGTTTCAATATTACAAAGGCTGTCAATCTGTCAACATGACAGCAATTGTTGCTATCATTATATATCAAATGCATTACATTTACTTTTAAATTAAATTTCATTCAATAACCCACTATTTTCTTTTATTAGGGACATTATACTTTTTTATTGAAAATATATTTTTTTATAAATGCTGTAAAAATAGGAGTGTTTTTTCAAAATTTCCCACACGCTAATTTGGGGAAGACGTGTACTCTCATAAGTAATATAATAAGAGCCAAGAATTTATTGGAAAAATTTACGAATAGTTCAAGTTGTTGCGTAGTAACAGACCATATATCTATTAGTACTAATAGGTATATGTAACAGACAAACGAGTGTCAAAAATTACATTTAGATCACGACAGCGAAGCTGGAGCGATTTAAGAGTCATTTTTGACCCGAGTTCGCAGAAATTACGAGTAAATTATACCTATTAAATTCTTAGCTCGAATTATATTTACATGATTATTTCACGAATGACAAAAAAATGAATTAATCTTGATTCCAAATAGATATTCTTGTTCTTTTTGTATTCTCTGGAACACTTTGATCAATATTAGTATTAATTTCATCGATAGCAATGTCTCCGAATCTCATTCTCAATCAATTTCTTCACGTATCACTGTATTTTTTGACGTTTCAAACATAAAAATTTTCATATCAACAAAATGTAACCATGACGTCGCTAGTGTGATTTTATCAAATTTCTTCACTAAAATACGGCCTACCCCCATCAACTGTAGCATTCTGATTGGGTGAAAATGACATGTGTGAAATAATCAATAAAATCTCAATTTACCAAGACTTTGATCAAAAATTGTTAGCAAAATACATGTACATGAACGATTACAGGCACGTAAGGAATTTCTAGTTGAAGGCTTAATATGCGATTTTGAAAAATCCAGAAGTCAAGATTTGAAGAATTTGATATAATATTATATTGTATTTTGACGATTCGACAAGTGCATAATTCATTATTTAAGCAAAGCGCAGTGTAAAACTATTTGAATATTTCATGCCCTCTCATAATAATAAAAAATATACAATTTATCAATTTTTGTCATTCCGTTTTATTGCCAATGATAATTTTCAAGTAATTTTTTATATTTTATCAATATAAGCTATAAAAATTTATATTTTTTAAATTTGTGATAATTTTGCAGATAGTAAATAATAAATGATTGTGGGAAAAAAAAATTTCCGGAATTTTTACGTTTAAATTTATAAGAATTATTATTTACAATAATAAATATAATTTATTACAAACAATGTAAATTTTATGAAACTTGTACTTGAGATGATATTTAATATATAAAAAAAATCTGCAATAATCATTAGTTTTATGAAGTGTCAACCATTTTAATAACAAATTTTGCATATAACTTTTATTAATGTAGCGTAATTAAGATAATTTTAAGTTATCTAGTAAGAAAATTTTGGAAATTTATACCATGTTACATAATAAGGAAATATTCTTAGCTTATTTTTCAGTAAAATTTATTAGGGAAAAATAAAACATGGGTATTTTGTATGTCTTACGTAGTAGCTGCATCTATATCTTATTTAAAAATAGAAAAATTTTGTAGTAAATATTCGTTAATAGGTTTGACAGGTGTGTAGGTATAGTATGTTCAAATTTCATTGGGATAAAAATATTTAAATTTTATTGTACCTATAACAACTGTTTAATAAGTTGCACATAAAAAAATGTCAATATATTATTGTATACGTTAAAAAAAATATGTATAATTTATTAAAATAATAAAATATTAAATTATTGTTGTAAACTTTTTCTTTTGAATAAAAAACACCTAATATTTTTTTTATTGTTTACTAACAAATATTGCGTACTTGACAACCATTAACCTATTTAGATTTTCTTTTAAATTGATTTATGTACTTACATCAGTATTCAAATCCCATAATTTAAGAAGTAATCATAAGTAGGTTAATGTGTAATTAAATGATAAAATAATAAAGTTCCTTTAACTTTAAAGATGAAAAAATATAGCAAAAATTTTTTCACCTTAACATTGTGACATTGACAGTATAAATCGGAAATTAGGGACACACATAGTTTTTGTGAGAGGTAAATAAATTATGTGGAAAAAAGCAAAGAAATGTTTTAGGATCAAAACTACACATATTGAGCAAATCATTTAAATGCATTATTGGAAAATTACTAATTTATATTTATGTAAATATATTCACTAATAAGTAGGATACTACGTAAATAAAAATAAAAATTAGTGCATTCTTTGTTCTACTCCACATTTTTAATACGGTTAACATCCGATTATTATTTCAATGACAGATTCTGTTCCCATAGGCAGTTCATCTCCTGATTGCAACAACAACTGCACAACTGATAACGTGTCAAGTTTATCAACTATAAAACAATAATTTTCCCCTGAAATTCATAATTCCTTGAAGTTGATAAGATTTGTTAATGACTTCGAAGGTGTGCAAAATATTGTGTGGACTATATAAATAACTATGAACGCTTTTCTGCCCATCAGTAGTGCAAAATATTCGCAAAGCTATGGACCTCAGGTAATTCTTTATTTTTATTACTATAATTTGTAACTATCGTCAAATAATTATCTAAACATTATAAATTCTAACATGGAAATATAAAAACAAAAATTAATTACAATACTTTTATTTAATAATATGATAAAGAAAAAAATATACCTTAAAAAGTAAATTTATATAATCTAGAATCGTTTAATATATTATATATTTTTTATTTTGCACAAATCATAGGCCCTGTGGTGCTCTCTCCACACCAGATGTAAATCTAGTAAAAGTCTTTACAATTTGTTTTAATGTGATGTCTTTCTGTCCGTCTGTCCGTATGTACGTGGTCAAATTTAGAGCAAATTGCAAAAATTTTGCATTGCAAATGTCTATACAATGGGTTTTGATTCTTTTTAACAGGGTTGCATAAAAATCCGATTTAAAAAAAATCAGACTTATTTTATTTAAATCGGATTTTTTTTATTTGTCCGATTTTTTCTATTCTTTTTAAAAGATATAGTATAATTTTAAAACCGTGTTGCTCAAAATAGCATTTATTATTAAAAGAAAGTCGTAAAGAATAAGTAAAAATTAAAAACATTTAAAAATTACAATAAAATCCGTTTATAACGATACGGCTTATAGCGACAAACTGATTATGTATTATGTCGAAATGAGCTCGTTAACCTTGGCGGCTTTTTTAATAATTTATATTGTATAACTAATATTATGCTTTAAAAATAATTTAAATTTAAAATATATATTTTTTTAAGAATTATTTATTGCTCAAATATGAAAATTAAATATTTACGTGACGTATGAAACACTATGCTTGGCGTATGCGCATTGAAGTGAACGCAATACAAATACTAGTGATATTTATTTGCTAAACAAGAAAAACAAAGTTTCATAACTTTTTAAATAAGTATTATAAATATTACATGATTTTCAAATAAGACCTTCCACATAAAAAATAATTATACAAAAGTTAAAAGAATATAAAATAGCATGAAGTTGTATGTAAAAGAAAATATATATAACAGAGAATATAGGTTATGTTTACCGTCGTATTTATTTGAATAGATTCACGTTGTTAGTGTAAACGATTGTCTTTTTTCAATACATACGAAGAAAGTAATAATATTTTTTTCTGACGTTATACATTTTTTTGAGAAAATATTTTTTTTGGGAATTTCTAAATTCAAATTTTCTATTAATATAACAAATAATCTGAAAAGGGTTAACGAGTCCATTGTGACCACTTGTTTGAAAGCCCACATACGCTAACGTTATTTTACTTTTTTCGGTTATGGTGACTTCGGCTACATCGTTATAACCGGATTTTTTTGTAACATATTTCAAAGTAAATTTAACAAAAAATTCTACGTTATAAATTCAAAGTAATATAACAGTAAAATCATTTTACTGACGAAATTAAACGGATTTAGTAGTTTTTGGAAGAATTGCCACATGGTAACATTACCCATGCGCTTTTTCCCCTAATTTTCGTAAATCTAGAATATTAAAAAACAATTGCAGGACAAGTGATTTGAATCAATAATTTTTTTTTAATTAATGTGCGTACATACTTACAAATTGACACATGTAGAGCAAATTAAAAATTGTACATTTCATTTTTTAATTTTTAACATAAAATGGTTACTGTAGTATATACCCTCTAGTTACCAGATACAAGTCTGGTAAATATCTGAACACTGTGTGTCTGTCAATTATTTTGAATGTAATATCTGTTTGTCCTTCTGTCTGTAAGTACGTGGACAGTTATATACCTATTAAAAATAGTGTATATTATAATTTTTATTTCTCAACAAATTTCTCCTGTGGTTCACTTTCCACACCAGATCTGAAAATGAGTTTATACTGTGCTTGGACTATTTTTAATAATGTCTGTTCGTTGAATTTTAATTAAACTTCATAAGAAAGTTTCTGATATCAATGGCACTAGTTATTATAATTAATGTAATAGAATGAAGATAAAAATATATGTATTTATCTCCTAGGATAACAATACTTCTTTTTCTCACTCTGTCATACTTGGAAGCGTCTCCAACAAGTAGAAATGTAACAAAAAGTCGAAAATGCCGCTCCTATTTCTGTCCGGAAGAGGAGTACAGTTTGGCTATAACTTGTGGGGATTCTTATGCTAAAAACATGATGAAAGTTGAAGAGGCTTTAATAGACACAGGCGATTTAGAAGATCCCACCAGGTGCTTGTACGATTCGTATGAAGACATAGTAAGTTTAAATATTATTTTTTATAGAAATTAGCAATTTATTCTAAAAACTATAACAAAATATGTAATCAATTATTTGAGTTTATAATTTTTATTAATCATGTTTAATTCCGAAATATGTTAAATCTTTATTCTCAGTTCGCCAGACCGCGACTTTTTAATAAAAAATTAATTGATAAGGTACCAGTAGGCGAATTTTGATAATTATGAAATGCCTAACGGCGAAAGTCTTTTATTCTTTTGTGAGAGAAATATGATCGCAAGATCATTTCCTCATCATTTTTGCCCTACTTATAGTTAATATCTCTTAGCTAATTCGTAAGTTGTTATTAAATAATATTACAGAAACTATGTTTGAAGTAATCCTTTTAAAAATTTTACTGGTTTCAGGATTTTAAGTAATCATAATGTTGTAGATGCCCAATTTTTAAATTTTATATTATGATAGCTTACAAAAAAATAATATATCCGAATTTTTTAAAATTATCAATTATCTATAGTTTTCAAGTAAATAAATAATAAATTCTTAGGAGGGGATGATGACGTCGATTAAGTGTATAAAAGATGGACCAACTAGACACAGACGGAATAGCTTGTGTGACTAAAATAGCAACTAGACCGCCAGGGGCGGACCGTGAACTTTGGGGGCCCTGGGCTTATACTGTTTGGGGGCCCCACCTTAAGTTTTTTTAATAAAAAAATATATAAGGTAACGGGCGTTTTATATTCTAAATTAACATTAACAAAAAACAAAAAATCTGATGTGTCCAACACAATACCTCTCGCTACTGTAGTAATTTATTCTATATGTTTTTCAATACATTTAATTTGTAGTTTTAAAATTAGTGTGTTATTGCAGTTAAGAGAATATTTTTAATTCATTTCATACCTAAAATTTCCTTCTTAAAATTTGTATGACCAATATGACAGCTATTTTTGACATTACTAAAACCGAAACCGAACTTACTTTGATTCACGCATGCAAATACATTCCTAATACATTTATTCCATCTTTTTAAATTTTACAATAAAATTACTTCATTTTTACTTATTTTATCTTTTACACTTACTTACATCAAATTTGACATCACATGTCAAATTTTGTGAACATATGAATAACTCATCTGTTTTATCGAAATTCCTCAGCCTAAACGATATGTAAAATTATTATAATTTATATATTTTTTTCTATCTAGCTAGAAGTTATGTATAAACGTAATTATGCAGATCGGTAGAAAATTAAAAAATCTTTATATTTAATAATAACGTAATTAGTGAAAAAATGGTTTTTGAGGTATTTTTTAGGAAAAACGGTTTAAAGTTTCAAGTAAAGTACTACTTCCGTTTAACCAATTGTAGTCAAAATCTATCTGAATATAAGTCTTAAATACCAAATATTATATTTTTACATTTCTCGTATTGGAGTTATCGTGGACGAAAAATCGTCACAGACACACACACGCGCACACTCATACAGACATGCAGACATCACGTTAAAAATAGTAAAATCGTATTGTAGGGACCCTAATTCGTGCTCATATGTTGAAAACTCATACTCGAGAAATCTGACCAAAAACAATACCTCCCTTATCTATATATTAATAGACGGGAGGTAAAATAGCTATTTTTAGTACAAGTGAGCAAAATATGTCTTTTTCTCACGGGCCCAGAAATTGGCCCATATACCTATTAGTAATATACCGCTGATCCCCTATCTTCCCAATGTAATTGCCATACGTTCAAGAAAGCGTAATAGAGATATATCTTGCATCGCACACAGCTGTTACAGTGCACTTGGTGCGCATGCTCATCACCCAAGAAGATAGTGTTTCAAAGTCACATTTAATATTTAAATAAAATAAATAAATATAGAAATTTGAAGAAAATAATGAATTATTGTACATAACACTGTAATAATAATTTAATATTGTTTATTGATCAATTTTAAGCTGTTTTGTATAGGGAGTGCGCCGGCCGCTAGGTGTCTCACCGAAGGACATAGCTTAAAATATTTTAAATTTCGCGATGTAGTAATTATATTATCAATAAACAATATAAAATGATAATTACAGTATTATGTACGATAATTTATTACTTTCTTCAAATTTCTATATTTATTTATTTTATTTTAAATAATAAATGTGACTTTGAAACACTATTTTCTTGCGTGATGAGCCTGCGCACAAAGTGCACTGTAACGGCTGTGTGCGATGCAAGATATATCTCTATTACGCTTTGTTGACCGTGTGGATCGCTGAGGATCAGCGGTATATTACTAATAGGTATATGAATTGGCCACACGAGCGAAGCGAGTGTGCCAACTGGACAAGTGAGAAAAAGACATGCTCACGTGTGCTAAACATAATTTTTTCCACAATCTTAAAATATAATTTAAAAAAAAAAAAACATTTTACTTTTTTATTTAATAATGAAAATCTCAACAGTACAATTATGTTTATAAATTATAATTAAATTTAATGTAAAATGTATTATAATGTTTGTAATCCCATGAAAACATTGTGCTTAGAGTTAGTGTATTTTGCTCACTAATGTTATTTACTTTGCTCACTTGTGAAGAAATTTATTTACTTTGCTCACTTGTGATTCAATATGCTACTTTGCTCACTGTTTTAAGTTGAATAATGATGTATTTTGCTAACGATTTTGGAAAAAGAACATTTATTCTTATAAATAATAATAATTTAAATACATATATGGGCAAATTCATAAAAATGATAGAACTAATCCTCAATTTTTGATTAGAGAATTCTATTTTATTCAGGTATTTAAAATTTTATATTCACTGTTATACAAAAAGATAGATACTAGGATTAGATTAAAAAGAAAGTGACTTCGAAATTTATTTAAGCATCCATGCAGAGAATGCTAATGTCTGTGGGGTTATTCTGATTGTCCGAAGAAGGGGGCCCCTTGTATCGCGGGGCCCTGGGCTGCAGCCCATAAAGCCCATGCCTAAATCCGCCCCTGTAGACCGCATAGCATTATTATTGCCCTGTCCGTATTCAAAATTATTTAGCCGCCCCTAATATAATCTTAAATTTAAAAATTGAAGTGATTCCCGTATATTGAGTTGTTAAGACTAAGAATAAAAGTGATACTGAATGACACGTTGTACTTTATCTTCAAACGTAGATATATTAAAAATAATTTATTACTTGACGTTCAATTTGTATTCGTTATAGCTTATCTATTCGTATTTTTATAGTGGCATTTAGGGCGATATTGCAGGTTTTTATTGTATAATTTATATCTTATTCGCTGATTCTACTTATTGTTAGTTCCTATGGATACTTATTTATTTTAATTCTACTCTGGCGGCGTAGAAGTAGCTACATTTTTACTTCGGCGGTGTAGAAATCAAATTTCTAATTTGTGAATCACGTCACATATGGTGCCACTTTTATGATATTTGAAGATAAACGATGTTTCCTTTATTATTTTTATTTAAAATTACAGATGTAAATTGAATATACATTCATAATTTGAAGTACATAAAATTAAAGAAATTTGTTCTTCTTTCGAATCTAGCAAAACTATATACCTACCTGAAAAAGTCGATTGTACAAAAAACTGGATTTAGAATAAAATTACACTAATCACAGATTGAATCCTATATATTTTCGCTTCCATTAAACGTCCATAATATAACGCAAATGCTAAAGATGTGCTGAGGAAAATTGTTACCTGTCAGCCTGCAAAATTTAATAAGATCGCGGATCACAAGTTAATCGTTAATACGAGCAGCGATGAATCATTTGGTAAGCGAGCTCCAATTCGTTAAGCGGACTGTGAGATATGGGGTTTAAATTTCAGTAACAACTTTTATATGTGGGACAGTGTAGATTAAATAAAAAATAAATAAAATAATTGGCCGCCCATAAATCCTGCCGCCCTCGTGCTTTGCACGCCTTGCACGCTTGCTAGGCACGACCCCATACACGCCTTCATGTTAATTCATACAGAATTTGTATTTAATATACGTCATAATAACGGACGCCGTTTCTATTTAACTCGAATTAATAAATAATTGCTGATAAATATATTTTTTTTTTAATGTTGACATCTATTGTACTTTATGTAATTCAGTAGTATTTTTCATTAGAATTCTATTATGGTCATCTATCCCATTGTATCTGTACGGTAATATTATTACCGTACAGACTTGTCAAAATTGCAAGACAAAATAGACTTATCAGGGCATCGTGTCAACCCATACAGACTTGATTATGAAAATGTTATTGACAAGGAAATTTTATAATATATAGTTTATTATGCAACAAGCATAGAAAGGTACTCATTACTAGTTATATGACGAATAGCGGTTCAGCCGAATAGCCGAATAACGAATATTCGGTGTTACCGAATAATTATTTTATGAAAGCGTAATTGGTGGTCCATCTTGCGGAAAGGGGTGTATTAGAAACAAATAAATATTTAAAAAGTTATTTCTTGTTTGATTATCATTAAATTATTTCAGTTTCAAGTAAATTAAATGAACTGCCGCCAAAGATAAATTATTCACTCTTATTATAGATAAATTAGTAATACCTAATTAAAAAAGTATTTTTTTAATATTTATTATCTACATATAATTAATTATATATTATATATTTTAACGTAACGAAAGAACGTTGTATTTTACTTATTTCTTATAACCGAATATTCGGTATTAAAATGGATCGAATAAGCCGAATACCAAATAGTGAAAATATGGCCGAATAGGTCGAATACCGAATAATTATTCGGCTTTGGTCCCATCTCTATTCATTACATACGAGTATGATAGTTTGTAAAGGCGTATACTGCAAATCATACAAGTATGAAATAGATATTCCCAGCCAACTGTACAATATACTTTTTCTACGACCACACGATATTATTTCCTAATTAATTTATATGTTAATAATAAAGACTTTCTAGCAATTAGATACAAAACAAAATTAAACAATACATTTAGATATGAATTTATATCTTTACTTTGTCTTTGTTTACCGTGAGATATATGAAAATGTACAATATGCTATGTGTCCGTAGCAATAATAAATATACAACAAGCAAATATCTTAATGGTCGAAGAAAAACTAATATTTTTTCTATAGCAGATGTTAAAGTGTAATTTTATCAACTCAAGATAGTGGATAAAGTAGCACTTTAACCGCAAGGGTAGATAAAGTAATACTTTAACATCAAGGATAGATAAAGTACTTCAACTTATATTTATTTGAAGTACATTTCCAGAGCAACTCACTACTGAGATTTTAAAATTGTTCTCAAATAAAAATAAAAATTTTCTAATTTCAATTTCTTTAAAATCAGATACAGAAAAAAATTTCATGTTATACACGACGATAATATATTATGCTATCATCTTGTATAAAAAATAACTATTATTCATAACGACTTCATTTTCTGATACCGTTAACTATTGAACAAATCAAGGAAGTTATGAATCATACCAGGGATTAGATGTCCTAAAATCCAAGCCGTGGTTATAATAATCATAACTAAAGAGCGGATTCTATGCAATTGCATGTGTTGTTTATATTAGGCATATCAACAAACTGTTTTCATATGTTCACGTTTCATCAAAAATTAATGCCAAATAACAAAAAAAAAATAATGCATATTTTGCATTTAATGATACTTTATTGCATATTTTGATTTTTTTTGCATATTAGTGCATATTTTAAGACTTTTTTCAAAAACAAAAATTAATTTTTGATAAATTTTGTTCTTTTTGGAAAACGTATATTACAAGAAATATAATTTTGATCGTACTTTTAACAAGTGAGCATTTATATAAAATGTACTCATTGAAACCATTACAATCATATTTAATTTCTCGTCAGAACAAAAAAAGTGATTCTATTAGTGTTTTAGAACTGTTTAGAACTTAAGTAATTCTTATTTTGTAAGTAAGGTAAGTAAATAATATCTGTCACTAAAATTCGTATGTTTGGAACTATAACAACAATTAGTAATGCGGAAAAAAGTGTATTAAAAATATGAGGAGCATATAGCCATTTTCTTGTTAAAGATGACTTTTTTGATTTTTGTTTCAAAAAAGAGCTTTTGTAAATTTCAATATGAATATGAATTCAAAATTTTCTTATTTTTGTTAGAATTACCTATGATATTTATTGTTTTTATACATTTCATGAAATGTTCCAAATAAAACACTGCATGTAAAAATAGAAATAAGAAAATGATCTCAGTAAAACGAGCCTGATGACATTAGTTTTTTTGCATATTTTTATTGTAAAGTGCATATTTATAACTTTTTTGCATATATCATGCATATTTTGATGATTTTTTAATGCATATTGCATGCATATTTTGACACTTTTTTAGTGCATATAATTCGCTCTTTAATCATAACAATGCCAGGTATGTTAATAGCTATTATTTGTTACTTGGACTCCGTTATTTATTTGAACTGTTTATTCCCCAGGGAAACTATTATTTACGTGCTAATAATCTGTAAAAGTTTTACAAATTAGTAGTTGCATTGTTTGCATTATTGAAAGTTGTGTTTTGTTTATTGCCATACACATTTTTGACACAATATTAGAAACTGAAAGGACATGTTTATAATTATTTTATTTATAAGTGAATAACAAATAAACTATTGTACAATATACGTAAAGTATTGCCATTTATCAGCAGTGAAAACAGTCTTATCTTGCTAATAATGTGAATATTAAGTGTTTTGTGATATCAAACATAATTAGATACTTTTTTTAATGTTTACATGAAAAGCAATATTGTAGTACATATGTATTTTAAAATGTAAGTAAATTTGCTAACTAATAAGTTAATTTTTTTAATTGAATATATCAAAAACTGACTTTTTTGGTTAACATATGTATTTCAACTAAATAAAAAAATTAGCAGAACTTTAATGTTTAATCTCATTGCTAGGTAACTTCTTTACGGGCTAATCTTTACGAAATCGTTATTTTTGTATTAAGTGCGAAAAGGTTGTTTTTAGTGCGTGAAAATGTTACTTTTTTGACGTGCTTGTCGAACGCACTAAAAAAAAAACGCTCACAAAATACATACAATATTATTTTATTTATTGAAAAAGAAATAGATATGAAATCATTTTACTTAACAGCAATGTCTTACCATTTTACATATAACTTTTTAATTTAAAATTTGGACATTCAAAATTAACAAGAGCTGTCAAAGGCACAGTTTCCTTGATCGTGGACAATGATACGAAACTTGTATCTGAGAATGTACGCCATGTCACTTACATTAAAAATACGCATGCGAGCATGTATTAGACAATGACGGATGTACCTTACATAACCTGTCTCTCTCGGCTCGCTTTTTATAAACAGGGAACATATGACAGTGCACGTTCCAGTATTACTACATTTCAGTGATATTTACCAACAATGTATTTGAAACAATTTATTGCTTTTCAGGAAGAAGTAGATTTTATTGTAGTAGGAGCAGGAATAGCAGGAGCAGTAGTAGCAGGCAGACTGAGCGAAGCCAAGAATTGGACTGTGATGCTTCTAGAAGCAGGGGCCGCAGCACCCGCTGGGTCCCAAGCCCCTGGGATGTACTTCAATTATCAGCACGACCCCGACTTCGACTGGAACTATGAACTCCTGCCCCAGGATAACGCCTGTAGAAACACGGCGGGTATATGCACGTATCCTAGAGGTAAGCAAGTTTCTGTAGTAGTTTCCCCAAATTACATACTCGGTAGAAGGGTTTTTTTCGGTATTCTGCAAGTACATTGAAACATTTAAAAAGAAATGTTTCGATTTTTTATATGGAGTCTGCGACACTTATTCCTTGCATATTGCAAATAATACTTTTCATTCAAAACTTTGTTATAAGGTATTCGCGCTTCGAATTTCGTGACGTCACGAATCAAAAACTCACACAAAGATACACCTCACACTTGCACGTACACCGAGGCGCTACAAGTTGAACGTCAGTGTAAAGCACGAAGTATAATATTATATTTCGTGATGTAAAGTAACCTAAAATTGCCTTAGTTTACATTTCGTCCGCAAGAGTGAAATATGTTATAGTAAGTTATGCAATACGCATTGCACTTTTATTCTAAAACAAATCAGTATTCCATATATTCATAGTAGTACATGACGTCATTACTTTAGTAATATTATTTGAAGACGTGAGTCTTCTCCTTCTCCGTTTTGACTATATCACTCGAATCACGCAAAAAACCTCAAGCCCCCAGTATAAATAATCACGATGGTGATATTTTTAAAGCGCATTCTAGTGGCAAAATAATGTACTATATGACGTCATCAAATGATTTACTAGTCATAATTTCCTTTAGTAGGAGAAGTATGTTATATTACTATTTATATTGCTTTTTTATATTTGTTCGTTGGTAATGATAATGACGAATAATATACTTTCATATACATTTAAATAAAAATTGGTCTCGTTCACTCAACGGTAATGAAATTTATAGTTAGTAAAAATGTATACTTCATTTATTTATTAAAATTAAAGGTGCAGTTACTGATATTACAATTATTTGTATTATTGATAAATAATTGTACCTAATGAATTATTTTTAATAGATAAACAGAACTACAAATGATAAGACTTTAAAAAATTGCAAAATGTCATTTATTTATTAAAATTAAAGGTGCAATTACTAATATTACAATTATTTGTATTATTGATAAATAATTGTACCTAATGAATTATTTTTAATACATAAAAAGAACTACAAATGATAAGACTTTAAAAAATTGCAAAATGTCATTTATTTATTAAAATTAAAGGTGCAGTTACTAATATTACAATTATTTGTATTATTGATAAATAATTGTACCTAATGAATTATTTTTAATACATAAACAGAACCACAAAATGATAAGACTTTAAAAAATTGCAAAATGGAACGAATATTTGGAAAATACTACAGAAACGGATTTTTGTTTTTCGTGAATAAATTTTGATATACATAGCTCATTTTGGATACTTCTTTTATTAATATTGAGGGAAATTGAATTTTGAGCGTGAAAAAATTAATATATGCATTTTTTCAGTGTTTTGAGGGATGAAGGGGGACGTATGCGTTACGTAACGATAATATGTAATTCAAAAAATATTTTTTTAGGCGGCTGGTACATAAATTGTTGTTTTTCGTATCTGCTGGCAACCGTAAAGTATCAATTTTTATTTGACATCTGTCAAAGTCAAAATTTTTGGCCGCTAGTTTGTTCATTATTGATTTACATAGTTTATATTAATGTGATTAATTATTTTAGAATATAATAACAAATGTAAGTAAAATTTTAACTATTCCTTTACAAATATTAATAAAAAAGTAATGAATTTGCGAGTAAAAATAGCGGCCGTAAAGTAAATGCGGCCGTAAGGTAAATGCGGCCGTAAGGTAAATGCGGCCGTAAAGTAAATGCGGCCGTAAAGTAAATTTTGACAGATGTCAAAAATTAATTTTGAATGAAAATTCATAATTTCTTGTTGTAATCGCCTAAAAAATGTTGTGTGCACCTCGGCTAAAAGTTCTTTTTGGGCCTCATCTGATTTGTAGCCTCGGCTTTGCCTCGGCTGCAAACTTCGGTTTCGGCCCAAAAAGATTACTTTTAGAACTTTGATACACAAATAACTATTAAATTTGCTTTGAAGTTAAATACTGCATTACGTAATATTTAGGAGAGGGGGACAGGTACATTTACTTTACGGATGCGTTACGACGGAAGAAGGGCATACAAAAATTGTCTAATTTTACGTTACGTAATTTACGAATGGTTCCTAAGGAATACCGATCTTATACAATAATTATTAGAATCGTCGCTTTACTCTTTATTATCTTCGATCGGTAAAATGCCCTTAGCTTATCAATGCCTCGGTCGGTAAGAAATCATTTACCGATCAGTAATTTGTAAATATAACTTACTGCCTTGGAAACCCACTCAATTGACTCAATAAACATTTTGTATTGCCCGATCGTATGAAAAAATAGGTAACCAAACTTTGAAACCGACTATATCAATAGAAACAATATTTTAAAATCTCAAACATTGTACTACAAAAAGAACTACATTACTAATCCAAATAGAACATGAGCATGAGGTACAGGTTGTATACAGCACAATTTTAAGTTACCATCATGATAGTAACCTGTGCAGAATAGAAGTTCTCTTCAGTCAGGGCAAGCATTTGAGGCAGTTCCTCACGATACAAAATGAGGAGAGGAGAATTTTGCAAGTCCCACAGTTTTTCTATTCTGTCGACTGAGCGTTCTTACGCCCAGCGCTGTACCGATTACAGAAGTGCAAAGTCAAAAAATTCTCCTGCCTCAAACTTCTTCAATGTGTGTGTACGACTGTGCTGTTTTCATTATCGATCTTTCTCTCACTGCCTCAAGTGCTTTAACATTTGCAATTGTTAAAATATAGTATAAGTGGGTGGACGTGTACACCGGATATTATTAGATTTTAAATTTAGGTTTATTTTTATTCAATTCCTATCACCTGCCTCCCCAAAATTTTAGTTCACGAGTCGATACTGTTTTTCTAGTAAAGACTTTGGCGTCGTAAAAAGCTTAGGGCCTAGTCTAATAGTCAATATACATTACACTATACCATCATAGTACATGTACAAATCCGCATTATGATCAAAATCATGTTCAGTATTTTTAAATATTTTTTTGAATGAACTCGTTTTTCAGGAAAAGTAATGGGAGGTACTGGTATTTTACACGGTATGATGTACATGAGAGGTAACCGAGATGATTATGACATTCTTAAAAATGATGGAATTGAAGGGTGGTCGTATGATGATGTTATGCCTTATTTTCTTAAATCAGAAAATAATTTAGATATAAATGCTTCTTGGATTGAGGTTAGTATAAAAAAATATCCCTAGCTGGGAATATAACCCATGAACCTTACATTTGAAAGTGGTAGAGTCTAAACAAAAGTGAAGGTCGTGGGCTTGAATTCCATTGGAATTCCATTTTTTAGAAATATATTAAAGTGTATAATATTTTTATAGCCAGAATATCATAGAACAGGAGGTCCCTTGACTTTAAGTCGATTCAGAGATCGTCCGAAATTTGCAGATGATCTTTTACAAGCTTGGCATCAATTGGGATATAATATCAATGTAGACTTGAACGGTAAATCTCAACATGGGTTTATGATAGCTCAAGCAACAAATATTAATGGTACTAGGGAAGCTACAACTAAGAGTTACGTGTACCCTCATTTGAACAGAAAAAATCTGTACGTTTTACCTAAAGCACAAGTAAGTATTACTGAATATTTCCCTGGAAACTTTCAACTAATCACGTCACATTATTAAATTTCGACCGATGAAAATCGAATATAAGTGTCAATCACCCTCTCTTTTTATTTAAATTTAAAGTATTGGATGAATTAAAATGACGTATTACTTAGAAATTAGGCATAAGTCAATCACATACGAATTACAAGAATATTTTGACACTGAATATTTGGCTGGACAAAAAAAGAGATTTTTTGCGGGATATAATATGCCTGAACAAGGTATATTTGTTTAAAATATTTTCCTCGAAAAATTTTAACCAATATCACGCTACTGTGTTTTTTGAATTTCGACCAATGAAACTGGAATATCAGTGAATATTTTGCATATGTGCATATATCCTGGTAAATTGGACGTTTATCAAGTGTTTTAAAATCATAAATGATGACTATATGAAAGTGTAAAATAAATATTAAATATTTTATAACTTTCATATGATTTTGGTATATGATATGATGAAAAAACACAGGTTTTTGTGATGCAACTTTGAGGGAAATATCTCAGAAATGAGAAGAAATAATGGGATATTTCAACATATAATTTTTTTATTCGTTCAGTCCAGTGGGACTATGAATATCAAATTTTGAGTAAGAAAATATATGTATCAAGCGACATGAGTGTTTTAAAATTTCTTCAAAATTCAAATTCCTGTTTTGGCGCGCTTACGAAATGTTAGTGCCTGTTAAAATTTGCTGCGAAATTCACCGCCTAAACCCACCTGTTCGCAGGCAGTTTAAACAAGAAAACGGGATTTTAGACAAGAAAACATGGTTAAATACGAGAAATATCAAAGAAGCACGAATGATCACAGCAAACAAATGAATGAAATGTCAAATACAAAATATATGCGCTGCTAGCAGTGCTAGCTACTAACGTCATCTATGTATTTCTAACTATATATTTAACATGAAATAAGCAATACCGTCTCACTACTACGTCACAGTTTTCAAAGACGTTCTTAGATTTAATTTTTTTTAAATTAAATATAAATGAAAACTTTTTTCTAAAGATGTTTTATTATATTTCTCTACACGATCATATAAACTATAGAAAAAAGTTACTATTTTGTATAAATCATCGAAATACCCCATGTTCGAATATTTGAAATCATCGTGTTCTATCAATATATAAAATTTCCAAAAACAAAAATTTTCGATCAAAAATTTATTATTTATTATTATATTCAACTAAGATTGGATTTCACTTAGAACCACATAGAATTAAAATTATGAATTGATATTTCTTTGCTATCCCATAAATCAAACAGATAATGGTTGACACGCGAAAATTATTTTTTTTTGCTAAGAAAATATTGAAAATTTAATGTATAACACAAATATTTTATTTTAGGTACACTATGTTTTAATTAATGACACAACAATGACCGCTTATGGAGTTATGTACCAAAGACATGGTAAGAGAAGAATAGTAAAAGCCAAAAAAGAAGTGATTGTTAGTGCAGGAACCATCGCATCTCCTCAATTGCTGATGCTTTCTGGTTTGGGGCCCAAGGAACACTTGGAATCTGTCGGTAAGTTAAGCTAGAGATAGCGAAGATTACAAACGGATGGGTCACCGTTTAATATAATTATTATGGTTCCACTTGGCGTCCACAACGTTCGCAACGTCATAGATGACGTCATTAGCAACGACCGTGCTGCGACCGTACGTTCATCCCAATAAAAAGGGGGGGTCAACGTGGTCTTTGACATTTTAGCACGTGATTTGAAGATTTAAAAATGCCGACTGAAAAAGTTTCTTTCTACAACCCAGAAACAAACACCCTCATAGAAATTGCACTATGTACAAAAGTTTTCCTCTATACATAGAAAATAAAAATGTGTAATATACCCTTTTTTCGAGAATTGTTATTGATTATAATCAGGGCATGTAACCGAAAAAAATACTGGTTAACGGTTAACCCATATTAAGAATGTTATAAAAATAATGGATTTAGTTCGAAGATCGGTTTTTAAAAATTGAAAACCGGTTTAAATCGGTTAATATATCGGTTAATGAAAAACTTAATTATTATATTTTTAAATAATATTATGGTCCAATGAAAACTGATTGTTTCGTACTGCATACAAAATTAAACACGAAAATTCCTATAATTCAGGGAAATTTTTCAATTGTAAACTTGATGCTTAAAGCTTTTTATGACTCTTCAATAAAATGTAAAATTCTAGAAACTGTCATGACTCATATAGTCATATTAAAATACAAATATAACAGATATAAAAAAAGATATTAAATGTTTTCGCGCTAATTTAAAATAAAGGTTATTGTTTGCTAAAACCGGTTGTATTTTTTTGATTAACGGTTACCGATATTTTCGGCCTTAAAAGTATCAGTTAAAATTACGGTTAAAATTCACAAATTTTGTTCAAAATATCGGTTACCGGTTAAATGTCCTGATTATAATGTAATTATTGTGATGTACATATGTTTGTCATTATAGGATAAATATATTTTTTTACTTAAATTAAAGTATCAAAGTAAATTTTATAACTTTCAGTTGAAACACGCCGAATCAGATCGAATACCGAACCAAGAGATTATTCCTAATGATTGTGTCTGTTCAAATATGCTAAATAATTTACGTTGATCGAATTCGAAACTTTTTTTGTTATATTTAAGAACATTAACAATTATTTATCGTAAATCATTTTTGTACTTAATTTCGAAATTTTACAGATGGAATATAAGTTTTTATATATTTTTATAACAAAGGGTATTGACATTTGTAGAAGTTTATCGTAAACTTTTAAATGTATAAGATGCGGAGGGAGGTCAAAATTTGATTTCTTCTCTCTTGTTTTTCACAAGAACACAAGCGCGTTTGCACGCAAGTGGAATTGGAAATTTGCGGTCGTCGTCATAAGCGTTGAGGGCCCCAAGTGGAATGTACCCATATATATTTCTTTTTTTTACACGTGTCTGTTATCTTTATCATGAAATGAAAATGAATTATTTGTTAACTAATTAATGCATGATTTATTCATTTACTTAATCTTTTGAATAATAAATTTTGATATCGACGTTGTTTGTTGTTAATGGGAATTTAAAAAATATTTTTCGGAATTGGAACATATAAATTTTAAAACTGAAAATGAATTATTTTCATGATAAAAACTAAGTATTTATTTGGTTATAGATAATAAAAATATATGTAATTATTTTTTGTACGTATATTGGTAATATTTATTTCCAGGTGTTCGAGTTATCCGAGATATGCCAGGAGTAGGTCAAAATTTGAACAATCACGCCTCAACTGAAATATTTTTCAGAATAGGTAGCGACTTTTATACTCAACCTCTGAATGACGAAACTTTACAAGAGTTTATTCAAAATAGGACTGGTCCAATGACATCTACTGGTCTATCGCAAGTAAGCAGTTACAATTTCTATAAACTTTTAAAATATTTATGAAATTTGAGCGTACTATACATCAGAGTTTTTAAAGGATATACAGTGATGACAATTTTTAGAAGTTTTTAAGAGATATTTAGTAATGACAATTTTCAATTTAAGGTGACTGGATTTATCCGGACAAATGAATCCGATCCAGACCCAAGACCTGATATTCAAATTTTCCATGCTGGTTTCATGGCTAATTGTTCCAGAACTGGACTTACAGGAGAAGATGTGGGTCCCGGACATAGAATGTTTAGGTATGAGAATTACAAAGTCGTTTAAATTAGCAGACATTTTATAATCCTATATACTAAAAGGCATGTGTCCGTGATGTTCATTTATTTTCATCACGACGATCGCCAAATTTTGTGGACAGCCTAACTACCTGAACCATTAAAGAGATTGTTGTAATTTTTTTTTTAAGTTGCAGGGAATAATGTGTAGTTGTGCCTTTTGGGGGTCTCATATTTTTACTGTGAGTGGTTCTTGTGTAAAAAAATAAAAACTGTGCAAAATTAATAACTTGAAACAATGGATCCTAGTAGCCATGTCTAAATTTAAAAAGAGTCACGATGTCATCTGTCACTTTTGACAATCTGTCTATGAACTTTAAACGATTATAACTTTTTATAGAACATTGATATTAAAGAAGTAAATACAGTATCATGTATAATAGTCTCGAGCAAAGGTGTTACAATTAATTTAAGTTTAAAACATAACGTATTAAATTAATATAAATTTTGACGTTTCCAATGTTAAAAGTCAATGTTGCCAAATGTGTGATGAAGTAACTAAATTAAAACCGAATATTCCTAAATTAACTTCTCTGAACACGGTGACAGTTATATTAGGATTGACAATATTAATTTAT
Organism: Stenolophus ochropezus; assembly: GCA_035578165.1. Taxonomy (NCBI): domain Eukaryota; kingdom Metazoa; phylum Arthropoda; class Insecta; order Coleoptera; family Carabidae; genus Stenolophus; species Stenolophus ochropezus. The sequence continues at coordinate 47,842,921 of JAQOWZ010000002.1, read as the reverse complement.
AAATTTAAAAATTAACTACTATTTTTTAATACAAACAGTGTTGCCAAATTATGAAATAGGTAACAAAAAAAATCAAATATTTCTAAATAAAATAAATTGAACACTTTGCTGTGATATCAAAAGAAAGAAAGCCATAAGGGCCGGTTTTAAAATGACAAAAAAATGTGTCATGTCGATCTGCATTTGTTTTGCGCAAAAAGTTGTTAGAAGTATATTGTCCTTGGGCTTTAATGAAACGACACAATGTGGACTGGTGTGCACGAATGACAAAAATATTCTACGTCGATTAGAATTTGTTTTTTACAAAATTTTATCAGAAATATGTTGTGTTTCGAAAAAGTTGTGAGAAGTATGTGGTGTTTAGTATCAAATGAAAAGGCTCGATAAGGGCTGGCGTGTAGAATTAACAAAAATGGTTAATTTTGATCGGCTTTTGTTTTTTGCAAAAAGTTTTTAGAAGCATGTCGAGTTTGGTCTCAAATGAAAGGTCTCGTTGATGGCTAGCCTGCAGAATTGACAAAAATGTTCCATTTAGATCGGCTTTTGTTTTCTGCAAAAATTTCTCATAAGTATGTCGAGTTTGGTATCAAACAAAACATTTAGCTGACGGCTAGCCTGCAGAATTGACAAAAATGCGCCATGTCAATCGCCTTTTGTTTTTTTGCAAAAAGTTGTCAGAAGTGTGTGGTGTTTGGTCTCAAATAAAAGGTTTCATTGAGGGCTAGCTTGCAGAATTGACAAAAATATTCCATGCCTATCGGCTTTTGTTTTTCGCAAATAGTTGTCAGAAGTATGTGGTATTTGGTCTCAAATGAAAGGTTTCATTGAGGGCTAGCGTGCAGAATTGACAAAAATATTCCATGCCGATCGGCTTTTGTTTTTCGCAAATAGTTGTCAGAAGTATGTGGTTTTTAGTATCAAAATAAAGGACTTGATAAGGGTTTCGTGAAAAATTAACAAAATTGCTTATTATTGACCGGCTTTTGTTTTTTGTGAAAAGTTTTCAGAAATATGTCGAGTTTGGTCTCAAATGAAAGGTTTCATTGAGGGCTAGCGTGCAGAATTGACAAAAATATTCCATGCCGATCGGCTTTTGTTTTTCGCAAATAGTTGTCAGAAGTATGTGGTGTTTGGTATCAAAATAAAGGACTTGATAAGGGTTTCGTGAAAAATTAACAAAATTGCTTATTGTTGACGGGCTTTTGTTTTTTGTGAAATGTTTTCAGAAATATGTCGAGTTTGGTCTCAAATAAAAGGTTTCATTGAGGGCTAGCTTGCAGAATTGACAAAAATATTCCATGCCTATCGGCTTTTGTTTTTCGCAAATAGTTGTCAGAAGTATGTGGTATTTGGTCTCAAATGAAAGGTTTCATTGAGGGCTAGCGTGCAGAATTGACAAAAATATTCCATGCCGATCGGCTTTTGTTTTTCGCAAATAGTTGTCAGAAGTATGTGGTTTTTGGTATCAAAATAAAGGACTTGATAAGGGTTTCGTGAAAAATTAACAAAATTGCTTATTATTGACCGGCTTTTGTTTTTTGTGAAAAGTTTTCAGAAATATGTCGAGTTTGGTCTCAAATGAAAGGTTTCATTGAGGGCTAGCGTGCAGAATTGACAAAAATATTCCATGCCGATCGGCTTTTGTTTTTCGCAAATAGTTGTCAGAAGTATGTGGTGTTTGGTATCAAAATAAAGGACTTGATAAGGGTTTCGTGAAAAATTAACAAAATTGCTTATTGTTGACGGGCTTTTGTTTTTTGTGAAATGTTTTCAGAAATATGTCGAGTTTGGTCTCAAATAAAAGGTTTCATTGAGAGCTAGCTTGCAGAATTGACAAAAATATTCCATGCCGATCGGCTTTTGTTTTTCGCAAATAGTTGTCAGAAGTATGTGGTATTTGGTCTCAAATGAAAGGTTTCATTGAGGGCTAGCGTGCAGAATTGACAAAAATATTCCATGCCGATCGGCTTTTGTTTTTCGCAAATAGTTGTCAGAAGTATGTGGTGTTTGGTATCAAAATAAAGGACTTGATAAGGGTTTCGTGAAAAATTAACAAAATTGCTTATTGTTGACCGGCTTTTGTTTTTTGTAAAAAGTTTTCAGAAATATGTCGAGTTTGGTCTCAAATGAAAGGTCTCGTAGAGGGCTAGCATGCAGAATAGACAAAAGTGTTCCATGTCGATCTGCTTTTCTTTTTACAAAAAGTTGTCAGTGTTTGGTATCAAATGAAAGTTCTCGGTGTGGGCTAGCCTGTAGAAATTGCAAATATGTTCCATGTCGATTGACTTTTGTTTTATGCAAAAAAAATGTCAGAAGTATGTTGTGTTTGGTATCAAATGAAAGATCTCGGTGAGGGCTGGCGTGCATAATTGAGAAAAATGTTTCATGTCGACCGGCTTTTTTTTTTCAAAAAGTTATTACATGCATATCATGTTTGGAATCTAATGAAAGGTATTGGTGAGGGCTGACATGCAGATATGAAAAAACCGTTTTATGTCGATTGGCATTTATTTTTTTTGTACTGACAGCGGAGCTCTAGGGAATGCTCGGCGTAGCCGAGAATTCGCTAGTCCCTATACTAAACGATTAGATTCACTATATATCTATATATCTATATATCTATATATCTATCTATAGATTCATCACGAGCATCGAGTAACTTTTGTAATCGCCTACAGCCTGAACCATGCAAGTGATTGTTATAAATATTTTTTTAATATGTGGGGGCTAATGAGATCTGGTGCCTTTTGGGTGTCTCATATTTTTACTATTAGTAGTTTTCGTGTAAAAAATTAAAACTTTTCACAAATGCTGCCTTGAAACAATGGATCCCAGAGGCCATGTCTAACTTTAAGAAGAATCACGCCGTCATCCGTCACTTTTGACAATCTGCCTATGAACTTTAAATGATTATATCTTTTAATAGAACATTGATATCAAAGATTTAAAAACAGTATCATGAATAATAGACTTGAGCAAATGTGTTACAACTCATTTAAGTTTAAAACATAACGTATTTAATTAATATAAATTTTGACGTTTCCAATGTCAAAAGTCAATGTTGCCAAATGTGTGATGAAGTAACTAAATTAAAACCAAATATTCCTAAACTAACTTCACTGACGACGGTGGCAGTTGTATTAGGGTTGACAAAATTAATTTATAAATTTAAAAATTAACTACTATTTTTTAATACTAACAGTGTTGCCAAATTATAAAGTAACTAAATAAAAATCAAATATTCCTAAATAAAATAAATTGAATACTTTGCTGTGTTTGTTATCAAAAGAAAGGAAACCATAAGGGCCAGTTTTAAAATGACAAAAAAAATGTGTCATGTCGATCTGCATTTGTTTTCCGTAAAAAGTTGTTAGAAGTAGGTCGTCCTTGGATTTTAAGGAAACGACACAATACGAACTGGTGTGCACGAATGACAAAAATGTTCTATGTAGATTAGAAATTGTTTTTCGCATAATGTTGTCAGAAAAATGTCGTATTTGGGTATTTTCAAATTGCAAAAGTCAATGTTGCAAAATGTTTAATAAAGTAACTAAACAAAGAACAAATATTCCCAAATGAAAGGTTACTGAGGACAGTGAATGTTATATTAAGCTAGGTCACGATGAGGGCTAGCGTGCAGAATGAACAAAAATGTTCTATATCGAACGGCTTTTGTTTTCTGTAAAAAGTTGTGAGAAGTATGTGGTGTTTGGTATCAAATGAAAAGGCTCGATGAGGGCTGGCGTGTAGAATTAAAAAAAAAAGGTCAATGTTGATCGGCTTTTGTATTTGCAAAAATTTCTCAAAGATATGTCGAGTTTGGTCTCAAATGAAAGGTCTCGTTGAGGGCTAGCCTGCAGAATTGACAAAAATGTACTATGTCGATCGGTTTTTGTTTTTTGCAAAAAGTTGTCAGAAGTATATCGTGTTTGATATCAAATGAAAGGTCTCGGAGAGGGCTAGCGTGCAGAATTGATAAAAATGTGCTATGTCTAACGGTATTTGTTTTTTGCAAAAAGTTGTCAGAAGTGTGTGGTGTTTGGTATCAAATGAAAAGTCTCGTTGAGGGCTAGCGTGCAGAATTGACAAAAATGTTCCATGTCGATCGGCTTTTGTTTTATGCAAAATGTTGTCAGAAGTATGTCGTGTTTGGTATCAAATGAAAGGTCTCGGAGAAGGCTAGCGCGCAGAATTTACAAAAAATGTGCTATGTCGATCGGCTTTTGTTTTTTGCAAAAGGTTGTCACAGGTATATAGTGTTTGGTAACAAATGAAAAGTCTGAGTGTGGGCTAGCGTGTAGATATGATAAAAATGTTTCAAGTCGATCGACTTTTGTTTAATGCAGGAAGTTGTCAGAAGTATGTCGTGTATGGTATCAAATGAAAGGTCTCGATTAGAGTTGGGGTACATAAATGACAAAAATGTTTCATGTCGACCGGCTTTTGTTTTTTGCAAAATATTATTAGAAGTGTATCGTGTTTGCAATCTAATGAAAGGTCTCGGTGAGGCCTGACGTGCAAATATGAAATAATTGTTTCATGTCGATCGGCATTTGTTTTTTGCACTGACAGCGGAGCTCTAGGGAATGCTCGGCGTAGCCGAGAATTCGCTAGTCCTATATACTAAAAGGCATGTGTCCCAATCTATATTTATTTTCATCACGACGATCGCCAAATTTTCGGACAAACCTACAGCCTTAACCATTTATGAAATTGATATGTATAATAATATCAAATTGTAGAGAATGATGCGTAGGTGTGCCTTTTTGGTGTTTCATATTTTTACGTCGAGCAGTTTTTGCGTAAATTAATAAAAACCACACATTTTTTTCATTTTGAAACAAAAAATTGTTTAAGGATCCTAGTAGCCATGTCTAAATTTAAAAAGAAACAAGCTGTTATCTGTCACTTATGACAATCAGTCTATGAACTTTAAATGATTGTATTTTCAAATAGAACATTGATATTAAAGAAGTGAATACAGTATCATGAATAATAATCTTGAGCAAAGGTGTTACAATTAATTTAAGTTTAAAACATAACGTATTTATGTGTCGTGATGTTTATTTTCATCACGACGATCGCCAAATTTTGTCACAAGCCAAACTGCCTGAATTATCAAAGGGATTGTTGTAATTTTTTTTTTAGATTGCAGGGAATAATGTGTAGTTGTGCCTTTTGGGGGTCTCATATTTTTACTGTGAGTGGTTCTTGTGTAAAAAAATAAAAACTGTGCAAAATTAATAACTTGAAACAATGGATCCTAGTAGCCATGTCTAAATTTAAAAAGAGTCACGAGGTCATCTGTCACTTTTGACAATCTGTCTATGAACTTTAAACGATTATAACTTTGTTTAGAACATTGATATTAAAGAAGTAAATACAGTATCAAATATATTAGTCTTGAGCAAAGGTGTTACAACTAATTTAACTTTAAAACATAACGTATTTAATTAATATAAATTTTGACGTTTCCAATGTCAAAAGTCAATGTTGCCAAATGTGTGATGAAGTAACTAAATTTAAACCGAATATTCCTAAACACTCTGCTGTGTTTGATATCAAAAGAAAAAAAACCGTAAGGGGGACAAAAAAAAAATATGTCACGTCGATCTGCATTTGTTTTGCACAAAAAGTTGTTACAAGTAGGTCGTCCTTGGATTTTAATGAAACGACACAATGTGGATTGGAGTGCACGAATGACAAAAATATTCTACGTCGATTAGAATTTGTTTTTTGCAAAATGTTATCAGAAATATGTGTTTTGTATCGAATGAAATGTCTCGGTGAGGGCTGGTGTACAAAAAAGAAAATTTTCCTTGTTAATCGGCTTTTGTTTTATGCAAAAAGATAATAGAAGTATGTCGTGTTTGGTATCTAATGAAAGGTTTCGTAGAGGGCTGAAATGCAAAATTGACAAAAATGTTCCATGTCGATCGGCTTTTGTTTTTTTGCAAAAATTTGTCAGAAATATGTCGTGTTCGGTATCGAATGAAAGGTCTTGGCGAGGGCTCGCGTAGAGAATTGACAAAAATGATCTATGTCGATCTGCTTTTGTTTTATGCAAAAAATTCTCAAAAGTATGTCGAGTTTGGTCTCAAATGAAAGGTCTCGTTGAGGGCTAGCGTGTGGAATTGACAGAAATGTTCTATTTCGATCGGCTTTTGTTTTCTGCAAAAAGTTTTTAAAAGTATGTCGAGTTTGGTCTCAAATGAAACATCTTGTTGAAGGATAGCGTGCAGAATTGACAAAAATGTTCCATGTCGATCGGCTTTTGTTTTTTGCAAAAAGTTGTCAGAAATATGTCGTGTTTGGTATCGAATGAAAGGTCTTGGCGAGAGCTCGCGTAGAGAATTAACAAAAATGATCTATGTCGATCTGCTTTTGTTTTATGCAAAAAATTCTCAAAAGTATGTCGAGTTTGGTCTCAAATGAAAGGTCTCGTTGAGGGCTAGCGTGTGGAATTGACAGAAATGTTCTATTTCGATCGGCTTTTGTTTTCTGCAAAAAGTTCTTAAAAGTATGTCGAGTTTGGTCTCAAATGAAACGTCTTGTAGAGGGATAGCGTGCAGAATTGACAAAAATATTCCATGTCGATCGGCTTTTGTTTTTGGCAAAAAGTTGTCAGAAATATGTCATGTTTGGTATCGAATGAAAGGTCTTGGCGAGAGCTCGCGTAGAGAATTAACAAAAATGATCTATGTCGATCTGCTTTTGTTTTATGCTAAAAATTCTCAAAAGTATGTCGAGTTTGGTCTCAAATGAAAGGTCTCGTTGAGGGCTAGCGTGTGGAATTGACAGAAATGTTCTATTTCGATCGGCTTTTGTTTTCTGCAAAAAGTTCTTAAAAGTATGTCGAGTTTGGTCTCAAATGAAACGTCTTGTAGAGGGATAGCGTGCAGAATTGACAAAAATGTTCCATGTCGATCGGCTTTTGTTTTTTGCAAAAAGTTGTCAGAAATATGTCGTGTTTGGTATCGAATGAAAGGTCTTGGCGAGGGCTCGCGTAGAGAATTGACAAAAATGATCTATGTCGATCGGCTTTTGTTTTATGCAAAAATTTCTCAAAAGTATGCCGAGTTTGGTCTCAAATGAAACGTCTTGTTGAGGGCTAGCGTGCAAAATTGAGAAAAATGTTCCATTCTGATCAACTTTTGTTTTCTGCAAAAAGTTCTCAAAGGTATGTCGAGTTTGGTCTCAAATAAAACGTCTTGTTGAGGGCTAGCGTGCAGAATTGACAAAAATGTGCTATGTCGATCGGTTTTTGTTTTTTGCAAAAAGTTGTCAGAAGTGTATGGTGTTTGGTATCAAATGAAAGGTTTCAATGAGGGCTGGTGTGCAGAATTAACAAAAATTGTCAATGTCGATCGGCTATTGTTGTTTTGCAAAACGTAGTCAGAAGTATAGAGTGTTTGGTATCAAATAAAAAGTCTAAAAATAAAAATAAAAACTGTTCAAAATTAATAACTTGAAACAATGGATCCTAGTAGCCATGTCTAAATTTAAGAAAAGTCACGAGGTCATCCGTCACTTTTGACAATCTGTCTATGAACTTTAAACGATTATAACTTTTTATAGAACATTGATATTAAAGAAGTAAATACAGTATCATGTATAATAGTCTTGAGCAAAGGTGTTACAATTAATTTAAGTTTGAAACATAACGTATTTAATTAATATAAATTTTGACGTTTCCAACGTCAAAAGTCAATGTTGCCAAATGTGTGATGAAGTAACTAAATTAAAACCGAATATTCCTAAACTAACTTCAGTGAAGACTGTGGCAGTTGTATTAGGATTGACAATATTAATTTATAAATTTAAGAATTAACTACTACTTTTTAACACAAACAGTGTTGCCAAATTATAAAGTAGGTAACTAAATAAAAATAAAATATTCGTAAATAAAATAAATTGTACACTTTGTTGTGTTTGATATCAAAAGAAAAAAAACCATATGGGCCGGTTTTGAAATGACAAAAAAAATATGTCACGTCGATCTGCATTTGTTTTGCGCAAAAAGTTGTTACAAGTAGGTCGTCCTTGGATTTTAATGAAACGACACAATGTGGATTGGTGTGCACGAATGACAAAAATATTCTACGTCGATTAGAATTTGTTTTTTGCAAAATGTTATTAGAAATATGTTGTGTTTTGTATCGAATGAAAAGTCTCGGTGAGGGCTGGTGTACAAAAAAGAAAATTTTCCATGTTGATCGGCTTTTGTTTTATGCAAAAAGTTAATAGACATATGTCGTGTTTGGTATCTAATGAAAGGTCTCGGCGAGGGTTCGCGTAGAAATTTGACAAAAATGATCTATGTCGATCGGCTTTTGTTTTTTGCAAAAAGTTGTATAAAGTATATCATGTTTGGTCTCAAATAAAAGATCTTGTTGAGGGCTCGCGTGCAGAACTGACAAAATCGGTCTATGTTGATCGGCTTTTGTTTTATGCAAAAAGTTAATAGACATATGTCGTGTTTGGTATCTAATGAAAGGTCTCGGCGAGGGTTCGCGTAGAAATTTGACAAAAATGATCTATGTCGATCGGCTTTTGTTTTTTGCAAAAAGTTGTATAAAGTATATCATGTTTGGTCTCAAATAAAAGATCTTGTTGAGGGCTCGCGTGCAGAACTGACAAAATCGGTCTATGTTGATCGGCTTTTGTTTTATGCAAAAAGTTAATCGAAGTATGTCGTGTTTGGTATCTAATGAAAGGTCTCATTGAGTGCTGATGTCGAGAATTAACAAAAATGTTTCACGTCGATCGGCTTTTCTTTTTTGCAGAAAGTTGTCAGAAGTATAACGTGTTTGGTATAAAATGAAAGGTCTTGATGAGAGCTGACATGTAAAATTAACAGAAATGGTTCATGTTGATCCGTTTTTGTTTTTTGGAAAAAGCTGTTAGAAATATGTCGTGTTTGGTATCAAATTAAATGTCTTGATGAGGGCTGATGTGCAGAAGTGACAAAAAATTGCCAAGTTGTTTTGCATTTGTTTTTTTACAATTACTTGCCGGAAGTACACCGTATTTGATATTAAATGAAAGCATTCGACAAGACCTGCCTTGCAGAAATAAAATTAGCTTTCAAATGTTAATATTTCACTGACGCCGGAGGCCTAGGGAACGCTCAGCGTAGCTGAGCATTCGCTAGTTTCAATACTATTTTAATCAACATAAAATTTATTTATTTCAACCAGTGATTCTGAAATTATGTGGACCAACTTTGTTATTTTAAATAGAACCATATATTTTTTATTTGCTTATTCGATATAGAATTTCATTCTGAATTCAGTGATATAATATTTGCAAATTCTTAGAGAACAATTTTTTTGAGATAAATGCGCGTAGTAAAATGTGTAGTAGTTAGTTAGTAGTAGTACTAAAATAAGTGGGTTTTGTACGATGCAAGTGAATATTGATCTAAATTTTATAGTGCTGTGATCGGTGTATTAATGAAAGCGGAAAACAATTTGAAAACAATTTGTAAATTTATGTGTTTTTTGGTTTTTATTCTAAAATGTTTTAAATTGAACAGCTTGTACAATGTATCAGCGAAGATGAAACCCATTTTAACTTTTTTATTGTAAGAAATAGAAAAGTTTGTTTCATATAAAAGTTTTATTATATCAAATATGCTACTTGATGACATACATAGAAAAAAATTAAAGCCTGATTTATATGCAAGGACAATCGATTTTTATTTTTTAAAAGGGAACCTAGAATTATTTTGGAACAATTAAAACCGCAATGTTTTTGTCTTTTCAATGATGTATTAGTTATCTTATATGAATATGAAGAAAATTAATAAAATAAAAATTGCAAAAATAATTTTTATTGAAAACGATATAAAACAATTAAATTAATAACAGTAAGTAAATACTATTTACTTGTTACCAATATAATATGTTTTGAATTTAATTTTTGAAAATGTTTACCAAAAATGAATTAAGAGATATGATACCAAAATTTTATGCAGACTCGTAATTTCGAACATTTGTTACTAAGTTTGTTATTTTATGTTATGAAATTATTTTATATCGTTACAATTTGTTAATTTTCATATAGCCACCTAGAATATTTCAATAAAAATTATTTTTGATATTATTCAATTTTCTTATTTTTTAGAATATTTTCATACTAATGTATCATAACTAAAATATATCATTGAAGTGACAAAAAACGGTGGTTTAAATTTTACCAAAATAATACTAGGTTCCCATTTAAAAAATTAAAATTGATTGTCGTTGCATGTAATCAGGCAGCTTAATTTTTTTCTAAGTATGTCATTAAATATAATAAAGCTTTATAAAGAGCAAATTTTTCTATTTTCAATAATAAAAAAATTAAGGGGGAGGAGTATCGTCTTCGCTGATACACCCATACATCCTGTATATTTAATAAAAAAATGTTTAATAATATTTTTTTTAGTATTTCGCCTACATTATTGAACGCAAAATCAGTTGGGTATATCAAATTAAGAGACCAGTATCCAACTTCTAAACCCATAATTTGGGCTGGTATATTAACAAATGATGACGATATTAGAAGGCTTATAGCAGGAATAAAGTAAGTATAAAATTAAAAAAAGCTCATTTTATTTTAAAAAGGATATTGATATTAATGTAATATTTCAGCATCACATTGAATATTGTCAAAACTGAAGCTATGAAATACAAAAACGTATATTTAGATCCATCACCCTTAAAAGGATGTGAACATATTATAGATGTCAACTCCTTGGAGTACTGGTTATGTTACGTAGCACATAAAACAAACCCTGAAAATCATCAGGTTGGAACATGTCGTATGGGAGCTGTCAGTAATCGTAAGTAAAATTTGTAGTGAATGAATTTTGGATGGGTTACCGTTTATAAAAATATATCACTCCTGTTGTATAACCCATTGCTGGGAGTGTCAGCTTTATCACAGTTATTGGATATCTAGCTGGTGTGGAGGGTGCACCACATGTGCCATTTTTATGTATTAGTATTATAAGATATAAATCTTAACAAAAGTGCACTTTCCACATTAGACGAGTACACAAAAATATTTACTGTACAATTATTACGGATTTTTGTATGGTTAGTAGTTGTGATATTACAGCTGGCTTCAGGGCCGTATTTAAGATCTGTAGGCTTCTAGCCACTATTATTAACCTTTATTTGATATGAGAAATTGTTTTTCACTACCGCTTACCTGGTAACCATGGTCATGGTCACCTAGTTCAATAGTAAATTATTATTCACCATAATCGATAATGAAAACTGTCACTTTTTAAAGAAATTCAAGTCTCCAAAACCAAATACTGTTTGAATCATTTAACTCAAGAAAAGTGTAAAGTATTGACTCACAATTTAAATTTGCCATGTTATTTAAATATGAAAACAAATTTAAAAACAAAGACAGCCTAATTTATTTTGTTGAATATTAAAAAACAAATAAATATTCATGTTAAAATCTTTATTATTAATAATATATATTTTTTAAAGAGGATTGGGATTGAATTGCTATTAGTGAAAAAAAATCATATATTTACCACGGTTGAGAAGAGCATTGTTGACCAGCGCCTTATATCCCTCGGTTGCTTCACACCTCGGGACACAACTTGGCGCTAGTTCAATAATGATAGTCTTTTAACCTTTGGTGTATAATATACTATTAAGTAAACATATTAGGAAATGTAGGATAAAAAATGTGAGGTGGATACCACATAAATTCATTTGAAAGTCAGATCATTTTATGACAAATCATTTTTAATTTATACGAAAAATTAAAAAAAAATCCTTTGAGTAAAGTTCCCTTTTGGAACTGCCGATTACAATAAAAAAGAGAGGTACACAATGAGATCTTAAAGCAACCCTAAATACAAAATTTTAACATTCTACAGTTAATCGTTTTTGAGTTATGCGAAAAATTAAAAAAAACTAGATATTATAGCAATCCCATATACAAAATTTCAACATTCTACGGCTAATCTGTAAAAGTTATTATGAACTTGGTGGAGAGTGTACCATAGAGACCATTTTTATGTATACTATTTCAAGATATAAATTTAAATAAAAGTGCACTTTCCATAGTAGATACGCGTACTTATATAAAAGTATTTACGGTAAAACTTATATAAAATTATATTTTTTAGCAATGGCCGTAACAGATAGCGAACTAAGAGTAATAGGTATAAAGAATCTTCGAGTAGCCGATGCTTCAGTTTTCCCACGAACTCCCAGTGGTAACCTGCAGGGCCCGGCCATAATGGTAGCAGAAAGAGCTGCCTCGTTCATTAACGACACATGGAGGACACCCAATACTAAATATTACCCTTCAATTTAGAATATAATATATTCTAAACTCAATTTTATTACTAACCGTTCAACTGTACAACATGGATCATGATTAGGTATCATAGCTTTGAAATGTGTATATATTGTATTTATGTACATAGCACGAATATATTGAATGAATAAATATTTAAAATAAAACTTTATTTTATTTCATTTATGTTCCTGTGTCTATGTTGAACTGAGCATCAATAAGTAAAATATATAGATTGTTTCGTAAAATTGCAAAATAACTTATTGTTCAGGTTGTTGTTCTGTGCTCCAGGCAAAAATAAACCCCATGAAGAAGAGGCTATACTTTCTGCTTGTTAAAATGAATGCATTATACAGGATAACCAATGCAACTGTTTAAGTAGGGGATCTCGAGCAGGGTTCCAATTTGAAAATTTTAAAATGTACCAAATTTTACATTAAAAATTAACTAGATATCACTAGATAAAAATATTGCGCTAAATTTGAATGGAAAATAAGACACTTGATAACATTTCAAAAGTTTATTGTTTATTTATTTGTATAATTATAACTGCAATGCTTTTCAATATATAAAAACAACAAAAGTAACAATTATTCTTATTTTTTTAAATTATATTTATTCATCACACTCAAATCAAATACAAAATTATTAGGAACATATTCTTGTAATATATTTCGGTAACATAAATAGATCTTTGTATTGTAAATATATATGAGTAGTATAAATATTTTAACAATAAACCATATTTGTGTCTTCATTTTCACTATCAGATACATTTATATTTATAGTAGAATAAAAACTAGGTTCCCACTCATAACTGACATAAACGATAATATTATTGATTAAATATCGATTTAGTAAAAAAGTACTAGATATCATTTAGTGAGTACTAACTCACTAAATTATATAAAAAAGTACTAGAACTAGTATAATTGTATTAACAATCGGAACGCTGATCTCGAGAATTATAAGAGATACGAAGTCGGTTAAATTAAACAAAAGTTACCTCATGTGGAAGTCAATTTATACATGTTTTTGTTTTTCCCAAAAAATGCCCTAGGTGACTAGATATAAACGAAAATGTAAATTTTTAAATTTTCGTTTGCTTATTATTCCGGCATGAATTCATTGCAATACTCAAAATTTTTATTTCTCATACCGTTTTCGAGAAATTGATACAAACTTATTTTCATATGGACCACAAAGTAGACTATAAGACCGTTAAATAGTTTTTTTCTCTTTTCAACGATATAAAATATATGCATGTTAAAAAGAAAATAAAGCGAGAAATGACTTAATTAATTTTTTTTTCTCTTTTTTAAGTACCTAATTTATATCGGAAGACTACAAATATCGACAAATATATTAAAATTTACATAAATTAAACAAAAGCAATTATTTTCATCAAAAACTATAAAATAGTTATTTAATGCAACTAGTGTGTAGAGTAAATGTTTTTAAATGAATGCGATGTATGTATTTAATTATATGAGTACTTACTCAATGACAAAAAGGATAGTGACAACAAAAAAAACTACAGAGAATAGATACAATTGATTATTTTCATTACTAGATATTTTTCGCGCCTCCGTCTCATTATGACTAATATTACAGAACTCAAAATTAATTAAATAAATACTCATTGCTTGTACTTATATACTTTAAGTACTTTTTCATAATATTTATTTAAGCTCTGGAGACATATGAGTTTATCGTTAGTGAATGTATAATTAAAATATTATACGTATATTTAAATTATAATCTTTATATGTGAAATGTCAGAACCAATCAAAAATTATTATTAGACCTGGTGCAGTCGATTGCACATTTCCATAATTTATCATCTATAATTAAGTAAACACCCCGAGGCATCGTATATAAACCCGTTACAGTCTCCCCAGTCCCTATCACATCCAGCCGCCATGTGGAGAAGCTACCTCGCCGTGCTGATCCTCGTCACCAGCTGCTTCCTGGCGCAGGCCACGCCGCAGCTGTACCCCTTGGCGCTGAAGAAGCGCGTGCAGGTGTGCGGCGAGGACCTGCGGGAGATCCTGTCGCTCACCTGCAAGGGGCGCTACAACTCCATGATGAAGAAGGCGTTCGAGGAGGACGACTACGAGCAGGACGCCCTCGCGTTCCCGTTCCTGCAGAGGCAGAGCGCCGCGGCGCTGGTGCCCGGCGCCTTCAGGAGACTGACGAGAGGTGTTGTTGATGAGTGTTGTAGGAAGTCTTGCTCAATGAGGAATCTTATGTTGTATTGTAGTGCTGACGTCAGCTCGAACAACGCTTAGGGGTATTTCTTGTTATTGTTGTTTAGTAAGCAGTATTGTATTTATTTAATAAATTCTTGAAGCATCTTTCATTGTTTTATTTAAATTAAAAATTACAGTTTCAATGCAAATATCTAACATCTGTGTCAGGGATTTCAGGATTATTAAAATCCACTAGGGTCTAGGGACTTTTGAGATGGGACGCCACTGGTTGTTGTTGGCGCGAAGTTAGTTAGACAAGTTATGTAGAAGCTACAATCTGCCATTTTGTTATGTTTTGTATTAATGTTATTTTCACATTAAATAAACAGTTAAAATACAAGTAGTGTTTTTTAATAAACGTATTAAACGTGAATACGTTACATGGTGCCGAAACCCAAATAGGACATAAAGAAAATGCCTGAAGATAACGAAAGCGAGGTCGCAAGTAGCACTGGCGTGGTTGGTCTAAAACCGCCAAAAGAATTACAAATAAATAATGATACAGATATGTCCAAAGTCTGGAAGCAATGGATACAAAAATATCGTTGGTACGAGATCGCAACAAATTTAAAAAAGAAGGAGCCATCCGTACAAATAGCAACGTTCATGACAATCATTGGCAATGATTCAATTAGTGTCTACAATTCGTTTGATCTTACAGAAGCCGAGAAAACCTGTTTAGATAAGATCATCAAAAGATTCGAACAACATTTTGTTCCTAAAATCAATATAACCTACGAAAGATATATGTTCAATAAAATTGAACAAGGACAAAATGAATGTTTTGACGACTTCTTAACAAGACTGAGAAATGGATGTAGAAACTGTTCATTCGGTAAACTGGAAGACAGTTTATTGAGTGATAGAATTGTCGTCGGAATAAATAACGATATTGTTCGAGAACGCTTGTTGGCAGAAGATAAACTAACACTGCAGACTGCAATTAACATATGCAGAGCAAGTGAACAAGCAAGAAAGCAACTACAGATAATAAAAGACAATACAAGCACACAACAAATAAACACTGTGCAGAAAAACACAATTAACAAGAAAGGAAAACGAGAAGACAAGCAAGATGAGATGTTCAAATGTAGACGATGCGACAGCACGCATGGGCGAAAAAATTGTCCAGCTTATAAAAAGAAGTGTCTGAAATGCAATAAATTAGGTCACTTCGCAAAATGTTGCAAATCGAAACAAGTTCATTCTGTAGAGGAGGCGAAAGACCAGACAGATGTTTTATACGTCTCATCAATTATCACGGAACAAAATGATGAAGAGGACTGGTTCGAGACAATCGTATTTCCGAAAGAGATACCTGTAAGATTCAAATTAGATTCCGGAGCCCAATGCAACGTGATTGCAGAAGAGTTGGCGACACAAGCGGGTTTAAAGATAAGTAAATCTAAAGTAAGAAGCCTAATATCATTCACAAATGATGAGTTGCAGGTTAAAGGAGAAAGTACCATAAAAACTAAGTTTCGTAATAAAATAGCTGAAATAAAATTTGTGGTAGTGAACAAGAATATTAAACCTATTTTAGGAAAAAATACCTGCGTAGAATTAGGATTGATAAAAAGAGTAGAGGCTGTCGAAAAAGAGATTTTTGAAGGCATGGGATGCTTAAAAGGGTACGAGTATGAAATAGATTTAAAAGAAAATGCAAACCTCCCTCATCATCCTCCAAGAAGAATACCGTATGCGATAAAAGGGGATGTCAAGAAAGAAATCGATAGAATGGTAAAAATGAACATCATAGAACCAGTCACCGAGCCTACTCCTGTGGTCTCACCTATGGTAATAGTCAGGCAGAATGGAAAATTAAGAATTTGCATTGACCCAACAGACGTCAACAAAGTATTAAAAAGAAGACATTTTCCATTAAATACGTTGGAAGAAGTGGCGGCCAAAATAAGTGGATCGAGGTGGTTTACGATATTGGATTGCAAGAAGGGATTCTGGCAAATTAAGGTGACAGAAAGAACTTCCAAGTATCTAACGTTCGCAACGCCTTGGGGAAGATACAAATGTAAAAGATTGCCGTTTGGTCTTGCCTCAGCGCCAGAGGTATTCCAACAAATTATGTGTGATCTCTTAAAAGATTTGCTTGGAGTAGAATGTTCAATGGACGACATTTTAATACATGGTAGAACAAAAGAAGAGTTACAGTCAAGAACCGACGAAGTAGTAAAAAGAATTAAAGAAGCGGGAATGAAACTCAATGCCGAAAAATGTCATTTTGAAAAGAATGAGGTAAAATTTTTAGGCCATGTGATCACAGACAAAGGTCTAGAAGCAGATCCAGAGAAGATCAAAACAATAAACCAAATGAAAACACCTACAGATGTAACCGAATTACAAAGGTTCATAGGAATGGTCACATATTTGGCAAAATTTATTAAAAACCTATCCGAGCTCACAGAACCATTACGAGAACTTCTTAAAAAAGATACAGAATGGTATTGGGACACAAGCCAAGAGATTGCATTCAAAAAATTGAAAGAACATCTCACGAAATTACCACTGTTAAGTTTTTATGATCCGGCAAAACCGATAAAATTGTCAGTTGATGCCAGCAGTAAAGCAGTTGGTGCGGTAGCATTACAGGATGAAAGACCGATAGCCTATAGTGCTAAAGCGCTTACAAAAACGCAACAAAACTATAGTCAGCTAGAAAAAGAGGCTTACGCAATTTTAGTAGCGTGTAAAAAATTTCACGTGTATGTATATGGTAACAAAGATCTTCAGATTGAATCTGATCACAAACCATTGGAAACAATTTTCACAAAACCCATTTGCGAAGCTCCAGCACGACTTCAAAGAATGTTAATTGAAATAATGCCTTATAATCCTAAAATACAATACAAGAAAGGAAAAGAACTCTACATTGCGGATACGTTGAGCAGAGACTGCTTGTTGGAGGAAGAAAAAGAAGACGAAATAAAATTAGAGGTATGTGTAGTAATACCAATGTCTAAAGAAAAAACCAGACAGTTAAAGGATGAAATAAATAATTCTGAAGAATTAAAATTGTTAAAGAGCCAAATATTAATGGGTTGGCCTGAAACAATAGTTGAAGTACCACAAATATTGCAAAAATACTGGTATTTCAAAGAACAATTATCGTACTATGATGGATTAATTTTTAAAAACAACAGGTTGCTTATTCCAGAGACAATGACGAAAACAGTAATAAAAAGTTGTCATTTGAGCCACAAAGGAATAGTAGGATCTTTAAAATTAGCTAGAGACTATGTATTTTGGCCCAAAATGAAACACGACATAGAAAACTATGTAAAACAATGTAAAGTATGTCAGAAATTAAGCAAAGATAAACCAATGGAATCAGTCATTATCCAAGAAGAGCCAAAGAGACCATGGTCGATAGTAGCATCCGATTTATTTCATTTAAAAGGTCAGAACTACATTGTAATAGCCGATAGTTACTCTGGTTATTTTGATTTTCAAGAAATCACAAATATTACAAGCACAGAGGTAATCAAGAACTTCAAAAAATGGTTCGCAGAACATGGTATACCTGATGTTCTTTTAACCGATAATGGACGTCAGTACACTAGTGAAGAATTTGACAAATTCAAAAAACAATGGAATTTTGAACATAGATTGTCCAGCCCCGAATTTCCTAGGTCTAATGGTCTTGCTGAACGCTATGTTCAAGAAGCAAAAAACTTACTTAAAAAATGCTATGAAGATAAATCGGACGTGTATTTAGCATTACTCCATCACAGAAATACTCCAAGAAACACACTGAAATCACCAGTCCAACGTCTGATGAGCAGAAGAACGAAAAATTTATTACCAGTCAATGAAAAATTGCTGGAACCGGAAATCGTAAAAGATGTTCCAGAAAGACACAAATTAAATAAATTAAAAGAAAAATACTACGCCGATGTTAACAAAAAAGACGATGAAGAATTTAAAACAAATGAAGGAATACTTTACAGGAACAAGAAAAACGAGTGGTTGCCAGGAAAAGTGATTGAAAAAACGCAAGAACGATCGTATATAATAGAAAATGAGCAAGGAAATAAATACCGAAGAAACTCATGGTTCCTGCGACACTATACACCAAAAGCACAAACCGAAGATACTCGTAAAGAAGAGAAAAAGGGAGAGGAAACAGAATTACACCCTCAAGAAGCTACTTGTCACACACCAGTGAATCCGGAAGTCAAGACTGCGGGAGAAGAAAAGATGTCCAGATTTGGAAGAAAAATTGTGAAACCAAAAATACTAGACTTGTAATTATAATTTTAAATTTTCTAAAAAAAGAGGGATGTCAGGGATTTCAGGATTATTAAAATCCACTAGGGTCTAGGGACTTTTGAGATGGGACGCCACTGGTTGTTGTTGGCGCGAAGTTAGTTAGACAAGTTATGTAGAAGCTACAATCTGCCATTTTGTTATGTTTTGTATTAATGTTATTTTCACATTAAATAAACAGTTAAAATACAAGTAGTGTGTTTTAATAAACGTATTAAACGTGAATACGTTACAATCTGTAAGGATGGTCTATGGTTGGGGCACTCAGACACATATTTTAACCTTTATTTCTTAAACTACTTTCTTCTGATGGACGCCATAACATAACACCAACCATAATGTGTACATGTACATTCTCTCACTAGTCACATGACCGATATATGCTCCCTCTACTTCCATCTCTCTAACTAACATAAGGCGCGAATTTTCAAATATACACTTTGGCGCTTACACATCAAAAACAATATTAAATAATACATTTTTTCACGACATGCATAGAAAGCTCTACTTTTCTCTCACGAAACAGAAATGAGAGTGGGAACACCATTTTTCCGGATGAGTATTTTGTGGCGCGAACTTGCTAGGGTTGCAACAAAATGAACCCGGGAAAATTTCACGCAAGAGATTTGTACATTTGTTTTGTACAAAAAAAATCTATAATTAGTTTTTATTTTTGAACATATATTTTTATTTATTATATACACACATGTTTTGTGGTTGTTTTTCAATCTTGGAATATAAAATCTCAGGAAGGGGGGTTGCAATCTAGTGGCTAAATGAAAAACTAAGGCGGAAGTCTTCATTTTGAAAACCCAAGTATGACTCATTTCTTGTTGAGCATTTGGACAAGTTGCATGTGCTTGCACTAAATTCTAATTGTGCACTAAAATCTAAGTGTGTTCTTCAGCCTATAAAAATTAAATTAACATGTATTGCAATTATTTAACTTTCTTTGCATATTCAGCATTCCTGTATAGTAAGAATTATGGTCAGTTGTGTTGCATATGGTTGTTCCCAAACCATCCCAAACCATGAAGAACAAAAGTTTAGGAATTCAATTTCATCAGTAAGTATTTTGCATTGTACTACTATTATTTTCAACAATTATAATTATATTATTTAAGAGGCTGTTGTCGCAATCCCGGTGAGGTAAGCCTGGCCGCGACGTGAGAGATGAGGTAGCCAGTGGGCTGTCCCATCATACTACCCCCTCTACCAAACTGTGGTACAGCTGTGCACCCGAATATACAATATTTTTTATTCTAATGGTCATATCCCATTTAAGCTACACAAAAATTTATTTACAACTGTACAAGGAAACTAGCAGTGGGGAGAGTAAACCAATCAGGAAATAGAGAATATGAACTGGGCGGACTTGCCTTTGAGTAGTCTGCGAGAGACATCTAATGCGGAAAATATAAACTAAATTTCATGAATTTTACAGATCTTTAAATTGCTATAACTTTTAAACAAATTTATATATTAACAATTTGAAATTAGAAATTAATTTAGAAACACATATATTATTGAATTGGCTAGTCATATTTTTAAATTTTTATATATAAATCATAAAAATTGATACTGTAAAAGTAGAAACTTTACTATTTATTTGTTGTGAAACAACAAAACATATTTAAAATATTCTCATTTAGCGGTCTTTAGATATGTTTAGTTATGTAGTATACAAAATTTTAGCAATATAAGTTCA
This sequence comes from Stenolophus ochropezus, assembly GCA_035578165.1. Lineage (NCBI taxonomy): Eukaryota > Metazoa > Arthropoda > Insecta > Coleoptera > Carabidae > Stenolophus > Stenolophus ochropezus. Next base: position 47,822,362 of record JAQOWZ010000002.1, on the reverse strand, counting down.
ATAATAATGTCTCAGGATTAGATTGAAATTAGTAAATTTCGAAAAATTGTCCAATTTTAATTACAAATTACTCACTTATTTTGTACAATTTATAAAAAAAGGCTCTTTAGCGGGCTAGTTATCTTTTCTTATTCATCATGTAAAATTTCAACAGTTTGGTATGTAAAATAAGTTCACAATCCTAGACCGAAAAAGTTCATTTTTGGACAACAGCCTCTTAAAGGACAATAAAAACTTAGACCAGGTTACCTATTCTGTAACTTTTCAACGATTTGAAGTGTTATATTGATTGACGTCTCATGTCAAATGTACAATGTTGTAATCTTAGGACCTTTTGTAATTGAAAGTTTTATTAAAATAATTTTTAAGTTAAGACTACTCCCTGGCGCATATTTCAAATTGTACAAAATTGTGTTTATTGTCAATTGCGTACATTTGCATAATTTCAAGATTATCTTTAGTAATGTCACCACGCAAATTTCAAACAAAATCGCCAAGCGCACAAACCAAATGTCAGTATAACACTAGTGAAATAAATATAACACTACCCTTCGCGCTAGAGAATCGTTTACAAAATGAGTGACGTCAAATGGCCTGTTGCACTCAAAAACCGGTAGATGGTGTCAGACTATAACACTTTTGAACGCATATCACTCGTGTTATAAGTTACAGAATAGGCACCCTGGTGCATTCGTTTGCACATTTCCATCATTTATCATCTATAATTAAGTAAACACCCCGAGGTATCGTATATAAACTAGTTACAGACTCCCCATTCCCTATCACATCCAGCCGCCATGTGGAGAAGCTACCTCGCCGTGCTGATCCTCGTCACCAGCTGCTTCCTGGTGCAGGCCACGCCGCAGCTGTACCCCTTGGCGCTGAAGAAGCGCGTGCAGGTGTGCGGCGAGGACCTGCGGGAGATCCTGTCGCTCACCTGCAAGGGGCGCTACAACTCCATGATGAAGAAGGCGTTCGAGGAGGACGACTACGAGCAGGACGCCCTCGCGTTCCCGTTCCTGCAGAGGCAGAGCGTCGCGGCGCTGGTGCCCGGCGCCTTCAGGAGACTGACGAGAGGTGTTGTTGATGAGTGTTGTAGGAAGTCTTGCTCAATGAGGAATCTGATGTTGTATTGTAGTGCTGATGTCAGTTCAAACAACGCTTAGGATATTTCTTGTTATTGTTGTTTAGTAAGCAGTATTGTATTTATTTAATAAATTATTGATGCATCTTTCATTGTTTTATTTAAATTAAAAATTACAGTTTCAATGCAAATATCTCTTATTTATTATATACACGCATTGTTTTGTGGTTGTGTTTCAATCTTTGAATATAAAATCTCAGGAAGTAGGGTTGCAATCTAGTGGCTAGATGAAAAACTAAGACAGAAGTCACCATTTTGAAAACCCAAGTATGACTCATTTCTTGTTGAGCATTTGAACAAGTTGTATGTGCTTGCACTAAATTCTAATTTAGCAGCGTGTTCTTCAGTCTATTAACATGTATTGCAATTATTTAATATTCGTTGCATATTCAGCATTTCTGTATAGTAATAATTATGGTCAGTTGAGTTGCACGTGGTTGTTCCCAAACCATGAAGAACAAAAGTTTAGGAATTTAATTTCATCAGTAAGTATTTTGCATCGTACTACTATTATTTTCAACAATTATAATTATATTGTTTAAAGGACAATAAAAACTTAGTCCAGGGTGCCTATTCTGTAACTTTACAACGATTTGAAGTGTTATATTGATTGACGTCTCATGTCAAATGTACAATGTTTTAATCTTAGGACCTTTTGTAATTGTAAGTTTTAGTAAAATAATATTTAAGTTGGCACTACTCCCTGGCACAACTTTCAAATTGTGCAAAATTGTGTTTATTGTCAATTGCGTACATTTGCATAATTTCAAGATTCTCTTTAGTAATGTCACCTCGCAAATTTCAAACAATATTGCCAAGCGCACAAACCAAATGTCAGTATAACTCAATGTCAGTATAACTCAATGTCAGTATAACTCTAGTGAAATAAATATAACAATATAACACTACACTTCGCGCTAGTGAATCGTTTACAAAATGAGTGAGGTTATATTGCCCTGTTGCACTCAAAAACCGCTAGATGGTAGTCAGTTACAGAATAGGCACCTTGGTGCATTCGATAACACATTTCCATAATTTATCATCTATAATTAAGTAAACACCCCGAGGCATCGTATATAAACCTGTTACAGTCTCCTCATTCCCTATCACAACCAGCAGCCATGTGGAGAAGCTACCTCGCCGTGCTGATCCTCGTCACCAGCTGCTTCCTGGTGCAGGCCACGCCGCAGCTGTACCCCTTGGCGCTGAAGAAGCGCGTGCAGGTGTGCGGCGAGGACCTGCGGGAGATCCTGTCGCTCACCTGCAAGGGCCGCTACAACTCCATGATGAAGAAGGCGTTCGAGGAGGACGACTACGAGCAGGACGCCCTCGCGTTCCCGTTCCTTCAGAGGCAGAGCGCCGCGGCGCTGGTGCCCGGCGCCTTCCGGAGACTAACGAGGGGTGTTGTTGATGAGTGTTGTAGGAAGTCTTGCTCAATGAGGAATCTTATGTTGTATTGTAGTGCTGATGTCAGCTCGAACAACGCTTAGGGATATTTGTTGTTATTGTTGTTTAGTAAGCAGTATTGTATTTATTTAATAAATTATTGAAGCATCTGTAATTGTTTTATTTAATTTCAGAACTACAGTTTCAATGCAAATATCTAACATAAAAAAATCTGATGTGTCCAACACATTAAGTACCTCCCACCACTGTAGTAATATATTCTATATAAGTGTTTCAGTATATTCAATTTGTAGTTTTAAAAAGAGTTGGTTCTTGCAGTTCAGAATATTTGTAATTTCATACCTAAAATTTCCTTTATAAAATGTGTTTCACCAAAAAACAGCTATTTTTGGCGTTACTAAAAAACCGGAACCGAACTTACCTTGATTCATGCATGCAAATATATTCCTTATTTATTTATTTTATGTTTTAAACTTACTTACATTAAATTTGACATCATATGTTAAATTTTATGAACAAATATGTATAATTCATCTCTTTTATAGAAATTTCTCAGCCTAAACGATATGTAAAATTGTTACAATTAATATATTTTTTCTGTTTAGCTAGAAGTTCTATATAAACGTAATTATGCAGATCGGTAGAAAATTTAAATATATGTTTATTTAATAATAATGTAATTTGTGAATAAAATGGTATTTAGAGCTATTTTTAGAAAACGGTTGAAAGCTTTAAGTAAAGTACTACTTCCGGTTAACCAATTGTAGTCAAAATATAATCTGAATATAAGTCTTAAATACCAAATATTGTATTTTTTACATGTATCTTATTGAAGTTATCGTGGGTGAAAAATCGTTACAGACACACACACGGAATACAGAAACACGGTAAAAATAGTAAAATCGTAATCTAGGGACCCAAATTGGTGCTCATATGTTGAAAACTCACACTCGAGAACTTTGACCAAAAACAATACCTCCGTTATCAATATATTGATAGGCGGGCGGTAAAAAGAGCCCCTGTGGTGCATATTATACCCTTGCACAAAATTATGTAACAGTTTTTCTCCAAATATTTTTTATGAGCGCTCATATCTACTGTAGAAAGTTTACTACAAACATACTTTTCTCAAATTTATATTTTTTGAAAAATTATATCTATTGTGCACTTTCTAGTTTCTATGCTAGGCTACATAGCATCATTGAACATAATTCTGTAATTTTATTGTAAACTATTATTTATAGGGATATATATTTTTTGAAAATCGTTACATAAACATAAAACCTATGGTGCATTTTTCGCATCAGTTATTTAATATGAATTGTCAAAATAAATTTTATAGGGAATTATTATTCCGCATTTTACTATTTTGAACATATTATACGTATTTTTTATTCGTATATGTTGAGTAAATTGCTTTATTGCTGCTCTATTAAATTTACAACAATGTATCTTTGAAAATTCTGCATAACAACAATTCTTGATGCAAAATTCCTTTTTAAAAATGTAATTTCAGTTCACATATTGCTACCAACACAATGGCAAACGCTATAGGCGAAAACGACCTAAACAAAAAGAAGATTAAATCCAAAAAAACCGTCAAAGTGAATATTTTAACAAGCTGTAATAACAAGTCCTTTAACTGATCCTTTTAATTCATCCGATGTTAACAAATATGAAAGGACATCCTACAAACGGGCGTCCTTTTAATTAGCGTCCTTGTCTCCTGCCTTTGATGTCCACGTTCAAATCTAAAGCGAAAAATTAATTGTCTTTAAAATAATACATCCTTTTACTTGCCACCCTTTTCATTTCCTTCCTAAATTTTCTCAAAGGATCATAATTAGTGATTTAAAAATTTACTAGGACCAAATTTAGTGGAAAATTATTTAATTATTTAAAAAATCGAAAGTTAATTCTTCAAAACGTTTCATACAGACATAAGAATTTTTTTAAAATAAAATAAAAGTCTAAGGATTAAATAGGCACATATGTTTATATGATTATTTGATATTTTGTATTATTGTAAATAAATAAATATTATTTGTATATAACATTTAAATGGAAAACTTGGAATATTTTTTATGCACTATTTCAAATTATTATACGCGCACGCATTAAAAATGTGCACTGGACAGTTTGTTTTTTGTTTATTTACAATTTTTTCTGTCACCTTAGAAACGAAAGAAGAACACTACTAAATACTTATATAGACAATCTGATTTATTTATTAAATTCAAAATTACTTTTTATTATAATTAAAGGTTAAGTATAATTTTCTTGACTCTTATATAAATACCTATTTTAAAATATCTATGTAAGTGTCATTGTGTACCTCGCATGCTATTGTCTGATTCCCTTCGCTCGTCGTGCAACCTTATACTCTCGCCACACCAGGGTCGCATTTACCATTAGGCGCATGAGGCGCATGCTGGGGGCCTCGCTTTGTGGGGGGCCTCCAGCTTCCACCCTTGAGTACAAAGAAAATAATAGAAAAATATATTATATATATAAAATATTGCCGCATCTTATAAACATTCAACTATTTTATACTGTAAAAAATAGTTTGTTTTATTAAATACACGCTTATATAGAAGGCCCTAGGCCGCACAAATATTTGAATCTCATTACAGAATAATCTGATTGGCCGTCCTCGTTATAAAGTTTTTCGGGTCTAGCGGTAAAGGTTCTTTTAGCAGGTAGTTTCTTCTGTCATATAATATTATAGACCGTACCAGAAATTTGCATTTAAGTTGTTTCCTAACTATGTAGTTTTAAATCTACATTAAAGTATTTAAATAATGCATTTTAAATGTATTTTTTCTAATTTCAATTTGTAACTAGAAAAAAGATTATATGTATAATTATAGAGATAAATATAAATTCATTAGTAAATTTTAAATACGAACAGTTATTGAAAATTAATTTCTTTAATATGGCCGATTTCTTACTCTTGAAGTTGGAATAATTTATAACTCATATATGTGCAGTGTACTATAAATAATAAACTAAAACAGAAAGATAATTTCAATTTCGATAAAAGTGAAATTTATTAAATTAAATGTTCCAATTGCGAAGCCATTCATATGTCGGACAAAACAGGTCGTAGCTTTGATTTAGATTTAAAGAACACACGAGCCTCTGGGTTTAAATAAATATCAATCTAACGTTGCTAAACTGTTTAACTATTGTTCGTACCAATTCTGTTGATATTAATAATTTAAATATAGACCATTTGGGCAAAAAGAGATTAAAGGTGAATCTATTAGAATCATTTTAAATCCAAAGAAAATCAATGAAAAAAAAATTCTACGAACGAACAACTTGATTTCGTCGAACCTCCGTTGATTTTTTCCTTCGCTTTAATCCCTTTTAGTTTTTCCTACAATTATACGGTCTATTTCCATCTATTTCATTCTACGTATATACACTCATACTGTACTCACTGTATTTCCTGATTATGGTAATCCGATAATATAACTATAGTAAATGTTTCTTATTGTTCTATTCTTTGTATAATGCGACAAGTGTGCGTTATTTATTTCTGTGACGAAAATATTTAGGTACCTATTTCAGTATTTTTACTTTTTTCGGTTTTTGTACGAGACAGTGGATTTTTTTAAATGTTATTTCCATTCATATACTGGGTGAGTACAGATTGCTATTTAATATTTTTTATGAAACTAATACAAAAGAAATAAATTCTATTGTGAAATATAGAACTAAATACTTTTTAAATTATTGGTGTAAAATTGATATAATTAAAAACATATATTTCGGTATCCAAAATTTTCCATTTTAAGGAGTTATTCAGTTTAGTTTTTGAACTCTACAATTCATATATATATATATATATATATATATATATATATATATATATATATATATATATATATATTTTCTAAAAATTTTAAATATTTTATTATATTTAGCGTGTTTTGTTTTGTAATAATTAATAACGAATATTTTTTATTATACCTTCGAGAAGAAAAATTTCTAATATATTGTATTTCGAGAAATGTGACAAAAATAACGATTTTAATCCCTATTTGGTAATCATTTATTATGTTTAGATCGTTAAATTAGAAAACTATCGAAAATACTTTATTTAGGGACGGGGCTCTTAACATTTTTCGTCAGGGGCCTCAAAACCTACCTCTACTCAAATATAAGGTTATCTACCTACATGAATTTAATTATAATATTAGTGCTGTAAATTTTTAAAGTAAAAAATGAAATAACTACTTTCAAAAATAATAGGTAACTCCTTCAAATGGCGACAAAAGATCTTTTAACATTAATTTTGCAAAAAACGCTTGAACACGTCAATTTTAATATAAAGGGGGACATCTAAATGGATTAGTACCAATGGCATAACTTCAACCCTAAAATGGGTGTGGACTGCACCTCAAAAATTTTAAATGGAAAAGGGTGTCAAACATGACACAGTTCGAAAGGCCTTTCAATTCTCTTTTCAACAGTTTTTTTTATTTTTCAAATCCGATCATTAGTTCCAGAGAAATATCGTCTAAAACAAAATTTATCAGGTGTGCAAAACTGCAATCAAGTAGGCATAAACAAATGACAGAAACTCAAGTATCAGTTTATTAGGTGTTCTTAATGACTACTTCCAACTTCCATACAATAATAACGATTGTACTCAAAATTTTGGAGGTACGGTACGTTGCCATAAATTTTCTAAATATTCGGGTAGCGTGGCATAAACTTTAGACTTCAAATAACCCCACAAAAAGAAATCTAACTTACAAATTACTTGTTTATTACAAACAATTTGTCGAAAGAATTGTTTATTTAGTTTCTGTCATTTGTTTAAGCCTACTTGATTGCAATTTTCAAAACCTGATAAAATTTGTTTTAAACGATATTTCTCTGGAACTAATGATCGTATTTGAAAAATAAAAAAACTGTTGAAAAGAGAATTGAAAGGCCTTTCGAACTGTGTCATGTTTGACACCCTTTTCCATTTAACATTTTTGAGGTGCAGTCCACACCCATTTTAGGGTTGAAGTTATGCCATTGGTACTAATCCATTCAGGTGTCCCCCTTTATATTAAAATTGACGTGTTCGAGCGTTTTTTGCAAAATTAAAGTTAAGTGGCCAAAAATTGCGCTGATAATTTTCACTGGGCCACCCTGTATATATATATATATATATACACATACATATTATATGTATATATATAGGGGCCTCATGTAGATGTTGCGCCTCGGGCCTCCGGTAACGTAAATGCGACACTGCGCCACACAAACTATAACTTTTATTGTTAATATAACACAATGTACTATTTTCGAAAACTGTTATGAGAAGAATACGCGAAGTCTTTTGTATCCTGCTTGTAATAGTTTGTTGTATGCGAAAGGTGCAATATACTACATTGCCGCACGCGCATAAAGATTGAAGTTTGAAATGTAGCCGAGAGCTTCAAGTATGCTAGAGCTATAATACTATTTTGCTCTGGTGGAACACACAAAAAATTTAATGACATAAGTAAAATATTCTAATACGCGTTAAAAAATTATAATTCGTCGGTTGCTATAATTAATTTAATGATTCCCAACAAAAATTACACTGTAATATGTAAAAAACAAAAAAATACAAATACTTTACAATGTCGTTAGGTCGTCACGTTCTCTTCCATTCTCTATCCCGTTCTTTTCCTACTCTTCCCGCGTCAGTGTTCCTAACTTCTCATTTTTATTACACATCCTGTACATCGAGCGCTTCCTCGTGCCCGGTTTGGTAGTCCTCCAAGTATCTGGGTCTTCATCGATGCCTCTTCGGATACTGTTGTTCCATATTCGTCGTACGGGTCATGTCTTCAATTGGAGCTTTTTATATGAAAAACATGTACTGTACTTTTGTAACGTCGGTGTTGTTTAGACCCACTTCTCTTCAATGTGTTTATTAATGATTTACCTCAATCCTTCAAATATTGTAAATTTTTATTGTACGCTGATGATCTAAAGATTTATCATACTATCACAAAAAATAAGGATTGCAATGCCATTCAATTAGATCTTAATCGATTTCATCAATATACAGATGATAATAATTTAACGTTAAATATTATGAAATGTTGTCATATTACTTTCACTAGGAATAGAAACATTGTTCATTTTTCTTACAATAGTGGATCAAATTTTAAAACAGTTACTTAGATAAATGATCTAGGTATTGTCTTAGACTCTAAATTAATTTTCGACATTCCTGCAAATAATATATACAGGTGGCCCAGTGAAAATTATCAGCGCAATTTTTGGCCACTTAATATTAATTTTGCAAAAACACTCGAGCACGTCAATTTTAATATAAAGGGGGACACCTAAATGGATTAGTACCAATGGCATAACTTCAACCCTAAAATGGGTGTGGACTGCACCTCAAAAATTTTAAATGGATAAAGGTGTCAAACATGATACAGTTCGAAAGGTCTTTCAATTCTCTTTTCAACAGTATTTTATTTTTCAAATCCGATCATTAGTTCCAGAGAAAAATCGATTAAAACAAATTTTATCAGGTGTTCAAAAATTGCCATCAAGTAGGCTAAAACAAATGACAGAAACTCAAGTATCAGTTTATTAGATGTTCAAAATGACTTCCATATAATAATAAAGATTTGCTCCTGTACGGTTTGTCGATCGTCTGTTATTGCTCTATATGGTTTTGTGACTACAGGTTTACCTGAATCTGCAATAGATATTTTAGTTAAATGTGTACACCTCAACTCGTTTAGTATCAACGCGAAACATTTTCTATATCAACAATTAGCTCGTATAACTGTTCAACTATTTCAGCACTAACATTACTGTCCACTTATATTATGTGTAATGGTCACGTACGCGATTTCTTGTTCATATACAACTTCTGTAGATCTGTATCCGCATCTGTAACCCTAATAAAATTTGTGTATTCGGTTCGATAATGTGTTCTTCAGTGGCTTTGAAATTAACACGCGAATTTATTGGTTCGATATTTACATCTTTAAATGATTCTTCATCTTTGTTACTGAAAACTAGTTCATTCTTAAATTTAATACACGCAATTTCTAGAAGTTCTGTAAAGGAGCGTCCCACTATTACATCAGTTTTCTACACTTCATTTGGCACTACATAACATATTACATTGCCCACTTGAATAGTGTCTAGAGTAAATGTCACTTTGAATTCTGTCTCACAAGTCACACAACTCTCGCCAAACCTGTACAATTTTTGATTTGTTGTAACTCTCACTAATATTATGTTGTTTGCACAATTTCTTCGTATCGTACTCTCACCGCTTCCCAGATCTACAAAGGTCTTAATTTCGTATCGATCATTTATAACATATACCTGTTACCTAATAGGTATATGATTTATAGTAGCCGTCTTCAGGAATTTTTCGTAACCATTATATACGCCTAAACTGATTATTTACATTTCCAACTTAGGGTTCGCGTTTGTCTCTTAGTTTCCTTTACCATTTCTAGCAATGTGTCCCTTTTTTGCACGAGAAACAAATTAATTCACGTGGTTCTGTACAACCAATTGGAATATGTCCGTATTTTCTACAGTTTAGACGTTTTGGCTCACTATTTCTATTCCACAATGGCGTACGTTCCGTTTACTTCTGTAAAATATTCAATTTTGGTTTATTTACTATATGTTATTCCGTTGCTGCGGAATCTCTAGATTTTTCCCTAACGGAATCGTTCGCTTCTTTTCTTCATTATTCTTTCGCTTCTTGTCGGGTCATAAAGCAATGTATCTATATCATTGTGTTCCGTTCCGATCAGAATTGGCAAGAGCCAACGAAGTGTCTGACATCTGGTGGCAAAATAAAATATCTAAGACGTAGGGAAAACGTTGTGCCATATAGGATTATTAGTAAACAACCAAAAATGACCAGCAAGTCGAAGAGATATTGTTGTGCATTTGTCTGCAAGTGTTGCTATATCCGTTTATTATTTCCCAAAAAAAATATTAAAAAAATAAGTGGAAAATCGCGTTAAAAATCGGAAAACACGTATCACCGTTCATGAACATTTATACACAATATTTTTACCTAGCGATTTTATTCCATGTAAGTATTTATAATAATTTATGCTTCAAAACATTATTAGATTGTTTTGTCATTAAAAGAAAGCCAAAAATTACCGAAAAGAAAATTCGACAGAACCTCTGTCTCTGTACAGAGAAGAAAAATAGGGAGACATTACCTGTAAGTAGTAATTATTATTATTTAACATTAGGTATTTATTAAGAATTGTTTATAGGAAAGATAGAGAAGAGGAAACGATAAAAATACCAGAAATTGAGCCATAGCAGGAAGAAGACGTGCAAAACAGAGAACATGATGTATATCGTGTGCATGTTTATATTTACGTACTTATCGAATAAAATTTGTGACATTATAAACTTAAGGAATTTATAAGTATTATAAAATATATTTTTTTTGTGTATTTATATAAAAAATAAATGTTATAAACGATGATAAATGATCATCACACTAACTTATCTCATATCATACATGGTAACTCACTCACATCCATACACGGTAACTCAACTCACACACATGCACATACAACAGCTCAACTCACATCCAAATACGGTAACTCAACTCATACACAATCGTGTCTCGTGGGCAACCTGGTCAGGGCCACTACAGCACAAAGCTGCTTGAAACTCTCGTTGGCAACCTGGCTAGGGTCACTACGGCCCACAGTCGCTCGCTGCACCGTCGGCGGCCGAGCCACGGCTCACTACAGCCCAAAGCCCACAAACCAACCACGGTTTATAAATATAAAACACTCTCATAGACACATAGACTCAATACATTATCTCACTCATTAACTCAACTCACATGCATACACGGTAACTCAACTCACCTCAAATCTATTTGCAATAGGGTACTATCAAAAAGCTACACAAGTACCTATGCGATTGCTCTGAAGTCTAAAGAAATACTGAAAGAATAATTGTAAATCCCTCCGCGTAATACTCATGCTACTAAATAAACTAGGAAACTTATATCATTATAAAGGAAATAATAATTACCTACAAATTATTTAATTCCTCAATAAAATATTCGTACCATAAATAAATATAATAAGAAAGCAACGATTGCTTGCACTACTCTTCACCTGCTTTACAGATGCATACACATTTCCACGAAGTGACAATTAATTTCATGATATTACGATTGATTTCAAATTAGATATTTGAAGGTACAGCCCATTTATTTCTATATTATTCCGTTTTTCTGCCTTGTAATCACATGAAATAATATGTCCCACTAAAAATAATTAAATAAATAGTTAACAAGGAGATAACCGTAATTGTGAATGTTATTTTCCCTTTATAATCTGCTTCTCCTTCCATCATAGACCGCACAGCATCATTTAAATAAAAGTATATATCTGACATTCCTATAAACAGATTTGAATCGAATTAAATGAATGAAGAAATATCAAGTTTATTCAACAGTTATAGGAAAAAGTATTTTGCATGTTGCATCTAGCTATTTTTACTACTTTAATAGTATTGAATAAAAAAATATTGAAATATTTCATTTGAGAATTATTATGATTACATAATTTAATATATATTTCTAATAAATTACGGGATATAATTAATAGATTTTAAAAACATTTATTTTACTCTTTAGAATTTAAAATATTAAATTTAAATTTAAACCAATGCAAAAGCATATCAATTTCGATGCATGGTCTTTCGTTATTTAATAAAATAATTACTCTTTATTTTATTATAAAAATACATACTTACCTCTTATATTATCGTTTATTTATTCATAATTACTCTTTAATTTATATATATTGTACAATATAAATAAAATAATAGTTAATTTTAATCCATTTAATTGTTATCATTATTTACAACAATTGATATAAAATAAGTATAATAATATTTTAATGAACATGACTCATTGCCGATGAATCATCGCGACCGACCTGTCTGGTCAGGTAGTCTCAAAAATAGGACAAGTGATATATGAGCGACGTCACTATTGTTTGAAAATTTTACAGTTTCTGGAAGATTTCTACGAGATTCGAGAATAATTACCTACAGGTATAAATTGCGCGCGGGCCTGTAAAGCAAGCCAGTTCAGTTTAGAAAAGTGACATGTAAAGTACAAATAAATACTTAGTAGAACTAAATTTTGATAACTTGTGAAAATAAATAACGTAGAAATAAATACTGTCGGGTATAAACAAATTAATATTAGTTTATAATTAGTGTTAAGTGTGCATTACTAATCTTTAAGTTTATTGTGTTATTTTCGTTTAAATTAGAGTGTTTGTTATTATTTTTTTTCGTTATTTAATAAACTTGTAATGTTGTAATACAAATATTCGTGTTTTGTGACTTTTTACACTCCACCTATATAAATTAACGTTATTAACAATATAGAAAGTATGGTATGTAATATACTGATATATAAATGCATTTGGAATGACTGGGGTGACCGTCGTTATTCTGATAATTCTTCTATTAAAAGTTGAAAAGGTTGATTTTTTCAGCTGCATCTATAACAAAACACATATTACTTCGGAATGTATTTTTATAATTTTTACCGTAAAGATACATATGAGACGATCATTGATGAACAAACGCATAAAGCATGAAGGTACTCGTATTATATGTAGCAGCACCCTTATATTTGATTTTTTTATACCTGTCATTCGACCTCATAGATACCGAATTTGGTGTCGAAACGTCCCTGAGACCTACACTTCTTAGATAATGAGCGATTTATATCTTTATATTAAAATAACTCCCATATTTTCAACCCTTCATGGCTCTAACTTTACTATCCTATGAGCCCCTGTCCCTAGTTTATTTATAGTTCTTAAATAATAAGCGATATATTTACATTAAAATAACTCTTTTATTTTTAACCCCTCCGGGCTCTAAGTTTATTACCCCACAGGCCCTTGTCCCAAGGTGATGTGTACCAAATATGAGCCAGATCGGTTTTTCTTTTGTATCTAAACACTATGGATTTATAGTATTCCTATATGTAGCACAATCACATCGTTCTTGCATAATACTCGAAAATAAACTATTTTTTAGGGTGTTGAATTTAGGCAACACCTTACAGTATAGAAACTACTATAGAGGGAGGGCGAGTAGAAATTACTGAAGCTGTGAAGCCAAGTTTCATCAGCTGATAACTGTCAATCCGCCATTTCTGTAGGAGCCAAGAGCCACGATTTCATTTATTACATGTTGTTAAAAAAATTGTCTTTGTGTTATACCGTGAGTTTATTTTAATGTGAAACATATGATTTGCCATATTCAAGGTTACGACATCATATTTGATTGAGAGAAATGTATCGAAGCGTTCACATTAAAATGAAACACAGGTTATCAAATTCACGTCATTATTAACTCTCAAATTGAGATATATTTTTTAAATAACACATTTCCACGTCGTTGGAGTTGTTCGAATGGACGTGGTGAACATGAGTGGCCCACTATGTCTCCTGATCTCACAGATCTTGATTTTTTTAAACTGTGGAATTAAAATATAAAATTACAATCATACATCAAACTTACCCAAAATACAGAAATTTTAAATGAGTTTTATTATTGTTTGATCTCATTATTATACCTACTATGTTTCATTTTAAATTGAACGTTCTAATACATTGCTGTCAAATGTCAAGTCGTAACCATAGCTATAAGAAATTCTATGTTTCACGTTAAAATAACTCACGGTATAAATAGTTTTTTATTTAAACTACAAATATAATGCCATTTTGTGAGGCTTTGGGTTGTAATAACTGAACATCGCCTAAATCTGATGCGAAACTGTCTGTCATTTCTGTAGGAGCCGCTTGAAAACTCCTTCCGTTCCATAGCTTCATTCCCCTCAACCAAGAAGTTGGTTAGTAATGCTTCTATAGTAGTTATTATATTCTAAGGGTAACACCCTCCGTAAGTTTAAAATATATGGGCAACATTTCAAAGCAAATGACAATAATAATCGCCAAATCACAACTTAAATATCAAAAGATTTAGCATAACACATTCATTAATAATTAGTACCCTATATTACTAATAGGTCGTACATTTCAATATGATATAAGAATTACTTTGTGGTACTGTTTTCTGCACTAAATTTTCATTAAATTTTAACAAATTTGATATCAAACGATTCAGCGGGATATTGTAAGTATTATAGTAATAAATATAGAAATAGTTAGTGACGATACATATATCATTAATAATGACATATGTGGAATATTTTTGATAGTTTTCGATACAAATTGTACATCAATTCAAAAGATTCACGGTAGACTACTTTACAATTAAAAGAACTTTATGTTTTTCCCTTTAGTAATTTTGTAATATAAAGTTGGATTCAAAAATTTACCGATAAAAAATATGTGCAATAGTTTTAAATATTAAATTAGATGGTTTAATAAAAAATATATAAAATTCAAAACCTATTTTTGGATTTAAAAAGTAAAATTATTTACAATAAAGGTAAAATTATTTTGTTTTTGGAATTTCTCTGTGGTAATTTTTAGCTGCACCTGCACATTATTACTCATTTATGTATTAAGGGCAAAATCAAAAGATAATAGCACGAGGGAATGTTTAAAGCTCGACGTGGAGTTTAGTTTTAAAGGGATAGTTTACCTAGAAAAAAAATATCGTTCGTACTTTTCTAATAACTTACTTTTGGTACACAGAAATGTTATTAGAATAGTATATTAAAACATAAGTTGTAGAAGGCAACCTTTTCAAGCACGAGTTTGAATTTCGGGAACGAGCGCGAAGCAGCGAGTGCCGGAACGAACGAGTGCTTGAATTGCCTTCTATAACGAATGTTTTATACTATTTTCTCTGTTTCGGCTTTTATTTATATTATTTTTTATAATAATATTTGACAATTTCCATTAAGGGATTTTTTTGACAGAATAGTTAGGTTGGTGACAGTGATTTCTGTTTCGTCTGTTGCCTAGGTGCTAGGTCAGTTGCCTAGATATTTTGTGTATTTAATACAGTCATGCCAATCTCAAATAACAAAATATAATCAAAAATCGTTTAAGAATGAAGCTCCTTCCAACATCAATAAACGTGCTGGAATATGATAGTCTAATTCCGAAACAGAGAAAAAAGTATTTAAATTGGATTCTAACACGCACTGTGTGTATAATTTAAATTTTAGTTTTTATTTTTCTAATTAAATTTCAAAATACTTTTGAAAAATATATTATCAGTCTGATGTTAAGATAATACGAAAGAATATGTGTGATTTTTTTGAAATGACAATCCTTTACATAACAGTGCTATTAGAAAAGAAGCCTTTAGAATAAGGCTGAACAGACCAGGTTGGTTTCTGGAAATTCAAAAAATTTATATGAAAAGGAAAAAGTTCTGTGAATGCTAAATACTTACTTACTTAATCAAAATTAAAATTTGTTATATTGTTTGACATTTATTCAATAACCACAATTTTAATTTGTTTGAGTAACTATTGCTTAGCAACTTTATATGTCCTCGGGCGATATAAGTAAAATTATGGCCGTATTTGAATTTATGATTCTAAAATGAAATAAAATATTTTAATCTATTTAAAATAAATGATAATATAAAGTATAAGTTATGAATAATAAGGTTAATAATTGATGAATAATTTCTTATTTATTTATAATTTCATAATAGGACACTTATTTATATGATCCACATTGCTGAGCTATTATAGCTCAGCCTACTTATATTTAAAAGTCATTGATATTTTTCTAACAAAATCAAAGGAAGAATGAATACAAAATTCATTTATTTTCAAACAATATAAAACAATATGGACGAGTGTGTTTGAAAATGAACGATTTTGAGTATGAATTCTTCTCGCCAAGGAAACTATTACAAAACAGTGTACATTTTGAACAATAAAGTTAGTTTGTCACTGTATTGAGGAACCCTTCACTATCAGTTCGATGGAGCACGGTAATCGTTCTTTATATTTCACAAATACAGTAATAGTTATATATAAACAGTTTACCTATATGTACATATACATATTTATTTCATTTTGATATTACTTATGTTCCTGCATTAAGTACAATGAAATAAACATATATTTATTTTGAAATTCCATATGTATTTAGTGCCTAGTATTTGAATTTCAAAATTCATCATATACCTCTTAGTATTTTTTCTTATATTCATAGTTACATTATTACTAAAACTACAATTATAAAAATTAAACACCCCTATACAAAATTATAATTAATAGTTTTAGTAAAATAAACCATGTATTACCAATAGGTACATGTTTACATGTTGTAAATAATTGCCACATTGTTT
This sequence comes from Stenolophus ochropezus, assembly GCA_035578165.1. Classification (NCBI taxonomy): domain Eukaryota; kingdom Metazoa; phylum Arthropoda; class Insecta; order Coleoptera; family Carabidae; genus Stenolophus; species Stenolophus ochropezus. The sequence continues at coordinate 47,805,471 of JAQOWZ010000002.1, read as the reverse complement.
TAAATGCAAATTACAACAATATTTTAACAATGCAATTATTATTAGTAAATTTTAATTAATTTTTAACTCAAAAGTGCCACATTTTATAAAAAATCACTTACAACTGATTTGGTGAGTGTAATATATAGGTATTTTTTAATTTTAATTTAAAAAAAAAACAATCATGCAGTCTTCAATTGAAAATGTTGTACAAAACTTACATAGTTCACTTTATTAACTGTATTAACGCATGACATCCTGGAGTTGCAGCTTACATTTGTTAAAGGGAACTAACAATCACCCCTATTCTGTAACTTAGTTGTTAATTTTTAACCAGTTGCTATTTTTTTTTCTCCACTAAGAATGGATAGCACTGGAGAAAATATCAAAATACCACTTGTAATGTTTGTTTTTATTTGTCAAAAATTTTAGCAACTGATTAAAAATTAACCGCTGGGTTACAGAATAGGCTTCAATATAAGATAAAATTAAAAATTGTATTGTTGGAGTATTGTTGTTGAATGTGGCCGAATAATAATCCAAATGGGTGAAACAAACCACACAGATAATCCCGCATTATATACACAGCACTGCACGTGTCTAGGTCTAGGTGATGGTGTCCACGGTAGCACTGACCGTCACCGTGGTGTTGCCAGGGTTGCCCTGGGCTTGCTTCTTCTCCTTGCTAAACTTGAGCAGTTCGCAGATGGCGCAGCGGTCGTCGGTGACAACACACTCGCACCCCTTGTCCTGTTACGCGGGACTCCGCGTGGGTCACATGAACACGTCCTCCAGGGGGTTCTTGCGACCGGCTAGCTCGTCCTCGAAGGTTACCATCTTCTCACGGGTCTTCGAGGCTGCCTTGGGGGCTATAAACAAAAATAGTGTAAATGTGAGTCGCAATAAAGCCCGTTTTACATTATTCTTTTTTTTTCCTCTCTTTTCTTAGGTAGTAGACAATGACTTGTAATCATTTTAGACGACTGTGCCATTTACTAGAAGATGATATATTAAATAATGATTCTATTCAGCTAATAAAAGCCTTACTACACCAATATATCAATTTAAGAATTCACCACAGTTAAAAGCTGCACAGCTATGAAACAAAGAGTTAGAAGTACACCAAATAAAAAATTCATTTTGAATATCAATAATATTGTATATATTGTATGTAATTGTTGAAAAGTTTATATTTTTATTAATATCATGTTTACAAAATATAATAATATAATTTTCAAGGTTCTTGTGTTTTTACCTCCCGCCTATCAATATATAGATAAGGGAGGTATTGTTTTTGGTCAAATTTCTCGAGTATGAGTTTTCAACATATGAGCACGAATTAGGGACCCTAGAATACGATTTCACTATTTTTACCGTGATGTCTGTATGTCTGTGTGTGTGTCTGTGTGTGTGTGTGTCTGTTACGATTTTTCGTCCACGATAAATCTAATACGATACAAGTAAAAAATATAATATTTGGTATTTAAGACTTATATTCAAATATGATGAACTGATTAGATTTTGACTACAATCGGTTAACCGGAAGTTGTACTTTACTTGAAGCTTTAAACCGTTTTTCCCAAAAAATACCTCTAAATACCATATTTTCGCAAATTTCGTTATTATAAATATAAAGATTTTTTAATTTTCTACCGATCTGCATAATTATGTTTATATATAACTTCTAGCTAGATAGAAAAAATATATATAAATTATAACAATTTTACATATCGTTTAGGCTCAGAAATTTCAATAAAACAGATGAGTTATTCATATGTTCACAAAATTTGACATATGATGTCAAATTTGATATAAGTAAATGTAAAAGATAAAATACGTAAAAAATAAGTAATTTTATTATAAAATTTAAAAAGATGAAAGAAATATATTAGGAATGTATTTGCATGCGTGAATCAAAGTAAGTTCGTTTCCGGTTTTAGTATCGTGAAAAATAGCTGTCATATTGGTCATACAAATTTTATGACGGAAATTTTAGGTATGAAATAAATTAAAAATATTCTGTCTGCAATAACAAATTAATTTTAAAACTATAAATTAAATGTATTGAAAAACTTATATAGAATATATTACTTATATATTATATATTATTATTAGTGGCGGGAGGTATAGTGTTGGACACACCAGATTTTTTTTTTTGAACAAATTTATTAACATAGGTGCCTTCCGAAAATAAAATATTTTTATTTAAAACCAATTTCCTTCTGTCATCAACACAAAATACATTTATTTTTAGATAATTTTTCAATTTTATATCTTCATATATAAATGAAATGTTGCAACGTGCATTATAGTAACTTGGTTACCTTATAAAAATAGAAGAAATGATAGCTGCAAACTGTAAACACAAGTAGGCAATATGCATAACATTAAGTAGGGACTCTCTCTATCGCGGACCTGCCACTCCAAGTTATTCCGTCTCCTTCTACTTCACAACAAACGGCGTTATGCGGGGTCTAAATTGATTAGAAGTCATTATTGGTACTACATATTCTAGTCAGATTTTCATACGAATTTCTTTAGATTTTGTCGCTTAATGTCGGAGATCTTCGAGCTATTTCGTATTAGGCGTGAATACCAACTTAACAGCCAAATGAAAACAACAAACCCGTGTGAGAATGACGAATGCAGCTAACAGTTGGCAACGCAATTTTGCTTGTAACCATACATGCGTGGAAAAAAATATGCGAAACTCATATAGAATTATAGAAATATACAGCCGGGCCTATATTTCTACACTAGAATCTCTGACGAAAATCGGATGAAGATTTCTGATTTATATTATACTAGATTTGTCTATAAATTTCTCGGATGAATCTAGTACTACAACCTAGCCGAAAAAAGTATAATGTAAAATAGGCTTAAGAAGAAAAATTCTTGACAGCAGGTGAAAAAAAAATATTGGAATTTAGTCAAAATTTGTAGATTTATTTACAACTTCAACTTGTTTCAACACCATGTGGGTCTTCTCTAGATAGGGTGATCAGACGTCCTCGTTTTCAAGGATATGTCCTCTTTTCCAAGTCGTCCTCGGAAATTCTCGGAGGAGTTCATATTTTCTCTTTCCCTATCCTAGTTTTGGTAAAAATTATGTTCAAGATGCATATTAGGTTATTTTGGTAACTTCGGGAAGAAAACACGAGCAGAAACTATAATCGCTCCATGCTACAAATTATCAAGCGTACAGCTTAACCGAATACTCTTGGCACTCTAGCAGTTGTACCGCGCATGAGAGAAAACATTTGGAATAAAAGAGATAGCCTGTACGGAGAAGTAATGTCTGTAGATCAAGCATAACAAATACATATTAAATGGCAATATCTAGAATTATATACAAAAATATTTACATTGACGATCATGGAGAGGAGAATTTTTTTATAAATTCTTCTAAGTCCATAATTTCTATTTCTGATTGTACTTTAGTTTTTTTTCATTATTTTATTACTATTGTATTAAATTTTCGTTTTGTCCTCTTTTAGAAAATGATTAGTGCTAATTACTCAGAGAACAATATGGTCACCCTATCTTCAAAAAGTGTGGTTCTCTTGAAAATTTGTGAACCAATATGTCAGGTTTTTCAAAAATGTAAGAACTTAAACCATATGACTTGCACTCCCTGAAGAAAACCCAAGTGGGGTTGAAACAAATTTTGACTAAATTCCAACAACTTTTTTTTGCGTAATCCAATGTTTAGTCATTTTTACAGGGATAATTATTATTAAAATAAATATTTAAAATGTGACCCACTATATTTATCATCTGTGACACAACATTCCTAGATGGAACCAGACCTACAAGACATAAGCTAGGTACGTGCATTTTAGAAGTGTAATCTGTCCGTCTATAACCTTCTATTTATAGTGGGTTTCGAATTATTCGGATACATCGGTATTTTTATTTGGATAAAAATTGTTAAAGCTGGGATTTGAACCCCGCTCAATTCGAGTCGAAGAATGCTAATCAATACAGGTACCATGATTTTATTTTGAACGTGAAACATGGGATTTTTGATTATGTTTCTCGCGATATCATAGAGGCCATAAATAATAGTTATCCAACACCCTGTAATTATAACGCTATAACTATATTGTTTTTATATAAATAAAGTAAGTTATAAAACAAATATGGGTTTAGAAATACTGATCTCTATACATACTTCTGGATAATAACATATTAAAAAATGAAGCCTGCGGCGGCCATTTTTCTGAGTTCTGAATCTAACTCAATTGACGCGAAATATAAATAAAGTCGTTAGTATCTATAACGAAATATGGGAAATCTTTTTAAATTTGATTTGTTTATTTATTTTCTTTTCAATTGTTTTAGGTACTTATGTAATTGGCAGTATTTATTTTTGCATTTGTTGTATTTTCAAATGCTTTTGAGAAACATGTACCTAGATTAGTTTCCGAACATTTTATATCCATCAAACTGAGATAAATAAAACAAGCTGAACTTTGAAGAAAGGAAAATGCAATTTCCTTATAAATCTATCAATTTCTATTCTATTTGTGTAGCACGTGAAGTTTGATAAAATAATTCTTGGTGAATTTGGCGGAAGTAGTGTGCATGTATCCGATACGTCTTAGTTTTGTATATGTTAAAGCTCGGACGAGTCGCGAACGAGGAGATAAAGAGCGGGATTTGCCGATAGTTCACATACTTGTGTAAAGTTTGCTGCTCAAGCACTACTTCAAAAGAATTGTTCGCGGAAGGATTGGGACTTCAAGTATTCTAATATCATTGTTGCCGGAACTGGGGCTAATACCAGGAATAATGTGCTTCATCTACCTACGCTACTTCACTTCTTTTATTAATTCTACTTTCAATATATTCTAATTTAAAATACGGCTGTGGAATATATTACCATATGACTGTAAATTCTTTCGTGTGTCACATTTATTTGAAATCAAGTGAAACGTAATCTACAAATTATGGACTTCGTTGGAAAACCTTTCTGTACTTGTGTCATATTTTATTTTAATATTTATTAAATAGCAAAGTATTTCTTAAATAATTTAAGTATTGTTTTATGTAAAATATTAATCGTATTTTAGTTGCGTTTATTATAGGGATAAAAAAATATTTTTAAATAATTAGTGCCTAGAAATCGAATTTTATTATATTTTTAAGTGTTCCAAAGGTTACTTGTTCTTTTTGTTCAGGACTTTCACGAAAACCACGTTCATTTATTTTCAGGTGGAACTGTTTGTGAAGACACATTCATGTATTGTGGGTCACATTTTCAAGTGTTATACTTAGAATAAAATAATAAGTATTATTTATATACGGCACTCAGCTGTGGGGCTTATATTCAACGTTCTTTAGTTCGTCAGAAATTAATCATTACATAACGGCTTAAAAATAAAAACAGTAAAAAAACAAAACACTAAATTATTTTCCAAATGAGCTTATTTTGAACTTCATGAATAACGAAGATTAAATAAGAAAACTAACGAAACCAATACCATGGATTTAATTCAATTCCCTGGAACTATGATTTGGAGAGCCATCGATGGATGACGTATACCCTTACACCATCTATCAACTATTCATCAGAATCGCTTCTTTGGCTAACGCCAGATGCAAATAAAGTTAGGAATATTAAAAAATATGTATCTCTGTAGTCTATTTTGTATCTGTAGGCTGACAACTTGCATCACTAAAATGCAAGTAACACATGTCACAAAACAAACACCTCAGGTACCTACTTGATGCTCGATTCCATATAGGAATGTTGTGCCACAAATGACATAAGTTTATTTTTATAAGAACGAAGTGTGAAGAAGATAGGGGTAGTTTAATCATGTTTTTTTCCATTGAACAATATTGGGGTATTTCCAATCAAGAAACAAGATCAAACTGCTCCTATATTTTCCACACTTTGTTCTAAAATATATGTTGCCACATGACTGTAAAGTCACTCATGTATTGTGGGTCACATATTTAACCCTTATCATGAGTGTCCCAATAAGAGCGCCGAATTTAGTTTTTAATTAAACATATCATTTATTCAAAAAGTGATTAACATTGTAAAGTACAAATGTTGCGATTATGTATGGAATAAAATGTCAGAAAATGCATACCGCGGCTCTCCGGGCAAACGTTTACGCTTTCATAAAATTTAAGATAACATCGTTCCAGAATCACTCCACCAGCCCAAAACCACACCAAACAGTGATGCATAGTGGATGCATTGGCTTCTCTTGAATCACTCTCTGATTTTTTGCATCCTAAGTACGACAATTTTGCTAATTTACGTTGCCATGGAGTTGAAAATATGCTTCATCATTAAAGATGATTTTTTTTAGCAAAATTGTCATTCGCTTGCTGATATTCCATCAAGCAATTATCAAATTCTATTCGCTTAAAATGGTCTGCTTGTTTGAATTCGTGAGTGGATTGGATCTTGTAGGCATGGAGACTTAAGGCTGTAGTCTTGCAATCCCAAAGTTACTGAGACGCAGAGAGTGAAAGGGGGAGGTAGCAAAGGGGCTGGCCTGTACTTTATCCCTACCGCAGGTAGTTGTATGTATTTCTCACTCAATCTATTCTTATCTTTTTCTAATGTTTCCAATATTTATGAATCGTAGGCTGCGTTACTTTTCTTACAATATAAATATATTGAGTTGAAATTTTGTACCTATTTACAAATTTAAAAGCAGGGTTGAGAGATTTAAATCAGATTGATTTAAATCATGATTTTAATATTTATTTTTGAAACGCAAAATTTTTCATAACCAGTTAAGAAATATTTTTTTTCTACTCCTGCTTTGAAAATACAATTTTCTGGTTTGTTTTTCATGTTGAAAGTGACTCTTTGCAGCACGCAGTGCTGCAAAACTTTGCAGCACTAATAAATGTTTGTTACATTGTTGCTGCCATGGATACGCATCACTTGCACATCACAATAACAAAATTTGCAATAAATGTCAAATTATGTTTAAAATATAATTTTTTATTTCCTTATTTTTTATCTTGCAGGAGTAGAAAAAATAGTGTGTATAACACGTGTTGAAAGTCCTTTGTCGAACACAAACGATTGCCAACCTTCGCTTCGCTCAGGCTGCAACTTTCGTTTTGGTTCGACAAAGATAGACTTTCAGCACTTGATATACAAATAACTATTTTATCACTGAGTGATGAAAAGTGAATTTCTTAACTTAAAAAGTGTGTTGTTTCAAAACGTTAGTCAATTTTAAAAAGTGACAGTTTATATGCCAAAATTCAAAATTAAAGAAAAAATTAAAATTAAAAGAATTATATCAAAATTAGAAAAAATCTTGTATAAAACACGTTAGAAAATGCAATTTTGTGTAACTTGTGTGATTTTGCGGGGTCTCGCTTCGCTCATTTCGCAAATATATCACCGTTACACAAAATGAGGCATTTTCTAACTGATTACGTAAATAGCTATTTTAAAACGCGTAATTCTTGTAAGCGATGACGAATTGATGTTCCTGGGGTTTCAGTAACACTTTTTCTCACTGCGACTATATTTCCGATGAGCGCCCGCTATGAGAACGCTTGAGTGACTTATTATCCAGAATCGAACCAATTACTTTATATTTTTTTAACAATCTTCGAAGTGGTGATTCATTTGGAACAATATTACGACCGAAAATTCCAATTTATTTATAACGAGTTTTCGCAATAACTCGTTTCATTTCGTATATCGTTCCATATTTACTAATCGCAACATCAATAGAAGGCATATATGAAATTTTTAGAGCTGTCTACTTATAACTAAAACATCATGAAGTGAAATTTAAATCCGTCGCTCTTGTTGGGACCCTACATACAGGGTGATTGCAATTTTGCATCCCTGATAAAATTTGTTTTAAACGATATTTCTCTGGAACTAATGATCGGATTTGAAAAATATAAAAACTGTTGAAAAGCGAATTGAAAGGTCTTTTGAACTGTGTCATGTTTAATACCCTTATCCATTAAAATTTTTTGAGGTGCAGTCCACCCCCATTTTAGGGTTGAAGTTATGCCATGGGCACTAATCCATTCAGGTGTCCCCATTTATACTAAAAATGACGTGTTCGAGCGTTTTTGCAAAATTGATGTTAAGTGCTGATAATTTTCATTAGACCACCCTACATAGCCCTGAAAACTACGTTACGTAATTTACTTTTCTGCTGCTGATGCTGCTGCTGACGCTTATTCCAGACATCAGCGCCAGTACTAAGATCAAACTCGCTGAGGCTGCGAGGCACGAAGTACTCCACAAGGGGCTCGGCGCCGACGGAGCGGCGCGCGGGGGTGTGGCGACTGAAGGCGCCGGGCAGCAGCAGCGTCTGCGACGCCTTGCGCGGCAGCGAGTTGTGCTGCACGGGCCGCTTGTACGCCGGCGGCGTGGCCAGCAACGCCGCGCCCTCCGTGCCCGCCGGGCCCTGTCAGGAGACTAGGGACATCGGGATCTCGTCCGATAGGGGCTCTTTCGAGGCTGGGGTTGATGAGCATGAGGTTCCTACAACAAAAACAGAATTGTCTGTAGTGCGTTTTTAAAAACGTAGGGGTTGCAGAGAATATCGGAACTACATCCCTAAATAGGGGATAAAAGCTTTTTTATCGCCTGCTGGCTTCTGTCAAGACATTGGGTTGATGAGCATGATGTATCTACAAGAAAAATATAATAATCTGTGGTATAGAAAAATAGAATAATCTGTGGTGTGTTCATTCTTAAAACTTCAGGGGTCATGAATACTTTTTAAGGGGTTGCAGAGAATTTAAACACTGGATCTATATCCCTAAATAGAGAGTAGTATCCGACCGAAATAGGACTTTCAGCCGAAACCGAAAATGTAATCGAATATTTAGCTCCTCTTCTAATTTTGGTCGAAAACGTAAGCGGTTAAACCAGTTAAATTTTTATTAAACACGGATATCAATATTTTTCTTTCTTTTTAACATATTATTCGATTATTCAATTAAATAAAAGACTTCAATTTATTAGAAAATCATTTTATATTTGTAGAGATACTATCTTTACTCAAGAGATAAAGATATTAGCTATCTACACCACATCACAAACAATCACAATCAAATATGTAGTCTTTTCAAAAAGTATTTGTTACTAACATGTTCGTTTATTAAAATAACATTACTTTTTTAATTCTACAAATTAAATTAATGGGATCTTGCCTCAACTCGCACTTGGTATCTTTGTTCTAGCAGCCTCAGAATAACGATAATAAAATAATAATAATAATAAAAGGTAAAAAAAAAAAATAGTGAAATCATTCCGAACAAACCCGAAAGAGACAGACACGACACGAACACTAGTTTCAGTAGGCCGAAGTTTCGACCAATTCTTGGCCCAAACCGACACTGCGACCAGCATTTTTGGCCGAAACCGCCCAAAATCGAAAATGAAACCTAAACTTCGATCGGACACTAAAAGAGAATAGCATTTTTATCCTGTAACGAAAACAGACTCCCTTCGCTTTTGCTAAAACTTGGTGAGTGTATGTAAAACAGACCATAGAATTGAATACTGCCCGTAATAAAATAGGATATTATCCAGTTTTGGTCGTATAGCCCAAAATCCAAAAAAGAATATATAAAACCTTGTTTATCATATTTTTTTACGTTACTTCAATTTTGCTAAAACTTCGTGAGCATAAGTAAAAAAGTTCGCAGAATAGAATGCTGATAGAACAGAACGGAAAACCCTTCAGTTTTGGCGGTATACCATAAAATCCAAGAAAGAAGCACGAAAAATAATTATTTATCAATTTTTTTGTGTTTGTCGCTTTGTAGCCACATGGTTTCTCTTTTTACTTTATTGAAACTTCGTTAACACATGAGAAAAAAGTCCGTAGATTAAATAGTGTCCAGATAAAATGGAACACTTTTTATTTTTTGGCGATATTCTCCTAGATATCATATTATTTCACTTTGTGGTTTTATAGACACATAAATAAATTCCGATAATAATAAAGTAGCTTGTTAAAGGACAACGTTGCTTAACATTATCTTCAATGAAACCTCTTACCTATGAGACGCAAGAGGTTAGTAGCCTCCTCCTGCACCAAACTAACACACATGGCGACGAGAGCCATCCCCGCGAGGATATAAATGGAGCAGGCGCACAGGGAGACCTCCTCGGCGTGCTGGCCGGGCACCAGGTCCCCGAAGCCGATGGTGCCCAGGCTGGTGAAGCAGAAGTACGATCCCTCCAGCATGCTCCAGTTCTCCAGCCGGTGGAACAGCACCGCCCCGCAGCAGATGTAGCTCAGCACCAGGATCAGGCACAGAGTGATCGGCACCTTCACTGTGGTCGAGCATGGACAGTCTCCTCCTGGGGAATGGAAGCATAAATGAATTGGTACGAATGGGGTCAAGTGAGAATAAACACTGATTATGTTATGGTAAATCTCAAATAAGTATGTTATCGTCAAGTTGATGGTTATTAAGGAAGGAACAAAATAGTTACGTCTAAGCCCGGTAAATGGGTTTTTACAGATTGTTTTATTTCTTTACTTCTAATATTATCATTGTTACATACAAAACAAAAATTGGTAGGACTTAAATGACCGAATTTTGGCAATAAAGTCGTAGAAAGTGAATCTCAAAAGTAAAGTATTTTTGAGGCCGTCCTTAAATTACGTAATGCAAAGTTGAACAATTTTTAATACCCGCCACCCTCGTAATGCATCTGTAACACAAACATAAATCCATCTCTAAATACTACGAAACGCAATACTTGACCCCTCCCTCCATTTTATAAAAACTTATCCAAAGTTTTTTTTATCCAAATGTGAAAAGCAGGTTTAATTTTTATTTTAAATTTCATCATTACGTAACGCACACATAACCACCCTACCCCTTTGTAATGCTGTGTTGACTGCTCTGGCCCCTCTCATCCCTTTGAAGTGTTACGTCGTAGAAAACAAACGTAAAGTATTTTCGGGCCGTCCTTAAATTACGTAACGCAAAATTGGACAATATTTATTACCCGCCCCCCTTGTAATGCATACGTAACGCAAACATAAACCCCTCCCTAAATATTACAAAACACAATACTTAACCTACCCCCCATTTATATAAACCAAGCTAAAGTTTTTTTTTATCCACATATAAAAAGCACATATTAACCACCCTACCCGTTCGTAACGTGCTTACTCTATATCCTCACCCTTTTGAAGCGTTACATCTTAGAAAACATCTCAAATGTAAAGCATTTTTAGAGCCGTCCTTAAATTACGTAACGCAAACATGAACCCCTTCCTAAATATTACGAAACGCAATTTTTTATCCAAATGTGAAAAGCAGGTTTTTTTTTAATTTTATCATTACGTAACGCACATATTAACTACCCTGCCCCTTCGTAATGTTCTGTACGCTACTCTAGACCCCCTCCCCACCTTTTAAGCGTTCCGTAATTTAAGGACAATTCCTCTATTGCACTCCTATTCATTTTAAGATCACGAACAATGAAGATTTTTTACGCTCTTAATACACAAATAATTTCTTGAACTGTACCTGGTGCCTTGGCAGGGGTTACCCCACACAATTTGCCGTAGAGCCTGCGGAAACTCCTGGCCAGAACGTCTCCTGTAGTGGACAGGTACACCAACATCAAGGGGATGCCCACCAAGGCGTAGACAATGGTAACCAGCTTGCCCCACGCTGTACGGGGCGACACACTACCGTAACCTGTAACAAACAAGGTTTTTTTAGTAAATCGTACATTCTTCATTCTATATTTTTTTCAAATTATGTTTACAGTCGATTCCGTTTAATTGGGATAAGTTGAGTTTAATCAATTTCGGCTTAATTATGGTGTTGCTAACTAGTAAGAAAAAATTAAAATAAAACTGTGAACTTTACTTCTTGCCTTAATATGATTAGATCAAAATCACTTTCAGTTTAAAAAAATCACCATAATATTTACAACCTATGAGTGGGGTGTTCACTCATTATGCAGTACTCTAATTATCTCTCTAATGTAATTATATCAAAATTACGTTCGGTATAACCAGCCACCGTAATATTTACTACCTGTGAGAGGGATGCTCACTTACTATGCAGTACTCTAATTCTTGCTCTAGCGTAATTAGATCAAAATCACTCTCCTTGAAAATCAGTAACAGTAACTGTCTCAATTAAGCAAAAAATTATACCAATTAAATGTTTAATAAAGTAATACTTTAGTAGTTTGGTTTCCGTACTTTGAAATTTGGCCGAAAAAAGGGGCTATACTGTATTTAAATTAGTTGCGTTCAAATCACATTAGCGATAATACTCAAGTATTTGAGGCCCTATGCCATCTAGGAAAACAGCTTAAAATATTGTAAATATCGCGCTGTAGTAGTTTTATTATCAATAAACAATATTAAATGATTATTACAGTGCTATGTACAATAATTCATTACTTTCTTCGAATTTCTATATTTTTTATTTTATTTTAAATATTAAATGTGACTTTGGAACACTATCTCCTTGCGTGATGAGCCTGCGCACCAAGTGCACTGTAACAGCTGTGTGCAATGCAAAATATATCTCTATTACACTTTGTTGAACGTCTTTCCAGTACATTGGGGAGATACGAGATCAGCGGTAATGCGGTATATTACTAATAGGTATATGAAGAGAATACTTGAAAGCAACCAGTATTACACTACGGACACACTCATCACAGTTCGCTTTTAGGTTACATATTTATTTTACAATAACTGACAGGGTTGGATCTTATATAGGAACTGCGGAACTGCAACTGTTTTCTTGATATATAAATATGTTTTTAACTTATTTATAATTGGTTATAATAATAAATTTTAGCATGAACAATTGTATATAGTTCTCTTGTTTTGTATAAAAGATTATAAAAATACATTTAGCAACACAAGCGCGCAAGCATTTACGCTCAGTGAGAAGCGTAATTCGGCACTGCAAAACAAGTTCCTTTGCTAAATCAGTATGGTCGCTACTAGCTCATAATATTTATTGTATTTATTCCGTTGCCTTACACATTTCCACATTACAGTTCAAACATAAAATATTTCATAGTTTATATTTCAGAACATCATTATAATTATTCACAATTATGACTTCAGAAATGCAACCTCAAGAAATAACAAAACAAAACAAAATATGTACTTTCATGTTTATATTTTTATTTTTACGATAATTTTGATATTTTTTCGAAACATGCATTTTCGTTATCTATATAAATTTCGTAAGTTGCAGAACCCTATAATTTAAAGCCACGATCCGCCACTGGTGTAAATATATATGATCAATAATTAAACAAAGATGTCAGTTTAAATAAAATCATCAGATTAAAAAACGTATTGTTTGACGTTTGAGACGCATAAGAAAATATAAAATTAGTTGAGAGTAAATAGAAATACTTTTTGTAGTTTTTGCTGCAGTTAATTAAGTAATAAATAATTAAACAGTAAATTCAAGTCATCCTTTTTCCCAATTAGTGCACCTCGCAAAAAACTCTCAGAAGCATTGCTGTCTGATTCAATTAAATTTATTGACTCTAGTTTAATTGTAGCCTGAAATAAAAGTAACACAATGCTGCCAACATGTAAATAATTACCTAAAACATCCGTTATTTATCTGGGATAAAGTAATAAACCCTGCAGGGCCGAGCGAATCGACTTGTGTCATCTTTTCTTTAATTCCTTTGGCGTAAAACTCGTCGGAGCCGAAAGTACAAAGGTAGGCGGTTAATCCACAGTGACCCTCCGGGAGGGACTTTGTTGGCGGCTGCGATTTGATTTGTAAATGAAAGGTCACTAGATGTGTTATTTATGTGCTCTACTTAATTGGAATTTATTTCATCCCACTTTGGAAATTGCAAAAATTAATTCTTCTAATTGATAATTATTACCTTTAGGGAGAGAAATGACAGAATAGTAATTGATATTCATTATACTTTAAAAAATACCTACTAGTATAGTTCTCATAAATTTGTTTCACATTTAAATCTCTAATATTAGGTCAACAATACTCGTGATCACCATTTTTGTATGACTTTTGAAATTGTAAGTTATAGCACATACATATATAGGTATGTACATAATCACGACCGGTCCGAGACTTTTTAGCGCCCCAGGCGATAATTTTATATTGCGCTTCCTTTATAATGTATTTTTTAAATAGCTTGTCATCCATATTAATGACTTTTTTACATTTATTTATTTATTATTTTATTTATCTACGACAATATTCTAAGGATCACATTATTTTTAAATATATCATTATGAAATTCATAACGGCATTGATGCCCTGTTGCACCAACAAGGTTTGAATTTTGACCAATAACTAAACAAAAAAATGTTTATCGAAATTTTGACAGCAATGTTGAATAGTACATTTGGCATTTCCGATGTGATATTATCCATTTAAGGAAAACTTAAAATTGATGCAACCAACCATGAGTGTCATTATGAATTATTTATTTTGTAAGATAAATAACAATATTGATCAAAATTTATATTTTCAATTTATTTGTACTATGGAACAATATCTGACTCAGACTCAATCATTTTATCTTGAAAACTGAGGTAAAATGTACCAGTTTTAAACAATTTGATACAACTGAAAGAATATTTTAATGTTTTCATTATGTGATTATAAAATATTGAACGATATACTCGTACATTTTATATAGACTCATACTGAAACTTGCGTGATTAATACACACGGGTCGTTGCCACGTGATTTAACATCAAACGCCTTTTATTATGAACGCTTTATCAAATTTGTATTTTAAATATCTATTACAGAACATAATATGTGTATATAATACAACATGTAAATTATTTAACCAAGGCTAACAATGTTGAAAAATTGTTGTTGCTTGTGCTTAATTTTAAGAATTAAAAAAATCATGCCAAAATGCGCTCCACGAACTATTGCGCCCTAAGCAGTCGCCTGGTTCGCCTGTAGCTTAGGCCGGCCCTGTACATAGATTATATAAATATATCTCAGGTCAACTGCTTTCTGTTCGATAAGGGTAAGTAACAGTGGCGTAGCTACAACGGGGGCGGCGGGGAAATTGTCTCCTCGTTAGCTTTAGGCAGTGACTTGACGCCTTTTTCCTAACTAATATAACAAATTTAAATTATCATAGTTGCAAACCGCAAAACTGCGGCTCATCGGCTTCATCGCTCAGTTTCGGGAACTTTGTTTGAACAGTGTATGAACTATGTGCCTTACAGGACACGAGCGCGCTGCTGTCGTTTCGGCCCAAACACCTCAGTGACCGTAGTCCAGAAAAGAGCAGAAACTTTAAATAGACGTCAGAGACAGTTGCTGCAAACTCTCCAACATGTCGACATGTTAGAAAAGAATTTAATTTTAAGCTCATCAAAATTAATCAACACTAACCAAAATTGTACCATTCTCAACAATCCAATTGTTAAAATAGACCTGAGGATGACTTAACACAAAGGTCGAAATGTCGTCTTAATTTTCATCTAAAAAAATCATCAAGCCATCAACTCCAAGAATTTTATTTTCCTTCAAATTCCAAAATTTGGCTTAATAACATCAATATTCAATTAATTTAATTAGGTTTATGTGAGTAATTATACACATTTATAGTACATTTTGATTTACTGGCGAAACTCATTTTTAACTTTCCAAAATTTGTATTTTGATTGACAACGTCTAACTATACATTATTTTACCACGGCCAACACTTGTGATTCCAAAATAGAGTAAATCTTTTTTTGAAGAATAAAGTAAATTAATAAAAAAAAAACGCTATGAAGGTGGAAATAAAATTTTGTACGCGGCACATGTGCAATTAATCTTTACTGGGCTCACTGGATTAAGAAAGCTCGATCGCCTCACAAATTTCCAGCTCGCCCTGTAAAGATTAACTTACACCGCTGGCCACGTAAATAACTATTATGAAACAGCTTCCCTATATCATCAAATGTCACCGCACGTTACTGTTAAGATCTAACTTTACGAGTGTATGCAATTTCTGAAGTAAATTAAGGTTGAAAGTCGTAGTAACGACTACTATGACAACACTAATAAAAGGACGTGTATGTACAGAAATTTCAAAATTGGAGCACTACCATAAAATGCAATAAAAATGATAAGACCTAATCTTAAAAATAGTTGCTTTTTTATTTGTAATTCTTAAATGTAAAAGAAGTATATAGATTAAATAATTATAATATATTTAACTGTCTTTATAATTAATTATGTAATGGAAATATTCTAGTACGGATAATAACTTTGAATATGATACAATTATTCACACTACAGGTGTTTTACAATAGCAAAAAAGGCGTAATTAGTTCAAAATACTAATTTACAAGTAAAATTTATTAGTACAAATTTTAATTAATATTAATTTAATTTTAATGTTTCAAAAGTACAAATATCAGTTTCAAATCAATATTTTTTATCGTTCTGGTTTATTTACCGATTCAGAAATAAATCAGTTCGGTTTCGGTTCTGTTGTTTTGTTTGTTTTTACGTACAAGATTTTAATATTCTTATTTAAAATAAAATTAGAGTAGACAGTTCTGGCATTTGTTCCTGTAAAAATAACAATTTTATCTGGTTTTTGTTTTCAGGGACGGTACATATGAAGTACCTATAAAAAAACCTTTATGTATTGATAATTGTATTAGCAAAAACTTTGAGTAACTGAACTCACAATTTCAGATATTCCAAAAGAATAACAAAAACACAGAAGTATGGGAAGTTAATTAATTTTTAATCAATAGAAAATAATTCTTAACTTGAAGCTTTGGTTAGTTTGTACAAAATGATTTAAATCATATTTAAATATTGCTTTCCCATAAACTAATGAATATTAAAAATGAATTCTAAATGGTATATTGCAAGGAAACGAAAATTCCTGAATGCAATGTTGCCGCAACAATAAGCGTATCCTAGCGACACATCCTAAACAAGACAGCTGAATAGAATCCTCGCATATCGACAAATCGAAGTGATTTGCTTTTGAGAAACGATACAAAATGATGCGTTTGTGTAGTTATTTGTATCGCTCACTTGATGTTCACAAGCAAATTTGAATTTGTCGGGAGGAATATTATAAGTTATTTATCACACAGACGTAGCGAGCACTAGTTGCAAAGTGCTAAATACCCCAGAGAAAATTCCCAATTTGCTAAGTTGCTCTGTGCTGGCAACTTCATCGTTACAACTTCCAATACATGATAAATAAAACATCTACGGTGTTGGTTTTGCTAGTCTTTCGCCTATCATAACTTCACAAGTACCAGTGCTATTTATCCTATAGTCGAATTCACGTATAAATGGCATTTTTGAAATTCCAATGTGATGACGTCACTAGAGTGTATGTTTTAAGTGACGCAAATGCATTATTAGCTAAGCGATTGTTTGGAGTGTTGCTGATATCATAAAGCATGTGTTGACGTACGTCTGAACTTGAACTGCCTAAATATTTTCTATGTTTATGTTCCCACTTCGTCGTTTTGTAATTGAACATGAGTGATAAAAAATGATCTAGACGTTGCAAACAAATTATTTTGAATGCTTCTGTATTCTTTCATGAAGAAAAACGTTTAGTTGGTCCTCTAAATATATTTTCTTCTTCAGAAGATGTAAGTATTATATTTTGAGGTTATATGTTGAATGACTGTTCTTTATATTTATACATTTTTAGATATTATTATTGTCTTAGAGAGTTTGTGCTGTTTTCGGTGTGTCACATTCCACAATATCAAAGATCCTGAATGAAATGAAATGTGGAACCTGATCATCGCCAATTATTACATTTATTTAATTTAAAAATATGAAATTTTGACAGATGTTAATAAATTTCAATTTTTACTACTATCTCTTATAAACGTAGTAAGTGACGTCATCACATTGGAATGCCATTTATACGTGAATTTGACTATACTAGTTGTTACTTTATTTATATTTAAATAAAAAACCCAAAAAAAACACTAAATTATTGCTATTATTACCCATTCTAAAGCTAGTATTCTGCAATAGACTTCCGTGCGAAAAGGCAAGCATTTAGGACACTGGTTCTCAAAGTGGGTGCCTTTCATTATACGTAGGGGTACCGCAGGCGTGGTGTGGAATGTAGCATCGTAAGTATTTTAACAATTCTTGGATCTGAGTATTTGAACTTTCTTCTTCATACTGATTTCAAATAGTTGCCCAAAAGTAGAACTACCTACTCACTTCTGTTAAACAAAAAAACAAATTTGAATTTTGTGAATTGTTCAAAAATGTATTTGAAGAACTCAATAAATTAAATTCCAATATGCAAAAAATAAAAGATGAAAATTTGTTAAAATAGTCCGATAAAATTAGAACTTTTGAAGACAAAATAGAATTTTGAAAATTGAGGAAATGTTTACACGAATAAGCTATAGAATATGTTAGAATTGAAAATATTTTTTTGTAATAATTTAGAAACTTTCGTTTTCTAATAGATAGGTAGCAAAAAAAAACCAAAGGAGATGCAGGAAAAATATGAGAAAAAAGAAAAAAGACAATGGACGTTGAAGATAAAAAAATATTTAAAACTAACAGATTTATTTAATAAAAATAGTGAAACGTCCAGTTCCACAGACATTTTTAATTAATCAGAACCACATAATTCTCCTATTAGTATTTTTAAATAAGAATTTCTTTTATTGCAAATTAAATGATAATAAATATTTTGGAGCATTTAATATTTTTGCTATGGTTCTACAAGAAACTGTTTTTAGAAAATTACACGCACTATTTATTATAAATGTGAGCCGCCAAAATTGTTTTCTCGGGCCAGTCTGTAACTGCCCATCTGCCCCTGCTGCCTCACCAAAATTTTGGTTCACGAGCCGCCACTGATAAGTATATATTTGATTCTTTTACGGTATATCTGCCTAGAAACACTAATGTAAACAATCACCACATAAATTTTTATACACTATACTTGTTTTAAGGCTAAAGGTACAAGCAAATTTTTTAATTTGCGTATGACTATATGAAGTATAATAGGAAGATATAATATGCATTTTAATATTAACGAACACTTTAATATAACTACAAACATATTTTGTGGGCCACAAATAAAATAACAAATATTGGTTGTATAAAAAGAATTATTATAGATTTTAAATTTGATTTGAAACATGATAAAATGAAATAATAAAATCCTTTGAGCACAGAATTTTAATGGAAAAGCCATTACACACGTTTTATAGATTATTTATCACATTTTTATGAAAGGCAACGGCTTTGGAAAACAAAGAACAAATAATTTAAAAACAGTAATTTGCAATTTCTTTTGACCTTTTATAAACTTAACGCCCTTTATCTGAAAAATCCTGTAATATAATTTTGCTGTAGGTTTACAGCGTACGTGAACCAAGTTCATATTTGATGATTTCCCAAATGAATTGGAAACTAATTTTTCACTTTGTTTTGTTTGATCTGACCTTACAGTTTATTTCCCATAGCTGAGTGTGACAATTTGCTTTTGCTTTATCTTTATCGGCAATTATAATTTTAAACCACACAGGCGTTTAACTAGTTATCTCTCTTTCGTTATTAGCACGGAGAGTTATATGGGGTAGTGGGTCATTGGGCCGTGATGTATTTGGGCAGACAGGACCGATCATCAATAACGATAATATTTTTTTATAAATAACGTAAACAATCCTATTTATTTTTAATCAATTCATGATTTTCAATATTTTATACAAATAAACGAAAATAAGTTTCATACAGATTGTATACCACATAGGAATTTTTTATAATCGGCTCGCTGAGTCACTATACATAGTTATAACGAAACTGCTGTTTTTTTAAGATATATGAGATTTATTTAATTTACAATTTTTCTATTATTTAGCTTATTTTATATACCCTTTGAGCAACGCATTTTAACGACTTGAACAAATTATCAGAAAGTAGGTTCAGCGACCCTAAAAATATTTAAGAACCTACTCTCAGATAAATCGTACAAGTCATTAAACTTCGTTGTAGGGTGGTTGTAGGTACCCCCAATAAATTATATGTATTTTATATATTTTATATATATATATTTAAAAGCTCAACTAAATACGTAGGCTTTCAGAATAATATATTATTTTAAAATGATGTATAAGTTTGGTAAAAATTCGAAGCAGTATTACCAAGATATACAATTTGGTTGACCTTTGAAATTATGCTACTTTGAAAATAGGGAAAATTGTTTCAAATATTATGATATTAAATAAATCGCTATTATACAAGCATATTTTTTTATATTTTAAAAATTGTTACAGAAAGGTTATCATTTTATAAAGAAAATTAAATTATATTGACCATTTGGTATTATTTGACATTTATAAACAAAAACTGGACCCCTAGTGTCTTAATAAGGAACTTCAAATTTATGTTATTTACGTTTTTAGTTATTTTACATTTTTACGCATTTTTTACACATACAATATTATATATTTTATATTATATATAACCAGTATCCTTCTACCCTCAGGGTAGGAATTAAATTGTATAGGAATTTGACAGAAAAATAATATTTTTCAAAACAGTTTTGTGTATTGCACATAAAAATTTGAGAAGAAGATATATGAAATAAATGGTTTTAAGGTAATATACACAGTTAATTTAGCAAGCTTTTATACTATAATACTAATTTCTAAAAAAAAAAACATACAAGAGACTAATCAAAATGAATATAATTAACAAAATAAAATATTTTTAAACTTAACACATATTGTAGAGCACAAATTAAAAAGTTTATCTATTTTTTTACAACTAAAGAAAATTCAATAAAGAAAAAAAACTATTTGTAAATTATTAGGTTAAAAAGTAAAAAAGCAAAATTACTGATTTTTGAATATACCTAATTAATTTATTGTATGTATGCGGATTCTGTTCTTAATTTTGTTTGAAGATTTGTTTTTGTGGTATAGTCGGAAGGTAAAATATATTATTCAACAAATTGTAGATGATTTGAATTAATTGATTATTTATAGCATTTTCATCAAAAATATGACCATTTCAATTTACAATTACTTTTTCTTCT
Organism: Stenolophus ochropezus; assembly: GCA_035578165.1. Taxonomy (NCBI): domain Eukaryota; kingdom Metazoa; phylum Arthropoda; class Insecta; order Coleoptera; family Carabidae; genus Stenolophus; species Stenolophus ochropezus. The sequence goes on along the minus strand of JAQOWZ010000002.1, from coordinate 47,784,458 downwards.
TGTGAAAATAATTAATTTAGGCTAATCATATTACGTTTACTAATATTTTTTATCCAACACCGTGTAATTATAACGATATAAGTATGCTGTTTTTAGATAAATAAAGTAGGTCATAAGTCACTAGTGAGCTAAACATATTAGCTCACTGTTTTTTGGTTCGTATCATAGTAACTACGTTATAAAACCTTCTCTACACTATTTTGTTCCTAAATGTCATTTCGAAATTTCATCTGTCAAAAATCTTATATGTATTTTATATCAATGATTAAGATGTGTTTGATAAAATGTTGTATGGCACACGTGTGTTAATTACCTAAGTCACTTGAAAAAATACCACACTCGGCCTAACGGCCTCGTGAGCTAAACTTTTCCCACATCTGTAATGTAACACACTTGTACCATAAATAACTATTTAACCCTTTAAACTTTTAAATATGTCTACAACGTTGTTTGATGGTAGATTTATTTAGCTGTGAAACAATACCTTTCTTAGCTCGTTTAGCACAATTGTCGTCAGAACAGGTTTTAACCATTTTATTGTTTATTACAATAACAATTAATTAACACAAAACTTTATAACAAAAATAGCCAAAATCACATGCAAGTTTAGGAGACTTTACCAATTCTTGCCACTCAGCGCTAACTTTCTCGCACTTTATTCATTACAATTATCTAAACATCTAAACTCCTTCCATACGTATTACTAGTTCAATGGACGACCCTGTAGTTATTGAATCATTTATTTTAAATATATTGGCCATTAGTATGACTAGATGATTACAGTTAGTCACAGTGTAACATGTAAATCCATACTTAGACACTTGCTTATTACAGTGACTTTAATCATCTCATCATACTACCAGCCATTGTGCCTGTTATAGCAAATTTTATTGGGAATAATATTTTTTTAAAACAGAACGCAATCTTTTACCGTGTACGTTTGGCACAAGAAAATTTAAAAAAAGAGCTAAAATTTAAAATCCATGGCTGTGTTTAAGAACCTATAGTTTTTGAATCATTTGTTCTAAAAAATATTGCGCCTATGGATTTTATACAAAATTTCATAATGATTTTTTTAAGCAGCAGACTATCTATTTAGTGATACTACAAAATATATAAAAAAGCTGAAGATTAAAATTCGTACATATGAATAGAAGTTTAATACATTTTAAAAGGTAAATAATGTTTTCTGAAATCGTTCAGTAATCTATCACACAGCTGGCGTAAAATTGGCAGGGAAATTAAATTTTCCTGCCTAGACAGTGGTGAAAGGCATGGTTGTTTTGACAAACATGTTTTATATTTCAATAGAAAATACAGTCATCTACTTTTGTGATCAATAAGTAAATTTCAAACTTTATTAACATTATCATTTATATTAAATGAACGATGAAAACATTTAATAATTCATAATAATAATTTGCAATTTCTTAGCTTGTGATACGGCTAAGCAGGTAATAAACAAAAAGTGTTGACAACATAACATAATGTATGATAGTTACTACTAAAATGCATATATAGATTATGTATAAATACAAATATTAATCAGTGATTTTAAATTCTTGTACGATATCAGAAAAATACATAATATTAATCTCATCCCCTGACGAGATAAGTACTCCCTAGGTTTCTTCATATTTGTCATGAAAAGACTTATGTCGGGGACACACGGTATAAATAATGATCATTAAATAAATTCCCAATTGAAGTTAATGTTCATTAGAGACACACGGACATTACTTGAAATTTATTGCACATGCCCAAATCTAATGTACCCTTGACAAAAAAGAAGATACAGAGTTATTAACTACCGTAGTACTGTAGTAGTTTTTAGATTTAGAGTATTATCCATGCCACTATACTTCATTGTCAATCGTCAACCCAAATAAGAATAATTTAACTAAATATCAACATTAACGTCAACATCAACAACCTCTACGGTCATTCGAATTGCGATGAAAACCGAACGATTCCGATCATCGGTTTTTAAACTTCATCGGCACTTTCCACGTTATGAAGTTAGAAATGAAGAAATGATCATTACCTAAATGATCATATGACACATGGCAACTAAATGAAGTATTAACTGTTAATGATCATTAAATTTCGTCATGTGTCCCAAGTATAACCTCCCTGCCATTTTATGTAACTATTGTAGCGATCCTAGGGTCGCGGCGCGGGCGGCGGCCTCTAACGGACAGGTCACAACAGGTCCGTCCGCTCCCCATTGTTCTGTTTTCCAGATAACTGGCGAATATTCCAGAATTAAGTGTTTTACTTTAAATACCCCGAGCAAGAGATCACGAGGACAGTCTTATATTGATACGTGTAGCGAACAGATGGTGATATAAATAAATAGATAGTGATATAAATATTGTGGAGATAAATATTGCGTAGTTTTAATTGTTGAAATAAATTATCTTAGTGTTTAAGTCTTTATTAATAATTGTTTGTCGTAAAATAGTGTTTATGTGTATTTATTCATAGTGTTACTTATTTTAATTATTCTTTATAATTCATATTTCTTTTTGTTAAGCAAGTTAAATAAATATTAGTGTTTTAAATGAATTTTACACTTCACCTAAATAAATAAAACGTTACACTATTATATCGATGGGATTTAACGTGGAATCCCACAATAAATAAAATTTGTAGATAGAACCAGAATGTTTGAGTGTAAAATTTTATTTAATATTTCTTCAATGACCCCCAATAAAATCATGTAGCGTATTTTACGTTTATAGTTAGAAGAGAGTGAAATTTTCTTAGCGCCGTATTGGGTATTTTATGTGCATATAAATTCCGCGTTCGATTATGGCGGTACGATTTCCGGGAAGAGATGTGTTTTTCATGTTGGGAAATCTGTTGTGTTTGCCGGCACCGCATTGCTAGATTGAATAAATACTCGTAGCCTGCAGATACAGACGTAGACTGTAGACATTTCTTATTTTATTACATGTAAAGATGGGTTTTGATGTTACTTGCAGTGGAAGCTCCATATTGAAAACTCAACAAGCGTGAAGACATGACAAACAGATACGCTATGTTTACGTTCAACCTTTTATTTTCTTTGCAAATCTTTCAAGTATTACAAGCAAACACACTCTGTTTATTTTCATACATGCAGATTTTGCATTTACGTACTTACTTTCGGTAATTACTTGTATTGAAAGTTGTGAATTTATAACTTGGAGAAAGTAATGCAAGAGCTGCATACAAAAATTTGACCAGCAATACATGAGTATGTTTATATTTACACCTTTCAGGCATACAATCTTCTATTACTTTTTGTGTCCTCTCTTCGTCTTAATAATCCTTTCAACCCTTGTCGCCGTTGATTCTATTTGTATTTTAGAAATTTCTTTGATGTTAGTATTATAAAGCCATATCTAAATCACTTTACTAGTCATCTACATCTACCTACTATACCCGGGCCATAATTAAAAACATGACTGACGTAAACAAACTATAGCACCAAAGAAAAGATTGTTATTATTATTATGTACATTATTATAGTAGTAACATACAAAGAAGGCTGAAATGTTTAAAGTGAGAAAAGTGCACAAGTTCTGAAAACAAGTACCTACCTTATTTAATGCAAATTCATATTAATTTGCATAAAGATGTATTTCAAATATAATTCTAATTTTAATAATTAAAATTTCATTTCGACGAAATAGTTAATTAGGTACTTCATTATAGTCTAAATTTCGGACCATGGAATATGCGATTGACAGTATTGCTAAAACGTGCTTCCTTTCTTATTCCATGGAATTCCTTAAATATGTCTTTATTAATTTTAATTTTGAGAGCCATTGTTTGGTTCTAGCAAAGAGTATATTAACAAGAATTGCGAGTTATGGAAAGTGGCATTTTTTTCGGAAGGAATTCAATATAACATGTTTGGGTCGGACAGTAGTCTTACTTTTGAAGAAAACCAAATACTGTGCATAATAGGATTGGTTTTATCTACTTGATGTTAATAAAAGAAGATATGTTTAGTGGATTTTATTAAATGACTGCAACTCCAAAAAAGACCTTATTTTACTGTGCATAATAGCTGTAATTTATATAGTAAAGCAAATAAAGTAAATTACCTGATAATATTAAAATTAAATTAAATACTATCTGCTGAAAAATTACATCTGTGGTACTCTAATTCACTCTCTATAAAAACCACCGTTACTGAAACAATTATGGTAAAAGTTGTCCTAATTAAACGTTTAAATTGTGTATTAGTTTATTAGTTTAGTTTAGGTTCTTTGAGATTATAACACAGAATAGTTACACACAGAAGCGACACTCCGTGTCGGTACCTTTCATGTTCCCCTAGTCAGTTCTATGACATTGAAGCATTGTGTAGACCTTTTGTGCTCTTTCCCTATCTCTCTCTCAGATGTGAGGAAACTTTCCGATTTTTAACAATGGGTCCTTTAAATTTATGCACATTCTCCATCTCTCTCTAATTTTCGCTTCTCTGTCTTACTGTCGCTTCTGTATAAACCAATTCTGTGATTATAACCAAAAAAGCGATATGTGGGCACTCCGCCAAAAATACAAACCCGGCGCCTATGCTGTATATTATTAAAAAATATTAGTACAGTTTTTTTTTAATAGTACCTACATCCAAGAAATTTTCTACCAAGAGGTACGAAATGTTAAAAAAATATTTGAATATGCATAAATAAAAAGTATGAAACACTGCCATAAGGCTTATATAAATTAGATCCGACGTACTTAAAAATATTTCACCATTACCAGATTTTGTAGAATAGTATTTATTAAATATTTTAAGTGAAAATTATTTTGTGGGTGTATTAAAGTAAAGCGCAAGTGCGCAAATTAAATACATTAAATGAGGTCTTGTTTCTTTTATTTGATTACAAAAATGTTTGTTAATAAATTACAGAAATTAAAATTTTGACAAATTTATTATTTGAAGAAAAATGAAGTAGGGTACATCCCCAATCCTCATTTTCACGCGAGTCGTAAACCCGCCTTCATAAACTGTAAATATTCTTCTTGAAATTTGCTTACCGCAGGATCCAGAGACAATTTTTTCTCTCCATATTTTGTCCCTGCTACATTATTTACATCACCGTGTGGCTCGTGCCGTAAAAGAACTTTATAGTCCCCATTAAAACTTGACTGCATATGCATAATTTATCTGCTTGTTAGAACTTGTCAGCCATTTTCAAGCTGACATTTTGACAGATTTGTTGCAGGAATAAAATTGGCGAAACCACGAATTTACTTCTTGCTCTAGGAATAAATTTTCCCAAGTTTACTGCCGTCGAAGATTTTAAATATTTAATTGCTGGACATATAAAGTTTATAGGGCTATGTGGAATATATTAGCATGTTGGCTTTAGTGTAGTAAATAAAATAATAGTTAAGTTTCAAGTGGAATTAAATCTTGGATAGTTGAATGCATAAAATTAGCATATACATGACATGAATAACGCCATAACAATTTCTCTTTTATTATTTCATTTGTTTTACAGTGCAACATAAAAATAAAAAGTCTTCCACTTGCATTACACAATTAATTTGTTCAATTTGTTTTTATTATACCGTACAAACTACAAACTTATTAGAGATAAAACAAAGAGCGTTGTCTTAACAATAAATATTATTACAAGCATGACTCACTGCCGATGATTCATCACGACCTGTCTGGTTAGGTAGTCTCGCTACATAAGTCAAGTGAGATAAGATCGTTCGGGAATTTTATAGAGTCCGGAAAACTCTAGAAGGTTCGAGATTAATTAGCCGCAGGAGTAAAGTGTCGCAGCCTGTAGTGTCGACAGTCAGTTGACAGTGAAGCAGAGTATAGAAAGTGAGAAGTCAGAGTCAGTACGGTAGAGTAGAGTAGTGAAGATTACAGCTCAGAAAATTTAAAGCTCTCCGCTCGTGTCGATCTTTAAACATTTCCTCGTGCTATAATCTTTTGATTTTACCCTTACGCACTTAATACATAAATAACTATTACGATGCAAAATATGATATTGCTAATGATCCTAAAAGTTTGATCTTTTGTGCGTAATAAAAAACAAACGTCAAGCAAGAATCTCAAATGTTATGAAGTTGGATGTTAATGCTATTGATGATCCCCAAGTTATTCTTAATACTTTTCTAGAGCATCTAATAACCAATAAAACTATTCAATTAATCTTACATCTTAATAACACGTTTGTGAATTTTAATAATATTTGTTTTTCATATTCAATAGAAATAATTTGTTAACAGCTCTAGTAGCTGTTAACAAATTATTTCTAAACTAATAAACTCCATGACATCTGGATAAGATCAGGATCGCAGTTTTCTAGTGAAAGATTACATAACTACATTTAGCGCCACCGTTCATATAAATTTAACTTCCATAGCAACCAATATATAATAGTTATTTATGATATAAGTGTTAAAAGTGACATTTTATGAGTGAGTGGGGAAGTTTGAAACGAGGCGAAGCCGAGTGTAACAAACCCCACGAACGAAATAAAATCACTTTTAACACAAATATCATACACTATTTTTCCTACGACCCTAGTTATATATTAGTAAATAAAAAATATAGAATGACATTTATGACAGGTCATGATGTATTTGTTATGAACAACTGAACATAAGTGCTGTTAAAAGTAAATTTGTTTTTTACTTTTAACACGTTGTCAATGACAACGTGTTAAAAGTATTTACTGTGTTATAAACTGTTATTTTTAACTTGCTAAGCAACCGTTAAAAAGACTATTTTTAACAGTGGTCGTAGGAAAATATATTTATTAATTTATTTATAAGTGCTTATAATAATTAATTTTATCATGAACAATTGTATATAGCTTTCTTATTTTGTTTAAAAGATTATAAAAGCACATCTAGCAACAATAAGAAGGGCAAAAATGATAGCAACACTGTGTTTATCGCAGTATCACATCAAATAGCAAAGTAGCTTTTATCGATGCGCGCGCAAGCAATTACACTCGCAGTGAGAAGCGTAATTCGGCACTGCAAAACAAGCAGTTCCATCGCTAAATCAGTAGTGTAGTAGGGTGCTTATAATATTTACCTTGTTTATCCCGTATCTTTACATTTTTGGACATTACAATTAAAGGCATAAAATATTTCTTAAGGTGGATTCATGCAACATTCATTTAATTTAATTTAAATTTCATTTAAATTACAGTATAATTTCATTTTCAATAAAACCGTAGGGTGTTCATGTAAGTTCACTGAGCAAATGTAAAATGAACGGCGCATGTGTTAGGAAAGTATATTTTAAGAAAATTGACAATCACCTTCAATCCATATCAGCCAAAAGGAATCAAGATTTTTTACTTTATACTTACGCGTACATTCTGAAATTGTTATTATACTTGTCCAGGCGTTTTCTTTGGCTAGTTTGTTTTTATATTTTTTGTGATTTTTGTTATATATAACTTTGTATTGTCGAACAATCTCTATTAACGCAGATTTATCAATTTTTAAAGTTTACAGGGATTACAGTAATAGAGACAAATGATTATTTACATCTAGAGAGGTTATAAACACATTAAATCAACGTGACCATAGATGTCACTTTGTTTTTCACGCACGCGCAGTTGTCTATTTCATTACATTTCTAGTGAAAATGAAATGAAAAGTTAAAAGTTGGTCAACTTTTTAATGTATTAGTAAAATGATAATGTAGTTAAAATGAATAATGAACTTGCTTGAATATGACCAATGATTTACATTATTTTAACTTTTTAGAATTAAAATGTAATGAAAATGAAATTAAAATGAATGTTGCATGAATCCACCTTTAGTTTATATTTTAGAATGTTATTAGAATTATTCACAATTATAAGCACAGAAATTCAACTTCAAGAAATACGAAAATCATAAGAATTTCATATACATTTGGTTGTCTAGCAACGGGTAAAATTAAATATAAATAATTACAAATAAAGCTGAACTGTTAAGTGAACTGCGAAATTTTCAAATACCTTAACATTAATTGAAGTTAATTGATGCTGGTGTCGCGAAAAATATAATAAGCGACTTGAATGTCTAATACAACTATTTTCGTAAGGTAAAATGAACTTTGGTTTCGCAGGTTCCATCTCAGTTCATACCTTCTCGAAAGTTATAATGTATTTACATTCCTTGTAGCTTAAATGTTAAATAACTATTTCGCCCCACCGTTTATGTAAGTATAGCTCAATGCCATACCATAACTCATAAATTTCTGATAACATTTCTTATTTGATTACCATTGTCAACAGTGTTACAGAAAATAACTATCCAACTAGCTAACTAGTAGGTTTATGAAAATTATACGAATTTCATATACATTAATCGTTTAGCCACATGCAAAATAAACTGTAAAAAGTTGCAAATAAATAAATCTTAGATGTCAAGTAGCCCACATTTTACAAATACTTTAATATTATAATAAACGACTTCGCAAGCTTGTCTCAATTCATCCCTTCTCGAAAATTAGAATGTACCTACTTATATTCCTTACCATTTACTTACAGGTTATAATTACATTCTTTATTTTTTTATTTATTTAGAAAATTCCACTCTACAGGATTTTAACAATCCCAATTACAGAGGGAGTTAAACTAAAATGTAAATAGAACAGCAAGACAAATAGAAAGTCCCAAAAATGGTAGTTAGATAAAAGACAGAAAGAAATAAATCTAATACATTTTCATACCAAAAAATTATTAACATTGAAATAAAAACTCAACCTTCTTTTTGAAACAATAATAACTATCAAAGAAAATATCACATTCTAAATTAAGCTTATTAAAGAGTATACTAAGTCTATTATGTAAAAGAATAGAAAAAGTTATTAATTTATTAATTTTAATTATTGCCGAAAGGTTGATTTTAATAAATGCTGCCACCAGGTTATTTTTAAAGGTAAAATAACCAAAACTAATTTAAAATATTAAATGGTAGATGGAGATGCCGGGTAATTAAATTCAATTAACAACGTAACAAAAGTATATTGAATTATTAAATAAAACACAAACAAATTATTAATAAACTTAAACTAACAGAAGCAGGACAAGTTACATGCATCCAAATATATTTACAAACAAACTTACTTACATGAATATAAAACACACACCATTTACACTTAACTAATTCTTACGTTATTAACAATAAACTTCTCATGACTACATCTCTAACACTTCTGTTCATGCTGACTGCCCAACTCTCAACTCTCAACTGTCGACTGTCAACTTTCAACCCTCAACTGTCCAAAATCTTGAAAATCTGCTTGATATGGCCCACCCGTTTCGAGTTACCAAAATCATCCCTGTTCCGTAATTCCTTTAACATAGGCACCAAAATTCCACAGTCCTGGGATTCCAGAAAAAAACCAGAACTCTACGCTTGTACCAGGAATTACAGAACGGTTTCCTGTCTCTGATTTATGGTTTATGACCATCCCAAGCAAACTTTTGAAGACAATATACCGAAATGCCAAACGGAATTTGAAACATTACAAAACTTAACTGTGAACTATTTATGACCAAAAGAAATTTAGAAAACCTCGAATTTCCTGTCAGCATGAGCTCTACAAGGAATACTGTTTCATTTTACAAATAATTTAACAATATTACAAATTAAAACAATAATTAAATTAATACAGATACTAAAAACTGTTACAATTACATGGTGTATTTTGGTCAAAATTTGTTTTTGCGAATTTGACATAAAAAGTTAATTGATGTCTACAGCTAACACGAAGTACATGTAAGTTTAGCATAAATGAAAGTTCACTGTCATCAATTACATTATGCAGCAATTTGTATAGAAATAAGGTAGATAATATCTTTCTTCTATTTTCTAAAGATATCAATTTAAAAGTTCTTAACGCCGTTTCATATTGTAAGTAATGATTGTAAACTTTATATTTTTTAAACCAACAATACTTAACAATTTTTTTCTGAACACTTTCAATATGATCTATAAATTTAGCGTGAAACGGTGACCATACTTGACAACAATATTCTAATGTACTTCTAACATAATAATTAAATAACATAATAGCAGTTGATTCATGTTTAAAATTTACTTGTTACTTATTTGTAAATTGTATTTTTTCTGAACAGTTTTCCGACAGGGAAACACTTTTCGCGACTAGTGCGTGAAAAGTAATTCTACAAACTCAAAAAGTACATACTTTATGCCCGGTTGTAAGAAAAATATTGATTGTACTCTTAAACTTAAATCTATTGATTCGCGTCAACTAAGCAACGCCGGAAATCTCAACTTCTCACATCTTCCCCAGATTAGCGTGCGGGAAATTTTGAAAAAAAACACTCCAATTTCTACAGCATGAATTAAAGAATTATATTTACAATAAAAAAGAATAATCTCAAACATTCTAATAATAATAAAAGAAAGTAATGAGATATTGGATGAAATTTAATTTAGAATAATAAATTTAGTGCATTTCGCATACAATATTGGCTACAACTGCTGACATGTTGACAGCACATGGCAATATTGAAATACACAACCACAAAACAGTGTAGGTATATATAGGCAGCTTACACATTTTGGAATTCAGCGCCGCTAGCGGCACTTTCGACAAAAGTATTATGATAACAAGGTAAACACGGTAATCATGATTAGTGTTTGTAATTTCATCAAAATATAGTATAAAAAGGAAATACATTTTGGAATTTTTCTCATTAAATACGAACATTACAAATCGAGGAATATTGATAAAGGGATACGGTGGGTACCAGGGCACGAGGGAATCCTAGAAAACGAGAAAGCTGATGACCTTGCAAAAAAAGGGGCTAAACTTTCATACCACGGGCCGGAACCTTCATGTGGTCTTCCACAAAGCCACTATAAGAAGGTGGTCAAAAACTGGGAGGAATCTGCCATATCCTCATACTGGAAAAATATTCCAGGCCTCAATCAAGCTCGGAAATTCATTTCCCCAGCTTCGACAAACGCCAAAGAGTTACTAGCTCTCAGCAAAAAGGATCTTAATATAATGACAGGAATTCTCACTGGCCACTGTCCTTTAAAGTACCATTTGCACAAAATTGGTATAGCTGAAAATGAAACCTGTCGACTCTGTGAAGAAGACGAAGAATCGTCGGAACACATACTGTGTGAATGCCCAGCCGTAACTGTGCAGAGACTCAATCAAATAGGTAATAATAGGTATCTTACGGCAGATGAGATCAAGAACTTGACTCCTGGAGCCATAATCGGCTTCATCAAAAATCTGGATCTACTTCCGGAAAACTAAGTAAGGGCTGTGTCACAATAGATCTTCTAGGTCGCGTTGACAAAAAGCGACAAAACGCTTAAACCCTCATACATACATACCTACATTGATAAAGGGAAAAAAATATGTAATGCGGGACACGTGATATGTTTGGTGAAAAAATCTGACAAAATACCAGCGAAGGTGGTGAGGCGGACATCAATTTCAAAGAAGCCTCATTCTGTAACATTATGGGGAATTTAAGTAAAGCATTTTCCTATATTTAGTTAAATTATATTTTACAATTTTTATTATATATTTCTGCTGTAGTGTTCGCTATAAATGAGAAAGATTCTTCATCAAAGACAAACCAGGCTTGTAAATGTTCTATTAGAGCAAGTACTGTGGATATAAATAGCACAGGGATTGAAATAATTCAGGTTTTATTTTTGTTAAATTACAAACAAACGTCATTACATATCAATCAATTTACTGAATCAACTTAATTACTTGATTACATGGTAACATATATAAAATATGAAAGTATACAGAGCCATATTGATGTAATTTAAATAGTTTTCATTATATGTCACTGTCATTCTGACATTCATCGCAACATGACGTAATTCCAACATGGTCCATTAAAAAAAAAGAAAAAATTCGAGCCTTATAAATTTTCTTTAGCTGATCTTTCAAATATTCCATGTATGCTTAGAGATACTTTAAATACTGAAAATATCAGATTTGATATTTATCAATTTTTAAATTTCAGTTTTTTCTTATGACCTGTATTGTTATACGGATTGTTACATCCCACAACACGGCACATTAGACGTCCTAGCAATCGCATTCGTTGTAATTACATTGCTAAAAACAAGTACTTGCAGTATATTTTTAGTTTTCTTACGTACTAACGTTACTAATATAACAAACTACACTACTACGACAGTTGATACAGGGATAATACATGATTGTTTATATAACGTTAATACAATTTTGTCCGCTAGGTCGGCGCTGCCTACTAATGTGCAAACAGCCTATATACAATTAATAAAAATATTTTTATAAAAAGAAAACTAATTATTGATTATATGATTTTCGTACAACAAATATTGTACAAACCTATTGCGTGAACTTTTTCCTGGAATCGTTCTTGCAAGATCGCGCCACAAAATACTCATTCGGGAAAATGCCATTCCCACAGTTGATATGTAAATAACTATTGTTTGCTTCAGTTTGAAAAGGTACAAAAATATATTTGAGTTTATGAATCAGGAAATACTTCCTGGAAATAAATTTTCGGAAATTTTACATCACTAATTGTGAATCATAGTAATTAAACACTGACGATTAAATATAAAATATTGTTAGAGTAAATGTAAATGAAAAAAAAAACCCATAAATTTTTATAATTAAATTTGAGTTAAGCTGCGTTATGAAATTTTTCAATCAGAGCAGAGCACGTAGTTTTAACATTAATTAAAACTTTACAGTTTCATAATACTTTAGTAGGTAATTGTTAATTTAAAGTTGGCGTACAAGGTGTACGACAGTTTTCATTCTTGCGTTTTGTTGCTCACGTCGCAAGCCATTTCCTTAACTTAACGTAACGTTTACGTGTTTATGAGGTCGTATCTGTTCCCTTACGTGTACGTGTACGTGCTACCTGTATTGGACGTTTACTTAACGTAATCGATGTAGTATACACAAATGTCCACGTATTTCTTCTTAACTTGCTAGTGGAAGAATGGAACGAGAGCATTTTCACTGGAGAATAAAAAAATATAATATTCCTAATAATTAGAGTAACCGGACTTCCCGGATTACGAGGAACAGTCCCGGATTTCAGTACATTGTTCCCGTTCTGTATGTGTCCCGGAAAATGTCCCGGATTCTCGTAATTGTCCCGATTTCCCGATTTGCCCGGATTTTACGTAAATTAATTAAAACTATTTTTAATTTACTACTTTGCTTATGTCGCCAATGGTTTCACTAAATATTTTTCGGTTTGAAGTTATCTTTAGATATCGGTGATTACCTTGTTCTTGTCAGAGATCTGTCAGAATAAGTTCTTTAAGGAACAAAAACCATCAATCATAAAACGTAAACTAAATATCAATATCCTGCCACCCTTATAAAAATAAAATAAAATCAACTTTTTAAACTTTGCTTACGTACGGTTTGTTTTACGTCGAGACGCATTTTACGCAGTTAAATTAATATTTTTTACTGTTATAATTGTGTTTTTCCCTTTATTTTTAATTCATTTAAATTAAAATATATTAAAATTTATGTAAATCAGTCAAAGAGATAATGAGAATATTTTTAAGAAGATCCACAGTTCTGCAAAGTAATGTCAATATTTTTTAATTAATGCAATAAACGGGCATATAAAATAAAAAATTTATTTATGAAATGTTTTGTCGTAAAATGCATAAAAAATAAACATAAAAATGTAATAAATTTATTTTAATGTAAAAGGTTTATTTTATCATATCCAAAAAATCTGGTCACCGATTAAACAAGAACTTGTAGTTGATACTTGGTTATCCCACAAAAATAGATATTTATCCTATAAGAACTGAAAGTACATTATAACCTTCGAGGATGTATGAACTGAGGCGGAGCTAGTGAAGTCGACGTTTATGTTATAATAAAAGAAAAGTTGCGTTAGGCATTATTATTTTTCGGGCCACCAGCAGCAATTAACTTCAAACAATGTTAAAGTATTTGTTAAATGTGGAACACTTGGTAGTTCAGATTTATGTATTTGTAACTTTTTATACCTATTTTTTCCTATTGCTAGACGATCAAATGTACTTATATATGAAATTAGTATGACTCTCCTAAGTACCATGCTAGTAGGACTGTTATTATCTATAACACTCCGTTGACAATGGTAACCAAATAATAAATGTTATCAGAAACTTACGAGACGACTTATGTTGCTATGAAAGTAATAGGCCAATTCTGAACAAATCTGTAAGACTTACAGATCTGTAAATCTGTAAATAATGAACAAAATCGCAACGAAAGTAGCCACTCTTATGTATAATTTTATATTAATCAACAAAAATAGATGCGTTTTTGTCAGTTTTTTACTGATTTACAGATCTGTAAGTCTTACAGATTTGTTCAGAATTGGCCTATAAGTTATGTTTACGTGAGCTATGATTGGAAAAAAAAAAATATTAGTGTGAAGATGTTCAGTCTAAAAATGTCCTAGAGGACGAAAATAATAGTCAATTTTTTTTTGTGGGATAGCCAAGTATTTTAATTTATTATTTATCAATATATTACACTACTATATTGTATATGCTGATATATATTTACTTCGTATAAAAAGTCACTCTAGCAGGAGTGGAGAGTACACCACAACCACTATAGGGTTGTTCAAGCTTTTCTGATTTTTTGGTATGTTAATCTATACTAAAAATTATGAGGTACTTATTGTTTATTTGGTGAAAAAATACTGCATACAGCCATAAAAAACACAAATTTTGAAAAATATACTCTCGCGAAAAACAGTAGTATTTGGTAAAGTCACACTCAGAAAGAGAAATATAGAATGAATGAAACAGGTCTAGTTTTAAAATTTAATAACGCTGTTTATTTAGTGTTAGTGCTTTGTTGTATTTTCTTATTTTTGACATTAATTATTAGGGTAAACTTCCGAATGATGTCTATAAAGATAAACGTTATTCACAACTATATTTTTACATCATTAGTCGTAAGGGGTACGGATTGCGTAATCAAAATAGCATTTGCAATTAAAATTATGTTATAACATGTTTTTTTCTTTTTAATAAAATCAGGATGCTTAAACAGGCCTATTTTTGCACATAATAATAACTGAATAATTAATATAGCATTCTAGGGACTTCAAAACGTGTCTTTTGATGAAGTTCTCTATATACCATTTTTAACAAGATCTCTAAACTTTTGGCATGTAGGTAATAATAAAAAATGTGACATTATTTATTTAATTATATAAAAAAAAACATGTAGTACTGTTACTGAGATTATTAGTAATATTTCAATTTGAAATGAATCTATGTTGGAGTGTAGTGAACCTACCACAAGTACTAAAGTTATTGAGGTGAAGTTCGCACAGAATCCAAGCCGGAGATAAATTCAAATTACGGCGTCGGGACGGCAGGTAGACGCTCCAGGCAACCACTTGCGTCGGTGATACACAGCGTTGTATTTATTTTATGTTGGCCGGCCTGTTTTTGTTACAAGGATTTTACAGGAATTGGATAAAGTTAACGAGGAATAATTAAACATATTTCCTTGTTTTTTTAAATTTTTATGTTTAATATTACACATAGGTATATTTCTTTGTTTTATTTAATATTAAATTAATTAAATTTGTAGAACATTTTACCGAATTTACAATTATAGTGATGCAAGTGCATCACAGGACAATTTCATTCTACATTTATTCATGCACTGTAGATTCCGTTTAATTGTACAACCGGTTACTAGGGGCAACCTCTTTTGGGCCAAATCTCAAAGAACAAACAACAAACTAACAGTGGCGGCTCGTGAATTAAAATTTTGGTGTGGCAGCCGATAGGTACTAAATAAAAAAAAACTTATTGAAACTAGAAAAAACTGCTGCCATTTTTTAAAAGTAAACTTAAATTTTATAACTTACATTTGAACAACTGCAAGTGCAGCGTTCAAAATTTCAAAAGAATTCAGTTCCGTCGCATGTTCGCTTTGCTCACATACAAATAGAGCAATAAAACAGCACTTGAGGTATGCCTCAAGATTTCCTTTGCTGCAGCAGGTAATGCAGCGAGAGAAAAATCGATAAACGCTGTAAGCATTGTAAAAACAGAACAGTCGTACTCACACATTCATAAAATTTGAGGCCGGCGAATTTTTGCCTCTGCACTTCCGTAGTCGGCATTGCGTTGGGCGTACGAATGCTTTATTCGACAGTATTTATAGAGAATAGGAAAACAGTAGGATTTTGAAAACTAGACCTTGTGGACTTATTAAAAATGCAATGCAAAATTCTCCTCTCCTTATTTTACGTATATGGAGACTGAGGAGCCGCCACTGTAATAAAGTATTTCATAATTTTAACGAGTAATTCGGACATCTATTTACTTAACAGGAATAGTATAATAGTGACTATTTTTATGGAGGGTGATTTTGATCTAATTACATTAGAGCAAGTATTAGAGTACCTTAAGATGAATGAGCACCCCTATTTCAGGTAATAAACATAACGACAAATAATTTTTACGGAGGGTGATTTCGATCTCATTAGAGATGAATAATTAGAATATTTCATAATGAGAAAGCACCCCTCACTCAGGTATAGTGTATACCTAGTCGCCTCGTTATATCAATTCTAGTGCATCAGTTCTCTGAAATGATAACTGTTTGAGATTTTAATGTTGTCAGCTCCGTTTATTGTGAAAGGTACACCGCATATTTGCCAATGTCAACGCCATGTACGCTTCTCTGTATTTTTTTGTAGTTCGTTGTTAGTGGCGCTGTCGCTAGCGAATTTGGTTGGTTTTTGAAATCGTACAAGGACAAGTTCTGTTCGGTTCCTGCTTTGTTGCGCCAAAGTTGTTTTGTATCGCTCCGCAACAATCCATTGTTGTACTGCTCCAGTAAAGTATTTACATTTGTTATATCTGTTATTTTGTATAGTTTTTGGTTGTGCTGTGTGTAAATAAATAAGTGTTTTTCGCGTGGTTGTGTGAAAGTGAGATTTACGACCTCACCATTGTTACCATCATCCATACTCGATATCCTGGGTATCCATCCCTGTTATCCCGCACATTTTTTGGTCCTTCGAGCCGGATAATATCCGGGTTATCCGAGTTTTTTCCACCCTTAAAACCACGTGCAAAACCTGTCAAATCCTTGTCCATGCGCATAGCCTGTCAAATCCTAATCCAGTGTCATCCACCCATCCTTTGTTAATTCTAACCTCGCAAACCTGCGTGTAGAATCACGATAACTTCGAAGTCATCGCCAAACCGTTCCGTTTTCGCGTCCGTAACCTTCACCAGGTTCAACAATGGCTGAAGTGTTGCACCACCAGAAAGAGTTGACGGAACAGATCCGGAAGTTACCGCTGGCACTCCGTACGCAGCTGTCGAAAGAAGAAATAACACCGACAAGCAAGCTGATCGACAGCGCGCTCGCCAACCTACAGAGACATTGGGATGACTTTCTGACTAACCACCACTCTTTTAGAGCAGAGAAGGGCTCAGAAGTGACGGTGTACTTCGTTGAAGATCACTTCTCCGCCACAGAGCTCTTGTACTTGACGGGTGTCGCTATCCTGGAGGCCCTCCGTCCTTCGCCACCTCCGCCAGCTCCAGTTGTCGCTCCAGTTCAACCGCCAAAGGCTTCCCTTCCGCCTCTACCTAAGGTAAACCTGCCGGAGTTCTCCGGGTCATACTTGGAATGGGAGGCATTCCACGACGCCTTTCAGGGTCTCGTGATAGACCGTGACGATGTTCCCGACGTCCAGAAGCTGCTCCTCCTCAAGGCAGCACTGAAAGGTGAAGCCGCACTCCTAGTTCGTACCATGGCCACCACAGCAGCGAACTTCCAGGGAGCCTGGGACGCCGTCTGCGCCAGGTACCGGAACAGTCGGCTTCTGGTAAGTGCTCACCTGTCGGCACTGTTCGACCTGCCCCAGGTATCGAAAGAGTCCGCACGCGACCTGCGGGCCCTGATCGACCGAGCACGGGAAGAGATAAGATCACTCGAGCAGCTAGGGCGACCTGTAGACAAGTGGGACGACGTCATCGTGTTCTTACTCCTCCGTCGCCTGGACTCCGCATCCCGCCGAGCATGGGAGTTGCATCTCGCTTCCATAGATGCGACTCAAACGTTGGTGAACCCCGACTACAAGTTGGAACAGCCGACACTCAAGCAGCTCGAGGCCTTCTTCGAGATGCGTATCCGCGCATTAGAGATGTCGGCCCCGCTGAGCCCACCTGCCCGCTCCATAACGGCCTCCAACGCGAAGGCTGCGCCACTTCGCTCACACCAGGTCTCTGCAAGCGTCAAGAACACGAACTGCGTGTTCTGCGGAGACTCGCACTCCAACTTCTCCTGCTCATCGTTCCGGGAGAAGTCTCCACAAGAGCGTCTGTCCGAGGTCAAGCGACTTCGGCTCTGCTTCAACTGCCTGGGTTCTCACCAGCGTAACGCATGCAGATCCACGAAGACGTGCTCCAAGTGCAGCCAGACGCACAACACGCTGCTGCACGACGCTTTCCCATCCAGTTCTGTTACAGGTTCGGCCAGTCCTCCAGAAAGGGCTGCTGCTCTCCATACCTCCACGGTCTCTAGTCACTCCACGCACCAGGGCACATCCCGTGCCATGGTTCTCCTGACCACAGCGCTGGTCAGCATCTGTTCGCCCAGCGGACAGCGCGTACAGACACGCGCGCTCCTCGACACCGGGTCCGAGGTGTCTTTCATCTCTGAAGACATTGTGCAATGTCTTGGTCTAGCCAGGCGGCGCTCCCACGTCAAGGTCGTCGGCGTCGGGGCCTCGCACTCTGCCACGGCCTCCTCACAAGTGGAAGTCGTCTTCCGATCCAGAGCAGCACCTGGTGCCGAGCACCAGGTATCCGCCTACGTGCTTCCACGTCTGACGTCTCACGTTCCACAACGGAGAGTCCGTCCCTTAGATCCGCAGCTGCTGCTGCACCTCGAGCTGGCCGATCCATGCTATCATCGAGACCAGAAGGTTGGCCTACTGCTTGGAGCCGACGTTTTCGGCCCTCTACTCCGTCCAGAAGTGTATCCAGTCCCAGGCTCCAAGGTGGTAGCCATCAACACAGCTCTAGGTTGGGTCCTGTCCGGAGCCGTCGACGAGGACGGTGCATCTCCCGTGTCCTCTCTACATTGCCATGTAGAGGAGGACCTGGATCACAACCTCCGCCGGTTCTGGGAACTTGAAGATTCCCGCCGCTCCTTCCTCGCTCTCCCCAGAAGAGAGTGCCTGCGAAGAATTCTTCACCTCCACCTACCAGAGAGACGCCAGTGGTCGCTTTGTGGTGCGGCCGCCACGTCGATCCAGAGTTCCCACAGGCGGCAATCGCGAGCAAGCAGTCCGTTCGCTTGTTTCCATAGAGCAACGTCTGGCACGAGATCCAGCTGTTCATGACAGCTACAGTAAGTTCATGCACGAATACGAGTTTCTTGGTCATATGCGTAGGGCTGAGGAAACTCCATGGCTTTCTGACGCGACTCAGAATTGGCCGACCGCAACACAAGAGCTACCCGATTCACCAGGTGAAGAAGCTGTCCAGAAAACCCGCTCCATGCCGGTCCAGGTCGAAGAAGAGTTCGCTCTGTTAGCGCGGTATTCCTCCCTGCCACGCACGCTCCGTGTAACAGCCCAGTGCATGCGATTCGCCCGCCGCTGCGACAAGAGAGGAAGAATTTCCAGACTTGCAGGTCTGGAAGATCGAGAGCAAGAGACATGCACCGGCTTCCTAACCACATTCGAACTAACTGCTGCGAGAGTCCGTCTGATCCGCAATGTCCAGAGAGAGAAGTTTGCCACTGAAATAGCGCAACTGAAAAGCGCTAGACCCATTCCAAGGACTTCGCCTCTCGTGAGTCTAAATCCATTTCTCAACGCTCACGGCATGCTATGCGTGGGCGGTAGACTCGAGAATTCCGGACTTCCCGATTCCGAAAGACACCCGTCTATCCTTCCAAAGTCATCTCCGCTAAGCCAGCTACATGTCCTACATTGGCCCGCATTAGCCCTCCACGCTGGCTTAGCATTAACTCACTCACTCCTCCAGAAGCACGTCTGGATCCTCCAAGGGCGAGCCCTAACAAAGAAGCTGCTCCGAACTTGCATCCCTTGCAGGCGCCGTCGTCCGCTGATGGGCAAACAACTCATGGGAAACCTGCCAGCTGCCAGAGTGACTCCCAGCCGCCCTTTCCTGCGTTCAGGAGTAGATTACGCAGGACCCATCCAGTGCCGCCCGTCTCCAGGTCGTGGGCGACACTCCACCAAGGCCTACATCGCCCTCTTCGTCTGTCTTTCCACCAAGGCGCTTCACCTGGAGGTCGTGAGCGACTTGACGACCAAGGCCTTCCTGGCGGCCTTCCGTCGGTTCGTTGCACGCCGAGGAGTGTGCAGCGAGCTGCTTTCCGACAACGGCACGACGTTCGTCGGTGCCAGCGCAGAGCTGCGCTCCATGTTCCATCAGGCGTCGCTGTTCTACCACGAAGTAGCTTCTACCCTGTCCGATTCCGGCACACGTTGGAGCTTTATTCCACCGTCTGCACCGCACTTCGGCGGCCTGTGGGAGGCCGGAGTCAAATCAGTAAAGAGTCTCCTCCGCAAAACCATTGGTGAGACGACCCTCACGTACGAGGAGCTATCTACAGTACTGGCTGAAGGTAGAGGCCTGCCTGAATTCCCGTCCGCTGACGCCGTCCTCGTCGGACACTGCGGACCTGTCCGCGCTGACCCCAGCGCACTTCCTGGATGGTTCATCATTGCTGACCGTTCCAGAACCAGGTTCCCATGACGAGCCCAGCGACCTGGTGACCCGCTGGCGGCTCGTTCAACGACTCACACAGCACTTCTGGAAGAAGTGGTCAACGCAGTACCTGCACCAGCTGCAACAACGTTCCCGCTGGCGCGGGGAAAGATCCAACTTCAGTGTGGGCCAGTTAGTGCTGGTTCACCACCCGCAGCTGCCTCCAGGTAGATGGGCACTGGGCCGAGTGACTGAGCTGCATCCAGGAGCAGACGGCCTCGTCAGGGTAGTCACCGTCAAGACTGCCACTTCAGAGCTTCGCCGACCTATCTCCCGGCTAAGCCCTCTGCCGATCGAGACGGACGTCATCCCTTCAGCCAAGCAGAGACTCGCCGCGCCGCCGTCGCCACCGCTGCGTCGTTCTACGGTGGGCAGTCCAGGTCATTCCCAGTCGGCCTGATGTCCACACGATCTTGCTTACTTAAGTTTTATTGTTATTCCATGTTAATTGTTTAGTTTAGTCGCTTCTCGACTAGGTGGGCAGTATGTTTGAGATTTTAATGTTGTCAGCTCCGTTTATTGTGAAAGGTACACCGCATATTTGCCAATGTCAACGCCATGTACGCTTCTCTGTATTTTTTTGTAGTTCGTTGTTAGTGGCGCTGTCGCTAGCGAATTTGGTTGGTTTTTGAAATCGTACAAGGACAAGTTCTGTTCGGTTCCTTCTTTGTTGCGCCAAAGTTGTTTTGTATCGCTCCGCAACAATCCATTGTTGTACTGCTCCAGTAAAGTATTTACATTTGTTATATCTGTTATTTTGTATAGTTTTTGGTTGTGCTGTGTGTAAATAAATAAGTGTTTTTCGCGTGGTTGTGTGAAAGTGAGATTTACGACCTCACCATTGTTACCATCATCCATACTCGATATCCTGGGTATCCAATAACCATAATATCTGCTGTCACTGTTATACACTCGTGTATTACTATTACAGAGGGTGCATTCAACCTCATTAGAGAAGAATTAGAGTACATGCAATGAAAAACCACCCTTCTCAAAGTTAGTAAATATTCCAGAGACTCTTTAACGAGAAAGCACCCGTCGCACTGGTAGTAAACATTTCTAAGTATATTTCTATATTTGGCTTGTGCAAGAATTAGAGTACTTTCATAGAATAGGTTTATACAAAAGCGACAATAAGACAGAGAAACGAAAATTAGAGAGAGCTGGGGAAAGCTAAAAAATTTAAAGGGCTCATTGTTTAAAAACAGAAAGGTTCGTGACATCTTAGAGAGAGATAGGGGAAGCCAACAAATTTCAAGGTCTGCACAATGCTCCAAGGTCATAGAACTGAATAGGGTAACATGAAAGATACCGACACGGAGTGTCGCTTCTGTGTGTAACTATTCTGTGGTGCACCCCTCTCACAAGAATAAAAAACTAATACATAATTTCAAGACAACAATTACAATTCTTCATTGTTTTATATTTTAGAATTTATTATTAGTTCGTTTAATTGTAACAGTCGCTTAATTGGGATTAGTTCCAACTACTTGATAGACTGCGTATATAGATATTACTGCAAAAACTTACGAAAAAACTTGAAGGTATCTACATTAAATTCTATTTGAATGCGAAACGAGTATTTGCCTCAAAGTGATTGTATGATTGTGTGAGTGTGAAGTCCCAACAGACCCTTGTTCTCCGTTAAGATGGGCATTAATGTTTAACCACCCCCAAACAATACGTCTCCTACTCATTACTCTGATGGGCTCCACTCCGCTGGTGTAGTCTACCGACAGACCACGGATATTTATTACCAACGCAGGAGGAAAGTATAAATGTATTCGGCTTTAGACTTCAGTCTGTTTTTATCTACAACTATTTCAAATGGGGGCAGAATTAATTGAAATATGTTTAATTCATTATGTGTAGACAGTAATGTATTCACGATTTAGAATTTACATTTAAACGAAATCAACTATATATTTGAAATGAATATTTTGTTTCTAACTTATAAGTAAGCATAATTAAATATTTTATTAATTTAGTAAGTTGAAAGAAAATTAAATTAATTAAGTATTAAATAATATTTACTCCGACTCGCTGAGAGGAGTGTGAGATCTGGGGTTCAAATTCGATCGACCTTTCAGCAAAAAATAAAAGTACCAGAGTGGTTCAGAACACTTGTCCTGTTCCTGTTACTGGACTTCGGTTTGTTGAGCAGTTTAAATTAAAATAAAAATAAAAAACAAAGTAAAAATGATTGAGTATGTTCATACAAAATTAAGATAAAGTTGCAATATGACTATATTCAGGGTATCTGTTTTACGATGCTATCCATTAGGATCACGAGAATCGAATTTTAATCATACATTTGTTTTCGGAAAAAATGCATACGTCACTAAGTATGAGAAAAAAAACTGATTTTAGTCAATTTACTTTTAGACTTTCTTCTTTGAAATCCTACAACTTTCTAATTTGCTCATTATATAAACACTTTTTTTACGAGCAATTCACAGCGTTCCTCGAAATTTTTATAGCTCCTACTATTAACCAATAAAAAATTATCACTGTGCCTAGTGATTCGAAACCCACTATAAACTGTAGGACGCTAGCAGAGAGTAACAAAATGCAAATAAAATATGTTATGAAATAAATAGGTACATCAGATACTTGAAGATTTATTTCATGTAGAAATATTGTACCGTTCATGATGAGATGACTTTAATAAATGTCAAGTATTGTTATTTCTGAACTGGATGTCAATAGCTTTTACAAATTTTTATTTTTCGGTCTCTACTAGTTTTGACGCCCTTTGCGTGTTCTTCAGGAGGTGAAAATTAACGAATTAAAAAAGGTGGAAAAACAAAGACAATTAAAAATAACTCAAAAAATATAAATAACATACATATGGATAACAAAATGAAATAATAAATAAATACATACATTAAAAACACTCAATGATCGTCATAATAAAATAAATTTTTGTTAACCGCATTCTCTCTAGTAGAGGCCGAAAACAAAAAACTATAAAAGTGACTGACTATAATAATATATTGTGTATCTAGAAGGAAAAGTGATACATTCCTCGACGATGGTGGAAATTGCGGGACGGGCTGTAGGCGAAGCCAGCAACACCAGAATACCGGGAAGTCACTTTTTCTACGTGGTACCTACAAAATTAACCGCGTACTATACGGGAGGTAGGCAAGTAGATATTTACTTAACATGGCAAGGAGGTTATTCTCTTGATGACGAATACGAAGATTATTTGTCGTGGCAAATAATCATAATTAAGTCATAAGACGGAACCTCCCTGACGAGGTAAGTATTATATTTTTTCTGAAATCGTACGAGAATTTAAAAGCCATGAATAATATATGTATTTATACATAATCTATATGTATTTTACTAGTAACTGTCATTAAAAATTATTGATTTCGAAACTTGATTTATTTTAGCTTTCAATAAATTATTTTAATTGTACATATTAATATATTAATTTTAATAATAATATTAATAGTTATTTTATAATTTTTCAACGAAAAATAATTAATTATTAAAAATAAATAATTTAACATATCAAACTAATACTTACATACTAGGTTGTATCTATGTCAACACTGTTGTTGTCACTTTTTTTGCCGAGTCAAAAAAAGTGATTCGAATGCAAAAAAAAAACATTTCGCGCACAAAATACAAACAATATTTTTCTAGGTACAAGTAATTTGCATAATTAATTATGTTTTCCATCACCGTAAAATAACGTTTTCCAAAACCGAAAAGAAAAACGTTTTCTTAGATACTTCACACACGGTGTCAACGAAACCTACCAACTGTGAAAAATCGCCTTCTTGTTATTAGAATAAAAATGTTAACTTTCTTGACAGTTGTAGAAAAAGTATATAATAATATTAACCATAAATTTTATTAATTAACATAAAATCATTGGATTATACATATAATAAAATTACTAAATTTATAATCAAATTTTTTGTCAGTGAGAATCGGATCAACTGCTTTTAGGAGTTTTAATTTCCTTAATATAGAAAAGTTATGTTCATCCGTAATCATGCTTGCAGGTAGAGTTATTAATATTTTTTATTATTTATTCACTCATACATAAATGTCAGCACAAAATTGTTTCAGAACTTCATTTGAATTGACGGGAATATCAGTTATTATAAATTAGGCATTTATATGTTTCCACAACAATATTTCGGCAAATAGTTTTTGTTCTTGACAATTTTGCAACAACAAATCTAATCTATAATGTATGTTTATAAGATACACCTTTACGCTCCAGATTTATTTATTATTATTTTCGAAATTCAAAAAATCCTCCTTAAATCCGCCTCTGTTGGTCACGTAAATAGTCGTGTTTCGTATTGAAATAATAAATACACTTAAGTATCAAAACAGAAAGAACATTACATTTTACCACTGACTAGGCAGGGAAATTAGACTTCCCTGCCGATTTTGCGGCAGTCATTTGATAGATTACTGAACGATTTTAGGGAAAAAAATATTCCCGGACAGTTATTTTTCGCAGCCTAGCAAATCCACTAAAATACCGGAATAATGCACTTTCTGTTTCGAAAATACATCAGAAAGATGTCAGTTGTCACCTGATCGAGAAACAACACACTTATGTATTACTTATAGGCCAATTCCGAACAAATTTGTAAGTCTTACAGATCTCTGTAAAAAAAACAGACAAAAACTCATCTATTTTTGTTAATAAATATAAAATTATACATAAGAGTGGTTACTTTCGTTGCGATTTTGTTTATTATTTACAGATTTACAGATCTGTAAGTCTTACAGATTTGTTCAGAATTGTCCTACTAATGTAGAGTGTGACCCTCAATACATGTTACTATAATTTCTGTGATATTAATTTCTAAAAATTTAGAAACTAATTATCATAATCCCGCCCGTACATGACTTAGTTATCATTTAATTTCGACCGGCAAACACTTTGTGCAAGCAGCCAGGAGCTGGGGTAAACACTAGGGTAGTAGTCGGGCCACTGCTACTAGTCCTGGATCCGGCCGGTCCCAGGACATCAACTATCCCGCGTGTTTGCGTGTCCCGGCGGTCCTTGCGTTTTGTTTACTCTAGGCACGGGGGTCCTCCGGGATCGCCGGGATAAAAGGGAAACGGAAAAGGAAATTTTCAAGTGAATATCAATGAAGTACAAATATATTAAAATTGATTAAAAAATCTTATGTGTTTGATTACTCTATTCTTTTACCTTTTCTATTACTTATAATAATATATTGTGTATCTAGTAGGAAAAGTGATACATTCCCGGACGGTGGTGGAATTTGTAGGACGAGCCGTGGACGAGATCAACAACTCCAGGAGTTCGAGAGGAGTCTTTTCCAAAGTGTTATAAATACATTATTTTTATTTCCGATCGATTTATAGTCAATAAATATTTATTTTATATTTTACATATAAATATCACATAACCAACAATACATAAGCTTATAACGTTGTTTTGATAAAAATGTCTAAGGATAGCGTAACTATGGTTTGTAATGTAGGTACGAAAATACTTTGCCACAGGCCAGAATATTACATTTTAAATTTAATAAATCTCGTACTGCAGACCTACTGTTGCATCAATTATGATCTTATCTGATGTAAAATTTAATTTTGAACAACTTTAAACACTTGTAGTTTTGCTCTACATCTATCAGTAGAGAGAGAATGTATCTGCATTTTTTTTAAATCCCATGTTAAAGTCCTATGTTCCGCGTTTCGTTGCACATAGTGTATACGATAGCTTACGTAAAATAATAAACCCGTATTTTTTAAAATGATTAAAGAAAATAAATTCTCCCCATATTATTAAATAAATATATTTAGTGCAACTTTTGATATTTATTTATATAAATATTATATTTACTGCGTACCTTCACAGTATTATACATGCAAATAATATTCTCTCTTGTTTACTCAGCTGTTATAATTTTAGGGCACGGAAATCATGTGCAGCGTAATGTGTGTGAGAGAGAGAAATGCCTTTGAGTAAGTATAAAGTTGTAACGTCATGAATTTAGCCCGTGTGTTTTACGACCGCGAAAGTTTATTAGCAAAGTTACGAATGAGCAGTTGAATATATTTTATTATTTTTATTATTATATTTATTAATTGAACCAGATTTTACGATTTTATAAAAATGGATTTTTTTTTGGGATGACCCCAGTGTAGGGCTTGATGTTCCAGAATTGAATGTTATTTTTTAAAAAAGGTACGACGTTGCAAGCTTTATTTGGCTCATTATCACCAAATTAAAAATTTTGTGTAAGGTAATTAAAAAAAAAAGTTACAATGTGGTTATTCCCTTGAATAAATAAAATTGTTAATTTGTTGATGCCAATTGAAGCTCGATTTTTCTTAAATACAACGTCCAATTTTAAAACATAAAGACCTATAATTATTTTATACTATCAAAACTATTATCAACAACATTACAAACCATTTTCAGTACTATTATTTTTTTTTTGTTATTTGAGTTTGTTACATTTTTGTGAGTACACAGTACAGTAAGTGATTGCAAAAGAAAATGCAAAATGCATGTGATATAAGTAATGAGATTGAAGAGGTATAAACATATGTCAAAGGAAACGGAAGCAATATAAAAAGGCAAACATGAGATCAAAGATAGAACGAAGGAATTTTCAATTTTCCATCGCTTTTAATTTGAATACAGCTCTAAATTGAATTCTCCACTTCTTATTGTCTGTCGCATGATGGAGTTTTTTTTATAACTCCCCTCAAAATTATTTATTAGCTCATATTGATTTTATGTCACATAAATGACTACTTTATATATTTCTTCTCATATTTTTGTCAGCTTACTTCTACCTACATTTTTCTTGCCATTTATTATATAAAGTAGAGAAAATGTGACCCACAATACATGAGAGCATTTCTACTCATGTGGCAACATACCCTACAGACATATTTCAATTATATTATTTTATCCACATTTTACTGGGTATACGAGATGTGTAAATTAAGTAATAAGACTGGCAACGTAGCATACGATCTGGTAACACTTGGGACGTAAGACTTGGACAGAGATAAGTGAATATGTTACGCCTTCAGTACGAGTTTGAACACGTTACTCATTTGGTTGTCCGTAGCGATTTTTTTTTTGCCTTCTAAAAGTGTGTAACGTAAGTTTTAAACAAATAGGTGCTATCGGGTTTTGCTTCAGACACAGTGTAATGGAAATTTTTACAAAACTTAAACAGACCTACGGAGACAGTGTTATTTCAAAGAACCAGGTTTTTTGGTGGTATTAAACATTTTCAGAAGGAAGATCTGATGAAGATCTAATGAAAATGTAGGCAGAATCTGGTATTTTCTTCATTCAGATCGTCGGTTGTGAGTACTGAATGATTTGGGAAGAGTTAAGATTCATACCACCGTTCATCAGATTTAGACTAATTCATTGGGATGAGAAAAATCTGCAAAAATAATTTTAAAAAATGAGACTTTGGCTAGTAAAAACATTCTTGTGGCTCCTCAGCCTCCTTATTCGTCTGACTTGAGTTCTTGTGACTTTTTTTCTCTTCCCGATATTGAAAAATCAGTACAAGGTAACTCATTTTGGGACACTTCAAAACATTTAAACGGTTGTAACGGATCAGCTTAAGGGGTAGTATATTGCTTATACTGGGTTCCGAACCACTCGGATGCAGCGGTATTTTATTTGGGTAAAGAGTGGCAAAGCTGGGAATTGATTTCACATTGTCAAGTTGAGTTAGTACGTTCTAATCACCTGACCATTACTGCCCGTTGTGGCATATACAGTAACCTCTTTACTTTCAATAGGTAATTGTGAAGGGAAGGTATGTCGTAGAAGGCTGAGGAGTCGCAAAAGAAAGATAGTCGGGAAGTTATGTTTATAATTCTTCTCAATCATAAACATGGCGTGTTTCAAAAAGCAGTGCACTTATGTCGTCGAAACTTACTTTTTGAAAAACTACTGAATCGCTGCAGCGCGTTTCGTACTCGCTACCAAATCCCCCCTCGGGGTTTAGTTGCCGTCCGTAAATCTGTTCTGTTAAGGGTTGACAACTTCAAAGAAACAGAAAATGTGTCTATAAAAAGAAATGGGCGACAATGGACCTCTCGAACATGGAAGAATTGATCCTTAATTTTTTATGAAGGAAATCGTGCGTTACAGTAAACTCTGTTCAGTATGTCACTATGATCCAAGAGTTTTTGCACCAGCTCTTGAAGTATTTCATGCAGGAAATATCTAGTTCCAACAGGATTGAACTAAAGCTCTCAAAGTTCGAAATTTAATAACTATTTTGAGTGAGATGTTCCCCGGCCAACTGACCTCTGTAAAAGACGACATTTCGTGGCTATGCGCTTACCGGATTTAACGCACTATGACAATTTTTTGTGGGGGTTTCTAAAGACTGAAGTTTTTAAGCATCATACCAGAACCCTACAAATCCTGGAGGATGCAATCCGCATGGAAATAGCCCACATATGAAAAGGTATGCTTCATAGAGTTATGCAAAATCTTAGAATCCACCTTCAGCAGTATATTTACAATAACGGCCCCCACTTGCAAAAAAATATTTTTGATACTAGGTAATTTAAAACTTCGCGTTGAATAAATTAAAAATAAAACTTTTGTGTGTCTACTAGTATTTTTTTTTCACCTTCAAAATCAAAACTAAGGAGTTTACTTTGCCCTACCCTGCAGTAAGAAAAATAAAGGTAGATAGATACATGATTGTAGTTGCAGTCATGTTACAACATACCTTGGAGAATAATTCAAATGAAATTTAGTCTATTAAGACATTTACGATAATTGAGAACATGTTCCTTGAGGGATTGTCTGTCATTGTTATTGTTCTAATAAAACCCGATGAAATAAATCAAGTAAACCGTGCATATTTCTCGAGAAAGATAAAAGAATAAAACAAAACAAAGCGGCATTTGTTGGAAACAAAAGACGCCATTACGTCTGGAAAGAAACAAAATAATATCCTGACAAATTTGACAGTTGAATTGAAGATTTACTTTCCCCATTACAACCTTCAATTATTCCAGACAGAGACTAAACCGCCATTATTAAAAAAACAAACCACACCTTCATCCCGCGGGACAGTAAAGCGCGTAAAAGCAAAATTTATTTCCTAAACGTCTTTAATCCCAGTGAGCTGTGAAACGCACTGACGTTTAAATATCGACGCGGGCGGCGGAGACGTCGGAGGAGACGGAAAACTACACGATTATTCAATTCGGCGGCTGAATAACTGATGCTCCGGGCACGGCTCCGGGCTCCGGACCCGGACGCCTCCGGAGCGAGGCATGCATGCCCAACTTCATTGCGACGTCAGTCTTGTTATTAATGCATATATAAATTCGCAAATTTTATTTATTTCTAGTTTTCACGAGTAAAGTAGGAACTTTATGTTTCAATTGCGAAAATAGTTCTAAATTATCTTGAATTATGTAAGAGCTGTAATATAAAAGGAAAAGGAATACTTTTCAAATTTAATTACATGTTTTGATTTCTGAAAGCTAATAAATTATTGCCAAGCATGTCTGTCCTTTCCTGGATTTATAATTTCAAACTTCTACATTTTCTGGGTTTTCAAGTAATACAGATAGAATCAGTAACTAATTGTTTGTATGGATTTAATAGTGAGTTTTACGAAGTTTAAGAATTTTTAAAGTATAGATTTCTAATTTGACCATTTACGAAATTTTAGAAATGAGCTAAAAATTTAAAATCCATACGAATTCAGAAAAAATTATCTATGTTTAGCACCCTGTAAATTGTAGATCCTGAACACTTGAAATACTTGTAAACTTAGTAAAAAAGATAAGACTGGCCCAATGAAAAGTATCAGCGCAATTTTTGGCCACTTCACATCAATTTTGCAAAAAACGCACGAACACGTCAATTTTAGTATAAAGGGTGACACCTGAATGGATTAGTACCAATAGTATATATTCAACCCTAAAATGGGGGTGGAGTGCACCTCAAAAATTTTAAATAGAAAACGGTGTCAAACATGAAATAGTTCGAAAGGCAAAATTAACGCAAATAAATTATTGTAGGTAAATATGATGATATATTAGATATTATTCTCGATGATGGCGAGACAATGGGGGTTTCCAATACAACGCCTTTTTAAAATATATATTCTGCATATCAATTTTGGTCGTGAGTATATTGTAATAAAACTAAAATAATATGTAATTGTTGAATACTTTATTTAAAAATTGAAATTAAAATTTTATTTAAATGACCTTGTGACGTCTTTCCCCTGATCAGTGTTGCCAACTATAAGTATATAAGTTTTAATTTCACCGGTTCGCAACACTGCCCCCGATAGCTAGCTTCATGTGATAAAATGACAGTGCAACAGGTATAAAACAATACTTAACAATAATAGCCACAAAGAAAATTGCAAATATAAAAGCAGCGATAGCAAGAAAATCTAAATAATATTCATTCATAACTAAAATAAAATACTTTATGTATAAGTACATTCTTTTTTCATTAAATATTATTATAAATTCAGTACTTGATATTAATATCCTGCCTGGATTTCAAAATATATGAGAACACACACACGTGGTAACTGGTAAATGCATGTATCGAAAGCATGAATCACGAAAGCAGGTTATGTTTATATTCAATGTTTGAATTTAAGCGGTACTCGTAGCCTAACTTTACTTCAGTTTTTTAGCTACTTTTAGTTCTATCTCATAGCGCACATGGACTATCTTTTTCTAGTCAGGGGAATGACGTCACACCCATTGTCCGTAAACTTTATTAATTTCTTTCTCGGATACTATCAACTTTTTGGAAAAATAAAAAAATATGGGTCCAATATTTTGTTTTAAAGTTTATCATATAAAAAAATCAAAAAATCTTGGAAACCCCCATTAAGCGTACTTGAATTACCAAAACTTTTGGTCTCAATTTTGATAGAAATTTAAATTTTCTAATAACTTATATCAAAAGTTCAGTCCTACTAGACTCAAATTACGTCATATTTTTCGCTTCACTTTTAGAAAGTCTAAATTGAAGAGTTATTTTTCATATCTTGCACCAATGCTTTATAACGATATTCCTGATCGTGATTCATTAAAATCTCTCTCTCTAAATATCTTTCGTAGACATATAAAAAACATGTTTGTCACTTAACATTGTTTATTTTTGCTGTATTGATGTTATATTTGTTATTTGTAATATAAATTTGTATATTAATAATTGTAAAAAAAACTTGGTAATTGACTTTTTGTATTTATATATACGATCGGGTGGAAGAAAAGCCTTTGGCTGAACCTCACCTTTTGGCTTATGGTCAATGAAAATTATTATTATTATATAAAATTGAAAATCGGTATAAATTAGAGAACTTTCATAAGTGTTTAACAGAACACCCTGTAGTCCCTAAACTACCCGGTGAAAAAAAAATCTTTACATAGATAAATCTTATAAGAAATTTCATAAGGTTTAAGTTTTTTTGATTTCAGGACACACCAGACACCATTTTTATATATTTCGTATTCCATATAGCAAACCGCTTTTGAAAGATAATCGTATATCACACGTGAGTAACATATGGTATTATTCTTACATGTTAATTTACATTAACTTGTAGGTATATATAATGACTTATTTCTCAGACTTCTAATATAATGTACTATTATTTCTGTGTTTTATTGAGTCTTTTTATTATTTATTTCAGAGAGAACTTATCGTTAAAAATTGTAAATCCTTCGTGACATTAATAAGGTGAAAAATGCGATCTCACCCTACAAAATAGGGATAAACAAGGCCGAGAAACACTGAACATCTAATAACAAGCTACTTTGCGGTATCGGTTCGGATCAATTTTTTATGTTTCCCTGCTGTTTTTCTGTTAAACGGCTGCCTTATAGTCGGCTGTAAATACTCCAAGCCCATAACTTCAGGGCAACAAATGATCCAGGGCTACCCTACCCATAACTTTAATCCAGGGAAATGTTTGTTTTCAGAAACAGTGATACCAACATAAGCTACACAAAGATGAATAGAAAGAAAGATATATACATTCTCTAGCCTTTCATTTATTTCAAAGGAACTGCCAACTGGGAATTTCCCTAACATTTTACTTGTAAAATATTTTCTTCGCGAGAAATATTTTATTCTTTGTAGATCTAGGTATATTGATTACAAATATAATAGGCCTGTTTCACTATCCTGCTTTTTTAAAAAAACATGTTGCATCTTAATTTTAGTTGCGAATAGAATATAATAAAATAGAAAAATGTTAAATTATTGACATTTTAATATTACTAATTATCAATTAAAAATTCACTGTGTTCAAAACGAACGCTATTTTGCTGACGCAAGCCGTACGACTAACGCATGCGCACAACAGTCGTAAACAAGTAGTTGTGAAGAACGTTTGTCTTTTCATACATCATTCGAATGTTTGTGTTTGACGCCGCTTCAGAAAGAAACGAAATACGCCAGGTATTATCACTATGCATGTTTCACTCATTCCAGACTTCTCTTTCTAAGCAGTGAGCGTGACGTCACTTTATACTACTGTTTCTCGCGAGAGTATATTTTTGTAACTTTGTGAATTTTTTGTGGCTGTATGCAGTATTTTTTTGTAAAATAAAAAAATACGTATGTCATATTTTTCAATATAGATTAACATATAAAAAAATCAGAAAATCATAAACAACCCTATTATGATTATTCCACACACGTCATTTTCACGAAATCAGAATGCTTCATTGGATGGTCGTAGGTAGCTTTTCAGTAAAAAAAATTGATAAAACTACAAACCACAGTATCATAGTCATAATTACATTTTGTTGAAATCAAAAATTTTATGTTTGAACTGTTGTCATTCGTGAAATAATCAAGCATCTATAATTCGAGCTACAAATTTTGTAGCTAAATTTACTCATAATTCTGGCAAAGTAACGACAACTCGGGTCAAAAATAACTGACATTTTTGACACTCCATTGTCTGTTACTAAGCAACAACTATTCGTAAAATTTTCCAATAAATTCATGCTTCTTATTATATTATTTATAATAAAATCGTAATATCACATGAGAATGTAACCTATAATAAATGAGTGTTTAAAGTCTTGTGGCAACATACATTTCAAGCCTACACAAAACCATTATTGTTTTTTGAAATAGTTAGCGTAGATATTTGCGTCTGTCATTTTATAGTAATGAAGTACTAATATTATTCACATTAATAATATTTCTGCCTAAATTTATTCTTGTTCAACGTATCTTTCAGATAGTTCTTTATTACACTTCATTTTATTTATTAAATTAAGTTTAACACAAACTTAGTAATTGTTTAAAATATTCTCCCTTTCTCTGAAAACACGTTCTAACCTTTTCTGTAATTGAAGAAGTACTAAGTTTTAAGTATTAAGTTTAAAGTTTGGCTCGCATGGATGTAGCTGCAGCCATAATGTTATGAATAAATTAGTCATTTATCTGGGATTTTTTTGCAAAAACTAAACTCTATGTATGCCGAAAGATAGTCGAGGGAGTTCTGGTGACCTCGGTGGCCAGAGACCTGAACCTGCTCTTCCAATCCACCGGTTAGAGAAGTTATTACAAACTGTGTATCGGAAAATTCTTGATTTGAAAATGTAATAATAGCAAATTATTGTTAAGATAACATAAATATAAAACGTCAAAGAAGAAACAGTTGCTACAATTAATCAACTAATCAACCAGAAAGCGTAATCAACTTCAGTACAGATTTCTTTGAAAAACTTTTCCAAAATCGATCATAGATGTCACCCGTAGTTCCAAAATTTAGTATTATTTTATTAATATTAGATTATTGTGTTATTCGGTGATATTTATTTAAGAATCTATATTTTGTCATCAAGTATGACATGAAGTTCTGTTACTTTCTATTTTCTTTTACATTTTAAACAAATTTTGATTTGTAATCAATGTGTTTGTGTAATAATATATTTACAGTATTTGAACTTTAATAAGTTATTACAATTGATGATGATTATGGGGGTGAATATACTTTTAAATTTTTTTTCTTTAAAACATTTGATGCGCCAACTTTATGGAGATAAGATGATACGGACGAACACAATCAATGTATTTGTATGTATATATATAGATAATACTGAAATGTACATATTTCTAAAGCTCGGATTATTTTTCTCAAAAAATATCCCACCAGTACACAAAATGAGGCATTTTCTATCTGGTTACATAAATAGCTATAGGTGACAAAACAAGTGACTATAAAATTATTCTTGAACAGAACATAAAATTAGGACATTATTTTATAAGAGGTTTAAATTGTATTTTTATTTACTTACCTATTTAAAAGATTTATACTAATAATAATGCACGTTATTCTTATGCCTAATCATTGACCTATTATATAAATGGACGTAACATTGATGCTGGTTTGCCCTATAACCATTGGCGCACACCTTAGAAAAGGACAGCGCTAGTTTGGGCAAAAGATTAAATTACAACACACGCAACACACAGTAAATAGGAATAAGATGTGTAGGGATGTAATATTTCTAACTATTATTTTTACATTTTTTTTCATAACCCACTTTGAGCACATTTTTTCATCCTTCGGAAATCTACTAAAAAAAACATATAACAGCATATATAATATGAAAATTGAGATTACGACGAAAAGCTAAACTTACTTGTGAAATTTTATATCTTTGTTTTTTTGATAACGAGTAGTATATCTATATGCACTGCATGACATTACCATTTTAAAAGAATTCTGAAATATATATGAAATATCACCTATATACATGGCGTGGTATCAACAACACATCCGAAATTAATAGCATGCTGAATTAAAATTATCTCTATTTGTCATTAAATCAAAATACTCACTCAAATTCTTATTTAGAGATACATAAAAGCAAATCGTATTCTTACTAATCTTGCACTTTTACTCCTATCATAAAACGAAAACATAACTACAGACCGCAACATAAGTTGACGTTGCCCAACTTAACTCCACCAATACTCTTTCTTTCCTTTTCTAAGGTGAG
Organism: Stenolophus ochropezus; assembly: GCA_035578165.1. Taxonomy (NCBI): domain Eukaryota; kingdom Metazoa; phylum Arthropoda; class Insecta; order Coleoptera; family Carabidae; genus Stenolophus; species Stenolophus ochropezus. The sequence goes on along the minus strand of JAQOWZ010000002.1, from coordinate 47,748,641 downwards.
CGTCAATTCCTCTCTCTCTACGCTGGGTCCATTTATATAATATGTCAATGCATAATCCTATCTTCAAGATAGGAAAATGTGACCCACAATACATAAGTGTGTCATGTGACAACATACCTTTCAGGTGAACTTTAGGTAAATTTAAATTTTTTAGAAATCTGAAATGTTTGATACTTTGTTGCTGCATTAATTATTAAACAATAAGGGTAGAAAAATATGATCTGAGTTTGTAGTCATGTAGGAATAGAGTTCACTTTAACTAAAATATTTTTTAGGACTCTGAAATATTTGAAGAGCTGTTCCTTCTAGGGTGTGGTGGTACTGATGATGATGTGTGTGAGTGAGATATCCGGGAGATTTCCCCACAAATAGTGCGCATTAATCCAATCCCCGCCTCGCAAAGCTGCCATTACTTCATTTAAAGTTCGCAGTTCCCCGGACATTTGTGCAAAACGCCCGCATTAAGCCACGTGGCGTTCATGCCACACTCTTTTATTTCGCAGGACTTTCCGCTGACTTGCCAACCAACCACCTCATTTTTATTCACTACATTCCACTCTTTTACTCTCATTCGAATCAAATACTTTCCGTGCAAATTAATGGAATGAATAATTAAATAATTTTATTTTAACAAATATGTTGCATGTTACAGACAATTGGATAAGGTCTTTTAAATAAACACAGACATTTATTTTATAATCCTTTAATTCCCGGTAAAATTCTGTACCTGATTTTTATTTGTTATATTTTATCTGTGACACAACATTTCTAAATGGAACATAACGTGGCTTAACTTTTAACGCATTAATCTAAAAAAACATATTATAAATAAACATAAAATAAATATAGTACAATCGCTTTAGATCGAATAAAATAAATCTTGGTTCGTTCACATTATTATACATTTAACATCAACGAGGTTTTATCAAATTTTAGATATAATATGAATAATAAAACATGCACCCTTCTGAAATAAATAAAAATAAATATATATACAAAGTGATTACTCAAACACCCGAACATAGGAATTTAACATGTAAAATCATATTTTCGTAATTTCCTGCTTCCCTATTTATTTTAAGTAATAGTTATTTGTGTATTTGTGGTACACACATTGATCCGTACTACGATCACGGTTTTTGGTTGTTTTAAGTCAGCGGTCGGGGAACCGGGGTAAATTACCCCAAATGGGGTAAAAATGATATTTTGAGGGTAAAAATGAAACTTTTAAGAATAAAAAGTATATATTTTTAATTTGCTATTTTATAAACCTGTTAGTATTTTTTTCAACTTAAACAATTTAGCGACATATGCAGGCCACGCCATGTCACTCCCCACCACTAGAGTGTATTACTTATATTACTATTATGTTATGTATTACTAGGTATTACATTGATAAATTGAATAAATGATGTTTAAATTAAATTTTTAGTTACTGTTTTCTTTTCAAAATTATCATGGGGGGCTATAATATGAAAGATGCTAAAAAGAGGCGATTTCGTTTTTTTTTTGCTCTTCACCATAGGGTAATATCAACTTACACAAAAATATTTTGGGGTAATGATTAAGAAAGTTCCCCGACCGCTGTTTAAGTGAACGGTTTTTGGGTATACTAAATATTGACCTAATATGCGCAGTAGTACACTCGGTGTTAAGAATTATTTTAACATATCACCACTTTAATAACTATAACACCATGTTTTAAAACCGTGATCGTAGTATCGGCCAATATTTTTCCTACAACTTCTTTAAATACAAAAGTAAAAATATTTAATGACAAAGAAAATATTCTAATTTGTTTTATTTGCTAATAATAATATGTTACTAAGTGACATAAACAATTGTCACATTTTATTTTATATTCTTCTTTAACTTTGTAATACATAAGTAATAGTATATTACATGTGAGGTGGGAAATGTTTCATTACAGCCGAGGACTTATTATATGACCGAGAGGCGAAGCCTCGAGGCTCAGATATAGCGCAAGGCTGTAATGAAACTCCCACCGAACTATGTATACTATTTTATTCACAATTATCTAAATTAACTTCTACTCGTATATCGCCTTTTTCCAATAAACTAAATTAATGTACGGTAGTAGTCTATGAAAACAAATGTTTAAATTTATTTTAATATGTTTGACAGCACTGATCACCTTACTTTTAGAGATTTATGACAGTATTACTAGGCAACCATAGTAAACACTTCCCCCCCAAGGGATTTTAAAGTATTTCCCACCCGTGAGATTGTCATTGCAGTTAAAAATGACATACGTTTCTAACCTTTGACAGGTTAGGAATTGACATATTACAATAGTGGTTGTGAATAAACACTTTTTCATTATGATTACTCATTTTAGTTTCAAAATTTTATGACTAGAAACTAATTTATATACGAAGTAAATGGCGATCATTCACAAAATATCAGTTGCAGTTGTGCGTATGTAATCACTTTTGATTACATTTCTATATTAAATTTAGCAAATCTTGTGACAGTGAATTAAAGTGTTTGTAACACTAGGGCGCAATCTACTTTACCACACGTTGCCCGGGAAAAGTGCGCATCGAAAACAATAAATAAAATGTCAGATTTATGTATGAAAATGACGTAAATCACCCCCAAAATAGAAATAGAAGTAGCAATGGAATTGAGACAAAAATGAAGAAAATATACAAGTTAGCTACTATAGATTATTTTTATTTTTATTCGAAATTATTCTTAAAGTGAAAATAGAAGCAAAATAAATTTGCTGTATTTTATAGCGTAACTTGATAAAAGAGTATTTACAAATAATAATAAAAATAAACTAACGCAGCTAACTTGACAAATAAACAATCAAATATTTGTTATTTTTGTTTTAATTCCTTGGATACTATATTGCTATTTTAGAGGTGGTTTACATTATTTTCATACTTTATTTCTGAGCGTACAAGGAATGTACAATTAATAAACTTATAGATTCAGATGCAGAATTTTAGGCCTTAACAACTGTTATTTAGCTTTCTTATTTGAAATATTTAGGGAAGTAGGAAATTACGAAGATTTCGATGTTAAATCCCTATGTTCGGGTATTCGAGTCACCATCCTGTATATTTACTAAATATAAAGTTGATAAAAAAACCATTCATATAAGGCTGCTTGTATCTGACTTAGATTTTATTTATCGTAAGTTTATTATGTTTAACTGTAAATAGTTGACTTCGGTATTCCATATTTCTTATATAAAAAGGTTATATTAGTACGATTGTTGTTTCAGACAAAATTTTTAAATTTTCACATAAGGATAAAATATTTTGATAAAATTTATATATATTTTGAAAGAAAAGTTAAAATAATATTCTATATATTAATATTAGTACAATTAACATAACTTAGCAAGTAAATACGGAAGTCCACAAATAGTGTATGTAGTGTGTTCAATAAACGAGAGCTAGTTTGTTAACGTTATAAGGTAATCAATATTAGAAATTAATTAGTTCAAAATACCGAGTAGTAGTTGATACGTTCGACTGTTCACCTGTTCACATTAAACGTTAACACGATTGTACTGTTAATAATCCTAGCTTATTATTCATAGTTGGGTGTGTCAAATTTGTTTGATTGCAAAAACATATTTGTAATCATATACATCAATACTGTATACGGTGTTTCCTTGCGGGTACTGTAGCTGGCAAGAAAAGTGCACCACATGGATTATTTTTAAATCAGAAATATATGGTAAAGAACTTAACCAATTATGTAAGAAATTTGTGAGAAAGAAAGAAAATGAAAAAAAACGCCTTTTCTTTGAGAGTATTAAGAAATTTATGGCAATTTATATTATTTATTCAAAATACATGATATTTCAAGACCCGCTCTATACATTTTTGTATGTCACTTAAATACAAATAAACATTATTATTAACTTGACTAGTCCTTAATCCGTGTGTGACCTGTGTGAGTGACTCTTCGTCCGTTCAAACAATCCAGAAGTTCATTTCTCATAAGACAAGAGATGTAAGATTTGATTGAATAAAGTCTGGAGAGATTTATGAACCGAGGTCGCGATATTGAAATGAGGATCAAACTTCCACGGCCATATTAAAGATAAGGGCCGGAACGTTAGGGGCTTTATCCGAGCACAAAAGGAGAATGAGCCATGAGCAATCCGTGCTTTTTCATTTTCAAAGGCCGTTGACATGCTTGCTCTTTGTACCGGACTATTTTTATAAAGACATATACAGTCAACACATATTAAATTGACATTTATATCATTATTGCTGACACCGTTGGGCTTAGGCTTTGTACCGTATTATCCTCTTTCGACTATTTAGTATAAACACAGATAACTCGAATGACGACTGACTTACTACTTACCTGGTAGTAAGCATTTTGCAATTACACATTTTATAATTAAAACTCCATATCAGAAAATGAAGATATATATGCGATTAATAAACTTAATTGCATACTTATTATAGGACCCGACTCTTTTCCTTCTTTTCTAATAAAAGATTTTGCATTTTCAAATAACAATTAATCCCGTCTTTACAAATATGATAAGATTAATATTGAAAATTATACATTATAGTTGCAATAAAATCAAATTTCAATTAATTGTACAAAACTATTCTGCACAATAAAATTGTATAATCAACAAGTATGACTTTATTGAAGGCAGGACAATGATTACAAATTTACATTAAAGTTGCATTGATTTATATCACTTGATTTAAATCAGTGATTTATACTGATCAGAAAACAACAAGAATTTGTATGAAATTCACAAAAATAACGGTGATTTACTTAAAATGAAGTTTTTTAGCACCACTGGAATAGCATATTTTATTGAAAGCAACTTAATAAAAAATAATTATCAATATTACATTACATAATAACTACTACTACTGCATACATTCAATATCGTCGATCTAATTATCGGTTACAAGTATTGTTCGAAAAGTCCCATTTCTTACTACACATAATCCAGTAAATAATGCACTAAAAGTCTCACAATTATTTTGTAGTCCTATTTGTACTGCTTCACAAACTCATTATCACTATATGCATTTCTTTTCACAAAACTTGCACTGCACTATACAATCAAAATAACAAACCAGCAAAGAAATAAGATTAACAGTAATGTAGATGAAAAAATGTATGTAGCTATTGCCAGATTACATGATAAATTACACATCAGGCATTTATTAGGAGCTATGTAAACAATTACTTGTATAATAGCAGATTTAAATGTTTTTTTTACGAATTTAAAAAAAAATCTTTCGTCTGTGATTAATATGTCGTGTACCTAGTATAGACACTTAAATTTTTTTATCCGAGGTATAGAAACACCTGTATAATGAAAAATATTAAAATATCGTTAAATTAAGAATTTATATTCTCTCAACAGCAAATAACCTTATAGTGAATCGTTATTTGTTACGTTACAGTTACATAACGTTATTTTGTTAACAAAAATTAGCAAATGAAACGTTATTATAACGTTATCGAGTATCGTTTTCCATCCCTGGTTAAATCACTTGTTCTGCAATTGATATTTAACATTTAACATCCCAAATTTACGAAAATTAGTGGAATAATCGTGTGGTTAATGTTACCATGTGGCAATATTTTCAAAAACTACTAAATCTATTTAATTTCGTCGATAAAAAATTTTTACTGGTATACATACGTCGTCCAGAATTCAAAATTTCTAAAAAAAAATCTCGGAAAAATAAAACTTCATAGCAATTTTTGTATCTCTTTTTTAATTAATAAAAAGTTATTATATGCCGACGATTTAAAAGTATTCCTTAAAATTAATAATGGACAGGATTGTGAGTGAAGTAAGTATAATTCGCGTATCACAAATAATCTGTTCGTAAACATGAAGAAATGTAATTTTGCCATGGCCTTCCTTGTTTCTTTCGATCCTAGACTTACATTTGAAATAAAATGCATATTATAACGCGAAAATAAGTTCTTGGAAGCTTACAAATTTCGTTAGATTAGTAAGGCTCCATATTGAAGACAAGTTGACAATATATCAGAGGAGAGAATAATTGAGTCCAACATGTTTTGAAATAGAAAACCCATATAGGAAATTATGTGGAAATGTCAGATATTTTATTATTAATGATAATGGATAGCGTGATGACAGTGAAAGGGACAATGATGAAATTATTAACAGGTTGTATACAGTATTATTTCCCTCATATTGTATGGTTAAATAATAACAATTTAATTTAAACTCTTTTGTAAATATGTATGTATAAATTATAATTAATTGCCACCTGAATAACTTTTCAAAAAGATTTATTTAACAAAAGCAAGTTTTAACAATTTATAGATCTAAACACGAGAGATTACAGCAAGAATGAATATAATTGTTTATTACTTCATATACAAAGATTATCTTATTATTTGGTATTTGATTGTACATTGCTGATGAAGGGCTTTACGGCTGATGCAATTCATATTTATTATTGTGAAATATAGGGTGGTGTCCCTACATAACTTATACGACCATATATATTTTATAATTGTTATGGAAATACTGTCTTTTGTTTTAAACTAAAATAATTATTTTGTGAAAAATATTGTTACAAAATTAAAATTTTATGCTCCTATTTCGGTTCCAATCGACCTTTTCAAAAGGGCAATTTACTTTTGATAAAAATAATAATTTGGTTGGTTTTCAATTTTTGTAATAAATATTTGATTTCTTTCAATAAATTGAAAGTAACAACTGTCAGAATATATTTCGTGAGAAATATGTACGAAATAAATAAAAACAATATCCTTTCTTTACAAGTTTTTCAGCGATTAAAATAGTTTTCTGTAATGCAATAGGAATATTGATACATATTTTAATAAAATTTTCAAAACATGATCCATTTGGAAGGGTTGTTCGAAGATATGAAACGATTGGGAGTTGAATAATGATTAGCCGTAAAATGATCTCATTTTCAAGTGAAATAAGTTTAGATATTTTTTTTATTAAATATATGTATGTTTCAAATATCATATAGAACTTCAATTAGTGAGGCATGTTCATTAAATGTATGAAGTATAACTTAATATGTTTCCATAAATTTAAGAAAACTTATATTACAGAGCGTTAACAGTTTCACAATAACATTCTCAAAATAAAGTGAGAAATTTGCTAAAACTTCTGTTACTAATTAGTCTGCTAGTTACTTGCTAGAGGAAAATATCTACGCAAATAAGTTACCTTCATTAGTTTTTTGTCTAGTAATTACTACTCGTCAGTTTGCACTTCGTAGAATTTGCGTTCGTTGAGCGAACAAATATATCTCTAACTAAAAATAAAAAAAACCGTTGAAACAAGCTGCGAAATATCTTATTTACAACACTGCATTTAAACAAAACTAGAAATAATTAACAAGAAATTGATTGTACGAAGTACGATTTTAAATTTAGAATGAAATGAATGAAATGTCCTGTATGTACGTATGTATGTAGTGTTTACATTCAAGCATCCAGGCTAGTATAAAACATGAGATCAGCACAAACAATGCATTACAACAGCACATAAATATCTGCAAGTTTATCACATTCCCAACTGGAACATATTTCTGTTTATCGGACGTTTCGGACTGGTTTATGGCAGATCGTCCTCTACATTTCAACAGAATAATTAAAGAGTGGAGCCCCTGGAGCACTCACATTGCACGCCACTGCTTCACCCCTAATGAAACTGTCCTTCAATGCACTACGCACATGGAATACCAAAAATCAACCACTAACATTACAATGAGTAAAATTTTAAAAAGAAAAAGCTTATAAAACAAATATCGACGACTTATTATTAGCGTAGATATTGGTAATGATATATTTACAACGTAGAGTGGAAAATGCACCACAGATGCAGTATTTATTATGGAAAATAGATGGTAAAGACTTTGACTTAGCGAGTCCCGCACTCTGATTATTACAACTACAGAATAGTAGACAATACTTATTAGAGGTGAGACCGAAGTCGAATAATTATTCGGTATTTGGCCTATTTGGCCATGTATTCACTATTCGACCAAATATTTTGTTTTAAGGGCGCGGTAAAATGTATATATTTTCAATCTCATTAAGTTTCTCAAAAATAAATAAAGGTATATTTGTGCACAATATTTTAAAATAAGTACAAAACTGTGTAGATGGACATAACACTATTTTATTTTTCAATAATTTATTTTATAATTGAAAATTAAATAAAATATAAACGTATGGTAATTGGTCACTTTCAAAGGCAATTTTCTATTATTTGAAAACGTTTTATGTAAGGAAATTTACCTTTATGTCCTGAACATGAACATGTAGATTGATATTATTTAAAGTTCGTTTATTATTTTTGTCTAGTTCGTCTTAAACTTATCGAGATTGGATTTCTCCATAAGATTATAATGTAAAATTAGTTCAGCGTTTTACCGCACCTAGCCCCGGCGCTCACACAGTTATCAAAACTATATGCCGCGCTAGAAAAAGAAAGACATACCAAAAGGAATACAAGAAAAAATAATAGATACGTAAAATTTTAGTTTATAAAGCATAGCTAGCAATCAAAATTTGGAATTATAGTATTATACACTGCACAACACAATACGGCTAATAAACCGAATATATAAATAAAATAAAGAAATATGAATGTACTCAAAAAAAGTTAAAAGTACCTACATATGTAAATGGACAACAATATTTTTCTGGGTGTTTTATCTTTATTTTTAATTTTGTAAAAACAGGTTTTACCTATATGGAGCTATGTTCAAGGTTTTTTTATGTGTTGCTTTTGCAGCTTTTGCTAATTCAATTAATATTATTACGATATTATAACGATATATTTATAAATATAATAGTAAACTAAATAAACATGAAAATATAGGTAACTAATATAAAAAAAAACCTTGTAATACTGTACAAAAATTCAATATGCTTTAAAACAATCCGAAACTAGCGGAACGGGCTCTGTTCGTATAACGAAAGCTCTATAGCCGAGGGTGGAAGTAAAGTTTGATATCTCATCAGGCTAAAATCGCTTATACAAAAATACTGGTGGCGCCTACGAGAAGCGTATTGCGGTTGTTAGCACAAGTTCTTGATTTTACCGTGCCCTTAATACGGAATATTCGATTAGAAGAAGTAAGTATGAAGTACAACGCTGCAGTGTTACGTTAAACTATAAAATTAAAGTTAATAAATTTTTAACAAAGATATGTGTTTAGTTTTTACTTACATAGGTATCATATTAAGAGTAAAGTATAATAGGTATTTACGTACTTATATTGTTTAGCGGTATTTTTTTTTTAATAACTAAATTTATGGGTGGATTCTGTTCACATCTGCATTAAGACCTGTAAGCAAATCTGCAAGACCTGCAACGTTTACAAGCTAAATGGCAATTCTGATCACGGCTGTAGCTTAAAGAAAATCTGTAAATCCTTACAGATCCTGTAAATTTTTACGTCACGAAAATATGGCCGTAAACTTACAGATATGACTTTCTGTCAAAAATTAATTAGCGTAAAGATTCATGTTTATTAGAATTTTGTTGGAAGGGATGACAATAGATAAGTTGATATAATACATAGTATAATTCTATTGCTAATTTTATGACAAAATAAATAATAAATTATTTATTTTAGGAATTATGTGACATGTGAATTTATCTCAAATTAATAATAAATAATACTAAAGATACTTCAAATCTATTCGAAATTATTATTTTTTTTTAAGAAAATATTTAGAAATACAACTACTTTTAACTAGATTTTTAAATTTAAAGATAGAATTAGTGTGAAACGAACGCAGAAATTGACGGTTGTTTTCTATTTATTCATGGCTACCGCTATTTTCAGGTAAAAGTATACAAAATTAATGACAACATTGGAATTTTATTATTTAACTAAAAATTAACTTCAAACATATCATTGGATTTATAATTTTATGTAGACTCCAAATATGTAAAAATATTTAGGGAGTTCCATTTAAACAAGAATGTTGGGCATCATATCTTGAGTGCCACTGGTTTGAAAAATAATTTGTTTGACTCATAGTCTTGTAAAATAGCTTTTTTTGTTAATTTAAGCGACCTCGTAGCTCTTATATTTCTGATAGCAATAGTGGACAAAATGAAATGAACACCTGTACACATATTTTTCTTAAATATGCCTATTATGACTTGAATTCCTATGTAAAAGATTAAAACGCAAAAACGTTTAAATTCATATATTTCCTCTTTTTCAAGCAATCACGCTTTCATATTCTAAAAAAATGTAGTATTCATTATATTCGGTTAATCATCTATGCTCTCTAAAGAGGTGAAGTGAAGAATATAATATAGGAGTACAGACCCATTTTTATGTGGAAAGTAGGTATGTCTACGCGATTTAAATTTTGGTTCTCAAGAAACCACAGCATTCTACGAATTAAACTGCAGACTGCAGACAGAGCCGTCTTTAACCTATTGGAGGCCCTGGGCACTTTAGGATAATGGGGCCCCTATATATGAAGTAAATGAAAGTTTTTTCTAAAAAACATTTTTGTAAATGTGGCGTTCAATGTGAGATGTTTTCTGGGTTGGAAAACTGTTTATGATCAACTGAAACAGTGGTCGGTGAAGTCACAGAAGTTGTTGCATTTTCGCTATAGAGATGGTCGGTTTCTGCACAATCTGATTCAATCTCTTTTCCTAAATTAATTGAAGTTAGCGTAGAGCAAGACTCAGAAGTTCCCGCAATTTGTTGTCATGACTCATCATGTGGAAAATTTATTATTTGATTATTACTTTTAGAAGCTCCTGATGTAAAATAAGATGTTAATTTTGGTAACTCTTCAATTACTTTTTTCTGATGTGCAGCTTTTTTTCTTTTTTCTGAGCCACTAAGATATGACCGTTTCGACATTTTGTATTTTAATTGAATATTTATTTTCTTACACTAAAAGCTGTCGCAAACATAAAACAAACAAGAACAGGCGAAAGACGATTTAATTTTCACTCCCGAACGAAAAGTATGGTTAAGTGCACGTGAACGGGAAATTCCGGCCGACCGAATGTCATGTCACAGAAGTCGCGATCATCGAGTCTGCTATTTAAGTAGGTTGCGTTCTGTGTTACGTCGCTATTAGCTACATAAAACATAAAAACAATTTAGAGGATTGACACCAGACAGTTGTAAGTGTTTGTTAGGCCCCATTGTTCATTAGAATACTAAAAGAGCTGTTAAGTATTATATATTTATAGTCAGTAATTATCGTTTGATTTTCGGAAAATAAATATATTTATCGGTAATATCGGTTATCTTTTGATGATCTGGTAGGAACTCGGGGGCCCCATGGATCGCGGGGCCCTGGGCACTTGCCCAGAGTGGCCAATGGAAAAGACGGCCCTGACTGCAGACCTAATTTATTATACCTTTATAACATGAAGATGATTTCCATTTGGCGTTACGAAATTGAAAGCTGTCAATTACCACAAACAATCCACTATCGCACAAAACCTCGCTCGACAATGCGCAGTTCTGCCGGAGAGAAAATTTGAATTTTCCTGCGGGATCCCTTTCCAGGATTGGCACACCCTCTGGGACTGTTTATGAATATCCATTCAGCCGGCTCAGCGCGCACAGTCTAAACGTTTTGTGTCTCGCACAATCCCGCACAAACACACAGGACTGTGACGAACAAAGCGTCTTTATTTTGTGTGACATATGTCTAATGGTTTTTCGCTAAATGAAGTCGGACTTTTTAATTTATTGCGCATAAGTTTTTAAGGAATCGTTTCAGCTTCATTTATTCTGAATGCGTAAATTTCACACGTGAAAAAAATTTCTACATGAAAAAACCCATTTTTTATCGCCACATTTCTTTATTATATTTTGCACCTCCTTTAAGTTTATTTGCTTTTTTCAAAATTAAATTGCTAAGTATAAAAAATTTGGTCTGATAAAATTAGATATCTAAGTAAAAGAAAATATTCTTAGTCAATCATTGTATTATAATTTGCTTTATTTTTACATTATGTTTTATTATCATCACAAGATGCTTAGCTGAAAACAAAAATTAATGCCTAAAAATAAAAGTTTATCTGAGAAAATCAGAGATGTTTTGTAGTATTTAGTGAAATAAATTCCAAGACTCTATAACAACTGTTTATAGTTGGTAGCGGAAATTTATCGAGGTAACGGAATTTTATCAAGAGTAATACAACAAGTGGTGTTTATTGTCGATAATATTTTAAAAATATCGTGAATGTGTTGCCAACGGGTTTCAAAACCTAATTTACGTCCAAATGTTGAACATAACCTCATTTATTTCACATGCAAAAGTTATGAAACATTGAAAAAGACCTTTCCTAACAGTAAACAGTAATTTTTTGTTTTTCTTGCTCAAAATAATAATAGTGCTTACATTTTCTTGAAACTCCGACTAGTCGAACTACTAGGTCTCGGAGGGCTGTTCCCAGTAGAAACAGCACAGGATTATTTTATCTCGAGGGATCATTTTAGACACTTTACCCCTACTTGTAAAATCTGCTTAACAAATTAATATTATACATAGCAAATAATTACAAGCCTATTATTATAGTAAAATGCAAAAGATGATATCTGTGATTTAACAAATGTAACACATGTATTTTGATGAAGTAAAAACATGATTTGAGTATTGGCTTGCTGCGATTTAGCAAAACCTCAAAATAAAGAATAGTATATGATGTACCTAATGGGAAAAGGAAAACAACCTATGGCCATCAAATGAAGCATTCTGACTGGGTGAACATGACAATTGTGAAATAATCAATAATAATGAAATAAATATGACTGTATTTTTATTTATGGAAAACAATGGACTACGTACTGTACGGGAATGCTTTGTCACTGACCGGAAGAAACTTTCCCGGACTGTTATTTTTCGTAGCCTAGCAACTACATTAAAATACCAGAATAATGCATTCTTCGGTTCGAAAACACACCGGAATGGTGTCAGTTTTCATCTGATCGAAAAAAATACTTGGTTGCTGAGACTTAAAGTAGATATCTATTAGAATGCATGTTTTTTTCAGTAGTTATAAGGTCCATAAATACATGATGTATGCTATAGCTCGATTTATTGGCGCGAATTGTTAAGTAGGAAAGTTTCTAATGTGGAATAGTAGAATAAATTCGCCCTGCAGAAAATCCCTATCTAGATGCTCAGAGTATTTTTTTGCGATGGATCGTTTTCAGAGGATATCCAGGGGGAATTATAGGTAAAATAATGAAACAGATAATTATTATGTGTGCGATTTTTGTCGTTAATCACATTATTTAACTCAGTGAACTGTTTACTTTAGTTTATTTGTATAAATATTATATAGCTTCGTTTTTATTTGTTTACATATCTAAATAAAAAATATATTTAACCATTTTCTTTTCATTTGGAGTTATTTGTTTGATATTTAATTGAGTGCTATACTCGCATATTCCACTTCCACCAATTCCCATTTGGAGAAAAACGTTAGTAACAAACAATGTAATTTCATAAAAAAACATAAAGGAATAAGCTACTTGTTACTAATACTATACACATCCTGTCTGCAAAAATTGGGGGTTGGTTCTTTATATATTTTTTATAATATAATAAAAATGATATTCCACAATCGGTGTATTTACTCTACTAAAACTGAAGTATACCTGAAAGGTATGTTGCCACATGACTACAAATACACCTGTGTACTGTGGGTCACAGTTTAAAATTTTAAATTTGCTTGAAGATTTTGGGCAAGATACTTCATCAAGGGTAAATAGGAGAATTTTTAATAATAGCGCGGGTGATGAAAGTGCGGTGTGGAAGTTTATAACAAACAAGAAGTGAAAGGGATTAGAATAAGGGTATTATGAATTAATTAAGATTTTAATTAAGTATGCGAGAGAGTAACGATGATTTATAATTGAAAATTAAGTTGTTTTAATTTCACCCGTTGTAATGAAAATGTATTCGTTTCATTTTCCTGAGTTATGTGGGGTTGTTACATGATGGAAACATGTAAAACACAAAACTCAACTCATACATGAAACATTTCAAAAAAATTAAAAGGTTCAGTCATTCCGTTATAACAGTGAAATCGTATCATTACAAAAACATTTAAATTATAATTTATTTCTTATTTAATTGAAAAAACACAAGCCAGGGTGGTTTTCTTATTATACCTGAAGTGACCCACAGTACATGACTGTTTAGTGTTTGATGTTAATTGGTAACATACTTTTCAGTCCTTACTTCACCTGGAATATAATACATTTTGATTTTATAAGGATAATAATTATTTAAAATTAAAAATATCACTTTTAAAATATACCCCACAATACATATGCTATACATTCCATTCCAGATTTCATGGACATGCTATAATCATTTACTCATTAAAATAAGAGGCAACATACCCTTCAGGTTTATTTCTATTTGTAATAAGCACAGACAAACACAAACGGATGAACAGCCAAACGGCGCCTTTTGTCCACAAAGTAGTAGTTTGCACGATTAAACTAGATGGCGTTAGTGAAGTAACTGCAGATTAGATGCGCCCAGCTAATGTTTACCGAAACTTAAAAAGACGTTTGTCTGTGGTTTCGGTAAATTTTAACTGGGCGAATGTAATCTGCAGTTACTGCACTAATGCCATCTAGTTCAATCGTGATAACTACTTCGAATTTTATGGACGGAATACGCCGTTTGGCTGTTCTTCTGTTATGTTTGTCTGTGTAATAAGTAAGGAAACTAAAGGTGGTTATTTCGCGTTTGAAAAAATTATAAAAGAAGACACGGGGTTCTGTAATAGCAAAAGTTAAATAATCACTCAGTTTCTCTACGTGTTTTATACAATGTTTATATTTACATCCGTTTAAATAAATACAAAAAATGTATTTGAAATTGAAATGATAAATTTTTCACTTTTTTAATGATATTTATAAAATGAAAAAAATGACTACCAAGGATTTCTTAATTGTATGAGTTACTATGTTACTACAATAAAATTATTGGTTATAAACAGATAAACGGTCATGAAAGTATCGTTTCTCCATATTTAAAAATAAAATATATGTTGAGACAAATTAAAGACGTCATCCGGGATTTACCAGATTCCATGTGTCTGTGGGAAAGTGTACACTTCTACAAGATTAACTAAATATCAGCGATCGATTAGATTGAACCAGTCAGAAAAATCGTCAATCGCAGAAGCATGCCTTGGAGGATTTTCATGAAATAAAATTTCAAAACACGAAAATTATTTCGAGATCTACATATATTACCACAAAATTAATTAGAGAAGCCATTGCGATTTTTAAAACTAAGAATATTAATCACAACGATGGTTTGGAAATTGGTAAAGCATGGCTTCCTTATTAAATATGTTATAATTCTTTTCTTAGTTACTTGTTTACTTTTGTTATATTTGTCATTACCCTAAAGAAGGCAGCAGTTCATGGTACTGAAAAAAATTACAAAACTATAACTAAAACAAGTTGTTTTATTCATTTCCTATAGATGCCTGCTGATCTTTCACTTATGAAATAATGGAATTAATAATCGAACTGCAATTAGCAAAATAATGTTTTTATTAAACGGAAGTAGAAAAAATTACATATTTTTTAAATTGCTATAAAATGTGTCAAGTACTCGTATAATTAGATAGCTTAATAAAACATTTTTTTAATTTCAGATTCATATTATGTTGTATAAAAATTTGTATGTAAATACCAGGTACAAAATCCAATAAAGTTTTTATCGTATTAATTTTGTAAAAAGTCGTAGAATGCTTATTAGCGCGACCTACATTTAACGAATATACAAACAATCGCGTGTGCGTTGCTTTTTTACGACAAAAATTTCCGTATTATCGTCGTAAATTTCAGCTAAATAACAATCTCCAAAATTTAATATTGCGGCGCTTATGCGCCCCGTTCGGCCGAATTGCGAATTTTGCGGATCAATTATTTTTGATGGAGCCCAGGATTAAGTTATCGCGACGTAATGAGATACTACGCAGTCTGTTTGTTTTCATCATTCACTTGTTACTCAGCGCTTGCTATCAACGCTTACTCGTTCTAGACCAAATTAAAATTTTGGTTGCCGGCATTTAAAACATGAAAATGGTTATGGGAATTAAATTACGAAAAGAATTATTTCACGCACGCCTGAAGCCTAAAGGTATGTTGCCGCATGACTATAAACACTCTTTTATTGTGGGTCACATTTATCTAACCTCATTTGTATTTGTATTTTGAAAATATAGTACGACGATAAGGATCAATGCTTGTCATCAAAGACGTCATAAATTTTATGCTTTTCTATTTGTTTGGGAACTTTCGTTACGTTTTTAAGTTTACATAAATTGTAACGAACGAGACTCACCGCAGATGAGTTATCACGGCTGACCTGTCTGGGCAGGTACTTGCGTTTGCGTTAAAGGTCAATTAGAAGAGGAGCGACGCCCGTATTGTTTGGGAATTTTATAGAGTCCAGAAGACTTCGTAATGATAAGATTAAGTGGCAGCAGGTATATAAGAGGCGCATCGGGCGGCTCATGGAAGTTAGTATCGGTCAGAGTGTGCAGAGAGTCACTAAGAAAGTCAGTGTCGGTCAGTACATGTCAGTAACATGTAAACTAGAAATAAATAAATAGTTGGTGATATAAATGAATAGTTAGTGATATTAATATATAGTTGCAGTTGGTTATACAGGGTGTTCATTTTAAATGGGCCACCATTGCTATCTCGAGAACTATAAGAGCTACGAGGTCGGTTAAATTAGCAAACAATTTCTATTTTACAACACTATTAACATAAGATAAACAAAATTTTTATTAAACCAGTAGTTCTCAAAATACGAGTTCCACCTTTTTTATTTTAAATGTGAACCTACATTTTTCATTTGCTTGTTCAATACAGAATTTTATTCTGATTTCAATGATATAATATTATCATACCCTAACATAACGATATTTTTGAGAAAAATGCATCTGAAGTTTTATATTAATTTGATTAAAATATGAAAATAATAAGAGTGCCATGACGGAAAAAACGGAATACAAGTCTTTTTTAATCTGCAATTAGAGTGCCTTGACAGAAAGAAGTGAATAAAAGTATATTCAATAGTTATACAACAAGAGGTTCGAAAATAATCGAATATACAGTTGAGGACGAGATGTGTTGCCTTGGAAACACAACGACACCGCAGGTGGAGTTGTGTTTTAAAGGTAACACATCGAGTCCGCAAACTGTATATTCAGATTATTTTCGAAGCTCGAGTTGTATATATTAAGACTATACAACGAATAAATCAACTATATTAAACAAATTATTTACTTGTCAATGTCAATGTCAAAAACTGTAATTGTTTATATTCACGGATGATACGATTAAATATGATTCAACTGTTTCCGAAACACCATTAGTGGTGTTTCGCGAAAACACGACTTAGCAACATAAATAACCGATATTATACATCGTCACTAAGAAAAATTCAACTATCTGATTGGTCTATTTTCCGATGAGTTGTATAGTCTTTCTTATTATATGTATATAAGTCATTTGTATAGCAAATATTGTTATAAAAAGAGAAAATATAATATTTTTCCATAAACAACCTACAAATTATTCAAGAATGAATAATTTATGTAATAAAATTACAGTTCGAAATCGGCCTACAGTGCATCCTTTCTTAAATATTCATTATATTGTTACAATTTAAATACAAGACACTCCACACAAAATTGTATAACTCGTTGCTTACATTATAAGAAAATTAAAATCGCTTCATATAAACATACCGTGTACATGACTTTATTGAAGATCGGTTCACGGTTCTTATCGTTGTCCTACAAGAAGTGTATACCAAATATATTTGAAGTATATTTACCTGAAGAGTACGTTGCCACATAAATATAAACACTGTATTGTTGGTCAAAATAAATAAATATACATGGTGTTTCTATACCACTGCACAAAACTTAAATAATATAATTATAAAATTTCAGACACTAATTATATACACTGATTAAATAAAGAAAAAAAAGATTTTTGTTTGAAATTCGCAAAAATAAGAATAGTTTATTCCTAGCGAACATTTTTAGTGCCACTGATTTAATAGCTAATTATTTATAATTACATATTAATGAAATGAAAGTATAATGCCTAAAAATAATCATTTATTAATTAGTTATTATGTAGGTTCTAATACCTTATAAATGTAGTATCTAACCTGTGGCCCTAAAAATGTTCGCAATGAATACACTGCCCTTATTTTGGCGAATTTTAAAAGTTATTTTATATTCTAGATGCGAAATGTTACTTTTGCATGAAAAAACCTTCAAGAATACAAAAGCATTTCGCAATCAAGTATTAAACTACCTTTTTTGAAAACTATGTTCCAAAATTAGAAACATTCAAAAATTTTGCCGTTTATCAATCAAATAGTATAAAGTGCATATTTTATGCCCTCTTTTGAGTAGTAAAGAATTACTTTCCACGCACTAGTGCTTGATTTCTGGTTTTGTGATTGGCCGAGAAAAGTGAATTATGAGTCATATTCCACTGTTCTGAAATATTGCTAATGTAATTAATCGAAAAAAAAAATTAAATAAGGGGGATATATTTACACAGGAGTAGAAAAAAATATTTTTGTTCTATAATAAGTATATCAAATTATTATCGTGAGTATTTTTTAATATGAAACAAGGGATTTATCATATTCATGGTGACTACAGATTACTTATATTTGATTGACAGCAATGTATACGTGCTTGTCTCATTTAAAATAAAACGAATTTGACAATTGCTGTTTGGGTTATAAAATTATCTATAGGCCTACCTCAAGTGCAACATCAATTGGTAGCCTTCAAAATAAGAAAGTTTGTACCGGGAGAAATCTTTAAAAATTAGATCAATTAAAACTTCAAATTCAAATCATTTCTCAATATATTACAATTGCGTTAGTATCATCCTATATATGTAATTCAAAAGTTTTATAGCAGATTGAGCCATTGCTTAGCAGATAATGGATGGATTTCTAAAAATTTATCGTCATTATTATTTAATTATTCTTCGTTATACTTACTTGTTTGTTAATTGGTTTATTAGTTCTTTACTTTGTAATTTCTTACAATATTAAAATTTAATGCTTCTATAAAATACATTCCCTATGTTTTATTTTAAATGAAAAACAAGTATATATTGCTGTCAATCTAATATCAAGTCGTAACCATAGATATGATAAATCGTAATGTTTCACGTTAAAAAATGGTATGTCATTAAAGTTTCATGCAGAGGTATAGAACCACCTGTATATTACTAATATGAATAGTAATAGGAAGTAAATATGTATGATGTGCATATGATGTAATAATAATATATGATGGTGTGCATGCAGTTATTCAGAGGGTGAAAGGCGAAGGCTGATTCATCCCGCGGCGTCCATTGTTGGATTCATTTGTTTATTCGCGAGTTGACAGCGCGCGTCCGCGGCTAATCTGATGTGTATTAATGATAGCGCACAATCATAGCTTTGTATCTCCTACAGGTAATTAATCTTTCTTTCTAATTTAAAACAATCAAAATTAATTATACTGCGTCGATTCTATCGATGCCAAATTCGTCCATTCACATCCCATTGTTGTACACATTTATTGCGGCTTAATGGATTTGTATTATTCGCTTTTATTAAAAAATAATGCATATCACACCGAATATTGCAATATAGAGTAGAACTTCGATATACCGGATTAATGCGGATGATAGAGTGTATATATTTCATATAAATGTGTACATACACAGAAATAATTATTCTTAAATATCAAAAAAATTATGTTTCAGAACGGAAAAAACATGAGAAATATATGAAATCATTGAACAATCTATTTCAACAGAGAATATTGTTTTGGAGAAAAGCTAATACTATACTTATAATAACATAACTGCAAGTAAGGACCAATGTTCTTATATTCTATAGAAAATTTATGCACAAAATTGGACAGGAAATTAATGTCCTTTTTTGCATAAAGAATGGGGAAAAATTGGATTTGAAATTACAACAAAATTAGTAAATTCGATGCCAATACGTCTGCAAGCTATTGCTACAAGCAGTTGTAGAAGCGGATATGGATATCCAACAGAATAAAAAAAAATAGAAAAGTAGTTTTTTATTAAGATACCTACATGGATATTTTTGTGTACGAATATTTTCTAGAAAATTTTTTATTTTGTTACTTTCAGTGTTTCACAAGACAATATTTCTTGTTTTGTTTTGTTATTTCTTGTCTTGTCTCGAAAAACAAGACAAGAAATTTAAGTTTGTCCTGTCTTTCATTACTCTTGTATATAATAATCTTGTCTTGATTGCCATTTCCATTTCTTGTCTTGCATAATTAATCTTTGTATCACATGTACTTTTTTATTTTGTTTAGAAAGTATCAATGTCAATTATGAAATATGTATCTTATAATACATTTATTATTATTAAATGAATATTGTAGAAACAGAAAATAGCATAGCTCCACTATTTTAGGTATTTTTTAGCACAACAGCAAAATCTTTACAACAAAGAAGCTTTTTCCAAAGCTCCCTGGTTATAAGAAAGCATTTTGTTTCTTAACTCTTGGTTATATGATTTGAAAGAATTTTGTATTACTGAGCCAAAAATAATTATTATCTACAGTTTAGATTTAGACGGTGTCACTAAAGAATTACAAATTTCAAAATCATGTACCTCAAGAAAAAAAAAGATCGTGAGTTTTTGGTTTTGGAACTTTTCGTACCAAAAGAAGTCATAAAAATTTATTCTGATATAATATCATAATTTAAGTCAAGAAATAGATCAATACCTTTACCGTATGGAGCACCACTCTTAATTGTACTATTTAACTTGAACAACCTATGTCTTTCTCAAACGTAAAAACTTAAAATAAAAGAGGCCAATATATAGAACACCAAAAGCCCTCTTAACCTTAATGCTTCCTGACTCCAGGATTAATTTCAGTTTACTCTCTTTCTGTAATATTCTCTAGTTTCTCTGTGTCAACAAATACATTATTACCTGACCAAAATTACCCTTGTGAACATCTCTCTTAATGTCTGAACACTATTAATTACTTTAATGTTCTACAATGCGTCCAAGTTTCGGTCTGCTAAACCTTACGACAAATAAATAAAAGTGCTGTTGATATTAACGTCTGAAAATTGTCGCCAGCAAATATTAGTTCCGCATTTTGCCTTGCACTTAGCCGGTCGCGAACAAGCGAGCTACGTAGTATAATATTCCATCATTTCCACAGCGTAATACACTGCAGGGGTAGCAACAACTAGTGACATTAGTAAAATAACTAACAGCTGCAGTTTAATTAGAGTTCGCTTGCAGCGCGATCTTCTGATTAAATGTTTCTCCCGTGTTTCTTGCGCATTGTCAGCAAAAACAGATACGGGCGCTGAATTTACTTATTACTTTTGTTGTCTATTGTTGCTACACCCTCATAAAGCATCACTATATTCTACTCTTCTAATTTTAAGAAAATATTTAAATTAACATGATTTTAATTATAAAATATTTATGGTAGTATTATTCAAAATTGTATTTATTAATGAGTTCATCGTAATTTTAAATAATTACATGGAAATGTAATTATTGAAATTAATGGTTTTATTCTAAATATACATATTTAATAATTTAAATAATTGATTGATCTGTTTTATTTATAACACAGATTTAAAAAATAAAATACGCGGTTATTTATAACTTTATGTGAAGCAAAGTGACTGTTCGTGTGTTCGGACAAACCCTTATGTTTGCGAAGTGTACGAGTAACATTAACATTAACGAAATCATCAAACCGTTTCTATTTCAACCAACAGTAATAGCTAAACAGAGCAGACAAAATGTTTATTTAAATAATAACTACCGCACAACCAATTGTACTGCAAATATCATGAAATTTTAAAGTTGCAAATATACATTTTGTCTTTTACGTTTGCAACTTTGTTTACATTTAATATAGGCATAGGTTTTTCGCAATTAAAGTCTTTCTTATCGTCATTATTCCACCTTGAAAAACTTGTTTCTAATAATACACATACTGGATCATTCAATGGAACAACATTGCAAACTAATAGCGCGAATCTAAGCACGGAATAAATACTGTTGAAGCAGGAAGAAAAGCTGCCTCACTTGATTCTTTATTGCCACTGACTACATGTGCCATTGTCATAGCAACCGTCCTATCTTGTGTTGTTTACAATAATGCAGCAGAAGGATGTGCCTAAGTTGCTTCCCTTGAGCATTCATACCTGAGTGTGCTTCATGGTTGTTGAATAAATTAAATTTTCAAAAATTAATTACTGTGAAAACAAACTGTAGTACGATAAAATTCAAAATAATTCAGTAACAGTTATTTGTCAAACTAGAGAGAAAGCATATCTTTTTACCACTCGAGCTCGAGTTTGAGTCACGGGCGTAGCGAGTGTATAAAAAGTGATTTCCTTTCGTATTAGACACTTCATTTTTTTCACGACATATTTCAAAAATCGATTTATTCGAACGAAATGGCAAAACAATACCTATATTATGCTAGAAAATTAGTTTATGTAAACTTTTACGTTTAGCAGTGTAATTGTTACAATAATGCCATATGCCAATTCAAGTAGAAGTTGTTAAAATGTGAAAAAAGAAAAGAACAAGACATAATTGCTATATTTTTTTTATAAGAATATCATTCTTAAATAAGAATTATTATAATAATAATGAATTTAATTAGTAATTATAAATGATATATTTAAAATAACATTTTATTATTAAATTTTTAAAGTAAATTAATGAAATATATCTATTCGAATTTTAAAAAATTAATCATTTTAATTATGGAAAAACATTTTTATTGCAGTTATTATATTACTTTTCTCGAATGAGTTGTCACGTTTCTACAAGCTATTTGAAATAACTGCACTAACGCTACGTATGCTTGTACTATATTTTGCACGGTCAAAATAAAATTTCTCTCAACATCAGTAAAAGAAGTATCCAATATGAGGTATAAAATTCATTCTTGGAAAACGATAATCTGTTTTCATGATATTTTTCAAGCAGTCGTTTCATTTTGCAATAATTTGAATTTGTGGTTGTGTAAAGTACCATTATATATTAATAATTCTCTTAATAGTAACTGCATTTTTAATGTAATGAAAAATAAATAAATATACTAAATCATTTGTGTCCCTTTATACTAACCATGAATTTACTTATGTACGACTGGGAGCTATGTTGCCAACTAAAATAAACACATTCATATGTTGAGCCGAGGGTCGCATTATAAAATGATTATATTAATATGTTTTCTTGGAATAAATGAAATATAGTTGAAGTACTCTTGAAGGATATGTTGCCAACAGTAGCGTAGTTATGGAGACAACCCTCCTCCCTCCAATGGCGATGTCCCGCTGTTTTTATAGTAGCTCGAACTGAGAAATTGTTACGAGCTACTGGAGAAATGTTAGTAATTATAAAAGAAATATACAAAATAACATTTTATTATAAAATTTTTAAAGTAAAATAATTTAATATAATATATCTATCCTAATTTTAAAAAATTAATGATTTTCATTATGGAACAGCATTTCTGTTGCAGTTATTACCTTTCTAGCATGCGTAGTCACGTTTCTACAAGCTATTTGAAATAACTGCGCCAACGTCAGTATTCTTGTATTATTTTTTGCATGATCAAAATAAAATTTGTCTCTACATTAGTAAAAGAAGTATCCAAAATGAAGTATAAAATTCACTCTTGGAAAACGAAAATCTATTTTCATGATAAACAGTCGTGTCATTTTGCAATAGTACCAAAGATTTATTTATGTATTATACTTATGTATAATTTTAAAGGCTGGCCCACTGTAATCTACAATATCTAATTTTTAATAGTTGTCTCATGACAATTAATATTTTTTTTTAAATGTATAATTTTTGTAATTTTCTGACATTTATTATTAAAATTGTTAAGAAAATATTTTGTTTGAAAAGTGTTTTTTTTATATATTGTATCGATCTTAAGGCCACGTAGCAGGCGACGGCCGCTAGCAGACTCGTTCACTGCCCTTTTATTGTACCGATGCGTCGAAGATACCAGAATATTTTAGAACTTAATTGCTCTACTATTTAAGTCTGAGTAGAAAAAACCGCGAGGACAATCTGATATTAATACGCGTAGTAAACATAAATAGATGTTCGAAATAAATATACGTAGTATTAAATATTTAAATAAATATTCTTAGAGCCGGTTTTTCTATCTCTGGTTAAAGTGCCGGTTACCTTAACCATCGGTTAATAGAAAAATATCGCATCGAAATAGTAAATAACGTATATTTTTGTTTTTGACAACTTACCTCAGATTTTCGATGTGATATTTTTCTATTAACCGCCGGTTAAGGTAACCGGTACTTTAACCAGAGGTGGAAAAACCGGCCCTACTGTTCAAGTTTTTATTAATAATCATTATTCTTAAATTAGTATTTTTAGTTGTTTATTCATAGTGTTGTTTATTTATATTATCTTTTATTATTCATATTTTATTTATTAAACTTATTTATATAAATATTGGTGTTTCTATTATTTTTACACTTCACCTAAATAAATAAACTTTATGATATCTATATGCATGTTATTATGTACACTACGTATAATATAAATAATAAATTTTGTTTTTTAAGAAACATTCTAAATCATTTTTATTCCAACCCTGAAAATGTGATATTTTTACAGCCATAAATTTTGTTTAATCCTCTTACAGCGTTACTTGTGAGGGATTAATGAAGTCATTTTACAATATTGTGGGAGTTATAATAATATTTTTATCTTGTATTATGTACACTTGCCTTTGTTTTACTTCTTTGTAAGAAATATAGGAAATATTGTAATCACGAAAAATGTCGGTTTTCAGATTTTAACGGAAATGTCCATTTTGACTATATCCCTGAATCCATTGTGACTAATTTCGGTGTGATGTCTATATCTATAAGTACATATCTATCTCGCATAATTCAAAAATAGGAGTGCTAAAACATCTATTTGGGCACGCTACTTTCTTATTGAAATTGGCACTGCCAAAAGGTAGAATAACCATTTATTTATTATAAAAAATCAGTTCAAGACCTTTTTTCTATATAGTATTATTGGACAAATAATGGTAAAATTGTGTCAATACTATAGTTCTAATTTATTGCTATTGCTATTACCACAATTAACAGTTCTTTTCAAAAATGTTTTCAAGTGATTAGTTGCAGTGGCAGAGATTTAATTTAATATTTAAATTTTATAAAAATGTATAAATGCCATCATTAAATATTTACAAAATATGGAAAATCAGTACATTCAGTACGGTATGTAAAAAATCAGTACAAAATGTATTTCAAATTGTTTTTTATTATACCTGCATCATAATCCTTGTTAAACAAACTGAAAAGCGTGCGAAAAAGCAACATTAAAACACGTCGTGCGCTTTAAAGTTGCTATGCAATAACAATCAAAATCAAAATAATGTAAACAACAAATGCTAATCTATCTCCAGGTAAAGGATGTTATGTCAAATCACACAAAATTATGAAAAGTCAAAATCAAATTTCAATTCCTGTTTTCCAGCTTATTTTGCAGGTATAATAAAAAATATTGTATGATACACGTGTATAACTGCCATTAAAGCACTCGTGCCTTTAAATTAAAAGTACTCCTCTTCGCGTCGCGTTTTGAAATTTGTCACGCGTGTACGTACGCGTACAAGGGTCTGAAAATCAGTACTGTAGTGACAAAAGCAGTACGAATGGTCACTCTACCAAAAGGTCACTTTACTCAAAGGTTTTTTTGTTTTATTTTCACTGTGTTTAACTTAATAACATACAGGGTGGCTGATTTTTCATTGTCCAGGCCATATCTCCTGAAATATTAAATATACAAGAAAAAGCTAAATAGGAAACTTGTGTAACAAGACCTGGTCTGTAAAATAGCGTTAACAGATGTTTTCCATGGCTTACTGATTTGGGGAAAAAGTATTTACCTTTGGTTTTTTTAATGGAACACCCTATATATTTTTACGGAATAAGATTCTACATCAATTTCTCTTTACAATTATGTATAACAAGTGGGGGTTTGCCTTAAATTTATGTTTAATAATGCAAAAAATAATATTATATAAGTCGGCTGTGTTTTCTCATTGTTAATCACTATTTTTTTTATAAATCTGATACAAGTGTTTATTAGAAGTGTTTTATGGTTTTATTTAATTATTATTTGATTTGTTAAAACAACAGAGCATATCAACCTTTTCACTATTTGTGAAATTCTTTTTTTTTTTGTAATTACGAAGTACAACACCTTTTCAACTAATAAATACTTCTGTCTGTTTCTTGGCAGTTGTCTACAAGTATAAATAATAAAATAGTAGCAAATCTCAGCCGTCTCATATAATTTTATTTTTTACATTATTAAGCATAAATTAAAGGCAAACCGCCAGTTGTTTTACATAATTGTAAAGAGAAATTAATGTAGAATCTTATTCCGTAAAAACATACAGGATGTTCCATTTAAAAAACCAAAGTTAAATATATTTCCGCCAAATCAGTAGGCCATGGAAAACATCTGTTAACGCTATTTTATAGGGAAGGTCTTATTACACAAGTTTCCTATTTAGCTTTTTCTTGTATATTTAATATTTCAGGAGATATGACCTGGACAATGAAAAAACAGCCACCCGGTATAAGGAAGTTCACATCAGGTTTTATAAAGAAACGATTTCATATTTGATTTAGCAACATGTCCATGTACAATTGCACTAATTATTCCGTCCCGTCTATTCACTTCCCGTGTTTGGTCCCATCCTCCAATACCTTAAGTGCGGGTCCGGCTCTATAAACAGAGCTCGCGTCGGGAACCGCCGAGTGTGCGGAATAATCGCCACTGGTGACAGACTGCAGTGAATTCAGCTAATCTCGGAGTCTAGACGATGTAATGGAATCATAACATCATGGAATATTTACATTGTTTCCCAGACTGTATTGAGGGCATTACCGACTTGGAATCATGACAATGTAATGCTTTGTTGCTTGATGTTTGCAAACTTTCTTTGCTGTTTTTTATGGTGAAACATATTTTTAAATGTATATACATTATATACTTTTTTTGTCGTAATTGAATATTTTTCTAATATACAGGGTGTTTGGCGGAAGGCCGGCACCCAGAATATTTCGCTCATTTTGAAAGATACAAGAAAATGTTAAGGAGCAAAGTTAAACTAGACAAAGGGACTCATAAAATGGCCGTAGTAACAATTTTGTGTCACTTCCGGTTTTAGCGGAAATGTGTCCAACTTTAATTCTAGCATAGGGAATCGGTATTTTTATATTTTTTTTCGAAATGTACATAAAATTAGCTTTGTAATACCAAAATATCATTGTTTTACTTCAACCATTTCAAAATACATCATAGCCAGCTATTTGAGATTTTTTTACCTGAAACCAAACAAATAATATCAAAAAATATTAGATCTACCTTTCCTGGCGATGTAGTGGCAAAATTTGTTGTATGTGACAAATTGTGCAGAAAATGACGGCGGCCATTTTGAGTATTTTTAATTTTAATTTTGTTTGTTATATTTAGAAGGTTTTTGTATTGTGTTGATTATTGTAAGGTATTTTAAACATTTTTTTTTCGTTAATTACCTATAGTTGTAAGTACATAAATATGAAAATAAATTGTCGCCATTTTGAAATGGTTGAAGTAAAACTATGATATTTTGGTATCATTGCAAAGCTAATTTTATGTACATTCCGTAAAAAAATATAAAAATACCGATTCCCTATGCTAGAATTAAAGTTGGAGCCATTTCCGCTAAAACCGGAAGTGACACAAAATTTGTATTAGGATCATTTTATGAGTCCCTTTGTCTAGTTTAGCTTTGCTCCTTAACATTTTCTTGTATCTCTCAAAATAAACGAAATATTTTGGGTGCCGGCTTTTCGCCAAACACCCTGTATATTCTGCATGCAACAATAACTACAGTGGCGTAACCAGACATGAGCCTTAGCTGGGATATAATTTCAATTCTTCAGTTTATTCATTATCTGAGGATGACGTTGTGTTCTCGTCATCATTAATTTTTTTTTTTAAGTAATTTAGTAATTTACTTCGTTTGCTCATTGTTTTCCTTGAAGTAGAAAGAAGAATGTAACGGTCCAAAATGTACTGACTAGACTCTTTTTTCGAATTTGTAAAATGTATATAAAACAAATATACGAACCAAATACAAAATAAAAGTTACAAAAATTTAATTTTTAAAGCATATTATTTTATAGTATTAGCAATATGAATAAAACATGAATTCAAAACTGACACTTTATTCAGAGGTGGAAAAACCGGCTCTTAATGACTTAAAATGAAGTGTATAGATACTTTTATTATATGTTTAGTTTTTACTCTTGCACGATATCGTTTACTTATTTTACACTGTCAAACAGACCGAAGTCCAATTACAGGACAGAGGACCTACAGTTCATAGTGGGTTCTGAACCACTCGAACACATCGGTATTTAATTTTGGTTACAAATTTGTCGTCACTGGGAGTTGAACCCAGATCTCACTCCGCTTAGCGAGTCGAAGCCACCACTGCACGTAACCTATGGGATATATCCCCCATATTATGTATAATATTCAAATTTCGTATTAAAACTATAAACGAGATAAGTTTGAAATAAAGACGAGACACTCTTTGTTTTGTCTCGTCTCATCTCGACAAGATTTTTTCATGTTTCACGAATGCAATGTCTCTTGAAATATTGCTTGTTCGTCTGAGTTGTGTTTTCTTTTTTTTGGGTTGAAATTAGAAAGTTAATATATCTATCCCTAAATTTTGAGACAAAAGTTTTTGGTGCTTTAGAAAAAATTGTAGGATACACCTTAGATTTTTGTTTGAGGGCAAAAATGGCAATTTTTAGTCCAAACATTGATGAAAAATATCTTTACCACATCGAAAATTTCCTAAAGTTGTATTTTCTGGAATCTTGCATCTAAAAATTAGTCTACAAATGGTATTTTTCGATTAAACCAGTAAAATATGATTATAAGCTGTTAATAAAAAATATAATAAAAGCATGTACTGAAATCTACGACAATACATTTAATTAAAATTTAAATAGTAATAAAAAATTGAAGTCAATATTCAATGGTAGTTTCACAGAAAGGTTTTCCTTGTAAACGCTTTAATGTCATTTGTTTTTTGAAATAAAACAGCGTTCAATTGTTTCATAGCAGCAATTGCGCAATTGTTTCACAGTGGTCGTTTCGTTTTAGTGATATCATAACAATTAATTCATAAAAGAATTTTGCAATAAATTTATTCGTGTGAAAATTAACCAATTTACATGCGGCATTTTCCTGCCACATGTACGTGTTATTTAACTACCGCAAAAAATAAAAAATTCCAACAATACATCATGTCAAAATCACACCCAGCCAGGCAGGCAGGCGAGCCAACGCCGTGCGAGAAAAATCCCCAGCAGCTAAGTGCGTTGCAATTTAAATTTCCCGCGGCCGGAAACAAATGACGGCGATGCGTCTTCCGGCGCGTGACGTGCTTCCGCTGTTGGCGGATCGATGATTTAAAGTAGTAAAACAAATGAGCGTTCGGGGAGCACACAGCTATAATAATAATTGTGCGTTGGTCGTAGTCAGCTTGTGTGATTGTGTATCGGTTTATTTCCTTTCCTCCGGTTTTTCCTCAGCCAAGGCTTTGCGCGTTGTTTGCCCGCGTGGAAAATGTTCATTGTGTTTTATTGGTTTATTTCAGCCGCAGTCTAAACTACATCTGTAATACACTTTCAGCCTGCGCTCAATTTACAATTTACAAGCACTATGCTCTCATTCACAACCCGAATCTAATTTCTAAATCACAACGTTTACAATACATGAGTGTGAGCATAGTCATAGTCATGCACCAACATACCTTTCAACACTACTTCAAAAATAAATAGTTCACAATTGTTATAGTTCGTCTTATTATAAAAAATCTGTGCAAAAATGCATTACATATTTTCAAAAACAAATAAGTAGTAGTATATTACTGATCGAAGACAACTGTTTGGAGGTGGAACGAAGCGACTTCTACAATAATTATTGCCTGATATCAGTAACACTTACAACATCTGTTTCCATGATATTTTTTAAACAATTATTTATTAATAATTGTATTATTAGTAAATGCATTTTTAATTTTAACAGCAATAAATGAATGTACTAAATTATTTCAGTAAAATTGTATTAATATGAATTTCCGTAATAATAAGTATCTTAACTATTTTGTTAGTTAGTAAAAGCAACATACTGCCTTGGAAATCTAATAAATAAACCATTTGTAACGCCCGATCGTACAAAATAGTATAATACCGTCGAGATTTGTACCAGTGTACCTAGTGCCTAGTTTTTAAGATTTTTACTTGAAAACAGTAGTTGGTACATGGCATCAAATTTTAAAATTATATAGTATACAGGTGTGCATCGAAATGCGGAACGTAGGACTTTAACAAGGGATTTCAAAAAATTGCGGATACTCACTCTCCTGATAGATTTAGAGCAAAACAACAAGAGTGCACAATTGACACATAGATATTTTCTTTTATTTCCATGGGTCTCTGATTTGTTACATATTATATTTAATATATCTCGTACTGTAGACGTGCTGTTGCAACAATTATGATCTTATCTGCCGTAGAATTTAATTTTGAACAATTTTGTACTCTTGTAGTTTTGCTCTAAATCTGTAAGGAGAGAGAGTATCCGCAATTCCCATGTTAAAGTCCTATGTTCCGCATTTCGTTGCACACACTGTATAATAAACAGCGTTTTATATTTATATATAGTCAGCTGGGAACGATTGTGATAATAAACAATAAAGTGTTTATTTTTTTATGTTTTGTTCTTTTATGGTTCTAAATAGTTAATTAGTTTTTAATTTATTTAATTTCTGGAAGATAAAGTGATTAATTATGTATTGATTCCGCTAACTACATACAGTTCCAGAACGTGTATGCAAAGATGCTGAGATAAGTAAAAATATTGCGATCAAATTAAAAAAAAATCCGAATTGAAAGTGAAAAACTAGATTTTTTTAATATATAATTTTAAAATATAAATGTTTTCAAAAATTTTCTTTTTGAAATAACTCTACGCCACTGGTTGCATGCTTTCCTCTTTATGGTTGCTACCCCTAGATTATTGAATCAATACAATTTTGAACATTCGTTGATGTGGGTAGGGCAACTAGTAGGCGAGACAAGGATCTATGCCGGTAGCTGTAGTTTGTGGTATGTATTATGCGACACATTGCATATCACATGAAAAAACCATAAATACGTTTCCGTCTCATTGAATTTTTTGCATTACATGCACAAGAATGATTGACAGATCAATTTCTATTTGAGACGTACAATAAATATATTAAAAATAAGACCAGCAACACATTAATGTGTTTATAGTTATAGTGGAACATATTTTTCAGGCGTAGATTAAATAACCTTCGTTCAGAATTAATTGAAATAATTATTAAAATGTTTCAGTATATTCGTAAAGGTCAACTGATTTATTTTAAGAAAATCTAAATAAAAAATTCAGAATTAAATTGTCCCGAAAATCAGAATATATTTATGTGGGTATATCGTATAATAAATTTTAATGTATAATTTTTTTGAGTACAATATAAGTGTAGAAGATATAAAACAGAAAATAATAAACTTTCCTGAATATTTTATGCCGGAAGATAGGCATAAAAGAAGCTTTTTATATGTTTTTCAACCTTAATAAAATACTTTTATGTCAGCGTTTTAAAATTAAATTATACTTATTATGTTCAACCCTTCCAACTCTTCGTATAACTTTCTGTAATGTTTTCCTAGATAAAAGAAATAATTATAATTATATTTCATACCAGTACGATACTAAAAATGAAATATAAAATTATACTTTTAAATAATAGCGAAATTTAATTCTAGAATAAAGTTTATCTACGAAGAGATACCTAGATGAAAATATTTTAATAAATAAATACTTCAATAACGTTTGAAAAGTTGAAGAAAAAGTTTGACAAAGAAGTTTAGTAAAGTTCATGTTTAACGTATCCTTCCAACAATTCAGGAACTTGAAACTTTCAGCAACTCGCTACGACTTTAATTATTTACATTTTTGTCTGTTTTGCACGCGGAATTAGAATGCAACTACTACATTAACTTCATTCAAAATTAACAAGGACGAGTTACTTGTTTCGTTATTTCGTTTAAATGCGCTTTTCTTACATTCTTACATTTTAAAATTACTCTACATCTTTTTTTTTATTTGCTACAACAACATTCTCTTGTGTTGCGGATCCCTTTTCAAACATAGGTATCTTAATTTTATTATGTCTAAATATATAATATTATGAAATAAACAAGGATTCGAACCGAAGAATTTTTGGGTTCGGTTACGGATAACGGTTTTTACATTAATAAAAATTCGGTTTCGGTTATCGGTAACGGTTATTTGAAAATATTATATTGGTTTTCGTTTCATTTAAAATAAGCAAATAAAATTCAATTTTGGTACGGTTTCGGTTGAAATTGTAAGTTGTTTTAAATAAAAGTATAGTTTCTTTAAATTTATGTTGTGATCTAAAAACGAAAATTATGCTTCAAAATATAACTAGATATGTAGAAGTTAATTTTCACATTATAGTTTGTACGTTTATTTTGACAAATTTAATTGAATCTATTTCGTAGATTACCCACTTTCATTTTTTGTTTTATCCATAATTATTCTATTCAAAATTCGAATATTAATACTTAATTAAATGATGGTTGAAAAATGTTTTAACAAGTGATTATTTCTTTAATTCTAAATGTAAAAAAATAAAGAAAAAATGGAATGAACTGTTTTTAATTTTATTATAAAAAACTACGTTAACAAAATTGTAACACAAAGGATATTATGAGAAAGAATGTTTTGAAAAAACTGTTTTGAGATGTGTCAAAATTCAAAATGTTACAGAATAAATTTATTTCGAATTTTATCGTGAATTCGAAATTCGAAATTTGCGAATTCCGAAATATTTTTCGAATAAAATTTCGAATTTATTTTTATCGAAAATCGACAGCACTAATTTTTTTCACTACTATTCACAAAGAACAACTTATTTTTGTAAATAGAATGCAGTGAAAGTAAATTTTTTAACCTGTTCATTTCATAGTTCGAATAACCTGGTATAACTTTTTTCCTAAGTAATATAACGAGTGCAATGAATTTATCAGTAAACTTTACGAATAGTTGGAAATGCATGGAAATATTCAAACGAGTGTCTAAAATCGCTGTCATGATTTAAGAATACCATGTGTTACCATGTGGCAATTTTTAACAAAAACTACTACATCTGTTCAACTTAGTTGCGCAAAAACAACTTTACTGATATATTCCTAAGAATTTACAACGCAGAAAATTTGTGCACTAATAAGTAGTTTTTTGTTTAATTTACTTTGAAATGTGTTACAATAAAATAAGGTTATAACGACATCAAAGGAATTCCAAAAATTTCCTCGCTATAAACGGAAGTTGCTATAACCGATGAAAGTATAATAATGTTAGTTTATATGGGCTTTCAAACAAGTGATCACAATTTTTCGCTATATTTTTTATTGTTTCTTTTAATTTTTTCTAATTCTTTACAATATGTTTTTCTTTTCATAATGAATGCTATTTTATGAAAATATTTTTAAAATTATATCATACATTTTTAAAATGTCTAATGTAAATCAAAAAACCCCATAAAAAATCTGATTTTTTTGATTTTGTAAAAAAATGGATTTTTATCTTAGTCTGCATTAAATTTCATGAATGGCAGCTGTTCAAACATAAAATTTTTGATATCAACAACATGTAACCATGACAATGCTAATGTGGTTTTATAATTTTTTTTTCACTAAAAAGCTTCCGTTAAATTTAGCATTCTAATTGGGTGAAAATGACATTTGTGGAATAATAACCACATGTTAATAATGAATAAATTTATATTTTTTGATAATTCTGTGGCAGTTTTAAAGAGGAAAGAATAACAACAATTAGTAAATTCAAAAGAATAGTCTTTTCATGCGCTAGACAACGTAAACACTTTTCATGCATTAGCAGCACATTATTAATGGTTTTATTTATTTTTGAAATTAATATTTACTATAACGTAGTGTATTTTATATCGTGCTATAATTTCCGCAATCGGCTACGCCTCATACGTTAAACAGCACTCAACTAAAGAACACGTACTTTACACACAATTTCCATAAATAATTATCTCGCGCCGGTAACAAATGACATATTTGACGACTATATCATGTATTGAATGATTGCTTTATATCAATTTCGCTGATTCAGTGTAAGATATGCAGTGTTTAAAAATAAATGTTTTGAATAATATCTCTGATTTGAGAAAGTTACGAAAATCTTTTTATTCACAATCATTATAGTAATATGCCTATTCCTAACTTTTTGGAGGTTTGGAAGTTAGTCATTCCTAACTGTATTGACAAATCTCTTGGGTTGGAAGTAACAAATTGCACTTCCATCTCTTGGGTTGGAAGTATTTATGTAGAGGTTGCCTAGTAACATTGTCATAAATCTCTACAATAAAATAGGTTAAAACAAATTATAATAGTTGTCAAAAAATACTGTACCTTATGTAACAATTAACTGTACGTCTGCTTTGTATAATTGTGAATAAAATAGTATACATACCTCGGTGGGAGTTTCATTTCGCCTCGCGCTATATCTCACCTCGAGGCTTCGCCTCTTGGTAATATATATAAACCCTCGGCTAAAATAAAACATTTCCCACCTCGCATGTAAACTATTATTCTACTGACAAATGATTCTTTGAAGTTTATTATAACGGAATATTTTTATCCGACAGAATACAAGAATTATTGTTAAGGCTTTTCATAATTCTATTAGTGAAAAAATATATATAAATACGGTAGAGGTAAATTTATTATAGTCTTCTAGCTATAAATGAAAACTTTACAACCTTGCTATATATCTACTATTAGCAATTTAACAAATGATCTTCACAAAACCAATATTGAAATACAATTAATATGAACCATAAAAAAGACGTGTACCTACATTAAATTTATATTGATATAGATTGCCTATAAAAGAGTAACAGTTCTTTGAGATGTAAGTCATTTAAAACTCTAAGGACTTTGGGAGCAACCGCAGGTTCAGATTAGGAATAAAATAAAGAGGGTGGAAGCAACGACAAAGAATGTTTTCCCGGTAAAGTTAATCAAGCTTAGGATGACTTGATTTGTTCGCGCAAACTGCGAAGCCAACCGAAGCTTCGATTTCAAACGGAAAATTTCATTTGGCCCACAACGCGGAGATTAAAGCCCCAACGAAATGAAACTCGCAGTCGAATTCCATAATCATTGTCATTACGCTATCACGGAATCATATTTTGCAGTAGGCCCACAAAACTCAGGCCTTCATACTGCTTATTTACTCACAAATGAGACTTATATTTCTTACCAACCATCTCACTTATTCTTAAATGTCCCTTGCTGGGAATATTGGAATACCAAATCAGAAATCACGAACATTTCATTACAAATTCCACAAAAATATTACTAAATTGTTTATTATACTACATCACAAAAGTTTGAAATTTTAATTAAAAAAGTTTATAAAAACTTTAGAGTTTTTTTATTGTTAACATGAGTATAGTTTAATTTTTTAATTGGAAAAAACTCATAAAATAATTAACAAAAATACATGACTCACAATACATGAGTATATTTATAATTATAACAAAAACTACGCGCGTATTTCAAATACGATATACTTGGTGTAGATTTATGTATATAAAATACTATATTATACACCAAGATTGATAAGAGTAGCATTATTGATATAGCGCCAAAGTTATGTCCCAAGGTGCGAAGCAACCTATGGTCACAGATCTAACTAAGTTAGATCTGTGTTATGGTATCCATATTGTTTTTTTTTTTCACTACAAGAATTTAAATCCCAATCCTACTAAAAAAAAATACATTGACTATAACAAACATTTTGACATGAACATTAACTTTATTTTTATATTTGACGTTTCAGTTTGTCAATTAATATTTATTCCTTTAATTGATAGTTGAAATTTTGACAGCAATGAGATGAAAAAATTGTTTTCAATTAAAATTTGTTCATTTAAATAAATTTACTGATTTCAGGATATTAAATCTTTGTTTACATAGACAAAAGTAAGCAAGGTATTTGTGAAAATAATGTGGAACAATTGGATAATATTGCTGTCATATTAACCCATACAGACTTAATCATGAAAAAATTTCTCACAAGAGAATTTTATAAAATAATATTTATTAATAGCTTAAAATCCGTAAACTATTTAATAAACCACGGATGTTATGAATCATATCAGGCCTTAGATGTCTTAAAATCTTCGCTCTTCGAGTTCGGAATTCAATTGACATCTGCGGCGGTTGTAATATTCATAACTATCTTAGGTATGTTAATAGCTATTATCCTGCACATACTGAAAATAGGATTTTCCTGCGTATGCGTGCGCAAGAAAGTAGACATTTGCCGACCTAGACCTACAAAATCTCACTATTCCCTAGGGTAGAAAAATACAGTTCGTGTGCGAACTAAGAGATGGCATCTAATGCGCTAGATATAATAACTAGAATCAAATATGTCAACGTGGTTTTAGATTATTTTATCTTTAGATAATTTTGACACTTACATTCCAGATATTTTTATCATATGTTTCGTAAACAATAGGATAAACTTGCTAACCATGTTTATATGTCAAAATAAAATGTTTGTTTTTTGGTCTAATGTTGGTAATCAATTTTACAAATTTTATTGACGATAATTTAAATGTCAGATACCAGGATGATTAAATTAATAAGTAACTAGTAGGTATACTCGTATGTATGTAACCTAGCCTAACTTAACAGAAAAATGTGTATAATGAGGTTTTTTTTTAAAAGCCGTCTTGTAGGTATATAGAAATTATATAAATGTAGACAAGTAATTTTTATTTTAAAACGTATATGCGGAAGTACAAAAAATAGTGCCTTTAATCCTTTTCAATGATTATTTCCCTCGTCTACGGATCGTGAAATAAACATCACGTTCAGGATTAAATCATGCACTTTAGTCCCTGCTACAGAAACCATAATTGTTCTTCGTGCTGTTCTGGAAGAATGGAGTGTATAATATACCATTACATCTAAAACTATAACTTTTTGGCACAGCTCCCTCTAATCAACTAAACTAAAAACGTAGTCACGCTACCTGAAAGGTATATTACCACATGAGTGTAAACACACTCATGTATTGCGGGTCATATGTAAGTAATTCAGCAGTGATTCGAAGCCGTAAATGCGTGGCAACCACACATTTTTCCCGGCAACATAATATTAATTACTGCAACCCATCTCACCTGGGGCAGGTAGCAGTAAACTGTCACGCATGGCGGCGCCAGTGTCGACCGAAACGCAATTAAACCACATCCGGTTCGTTCTCATTTCCGGCGCAGCTTGGGCTGCAGGCCACAGGCTCTGAGAGCCTGGCAAATCGTACATTTGATGTATTGTGTTGCGGTGCTTGAGAGAACCACCCATCCATCCCATACATTCATTCTAATATTCTAACATAGCGTTCTCAAACTTTAAACACACCAACCAAATAAGTTTCTACAAATGAGAGTGCGACCTATAGAGCTCTAGA
The DNA here is from genome assembly GCA_035578165.1 of Stenolophus ochropezus. NCBI lineage: Eukaryota > Metazoa > Arthropoda > Insecta > Coleoptera > Carabidae > Stenolophus > Stenolophus ochropezus. The sequence continues at coordinate 47,710,838 of JAQOWZ010000002.1, read as the reverse complement.
CTCTTTTCAGGAATTTTGAAAATGCATGTAAAATAAAGGTACGAACCAAATTAAAAATAATAGTAACAAAATATTATATTATGTGGCAAGTGTTGAAGCTGAAATTTTTACATGAGGGAGGAGTTTACCCGAATGTAATAAGCTCCACACACGTGTTACATACTATACTTTTTCTACGACCTTGCAATGAAATATAATTTTTTCTTTACATTGTCATTCTTTTAATGTAAAGTCTCTGTATTATCGAGTTGTATAACTATGGTTCCCAACGTTTAACAGCTTTATTTTATAAAAATAAAATTCAGTTTGTAATATTTAAAATTATGAACACAATTTTTCATTTCAAACCGTGATTTAGTATCAAGATTGAGGATACAATGTAAGATTCATTGTATGTGTTAAAACTGAACTATAAACTTCACACAAGTGACATTTCACGCGCAGTGTACAAAAAATTAAGCTTCACAGATGAAAATTGATACGTGAAGTATTCACTTCACGCATGGGAGTAGAAAGAAATAATTTTCAAAGTAATGTAGTAAGAGGCATGAATTTATTGGAAAAAATTACGAATAGCTGTTGCGTAGTAACAGAGTGTCAAAAATTACATTTAGATCACGACAGTGATTTAAGAGTCGTTTTTGACACGAGTTGTCGTTACTTCGCAGGAATATGAGTAAATTTTTCTTATTAAATTCATAGTTCGAATTATATTTGCTTGGTTATTTCCCGTATGACAACAGTTTAAACATAAAATATTTGATATCAACAAAATGGAACAATGAAAATGATACTGTGCTTTATTTTAAGTGAAAAGGACGTGTGTGAAATAATTAACGATAAATATTATTGAATTTGTTCAATTTGTTGTAATTAAAGAAATTATTTGATAAGTTTTAGGAGTTTTTCTACAATAATAATACATTAAAATATAACTCAGTATGTAATAAATAACTGCAATTATTGTTGCAATAACATTAATTAATAAATTAATAGCAAATAAGCAAGAACACTGGAGTCATTAGATATGTTTATTTATCATAATACGGGCCATTATATCAAGTCGTTGCACTACATATAATCACAACTTATTGGAAAACATTTTAAATAATATGTCGGAAGAGTATGTTGCCACATGACCATAAACACACCCATGTATTGTGGGTCATTTTCAAAGTTTGCGCAAAAATATAAAAGGTTGATAAATATATTCGTAGTTCATTTATTTATATTGTTAATATCAACCTTTTATCTGAAAAGAACAGGAAAAAAAGTCCAATAATTTTCCGCGGCTTAATACAAAAGTATTTTCTTTCGCTCAGAATGTTTCATTTCAGGAATTTTTTGCTACTGAATATTTTTTGTGTGACTCGTATAGAAACAAAGATGTATAGTAAGAAATGCGGATATTTTTATATATTGGAAAGGAAAAAGCTAGCCCTAACACTCAAATAACTGGGGCATAAATTTACGCTAATATTAACCGCAGATTAATAAGTTATTTATTATTTCATAAAAAGTATATATTATATCAGCACTCCTCCTTGCAAATTCTTGGTTAAATCAATTAGTTTCAATACAGAATATTTACGAATTATAAAATATTTGTTCGAGACTTACTCTATCTGTCGAACACTTTCTGCAAGCTATACTTAGTACGTATTTTGCACGATCCACATAATAGCAAGCTTAAAAGTTAATGTATTTGTTTGAATATTTCACTCTCTGCAAATTTAACCCATCAGAATGTCTCATTTTCATTTTCCATTGTTGTGCATTTTAAATAAGTGATTAAATAGTACCTAAATTTTAATAGCATTTAAATTAAAGCTAGCTTAAATATGTACTATGAATTCATGAAATACTCTTGGCATGTACCCGTCGTGCTAAAGAATTGAATTGATTAAATTTGATATCTAGCTTACGGTCTCAGGAATTTTTTTCAAATTATTATGTACTCAAACACTTTTTAAATAAAATTTATTGCATTAGCCAGATTAAATTCTTAGCACTCAGGATGTAATTATTGATTACTTTATGACGATTTTTTAAAACTTTAAACCTATCCTGTCATTACTGCAGTGGAAACGAAGCTCTAGAGATTATTCCAGGAATTATTTAGCTATTTAAAATTTATTATCATTCCCTTATATTATTGCTTTAATTAATGACAGTTACTGATTATTTACCTCATTACAAATTTGACAGCAAAATGTCTCATTTTCCATTGTTGTGCATTTGAAATAGCACTTATTTAAAATCACTACAATGGAAAATGAGACATTCGGATTGGATAAATTTGTAATGAGTGAAATAATATTGATAAATACCGTACTAACGAATTGAATTGATTGGATTTGATGTCTGACTTATTTATAAAATTTTGCTTTTAAAAAAGTGTTATCATATATGCGGTCTCGGTTTTTTCTTGATTATTATGTACTTAAAGGCTTTTTAAGTAAAATTTGTAGCATAAGCCAGTCATGTCAAATTTAATTGATTAAATTCTTAGCACTCGGCGTATAACTATAGATTAATTTGTCACATCTAGTGGGGAAGCTAAAATACGATTTGAACTGAATTTCTTCGATCCCATAGGTCGTTGTCCTATCCTCATAACCACACATTGACAGCTGTCATTTTGCGTGTAAATAAATAAAAACAGCAGACGAAAAAACTAATTCTTTCTTGTATATTTAGTTGAGTTATAGTATTAAAATATAAAAATATGTATTAAAATAACATGTAGGGATACATATATCATTGTTCTGTGCAATATGGTTACTTACTTCTTAACCGGACAATTTTTATTTACCAAAAACTGTTTTCCTAGGTTGAATCTATGACAACACTTTTTTGGAACACACGGTAGAGTGTGAAGAAAGTAGATTTTTGTTCGCAGATTATGCAATTAAGAAATTTTCAATAATTTTAATTACTTATGAATTATTTATTGTTTATTGTATGGTACAAAACATATATTTTTTACTATTCAAGTTTAATTTTTTTTTTGTTTCGACCTAGTATACAGGGTGGTTACTCGAGCACTTTTTTTTCGGCCCAATATACAGGATATGGGACTCAAACACCCTAACATAGGGATTTAACATATAAAATCATAGTTTCGTAATTTCATGCTTTCCTAATGGTTTTGGGTAAAAACGCTTCAAATATCAATTGCAGAGTATAAAATTTTGCATCTGAATCAATGAGCAAAAATAACTTTACGTGCCTTGTAACCTCAAAAATTAGGTATGGAAATGTTGAGACAAAAAAAAAACATATGTTTAACGGTTTATCTGTCAAACTAGCTACGTTAGTTTGTTTTAATTAATATTTGAAATTACAGTTGAAGTGAACAATATTCCATAAATTAATCTTTAAATTAAAAAGTAAGAACAAAATAAAATTACTATATTTTTTAACGTAATATAACATAACAGTAATTACAAATAATAATAAAAATAAACTTGGGAGGTAAACCGTTAAACATTTGTTTTTGTCTCAATGTCATGGCTACTGCGACATTTTTATTCCTAATTTTGATCTTACAATATCTTACATAATGATTCAAATACAGAATTTTATGCCTTAAATTGTTATTTGAAGCTTTTTTATTCAAAACAATTAGGAAAACAGGAAATTTCAAAAATATGATTTTACATATTAAATCACAATATTCGGGTGTTCGAGTCACCACCCTGGATATTTATAAATATTAATGTTAAATATTGTCTAAAATGCTGAGCCCTTACATTCCAATCCTGACTACGCCACAGGTCACAGCATTCTAAATCCGCATGACATTTACTTGCAATGGAAATGCAGTTATTGTGAGTGTAGGAGAATGCAGTGGGTTCACCACGTCACGTTCAGCATGCATGACGTCACGTGCCGTGCCACCACGTGGGCAGCCACGTGACGCCTGCACTTGACTACCCAGGCTGATGTAATTACTACCAGCGCCACTGTTGCTGACACTCTGTCGATATTTATAATTATATCCACTCAAACTGTTTTACATAAATTGCTAATGATCTCTTTGTTCCCAGCCCGGATTTCCGCCCGGAAAATGTCACGGTGTTATTTGACACTTCCAAGACTATCACAACTCTATATCTATAAGATGACAAAGTAAAATCTTAATCAGCTATTTTAACGGACTTTTATTATATAGAGTACACGATAAATGTTTTTTTTTTAACTTGCTTCTCATAAGAGTCCACAATTTTTTTTTTTAAAGGACTGATGCCCGTATTCATAAAACGTTCGTTATAGTTATAACGCTTCGTTAAATATTTTGTCCAATAACATAAGTCGCCTTTGAAGGAAAATACAAATTATAGTTTGTCTACTGTTTTATAATTTGTCAAAATATTTAACGAAGCGTTATAACTATAACGAACGTTTTATGAATACGGGAAAGAATTCTATAATGGTCACATAGAAACACTGAGTATCTATGTTTTTTTAATCCCTAATACTGTTATATTCTTATTCATATTGCTACCGTGATGCTGTGACTTTACTGTAAGCAATTTTAATTACATTTGTTTTCATTTTTGTAATTTCTGCGGGAATAGACATTTTTACAATGAAGTATGTAACCATAATCGAATTTCTGTATATAAATCATAAAATATAAAAGTAACCTCTATAGCTTCTTATTATAATATTAAAAACTAAACTCTAGTTTGCAGTTATACAGGGTTTACTTGTTTTCTTGTTTTAATTCATAAAAGTTTCTAGTTTGCCCATTCTACAGACAGTACAGACACTTTTTACTAGGAATTAAGAGGTCCTCAAAATTTTTATAGCTCGTACACTTTTCGAAAAATTCATACTAACTTTCTATTTTCACATGGGGCCGAAACGTCATGTAACAAAATGTTCAGCTTATTCTTGCGGACGAAATGTAAACTGAGGTAGTTTATATTTTATTGTTTACATGTAATTACAATCACATTTCATGCATACAAATTTGTAGTTATACACCAATCAAATATTTACACAAAACTAAAATGATTAAAACATTCGTGTACTTTTCCTGTGATTTTTAGGTTAACTTTACTTTGACGTTTTATTTTACATTTGATCTTTGTATCATCTTTGCACAGATTACTTATACTACGTTAGGAAGTATAAATAATCTGTGATCTTTGTATTACCAATATGTAGTAGAAGTAGATATGTCTTTGTGTGAGTTTTCAGTTCGTGATATCACGAAAACACGGAGCGGGTATATCATGTATTGGCACATTAATATAAAAAATAATAGCTTTCAAATATGAAAAAAGAACAACGTAAGGTAACATAAAAGTAGAAGATTGGTGTTTATTTTAAAATAAAAAATCATGTTGTATTATTATTATTAAAGAATAAATATATTGATGTGAAGAATGCGCATGTATTGTGTAGTGGCGCCTTCAATGTTTAGCACGTAGGTGTCGGAAGAAACTAAAAGCAACAAGAAGTATTAGCATCGGAGCGAGCAATCCAATTTTCCACGTTATAAGCAGCGGTGTGCCGAACTGACTGCTCTGCGACAATCGCACCGTCTCCACGACGACGCCTGTCATCTGTCGAAGCGACACGGCGACGCAGGACCAAATACGGACCTCCATGCCTTCACAATAACAAAATGCCGAGCAGCCAGCTTAAAACTTTATACTTATTCGATTAACTTTCCTTTCACATTTAGAGATACCAACCAACAGTAACATGCCTCACGTAATACATTCATACAGTTAACTTTTGCTTTTAATTACAGAGTGAGACCACAGAATAGGTTTATACAGAAGCGACAGTAAGACAAAGAAACGAAAATTAGAGAGAGATGGAGAAGGTGCACAAATTTAAAGGGCTCATTGTTTAAAATCGGAAAGCTTCCACACATCTTAGAGAGAGATAGGGGAAGAGCACAAATTTAAAGGTCTACACAATACTTCAAGGTCATAGAACTGTATAGGGGAACATGAAAGGTGCCGACACGGAGTGTCGCTTCTGTGTGTAACTATTCTGTGGTGAGACTAGGCAATAAGGAAAGCTCGAATAAACGAACAGATTATAAGAACGACCCAAAAAAAGAAATTAGAAAGATTAGAAGATTAGAAACTTGCCTATCACCTCCATTTAAAACAAATAAAGGCCTTAAACAAAGATGTCCCAAATCACCTACTTTTATCAAGTTATATATAAATCAAGCGCTGGAAAAATGTATGAAGATATGCAAGAATATGTGAATATGGGAATACGACTCAATGAAGAAAATTTACATATATTGTTGTTCACCGACGACCAGATTGTATTAGCAAAAGACCAAGACGACGTCAACTACATGGTGAGAAAACTTATCGACGAATACTCGAGGTTTGGAGATAAACCTAGAAAGACACAATACATGGTCATAGAAGGAGAAGGCAGAGATTTAGAATTGGAAAGAGATATATAATTAAACGTACAATAGAACATAAATATTTAGGAATGAAAATTACAGATATCAGGAGAAAAATTGACCAGGGAAGAACAATAATGAGACAACTACATCTTTATCTGTGGAATAAAAACATAACGGTAAAAACATAAAAGGAGTTATATTCAACGATCTTGGAAAGCTGTATCATCTATGGATCGGAAGTATGTGTACTAAATAAGACTCTTCAGAATCGAGTGGCTTCCCTAAAAATGAATTTTTGGAGAAGAAGTGCAAGTATATCTTGAATTAAAAGAAATAATGAATGTAGAGGAAGATATTAGAGATAATATGGTACGGTCACATGAAATGAATGTGCGAAGATAGAATAACATGAAAAACATTCGAGTAGAACCCGTACAAAAGAAGAAAAAGAGGCCGAACTAGATTAGAATAGAAAAGAGGAATAGAGACTCAAGGAAGAAAATTGGAAAGGCAGAATTCAATAAAGAATGAGATGCGAGAAACGGCAATAGCTGTAATAATTCAGATTTTAAAATATATATTTTTTTTTCATTTGAATTGATGTTGATGTAAGTAAGGCTTTAATGAGATTAATAAGTTTAAATTTCTATAAGCAACATTATTCTTCTGAAATTTATTGGGTAGTCCATAGATGTAGTTTTAGGTTGTAAAAAAATAATCATTATATTATTTGTTCTATCCGTATATAAATACACATTTTAAAAATAATTTCAGGTGTCACACTTATCTTCTAAATTGGATAATGGTGGCAATCCTAGAACATAAAAGTGCCATAGAAGAAAAACATTCACTTATGTACATTATAGAGAGGCTGGCTAACAGTGAATGATTTGTAAAGGAAAATTATGACATATTTTAAGAAGAAAAAATTTGAAAAATACAGAAAAATTACTGTTTCTTGAAATTATTTATTTTCTTGCCGAATAAATATGCATAGAATGTATTTGTTAATTCTCACATTTGAAATACAAAATTAGTTATATTAATATTAAAAATTAATGAACTAATGACCATCAAAGGACAATTCTCTACAAATAATGAGACTCCTATATTTTCCTTAAACCTCGTAATAATAATATCTAATCAATGGACATTTAATTAAATGAAATGAATCTGGTATCCCTATGAGTCACTGTTCTCACTCATACGTAGTGACAATTAACTCAATTAATTCCTTTTGGGTAGTGAAGTGTGACACTGTTGTTTATTTTACAGTATCAAATTTTAGTTTAGTAATTCAAAGGATTTAATATACTACTACATATAAAATGTATTATATAGATATTAGTTCCCGAATGATAGGTAATTTTCGAACAATTGTTATTTAAATTTTATTAAGTAGATTTAAAATTTCAATATTTTCGAAAAATGCCTTTACCTGTACTATTTCTCATACAACCATAAAAGTTAGCCGGATACAAATTTCAATATGTTTTAATAGGTAGCGCCGTGTGTTTCATACTAAAATGCACGGAAATAAAGAAATTCTGTGCACTGTGCACATGAAGTATTGTGTCACAATTTGGCGAGTGCACTGGAAATATACATATTGTAAAGAATAAGTAACAATTTAAAGAAACAATAAAAGAAATTGTAGTATAGCAAAATACGTTTACTACAATGCCGCTTATAGCGGCCATCTCGTACTGATTATTTGGTTTGAATTGTAACCATTTGTTTGAAAGCTCATATACGTTAACGATATTTTACTTTTATAGCAACCATCGGCTATAGTAACGAAATTAGATGTCGTTATAACCGAATTTTAGAATACACATTTCGAAGTAAACTAAAACAAAAAATCGCTGATTATTCCTAAAAAAATTACATTATGTATTCAAAATAATACTTCCTTTTTTCTTCAAATTTCGTATGCCTGGGAGGATAAATAACAATTGTTAAAAAATTAAATTACATCAATATTTAAAAAAAATCAATATGATTTAAATATAGTTTAAATCACAGATTTAAATCAATCTAACACCGTTTTCCGCCAAATAAATCATAATACTTTTTTGAAACTGTATTCAATAGGCCAATTTTATAAAAACCAGTTTGGCAACTTTTTAAAAATAAAGTAAAAATATTTTCAAACCAATTTTAAATATATAGTTTTTGAGATATAAACATAATTGCAACTTTATGTACAGGTACCAAGTTAATTAAAGTGTGCGTGTGTTTATTAAAAATTTTGAACCCGATTTTCAATATGTATTCTAGTTTTTGAGTTACAAGCTCTGAAATATTTTATAAATATTTTCAGAGCTTTATCAAATTTCAAATGACGATTTCTCTTGAAATGTAACTTACTTATACATTAATTCTGAAGTGTTTTTTGTAATCAACAGGTTAAAATTATAATAGTACCAGGCTTAAAACAGCGTCCTGGGCCAAATTATATTACACCACCCTCCGACCTCACCCCTCCTCCTCGTTACAAATATTATTTTTTTCGGATATTAAATAACAAGACAAAATTGAATATACATATACATATAAATTTATAATCAGCAATAACAATACAATAAAATAAAAAACACAAACACAAATATTACAATTCCTTACAAAATCAACATAATTATTTTCTGATCCAGAGAGTTTATTTTTCTGATACATTTTAACAATTGGGATGAGAAATAATGGGTTTGCAGTATGTTTTAGAGTTGTTTATTTAAGTGGCGATCGATTTCGTGTATCTTCCCTTAGGGCCACACTAAAATATATAAACATTTTATTACAATATAATATATTGTAAAATTATATAAAAGTAAATAAGAAGTGTGCATTTTGATTATCGTCTTGAAATATGTTAAGTTTGAAGAAATTTATAGTCCATAAACTTACCACTACATTTTAACAAGTTTCTACCTAATAAAACACAAAGAAATAGATAAATTTGAATTTTATTACAAATTTAAAAGTACTTCAGTATCAATTCTTTTGCGTTTTTTCCTACCTACTCTATTCTATTTCAAAATTCTTAATAATTCAGGGTAGTTTTTAATGTGTTTAATACCGAAACCATAGCAACCATTACTTCTAAGCAGTTCCTCTAGATGCGCTATGTGAAAATTGCACTTATATGTCTAGTTGCTTTGTAATGTAAGATAGGTGGTAGCAGTAAAAACAGGAATAGGATATTTACACAAAACCTGGGTTGGCCTGATTTAAATCAACAGATTTTTTTAATAAAAGTCATTGATTTTTATCAAAGATAACTTAAATATGTTCGGTATATAATAATATCTTAAATTGAATGATATTTCATCACTTTAATTGTCATACAACAAAAGAAAAATATAAGTATGTGTCAAGTAGAGTAATTTTTAGCTGAAAATTTCAACTGGAACATATAAAAAAAAACAATTTTCAGTCATTTTTAAACTTTTCCTTCATGAAACTATATGCGTAGTTCAAAAATTAGGAAATTGTACTCGTAGAACCGAATAGAGAAGTATGTGTATTTCTAGAAATTATGGAGACAAAAAAGTTTCGCAACCAAAAATGGGCTACAAAATTATTATTTTGAGTAATTTTACTTAACCCATTAACGCCCAAGAACATTTATTGTAAAATATTTGTTTAAAAATGATATCATACGTCTTAGAAAAAATCAAAAATTTTATTTTTAATTTTTAAATTTTTTTACACATACCCATTTTTGGGATATGGGCTGTCCTATAAATATGACATTGGGCACTACGAATAACATATGTACTCTTATATATTTTAATGTAATTTTATTTGAATGGAAAAAAAAAACATAATTTCTACATATATTTAACAATAACAAAATAATATTAATATATAAATATTACTGCAGAAATAATTTTATTTGCCATGGTAAGGACCGAAACATTTGAGACACAAAGTTACGTCACATTTTTTGCAAAATGTGAGAGGTTTGCTCTTACAATTTTTCATTTGGCATCTTCTTTGTTTTGTTCTTTTCTCTAATACATGATCTTTGCCATTATAACGGATATCTAAAACTGGAGGGACGGGAAAACTTGTTCTACTTGCCTTTCCGGTTGTAAGATAGGAAACAGCCAAATTTCTTCTAAATTCTAGCAGAGTAAGTGCCTTTTTACCGTGAATTTGTCTATATAATATCCAACTATTAACTACTGACATATCTAAAATTCTGGTAAAGAGGCACCAGTACTATTTCTTTCTTCGTATGCCAGTTGCATATTTCTCTGCTAACCAGTCATGATGGTCTACACCGCCCATAAATGAATTATAATTTTTTATTACATATCTCTGGAACTAATGATCGGATTTGAAAAATAAAAAAACTGTTGAAAAGAGAATTGAAAGGCCTTTCGAACAGTGTCATGTTTGACACCCTTTTCCATTTAAAATTTTTGAGGTGCAGTCCACCCTCATTTTAGGGTTGAAGTTATGTCATTGGTACTAATCCATTCAGGTGTCCCCCTTTATACTAAAAATGACGTGTTCGATCGTTTTTTGCAAAATTGATGTTAAGTGGCCAAAAATTGTGCTGATAATTTTCATTGGGCCACCCTGTATGTACTGCGTTACAAAATAAATACTGATATTTATTAATTTACCTTGTCTTCCACTTAATACGTACTAACTGCAACGAAATACGAACGAACATAGACTACACAAAACATACAATAGTAGTGATTATTTATTGCAAGTTATAACTTGCAACTGGACATAATGTTATCTCGTTCGCCCATTGTCATATTTATAGGACACCAGAAATTAAATAATAGTTATTTATTGACTAATTTGTTTTATTAAAAAATAATTCCAGCAATAAATAATACACCCTTCTTGTAGTAAAACAGATTTTTTTCGTATTGATCAAAAATACATTAACGGGTTAAAAAAAATTTAAAAATGAAACGTGCATACTACGCTTATACCATGCTGTGAAAAAAAAGCCTTCTGGTCGTTATGTTAAAAAAAGGAACAATAAATTTGGGATATATTCATCCAAGGACATCTGCAGCTTTATAATACATTGCAAAAATTTTCATAATTTCATTGGTAAAATTTTTAAAAAATCCTAAACTTGCCGTCCTATAAATAAGACATTGGGCGGTAATGGGTTAATTTTCATATTTATATTATTAAAATTTCACAGTACAACTTTTGTATTAATATTTTCAAATATATTTATCAAGTTTTATAATGGGAGACAAAATATATAAATATAGAAAAGATCATTTATTTCCGCGTTGTTTTGTTATTGCATCTATAATCCTATTCTTGTTTGTTGAGGTAAACTGATCGGAGTGATAATAACTACTCCCTTGTAATTTATTTCTCTGTGGCCATTGGACCAGGCAGTAACAAAAGAAGATGATGAGCGAATACCTGGGAAGAATTGAAACGGATCGGATGTCAGCCGTCGACTCGCTTTTGTTTTGTTGCCCAGATGATTTATTTCACTTGTTTACCAGCGATGCGTGCTTGTGGAGATGTAATTGGTAATTGTGTTATAAAATACTTTTTGTTTTGTGTTTGTTTATTGATGGAATTATTGTTGCACGGAAGCTGAACATATGTAGCGAAGCATTACCGCTGAAAATTCTGTAATTAATTAGGTTTGATACATTTCATTTAATGGATAATTAATATAATAACAACAAAATAGCTTTAAATTTTCAATGCATTAACGTGTTAAAAAATGTCACACGATACATGAATGTATTTAATTTTTTAGGAAAGTTAAAAAACCTTCATTTAACATACACAAATCTCTTATTTATTGTACTTAAAATCATTGATTTCAGGAAATATTTCGTCGAAACCGACTCCACAAATAAATCAAAATTGCAATCCGAGTCGTTCAGAAAACAAACAATAAGGAAGAAAAGTTTACATTAAATACCGTCGAAAATTAAAACAAAGATGAGTAAATGAAAATACAACATAAGTATACTAGTTATGTAGATTTTATTCAAAGAATTACTATAACGCAAAATTTTGAAAATTGTATCATAAATCGGCCGGACTATACCATTATAGAACTAAACTCTGTACTAGAAGAGTATTCATTAAAGGTACGGAAAACCACTTGCTTTTGTGAATCCTGATTGGTGCTTGGAATCGCAATTCACGAAAGCACCTGATTTCCTGTTCCTTTCATAAATTATCTCGTTGTACAGAGTATAATAATAACATTCAGTTTAAATTAGATATTAGGCCGCACTGGATTTTGAATATACAGTGTGTTCAACGAAACGCGGAACATAGGACATGAGATTTTAAACAATTGCAAATACTCTCTGTCCTAATAGGTTCACAGCAAAACCACAGAATAGTTAAATATAAAATGTAACATTTTCGTTAAAAATCAGACAGTCATAGAAATAAATAAAATATTGTGTGTATTTTAATATTATTGAAGATGAATTTATGTTCCTTTTCTTAAATAATATATTAATATAACAAAAATATAAACTAAAAAAAGTAAGATATGTACAACAAATTAAAAAAAATTGTATTATATCGTATTATATTTACTGACGAAACACACAATTTTAAACTAATCTTAGACTGTAACAAAAATGATAATAATTAATATCAAATTACTTTAACTATAATGACATGTCAATAACTGTCACAACCAGGTCACAACTGATACGTAGATATTTTATTTCCATACTGTCTGATTTTGAGCGAAACTATTACATTTAATATTTAATAAACCTCAAAGTATTTTAATAATTTTGCTCGGTAAAAATAATGGACGACTGAAGGATATTTCATTTACATAGTAAAAATGGCAATAGCTATTTTTAAATGATAAAAATAAAGCATGATTTAAGACCCTAATTTAACAAACTTCACATTATAAATTCCAATTATTTATGGCAAACCATATATTTACATATAACTGAAATCATTCTACTTAGCATTTATTTATTGTACTGTATATCTATTGTAATAATCCTAGCGTTTATTAATTTATTTAACATCGTGTTATTATAACGATATAAGTATGGTGTTTTTAGATAAATAAAGTAGGTCATAAGTCACTAGTGAGCTAAATATATTAGCTCACTGTTTTTTGGTTCGTATCATAGTAACTTACGTTATAAAACCTTCTCTACACTATTTTGTTCCTAAATGACATTTCGAAATTCCATTTGTCAAAAATCTTATATGTATTTTATATCAATGATTAAAATGTGTTGGATAAAATGTTGTATGGCACACGTGTGTTAATTACCTAAGTCACTTGAAAAAATACCACACTCGGCCTAACGGCCTCGTGAGCTAAACTTTTCCCGCGTAACTTATCTGTAATGTAACACACTTGTACCATAAATAACTATAATTGAACATCCCATATAAAACTAGCCTGGTATTTCTACCGAACATTTTAAAGTTTATTATTACGAAAAATTATTATTGACCCAAAATTTAAAATAATATAGAAAGCGAATTAATTACTATGACAAATATTGAAATACATAGTATCATAGTAATACAATTATTTAACAAGATTTTTTTTACTTAGCATATCTAATTTTTACATAGCAATAATTTTTATATTTAGCAATGTAATTTTGCAAATATTATGATACTGTAACAATAAATTATAGCGCTTCGAATACTCTTCGTCCATATTATTAAATTCTATATTAATTTTATTAAAATGTGACCTACAATACATGAGTGTATTTAGAGTCTTGTCGCAACATACCCGTCAGGCGTGCTTGAAATAACGTTAAGTATCTAAATACTAAAAAAGAATAAGTACTCGCCATAAAATCCTGCATAACAAATTTTATGTTCACAAAGAGATACTTGTAATACATTCTCAATATTGTGCGTTAGATATGTACATGTTCTAAATCTGTCAAAGTCTCTTTTATATGTAAAATAATTTATTTATACGCCGTGCTTGTACACGGTCTTGAAACGGGATATAAAGTAAAATAAATATGACAAATGTTGTCACATTTCATGTAGATGTAGAGTTATTTAAATATGAAAACATGCAATAAAACATACGCGTACGTATATTTACCTCGACTTTGACACCAGGTGTTTTCCCTTCAGATTATTATCAGGAAATAATACGTTATTTTTTAGAAAGGAATACATATTTTATGTTAATATTTCACAGGGTTTTTAGTTTCAAAGTAGGCGTAAATAAACTGACATTGATTGAAATGATAATTAAAGTTTATCAGTACAAACACAAAGTTTAATATTTGAATGTAATAGGAATTGAATATATGCAGTTTCCTTCAATATAAACACGTCATAAAGGCACATACATACATGACAATTGCAATCTCTGAATAGTGGTTTCAGACATGTACATTATGAATTTATACAGTCTGCAGTGCTCTGCATTGCTAATGGTTTTATTATAGTGTTATTGCAAATTATAATTGGGGTCAAATAGTTTACACTATATTTCGAACTACTTGGCATTTACGTATTCACATTATTAATTATTATATAAATACACTTCATCTATTTCATATTGAAGCAACATATTATTGAAAATCAATTAACTGAACTAAGAAGTACATTAATTCTTCTTAATTATATTTATTAAATACTTGTTGTAATAAATAACAGCTCATAAGGCTTCACAAAGCTTTAATTATTATTTTCACCAAGATTCATTCATTCATTTTAGTAAATTACCTATATCTCAGTAAATATTAACTACAGTTTATTTTTGTTAATATTAAAAACAGCAACTGTTTTTCAAATTAAAATTGTTTTTATACTATACTTTCCATATCAACTGGATTACCCATGAAGTGATGTCTGGTAATTATCCTTCACAGAATAAATATATAATTACGGATATTTGAGATATTGGACACAGGAGGTGGCGGTTTAGAATAATACTGCGATTTACATCATAGGTGTAAAGGTGTACATAGAATTTTGGTAATGGCGAATGTGCACTCCCCAGATATAGAGAGAAAATTAAATTTATACTAGTTTTGTCAGTTTGGTTAGCGGGAGAGTTTAGGTTCGGAAAAGATCAGCCAATACTTTGTTTATAGCTAGTGCGAATCAGTAACAGTGGCGTAGGCAAGGGGGGGGGGGGGTTACGGGCCGGACCCCCTCCTTGACGAATTTAAAATAAAATATTCATATATATCCATTTATTTACATTTTCTTAATAAATAAATAGATATACATACGTATGTATTAAGTAACCTAATCTAATTTTGAACCCCCCCCCCCCCTTCCAAAATTCCTGGCTACGCCACTGAGCAGTAAAATAATTCAATATTTGTATTTAATTTTTGGATGAAAGTTGTTTTGTCGCGTTATTTAAAAACGCAAAATATAATTTTACTTTTTTTACATGCTTAGAAAGATCTACTTTCTTCTCGCAAAATAGTGGTGGAAAATTAATTTTCCCTCTCTAGAGAAGAAATGTACAGTGTTACCAACAGTATAACATTGTATATTATTATGGAATAAATTATTTCTTTATATTATTTAATAATGATATTCTTTTAAAAAAATTATGTCTTGTTCTTTTATTTTTTCATATTATTTCACAACTTGACAAACTGAATTTAGATTGATATATTGGCAATACTGTAAAAATTGCACTGCTAAACATCAATGTTTACATAACTTAATTTTCTAGCTTATCATGTTGCTGCGCCTTTTTGTCCGAATAAATCGATTATTGGAACATTTCCACTGTCACTCGAATGCACCACTTGCTCGTTAGTCAAACTTGAATTCCAATGGTGAAAATATACGCTTTTCTCTCTAATTTGACAAATAACAATAGTAGGATGATTCTGCATGAAAAGCAGTTGTCCGGACATTAGAATTTCGACCACCAAATAGCAACCAATGTTACAGGTTAAAAGATAAAAAAATATTACTACTACTAAATAAATACTATTACTATTACTGAAAAACAAAATATTAAATCCCTCACTCAAAATAGTTCTAATTACACTCTAAAGATGGGGTTAAAACATTGTTCTAGAAAAACCTATATAAAATACCGCAATCCTCCACCATATTAGGGCAAACATCCCGTGAAATTTACAATGTTAATCTTATTATCATTTTTATCCTACTCCATTACTTTACAGTTAAAATACAACAATCGAGTATTTTCACATATATTTTTTGTAATCTTTCAAACTTTATCACACGTGGAATTGGAAACGCAAATTAGGTTACTTTTATCCTATGTCAAATTACTGCCAATTTACACGGCTAGCATTACTTACACTATCGCTATTTTCCGGCGAAAATATAGCTGTCTCTATTTAACGTATTGGATCTATGGATTAGAGTTCATAATAAAAAATATGCAAGATATATAATTTGACATTTATTTTTAATCCCTTGTTGCAGTTGTAAATATTTGGCGAGTTATGTACGCCTTATAAAATTCTTTTATTAGTGCTAAATAACATATATAAACATTTTGAAAATGACGCAAATAAGAAATGAAAGCAGAAATCTCTTATGAGAAATCATCATTCAGTAACCAGTTTTCTTTGTGATAGTGACAATGAAATTGCGAGAGATCGTATAATAGAAACGGAATTGGAAAATAAATAAATTACAACTTAATTTAAATATCTTTTTTCTATTTTCTTTACTATAATTCTTATAATTTCATCGAAGGTGGCTATCTGCAGGTGTACTCCAATTTTTATTTCGCTTTAAAATTAAAAATACAATATTTCTACATACGGTTCAATTTATAAAAATTGAATATTTATATTTATTATACTGTATCTATTTGCAATAAAATAAAAACTAAATTATTATGTTATTATTTGTACGTTGGCCGTTCCCATGCAAATTTCGCAAATACATAACAATTATCTTCTCTGACTCTACGGCCGTAGATTCATTTTCCAGTGTGGTTCTTTTTGTGTAGGTACGTGTGTACGTCGGCCATTTTGTTTCATTCTTTATTTGTTGGCCGGTGCACGCCTTTCCGAATAATAAAGTCATGTGAAATGGAACAGGAACTGTGGCCTCCGGGCATATATTGCTTCTATATCTAATGGTTACCGTATGTGGCAAGGGAATTTATATTCGTTAGCTCCAAATTATAAATTGTTCAACTTGGAATTCGAATTGAAAAAATTATGAAAAAAACTTCTTGACTGGATTTGGATAGGGTCAATAGATTTTTCTGGGATGCAGTCAATAAAATGAATATTTATTTACTTCAACGTTTCGATCCTACCAGGATCATCCTCAGGAAGAAATAAATTAATTTTTGCATTATGTACATAAATTGTCGAAATTTTGCATAATTTGAATAATTATAAGTCGTTGATATAAAACAATCAGGACAATGATAAAATAATTTTTAAATATAAAAATATATTTTGCAAAACATGGATATAATCCTGCAGTGAGCGTGTGTGTGAGTGTCATCGAAACGTTGAAGTAAATCGTAAAGTGATCTATAATACGTGAATGTGTTTACATATCTTTCAGGCGTTATAATAATTATAATAATAATACCATGAGTATTTTTAACGTGAAACATGAGATTTGTCATACCAATGATTATGACTTGACATTTGATTGACAGCAATTTCTTTGCCTGTCTCATTTAAAAGGAAATATAGAGAACGAATTCGGCAGAAGTATTATAAATATTTAAATAGTCATGAGCATAACCAGTTTTTTTTCTATGAGGGAAGGGCTGAAAATACAGAATGTATTCTTCAGGCGTAACAATAATAATAATAATAATAATAATAATAATACCATGATCTAGGACAGCGGTTCTCAAACTTTTGATGTAAAGGCACCCAAAATCGATAATATAAAATTTCCAGCACCCTCAACATTATGTGCATGAAAATTTAATGACATTTTATTAAACTTAGGAAAACATGCAATACATGACCTAGATGCAATTTACATTATTCCTTTACATTTGGGTGTATTTTGGAGAAACATACTCGCATTTCATGTTTTATGTTCTACCAACTTCAATCGTTCTTTTTTTTTAGTTTTGATGTTAACATACGAAGAAATTTTAGGTCATATTCACACAAAAGATAGGAAATTGAACTAAAACTTGAAGTGCTTTGGTTTCTATATTGCGATATTTACTCTGCATAAATATCAAACATGATTCTAATGAGAATTCAGAATATTTTATTCACAACGTATTCAGTCAAAACTATCAATAGATGTATCTACAAAATAGTAGCAAATCTGTATATTTAGTGTTAAGTGTTTTAGGTGTTCTTGTAAACATTTCCATAACTTGCCTCAATGTCCAAAATTATATCTTGTCTTTAAAAGACTCATTCTCATTCTTTGGACAACCATTTGAAATAAGTATGAAGAAGAAGTTTCAAGATCTAAGAATTGTTAAAATACGTACAATGCTAAATTTCACTACACGCCCGTGGCACTCCTACAAATAATGAAAAGCACCCAATGGTAAGAAAAAAGGACATATTTTAACTAGTTATATTCCCAAATAACTTACTATTTATACCTATAACACAGAATAATTACATACAGAAGCGACACTCCGTGTCAGAATCTTTCATGTTACCCTATATATTCAGTTCTATGACCTTGGATCATTGTGTAGACGTAGACCTTTAAATTTGATGACTTCCCCTATCTCTCTCTAAGATGTGACGAAACTTTCCGATTTTAAACAATGAGCCCTTTAAATTTGTTGTCTTTCCCCATCTCTCTCTAATTTTCGTTTCTCTGTCTTATTGTCGCTTCTGTATAAACCTATTTGTCTATAGCTTACGAACTATTGCCCGTTGAAGTTGTTTAATTTTGTCACTGACACATTCACTCACTCACCTACCGATTATCAAAATTCTTAGGTACTTCTAGCAGACACACAAACCTCAAATTTTGAATTCATATAGTGTTTAGCCTATAAAGGAAGGAAAAATTGAAAATCCAGAAATATCAGTTCCGTTTTCTAAATTTCAGTCCTGCTTTCTTTGCGGTTGGTAAATTCACATCTCTTTACAAGTATGTCTATTATGATATGATATGACAAATGACGAATGTCAAATAATTTTGTAAACTGCATAAGTAACTTTGTAATCGTATAACGAAAAGTAAAAGCAGGATTATCTACAAAAGAAATAAGACCCCCTCAAAAACAAAATGTACAAAAATGTAAGTCTCGCAAACGCAGTCCTTCTACCGCAAAAAGTTGTGAGATCTCATGTAAAATCAAATCAGTTATTTTAGTTAGTATCTATGGAAGCACCTATTCAACAACTTTGATATAAATTGTTTCCTTATTAGTTACCAGGTTACCACTAATATTTATAGTGCCGTATCAATATTAGACATCTTTAATTCTATAGTCGTAAAGCAACATAATAACATGTACACAATATTAGCGATCTGAGTTCTTTCTTTGTTTTTGTTTACATATTGCATAAATTAGACCTGGTAGCGTTATGTTCAATAAAGAGTATTTTAAATATTAATCTTATGTGATTATGTTATATTTAACTTTAAAACTTTATTTCATTGGTTCAGAGTAGATGCTCATTTATTAATTCAGCCAAGTGAAAAATGATACGTAAGTAAATCTTTGTTCATTTTGGGGTGAAACAATTGACAACAACAACAACAACAACGTTTATAAAATATTTGTGAAAAACTTGTTTTGTTTGTTACATTGAAAATGTACGAAAGGTCACGTACAAGATGCTTTTCAATTATTTGGGTTTTTTGTTTAAAAGTCGGCGTCTTGATTATGTCGCAAAAGTCAAACAAGAACAAGAGTGTCCGTGGGCTACAATCCGGTCCCGAACCAAATGAAGGTATTTATTCGTATAGGCCTTCTGCGAATTGCCAACTCTGCGAAATTAAATTTGTCGCGAAGTAATTTAAGTTTTGAATTAAATGACTTTTACGTTGAATCAACTTTTAATAATAAATAAGAAAATTATGCGACTTCCGTTTATGAAATATTGCACGTGAAATCTTAAAAAGAAAAATTAATTTATTTTTAAGCAAACTTTTCGTTTTATTACTGCGTTCTCCAGGGAATGTGGGCCGATGTCATATCCGGAAATACGATGAAAAATGCTTCGCATTTGACGTGGAAAATTATATTAAATTTTTCAACTTATTTTAATTTCAGATTTGAACTTAACAGTACCAAATTACTGCACAAACATGTTCCAAATTACATTTCACAATTTTTTCGTAAAAAGTACTTTTATATATAAAATGTTATCACGCTTGCATTCAAAATAAAATAATATTATCATCCCTTTGTATATTAAAAAAACTGTGTAAACATAAAACAATAGAAAAAATGACCAACAATACATGTGTATGTTTATAGTCATGAGGCAACATACCCTTCAGGCGTATTTTATTATGACAGTATATAAACATGTGAAAATATGTACATATTATTGGATCTACCAATGTATTTTATCACTGATATCAGTAATGATATGTTTATAACGAATAGAGCATTTAAAAGTCGTAATTTTTTAGGTACTCTAACTGGTGTTGCCAATTCACCATAGGATTTATTTTATTTACATACGATACAGAATTTTGTTCGCTCTGGGACTAAAACTCAGCCGGTTTTGCAAATTAAAATTATAAAGGATGATATATATGGAAGAATTGATTGACAAAACAGCTCATACCTACTTATATTAAAAAAAGTTAATGAATTAATTTGTTAATAATATTTCCTGATTTCTTGTTGTGTCTGGGACACACTATATAGTATTTTCCATATTTGTGACTCAAAATACACGATTGTATATACTATCGGAGATAGTTGTAGATAATTGTAGTCAGTCGGAAATAAACATATCTATAACTTTTACAGAAGGTGTTCGATTTTTAAATATTTCTCTATAATATGTGTAAAACAAAGGTATGTTAGAGAGTGTAATTTTTAGGAACATAAATATTTAAAATGATCAGCATTTTATACAGATTTTTTCACACATGCTTATTAAACTTAACATTGCTTTGAAACTATGCGGCCAAAATAAGTGATTTTTATACACTTTGTTTTTATAAAATTTACTTTTAGACAACATATTTATAATTGTATATTTTATCATAATAATTGTTTATTTGGCATAATTATAAATAATGTTTATTCAGAAAACTACTCAACGGTTTTACTTGAATTTAAAATATAGAAAAAACCTCAAATCTAAGAAGATTTTATTAATGCCACAAAAGGAACCGAAACTGTTTTAAAAGTGATATAACGAACAATAAACGAAATGCTGTCTTTTTGTTTTTATTTTTATATAAACAATACTATGATATTTTTTTCCTTTTGCTTTATTCATTCCTTTTCTAAGAAGATATATTTATAATATACTAAAATTTGAAAATAATAGTATATCATGTTCATCAGTAATTTAAAGTTAAACCTCCTCATATTCGAATTCGTATAAAAAATGTTGTCTTTTTATACATTTATTCTACTATTTTTTAAATGGCTTGACTTAAAAAAATCCTTATTGTTTTATAAAAATATATCAAGAAATAAATGATAATCGTTTTAACATTAACCGCAATTTTTATATGGATTATTATAGAATATATTCACGTTCAAAATGAACAGAATATAATTAAGTATGTGCCAATATATCATTGCTTTTATAAGTATAATAATTGTTAGTTATATTAATCATAAAGGATATTGAAATAAGAACTTGGAATAATTTTAATTAAATTTATGTTAATTAACAAAATACACTCTTTCAAATAAAAGAAAACTGTCTGTACAAGAGTAATTGTATCTACTGGCAACTTCAGGAGATGTACCTAACAAATTACATTTTTTGCTCGTTTGTAAAATATTTCCAGGGCGAATATTTGTGTCGATATGCCTAGTGACCTACGGAAAAGGAAGCAGCAAATATCTCATATTTATGATACGTATTTTTCGCCACATAACGTGATTTATACACAAACAAAATTCAAAAAATGGTGTATGTAAATTTTCGATATCACGTCCTTTCGGAAAAGGTATGTGTTCACTATTTTTAGAACTGAAAAAATATTTATAACTAATGTGTTTTTGCTTTAAAATTTAGACAATGTATTGGCAAAGTATTGACAAAGTATGTGTTTGTTGTATATTTTATTTTAACAGACCCATAACTTGTTATATTTTTATGTTTCCTTGTAAAATTTTTGCTGTGTGAGTAATATAGCTATAAGTTCAACAAATTGTTATTTTCGAAGTGTGGGTTTTTGAAATATTATATACATAATGTACATTTTTCAAAGAGAAACATATGTTTTATTTTAAATATCATATTACACATCATAAACTCAAATAATAAATTTTTAACATAAGGTAAGCGCAATGTGAAATTTGGGGAATTCCATTACCGATGATGGAATTTTACACAAATAGCAGGGTAACGGCGGTGGAATTTTTTTTTACAAAATGTAGCGAAATTTTTTATTGTTTGCAAATATTCTAATGGTCGTAGAAAAATTTATATTTTCTACGAACACGTGGATTAAAATGTGAGAAATCAATTTTGATAACACGTCGCATACGCAGTGTGGGAAATGTCATTTCTCATAATAATTGCCAACACTGTTCATGGGTGAAAGTACTCTTTATGAGATTATGTACGCCATATTGTTTTGTATGTCAAATAGCTTTCGTGCATGTATTTTTATTCTGTAATGTTTGGCGTTGTGGCCATAGAAAAAGTATAGTGTGGCACACGTGCAGAATCACCTATTTCCCACCTTGTGTGATTCCAGCACTCGACTTCGTCTCGGGTCGAAACTTTCACACCTCGTGGGAAATAGGCGACTTTCTGCACTTGTAGCACAATATACTATTCAATTATGGTAGATATAAAAACGACAAAAAAAGGGATTTACCCAAAATTTTAATTGCCTTGTAAGGAATAAAGTTTGATATAAAATGTAAAAAACAATGCAGTTTAACTTACTCTCTCAATTTAGTATGTCAACTAAATTCTTTCAGTACTAAATCGGAATCGGAACTCGACGACTAGTTTATTTTTATAAAAATAAATAGAAAAATATTTCTACTTTGTATTTTTTGTTTGCACCCACCAGAGACATTAAAAATATCAGTCTCAACAATTAAAATTATTAATATTTTATAATTTAATAAGAAAATATTTGGTAGCGACATGGAGCGGAATTTTAACATATTTGTGGCGAAATTTGATAAATCTGCGTTGGTGACCTACATATTAAACGAGTGGCGAAGCGTGATATTTTGATAAGGGAAGCACAATGATATAAAACTGTGCATCTATTGAGAAAATATATCTTACAATAATACCTACAGGCGTATTTTATTTACTCATATTAACATTATTATATTTCTCTCCACAAAAACAATTGAAAGCAATTAATAAATTTTGAATGAAAACAGGATCAAGATAAACATAATTACAGTAATGAAAAAATAAATATTTATTAATATACTGTATGTAAAACAGAACAATAATATTCATATTTCATGCTTTAATATTGCTTTATGTAAATTGCTTGAGTCGATTAAACCCCTTTTAATAATTATTCTAGATATTATCTATAGTGATATATTAAGTGCACTAAAAATGACCAAAAATTATGTATAAAAATTATGTATGAAATATGTTTTGCCTAGAAACTGGATGAGTTTGTTTACTACATTATAAAATAAAAAAGATTATTTTTAACGATTTTGCTCCATATAATACGAATTTAATAAAAAAGATATTTAAAAAATGATTATAACTATACTTCAATGAATGCTTTGCACCTTGGTGTAATCAAAGTATTTAACTTCTAGGTTGTCAAATATAACCACAAATCTTCTCCTGTATCACTGGGAAATGCTGATAATCATCTACAAATATTACTAATTCATTTTTTTTTATTAATATTTTGAAAATTATTTTTCAGATTATTTGTGAATTAATTATATAATTATTATCTTCCATAGTAATTATTTTTAAATTATACTTTAAATTATTTATCTGGTGGATTTATTTGCCGCTGATAAAAATCCAATTGCTCTTTTGATTTATTATTCTCTCCTTCTTTTCTAAAACGGAATATAAGTAGACAACATTTCGATTACCATTTTTTCAGAGATGCATGGATTTAAAACACTTGATTTGAACCAGATTTAAACCACATTGATTTTTTTAAATCATTTATTTAAATCACTTGTTCTGCAATAGTTATTTATTTAACATTCCAGATTTACGAAAATTGGGTGAAAAAGCATGTGGATAATGTTACTATGTGGCAAAATACTTTCAAGAACTAATAAATCTGTTTAATTTCGTCGGTAAAATGACTTTACGATTTTAAATTTTAACTCAAAATTGTTTTGCGCTAACATTATAGCGTATGTGGGCTCTCAAAAACTGGTCACAATTTCGATGTTGTATCCAGTTTGTCGTTATAAGCGGTATCGTTATAAACGGATTTTACTGCATTATTTTATTGTTACTTTAAATTTTTACCTATTCTTTATAATATGTTTTTTTATATAATAAATACTATACGGTTTTGAAATTATATTACACCCTTTTAAAAAAATCAAAAAATCTGATTTTAATTTTAAAAATCCCATTTAAATTTTTAAAAATCTGTTTTTTTGATTTTTTTTTAAATCGGTTTTTTATGCAACCTGGCCTTTTTTTGTTTAAGTGTAATTTAAAATTTAAGCCTTATTGGTGCAACCGGGCATTAATAATTTATTATAAGGGAACAGTATTTTTTTATGTGAAATTAGACTATGCCGGAAGAGTCCATTATTTGAATTATTCTAAATATTCTATTATGTGCACAGTGAAGAGTTTTCTTGTGTGTGGGTTAATTCTTTGGGCGTGAGGGATGAAATTCAGCGGAAATGGGTTCCGGAAGCTAGGTGGCGCCTCACACGGTGTGTGCCGACAACTCAGGTAATTAATACAGACGGCTGCGAACAGCGCGGAACAAACGAAATTCGCAGCGAGTAGTGAAATGAGTGGAATTAAAGGTGACGTACTCCGAATCCAGGGCTGTACTGCCTCATATGCCATGCTAACAAGGTTCACGCGGCAAAAATACACCCTGCATGCTCTTTCAATTACACGCCAGGCAATTTCATTTCATCGCACCCGAATATCATCAAAAAATATAAATGTACTTACAATTAAAGGACGCATAAATGATGATTGCTGACTTACCTGGAAAAAAGAATAAAGTAATTAGTAAATTATAAACCTTAAAATTAATATTTAATTAACTAATATTTATGTAACTTTTTCTGTAAAAATATTGAGATAGCATATTACGCATTTTTGAAGTAAGTACTAGTATACTCAAAAAATGCACTCTTTTGATACACAATTTTGAGGGCTATCTCAGAGACGAAAAGACATAATAAAATTTTGTTGCATCGAGGACGACAATAAAAATGTTCAAGCCAAAAATTAAGTTTAAAATTAAAAATACGACCTCAATTTCAATTTTATTTTTACACAAATATATCTAAATTCAGATTGTTTTTTTAATAGGTACAAATTTTAGAGAAGAAAAATTCAGTGAAAGTCACATCGTCGCTTATAATAATGAAGATACAGGATAACAGTAGGTCTTCGGTATATGAGTTAACTAAAAAATTATGAAGTCGTATTTAATTATTAACAAAAGAAAAAATATCGGAAGCCACTATAAGCTGTAGGTCCCTTGTATAGAGGCTTTAGACTATTAAAAACTCCATCGAAATGCAAAAAAAAATTGTTATGGATTGGGTGAAATTCACTTCTCAATTTCACCTGCGGTCAAAACTCTTCTAGCGCCGATGTTGATGATAATTTAATGTGTAAGAAAAATGTAACAAACAATAAATGCGTGTTTTTATAATCATGTGGCAATATACGAATATCCTTCAGGCTTATTTCAAGTAAGAAATTTATTTCCTTAAATTCTGTGACTGGCACAATTAATAGCTGCGTTACATTTGAGCTGTCGTCTTTTAAAACATTGTATCAAAGATGATTTTATATTGCTATGAATTGCACTATAGTGCTACTTATGCTAAATAAAACTATTTTTTATGCGTATTACATGAGTGTTTTTTTATATTCATGTGGCAATATACCTTTCAGGCATAATTCAGGATATTAGTTTTTTAAAATGTTAAACAAATGTAACCCACAAACAAGGACTCGAACCGATTTTTTTTTCGGTTAAAATTTCGGTTAAATTGTTTTATGTAAAATTGTACAATTGTACTTACCTACTTTAATTTTAAGTTGTGATCATAAAATGAAAATTTGCGCTTCAAAATATAACTAGGTATAAATTAAAATTTTCACATAGTAGGCCAATTCTGAACAAATATTTAAGTCTTACAGATCTGTAAATCTATAAAACGTTGACAAAAACGATTTTATTTTTGTTGAAGAAAATAAAATTATAAACAGGAACACCATAGGCGTTGCTGCTTGCGTTGCGGTTTTGTTCATTATTTACATATTTTCAGATTTGTAACATTTATTCTCGGTCTTACAAACGATAGTTAAACTCTCAGTTAACTAACCCTCGGTTAAACTTACCGACCGTACATCAAATTCAAATATTATAGAATAGAAGGCAGTCCATAGTTGAAATATAAACACGGTGTAGGCTTAATAAAAATTAATAAAGAATTTGATGGAAGCTATATTTATAAGGAAATAAATTTTTTATTTTGTTGTAAAATTGTATTTGACAGCTGGATATAATCTCCTCCCGGCGAAACCAAGAAATCGAAATCGGTTACTCTCTAATTAATTCTAGATACTGTCTTGGTGTTACAATTTAATCTGCAATTTCGTCATCTGAAAACTAGTTAATTCATCTGATGATATAAATTTGTTTATTTGCACTTCAAAAATTGATGCAAAATTTGTACTCAAGCATTTTATAATTAATCTGCAATCCAGAATTACAATGAAGTACTATTTATATAAAAATTGAATTTTGAAGTGTGACTGTCACTGTCAATTAGATTCCCAACTAAAATTTAATACCACGGTTTTTCCAGTTTATTTAATCTGTAGATTTAATTACTAACTTATTTTAACTAATGTTTATAGTACAGAAATCGGATAGATAAATTAATTTAGCCAAATAGGTTAGTTAACTGGTTTTAAAAGACTTGGCATTACAGATTTGTTCAGAATTGGTTTATAAGTTCATACGCTTATTTTAGTAACATAAAATAAATCCGTTAGGTACGTAAATTATTAACTGACATTTTATGTTTTATTAATAATTATTCTATTCAATATTCGAATATTAATAATTAACTGAAAGAGTAATAGAAAAATGTAAAAGAAATTAGATTTTTTAAAATTACAAATGCAAAAAATAAATTAAAAATGAATTAAACTGCCTTCAATTTTATTATAAAACAATCGTCCGATCCAAGTGTGTCCTAGAAATAAGATAAATGTCTTAAGATGTGTGACTTATTCTAGAATTTTATGAAAATAAGTAACATTTTGCTTAATATTTTCAGTTTAGTACAATATTTATATTTATACTGACTTTAGTACCGATATTTTTTTGATTTTGTTATGTTTTCGGTTGCAGAAAAATTTATTTTTTATATTGATTTTCAGTTACCTCACAACCTCTCTGAATTTCTCAGATAAACTAAAATTTTTAAGCATTAATTTTTTGCTTTTAAACAAAATCACTCAAGCAAACTGACAGAAGTCTGGATATGAGGTCGGGGTTTACCACGCAGTTTGCTCTCCTGTTTGTTGATAAACAAAAAAATATCGTACAAAATAAAAGTTTATCGACAAAAGCAAGAGATTTTATTATATTACTTCTGGGGTGGGAATTTTATAACTTCGGTGGCTATCATTTGGACTTGGTATTATATCAATTGCAAATAGCAACTACAAATTATATTTGCGATTCTATAACAGTAATGGTTATTTATGGTTGATACGAACTTACATATACTCATACATATATAAATAACACTCTACAAGTCTACACTGATAAGGGAATGTCTTAAATTGATTGTAAATTTGAATTTCCGCCATGGTGACATTTGGAGTTTGAAATTATGAATTTTATCGTGAATTACATTTTAAGTAATATTTATTTTGGCTAATACATATTTCATTTAATCTTAATCTATTAATGAGAAAGAATTATATTTAATATCAAGAACTGACATTTCTGAAATAGTGCTACTTCGGATTTGAGAATATGGGCCATTTTTGCACAATTTGACAGTATTGACAGGGAGTAGTGCAAACTTAAAAATTATTTTACTAAAACTTTCAAATACAAAAGTACATTTGACACGAGAAGTCAATCAATATAACACTTCAAATCATTGAAAAGTTACCGAATAGGCACACAGATTTCTTACTTTTGAAATGTACTGTAAAATTGAATAAATAACAAGAAAAAAAACTGCACACATCAACAGGTAAATAATAGAAGGAACAAAAAAAAACAGTATTTAGCAGATATATTTATTTATGGGCAGTGTGTTAGATGTAGAGATGCTGAAAGATGAAGGTAATTTGAGGAAACCTGGGCGCTTAATGAAGATTGTGCAGTACTCGTAGCGCTCCTTCGTTCCATTTTGATAGAGTAATGTTTTGTGTTTTAGTGATCATCCGAGCGTTTTATCCACCTGATTTCATTTTAATCTTGCGGGAGCACAACAGACGACTTACTCGGGCTCAATAAAAAATTTACAATTGCTACCCGACTAGCCGAGTTTGCAATTTAAAAATAAATGCATCTGAATTACGTTATCCTGAATACATTTTCCACTCAGTACAACGGAATACACAACTGTCACGCTAATGTACAGACAAAATCCCTTTCATCTATTCATTTTTAATTCCTACTTCTTGCTTTATAATTAATATATTTAATTTTTTAGTTACGACTTCTATCTAATGATTTGGTTAAGACGAAATATTTCTCCAATCTGGCTTGTCTCGTCTCGAAATATCTCGTCTTGGGTAAGACGAGAATAATTTTAAAAACAATGCTTTTAGACAAGAGAATAAAATCGAGATTATTTTTCTTCAAACATCATAAATGTGCCTTGATTCACAAGGTAGAAATAACACTTCTGCGCCGCCGAAATACTAATGTAGCTACTTCTATGCCGCCGGCATAGTATAGAAAAATAAATAAATATCCATAGGAACTCTATAGAATCTGCATATAAGAAATAACTTGTAAAATAGATACCTACAATATCTTCCTAAATGTCTCTATAAAACGGGATAACCTAAGAATGAAGTTACTAAAAACCATCAACAACTGACAGATTTAAATCCACAACAGTAGTAACAGTGCACCATTATAAAAACAAAATCAGAAACCCGGATTTTAATCATTTTAGTGCATTATTATATGAATCTGGTATGCAAAGAAAAATATAGGTGGAGCAGATTTTTTCGCTAAATAAGTATATATTTTTCCTAATTTCCCAAAAAGAATGTTCAATTTTCCTAAATATAGAGTTAGGTTAGGTTAGGTTAGATTATATTAGGTTGGGTTACGTTAGGTTAAGTTAGATTAGATGCCTGTGTGTACACTTTTATACTAAATAGCTTTAAAAACAAATAAATGAGATTTCAAGGTTAAGCGAGTCTGCCCGCCATTTTTTATTCTTTTTCTCATATTTGTCATGCTTAGCAGTGGCGGATCTACCGTGAAGCTAATGAAGCTTAAGCTTCAGGGCCCCCGAACTGAGCCTAACGATTTTTTTTTAATTGAAAATTAATAAAACTGTAATATAAAATACCTATGATATACACAAGTATTCGATGCCATTATTTCATTGAATATATTTTTTATAAATTTTATTGGTCAGAGTGGGTGCGGGATATAAAAATTAACGTAGCACTCGATGCGCATAAAATGGGCAAATTGAGTGGCTGTGTCAAATATGTACCTTCATTTTGTCAATTTACATTTTTTAAATATGATATTATCCAAATCTTACAATAATGTTGAATTCCTTTATAGAGACAACAAGAAAATTTAGATCTAAAATCAGAGATTATAAAGCTAAAGCGCTAAATATATACGAATGTACAAATAAAAAGTACTGTAAACGAATAAACATAAGGACATTTTCGGATAATTAGACTAGTAAAGAAGTTATTTACTGGACGCGAAATATTTCGAATAGAAACAAAAAAAATATTATTTCTTAAATTCTATTTCAATATTGTCAACAGAAAATGACAACACACAATCAAAGATTATATTGCGACAATAGGAGAATGTACAAAGAAAAAGTGCCGAAAGAAGCATGTTGTGTAGAACAGAATAGTAAATAATTTTTATTTATAATACTATGTAACTACATTTCAATTTAAAGTAAATTTTGCAATTTATATTTTTCAGGAGCCCCGCAAAAAAATTTAGTTTCAGGCCCACAAAAAGCTAGATTCGCCACTGATGCTTAGTATATATTTATTATCCTATATCCAATTATAATATTTTATTTTTAAAAGTTGATATTCTTTTATATTAAAATGAGTTCCATTTTCACCAGTAATTGCTATATTAATTTTCCTTGGAATTTTTTCAGTTTATCTAATTTCTGATTTAATTATTGCCTTAAGTTATTGCTCTAGTACGTTCTACTATTAATAACTTTATTTATTTGCTCCTAACTGTGGTTTATTTTTTTTTGTTAATTGCTTTAGCACTTGTCCCAGTTTGTTTAATTTATATTCTGTTTATTGCTTTATTTATTTCACAGTTTTTGTATCCACTCAATATAACCTCGTTTTCAATTTGACAAGATTTAACTTAAGTTTTATAGGATTATAGATTTTACAGAATATATTTGCCAATATGAATATTTTTATAGTTAAGCTTTTAATGATCTCCTTCCCGAGCTAAACAGCCCTCGACATCTAAGATTAGTTAAAAGCCATAAGGCCGGGAGACGGTGTGTGCATTAATATTCATACGGCGGCAAACAATCGGTAAAAAGTCCCCCTGTAGCCGTGACTTCTCATCTGCATATTGACGAGCTATCGGGCGCGACGCGCGAGCAAACATCTCTCAGCGAGAATTGTTGTTCTCATTTCCTTCCCGCCTTAACTACGGCTATTTATTGCTTATTGATGTTGCTAATCTTTCCACCTGAATGGACCTATGTTTAAAATTCCTATTTATTCTTATTTATCCATGACAGAGAAGTATTTCAAGAACGCCTACAGCTACAGGGTACATTCCAATACTCTAGTGGATTGTGGGTAATATAGAAAATTCGTCATCATCTCTGGCACATCATTCCTAGATAGAATAGGTCTTTATACATACACGACAAAAGTTAATACTTAATTTAGTTGTCATGTGTCATATGATTATATAGATAATGATAATTTCAAACTTCGTAACGTGGAAAATGCTGATGAAGTTTAAAAAACATTTCTATCATCATAAAGAAAAAATCAAAAGTACGTTTATTATATTATTTATTATACAAGTGTTTTATAATATCTTTATTTCGTTAATTGAGCCAAAGAGTGAAAAAAATGTATTAACGAGCGCCACGAGTGATTTAATTTTCGTGAATTTGGAATTCACATTTATGTACTAAACATGCTATTTTCGTGTACTTTGTGGAAAATTTACAAAAATAAATATAAAATTTGCAATAAAAATTCACGATTTGTATGTTGTTAAAACTATTGTAACAGTTAATTTTTCTCTTATTAACTTATACGGTATATAAATACACATTGATTAATAATAAAAATTAAGAGATTAATTTAAAATTTACTTCGCAAAGAACTGAACGATCAGTTGGTGTTCAATTATCTCGTTTAATTTTTATTAGCTAGTTCCTCTTTCTTTCAGAATTTTTCGGCAATTATTTCATGACGAAACCTTGTTCTTCTCTATCGAGTCAGAGCGCGCCATCTAATTATTATCACTATGAACACTGGACAAAGTATATTTGAAGTACACTTGAAGGGTATGTTGCCACATACTATAAACATACTCATATATTGTTGGTCACAATTCTTCATAATCTTTAGATAAATATATTAAATACAATTTTGTTTATATTTCGCTGAAATAGATAGTGAAAAAATATATTGATGTCTTGAAAACTCAACAAACTATACCTACAGGTCGTATGAACTTTGAGCAAGCTATAGCAGCGTCTTATTTAATTTGATATTATCTCCCGTATCGAATGCGTGATCTGGTGTGGTATCCTTAGATCAATAGCAGGACACATGGCAGGATTCAGCAGGAGTCATGTGACGTGAGCAGGACTAAGCTTAGGCCGGCTTAGCAGGATCGCGCCAGTTGTTTTAGGACTGTTGTCCTTTGTTTTTATCCTTTGAGATTCACACAGAAAAGACCAGATTTCTCTCGAAAAAAGAACTTCAGTGAACTTGCAAAAAATGTACCGGAGTTGCAAATAAATACTCAAGCAATATTTCAAATTTTTACTATACAACAAGTTCGTATAAAATTTGTTTAATTTATCAAAAATGCTGGTTATTATGAATATACTCCAATACTTACTGGTATTATTAGGTTGAGTTAGGGTACGTTTAGGTTAGATTAGATTAGTTTAGGTTATGATTGGTTTATTTAATATTTAATATCTCTTTATTGAAAATTGGAGGCGATTATCCGTAATAGCCGGTAAGTATACATAATTGTCAGATTAATCAAATTTACTGTACATTAATTATGTACGTAACATGGATCCTAAAATTGGTAACAAGCTGTTAGTGATATCTTTATTTTAATTTTTAAAATATGACTCACAATATATGTACCTACGTTTGAGGTATAATTTAAATAACACAGTAATTTTTATTATTAAGAATTACTGAAATTTTTGATACCATGTTTTTTACTATAAGGATCGAATGCGAGAGTCAAATTTAATCTAGACAAAGTTACCAGAAAAAGATACTGCATTTTTAAAAATAATCCGTAATCTATATAAACACCTTTATATACTTGATTTTTTAAATTGAACCTAGTGATAATCTGATAATAAAAACAGACAGTATATTTTTGATACTCACGTTATCAATTTCTACTGAAAGAATTATTAAACTTTTATCTTGCACTTTTATTCGTTATCTCATTATCGTAAGTGTTACAAAGAAGTACATATATGTGTATGCTACATAGACGTAACAAGACAGAGTCCAGGTGGGTCGAACGCACCCCAGTATATCTTCTGACCCCATGTCAAGTTATGCTGCGATAGTTTATTTTTATTATAATTTGTATTACTGTTGAAGTGAACAATATTACGTAAATTAATTTAGAATTTAAAAATAAAAACAAAATAAAACTTTATTTTTAGCGTACCTTAGCAGATAAACCGTAATACTTATTAATTTTTGTTTTCATTCCATGCCTACCGCTATTTTTGGGGTAATTTACGATACCTTATTTCTGAGCTTACAAGGCACGAAAAATTATTGCTTATTGATTCAGATGCACATTTTTACGCCCTGGATTTTTATTTGAAGCATTTTTACCTAACATAATTAGGGAATCAGAAATTTATGAAAATATGATTTTACATATTAAATCCCTATATTATACAGGTGTTCCATTTAAGCGTGCTACCATTGCTATCTCGAGAAAAATTAGTATATGATATGTTTATATCGTTGAATTCAGAAAAAAATACTCTATCGAATAACCTAAAAATAAACATATGTTCCCATTTAAAATAAGAAAGTTGTGTCCCGTATTTTGAGAACCATAGGTCAAAATAACATTTTTTTTTGCTCATTGTATTAGTCTTGTAAAATGGTGGTTCTTTGCTAATTTAACCAACCTCGTAGCTCTTATAGTTCTCGAGATAGCAATGGTGGCACGCTTAAATGGAACACCCTGTATATTCGGGTGTTCTGGTCACCACCAATGCATATTATTAGAAAGTATAATACTATCGTATCGTAGGGATTATATTGGTAAATCAGTATCAAATAAACACCATGTATGTAGTTCGTAAAAAAATGGCTAAGATCAAGTATGAATCAAGAGAGATTTTCCAATTTCGCCATTGTAAATATTGAAAATTCCAAAGCCAAAACATTGTTTCAGTTAAAAAAGTTTTAAATGTATTTTGTGACAAAAATAGAAAATTGAAATCAATTTAAGGATTAAGACTATCGTCGAACTCAAAACATTTAAAGAGCAATAAAATTTCCTAATAGTTTTTATTGATTTATTTACCTTACTATATATAAACGTGACAACGACAAATTGAAATAGAAACAGTAATGTAACCGCGGTAACAGAATGTTCTTCGTATTATTCATCTCATTTATTAAGTTGATTTTGGCGATGACAATTTGTGCTTCGTTGAATGTTGGTAGTTTCGTTAGTTTAATCTACAACACTTTTCGTGTGTTTCATCCGTTATTATATATATATATATATATATATATATATATATATATATATATATATATATATATATTATTTACAAATTCTTTCAATAACATACAATAACAGAAAATCTAAAAACATGTGCCCGCTAAATTAAATTTTAATTACTTCTTCTAGTATATATCTAGAGTATAGTAAGAGTTTTACAGCAGAGTAATATAATAAATAAGAATTAATTCGAAATGAAATTCGAGCAGAGCTGAGCGAAGCCTGAGTCTCGAAGTGTCCGGATTTATTCGTTTCCAATAGCAACTCATTACAATTACAAAATAAGAAACAAGCGAACAAACAGGACAGCCAACAAAAACAGCGGCTTGCACCTAACTTCACAAATTAATTCCCTGGAACTTTTAAGCCATTGTAAGTAAAGAGGGCCATTTTATTCTGCTGCAGTGTTGGTATTAGGCTGCCAAACGCTATGATAAATAGCAGTGGGTAAAGTTTTTAAGTTGGCACTCATTACCGGTTTGACAGTTGTGAAGTTGTGCAGTTTTGGCGCGCTTTACGAAAGTGCCAAGCGCAGCTTTAATTAAAAATGATTTGCGAACCGCTGTATATGTTTACGTATACTTTCATCATTAATTTATTACTAAACTTAGAACCTTACCAAATCTTCACAATTATTATTAATTGGGCCAGAAAGAGAAAAAATATATTACTCTTCATTACGTTGGCCATAAAAATGATAAATAAATTTTAATTTTCTTCATTTATTCTATAGCATGATATTTTCATACAAAGTTTTAAGGACCATAAAATATTTCCTCTTCGTATATGTAGTATTAATTTTTCGTGACCCACATTACATGAGTGTGTTTATAGCCATGTGGCAATATACCATTCAGGCATATAAATAATGTCGAAAGCGTAATAAAAAATACAATTAAACGAACATCCTACGCAAGAAAACACTACAAACTAATCACTGGGATAAACAATAAATAATTTACAATACACTTAACAAAATAAAGATTTTAAAGTAATTGAAATAGTAGCGTTTAAAAATTTATTACTCCGCTGAGAAATAATTTAGAGAAAACGGTAAAACGAATACAAATCGTATTGGAAACTATTTTTACTAATTTATAAAACTACAAAACATTAAAATGTTTACAATCTGTATATCTTTATTTATTTTAACTGCAATAGATCTAGCTAAATACTTTTTCATTTTATATTGTATCTTTTGTTGTTACAGTTTTAGGTTTCCCTGGCAATTTCGAAGTAGTTATTATTGTATTAAGAGCGCGAAGTGGACGTTTTTAGTCCGTGTGAATGTCACCAAGACCTTGTATCTCTCGATTGCTTCGCATCACCGGAGAAGGCAACAATAGTAGTCTTCTCAACCTTAGTTTATAATATATTATTATATTCTCATTTTTTTTCTTCTTAACTATTACCTACCCTAATAGATGTTCTTATTTAGAAAAAATAACAAAAAAAGAAAAGGCGCTCAAATGTTTTACGCTTGGAGCCCCAAAAAGCTTTAACCCCCCCACTAATAACAGGTACAGTTGTATAAGTTGAAGTATAAAAAGTAGGAGTGTATAGTCCTAAAAAAAGTGGCAGGATGTTTACAACAAAAAATATAAAAATCTGAAAATATTTATTTGATTATTTCACACATGCTATTTTCACCTAATCAAAATAGATCATTTGCAAAAATTGATTAAACTACAATAGCACCGTCATGGTTACATTTCGTTGATATGAAAAATTTGATGTTTGAACTATTGTTATTCGTGAAATAATAAAGCAAATATAAATTTCGAGCTATAAATTTAATTGGTAAAACCCTTATTATATTATTAATGAAAACATGTAAATCAAGATATTTAACCAAATTACACAAATATTCCGAAATATTCTTTACAGTATAACAATTGAAAAAATTATGTCAAACTGACAAAAATAAGTTATGTAGAATCCAAGGTGAATCAAATTCATCTTAGATTTAAAAACGTTCGAACGGTTTTAACAATGAGTACAGACAACTGTCACATTCATTGGGCTGTATGATAGAAGCGTACCGTTTTTACTTTTAAACATTTCATAAGCGTACCAATTAAATTTATGAATTTTGTTGGTGTGCGCTAATGTGCGTCCGATTAGATAAAAAACGCGTGAATTCGTTTCACTCCAGGATAGTACCTTTTATGTAGAAACTTGAAGAGGTACTTTTAAACTCCAAGTCTTCCTCTTTGGCCTTAAATTTAACCTAAGCTAGCCTAATTTAACATAATCTAATCAAATTTAATCTAGCCTATAAACAGATCTAATCCAACCTGACCTAACCTAATCTAATCTGATCTAACCTAATCTAACCTGACTTAGTCTAACCTAATTTGACCTAACCTAATTTAACCTAACTAAACTAACCTAACCTAATCTAATCTAACCTGATTCTGTGGTCACGCGCACATGTACACACATACATAAACTTATTATGTATAATTGTATGTTTATGACCATTCTTATAATTTTCGACATTTTGTACCTATCAAGGAGGAAAACTAACTGTGAAAAATAACATATAGTAAATATATTTCGTATGAATGTAAGTCGTGGATTTACAAATCTAGACCTGTTTATTCTGACTTTTACTCGATAAGAAAGATTTTACTCCAATCTTTAATTTTTTTATTTAATTTATACTGTCCAACAGACCGATGTCCAATTACAGGTAAGGAGACCTACAGCTTATAGTGGGTTCCAAACCACTCGGACGCAGCGGTATTTATTTTTGGTTACAGGTTTGTCGTCACTGGGATTTGAACCACACTCACACTCCGTTCAGCGGGTCGAAGCGCGCTAACCAACTAAGTCACCACTGCTCGTAATCTTGGAATAAATAGTTACATGAAATTAATAAATATAGAACATTTCAATTAAAAACCTGGTAAGCTTTTGTAATGTTCATTTGATGCGCTTTTGTCGTACGCCTACTCATTGGTGGAGGAAATGTACGAACAAAACCAAACATATACCATATACGTTTCAAGTAAAACAAATTTATTGTGTACTGAAGTAGAAAAAAGCACATTTAAAAAGAATCAAGGCGGCGTCGAGATTTTCCCTCTTGCACCGCTACATCCCTGAGAAACAGTAATTTAAATTTTTTAATATTATTATTATTTAATCGTATAAGCAAAGTGCAAACGAAATGATTGAACGTCCATTCTGGTTGAAAACCGTGGAATGAAATTGAATTGGCGCTAATGAATTTACAGTGAAGTTCGCTTAAAAATGTTTAGTTTTTAATCGCGAGCACACTGGCGGTAAGTGAGTTACCTGCGCCAAGGCCGCCTGCAACGAAGTTATCGCCAGACGGGAATACCGGCAGGGAAGGATATTTCCTCGCGCTCCATTTGAATGCGATTTTGCCTGATTTTATATCGACGTGTTTTAAATATTAAATACTTTTTTCATGAAATATGCATTGTGGAAGGAAGGAAGGAACCATTCTAAAAGGGTACAAACATTTTTTCTTATAGATAACATTTTTCGTGTTTACTTCGTTTAGAATTTATAAGAAAATGATTTGCCCAACAATGTGGAAATAATATTAACAATTTATCTATATTTAATTGTACTTTATTATTAACATAATTTGAACTTATTTCAAAATTTTATGAAATTTTGAACCTGAAAGGTATGTTGCCAAATAGTAATGGTAATGGTCCGCTGGTAATATTTTTTATTTTATTTGTAATAAATGAATACGTACGCCTTATGACCGGTTGCATCAATATTATTTAAATTTTTTGTTTCCCTTAAGTTGACAATATCACAATGAAATAAGACGTCAAATGAACTATATACAAAATTGTTGCCAAAATATCGATTTTTTTTTTAAGTGTTGCTTGAAATTGAACCCTTCCTGGTGCAACTGGGTTTTAATTATTCAATTTTTTTTATATTCTTGAAGATATTTTAAGTTCATTTCTGGTTTTCATGTAACCATGTTATAGAGGGAATTTAAGCTACTAGTTAGTATTGGAAAAATTACGACGGAAGTCAGCTATCTTGAGACTCTTAATATATGTGCTCTGATTGGATTATTTGCGTTTAGTCATTTTCCGCCTGTGTGAAATCGTAAGAGTAACTCATGTGGATAGAATTACGTGTTCATTTCTGTTTTTGACGTCGTGAACTTGCATATTAATTTTCATAACAACATAACAATGGTCAGTTGTTCGGCATATGGTCGAAATTCAGAAAAGATATAAAACGTTGTAATGTTCAGGATCGAGATTTGAACACCGGAATATAGGGATTTAAAATACAAATCATACTTTTCGTAATTTCTTGCTTCTCTAATTATTTTAGGTAAATCACCTCAAAAATAACAGTAGCCATGGAATTGAAACAAATGTTTAACGCATTAAAAACAATTTTCGCAGAAAATACAAACAAATATTTTTGTTCTACTCCTGCTTTGAAAATACAATTTTCTGGTTTGTTTTTCATGTTGAAAGTGCAAAACTTTGCAGCACTAATAAATGTTTGTTGCATTGTTGCTGTCATAGATACGCATCACTTGCGCATCACAAATACAAAATTTGCAATAAATGTCAAATCATGTTTAAAAAATAATTTTTTATTTCCTTATTTTTTATCTTGCAGGAGTAGAAAAAATAGTGTGTATAACACGTGTTGAAAGTCCTTTGTCGAACACAATCGATTGCAACCTTCGCTTCGCTCAGGCTGCAACTTTCGTTTTGGTTCGACAAAAATAGACTTTCAGCACTTGATATACAAATAACTATTATATAACCAATATATTTATTACAATAGAAATAGATAAAATTAAATATCATCTTTTCGTAATTAAGGAAAAGTTGTTATGGGTTTTACAATATGTTGTTGGTACTATAGTATCTATCTTTACGAAGCAATAAAAACAGCGAAGAAACAAGTAACTGAATTATGAAGTACGATTTTGGAAAATGAAACCAATTAAAGTATCTGAACTGTGCTACGCTGTCGGACATCCTGTCACGAAATATAGACATATACGACAATGGGGTATTCCAAGTTTTTTTCATTTTTTAATATGTTATTCTATGCATAAAAATATTAGACCCGTATTTTTTCTTTTCGCCGAAAGGTTTCAAACACGCCAGAAATAAATTTTTAAAGTTTCAATAAATTACACCCCAGAAAATCGGCCGTGCGTGTGACGTCAGAGGCACTGAGAATCAACTGAGAACATCATTCGTAGGTCTGAGTCAGAGGCGTGGCGCGTTCGAACAAGAGCCAATAGGCTGACGCGAGTGCCTTTTTCGTCACAACATGGCTGATACTGAATTTTACGTACTCGATTCAAACGCATTACAATTTCATTTTGATATTATGGTATTAAAAATCAGAAAAATAATGATTATATTCACTTTAATATTACTTATATATATTGTAAACAATGATATCCAATAAGAATTTCTTTAAAAGCCGTAGGCTTGGAATACCCCATTCACTACGCATTATAAATATGAGAATAAATTCCACCAAAACAAAATCAATGGTAATGAGCAAGAAAAAAAAATCCCACAAAATAAACATTGAAGGTAATGAGTTAGAACAAGTGGCAAATTTTAAATATCTAGTTTCAATAATTTTTGAAGATGGAAAATTCCAAGAGGAAATTAAAGGAAGATTAATAGCAACAGGAAAACTATTTAATAGTATTCAAATTATTAAAAACTCGTTTCTATAAAAAAAAAGAAATCCCTACAGAAACAAAAACCCAGATATTCAAGAAAGTAACCACCCAAATTTTGATATAAGGATCAGAGTTATGGACAACAATAGAAAACAATCCAAACAATTGGAAGTGAGATTTCTTCTGAAAATTGAGGGTAAGAGAAGACTAGACGGGATAAGATACTTACAGAGAAAAACTGAAGACAAAATCCATAAAAAACTACAGAAGAAAGACAGCTAAGATGATCATACCACCAGAATGACAGAAGAATATGCCACTGCAGGTACTGGGGTCACATTTTTACAATGTTATTCTAAATGAGTTAGTTTTTTAATACAAAAATATCTGCATAATTAAAGTAGTTTGTCTGAAATATATAATGAATTTTCTCTCGTTACAAACTTTCTCTGACAATAATAACTTTTTCTATAAAAGCCGCAACTCCATTTGTGCATTGCATTAGTGCAATAATTGCTCCCAAACTACGTTAGCGTTACAACATCTCAAGCATTAAAATTTTACACGTGGAATAAAGTTGCAAGAGCTCTAATGCTGTTGTTCGCATTATGGAGTCACTTAGTTCATGTGGGATGAACTTATCCTCTTATCAATAAATGAAAACTGATGAAGCACTACTCTTCATATTTACAGATTGTGTAATTACTTGAATTTCTAAACCTTTTCAAGGTATTAAGTCAACGGTAGATTTATGTGACCCGGGGATCAGAGAGGCACTTAAGGGGAGGGTTTGTCGGGCTTGATCCCCCCCCTTCAGAACACTGAACTTTTTTCAAATTTTTACATTAAACATACCTAACAAAACTTTAAAACTTACTCTCCTTATTGTTAGATATATCCTTGTTCAAAAACAAATATTTAACTGATAATTAAAAACTGTGTCAAAACATTTCCAATTGAAAAGGCAAAATAGAAAGTTATGTTAAGTACACATAAATGACTGGCTTATTCAAAAATTTACTATGCTGCTCATTGTAGATTTTGTAAAAAATCCCAATAACTCCCACCTGAAAAATATATTTTGTGGTATTTATAATTATTTAGCATAT
This sequence comes from Stenolophus ochropezus, assembly GCA_035578165.1. NCBI lineage: Eukaryota > Metazoa > Arthropoda > Insecta > Coleoptera > Carabidae > Stenolophus > Stenolophus ochropezus. The sequence goes on along the minus strand of JAQOWZ010000002.1, from coordinate 47,669,170 downwards.
ATAGAATATGCGCGCCAACTAATAAAATTATTTTTGTATATAATAAACGACATGACTTTAAAGTTTTCTTATGGAATATTATCAAAAGAAATGCCAAAAATTACAATATGTTGCACAAGAGAGTGAAAAATGCTACTTATGCTACCTTAAATAAAATTAAATTATTAATTTAAAGCTGTTTGACCTTGAACTTTAAAAAAATCGTCTGCGGTGTATTTTGGTTAATATACAACTTACTTCAGGGCGATAAAGTTTCAGGGACGGAAAATTTTCTAAATATAAAAATTACTGCCAGAAAAAAATAGTTTATTAAGTATTACGACGATAAGAACATTTGATCGAATACAGTTGTTTTCTGATATTGGTGTTCCATACAGTTCGTAATTGAAATTTATAATTTTTTGCACGATCAAAATTTCCCGCAATATCAGCGAAAAGCTCTGATGTAGATATCACATGACTTCTTTGTATGCCTATTAAATTGTACACATTTTTTGCTGCTTTTAATTTAATCTTATTTCATTTGAAAGTGAAATACTATCCTTCAATCAGTCCCACCACAGACAAACACAAACAGATGAACAGCCAAATGGCGACTTTGTCCACAAAATTCAAAGTAGTTATCACGATTAAACTAGATGGCGTCAGTATAGTAACTGCAGATTACATGCGCCCAGTTAAAGTTTACCGAAATTTAAAATGACGTTTGTCTGTGGTTTCGATAAATTTTAACTGGGCGAATGTAATATGCAGTCACCCCACTAACGCCATCTAGTTCAATCGTAAGAACTACTTCGAATTTTGTCGACGGAATACGCTGTTTGGCTGTTCATCTGTTTGTGTTTGTTTGTGGCTAATTGTTTTTGAGTTACGCGAGATACTCCTACACACATACTTGCGTACGTATAGACGTCATGCCAAAACTACTCATAATTGATTCAGGAATAATTAAAATGGATATATTCGTTGAAATTTGAAAACCGAAAGTTTTATCGATTATAATACTTTCTATACTTCGTAGAAGGAAGGAAATGTATGCCAAATCAGGTATATTAAACATCATTCATGAAAAACAAAAATCCGTTTCTATGGTATTTTTAAAACATTCGTTCCATTTTGGAATTTGAATTGTCAATTGTACGTTTTATAAAGTTTAAAAGATTACAAAACAATATTTGAAAATGCTTGATTCTTGTATTTTGAACTGTATAAATAATAAGCAACCAGTAAAAGCAAGTTTCTGCCATAAACTGCCAATAAACTTTTTAAGATGTCTTGCAAAATTATACATTTTTAAACAAAACTTCTATAATTTTTTTACATAACAAGCTTTTTCGCAGCTATTTTTAATATATTTTTCTCCAGATTCCGAATGGAGTTAATGGTTAATCCATTTTATGAATCATTTTAGATGTTCTTATAAATAAATAGAAAGTAATACTGGTATTTCTTGTACTGTACATAAAACGTACGTCTTCCCTGCACTACATATGTCAATTTGAGTAAGCTCAATATCATGAAAGGCGGATAAGAAAGCATACATATTTTATATCATGCACAACCATCTTGGCTTTTATAATGAAAATGTCAAAAAAATTCACATGCCTCGTATCATTGATGCTCCTTGAATTTTAAAACAATTTTTTGTAGCAAATATTCTCCCATTATAATTTCTTAAGACATAACATTCCTATGTGGAACCTAACATAGTTGTATTGGTGCAACTTAAAGGTTGTAGTGGATTCCGCATCACTCGGACAGAATGTTATTTATTTTTTGATTAACGATAACAAGCAACTTGGGACTGGCCATAAAATATAAATTTGGACGCTGGCATTAAGATTTTAACAAAATATATCATATTTTTAACAGCGACAAATCTAAGCGAGGGGCTGAATGACCGGTCCCCATGAGGATTTTTTTTTAAATTTATGAATTCGTTGCCTAATAAATTTTAAACAGCGCTTTTTGTACTTAAATATTTTACTTTAAGCGTTGATTGAAAAATATATAGATAGGCAAGCTTATGGGAAAATTTGTGTCACCTACACAACTGTGAGTCTGGTTGTATTTGGGTAAATATCAAGCGTTCTTGTCAAATATAAAAAAAGAGTAAATATCAAAAAAATAATAATGCAAATTAGTTCTGTTATAAAATATACCAATGCATTATCAAAGAACTATTTTAGTAGATACAAAAAAAAATCAGGAACTAGATGGTTCTGTCGAATATAATTCCAAAACAGCGATACGCAAAAATAAACAAGCTTGCCTTTCTCTGTATATATTTTTCAATCAACGCTTTAAGTACTTTTTTGCACTGTTACTTAATACTGATACTTAAGTAAAAAAAATAGTGAAATTATCTATACATATAATCTTTGTTTATTTCATTTGAACTGTATTGTTCCTTACTACATTTCGTTTTCTTGTTAAGTCAGGGATCTAGAACATCGTTGGGGTTGGCAAAATTTACAAATGGCGCCTTTTTTCAGACATTTTATTCTTTTCAAATCAAATATTAAACATTTATTTAACCACAGCGGTTGATTTTTTAAAATTCTTAAATCAATACAAAAATTTGGGAAAGACAAATCATTTGACTGAATAACTTTCAAAGTTTTGTAATTTATTGCAAATGCAATTTGTTTATTTACTTTTATTTATTTATATTTTATTGTACAATAGCACTAACGGTACCCACAAGGTCTTAAAGATAATATATCTATTTTAATTATTCTGAAAATCAATATTCTGATTAATGTGAAAATGATAGTAAAGCAAATTTTCCAATAATCTATAATGTGCATTAAGATTAGTGAACTAATTACATAAATTATGTTCATATATAATTCACTCAATTCAGTTTAGTGTGGAATATGTAACATAGCTGTGGGATAATTAATTATCATTTACATTCCTCATAGATTATAATATATTTCCAAATTTCACTCCATTGCTAAAACTATTCACAGAATGTGAAATCTATGTTTTATAGTCATGTGGCACCAAACCCTTTAAGCAAATAAAGTTTTTAAAAATATTAATTTGATGATAACAATTTATTAGAATCTGGTATAAAAAATTGTGTGCACAGTACATAATATATCTTTATCTATGTCAAAAAAGTTGCCAAGATTTAAGAGAAAACTTTATTAAATCTGTAAACATAAACAAGTCACCGTACTTGTACTTGTATACAGAATTGTATTTGTGAACAAAATTTATTCTGTGACAGATGAATTAATCTAGTAAAGTAACTGTTCAACTACTTTGGTTATATATGGCGAATAATGATGAGATGTAAATAATAATAAAAAAAATTACAAAAAAAAATCTGATGTGTCCAACATATTACCTCCCGTCACTGTAGTACCTAATATATATAAAAAAATATTTAGTATATTAAATATTTAGTTTTAAAATTAGTTTGTTCAGAATATTTTTAATTCAGTTCATACCTGAAATTTTCTTGCATCAAATTTCTAATACTTCATTGGAAATCGAAGAAAATAGTTATTTCTGGGGTAATAAAAATATATTCCTTGTATATTTCTTCCTTTTTTACCTCCCGCCTATCAATATATAGATAAGGGAGGTATTGTTTTTGGTCAAATTTCTCGAGTGTGTGTTTTCAACATATGAGCACGAATTAGGGTCCCTACAATAATTTCAAATAAACGGAACCTTAATTTTTGTAAAAGAACGTCTTTTTTGGAGTTGCAGTCATTTAATTAATTCCATTAATACACCAACGTTTCAACTATAAATCAGTTATCATCAGGGTAATAAATGGTATTAAAACATTATCCAGTAAATCATGTACATTATTTTACACAAATCTTTTGTAGAACATAGATAAACCAAACACACGTACATGTTACTTAACAATTATCAACCATTTTTTGTACAGGCTGTTTCCACACCTTGGGAAAAAAATTAAGGGTATATACTACAGGCCATACTGATCATACTGAAAAAATAAGTGTGGTTTACTTAAAATGAAATTTGATAGTACTACTGGAATAGCGTATTTTATTGAAAGCAATATAATAAAAATTAATTATCAAAATTACGTTACATAATATCCATTTTATTTAGAGATAATTGTTTTTAATACACAATAATATTAAATATCATATCCTTGTATTTAAAAGAGTATTTGTAAAGATAACAACAAATATTTACAAATAACTGCCATACATTTGATATCCTCGATCTAATTATCGGTTACAAGTATTGTTTATAATTATCCCCATTTCTTGCTACACATAATGCAGCACGTTGAATAATCAGTGTATGCATTTGTTTTTACAAAAACAACATTTTAGCAAAGAAAGAAGATTAACAATAATGTCGATGAAAGTATGTAAGTAGCTGTTGCCAGATTACATTATTAAGTACACAACATCAGACATTTATTAAAAATTAAATAAAATTATTAAGAATAGCCATCAACCAGTGGTAAAAAAAATGTTCACGTTAAATACAATGAATTTTTTTTACGAATTAAAAATATTTTTGTTCTGTGATCAGTATGTCGTGTAGTATATACCCTTAATTGTTTTTCCCGAGCTATGGAAACTCCCGGGGTATAAAAATTACTTCTTTAAAATCTGGACGAATTATATTTGAAATATCTCTGAACACACTACTGTAAAGACACTTATGAATTGTCACAATTTCTGAAATATTCTTTTATATTTAAGTAATGATACTATGGCTGTTATTTCTCAAGTTGAAATGGTTATCTTTGCAAAGGGGGATAAAATAATGCCATGCATAATTTGCAGCTACGAAGCCAGCCACTACTTCTAGTTACAAACTTTTGTATTTCGCATTTAATTTCTCGGTGTGATTAGCGCCGAGCTTTAAGCACGTAACATTTACATGACAATTTACATGAGGTAAGTTGTGTAAGAGTTGAAAGTTTGCTTACATTTTCTGACAGCGCAGTTCTCCAAGTTGAGATCCCTGGTGATATATTTACTTTATTACAAGTCACGATATCAGGCTCTAGCAGCACCTGCACTTGTTCTGCCGATTCCTAATTCCAAACTTGAGGAAACTTCGTGACGGGCACATTCGGAAATAGAAAGTGACAACGCAAACACTAACGTTTTAACGTTTTGTTAGTGGCAACACACACTGAACTCTTTACTGTCATTTAAACATTAGGAGCAGTAAATGTGTGATGTATATTTTTATTTTTATATTTATAATGTATTTTACGTAGACAATTAATAAATGTTTTGTACAATATATTGGGGTTTCATGGCTTGACTTGATAATCAAGCTACTTGACTTAATTTGACGAGAAATCAAGTCAAGTGCTAATATTTTAATATCAAGTGAAGTCAAATAGTAATATTTCAAGTACTTGAACAATCAAGTAGGTAGTTCTTATTAATTAATTATATAGTAAAATAAAAAATAAAGTAAAAATAATTTTTATCTGTTATTTGTTAACCAGAAATAATATGAAGATAAGAAAACACAAATAAATTATTTTTAGTAATAACTAGTTAAATACTTCGATTTAAAATGTATAACAATATTTTTAATTTATCATTTATTAAATGTGCATGTATATGATACGCATATTTTATTTTCTTCATATCGTTTTCTTTCTTTACTTAATTGTTCTAATGAATTGTGCAAAAAGAAAACACCTAATAATTTTGAGGTTGACCACAATTTTCCTTCTAAAACTATCAGTTCCTATCAAATTACTTTAAATTAAAGTGATCTAATGAATTGTGCGAAAAGAAAACACCTAATATCCCTAGGTGGCTAGCAGTGGCATGACTGGAATTCACAGGCCCACATCTATTCGAAAAAAAATACATAATCGATCAACCCATTTCACACACAATCTTTCGAAGTCTGCGAGACTCAGCGCCACCACAACAGGGATAATAATCAAATTATTTGTGAATTGTAGCATTATTAATTCTTTTTATGATAGTTCATTATAAATATTAATTTTCCGTGCTTTCTTATTTACAAAATCAGCAATTATCTCTTTCAAATCAAACGTAGGTATGTACACCAACATTTTCAAGTTCTATCCGTAACAACTAACAATGCTAAATATTTTAATCTATTTTAGCTGCGGCAGCTATTTCCTATGTAATTTTTAGGATGGGATTTTTCACCTTTTGTTAAAGTGTCGATTACCTTAGCTATTCATTAATAGAAGAATGTCGCTTCGGAAAACTATTGAGGTAAGTTATGAAAAATATACATTATTTACTATTTCGATGCAATATTTTTCCATTAACCGATGGTTAAGAGAACTGACATTTTAACCGTAGGTAAAAAACCGGTCCTTAATGATTTTTAATTAGCCTAAAGATCGTTCAACAAAACAACAACAAGAAATAAAACGGATATAATAGAATTACAGAAACACAACATAAACCCAACACCAATAACATAATATTATCATGAATTAATTTTTATTTATCTTAATTACTTTTAATTATTAAGAGAAATTAAAGATAAAGGGAATAAGACCGCTGTACTCAAAGCAAACTACAAACAAGCAACTGTGGCATAGGACACCGGCAGATTTAAAAAAAATCGTTCAATATGCTAATGTTGAATATGGTATGAAAATCTATGGTACCCACGTAGTTTCGCTATTGCTTATTTACCTATTTATTCTGGTTTAGTTACGTAGAAGCAGAAGTAAAGTGAGGCCCCCTCACCTGTGGAGTCCTACTCACGTTACAAACGTGTGTTCCCCCAATTTAGTTCTAGTGCTTGATATCACTCAAGTACCTAAGACTACGTTCATCTCGCTTCATAGAAAATCAAGTCATGTAGTGAATTTAAAAAAAAACTTGATTTACAAGTAATTTCAAGTAATTCCTAAAAACATAAACCTACTTGATTTGATGAAACTCTACAATTATGTTCTGGATGGTACTGGATCACTGCCCAATGGCAATTTCCCTATTAGTATTTTGATTTATGTGAATCTAATTATAATGTCCAGTAGTGTATATCTGCTTAGTCTTCTTGTTTCCCGATCTATGTCAAATTTACAGCTGTATGATTTGGGTGGTTTTCCAGTTTCTGTAGATATTTTCAGTTGACGATTTTTATTTTATTTCTTACTGTACGTATGTTTAGATCGTCATGTAAAGTTTTATTTTGGATATACTATGGTAAGTTTGTTATGAGTCGTATGCATGTATTCATGTAGCGGTTGTTCTCGTCTTTGAGTACGTGAGTTTGTCATAGTTGAGACTTCATGAATTCTCGCCTAAGTACTAACCATATAGAGATTTGGAGAACATTTTGTGGTTACGTTTGGAATATTTGTAAATTTGATATTTTGGTAGAATTTAAGTGCAAACTTTATATTTAAAAAATGTCGGCAATAAATATTAAATACAAATGCAAATCCATTTTAGAACTAATACATTTATTTCAAGATATAGCTTTATATTTTTTTTATGAAGGAAGTATTCTGACTTGACAATAATAATTCACAAAAATATATTAGTAAGAACATGCCTTAATGCCCTATAAATCACCACATATAATCTAAAATCAAAATGAACTTGAAATTTTCCTGTAGTAGTATCTTCAAGTTAATAATACTTGGATTACTGGTGAAATTAGTAAGCGTTAGTTATTTATTGTTACCAATCTAGGTGTAACTAAGAGTTAAAATAATAAATCATGAAATTCAAGATGATTTTCCACATTTAGGGTGACCAGGGGACCTCATTACCGAGGACATTTCTCTTTTTCAAGGTGTCCTCAGAGGATTTTATATTTTGTCCAACATTGTCCTACTTTAGGGTTTTACGGCAAACAGTATGTTCAGTATGCATATTAGATTATTCCGGTAATTTCAAGTAGAAAACACGAGTAGAAACTATGATCACTCGTTAAAGAAGTTAAAATAAGGAACCAAGTATATGCTTGAGCTCTATGCTGCAAATTATCAAGCGTATAGCTTAACCAAATACTCGGAGAAGTAAAGTCCGAAAAGCAAGTCTGATAAATACATGTTACGACATCCTAACCGTACACAAAACGGAGATGTCTTGTTCATAATTTTATAATTATATATTAAAGAAGCCTACAATTTTAAAACAAATAGGACCATCAGCAAAATATTAAAAAGAGTGTTTGTCACTTATTATTTTATAAAAGTTGTTTTTTTTATTATTTTATTATTATTGCATAAATTTTCATTTTGTGAAATAAATAAAGTTCTTTCTTTTAAATGTAAATGTCCTCGTTTTGTCCTCTTTTAAAAAATTATTAGTTCTAGTTACTCAGAGAACAATATGGTCCTCCTATCCACTTTGCGAATGAATCTTTTAGAAATAATCGCTCTTTCATCATTATCATTTATGGCACCTTTCGTAATATTGACAAATTTTGAAAACTTGGGATTATTATTGAATTTGTGTTGTGAGTTTATGGTCTTGGCAACATACCCTTCAGGTTTACTTCAAATATAGGTACTTTCCCTAGATTTGATGAGATAATAATTATTATGTAGAGAAAGGAAAATAGTGTATTGTTTATTTAAATTCATTGTTCGCTGAAAGCTGAAGTTGGGAAAATTCAGTAAACTACCCGCTAAGAAGATTAGGGAGAATTGCTGATGCCCCACCGTTTTTCTATTTCTTCCCTCAGCCTCAGCTGTCATTAAATGAAATTTAAATGAATATTCCGGCGAATGTGTCGAATGCTGCTGGAGTTATTGGTTTTTTCGCGGAGGAGACTTTAATGGCGGATTTATTTTTTCTGATTTTATAGGCCATATTTCATCAGATTCGGGGAAATTTAAACGCGCAACGTCTCTAACAACTCCCGCATTCATAAATATTTTAAATTTCCCTTCTTTCGTTAAATCAATTACAGTGGAAACTCGCATTTATATTACAAGATTTTATCTCACAATTTTTAGAAAAATTACCAACAATACAAGGTTGTTTTATAGTCATATTGCAATGTGCTTTAAAACTAGATGAAACATGAAACTATAATAATATTATTGCTGTAAAACACGGTATATCTGATAAAAATCTCACCGCTGCCAGAGTAAATGAAATTATAATAATAAATAAATAAAGGTGTAATAAATAAAATCCTACCGTTGCCACACAGTAAACATGAAGCCCGTGTTAAATTTTTAGTGTAGAATTTTTACACGTCATAAAAATGATATTTTTACTAATTTAACCTTGCGCAAGTCTTTCTTCCACTAAAATAAATAGTGTTATATAAATGACGTCATATAATCAAAGTGCTAAAACAATAGTGTTAGTTATAATTTTAACACTGTGATGTAGAGTGTAGAGTACTTATGTATATTGGTGGAAAAAACCAAATTGTATATCATTAGATCATTATATTGTCCCAAAATAAGTTTTTCGTTTTATCAAAATATATTGCATGTAGTAAGATTTAAAAGTACATCATTTCAAAATGAAGAAAATCTTAATGCGCTAGAAATAACTAACAGAATAAAATATATCAACATTCTTTTCACATATTTTCACTTTAGATAATTTTGAAAACTTACATTATATTCCAAGTATCTTTATTATATATTTCGTAAATAAATAAAATGTTTGTTTTTGTTTTTATTCAAATGTTAGTATTCAATTTTACAAATTTCATTGAGGTAGAGTTAAATGTCAAATTTTTCAGTTTTTGTAAGGTGGTTATATTATTTTATTATGTTATTTTGTTGTGTAGGATAAAAAATAATGTGTACTACATGGCAATAAAGTTGTTTTCTGGTCCTCAAGAAGTATCCAGTCACGACAACGTCTCTAGCAGCGCAAATAACTATTGTAATATTATATTTAATTAAAAAAATATTCATTAATTTGCTTCTGAATACTTTAATTTAACACCATGAAGTAAATAAATACATATTAATTTACAGTATATTTTATACTACCAGAATTACAAATAACACTTCATTAGCACTATTATATATATATATATATATATATATATATATATATATATATATATATATATATATTGACACTAACTATTTTATGAATTTACACTAATGTGACACTAATTTATAGGAAAGTTGAGTTGAAATATTGACTGCAAGTATAAGTGTATATTTAACAAAATCATTGTATTTTTATAGTATATTAAATACATTCATAATACATATAGACTAAGGGCCGGTTTTTTCAACTCTGGTTAAAGTGTCGGTTACCTTAATCATCGATTAATAGAAAAATATCGCATCGAAAAGTAAGTTGTCAAAAATGTACGGTATTCACTATTTCGATGTGATATTTTTCTATTAACCGATAGTTAAGATAACCGGCAGAGGCCAGAGGAGGAAAAACTAGCCCTTCTCCTGCAAAAATAACGACAATATTCCACGTAACTTCCAACATATAACAAGTTAAAGTTACGAACTGTAAATACCAAGAAAACGTGTAATTTTTTGGAAAAAATGTGGTTTTTCGAATGTTCGCCATGAGATGGAATGTCGCGCCCACCACCATTAGATCCGTCGGAAAATTATCATGTAAAAATTATTTGTACGGGAAAAAGTCTGGGGTATAGTACACGATACGGAGACTAGGATCTCAAACTAAATAAAAATGTCAAGCGTTTCATACTAATTGTGACAAACGTTACATTCTTTCGATAACTCTTCTTTCCTTGCCACAACTTTACATAATTTTCCTGACTGTAATTAATAGTAAAAATTAACAATACAATAAAAAAATGTTTAGGGTAATAACGTAAAATATAGCATAACTATTCCGATACGTCGGCTTCATATAACAAAGGTACATTCCAGTTGGTGAATTATAAAGTAATAAATTTTGAAAGGAAATTGAGAGCATTTGGGTAGTATGGCACAATGAAATAATAAATGTGAAATAATGAATGTGGTATTTAGAGCCCCATTTTCACTTTGTAACTCGTGTTAAAATAGAGCAGATTTCATCCCGACGTTTAAAACTTTAAAATGCACTTTACGTTTCGTACAAAGCTACAAAAAGCCGGAGAATAAAAGTCCATTTTAAAACATTATTACCCACATTTTTCTTTCAAGTACAACGCGAATGCACAAAACATATTTTAAAATAATTCCAGCGGAAAGACGTGCTCATGTCCGGCTCTTGTATATTAAGGAATTTTTCTGCGTTTTATAACTTTGTTAAATTACCCTTATGCAAATATTTAACCACGCTGCCTAGACCTAGACTATGACATAGTAACGGAGAATAGATTTCATGTTCTTGTAATGTTTAAATCATTTTGTACTTGCTCTAGAATCACATATGACGATCACAATGCAAAAAGGACAATGTCACATTTTATAAGAAAATGAATTAAGAATGATACTTGTACATAATTTCTGATAGAATTTTATGTATAAATGACCAATGCAATAAAATTTATGGTTTCAGTGTTATTTACTTTTGAAATATAGGCATACAACACAAGAACAAGAATGCAGGGGCAGATCCAATTTTTAGATTTTAAAGGAAATATCCATTTTGACCATCTCTAAATCCATTTTGACTTTCGGCGTAACATCTGTACGTACTTATGTACATACGTATGTTTCTTGTATAACTCAAAAATGATAAGTAATAAAAAAATAAAAATCGGGTTGTATATAAACCTTAAAACTGCACAGGTTACGCTATGTGCAGTTACATGCACAAATGACATTTTGCATAGAAGTCTATCTCTAAAATTTAGTGGAGGGAAATACGCAGAAACTAATATTCGTTCAGACTAATCAAACTCTTGAAATCTGAGTGTTAGAATAAATAACATGTGCTGTACTGTATTTCTCAACTACATAGGTACTATTAAAAAAAAGATATACGTAATAAATGCTATCTACATCTGTATATATTTATAGTTTTAAAATTATTAATAATAATTACACTATTTATGGTGTAATTTCCATAAGACCCGATTTTAATTTTTTTCATATATTTCGTAAACTCTATCTCCCGAACTACTGATACTACGAAAAAAAGAATAGGACTTTTTGTAGAGAATTTACTCTAGTTTAATTTTGTATAGAGTTAGTTTTTCGATAAACTAAATAATTCCCAAGATATTTAAGAAAAGATGAAAACTTGTACTTTTAATTGGCTCCTCCCCCTTAAGCTCACTCCCCCACCACCCATGGGAACTTCTTGTATGTTGTGCAGGATACTCGTATTAACATTTGTGCCAAGTTTCAAAACTTCAGAATTTATTTCTCCTAATTCCTAATTGACGATTTTTGTCTAATTTGACTGGACTATATCGTTTTTTTTATATGACTATACAGAGCCGTAGCCAGGTTATATTTCTAGGAAGGGCCAAAGATTTTATTAGAATGGCAAACAAAATTTTTATAATGTAGAAAAATTAGAATAGGTATGTACAAAATTGTAATTTATATACATGAAAACAGTAAAATACATACACTAAAATAAATCTATCTTTCTATTAGTTTGCTATTAAATTTTCTAAAAATAAACTAAAATTGATAGTTCTCGCTTTTTTCTTTTCAACTGGAATAAACTCTGCCATTCATTGGTATTCTATAGACATCCTTATTTATATCTATTTTCAATATGAAAGTGAAAATACCCAAACTAAAAACTAAAAATTATAATAATATTATAATAAAAAACAAAACAATAACAGCACAATCACAAATAAATGGGGCAGATTTGACTAGTTCACTATTCACCGACGACTAACGGTGTTACTATTGCCTGAGCTCGGTAATGATTCAAAGATTTTGTTAGTATTACATTATTTTGCAAATAAATAATACAAAAAATTTCAAGATTTTTAATCGTAAAATGATGGAAGTAGGTAGGAATTAACTTTCGCTCCAGGAAGGGCGAATGGTTTTACAGGCAGGGCTTTGCCCTTCCTGGCCCTCCCGTGGCTAAGGCCCTGTGACTATATAATTTGACTGTTATCCACTATAAGCAAGAATAATACAACTAGAACATATATCTGCCTACTCACCGATAGTAGTAATCAGCGTCAACGAATACAGAAAGCTGCTGCTGAAGCTCCAGCGATGTCTCTCCATGACGACGGTGGCGGTGTGCGCGGCGGGCCCACTACCGCCCCAGCCGGCGAGCGCGCGCACTAGCGCCTCCTGGAACTCCAGCACCTCCTCGGCGGCCAGGCGCGTCCAGTTCTCCCGGTACAGGATGTTCAGGTTCTCCGTGATGGACCACAGCCGGTCCACGGTGTGGGAACGTAGTTCGGTGATCAGCGGGTGGTGCGAGGCTGGGTGCTTCGAGGCCGCGATTGGGGTGTCGTGGTGGATGCCTCCTAGGGGTGGAGAGAGATAGGTTAGGTTTATGTGTTGTCATGTAGAGTGACCATTCGTACTGATTGTCAGTACAGGGGTGGGATTATATATCTTCGGTTGCTATCATTTGGACTTGTTATGATATCAATTGCAAATATCAACCAGATCTACTATAAAGTGGGGTGGAGAATGTTAGGTTAGGTTTATATGTTGTCAAAGAGTAAAGTGACCATTCGTACCGATTTTGTTAGTACAAGGGTGGGATTCTATAACTTCAGGTGCTATCATTAGGACTTGTTATGATATCAATTGCAAATATCAACCAGATCTACTATAAAGTGGGGTGGAGAATGTTAGGTTAGGTTTATATGTTGTCAAAGAGTAGTGACCATTCGTACTGATTTTGTTAGTACAGGGGTGGGATTCTATAACTTCAGGTGCTATCATTTGGACTTGTTATGATATCAATTGCAAATATCAACCACATCAACTACAAAGTATACTTGCTTTTTTATAACATAAATGGTTATTTATGGTTGATACGAACTTACATATACTCATAAATATATAAAGAATACTGTACAATCGACACTAATGTGAGGATGTCTTAAATTCATTGCAAATTTGCATTTCGGCCATGATAACATTTACATTTGTAATTGATACTTTAGCAAGTGCAGTCGTTATTTGTAGTTATTACGAGTTATAGAATCCCATCCCAGTACTGATTTTCAGACTCTTGTACTTATAAACAAATTGTAACATATTTTGTACTGATTTTTTACATAATGTACTGAATGTACTGATTTTCGATATTTTATAATTATTTTTAATAGATGTTTAAACATTTTCATATAATTAAAGTATTAACTAAAATTTCTATCTCTCGACATGGTTTGATTTTATTAGTAAGTGAATTGGTTAAAAGGTAAAGCAATAAAATTATAGCAGTAATATTGCTATAATTTTTCCATTTATTTTTAAAACTAAAACTAGAAAAATAAAAAATAAATATATTAAAAGTTATATTAGGATTTATAAATGTTTTGCCTGACAATAATAAAAGCCTCGAAGTAATATAATTTAAAGAAACTAAAACAGTATTTACTAAAACACTGCTTAAACACAATAGAAGAATTTTTAAACATTAATCATCGCATATGGCATCGAATTTTATTTTACTTTTCTCACTTTTTTTAAATATTATATTAAATAACTTACTATAAATATTTCAATGTAATATAGTCAATAAGTAATCTAAATATAGAACTTAGGTTTTGTACTGATTTCATTAAAAAAATAAATGTTCACTCTATAAAGAGTAATAGGGGGAAAGTGTTTTTGTTCTTTCTAATGTTGGTAATTAATTTCACAAACCTTGTGTGAAATAGGCGACTTTATCTTTATGCACTGTTGCACTATATATTTGTTAAAAATATTAGTTTATACCAATGTTATTTCAACCTTATCCAGAGTTCTGACAAATAAAAATCCTACTAAGGGAATGGCAGAGGAGCTAACCTCACTTGTCTTTCCCTGGATGTCTGTATAGAGTAGACTGTAGATAAAATTCATGGACAATATTCGGAAATCATAAGTCAGACAATTCTTTAAATTCATAAGTCATATACAATTCATAAGTCATTCACAATTCATTCTGTAATTCATAGTTATTAATATATTTATATATTTTCAATTATTCGAGTATTTATTTCCTTTCGTTGATCCTAATATCGCATATCATTATCATTTATAATAAAATTACAATATTATTGTGTAGTACAATATGTAATAGTGATAAACACATTAATAAATTTTTCAAAAGATACCTAACCCATTTCGAAGGGAAGTTAGAAGATATAAAACGAATGGTACTTGAAGAATGATTAGCCCTAGAACGATCTCACATTTAAATGAAATAAGTTGAAATGAAAAACAGCAAAAATTTGTATAATTTAGCGTATAAAGAAGTCATACTGTGTTCACATTTGATTATCTTTGTTCTTTTCTAACATACTTATTTGCTTTGTACCTTAAAAAAACATGTTTTTTGTATAAATTCCAAAAATGAGTACAGTCTCAACCATTTTACTTCTTAATTCTACGGACAAAGATTTGTGAAGAAATGATTTCTCCGCATATATTACGTTCTTTGGAACGATTGGAAAACAGGGAAAATTCCGGAAAAATTAATATCGATACCCTTATTAAAAATTTTTAAATAGGAGCCAATAACCTCTTACCATTCTCGAGACATTCACGTTTAAAATTAAACTAAAAAAATAGGTTTTTTTGAGGATAGCCCTCTAATTTGTCGACCTTGGCGACCTCATTATTCGATTTATGGAAAAATTACTTACATATATCTATTTTCAGATTTTTATTTTTGGAGTAATAAAGGTGTGTAAACATGCCTTTATGACTAAAACAATGCCTACACAATTGTAGTCTATTTTGATAGACATAGATTTAAACACAGTAACAGCATTTTAGAACAAATGATGAGAGAAACGCGTTTGTATATGAGTTCCTTTTGTGCAATATCTCTTGTATTGGTATTTTTGCATTGTTGTGCAAGTATAAATTGAATAAACTATTCTCGATAGCAATAACCAGCTTACCAGTTAAAAACCGGATTATTCCGTTCACACCAGTCGTAATCCACGCTGGTTGTAAATCTACTCAAACAGAAGCGCTGTTTATAAAGCTAGTTACTACTAACGTGATTTGTGAATCTGTTTGCGCGATGGTTGAAATATTAAAAGCTACTCTACCAACTTGGAGAGTCATCTCGTGTGGAAAGTAATCATAAATATGTAGAAAGTACCACAACTTTATTTAGTTTAATCATTTTGGTTGGTAACACTCTTTACGGACATTCTTTTGTGGTGTTTAATCGTGTTATAAATATGCTACACTTATGCTGCTTTTCATTTTTTAAAACTTTTATTTATCAAAATTTTAAATAAAAATATATCATAAATATTGAACCTACAAGTAAAAATATCAATGATTTTATTTCCTAATTTATTTCTCACTTACAGTAGTCCCTGTGGGATAATAAGTAAAGGGTCCTATATTTTACTAACGATATGTAGGTACTTATACTAAACCAAAATAAAATCACAAATTTTAAAACTACTATAATAAAATTAGGAATGATCTAAAATTTCTAAATTTATTGCTCATTTAAAATGGCCTCTGTGGTGCAATCTCCACGCCAGCTAAAGTGCTCGAAAGGTGATTAGTAAAGTACTATTATACAAAATATTTCTGAAAGTCATGTAAGTTCAGTACATTAAAAATTGTTTGTAATTCTTTAAATTAAAATATTAACACTCGACATACATAAATACTAAAAACCAAGAACTATCGTTGCCGTATCTAATTTAAAATTAAAAAAATGAATCATTCATTGAGGCAAAATCACCAAGAATTACTTTGGTAAAATTAAAACCGTATTTTTTTTTGTCTTTTCAATGATGTAAAAGTTGTCATATATATAAATATGAAAAAATTCAAGAAAAATAAGAAAAATATCAAAAATAATTTTTATTGAAATATTCTAGGTGGTTATATGAAAATTAATAAATTGTAACGATATAAAACAATTTCATAACGTAAAATAACAAACTTAGTAAAATAAATCACTAAAAACAAATGTTCGAAATTACGACCCTGTTCTCTTATGAATAATTTTTTGTTTTCAACTGAACCCGTCGCTCCTCTCTCGAAATTTGGTTATAAGGCTCTTCTAAGAGTTTACAAACTTGGTTGTCGACGGTTAGGAAAACACTCTTGATACATTATTGTGGTCCTTATTATGATTCCAGTTGTTTATTAGAATGATATCAATCATTTCACTTTTGATAAAAATTTTCAAAATTTTCACATTATTCCGTTAACAAATAAATGTTTGCTTATATCGTTACAATTTGTTAATTTTTGTATAGCCAATAGCCACCTACAATATTTCAATCAATGTCATTGAAAAGACAAAAAATATGGCGGTTTAATTTTACCAAATAATTCTAAGATCCTATTTAAAAAATACAAATTGATTGTCGTTCCGTGTGTGAATCAAGCTTGTAATTTGTATTCTATGTATCTCATCACGTAGTATATTTAATATAATAAAACTTTTATATGAAACAGATTTTTCTGTTTCATAATAGAAAAGTTAAAGGGGATTCATCTTCGCTGACTATTTTTTATAAAAAATTTTAATAAAAAGTATCATTTATTTTTACCACGGATAAGTTGTTTAGCAAGTCTACGATTTGTGAGTTACGAAAGTAATATAATACGGATTAATCACTTATTTCAATCAGATTGATACTGCGAAATCTATAGATTAGGAGGTAAAAAGTTATT
The DNA here is from genome assembly GCA_035578165.1 of Stenolophus ochropezus. NCBI lineage: Eukaryota > Metazoa > Arthropoda > Insecta > Coleoptera > Carabidae > Stenolophus > Stenolophus ochropezus. The sequence continues at coordinate 47,651,487 of JAQOWZ010000002.1, read as the reverse complement.
TGTTGTTCCTGGGAAATTTATTCCGGTAAGCGTTGAAATTTATGATTGCAGTGCCGTAATGAAAATCTTGAGCAAACTAAGTTGCCACTTATCCGCTATTCCTAATAGAATTAAAGTTAGTCCGGGCAAAGTTGGTGAATTTTCCTAACCTAATTTCCCAAATTCAAGTGTCGTAAAGTCTGAATGGCGTACGAACGGGCCGGGTGGATTCCAATCCAGCGGAATATTGTTTTTGTCACCGGATGATCGATCCGACAGACAGCGAACAACGGAATTAACTGAAGCCCCGGGCCCCCGTTTGTTTATAAGAGTTACTCTAACTTTGTTGGCTTAATAGAAAAGTTTATTCCCGACATCTTCTCTAATAGTTTAATAGTTTGCTGTTGATGTTCATATTCCACAAGTTTTTAATTAAGGAGTTATTAAATGGATATTCTTTCAACTTATAACGTTCAGAGGTAAGATGTTTCAGGAATGTTTGTATTAACAAGTCAGATTTTCTTACAACGTACTTCACAACTAACTTATGCACTTGAAATTTTATTCAAGAATACTTTTAACATAAAATACTAAAATGTAGCACACTATGACCCATAATATATGAGTGTGTTTACTGTCATGTAGCAATATACTCTTCAGGCACGGTGGCGTATTTACGGGGGGATAAGCAGGGGCGGATTTACGCACAGGCACAACAGGCACTTGCCTGGGGCGGCAAATTTTTGGGGGCGGCAATTTTTTCGGGTCGCCATATGTTTTTTCAAAAAAATTTACAAAATCAATCAGAATATTTCAAAAATTAGGAAATTAAGAGTATTTCCTTTATGTGAAAGAGTTTCATTTTGTATAATCTAATAATTATTCAAAAGTTGCGCCATCTTTCATTAATATAAGATTGCAGCGCCATGTCTTTATGATTCTTTGCAGTTAGGCGCGTCAGTTGCATCGACATATAGAAATAATGGACTGCGCGTGGCAATGCTAAGCGTGGATACTGCAGGCGTGAGAGAGGGAAAACCAAGAGGCCTACTCTGTACGCTGTCCCTCTCTCGCCTGCAGTATCCACACTTAGCATTGAAAACATACTGTGTGCAAAATGAGCGATGGTAGAAAGAGGTTAAGTGGGCGACTATACGCTAAATTGCGTAAAGAAAAGGAAACCAAATGCCAAAATGTAGTTGAAAAATCAAAGAAAATTGATTCTTTTTTTAAAGCGACGATTAAAAAGAAGGAAAATGTTGACGGAGATAGTTTATAAAATTTTACACATTTTTCTTGTCATTTTTTGTGTTAAATTTGTTTTGTGTTCATTTTCTTGATAATTTGTGTCGATTGTGTCAAATTTGTGTCAAAATTGTTTAAATATCTTAAATATTTTTATTTATTCTATAGGACTAGAACTGAATCTGTCGAAAAAGATGAACTAGTCTTTAAAAAAACTGAAGTCGATAGTACAGAAAAGAAAACCAAAAACCAAAATGATGTCAAATATACAAAGAAAGTTGATTATTTTTCAAATCGACGGTTGAGGAGAAAGACAATTTCGACTGAGCTAATTTTATCATTGTTGAGTTGGTTCATAAAATTTTCACATTTTTTCTAATTTTTTTTTGTGTCAATTTTGTTTGTCATTCTTGTCATTTAAATCAAATTATATTTTTATTTAAATCATTGATTAAAATATATGTTTTTTAATTGGATTTATTGTTAAAAAGTAATTTTTGAAACAATTTATATTGTGTTATTAAGAGTAAAAGTGATAGGTACTTTGAGCGGTGAGGATAGAAGTTTACACGACGAGCGAAGCGAGTCGTTCAATTACTTACATGCGAGACACACAAAGACAGTTTCACACTGAATGACACGTACTATTTTTTGCTTCAAACGTAGATATTTCTGGAAATAATTTACTACTCGACGTTCAAGTTTTAGGTTATCAATTTAAATCTGTAAATTGTTGATTACATAGACAGTAAAACGATGGATAGCCCTGACTTATCTTCGGTTATCCAAAGATAACGCAAGAGAAAAGGCACGCCGTAAATTTTTGCAATAAATGTCTGTATCGGTTGATCCAAATTTTGTTGTTTCTATTTTAATGTTTATAATAAAAATAATTTAATTTAGTTTACAAATTCAATAACCATATTTAATCTGTTTGCATTGATTTCAGATCTTTATATTAATATAATAATAATAATTATACCAAATTTAAAAAAAAAGGTTGGGGGAGGGGCGGCAAATTTTAGTTTGCCTAAGGGCGGCAATTTCGTTAATCCGCCCTTGGGGATAAGGAGGATATATCTCCCTCCCATGATATCAATAATGAATCAAAAATAAGCATATAATAAACATATCTATACACTTCATTCTAAAACATTAAGTTGTTGGAATGCAAAGTTTAAAGAATTTTTAGTTTGGCGGAAATATAAAAGGTACACATGATATTATTAATTAAGTGGCATGAAATGTCTTTAAAATTGGGTTATATTTTCTGTTGTAATAGGTACATTGTTTGATAATGACACAAAAAATAATTATATCCCTCCCAAGGCTAATGTCTGGATATGCCACTGTTCAAGCATATACTTCATATATATGTAATCCAAATTATTATATATTACAGAATATAATATATAGTCCATATATACGAGATGTGTAAATTAAGTAATAAGACTGATTTAAAAAAATGTTTGAATAGAATTTTAATTCAATATTGTCTTACTCAAAATAGCTTCCTCGGAAAGCCACACATAGTGCTGGAGACGGCTCTACCTTGAGGTGATTTTTCAATCTTGGGAAGAGGAAAAAGTCACAAGAACTGAAGTCAGGTGAATAACAAGGCTGAGGAGTCATAATAATATTTTTATTGGCCCAAATCTCATTACGCAGATTTTTATCATCTCCAATGAATTAGTCAAAATCTAATGAACGGTGGTGTGAATCAAATTTCCTAATCACCAATCATTCAGTATGTCAACTGACGATCTGTATGCACAAGATCCCAGATTCTGTTGACATTTTCATCAGTTCTTGAAGATCATGGCATTCCGCTGCGTGTTTCATCTTCAATGTTCTCTTTTCCTTCTGAAAATGCCTAAAACCACCGAAAAACCTGGTCGGCCCCTTGAAATAACACTGTCTCCGTATGTCTGCTTAAGTTTCCATTATACTGTGCGTAAGTTTGAAGCAAAACCTGATAGCACACCGTTGTGCGAAATTGACGAAATTGCGAAATTTTAGAAGGCACTAGAACAAATTGTTTTACGAAAAAAATCACTACGGACATCTAAATGACTGTAGTGAGTTCAAACTCATACTGAAGGCATATAGAGTAAACGCAAAATCTCGTGGCCCAACTCCGCGCGTAGGCGGGGTTATTTTAGATAGAAAAAGTGGTGGGAGGCATATTTTATTAACTAACTTAAAAACGTTGGTCAATTTATTTTATTCATCTATTAAGTTGAATAACTTGTCAGATACAAAATTAAAAGAAAAATACATCAATAACAACTCTAGAGACCTGCACAGTACGAACGCTACAAGATAAATGAGAAATTTTACAAGTCAATGTTTTTGTGTTGTACAATAGTCAGTAGCCGGCCTACAATGATGAATTTCGCTTTGCGCACAGGGCCACGAGATTTTGCGTCTACTCTAACAAATTCACCTGACTCCTCTCCAAGTCCCGCGTTCCAAGTGGTACCAAATCGAAAGCTGCGTTGTCAGTCTTATTACGTAATTTACACACCTCTTCTCTTATAGTACATGAGCATATTTATATTTATAGTAATTTATAACCATATCCTTTAGGGGTACTTCAACTTCAAATTATAAAAGTGGTACTAAAAAAATTTAATTGCACATAATAAAAATACCAGTAATATAAAACTGTATTTATAGCCATGTGATTACAAACCCTGCAGATCTAATTCAAATATATTTCCTGCAAATTTTATAGAAATAATAATTATTGTTAATGACGTTTGAAAGATCTAGTTACTTGACTTCATTTATTGACCGAAAGATAACCTTTGCAAATTAGACATACTTTCAGACCGTTGCTATTGGCATCGGTTAGAAATCATTTCGAGACCGCTTTTAAGAAATACACGTTTATATACTTTGCGGTTAACAAATGCTCCATTCTTATATCGAAAACGGCTTAAAAATAGAGGCTATTGTTAAACTGTTATTGATTTTTTTTTGTAACAGTGATACTTATAAGTATTACGCCCTTCGGTAAATATCAAATTGATAACCTAAAATATTTTAAATTCTTTTTTCAGTACTACTCGAAAGTATTTCTAATTATGTACGCCGATGAATGAAGCTAATTTAAAACGATATTATAATTAATATAGTTATAACGTAAAGATTTGTATTTTTTTTTACAATATACCACAAATTCTTAAATAAATCCTTAGAATGTACTCTATATTTTTGTAATTGAAATATTTAAGATTTTTATATAATAAGCAACGCAAAGTATAAATAAATATATATATTATACTTGTTTTATACGACGTATCGTTTCATTCGTGTTTTTGGAGCAGTTGTCGTAGCGCTAGTCTTATAAAACTCATATAATGTTATATTACTATGTCGCTGAATTATGGGAAGTAAGTATTTCTATTTCTATTATTCTATATACTTTTCGCTTCTGTGATTTTTTTTAAGCAAGTCACTATTCTCTTTTAAAGTTTGTGCAAAGCTGTTACTGTCTTGATTTATATTAATTCTTACAGTAAACATTTCCTGCTAACATCTTAGTTTCCAGTCTAATTTTTTTGTGGTTAAGATAAACAACATAATCCATTTTAATTACTGAATATATTAACGTCAACGACAAAAGGAAAAGCTAGGAGACAGTTTCAGTTTACTGGAATGAGTGAGAATAGTATTTAGTGCGTTGTAGTATTGCACAAGTTGCAATAGGGTCATTTAAAAAAAAATGTTTCGATTTTTTTTACATATATGGAATCTGCGACACTTACTACGCATATTGCAATATAATGTACGCCGAAATATAATACTTTTCATTCATAACTTTGCGTTTCGAATTTCGTGACGTCACGAATCAAAAACTCACACAAAGATACATCTCACACATACACGTACACCGAGACGCTACAAGTTGAACGTCAGTGTAAAGCACGAAGTATAATTTTATACTTCGTGATGTAAAGTAACCTAAAATTTATATAGTTGTCAGAGGAAAAGTACGCAGGTTTTTGTTTTGTTTATATTAGCGTAGAACAATAGGTTTGTAAGAGTGAAATATAATTGAAATTACATCACAGTGCAATATATTTATATATTTAGGTAAAGCATGGTCAACGAAGTTTACATTTCGTCCGCAAGAGTGAGCTGATCATTCTGATTCGTGACGTATTGGCAAATGGCGTCCTGTTGAGATTTGAAATCGAAGTCTATTTTCAAAAAATTATATCTACAAAACAATGTACCCAAATGACATGAAAATATTATTTACATATATTGTAGACGGTGACCTTCATGAAAAAAATAAAACAGAAAATTCACAGGTCACAGGATAAAATTATTTCATATTTTATTACATATATGTACGTAAATTTAAAAATGTTGAAATTTATTTGAAAAGTAGTATGATTAACTCGATTTTAGCTGTCGACAGCAAAGATTGATCCATATCTTATAAACAGATGTACTGCCCATGTGAACATGTGTTCCAGACATTTACATGACCGTCATATCACTGTGATATATTGTAATACATAGGGTGTTACCTTTCAAACTACATACCGGCTTTAGTAAATATAATTAAATACATTGTCTAATTCCGATAAAAAGAGAATTAAATTTTATAATACTATACTCGTAAATTTTGTAAATAATAATAAATAAAGATTAGAATTTTTTTTTCACTGATTTATGAATGGGATAAGGTAATTATTCTTAGGATTTAGTCAAAATTTAAATTGTTTTATTTTGGATATGACCGGTTTCGACCCCACTTATTTTTTCTCGAGGGTCTTTTTCGGTAAGTGAAAGTCACAAATAATGTTACCAATTGAATTTCGGGAATTATTGCCTCATCCCAATAATAAATATATTTTTTCACTACTAGTCTAGACACCCACAGTTATTAACATTTATTTAATAATTATTTCTGACCTATATGGATAATGAAAACTGTCACTTTTAAAGAATCTCAAGCTCCCAGATCTAAATATTGTTTGACAGTTTGACTCATTAAACTCATAAAAATTGTAAATTATGGATTTATAAATTAAATTTGCCATCTAATGTGTAATTTAAATAAGTAAATCTAATAAAACAAATCAAGAAACAACAGTAAGGTTAACAAACTGAAACGTCGGATATAAAAAATGTAGCCTACTTCATTTTTGAAATTAAAAACAAATAAATATTCATGTCAAACTCTTTGTATTATCAATATGATTTTTTAGTAGGATTGAGATTTAAATGCTAATAGTAAAAAAATAATATACAGGGTGTCCGTTATTATTATTATTATATCATTAAAACTTATTTAATAGCATATTATACACCAAGGTTGAGAAGACTATCATTATTGTCCTTAGCGCCTAGTTGTTTCTCGAGGTGCACAGCAACTATTGTTCCTAATTATACCACAAAGCATATTAAAAATATTTAGACCCTGAATGTTATTTAACGACTTATGCTTTCTCTTTAGAACGTACAGCAGTTTATTTTATCTTGTATTATATAATACGAATCTATATCAGAATTAATCTCTCCGTCCGATATGACTAGTATTATAGATCTCAAATCGTCCAGAACCTCTGTTTGCCCTAGGAACGCCAAGTAAAATATTTTACCATTATAAAACAAAATAATTTTACTTTATTCAAAATATAAAACGTTCGTTAGGACCACTATTTTTGATTTATTATTCGTATTACAGTAGTGTTGAACGATTATGTTTATGTTATTTGTTGAAAAATATCAATTCACATTCGTTTTATTTTTTAGGATAAAAAAAGTCATTTTTTTCAATACAGCATGTAAATTGTTTATATAACCACGTGAATGGAAAAGGTTGTCAACAAAAAAGTAGTAATAATATTTCTTTAATAAATTAAAACATTAAATTAGTCATTGACGCTTTCAGCTCGACTTGTCAATATAAACTCGGTTTTTGGACTAGTGATACAAATAACTATTTATCAATGAAAATATACATGCAAATTTCAAATATATAAATACAGCTGATGGTGAAGATACGGAATTGAAAGATGAGCTTTCTATAGGACGCAACATTAAAATCAATTGAAGCTCCGTAAAAATTTAAAATTGTTTTAAATTTGAATGAAAAGATGTATGGGTTTGCAGCGGATATATCTGCACAATATAGTATCGGTTTTATCTTTGATGTCAGTGGGACAAATGGAAGTGTAGCCTCGTACTCCATTTCGCATGACGCAGTGGATAAAAACACCGGACAAATATGCCAGTAGACAAAGGACGTAATTTACTTGAAGCTCTGAAGCCGTGCTTGACTTCGAGCCAAGGTTACATGTGACATCTCGCCAAAATCTCAGATTTGTTAGCCTTAACTTTGCTGTTTTATCTGTGTTCTGGATTTCAACTACTCAAGCTTCAAGCCTTTACGCACACATGAGGAAACTGCCCATACAATAACTTTAAAAATAGTCACCCTATCAGAGTTCTAGTTGCCCAAATTAAAATCAAAATACGACACTTGACACCAGCGAAAAAAAATGTGGAACTTTGTTTCATTAAATTCAAAACGTAAAATGTATGCGTTATTTTTATATTTAATAAATTATATTCCTATATTTAAATATTTTAATAAATAAAAACTTGTTTTATAGAATGTATGTCACGTGACTTCAAACGGGAATCACAGCGAGTGATATTAGTTTTAAGTGGACAGACACAATTTGTCAAAGCGTCAGTTGTATATTTATGATTGAACTTCGAACACATTGCGATCTTTTGAAGTTTTGTAAATATTAAAATACTTTATATACTTTTTGAAAATATTTAGAATTACAAAAACCTATTTTCTTCACAAATTGAATGACAGACAATAATAACTAAATTTTGATATTAAAATTTTTATTTTTATTTAAGGTTATCCACTTATTACTTACTGAATACTAAAACTATTAAATTAATAGTTAATAAATTAATAAAATAGATTTCACAAAAGAAAATCGGTAAATTATAAAATATTAAAGTAGCGTAATTTCTTCTTGCAAGGTGGGGCTCATATATCTATTAACTAATAACTAATAGTTAATAGAAAGGTATATATTAGCACCCCTTACTTCATATTACTATTATAGATGGTAACGATAATACAATTTATTTTTTATAATTAGCACAGACCTAAAGTATTATAATACATTTAATCTATGTAATTAGTAACGATACTGTGAATTCAATCTCTAGTTTGTTTACTCAAATCTGACGGTATAATATGGAGGTTACACAGATGGATGAAATTAACATCGAATTTTGAAATATCTAAATAAGTACTAATATTCAAAACTATATTTTAAGAAAAAAAACAAATCAAGTTCGAAAGTGCATGAGGTGAAATTATATGCCTATTATTTCACTCATACAACTATCTCTCATGGTACACTCTCCACGCAAGTTAGAGTACCTGTCCAGAAAATGAAGTCTTGTAAATGACATATCTACATCTTAAATATATTATTACTGAAATCTACAGTGAATACAATAGGCACACATTGTGACATATATGAATAGATTTATAGATAAAAGATTTTGAAAGAAGAGTTTGTGTGTGAAGCGATAGAGATAAGATAACCCTATTCATTGCCGCGTTAGCATATGATTCGCATCTCATTTAATTTCATCCCCTGCTCACAAAAACAACGCTAGGGGTTGAGAATCGTATGTGCCAATTCTTGGCGAAATGGCTGCTGCTTGACGCTTCAGCCGACGCTTTGTCGGAGTTATGAGACGCCGGATAATCTGGTTAAAAGTTCGCTCCATCGACAAATTGGTTTTACATCAACGGATTAATGAGTTATTGAGGCTGACGCTCAACCCGCACTCCAAATTCATTTTGTCGTGGATTTTGTTATTCGCCGCAAGCAGATTACTTGCTTACATATTGACCTTTCATTACTAATTGTTATACATTGTTTTAGCCAAATTAAAAGCTGGGTAAGTACTATAAAAAGTATTTACATATTAAGTAATAAATTCTAACAATAGGTACTTAAATTGTAAGTACAAGTAATACCTAAAGTATAGTCAGAAAGATATTTAAGTATTAAAAACAAGTATTTCCTAAATGAAAAATGTATGTATTAATAAACAGATATAGATAATGATTAAAAAAACAATTTTCTTGTTTAGTAATTTTTATCTTGTCTCGAAAAGTAAGACAAGAAATTTAAGTATGTCTTTTGTCTTTCATTACTCTTATATAAAAAAATCTTGTCTTAATCGTCATTTTCTTGCATATTTCTTGTCTTGCATTTTAATATTCGCAAATGATCTTGAACATATAAATATTTTTTTATCATAGGTTTAGGTAATATCAATGTCAATTATTATATTGATAACTTATACATTGTTTCATTAATAGTTAACTAATAACTAATTTACCATTAACAAAATTTATTCGGTATCATTAAGTTAAAAATATTAATTAATTAAATTCCCACTTTAGCATTGTGAAAAGGTTTCTCATTTTTCTACGTGACGTCAGAGATATGGCGCCTTTACATAAATTTTAATTTCAAATGCTAATTTCAGTGAAATTATACGGTAATATATAGTTTTTGTCATTGTTGTAGGTAGTCACAATGTAGAGTTGCCTGTTTCAAAATGTTAATCCAGGACAATAGCTTTCAAAATCTAGGACTATTATAGGACGCCAATTTCTGAAAAGAGGACAAATCTGGAACTCGCTACTAATAGTTTATTTAAAGTCAAAAATGCTAATCATTAATTATTATTTTATAATAATAAAATTATTTTCGCATGGTAATTGCCTATGACAACACTTTTCTGAGATATACTCTGTATAATATATATTTATTTATATAATATATTTGCCTTCTAGACAATTTTTATGAGAATAATTTCATCAATAAGTTGTTTTAAAATAATATTGTAAAATTGGGAACTATTTCAATTTTGAAAATTAAATTCAATTAAACTAAAGCGACAACACAGTGCGGCCTCAAGAACTCTATGTCCTGGTCGAAATTTATGACCTTTTTTTCTAAGAAACAAAACGTGTCAAAACTTCTCCCTGGAAAGCAAATGAACATTACGCGAAAATCGTCAATCCTAATTTTTTTCTTTATGTATCATGTTTTACATGCTTACACTATTTCTAAATCCCGGACAATCCCGGACATCAATCAAAATCCCTACCGGACATATATGATCTATTAAAAGAGAGGACATTTCCGGGAAACTACGCATGGCATCTCTATCACAATAGTTAATATTTAGTTTTTAAACTTTTTTCCTTTCTATTCGGCTAAACGAACTATCACAATGAACAATACAACTCAACCGAAACAAACAGAAATTATTTGTAGATAATTTAAAAATTCGATAGATCGGCGTGAAATTTAAATCACAAACATATTAAAGTCGAGTCATAGTCAACATATAATAAAAAATATACACTGTAATTATTTTAAATACATTAAAATGTCATGACAAATATTATATATCATTTTAAAATAATTATAAATCTCATTACTATGTGCCATTCTTATATTAGCATTTTTTCTTCTCGTTATTTTAAATATAAACATCACCCGATAATTTCTATAAGTTTAATTTCATTTTGTAAAGTTTTTTTCAGGTCTATGTCGTCTCTTCAATAATTTTTTTATAAACAATAAATAAATAAATAAAAATATACTATCTATAGTGTGAAATAAAACTTTGCACCTACAGAATATGAATGTGGATAAATTTAATAGTTATATCACATGTGAATGGGAAATATCTGAATATTTTTCGAGTGCATAATAGTGGTGTTGCAATAAATATTTAATATTTATTTTAAACTGCCATATAAACGTCATTTATGACATTAAAATACTCGATAAATGTCAAATATATTCAGATTATGCACACGTGCAGTATAATCTCTGATATTCAATTTTCATTAGTCGAAATTCAAAAAGTATTGTAACCTGATTGATTAAAATTATTCTAGGGAAATATTCATTAAATATTTTTAATGGAAACAATACAAATCTTTCTAAATCAAAATATTAATACTAATAATAACGTTAATTTGATAAGTTTAAAATACTTATATATTTTTAATACTTATTGTAATTCATACTGACCTTTAACAAGCATTCAGAATTTTGGAACCTCGAAGCAGAGCGTTTTTTTTTCAAATGTTATTAAATCACAAGCACAAGAAGGGTTGCGAGTTAGACGTTTCAATTTCATCTTGCATTAAAGCAATGATAAAACGTATTGTTATCATTTTTGTTGTTTATATTTTCTCTTTTTCGGTGTTAAAATGACATATGGTCAGTGGTGGCTTAGCTGGTTAGCGTGCTTCGACTCGCTGAGCGAAATGTAAGATCTGAGTGACCGCAAACCTGTAACCAAAAATAAATACCGTGGTTCGCAGGCCACTACAAGCTGTAGGTCCCCTGTCCTTCTCCTGGACTTTGATCTGTTTGACAGTGTAAATTAAAATAAAATAAATTAATTAAAAATAAAATATTCTCACCCACTTATTGATGTTAGAAAGAGTTTCATTCTTAAACGATTTTTGGTAACATATTATTATCATGGATTGAAAAGACTGCATTACATATACAAAATATCTAGGCAAGGGACAAAATATTACTGTCGTCAACTATTTGCCAATTGTAAATGAAAGCCGAACCGAAACAGAGAATCTGTTCAAAACATTCGTTTGTTTTTGTATATTATTTTAGTTCATCTATTATTTTCATATTTTGGCTCTCTACATATTCTAAATAAATTTAGAATGTTCTTGTACTTTATACGACTACAAAATTCTATTATAAATAAGGCTTCGCACCATTCTTTTTTCGCTTTGGTTACAGGTGGAAAAGAGACAAATGCACATCAAGTGCTTTCGGTGAACGTAAAACAAATGTGCTTTACGTAGACGCAACTATCGAATTCGAATTCAAACATAAGTAACAAATAGTGGCAGATTCAAAAAATTTCTTAGGGTGGAGCGAGATAATTATTATAAAAATAAAAATTATACATACAAAAGAGTAATTAAACTTATAATCAATTTTTTTCTTCGGTGCGAATCGAGTCAAAACTTTCTTCGGATCCAACTCCTTTAAGAAGTTTTAATTTCCTTAATATAGAAAAGCTACATACTGCCGTAGTCATAGTTGAAGGTAACGTTCTTAATACTGTTAATAATTTATTTATAAATATCAGAATTAATTTTTTTCAGAACTTCATTTGCACTGACAAATTCATTATAAGTTGGCATTTTTGTTTCCACTCCAATGTGTTGGCAAATAGTTTTTATTCTTCACAGTTCTGCCACAGAATAGATACATACAGAAGCGACACTCCGTGTCGGTACCATTCATGTTACCCTATTCAATTCTATGACCTTAGAGCATTTTATAGACGTTAAAATTTGTTGACTTCCCCTATCTCTCCCTAAGATGTGACGAAACTTTCCGATTTTAAACAATGAGCCCTTTAAATTTATTGCCTTACCCCATCTATCTCTAATTTTCATTTCTCTGTCTTATTGTCGCTTCTGTATAAACCTATTCTGTGGTTCTGATCAAAATCAAATAAATCTTTTTAATGTCTGTGTATATTTATATGAGACGTCTTTGCCCTCTAGATATATTTATTATTTTCGAAATTCAACACTGGCCTGTCTAAGGAAGGGCGATCTCTTTGTCGCCCTGAACAAACTGCAACAATTATTTATTCATTGCAGGAATTGCTTTTCAAGGTGTGACTCTGACTCTTTGTCTGTTTGGAACAGTGCATTTTGCACCTGAGATCTGATAAGTGGCGTAACTTGGGTGAGTACATGCCTGCAACGCGGGTGGGCCTCACAGGTCAAGGGCCTCACTTAAATTCTACATTATTAAACCACAATAAATTGATAAATAAGCATTAGCAACAATATATCGGCATCATTGACTTTTCCTGTCTTTTTCAACGTCTGCATATTAAGTGCATTTAAAATCTGCCGCTACCAATAATTAGAAGATTGTCGCTTCTGGAATACTAGTTTCATAAACTGATGAAAATGAAGTATGTGACCATAGTCGAAATTCATTATATAATTCATAAAATATAAAAACTTTGCAATAATATAGTCATTAGCAACTTAATGTTTCTCTTACGTTCCAAGTCTATCTATCTCTCTTTTTTCACGATTCTACCATGCTGACGTTACAATATCTCTTCCAAAAATTTTTATTAATTATTTTCTCTTATATCACAGAATAGGTTTGTACAGAAGCGACAGTAAGACAGAGAAACGAAAATTAGAGGGAGATGGAGAATGTGCACAAATTTAAAGGGCTCATTGTTTAACATCTGAAAGTTCCCTCACATCTTAGAGAGAGATAGGGGAAGAGCACAAATTTCAAGGTCTACACCACAGAATAGGTTTATACAGAAGCGACAGTAAGACAGAGAAGCGAAAATTAGAGAGAGATGGAGAATGTGCACAAATTTAAAGGGCCCATTGTTTAAAATCGGAAAAGTTTCCTCACATCTGAGAGAGAGATAGGGGAAGAGCACAAATTTAAAGGTCTACACAATGCTTCAAGGTCATAGAACTGACTAGGGGAACATGAAAAGTACCGACACGGAGTGTCGCTTCTGTGTGTAACTATTCTGTGGTCTACACAATGCTTCAAGGTCATAGAACTGACTAGGGGAACATGAAAAGTACCGACACGGAGTGTCGCTTCTGTGTGTAACTATTCTGTGGTCTACACAATACTTCAAGGTCATAGAACTGTAAAGGGGAACATGAAAGGTACCGACACGGAGTGTCGCTTCTGTATGTAACTATTTTGTGCCTATACTATAAATAATGAATCCTATTAAAAATTAGGGGCATTTTATTTTTTTCTCTTCTGTGACTGTAACTACCATTGGGCTATCTTTCAGGATATGTAAATTAATTAAAAATAAAGTATTTAGCATTGTTAGTGTTAATTGCTGATTTTAATATTCAAGTTGGATTTTCATAAAAATGATATTAGCAGAGTCACAATAATTTAATTAAATAAATACAAGTTATTAAATTTCAAATCAGGATTATGTTTTTTTTTCGAACAGAGGGGGACCTCAAGTAAATTCTTGCGGGGGGCCAATCAATTCTAGTTACACCACTGGGTCTGCTGTGTAATACTTTACAAGTTTGTCTCTGTGTATACTTACCCTCGAGGGCCATGAAGGTGAAAGCCCCAACAACAGTGTAGGCGACGACGAGGAAGCAGACGCCGAGGCTGGCGAGCACGGAGGCGCGCTTCTTGACCCCGGGGCAGGAGTAGCAGCAGCAGAGCACGCCGGGCTGGGGCTCCTTGCGCTCGGCGCCCGCGTCGAAGCAGCACTTGCGCGGCCCCGGCGAGCCCGGCGGCGACGCGCGACGCAGGTACGTGGAGTGCGGGCCGCACTGCCCGCTGTACGACGGCGGGAACGACATCGTGCGGACTGACCGAGTTCCTTCTAGGACGTCTGCAAACAACAAACACTATTAGTGCAAATTCTAATAAACATGTATAGAACATCTATAAACATGAAAATACTTGTACGCTACTTGCTATGGAATTATATTTTGTTTCAAAAGTTTTGTCCGTTTTTATGAGTCTACTTTAAACTATAATATCTCAGTGAATACTTATTCAATTTAATCGAAATAAGCGCCATTTGAATCAGTGCACTTTTGCCAACGTAACACAAGTCTATTAATCCCATCGGCATAAAAATTGGGTGCGCTGGATTTGAAGTCGACGAAGGCTATTTTTGAGAAAGTTATCGAAGTGCTTGATAAGATAATAGTCGGTTGACGAAAGGTCTGGGGAATATGGTAGGTAAGGCAGATCTTCGACGCTCAATTCAAATCAAAAAAAAAAAATGAACAGCGCCAATGTATAGGCGACTCTTGCTAAGCGATACTCTATCTGGTGGCGAATTTTAAAACTACAGGAGCTGTGATAGACGGCATTGTTTTAGTTGCGTGTGGTGCTTACAGAATTTATTTGACCATTTAATTTGACATATTTGTTATTGATTATAACAATATAATAATATAAGTTTCCACTATTTTACAAAAAAGGCAAAATGTTCTTTATATATTTATAATAAATTAGGAAAATACAAAAAAATAGATAAATTGAAAGCCTGGATTTTTAAATTAAAAATACCCGTAAGCAGCTTATATGAATGCGTGTTCTATATTTTGAAGAGAATGGCTACTTTTCTAGAAGTTAATTAATATCGTATTTAATGTAATATTTATTACCCTTTATTATATGCAATATTTCCAATTGCTTTATAGATTTCCTGAAATATACTAGAAACAAACATAAAAAGATAATGAAATTAAATAAAAATAATATTCGCAAACAAATTCCTTAAAAAAATAAAGAAAATCGCCTACTAAATAACACTGATTCTTATGTCAAAACAAAAATTATCACAGCTCCGTTAGTTTCACAAATTCACACTTTGGCGCTGCGAGCTTAATCAGAGTCGCCTATAGAGTACAAGATTCTCTATCGATAAGTATATACCACGACACAGTAGAATAAATATTTATTGAGATATGGAGCTACAAAAACACATGAGATTAAAACGAACAAAACTTTTGAAACAACCTAGTAGAACAGTTGAGATGCTCATGTTAGATAGATAATGGACAGATTTATAACGAAGAAGTCCTCGGAAAGCATTCATTGCACCTTCGAGCTAGTGTTTTGAGAAGGATCTCTTCGTTACTTGATGCTCTCAGTGGACATCAATAGTTGAAGTATTTTTAGTGAGTGTTCGTACTTAGGAGATCAGATGAGCCAGGGAAATAGAGATTGAAAAATTTTTGATTCCATTTTTTAAATAGGGACTCCAGGATTCGAAATCTCTTTCTTTTGTTACGACAAGTGTCCGACCAAAGTTTCAGTTTTGGCCAATTTCAGCAAAAAATTCTGGTTTCGGATACAGTTTCAGTTATTATCGTTATTCTGAGGTTATTAGTAAAAATGTGCCAAATACAGGATGACGCAAGATCTCATTAATTTAATTAATAGAATTAAGACTTATTGTACAAATAAGAATAAAAAGTAATGTTATTTTAAGACAGTCACGTACAATATAATCAGTGGTGTGCTATGGCAATTTTAACAAGGGGCTCGCACCTCCTGATAGCATGCTAAAAAAATATATTAAAAAATTGTGAAGGGGGGGGGGGGGGGCTTTACGGTGCTAGTTATTGAAAAAATGCATAGATATATTTCATGTAAAATAATTATATATTTAAACGAAAATAAAAAAAATATAGATAAATATATTTCATATAGAAAAACATTACAAATAAATTATATAAAAATAAAAAAAATGTATTATATAACTTATATAAAATTATGTAATTATTATTGAAGTTCCCATATTTTATTTTCTTCTTTTTCAATGTTTTTTGGTCTGATATTGTAAACTGAACATCCTAATCTACAATTTTTAATCATTAGCCATTCATATTGATTTTTGAAAAAAGATGCTTGTTTATCGTTCCAGCAATCCAATAAATGATTTTCGTTTTCTTCTTCAAACAGACATACTTTTATTTGTTTCATCTTTAAATTCAGCAGAAGAAGCAGATGTAGATGGGGAATCGCATTTTATTTCCTCAAATACAGCATAAGGTGGGGCATCGCTTTTTGCTTGCTTTCCTTTTCCAAAAGAACTTAATAAATTAATAAATTAATAAATTAAATATGTAAATATACATAAAATAGAAAATTTGCTTACTGTATTTTTATTTATAATTTTTATATGAAAAGAAAACTCTTATATTGTGCAAGACTGCAAGTCCGATTCGCCGTTGTAAATCCCCAGTTTGATGTTTACTATCCGAATCTGAACGAAAATAGCCGAATAGTTGCGATTATTGCATACGAGGCGGAGTTAACGCGGAATTGTGTCACTGTTGAAGTTAAAAGCAAATTCTATGTTTAAAAATGTTTTAAAATTTGAAATTAATTGGTTTTCGAAAAAGCAAAAATAGTATAAAGATAAAAAGAACGGGGGCTCGCGAAATCACAAAGAATTTTAACAAGGGGCTCGCAAATTATTTAGAATTTTAACAAAGGGCTCGCGCGAGCCCCCGCGAGCCCCCTATAGCACACCACTGAATATAATACAACCAATGAGTTAGTAACAAATATTTACATTTATGCTGGTTTTAGTACCGATATTTTGTCGGTTCGGTTAGGTTTTCGGATACAAAATAAATTTATTTTTCGTATAGCTTTTCGGTTTACATATTTGAAGAAATAAAATATAGTTTTCTGTTACGATTTCATAAAAAGTCAAATATCGGCGCAATTTTCAGTTACGGTTTCGTTACGGTCCGGATCTCTGTTTAAAACTATGTCAGGCATACTGGTGTTTACCCTATGAAATAGTACAAAAAATCAGTTTAACTGAAAATAATATTTAACGATTGCATGAAAAGAACGAAGAAACATCGGAACGCAATGCATTTGCATGTCCAGGTGAAGCCGTAACTAGACTTAACTCTTTAGATATTATGTTACGGCATAATGAGATCAGATGATTCCCGAGGTGTAACAAGCTTTATAAAATGTTTAAAACTAAGTCTAGGAAACCTTAAACTCTACAATAATAATAATCTCTGACGATTTGGACATCTTATGGGCAACATACTTTTCAAATAATAAATAAACAATAAACTTTTCACTTATTACTTATCTAAAATAAAATGCCCTATAAAACTGTGACCCACAATATATGATAGTTATTTATGTATTAAGGACATAATCACATGATTATAGCATAAGGGAATGTTTAAAGCTCAACGCGAATCGGAGAGCTTTAAATTTCCTGAGGGATATAATCTTGATTATGCCCATGGTACATACAATGTTTTATTTCATTTTGGTACTTAAAATGAAAAAAAATATGTAGGTATATATTCCTTTATAGATAGTTGGAATTGTTATATTTATAGATTGTTTGTTCTCAAACAATTGTAATATAATCAAAACGTCACTGTCACTGTCAAATATATATGGAACTTCACGTACTGATTATTCTAACGAAATATTAATGGAATTTGAGGTTGTACAGACCTACAGACCAAAAGTTGGTTTCTAAAAATTCAAAAAATTTATCTAAAAAGGAATTTGAATTAAATAATTTTAATGCTAAATCAAAATTAAAATTGTTTGTATTTTAATTTGTTTGAGTAACTATTAGTCAAATTACGCCGCCCGCATTTAAGGGCGTATATACAATTTTATGATTTCAGAATAAAATAAATGTGTTTATAATACTGTGGCAACATACACTTCAGGTATCAATTGAATTTTATATTTGATGCTAATAAAATTGTAACTATAAACACAATCATGTATTATGTAACAAATTCATGTGGTAATAATAATAAGTTGAGGTTCCGTAACATATAATTAGAGCTTCGTGCTGCAAGTTTTAAGCCCATAACGTTATCACAATTAATTACAAGTCGGCTGCCTGCTTTGAGGAAGAGTATCGCAAATGGAATAACGAAATTAACTTGCTAGCAATTGTCATATTGTGAAGTCCGGATTGTCAAGTACAATAACTGTAAACTCATTAAAATGCGAAATCTGCAAGGCGCACAAACACACAATTCCATTTGAAAGAGTAGTCAAGCGAAATTAATTTCATTACAACAATAAAATATTTGAACGATTTGAATAAATTGCAGCCTGTCATATTTTATTTGGCTTCAAGTTAATTTCGCGCGGAACATTTCAGCAGAACACAATTACTATTGGAAATGTGTGCGTCTGCCTACGGGAAATAAAAATAAATTGAAATCGGGTTTCATTTATTTCTGCAAACAATACTACCATAAATTGTTTTGCGATGCCCGACAATTATTACTAACATTCTCTTTCATAAATATCAAATACCTTCATTTCCGTTACAATTTATTCATTAATTATTCATCTGTTTTTTGTCACATACTAAGTTTAATGGATGCAATCCACGACTATGGTTCTAAAAACACGAGTTTAAGTCCCGCCGAATCAATGAAGTCTGGTAAATGTTCTCCATCTCCACAACATAATTATAAGAATACCCGTTTGGTTCTAAACAATAAGTAATCTACTAAAAGTGAGAGTCAGTGGCGTGGCTACAAAGCTAGCAACGAGGCAATTGCTCCCTAAAACTAGGGTAAATACACTAAAATTGGAACCGAACTGATTGATATTAATTTGTGTTAGCTTTTTTAAGCCAAAGGCCCTAGTTTTTTTTTCTTAAGATATCTGATTTTCAAATTTTCATGGTTCATAATAATGAAATAAATTTAAAATATTTGGTCAACCAAATTTTAATTTTTTATAATTCTGGTATCAGATTCCTGATTCTTATCCAGCGACACAAAAATGTGTCAATAGAAGTGTAGCACTTCTTGTAGCAGCAAATTAAAAAATAAAAGCTATTGCAATAATATTAGATTCTGCAGATACAGATGATTCATTTTTGTCAAGTAGTGATAGTCATGAGAAATTTGAAATAATTTTGAAAAGTCGAAAAAAAAATTGTATAAACACTATTTTGCAGAAGTTGTGCCAGGATACAGAGATGATGAATTTATTCGTCACTTTAGAATTAATCGTCAGCTGTTTTATTATCTAGTGATAAATAAGAATCATCAAATGAATTCAAGAAATTAGATCCAATGAAGCTTATATCTGCTCAAAAACATCTTGCAGTGTTTTTATGGTTTGCTGGACATGAGGCAACTTCGTATCGTGATATGGCAGATCGATTCGATATGTCCCTGTCTACAGTGACATTGATTATGCAACTTCATCTTCCATGATTGCTTAGGTTAGATTCACAACTGACACATACATTATCCCCACTCCAGCTTGCACTAACTACACCTCCTCTATAGGTAGTGCAGAAAAAAGTGCACTAGTTCTGAATTTTTTCTTATCGAACAGACTACACTAATTACACTATTCTCATCGAACACGTCGGTGTTAAAATGTTAACACTGGGATGACCTAGTGCAAGTCATCGAACAGACTTTATATTTACTCTTCTACTTTTAGATAGTTCGCCGAATATATTAATATTCTTCGCTCGATCTAGTGTAGCCGCGAGACAAGAAACAAGAGACAGTGTCTTGTTTCATCTCGAATTATCTCATTTTTATACAAAATATAAATAATAATGTCAACAAAACCATATAAATAATAATATGAATAATAATTATTATTGTAATGATGAAAACGTTAAACTTTGTTTCCCTAGATACCTAGGTAAATGCAAATGCCACTAATTCAGGTATACAGGTGTAACAGATATAAGTACATTAAATTTACTCTGTAATAGAATTTTGATCAAATGAAAAAGGTTATTTTCAAATAAATTTTGAAGTTAACATATAAATCGATTATTAATGATTATAAAAGTTATAATCTGTAAAATACCAGCCTTTACAAGAACAAAGTATCTTTACAAAAAATAAACGAGTTTTGTCACGCAAGTCTACAATTTTAGCATAAACAAACCCCACTCCGCAATTTGGACCAACAATTCCATTTTCAGATTGTAGAAAAATGTACTATTCGCTAAAGGCGAATATTTGTTATTCAGCTGAACTCCTATGTACTACAATATTATAACAACTTTGTTCCCTGTGGTGCACTCTTCACGTCAGCTACAGTCTACTAAAGACCTCTTTGCACTATAAATATAGCATTATCAGAGCCGGATTTATGTTAGTGGAGGCCTCAAGGGCAAAAGTTTGGTGGGGGTCCTCTTTTCAATATGGAATAAAAATTGAAAATCATTATTTAATATATAAATTATTTTCACAGATTTCATATAATTGTTAAACAAAAAATGATAAATTAATTCTGAATAATTATTTGACACATTTCGCAAATACTTAAAATACATATACCATCAAAAAACTATATTTTTTTCACTACTAGCTTAGATACCCTCTAATTATTTACCTATATATGACATGAGAAATTGTTTTTCTTGCTTATTTGATAACCATGGCCACCTAGGTGAATAATTAATTATTATTAATCTTCAAATCCATATATTTTTTGAATCATTTAACACAAGAAAACTGTAAAGTATGAATTCACAATTTAAATATGCCCTCTAAATTAAATAAGTAAATGAAATAAAATCCAAATAAAAATTAAAATTGAGGTTGACAAACTGAACTGTCAAATATAAAAACAAAGACAGTCTATTTTATTTTTGTGCATAGAAAAAAACAAGTTAATGTTTATGTCAAAATGTTTAACATAATTTTTTATCTACAACTATTGAAATATGGGTACATTATACGTGTGATACTACATATAATATACTACTCATTTTACACAAGTATAATATGAAATGTCATGATACACGCTACACTTTTCTGTAATAAATAGGGCATATAATTTAACACATAATATTTTATTAAACTGTTAATTTATTAATAACATATTTTTTATTATAAATATCAATATATATGCTTATAAAAGTATAATAAATACAATTTGAAAAGTTATTTTGACATTTAAGTGCTACTGTGGCGCCATCTGTTAAGCTATATATGAACTACTCACACCTAACTGAATATTTAACAAATAATATCAGATTTTTTATATGCCTGATAGTTGTAGATAAAGTATAGTATTTGACTCGCATAATATGGCTACATTACAAGCGGATGATTAAAAATACTCGCTACCGCTCGTATTTTTAATTACATCCTCGTGTAATATAGCGTACATATTATGCTTGTTAAATAATATACTATTTTATTACAATTGGGATTGAAATGTTAGTAGTGAGAAAAATAATACAAAAAAAATCTTTCTCTCACTTAAATATTAAACGTTAAAAAAATTAAGAAGTACAAATTTTAATTATAATTCATAGTCGTTCATAGTAAAAAATAATATTATTTAAATTTATATTTCAACACGTCGACATGTTGGAGAGTCAATTAGAATTAGAATTGAAATGAGGTTAAATCACATAAAGAATATATACAGTATCGACACCGTTAATTTTCCTTCCAAGGGGCGAAAAATAATTCTCATGTTAAAATTGACCTGTTAATTAAATTACTACGATTAAATTAGTTTAATAACATGTACAAATATTTTCTAAACAAAATATAATCACGTTTATCATTATCGTTTTTTTGTTGGCATTGAGTAAATCATGTCGTGTATTTATACTGTAATAATAGCAATATTTTCCACTATATTCTGAATATATGTGACATGTAGGAATAATAGTAGTCATTAGGTTTTGTTGACATGGTAAATACGTAGAAATTTGCTCATATTTTGACATAATATTACTCTACATTTATTGTAGAAGATTACATTTTGCACCCATAAATCTTAACTGCTCATATATTTTTATAAAATCAGACAATAATATATAAATGTTTATACTTTTACAGTATTTAAATTATAATAGAAACGTGACCAACAATACATGTGTGATTTTATAGTCATGTGTCAACATACTATAAAGGCATACTTCAATTAAATTTAATAAAAAGATACAATTATTGTGATTTTCCAATGGGATCAGCAATGCTTGAATTTGTGTATAGTCACTAAATATTTTGACAATCAAATGGAATGAATTTTTTATGTCAGCCCCCAATGTACGTAGTATCTCTGATTATTTAAAATGAATTTAAAAGCTTTTTTGTTTGTTATTTGAAATTGGAGCATTCGTTTGTTCCCCGAAACAAAAACTATGAATTTTTTATTATAGGTTCACTTTTATTCATTCAAATGTATTAAATACTGAATACTGTAAATGCGAATGTTATTATCGGAGTATTTATTCAATGTGTTAATAAAATCGTTTTAATGAAATACGATGATGCTCTTTCATATAAAATATTTTATTTATATATTTTAAACGGATTAATACATTGTTTGTAAATATTCGTCTTTTGACATGAACTTTATTAATAGGTATTTGTACATGGTGGTGATTCGAACACCCGAACATACGGATTTAACCTGTAATTATAAAAACTTTAAATAAAAGTTGCACAGCATGACATACTATATTTGAATCAATAACCAAAATTAATTTTACATGACGCGTAAGCTCATCAGAAATTAGGTATGAAAATTACGTAAATCACCCCTATAATAGCAGTTGCCATGGAATTGAGACAAACATAACAAATGATTAACGGTTGTTAATATAACTGTGTTAGTTTATTTTTTGCGTGAATGTACGCTTAAAAATATAGAAATTTTATTTTATTTTTATTTGTAAATTCAAAAGTAATTTATGTAATGTTATTTACTTCAACAATAATTTTTATAATAACAATAATTTCAAACTTAAAATAATTAGGGAAGCGAGAAATTACGAAAATATGATTTTATATGTTAAATCTCTATCTTCGGGTTTTTGAGTCTCCATCCTCTATATGTACATGTACAAGTAAGGAAACAAAGTTGGATATTTAAGGCATATGAAAATTACAAAACGAGAAGAAGGCAAGTTTTGTAAGGAAAGAAGTTAAATAACCACCCACTTTCCTACATGTTTGATACAATATTTCTACTTCTGTTTGAATAAGAACAAAAATGTATTTGAAATAATGAATTTTTGATATTTTGAGGACATTTACAAAATAAAAAAAAGACTCCTGAATTGGGTTTGTTACTAAATTACTATAAGGGTTGGCAAAAATCATCACTTATTTAAAAAAAATCTAAATTTATTGATTAAAAAAAAATCGTGATTATTTTTAAATTTTTTAATTTTTAAAGATCAGTGTTATTGCAATTTTTTCATTGTTTTGAAAGCAACATAGATATTTTTTTCATACACAAAAACGGAACATGTAATGAAACCAAAATTATTCATTTGAATAAAACTAGGAAGAGAAACAAAGAAATTTTTCTTTTTGTTACTCATTTAAATATATGTTTTTTCTTCTTTTATATAACAATTAAAGAGTAAAATATCATTTAATTATTATTGTGTACTACGGAACATATTTTGGTTAATATTAAAAAAATTGTAACATATAAATACATTTTTATTGTATTTCTTTTATCTCTGATAAAAATCAATGATTTTTATTAAAAACATCAATTGATTTAAATCAAAATTGTGTGTTGTTAACAGATGAACGAAATAAATAAAAAAATTGAATTATGAAATTGCGAATCTAATAAATGTAATAACTATGTTATTTATATTTATAAATATAATAAGAGCTAGATATTTTATTTTTGTAGCTGTTAAAGTTTCTATATACGCCTACTTTCCATTTTGATGTTAATTATCTCATTATTTCACTAGTGAAATAATGGAATTAATAACCTAACTGAAATTAGTGAAATAAAGAGTGTCTTATTAAATGGAAGTTGAAAAAAAAATTTTTTAGAGTGAAAGTGGCATATAACGTCAAATTTTCTGGTTGCCCCCTGGGTGTTTTAGTAAGATTTGACTGTCTGGCTTTTATGAAATGAAGAATATTAAAATTAAGTTTTCAGCTCGGGGCAGCATGAAACTAAGTTTGCAAATATAATTGAAAAAGTTACACACTGACAAAAAATGAGTCCATTAGTGGATGTGAAGGAAGTGTTCGCAGGGCTAAGTCGGTGCCAAGAGAAGCCGAAGCCGAGCACGGAGCAGGAATTCGCTTATATATTTATCATTCCTCCTGTCAAATATTTAGTCCATCCTGTCCCTGAAACTTCGCCCTGTGAGGCCTTGCAGATTACATCAGCTGAAATTTTAATTGAAGAAACGCGTTCAGACAATTGCTTCGGATTTGTTTCGTTAAAGGAGAGAAATGGAAAAGTTTTATTGTGTTGTAAGAACTGATGTCTTCCTAAATTGCCTCCTCTGAAATCTCAAATTTTCGCATTGAAAAATGCCGAGTTTTCCGCCGAGTTCGCTGAGGTGACGCCGCTTCATGATAAAATTTATCAGGGAATTTAACACTCCAGAACTTCGCCTTCCTCAACTTTTATCTTTGCTTCATTTCATTCACATCCTCAAGGATGTTTTTCATTTACTAACACTTAATTACGTTTACAAATAGTCCTTCATTAAAAGTCCCACCTTAGCAATTTTAATTACTCACAGACATATTCTTATAATTTCCGCTTGCCTTCCGAAATAAAATACATAAATATATTAACATGTCTACAATAATTATATTTATTTTTGATTGAAATACAGTCAATTCTGTTTAATTGGGCTACTAATTAATTGAGGCAACCGAAGTTTTGGGCAATTATTTGAATTAAAACATCTTATCGCTTAATTTTTGATAGTAATGTGGATTAGATTTTACGGAGACTAATTTTTAAGTAGAATTAGAGTAATATGAATGACCACCCTTCTTAACATTATGGTGATTGGTATTTACGGCAGCTGGTTATAAAATAATAAATTAGGGCAAAAATTAATGAAGTTCTAATGACTGAGTACTTTTCTTACAGGAAGTAAATATCGGAGAAACTAGTTTTACGAACAGTGATTTTGTTCTAATTGCAATACGGCAAAAACACATTAGGTATAAACACTCATCTCACTTCACACAGGCAGTCAACATTACATTTGATTAGTTTTATTGACAGGGTTGCATAAAAACCAGATCAAAAAAATCCGATTTAAATCAAGTTTTTTTTCTTAAATATATAGTATTATTTGAAAAACCTGTTTCACAAAATAGCATTTATTATGACGAAAAAAACACATACGCTAGCGTTATTTTACATTTATCGACGATTTGGAATCCTTTCGATGTCATTATAACCAGGTTTTATTGTAACTCATTTGAAAGTAAATTTAACAAAATATCATGTATTAGTGCAAAAAAATCTGCTTTGTAAATTTAAAATAATATACCAGCAAAATCGTTTCACTGATGAAGTTAAACAGATTAGTAGTTCTTATGGAATTCACTTTGGATAGTTTAATTCCTGATGTTGAAAGAAATTTAATATGAAGCCTGTAAAAATTTATAGAAGCATTTTGAATGGGAAGAATTACCTATCTCAGACAACAATTATTGGGTTGGGAAGTCACATTTCTGATAATACAAATCTAATAAAATCTGGACGAAGAACACAAAATAATTTTTTCGTAATTTTCTGCTTCCCTAATTAATTTAGGCAAAAAAGCTTCAAATAACAGTTGTAGAAGATACAATTCTGCATCTGAATCAATAGCAAAAATATTTTTCTTGCCTTGTAAGTTCTGAAATAAGGTATGAAAATGAAATAAATCGCCCCAAAAATAGCGGTAGCCATGGAATTCAGACAAAAATGAACAAATGTTTAACGGTTAATATGTCAAGTTAACTGCGTTAGTTTATTTTTATTATTATTTGAAATTATTGTTAAAGTGAACAATATTACATAAATTAATCTTGAATAAAAAAAAAAAAACAAATAAAATTGCTTTATGTTTTATCGTAAATTGACAAAAAGTAATTACAAATAATAATAAAATTAAACTAACGCAGCTAACTTGATAGATAAACCGTTAAACATTTGCTAATTTTTGTCTAAATTTCACAGCTACTGATATTTTTGGCGTGGTTTGACATTTTCATATACCTAATTTCTGAGCTTACAAGGCACGTAAAACTAATTTTGCTTATTGATGCAGAATTTTATGCTCTAAAACATTTATTTGAAGCTTTTTTACCTAAAATAATAAGGGAAGCAGGAAACTACGAAAATATTATTTTACCCTATATGTGTCAAATTTTTAAAATTGTAATTCTCATATACCTGGATAAAGTACATTCAAAGTTACTATAAATACACTCATGCATTGTGGGTCACAGTTTCTAATAAAGTGTTTTATAAAAAAATTCGCGTGTGTAAGATAAAGTGTAGAAATGCCTGCAATTTGTACTTCATTTGCGTAATGAGTAAAAAAATTCATAGGCGCAAAACACGAGTGGCGAGGTCCCGAGGTGACCCGGCAATTTGCATCTGTGGGCATGGCATATACGCAAAAATAAACACTCTTTTTGCCTCGGGCGTCAACAATAAACAAAAACTGCCACTAATTATTCATCGCAGTGGCGCTGACGGCCCTACAGGACAAAAGAATGTGCATATGTTTTTACGGGAAAGTGAATCTGCCGTAGTTTGACAATTAGGGGATGAGGTAGGGGGTCTATCCTCCGTTGGCAAGTTCGCACTTCCTTCCTAGTTTCTTTTGCTTAGTTCTGCGCTGTTGTTCTTCCGTTCAAGAGTTTTATGTGGGCGACCTCTTTTCGTTTGTTTTACTTTGTGATTTTATATTTTCTCCCATGAAAATGTCATAAATAAATGGATAACACTTTAAGAAATAGTTTTATATTTCTCCAAGATGTGTTGCTCTATTTATTTCTCCACTGTAAACACATACATTCTAAGTGTTTTTGCAAATAAATCAATAATATTTTCTCTATTACAAAAATTACTGCTGAGGCACACGCTAAGTAAATATATGAGGTTCGATTACAAGAATCACAAATTTGTGGACTTTGTAATCTTTGCGGTATATGATTAGCGATCACGCCCGGATTCAAAGATTAGCAGACAGACCCCCAACCAAAAAGGGGCCCACACCAAGTAAAAAAAATTGTCAAAAAATATACACTACTGGAAAATAAAGAAGAGCCAACCTGGAAAACACCAAAATTCAATTACTTGTAATTTTACTAAATTAGAAGGTAATGACATAATTGTTTTTTATTTAGGTATCAAATGTGATTATAGATGTATATTTTTATAGTGGAATGCGTCAAATAATTATTTATCGTTTTTACCTCCCGCGTATCAATATGTAGATAAGGGAGGTATTATTTTTGATCAAAATTCTCGAGTGTGAGTACGATTTTACTATTTTTACAGTGATGTCTGTATGTAAGTGTGTGTCTGTGTGTGTCCGTTTGTCTGTAATGTTTTTTGTCCACTATATCTCCAATATAATACATGTGAAAATAATATTAATTGGTATTTATTAGTTATATTCAAGTATAATGAACTGATTAGATTTTTGACTACAATTGTTTAACCGGAAGTAATATTTTACTTGAAACTTTAAAGAGTTTTTTCTAAAAAATACCTCTAAATACAATATTTTCGCAGGTTATGTAATTATTAAATATAAAGTTTTTTTATTTTTTTACCGACTTGTGTAATAACTTTTACATATAACTTCTGGCTAAAAAGAAAAAATATATAAATTATATTAATTTTACATATCGTTGAGGCCGAGGAATTTTTACATTTAATTATACTCATATTTATATTCTTAGTGTTTATTACATATTTCTACAAAATAGTTCTCATTTTCTTGATTTGTAGTACCACAGACGTCCATTGCAGCGCTGTTAACACGCCAAAGGCAGTATAACGTCAAAAGCTAATTTGAATTTGCAGGGTATTTATAACAACTTATTTCTCGTTTATTTGTCTTAAAAAAGAAATGAAAATGTGAATAATATGCATACATAAAATTGAAAAATTATATAAAAAATATTGTGGAAAGAGCCCATTATAATTATAATGGCTCGTATTACGAGCTCACTTTTATAATGAAATAGCGATTTTAACGCTCACTTTTGTATCATAATCTTATGTAAAATTGAAAGTTAAAATCACGATATGATTATAAAAGTGAGCTAGTTCGCTTTTATAATAAAATCGCGATTTTAACGTTCGTTTTTACTAAAGATTTTGATGAGCGTTAAAATCGCGATTTTAAAGTGAGCTCATAATACGGTAACGTAAATCCGATTCTGTTACCGGTATCAACAAGCAGGTAATACACACAGCAATCTCGAAATATTTGTAAAAATAAATTAGAATAAGGGAAGTTCTGTAGGTCAAGTCCCAAAATAACAAATTTTCAAATTTAATATAGCTAAAAAGTATGCTTGGACTTTAGTAGCTACACTTTCTACACCAGCTAATCTGTAATAAAAATTGTTTTAATTTTAAATGTGACTCACAACACATAAGAGTGTTTATACTCATGTGACAGTTTTTTCGCATAAATAGTATAAATGTTTTAGTTACAGGTTATTGGTATTTTCAGCTTTAAACAGGCCGATTAAAATTATTGTTAAAGTTTAAATTTTTAAACTATTAACATAAATATATAATTTAAGCCGATTGGCAACAACAAATAATCATTATTATTAATAGTATGTATAGAACTGGTTGGTAATCTACCTTAATCTAAAACGCTTATCCTTACCAGGGTGGAGCATTTAATATTTTTTGTGAAATAAATCAGGCATATCTAAATTCCATAACGAGCTGTGAGCGGGTGAGCTGTTGAGCTGTAGGCATTTATGCTATTGAATGCGAGGCGAAAACATCTTCCAGCTAACAAGAACTCATTAGGGTGTAGTAGTTGGGCTTATCAAGCAGATGGCAGGTCGGATTTGCCGCGTCGCTGCTTCTGTACGTGGCTCGAGTGTCTCGATAACGCTAAATACTGCACATACACCAGCGAGTAAACCAGCAAATAGCTCCACAATGTCAACAATTTCACGTGGGACGCGGCCAACATTCACGGGGACTAAAAATATAGTGCTGCATTCTTCTCGCAGGGTATGGATGTTCTTAAACAGTAAGTAACAAACAATAAGGTTGTTCGGACATATAGTTCTAACGAGTTTTGTACTAGCGAGTATGCGTAATTTACGAAAAAGCGCTCGAATTATTTAGTTCCGGACATAGGTATAAAGTTCGGCGTTCGGACAGGTCAGAATTGTTAATTTATAGAACTACATTTATTATTTATAATATTCTATTTTAAGATTAAAGGCCCGATTCTCAATTATTACTACAGTGAAAATAAGGGAAAAATTTCACCAAATATCACTTCTTTCATTTCATGCTATTCACATTCACAACTATACCACAGAATAGTTACACACAGAAGCGACAGTCCGTGTCGGTACCTTTCATATTCCCCTTTTCAGTTCTATGATCTTGGAGCATTGTGTAGACTTTTAAATTTGTGCTCTTCCCCTATCTGTCTCTAAGATGTGAGGAAACTTTCCGATTTTAAACAATGGGCCCTTTAAATTTGTGCACATTCTCCTGTGTCTAATTATTATTGGCATATGGCAGTTTTGGGTTATCAATTTAAATCTATCAGCTGTTGATAGTTTTTAGTCACTTCATTCTTAGGTTATCTAGTTTTATAGTCATCTAGTAGTAGCTATATTCCTACTTCGGTGGCGTAGAAATTTAATTTCGACCTAATAAAGATGTCACATTTATGACATTTGAAGAAAAATTATGTTTTATAGTCTCGAAGCTTTGTATTTGAAATCGTCTTATTCGAGATTTAAGTGTTGCTTAAAATTTAAGCTTTGTTGCCTAATTGTTTAACTGAGCGTCAATATTCCATTATTTCACGCGAAATTAAAATGTGAATTGTAGGCATATATAGAAATATTAACAGCTACAAAAATAGAAAATTTAGTTATTTTTCTCTTTAGGTTAAAAGGCTATTAATAACACAATTATTAAATACGTTTACTAGATTCGCAGTGACATATATTCCACAATTCAAGAAACACAAATGACAACTTTATTTATCGTTTATCTGTTGATAACCAACTATTTTATCATAATAACTTAGAAACGCAAAAAGAAAGGAGTCCTTGGTAGGAATTGCCTTTTTTGTTTATTTTATAAATATCACCAAAATAACAAAAATTTTATAATTTTAAATACATTTTTGTACTTATTCATACGAAAGTATAAAAAAAATATTATAGGTATGAAACACGTAAGGAAACTGGGTGGTTATTTAACTTTTGCTCTTACAACACTCGCCTGCATCTCGTTTGGTAATTTTCGTATGCAGTAAATAACCACATTTATTTCCTTTAAATAATATTAAATTTTAATTTATAATAACTACAGAATATTATGACTTATTTGTCAACTAGTTCTATGATTTACAATAGATACATGTATTTTTAGTCAAGTAGCAACATATACCGTATTATTATATTTGATGTAGATTTCCTGAGTTGAAAGTGCATAAGACGATGACTCGTGCGAGTTAGCATGCATAAGCAGTGGTGGAGTGGCTCCCCTAGAAGTAGTTAATAGAGAATGCAGCAGACTAGACAGCATCTCGGATCCCACATTAAATTATTCAGAAATGAAGGCCGCTAAACAAAACAGTGGTGCGCTGTCCGGCTGCAACGTCAACACGGAATAAATTTAAATACAAACTAGGGCCGGACTCGGGATATTTATAGCGACCGCCACTGAAATGAAGTCCTTTATTTGCTGCTTCTTTCTCCACACGTCCGCTGGAGATTTATGGTTGCCGGGCGATGAATGAAACAAAATAAATGTACAAATTGTTTTCGTTTCTTTGCGGCTCGGTGTACCGCATAGGTGAAGATAAAATTGAAATAATCCTCAAGGGTATGTTGCCATATGGCACACAACACACTCGAGTATTGTGGGTCGTGGTTTTAATCCAAAAATATAATATGTCAAATTTAATATGCATTACAAACTATTTTTGAAAATGCCTGAAAATAATATTGTCATATGACTTTACATACTTACAGTGGCGGATTTAATATTTAAAGGTCTTGAAGCGTTCAAGCGATACAAATTATTAGTGATGTGACAAATAGCAGTTCAGCCGAATAACTGAATAACGAATATTCGGTGAAATTATAACCTAATATAGGGCATTATCCAAAAATATATATTTGTAAAATCTGAAAGCTTGATTACTGGTCCTCTCACTTCATCATAAGCAGCGGTATTTTACTTAGTTAGCGTGCTTCGATGTAAATTGAGCGGAGTGTGAGATCTGGGATTTAAATTCCAGTTTTACCATTTTCGCCAATGTTTATCTAAATAAAAATACCACTACGTTTGAGTACTTTGGAACCAGCCAAATATGCAAGTAAGACATGTCAAGATTAAATTAAATTCGGAGTCTTTTATACCTTAACTCTTGGTGCTATGATTTTAAAGAATAATTATATAGCCAATAATTATTACTATAGTAACGAATATAACTCACTACCGATGACTCATCATGGTCAACCTGTCTAGTCAGGCAGCGTCGCTAAAAAGGTCAAGTGAGATAAGAGCGACGCCGCTATTCGAAAATCTAATACATTCTGAAAGATTCGGCAATAATTACCCAGAGGTATAATGGGGTATTCCAAGCCTACGGCTTTTAAAGAAATACGTTAAATTCAGTATCAGCCTTGTTGTGACGAAGAAGGCACTCGCTTCAGCCTATTGGCTCTTGTACGAACGCGCCACGCCTCTGACTCAGACTTACGAATGTATGTTCTCAGCTGGTTCTCAGTGCCTGTGACGTCACACGCACGGCCGATTTTCTAGGGGGTAATTTATTGAAACTGTAAAAAAAAAATTCTGGCGTGTTTCAAACCTTTCAGCGAAAAGAAAA
Organism: Stenolophus ochropezus; assembly: GCA_035578165.1. Classification (NCBI taxonomy): domain Eukaryota; kingdom Metazoa; phylum Arthropoda; class Insecta; order Coleoptera; family Carabidae; genus Stenolophus; species Stenolophus ochropezus. The sequence goes on along the minus strand of JAQOWZ010000002.1, from coordinate 47,618,748 downwards.
AATACGGGTCTAATATTTTTATGCATAGAATAACATATTAAAAAATGAAAAAAACTTGGAATACCCCATTTGCGCGTGCAGTCAATCCAGTTGAGAACGGCAACAGATGAAGTTGAAATAAATATTGATGCCTAGTTAATTAATAAATAAATTTCGTTAAAATGGGTCACAAGATCATTCTGTCTCTGTCACGCTTTTAGTACTGTTTTTTTAGTTCCTGTTTTTTTCGGATTTAGTTTTAATTGAAAAGTTTCATTATATTTGTGGAGGCCCTCAACTGGTGGAGGCTTCATGCTAAATCCTCCCCTGGCTTTATGATTTCTTTACACTCCACACATATAAATAAACATTATTCTATTATAAATTTTATTTTAGATAGTAAAATTTATATAATATTGAAAAATATTATGTACTCAGATCAAGAAAAGTATAAGACGTGAATTACCAATTCATTGAAGTCTGGGAAAATATATTTGAAGTATATACGTGAACATACGTCCCGTTTTAAACGAAACCATAACGCTTTTAAGTAACTTATCTCGTTATCCCCAAGCAAAGCTTCAGGACGCCGAAATGACCTGTTTTCAGAAAGAGAGCAATAATGGCCAAATTGCCAGGAGAAAGTGGATATAATGTTGTTGACAAAGAATATATGAAAACTACAGTTGTTGAGTTGTATGAAGTAAGCAAAAGAATGGATTTTATTCTGTTATAATTCTATTAATTAAAATATCTACGTGGGAAAAATTTACATTACATCGCAATAAGTGACAATAGAATACTGGAAATGTTTTAACAAAATATCGTTGAATGGAATTATTCAAACACTTTTATTCCAATAATTTGATTCATACTGAAGCAGTACTGCCTGCATGTATGATTTTGTTATTAATATTATTAGAAATAATCTCTAATAGGTATAAGTATTTTAAATATTGAAAGAAGCTTTCAGAACTCATTATTAATAAATAGACAATATTTTTAGGTTTTAGTTCTGTATATAAGTATTTTATGAACAAACGATTTTACGTAGAATATCTAATTTGTATAATTAATTTTTGTGCGACTGTACGGCACGAGACCTTATCCGTTTATTGTTTAGTCTAGCGCAGGCCAGGGTGTTACAACCACTTGAAAAAAATGATATTTCCTAGACGATGCGTCGTCGTACGTGTGAACTGTTTACAAATCAGCATCTTTGGGAAAGGATTAAGACAAAGAAGTTATCATACATCCAAGTGAGACGGAATATTAAAAATATTCTCGAAGTTTCCACGATCACGTGCTCGGATCATGGACTACCCCCGAACCACCATAGTTCTGAAGGTGTGCAGAGGGATATTTTTGTATATAACCCGAGTCCAAATCTGTACTCGAGGAGTCGGAACCAGAACTCCACTTATGTCTGGCTTGTCCGGAGTAAGTTCTCCTGGTCTCTGTAACTTCATTCCTCTCCAACCTTTCCTTCGGAAGGCTGTTTCTGCTATTGGCTAATGTCAGGCATTGAGACTAACTTCCGAACCCTTTACTAACTTCATCAGGAAGGCGGTTTCTGCTATTGGCTAATGTCACGCATTGAGACTAACTTCCGAATCCTCTACTAACTTCATCAGGAAGGCTGTTTCTGCTATTGGCTAATGTGAGGCACTGAGACTAACTTCTGAATCCTTTACTAACTTCATCAGGCAGTCTGTTTCTGCTATTGGCAAATGTCAGGCATTGAGACTAACTTTCGAACCCTCCGAATCCTTTATAAAATTCTCTACTGGACACCACATCCTATTCCCATCATCTTCGAGGCTACTCGGACCAGCTAGGTATGTGTCTGTTATTGTCTTAATATAAAAATCCCTAGATGTAATTTATAATTGTCAGAATAATATCATATTTCTTTATCAAATATAATCGATCTAATATTGTTTGTCTTACAATTGTAAATTTACTCAAACACAACAGATTCGCCAGCTCAGCTGGGTGTCTGCGTCAAATACAACTATCAACAATTATTTCTGATAGCTTTGACTGTGTGCTCGCCGTAGCCGGTTCCTGATTACTGTGTGCTCTTAGGGCCGGTAGAACCGTGAGCTCATGGGCCGGTCTTTGCGATTCAGACCCTCTATCTATAAAAATATAAACAATGGCCCTCTGACAAAACAGAGCTCCCTACAAATAAAAGATATCAGAGCAACGGCATATCAACCAATATAAGTTTGATCTCAGAATAAGTTGTGTAAAAGCGAAAAAACATAGTTGCAGTTTTTAAAGTAATGTTATTAAAGAAAATTTGTAAAAATCCTGTCAAGAATATTATTTTTATTTTCAATCATCATCAAATACTTAAGCAAATTTGTTCTTAGAGAAATATAAGCCATATAAATTATTTATTTTCATTAATAAATAAATACTATAAATAAATACGCGTTTTCTTGAATAAACACTACATCCTACAAGCTAGTAGATGGACGTTTTAAGGAAAAAAATAAAAGGTTACATTATATATGTCTAAAGGGTATGTTGCCTCATGACTATATACACAATCATGTATTGTTGGTCACATTTTTTAATATGAGAACTATCGTACATTTATTCAGCAATATATTAAAGAAATGTGCTAACATTCATCAAGTTGTGATAGAAAATGAAATGTAGCTAGAGCGTTCATAAACTGGAGCATTTATCTTTATTACGAGGTGTTAGTGTCAGGTAAGGCCAGCCGCATTCCGCATCAAATATAAAGTTTTACAATTGTGGGATGAATTGACATGAGCGCGCCATGAACCATTATTACAGCGATATTGCCACGTTACCGCATTTCCCTAACAAAAGCATATCACGTTGCCACGCCAACAAAACGCAGAATAAAATCCTTACCTCGCGTCACTAACAGCCGCCTTAATAATATTCATAGTTCCACGACGGAGAAGACGCAATATAACTTTTACGTTTTCCCAACTAGAAAGAACTGTTTACTATCTGCGAGCTTTACTCTCTTTATCTAAAAATTTCGCAGTCGTGGACCCATTGCAGGCAGTCGGAAAATTTCCCTGCACAGCAGTTCTCAAACGTTTATGCTTTATCTCTCACATTCAGCCTTCATTTCAATTTCTCTACTCTTCACTTAACTTTTTAAATTAAATTTTTATTATTTTTCTAACACCACTTCATTAATTAATCACTTTTAAAATTTAACTGCACGTGGGAAGAAATAATTATTTTAGTACAATCCTCTGAAAGTTTTATTATAGGATATTAAAGGATAATAAATTATTTCAGTAAGAAAAAACGCTTTTCAGACAGAATGTTTGAGGTGTATATTTTAAATATAATTTACTCCGATTTTTCTACAGATTCATGCCCGTATTCATAAAACGTTCGTTATAGTTATAACGCCTCGTTAAAGATTTTCTCCAATGACACAAGTTGTCGTTGAAGAAAAATAAAATTTTTAATTTGTCTACTGTTTTATAATTTGTCAAAAAATTTAACGAAGCGTTGTAATTATAACGAACGTTTTATGAATATTGGCATAAGACTCACATTACATCATTCCATAAATATTTTTATAGCTATGTGGCAATATACCCAGTAGTTATTTTAAATGTACTTTATCTAGATTATATAATTATTGTTTAGTAGTACCTTCATACAAAACGAATAATATTTCTGACGCTATACTATATTGTCGTATTCACAATCTTTGAACGAAAACTTGAAAGTCAATGAACGTATTCTGTTTCTCATTACGGAAAGCAATAAAAGCAATAGTTTTTTTTTTTTCAAATTCATGTCATTTCTGAGACTTTCAACACCTTTAAAAAACATTGTTTTAGGTTGCCATGGACGTCACATGTGAAAAATAATAATTTTAAAACAAAATTTAACAATTTACAAATTCTGTTCAAATTGTCCTCCACTTTCATTAATACAACAATCAAAGCACTCTAGAATTTAAATCCAAATTCACTTGTATCGTGCATGGCACACTTATTTTAGCCCAATCTGAACATATATTTTTCTTAAAAAAAGGAATTTAATTCACTTAATTCATAATAAAATTATCTATCGAATAAACATATAAGAAATGTAAGGTCATATTTAAAATAACAACGTTGGTACCCGTAGTTTGATAATAACTGATTGAAAAAAAATTATTATGCTCATTGAAATAATACCTTTTGCTAATTTATCCGACTTTGTACAGCAATAATGTACGTATTTAAAATGAACACTTTGTATACTCTTCTATTATGCAAAAATTAATTGAAAAAGAGACATTATAGACGTAAAAAAAACATTACAAAATGAAATAAAACTAGTAAAAATAACTGATGTTATTATTTAGAAAAGCGAGTAGAAAAAATGCTACTATAAAAACGGTACATATTAATGATGTTTCCAATTATTTTAAAACAAAAAATAATGTTTAATGAAATGTCAATTTATTGAAAATAATTGCATTGCATTTTTTTCAACACACGTTGGGTACGGCTAGAATTGGTAATGTTTACATAAATGATCTGTATATGTCACGCCGAACAGTTGCTATTGTTCGTTTTCATGCTAAAATTTGTTCAAGAGGTGCATTATAATTTTTATTATTATTTTTAGTTGTTAAAATTAAAATCAATTTTGTAGAGAGCAGCAGATTTGGAATAAATTAATGCACATATGAACGTTGTACTTCGTGACGTCATAGTCTAATATTGATGATTTCTATACACTCCTTAAATATATGTATGTTGTAATGAGCGAGACTCACCGCAGATGAGTCATCACGGGTGACCTGTCTAAGCAGATAGTCGCGTTAAAGGTCAAGTGGGAAAGGAAAGACACTGCTATTGTTCGAGAATTTTCTGGAGTTCGAAAGGCTGTAGAATGTTCTAGAGATTAATTGGCGGCAGGTATATACCTACGGGTCTCATCATGGAGCTCAGGAAGTTAGTATCGGTTAGAGTGTGCAGAGAGTCACTGAAGAAAGTCAGTGTCGGTCAGTACATGTCAGCGATATGTAGAGTAGAAATAAATAAATAGTTGATGATATATTGAATAGTTGGTAATATAAATAAATAGTTGGTGATATAAATATATTGTGGAAATAAATATTGCGTAGTTTTAAGTGTTTAAATAAATGTTCGTAGTGCTTAATATTAGTATTATTAATAATAATTACTTCTAAATTAGTGTTAATATTTGTTTATTTGTATTGTTACTTACTTTCATTATTATCTTTTCATAATTTGTTATTCGTTAAATAATCCTAGTTATATAAATATTCGTATTTAAATTATTTTTCCACTTCACCTAAATAAATAAACGTTACAATACGTAACAGTGTGTGAAACGAAACGCGGAACATAGGACTTTAACATAGGATTTCAAAAAAATAAAGATACTCTCTTTCTTGATATATTTAGAACAAAACTGCAAGAGTACAAAGCTGTTCGAAATTAAATTCTACATCAGATTTATTAAATATAAAATATACAAAATAATAATATATAAAATATATAAAATATTTTATTTCCATGGCTATGTTTAACGAAAATATTACATTTTATATTTAATATATCTTATAACGCAGACGTGCTGTTGTAACAATTATAATCTTATCTGACGTATAATTTAATCTTGAACAACTTTAAACTCTTGTAATATTGCTCTAAATTTTAACCTAAATGATCCACATTACATGAGTGTGTTTACAGATACGTGGGGTACTACATGTAGAAAAATTCTTATCTTATTTACGCCTGAAGTTAAAAGTTGCGGAGTAGTTTGAGAAGATCTGTTCTGTATCTGGCAATATTGACCGTGGAGCTATCAAAAGCATCTGAATAAAAACAGAGTAAAATATGTGTCCGAGCTGTAGGATGCTAAGACGCTCCGTGCTGTAAATTCCAACGGTTATTCAGCCGCGATATCGTAACCCGATAGTAAGTTTCCTTAAAACAGCTCTGTTCCCGAGATATATTGCCCCCGAGTTGCAGCTCGACCGGCTACACTTTATGTTGTAATTATGATCCGATTCCGATCTGGACTGTTTTAGATCGGATTAAGGATTCCATTTGCCGATTTATAGCTTTGTTTTTGTTAGCTTTTTTCGTGGAAATCATCAAAATAGAACTGTTATTGCTATTAATGTTATTGCTCAACTTTACACTGCAATGCGATTTCTCCCATTGAAAATTTTCAAACATGGAATTACGTACGTTATAGAGTTTACATTTCCATTCAACTCTGTTTTACTGCAATTTAATTTATCGAACTAATGAAATGAATTATTTACAGTACATAATTGGTTTTAAATATTGATATCACTAGGCCTAACGAACAATCCTAGGTGGAACAGGATCTCAAGCAGTGTTGCCACCAGGTGTTAAAAAATGTACTAGATGACAGTTTAAAATTGTACTATATAAAAGAGAGATTCTAGCTCAATTGAATTTAGAGAAATTAGTTTAATTAATAGAAAGAATATTCTTAATAACGAATATTAGTAAAGAAATAAATTTGATTGGGGACTTTAAAAGACCGCGAATGTTTTGATTCGCAAGTGAAAAATCCCGCCATCAAGTCTGACACAACGGACGTGACCTTGAGTCACAAGTAACATCAGTTTTGTACTTTTAAAATATTATTAGTTGAATTTGTGTCTTATATTTTAACTTTTATAAATAATCTTTTTCTGTGTAATTTATTAAAAGTTTGCATAACTAGCGCCACTGCTATTCTCAAACAGTTTTTATTTGAATATAAATATCATTTTTAAACTTACATAATTTAAATACACGTACAATTTTTTATAATGTAGACATACTGGCTGGTATTCTGAGCTCACGACTAAGCCCGACTAAAAGAAAACGAGAAACGACTAATATTTAGTCGAGCGACTAAGGAAATGTATCCGGACCGCGCGACTAAGTCCGACTAAGGGGAGCCGACTAAAAACCGGTGTGAAGTTAGCCACGAATATTCCATTCGTGTCACTTCCATATTTTTATGGTAGGTTACCAATGGGCAGACCTGTACAATCTACCAAGTTTTTATGAACAATTTAGGGGATGAATGTTACTAATCTCGAGAATGATAAAAATATGGAAGTGACACGAATGTTTTTACAGGGGGAGTAAATATTTTAATGTCGAGAGAGCTCGAATTTTTATCATTCTCGAGTAGTCTTAAAATAAGTAACACTCATCCCCAAAATTGTTAACAAAAACTTGGTGAAATGTACAGGTCTACCCTTTGGAAACCTACCATAAAAATATGGAAGTGACACGAACGGTTTTACAGGAGGGGTAATATTTTAATGTCGAGAGAGCTCAAATTTCTATAATTGTGGGGTTGTCTTAAGATTAGTAACCCTCATTCTCTAATATTTTAACAAAAACTTATCAAAATGGATAGGTACATCCTTTGGGAATCTACCATAAAAATACGATAGTGTTAAGAACATTTTGGCAAAGGAAGTGAACATGGGTAGGTACTGCGAAATTATTAAATAACTATAATAATTTTGATGTAAATGCAGAAATTTTCATTGTGATTAACTTCATTTCACTATTTCTAATCATTAGCTTAAATGTTGTAGTTTTGTTGCAGTTATTTGTAAGTAACACATTGATAGATACACATCAACCGTTTGCCGGATACGATCAACACAACTATTTTCGTTGCTGGAATATTCGTGGCTAACTTCACACCGGTCGACTAAAATATAGTCGGGCGACTAATAAATATATTTTAAGCAGGTGATTAAGCCCCACTAAGTTAAGCAATGTACTAAAATTTAGTCGGAAAATTAAACAAGGTAGTACTCTTGTTTGAAATGTCAGTTAACCTAAATGATCGCATTTGTCACAAACAAAATATTAGAAATGACTACTTAGTCGGGCTTAGTCGCGTGGCTAAGAATTGACAACCGACTAAATAAGATAGTCGGCGACTAGTAACACGCCCTTAGTCGCGAGCTTTAGTCGGGAGCTCAGGATACCAGCCTATGTATTTTAATAATAATTTATTTTTATGAATATAATGTAGAAATAGCATCTACTTCAAGAACTTTTTGGTCCACGAAGAAAACAATTTCACAAGAAAATCCATATACGTGGCCTTACATTGATTATTTCAAACTTTGGAAGTCTGTAACTCGGTTATGAATATAAACATTTTCATCGAATTTTAACCAATAGTCTTAGTCCCTCGTGCTTTAAAATAAAACTAGGTATAAAAAATGGTAGAAACCCCCATTGGGTCCAAGAGAACTGATGCGAGAAATTTGAAAATTTTAAAGAAAAATGCCAAAAAACTCATATTTTTATAGTAAACTATAAATATATTACAACATGTTCTTGCTTTATACATAAACAAGTTCAGTAGCAAAGTCATAAACACACAAGCAAAAGTGCGAGAAACATAAACAATATACAATTTATTATAATCAAAACTAAAAGCTACGGTTTTTCTAGTTTCCAATACATTGAATACAAAAAGTTTGATTACAAGAAACGAATCATTTTACTTTAACCCCACAACTTTTGTCGAAATCGCTAAGAGTAATAAAAATATCATTGCATCAATAATTGCAGTTGATTATTACAAAGTCATTAATAATTTTAATTTATTATTACTTTGGAAAAAACTTCTAAAAGTAATCAAATTATTTATTTGATGTTTGATGACAATAAATAGACTCGTATTTTTCATTGATTATTTCAATTATTTTTATTGTAACAATTCATTAGGTAAAAAAGCACTATTATGGATGATAATGGGAATATAATCCATGTTTACACAAACAGAAGTGTATTTTAAAATTATATTACGAATTTGTGAATGAAATGTATATGGACAATCGGGATACAAGCCAGCAAAAACTAATGTTTAATTTCTCTTTCACTTTTGATAATAAATTATAACAATATTTATATTCATTTCTAATAATACATTCATTTTAAAATAAAATATATTACAATGTTTCTTTAAAAAAAATATCCACGTGCATATCCACTCGGCTATGGAAAATGTTATATTAGATAAAAACAGAGTGTTAATAGGTACTAAGTTGTAACACCCGAAAATTATTCCCTGTAGATTTTGACTAAAAATCTCCAACCTATAATATGACCTCCTTTATGTGGCCACTTTGTAGCTACCTTTCCATATACAATTGCCAATCCAGTAATACATTTTTATGTAAAAATAACAATTCCTGCTTTGCAATATGAGAACAGCAAACAAGTAGGAGCCTAGCCCGTAGGCAACTATTCACACCACAGCGTGTGTGCTAGACGGCATGCTTGTTTCCCGTTACATAAATATACGCCTGTCTAGTGGCAGCTTTGATCGTTCAAAGGTACCCGTCAAAGGTCGCAGGTCTGTTTGTGATATTGCACTGCTATATGTCCATTCTGAGGTTTCGGCTCACCGAGGTGTAGGCTTCTCATGCCTCTTCTCCATTCCTGCTCCATTGTTCGGTATTACACTTACTGTGCAAAGGTGATGGATAGTTTGTCTATAGCCCATTGCCTTTCTCGTTTCATTACATGGTTTACGATATATTATATTCTTATCATAATAACAGTAATTATTACTTAAAGAAAAACTCATGTGTTTTGGGTTCTTTAATTACGTAATTTCCATAACATGAGTAAAAAGGTTATGTTCTCGCACGAATATAAACACACTGATATTTATAGGTCACTTTTTATATACAATTAATACAATTTTAGAGAATCCATAATATTTACCTATTAATTATAGCATATAGCATACCTAGGATAATTTTGAGTATCATAACCATCGCAGATATCAATTGAATTTTAAGACATCTAAGGCCTGGTATGATTCATAACATCTATGGTTTAACTGACACACTGTTTTTACACAGTAAAGTTATAACATTTAGAACCTCATGGCGATTCAACATTTTAATAATGAAGAATAAATTTTTGAAAAATTCATGGCAAAAGACAGGAGAAAGATTCATGAACGTCACGGGACTTTGTAGCTCAGTTGGTAGAGCATCCTACTAGACATGGGAAAGCCCTGGGTTCATATTCCAGTGAAGTCCATGAATTTTTCAAAAATTTATTCTTCATTATCATCTATGGTTTGTTCATTAGATACCGGTTTCACATTTATTATAAACATTAATTTATAAAGTTTTCTTGTAACATTTTCGTGATCAAATGTATATGGTTTGATATGATATATGACAATTGTTCAATGTTATTTTGATAATTCTGTACGGTAATATTATTACCACACTAACCAGTAAATCGGTAACTTATATTGAAGGTACACTTGAAGGAAATGTTGTTACATGTTTGTATACACATTGAAATTGATGTACAGTCACGTATGTCCCTTTTCGTCACTTACTAAGTTTGAAGAAGATTAATTTACAGACTGGTATAAATATCTCCGCCAGACCTCAACAAAGTCTACTACTAAATGTGCGCAAGGGGACATTTACCTTGAAGTACCATTTTTTTATATCAGTAACAAAGCCATGAATTGTTATTATTTTCAAGAATTATTGTAACTCCTTCCATTTTTTAGTAATTGACTACTACCCTAAAATAGGTGTTAGTTACACCCTTTAAAATATTACCAGTGAAATATTCGCATCAAAGTACCTATGCATACAATTTTTTATTTTAAAATCTTATTAGTATAGCTACATTAACAGATCGAATATCAGCCAATAGGAATCTGCATGACCGGTAATAATCCGCGTTCCACGATATACCAAGACATTAGCATTCAGTCCCGCTCGACGGGGGAGGCAGTTGAACTTCGGGCCTTTTCCCCGCCTGGTGGTCTGGCTAGACCGCATATCATGTTCTGAAAGTGGTGTAGCTCAGCTGGTCGGGAATTGAAGCACGCTCCGGCATGTGCTCTAATTCTTGGCCTGCTGAAACCAGAGCACATACTGGAGCAAATTTTGCTGCTCTGGTTTCAGTGGGTCAGGGATTAGAGCACTCAGAAGTGTTTGATCTAATTCTAGGTTTGCTGAAACCAGAGCACATTCTGGAGCAGATTTAGTTGCTCTGGAGTAAAATAAGGTTTTTAGTTTCAATTACTTTATTTTTATTTTTAGTACTTCTCTTTAGTAGAAATTTTATATTTTGATTGGTTGTTATTAAAAATTTTGCCCCACGTGGTTATTTTCATTTTCCCTCACTTAACTCTAATTTTAGTGATAAATTTAAAATATAATCTGTTTATCAAATAGCTTGAAATTGCTTTATATCAAGTGGCTCAGACAGAAAATCGAGTGAAGTCAAATAGTAAATTTAAGAAAATCTTGCTTTCCAGCTATAATATTTCTAAGCCATTTTTATGACAGTTGCCGAAAACACGTTTCTTGGTAACCGTTACCAACAAACAACGTGCTTGAGGAAGTTGACATAAATTATGTTATTTATCAATGATCGAAGGATATTTCGTTAAAAAAATTACGATGTTTTTCATTTCCATAACCTAAATTTCATGTTTTAAAAGTAAGATAAAAAATAATTAACATTTTTTAAAAGTTTCAAGTTAATTCGCAAAAACCTCAAGCTATTTGATTTAATGAAATCCTAAAACCGAGCATTGCATTGATGCACATTGTGATACCTTAGATCAGGCAGATTGTCACATTTGTTTCGATTTTCTTGTATTTGGTATACTTATAAAATTGGGACAAAGTATATTTAAAGAACGTCTAATCCAATAATCTAAAGTTGTGAAGGATAGGTTACTGCATGACAGTATACATAGAAAACAGTAATGTATGATAAGTCACTTTCTTCCACTTAATTATAATTTTAATAGTGTTTAATTCATTTGTATATTATGTAGGTCTGTGGTAGTCACATTTGAATCGAATTTCTTGTATTTGGTATTCTTATAAAATTCGGATAAAGTATATTTGAAGAACGTCTAATCCAATAATCTAAAGTTCTAAAGGATAGTTTACTGCATGACAGTAAAGACAGAACACAATAATTTACGATAAGTCACTCTCTTTCACTAAATTATAATTTTAATAGTGTTTAATTCGTTTGTATATTATGAAGTCCGTGACTGTGAACTGTGAACCCCATGATGTAGTGCGGGTCAGGTACGAGAGAGCACCGCATCCCGCGTTGTGTAACTTCATTGCGACCTCACGTGTGAGCGTAGGGCGGGAATCAAAGTGTGCGTTGGAGCGCACAACCGGACGTCGCTACACACGGCCGCCAGATCTAATCACCAGAACTGATTTATTTCAGATGATTTGAGGTGAAATGTGCCGGCCCGATACTGCATCAGGCCGGGATTAAAATTTAATAAGTCTCACTGCACTACACCGATTTTATTTGGCCAGAGTGAATTGGATTTGAAGCAGCCAATGGGTAATGGAATCAGCAATAAAGCGACAGCACTTCATGGCTTCTGTTAATATCTCATGCTGTCAAACATTTCATTATTATATATTAATACCTGAACTAAAAGGTTACGTTAGTTAATAAAATACTTCAAATTTTATGAAAATTATAATTACAAAAAAGGAACCAGCTGTATATGGGGTGTTTTACTTATGTTAACATACTTTTCAGTTATATATTGTCAATTTCGTTGGGTCACTAGTTAATTGAGGCAGTTCACAAAGAACCGATAACAAACTAATTAGTACATAATTTATATTACTTGGAATAACTTTTCGCTAAATTGGAACAGCAACGTTGACTAGTTTTTCCGGAAGATGATTTTGATCTAATTACATGAGGTCAAGTAGTAGAGCACCTACCACAGTATATGAGCACATCTTTCTCAGATAGTAAACTTACAGTAAAAGCCATCGTACACTGTTCAGAACCGATCTGCACAGATCTGAAAAATTTGTTGCTATCGCACATACTTGTCGGCAGTAATCGGCAGAAGAGTACAGCAAATATTTGATAAACAGTGAAGAAATTACAAAAATATTATTTTTTCACATTAAGAAACAGTAATTGTGATTCTAGCTTGCAAAGAAGCTGAAATAAAAGAATGGGAAAAAAGAAAAATTATAATTATTATTATATCAATGATTTTTTTCTTCCACAGCAGTCATAGTTTAAAATTATAACATATTTAAAACTCACTACAAATAGCTGACTACCTCTCCAAACAAATAATTTTCGTATGATTTCAGCTAACTCAAATAAAAATATACTACCGAAAATGCCGACCCGGTCGTTTCTTATCGCACACTTATCGACTGTGGCGTGATCAGCTTAATACAGACCAGAAAAATATTGCACTAATATGCACACCTCCATAAGAAACTATCGAAACTTATTTCTGCCGATCTGGTCGCTGCCGGTCGGTGCCGAACAGTGTGCGATAGCCTTAAATGTTTTTTATAGAGGGTGATTTTAATCTAAATTACATTGCAGCAAGATTAGAGTACTTCAGCGTCAGTAAGTGCCTCTTTCGCAGGTAGTAAACATTACGGTAACTAGTTTATGTGACATTGTTGATGATTTAGATCTAATAATATTATAGAAAAAGTCCTTAAAAGTGAGTGAATACCCCTTTCATAGGTAGTAATCATTATCGTGACCGTTTTTTTAACAGCTAGTACACAATTCGGATAGTTATTTTTACGGAGAGAATTAGAATACTTTACACAAACACAGGTAGTAAACATTAGAGTGACTAGTTTTTCCCAAAGGTTATTTTTAATTAAATATATTAGGGCCAAAATGAAGAGTATTTCTCAGTTTTATTTTAGAATTTGTTATTAGTTCGCTTAATTGAAGCATCCACTTTATTGAACCTAAATGGATTAGTCCTAACTTATCCACATTTAACAAAATCGATTATTTATTTCTTGTCGTGTATGTATTGTAGCTTGGTGGTTTTCTAGTATTGTATCCTACTGAAGCATACATAATTTGCTTGCACAATTGTGTAGGTTATCTGCGACCACAGCAACCAATTATGAGCGCCATTACAGCGTTTATAAATTCGTTTCATGCGTGTTTCATGAAGACAGACGGCACTGCAGCTGTGGCTTTCATTAAATGACGCTTCATCAGGAGTTATCCTCGAATAATGAACAATTCAGGCAAATTAAGTATTTGTAATAAATTTTCCATATGTACACATCTGCAAGAGATATTACGGCAGTTGGCTACGACCACTGTGACCACATTTCATTGTTAGACTTTTGAAAATTGTCAGTTTTGTTCATAAACAGTGGCGGCGCTAGATATTAACATTATATAGAGGCTCAGTCTTTAATATAGTGCATAAATTAAAAAATCTGATGTGTCCAACATCCAACCAATATATTCTATATAAGTTTTTCAGTACATTCAATTTGTAGTTTTAAAATTAGTTTGTTATTGGCGTTCGGAATATTTTTAATTCATTTCATACCCAAAAATTCCTTAATAAAATTTGTGTGACCAAAAAAAAAAACAGGTATTCTTGGCGTTACTAAAACCGGAACCGAACTTACCTTAATTTACGCATGCAAATATATTCCTTATACAGCTTAGGTCAAATTTTGTGAACATAAAAATAACTTATCTGTTTTATAGAAATTCCTCAGTCTAAACAATATGTAAAATTATTATAATTTATATATTTTTTCTGTTTAGCTACAATTTATATATAAACGTAATTATGCAGATCGGTAGAAAATTAATGAAAAATTATATTTAATAATAACATAATTTGCGAGAAAATGGTATTTAGAGGTATTTTTTAAGGAAAAACGGTTTATAGCTTCAAGTGAAGTTCTACTTCTGGTTAACCAATTGTAGTCAGAATATAATCAGTTCATCATATTTAAATATAAGTCTTAAATGCCAAATATTTTTTTACATGTATCGTATTAGAGTTACCGTGGACAAAAAATCGTCCCAGACACACAAACACGGACACATAATCGTATTCTAGGGATTCTAATTCGTACTCACATTCGACAAATTTGACCAAAAATAATAGGTACCTCTCTTCTCTATTGTATATTGTTAGGCGGGATGTAAAAGAGCTTTTGAAACAAAGCCCATCAATCGTGTACCGATTTTCAGACCTTTATTCCACGGGATACAATTTTTAGAACGGAAACACTGAAAATAGACCAAATCGAAGAAAATCCAAGATTTCTTTCGTTTTTCTCGATTTTTGATGAATTTCATTTCCAGAAAAGATAAAAGTTCGAGAGCGAAAAACTGAATTTCGTTTTCTCACTTTTTGTAGAATCGTTCCAAAAACTATATACTCATTTCGAATCAACTGGAATAATCGTTTGAGATTGTATCTTAGGTCTACCCAGTTTAGAGATACACCGAAAATAGATACATTTTTGAGGTGCAAATCTATTAATGAAAAGAGATAATTAAATTCTGTTTGTAAATTTCGAATAAACCCATCGCGTCTATCAATATGCACTATTTTCAAAACATCAAGATTTTGGACTAAAATTTACTAAAAATTATAACTTTCAAGTTTTTTAATTTTTATTTTTAATTGTAAATGAGAATTTTTAATTTTTTACTGATCTATTAGTTAAACGGACAATGATTGTGTACTATGTAAAACCCATTTTAAACTCAAGAAGTGAAAGATTTTATAATTTTTTTTTCACTTTATGGTAATAAAATGGCTCGAGCCACTGCAAAAACAGCTTGACACCTGACTGTTCATAAATGTTAAAACAATTATGCTACTATTTAAACAATGTGAATAAGCAATTGATTTATTTACATATATTAAAATTAAAAATATAATCGGGGAGCGGTGGCTCACTTGGTCAGCGCGCTCCGACTCGATTTGAGCAGAGTGTGAGATTTGGGATTCAATCCCAATCTCACTAATCTTTATCCGCTGTGTCCGTGTGGTTCGGAACCCACTAAAAGCTTAGGGCCTTTCCAGAGGCTGTAGACTGACAACCTACAACACTTATATGCAAGGAAAAGATGTCACAAAACAAGTATCTTATGGTAATGGTAGCGCTGTTCCCTATAGGAATGTTGAGTCACTGATGATGATAAAAATATCATGATCGTTTCGTTCTTTTAGACATCAGTCTCAGAGTCGGTGCAATATTTTTATAAATAATATTTGCAAATATTATATTCTCTTTTCTAGTGTAAAGGAAACTCTATATTCCAAACCCCACTCTGATCATATTCCCTCATCAATAACAAAACGTTTGTCATTTCAGTTTTCACCCGATATGTCAGTGGCGTTACTTCGGGGAGCACATGCCTGAAAAGCGAGGGGCCTTATTTTGCTTCTACAAAACTAAACAAAAATAAATTGGTAAATAAGAAGTAGCGACACTGTCGACATCATTGATATTTCATTATTCATTAATAATTAAAAGTAATACGGAAAGAAGTAAAAATTATTTCTTGACAATTGTATTATTGATGTTGGATTTACGTTTTGTGTGAGTAAATCAATTACACTCATTTTATTTCTTAACACGTATCACATATATCCAATCTTTCGGCAAATTAAAGTCATTCAAAATTACAATTTACATAACAGGTTCCAAATGTGATACAATAAAATATCTAACATTGTTATAGTATTTTACAATATTAGCCAGGTAAAACAGTTTTTACTGGTGATAGGAGGAATTGACTGGCGAGCCGTTTAGGCGAGCCTGTCATCTCCTTGAACCAGTAAAAACTGTTACCTGGCGTATAATGTACAATAGTTTACTTGTTATTGACTTGTAAATAAAATTAAAATTAAAACCAAATTTTGACAGTTACTAATTTTGTGTCAAAAATTGTTTTAAATGATATATCGTAAGCCTTGGAAGACAATAAACAATGGAACTACTAGCCAGTAAATCTGACAGGTGTCATCTTAACATGCTAGGTACTGGTAAATCTGACAGCTGTCATTTTTACAATGTAGTAGCTTGTAAAAATTAATTTACCTGGCAACAAAGAGTTAAGATAAATGATAGTTTACAAGTCAGTAACAAGTAAATGATATTAAGTGTCCATACATTAAATTTGAAAGTTAAATTGCTGATTTTGCATATTAAAAAAAAAAATATGTATAAATGGTGTCACAAATAAATTATTTATTAACTTCGGGGGGGCTACCTCTCTTTAGTAGCTTCGTAATACTCAATAATACACTGATATATGCAGTGACAATAGTGCCAATAGGTTAGTAAAATTTCTACAGACTTCTAAGTCTTACCTGTCTATCAATGTTATGTATTTGAAGCATGTAGAATTTCTTTGTATTTTGGTGTTGTACGTGTAGTATCTTTAAATAATTTTAATATTGTTTATAAAGTGTTCCTTCTAAAAATATGTTTCCCATATGTTTATAATTTCAAGAATTTTGTTTTTCTTTATCTTTTTTTACAGCATAATTGTGTTTTTCCAAAATTGATATTTATGAAAAGGTTTAGAAATATAAGGAACTGAATACTCGCAAAAAAATCAGATTACAAATAGTTGCTACAGCGCCACCATTCCAGGGTTAAAACATATCTGCTTTAAAACTATAGAAAATTTAATAAATTTCTGTCTCCATTTACATTTTTTTCCGAAAAGGTGAGGACCTCAAGTAAATTCTTGCGGGGAGATCTGTGAATTCTAGTTACGCCACTGCATGAAAGTTATAATTTTAAAATTCATCGAATTTGCAAATATGAGTATTTGTTGTGACTGTGATGACAAACAATTGATACTATTAACATAATTAATATTTAGCGAAATACAAGTGGCTGACTTCACAAGTGGATTAAATTTTGTTTCACGTTTTTTGTGTTTAAATAGCTGATGAAATGCTCTGAACAATTATTTGTTCAAAACAAATAATTAACTGAAAATAAATAGTACGCCGTTTGTTTCATTATTATTTAATTGCATTGTTGTTCATATTTTGTTTAGCGAATTATCAACACATACATACATGACTACCAAAATAATATTATTTACAATAGGTCTGTTCCAAATAGATATTTCTGACCGTGATGCTTTAATACAGTTTTGAGGTAATTTAATATAAATTGTCACAAATTTTTACTGACAGTACATGGTATTACTCTGACTGTTTCGACTATTAGAGAACTCAGAATTAAAGTTTTTCTCTGAAGCTAGTATTCTTGTGTCTTTAAATTCAAAAGAATATTCTTCTTTTTGAAAATCTTCTAATAGGGTTAGTGGCTGCTCATGAACTAAATTTTTGGTGAGGCAGGCAGTTGAATAAAAACATTTTCCTACGACCACTGTTAAAAATAGTATTTTTAACGGTTGCTTAGCAAGTTAAAAATAACAGTTTATAACACAGTAAATACTTTTAAAACGTTGCCATTGACAACGTGTTAAAAGTAAAAAACAAATTTACTTTTAACACGTCTTATGTTCAGTTGTTCATATCAAATACATCATGACCTGTCATAAATGTCATTCTAATGCTTAGTTTTTATTTACTAATAGGTACATAACTGTGGTCGTAGGAAAAATAGTGTATGATATTTGTGTTAAAAGTGATTTTATTTCGTTCGTGGGGTTTGTTAAACTCGGCTTCGCCTCGTTTCAAACTTCCCCACTCACTCATAAAATGTCACTTTTAACACTTATATCATAAATAACTATTATTTATCAAAAAGTTAACAATATCGTCGGTACTCCGAATCCAAACGTCATTTATTTTCTGAGTACGAGAAGAAACTGCTGCCATTTCTTAAAAGTAAACTTAAAATTAAAAAATATCCGGTGTCCAAGTTCACCTACTTAAACTATATTTGAACAACTGCAAATACAACCGGCAAAATTTCAAAAGCATTCAGGTTAGGTCGCATGTTCGCTTCGTCCACGTGTAAGCAGATCAATCAGAAAGTATTTAAGACATATTTCAAGACTCCCTTTTCTGAAGCAGGTAGTGCAGCAAGAGATAAACGATGTAAATATTATAAAAACTGCACAGTCGTATACACATAATTATGAAGTTTGAGGCAGGAAAATATTTGCCTCTACACTTCTGTGATCAGCACTGTGCTGGGCGCACGAATGCTTTATTCGACATATATAGGATAGGAAAACAGTGGAATTTTAAAAATAAAATCTTGTACACATATTACGCGCTAAACATAATTTCTAGAAGATTGGTATTTGAAAATACAACGCATTTTCGTCTCCTCATTTTGTATGGTGAGGCACTGCCTCCCTTGATAAGCCGCCACTTACTAGGACACATTTGTAGCTTAAATTTTATTTTGATCATTTCCTTTCGTATTTTCTTTTACTTGAATAAACGTCTTACTCGAGAAATGTTATTTGTACAGAAAGATCAACAATCTGTTAACGAGAAAGATCAACAATCTGTTAACGTACATATCGACAAATCTCAGCTGTATTTATTCAGGTATTTTGACTAAACAATATGGACAATTGATACATTAATTAGTTTATTCCTTGTATAGTTACATTTTTTGTCATATTAAAACTGTGATAATTAACTAACTTTTTATTAGTTGTACAATCTTGTTATACTGTTGCTTTGGCAGTTGATTGACTATAGTAGTAGGTTATTACAATTTTCGACTCTTACTCAATTATAAAAACTTCTTGTACAAGTCAGTTGGTTGATAACTGTTAAGTAACATGTATGTATTTTGACGAAAGATTTGAATAAAATAATATACATGTTTCACTTGATAATTTTTTAAAGTGGAATGTACTCTTTATTTCTCGCAATTGATCCTCATGTCATCCATTACTGTTGTAAAAATTATTTAACTTTTATCTTGCATCCTTGTCGTAAACACATGACCTAGATGACTTTTATCCACTTTCATTATCGTACGTATTACAATTTATATATGATACCTGTGTCTAACCAACGAAAAAAATAAAATAGCAGCAGTAGTGTAACGCAGTAACGGATATTTTTAAATGTTTAAAAATTTCCTAGGTTTCATCCATTTTACCATTGTATATAATACTGTCAGTTTTGATATTTATTTCCATCGGAAATAACACGATTTTACCCAACACGTTGATGTCATCACTGCCCCTTACAATTGATGACTTGAGGATCAATTGAGGGAAATAGAGTGTATGTTATCAGCAACCTGAAGGAGACTGTTTTACAAAGCGTATTCCAAAAGTGACATTTTTCCGATGTATTTTCGAACCGGACAGTGCATTACTCTAGTATTTTAGTATAACTGATACTGTTGCTAGGCTACGAAAAATAAAAGGCCGGAAATATATTTTCCGGCCGGTGACAAAGCATTCATGTACAGTACGCAATCCATTGTTTTCCGTAAATAAAAATAAAATCATATTTATTTCATTATTTTACGTAGGAAAACTGACTTCCAGAACTCCTGGGCCTCGATTCTGTAACTTATAGCAACTCTACATGTTATTATATTCACTATTGCTCTCTAGCGGCAATGTACTGAACGTCCTATATGACTACATATTTGCAGCAACAGTTAGGGAAGTGTTGCTGCATCGAACCGACAGATGCTTCAGGCGACTTTTGACAGTTTGAATCATTTTTTTATATAGGTTGTCTGATTTATATTTTTTCTTCTGATTTTTTTCAAATCATTTGTATAATGGCTCATTTGTATGCAATTCTGTAGGTAATTGCTGAATTAGAAAATGAAGATGAACGGAATAATTCCCGAATTATGAGACGAACAGTAAGGAATTTGAGTAACCCTTTCGGTATTTTGGATTCGGAATTTATAAAAAATAATAATTAAACCTATGAAAAACTAGATCTGGAACTAATTTCGGATCTATTCAAAAAATAGCGATTCTGTAAGTGTGACTATTAACTGTTGTTACTGACATCATCACTGCAATAACATTAACAGTTGTTAAGTTACAGAATCGAGACCCTGGTGTTACTGTATTCGCCTATGGCTCGTCTCGCAAATCCCACCACCTTCTGGGAATATATCACTTTTCCTGCTAGATATACAATAAACTATATTCTTTTATTAAAAATCTGTATTTATTTGTATATCTGAAGTACGCCTGAAGGATAGAAAATAATTATATTTCTTGACAATTCACAGCGCTTAAATGGCCCTAAACAAGTTAGTGTAACCTGGGAGAAGTAATCTGGAATGAGCGGCAGCTATAGCATTTCCAATAACAAGGCTAGCTCGGCATCTGTTCCTGGCTCATATGTTGCGGTGCGTGCGTGTGTGTTATCGCGCGATAAGGAGGCGTCGGCGTCGGCGGCCTCTCGCCGCGACGCTGTCAATAAGCGCGAGATTACGTCGCTGTGTCGTGTGATAAATGTCGCCTCTGTTTTACCAAATTGATTCCGCTAACGTTATTATACTTCTTCTCCATGCCAGGCCAACGCCTACTGCCTAAACGGCCTCGCAAACTGCCTGGAAAATACCCCACATTGCTTATTGACAATTGAGTCCAAATACGAATTTGCTACAAATATCTTAAGAGTATAATATAGATCTCAAAATATCTCAAGTTAATATTTAATTCACAGTTTCAAGGATGTGACATACATGGTATAAATATAGCATTATCGATATACTACACTTAATCACCTGAATATACATGTCATGTTTGGAACAATAATCATGAAAATATTAGAGATTGTTGATAAGTAACTGGCCTAGCACAGGATAAAACTAAATATATTTAGCGTGATTGAAATTACATGTGAAATATTTGAAATCGTAAGCATATGAATAATTATAACTTTAAATGTAAATGAAATCAAATTTCGTGATGTTCCAAGTGAGTTATGCGCTTGCCTAGAAAGGATGATGAGATCTGTCTTTTAGAGCGTAGATCGTAGATCGAGAAAAAACTCCCTGTTGCTATGGGATCTTAGCACAGGCTGCTTAAGATATACGATACGTACTCCGTGAACTTTTGTGACGTCATTTTTTTGAGATATCTAGACATCGTTGAGTGAAATAAAATGTAGAATATCACCTTTGAAGATAATCTTAATAATATTTTTTTTTTCTTAAAACGCTAAACTTCCCCAGTGTGGGACGAAACGCTAGCCTAAGGTGCGTTCCAAAACCATACTTCAGAGTGCAGAGTATACTCAAAACCGTTTCAAAATGTTTGAGTATTACGTCAGTTGAAACTTTAAAGTGTTTCAAAACTATTGGAGCATGCTCAAAGAGCATACTCTTCATACTCTGCTAAATAGGAGGGTATATAGGTACGTACTCCAGCGCCAAACAGTGCAATTCGAATCAATTGTGATTTTGTATTTGTTTATAATTTTTCTGCTCTAGTATATCTGTATTATTTTCTTATAATGGAAAACCAATCATAATAAGCTATACAAGGAGTATACGGAAAGTTCACTTTAATACAGACAGATATCAGTGGCTCAGCTTTTTGAAGGAGCTCCGGGACACTAAAATTTTTTTAAGACTTATTAAGACAGACAATAACCTCTAATGCCTTTACCAGAAAATCTAATACAGTTACAAAACATAAAGATACTCGATTTTGTTAGTTCCAGTTTTAACTTGCCATGCCTTAATTTTTGTAATTACTTTTTCAAAACGACAATATATTTTCTATTAAGACATAGTAGATGCATTTATCAAAGCTAAAACTACCAACATAATGTGATCTGTTTGTGTGCCCCTCTAGTATTTTAAGTAAAATTAAAGATAGAGGAAATAAATGTGACCCATAATAAATTTATGTATTTACAGTCGTGTAGCCACGTACCCTTCAGGTATTTTATTTGTTTATTTACCATCACAATTACATGATCCCACAGACTGGTATAATACATTTATTGGGAGACGCCAACAAAGTAGCATAAATCTGGTGGCAAAAAATAGGAAGGAAAACAGTAGTTGTCGCATAGTGAAAGCATAGAAGTGTGAATATTTTCTTTAAATTTCTTCTTTTTCTGTGGCTCAGTATAGTAATTATTTAAGTTTCGAAATATCCCTGCACTATTTCCCAAAAGACAAAGTTTTGAAAAATAAGTGGAAAATTGTTTTAAATAATAGTACTCTACATACTGAGACGGGACATGCTTGATTTACAACCGAGCGCTGATTTAGATAACTGTGATAGCACCTCGTTAGGCTATAAGCGCGAGGCTAAAAAGCATTCTCACAAGGATTTTATGTTATTTTATTCAAAATCAATTTGTAATTATTTAATTCTATCAATCATTTTGCTCATATTTTTTGACAGTTTTATTATGATTTATTTATTATTTATTAACATAGAGATCTATGACAGAAAACAAAATATTAACTTATTCTGACAGTTCAGTTATCACAGTGATTATTGTTTTTTTTATAATCATGAATATTATTTTCAACATTAAGTTTGATAGTGAGTTACAATTTACTTCACCAGAAGTGCATGAAGCGCAAGAAAAAGTTACTGAACGTTTTATTATTTATAAATTTGACTTGTCAAAATGACAATGACTTTTAAGAGGTTAGATTAATTAGTCGGGAATATCTTTCTAGACTGGTCAGAAAGAGAAGTGAGTAGGTAATGAGCCACTTCCCAAATGTTTGGTTGGATGGAAATAGACGTATTACTAATTGATTCTGAATAAAATATATATTTTATCTAGATTTCACAGAGATAAAATAATTATCTATTTAGAAGTCATAACATAATAAAATCCTGTAGTTAAAAAGAAAAAATTTGGCAGTAAATTATTAGGTATTGAAATATTAATGAAAATTATTAGGAAATATGTGATTTTACTTCTTATAAGATTACTTTCAAAAATTGGGACAAAGATTTGTAAAGCAAATTATACTTGTAATGAAGAGTGTTGCAAGAGTCGGGAATGAAATTAACTAAATAGTTATCCTTCTTAATTTGGCGGCATCCGTGTTTTCTATTTGCATTTCGGTGTTGGTGGGAGGAATTGCTTTCAGCATTCCTGGCGAGTGCAGCTGAAGCTGAAGCTGAAGTGCGCCCTCAAAGCTGCATTCTCCGCCCGTTCCTTCAGAGCTCCTTTGACCCACGAATACCACCAGATAGCCAATCTTTGCAAATTGCAAATTACAAGTGTGTTCAGAAAGTAAATATTCCTAATTGTTCTTTTGTGATAATACATCACAAATGGTTGGGCGTACAAGTTGAGGGTTGTAAAATGGAAATCAAAATAAATCTTCCACAAAACGCAAAGCTCAAACAAATTACCCCAACTTGCATAAAATCCCGGAGTCAAATATTTGGTTTTAATTCAGCGCTCGGCCAAACAACTCTTCCTTAAACATCATAACTCTGCCGCTCACCTTCAAAATGAATATTTTACTCATTATAAAGAATTTTATTCTTAAAGTTATATTAATGTTTATAAACCATAATTTAAAATTTTTTAAAGGAAATATTTTCCTTCATATTTCATGAATATAAATTTTGTTTTTAGTTTATACTACAATTAAAATTAATTGTATTTTTTGTCAATAAACTTCGCCGAATTTTGAAAAGTGTGACCTATAATATATGAATGTGTCAGTGGCTTAAATAGGAGGAGAACACGCCTGCAATGCGGATGTGCCTCACAAGTGAGGGAACCACGCTTTTATTGTGGTCTGTGCTTCTACTTATTTAATATGTAATATATAACGTTTTCTTTTAAAAAATACGTTTTCCATATGTTTATAATTTTAAGAAATATTTTTTTTGTTAATTTTAGTTATGCCACTGGAATGTGTTTAGGTATAGTTATTAAAAATACTCTAATTTTAAACTTCCATCCACATTCCTTATTCTTTATAATTTTCTCGTTCGGAATTAATTAGAATTTGCTTCTATATGTTGAAATCTACAATATGACCTGTATATTAATCGTGTTGAACCAATTTAAAGAATATTTCTAATTTTTTTTAATTAAAACTTCCATCATTTAGTTCAAAAATGTTTTCATTAGAACACAGAAGAAAGTTAACTAATCTAGGATACGTACATAAACTTTCTAATAATGCTAATCGATTCATCAATTTTATTATCATCTTTTTACTTCCTTGTACAATGTAAAGGCTTTCAGGTAGATGATTAGACGAAAAAATTTTAATATGAAACTGCTGTAACATCTAATTGTGCACCTCCCTTTTCATTACAATTGGCAATGTCAAAAGGGCACTTTACTAGTAGTTTTTTTTTTTAAATTTTCGCATAAATCAAAAACGATTAGCTGTAGAATGTTGAAATTTTATTTATATAGTTACTATACATCTAGTTACGAACCTTCATTACTTTACATTACTAACCTATAAATCTTTTTCAATTCTCTTTCATCAACTATTTTCTTCTTCTATTATCGAGTACCTCTCGAACATATTATATGTCAATAACAAGATTTATAATTTCATTTATTTCGATTAATATTTGATAATATTAAAACTAAATACTGACCTTTGTAATGAAAAAGTAAGGTAAGACTATTGATAAACCTAGGTAGTAGAAGGATTAAATATAGTCTGAAGTTAGTTCTGTTTAGTCCTAGACTAGATACCCTCTGTGAATAAGTACGTAAGTTGATTCTGAGATGATTCGCCTTTAGTCCGGTTTAATTTTTCTATGAATATGGCTACAGAGTTTATATAGTCAAGATACGCGTTATATTTTAATGGAATTGTATTAATAGTTCGCGGTTGATTCTGCCCTACCTATTCCAAACCTTGTCTTTTTGACGTGGTAGCGTAAGTGAAAACTCTTGTTTCAATAACTTTATCCTGCATTAATTTGACCTTAATTAACCGCGTCTATTTCAATTATTAATATCCATTGTCTATTTCTATCACGGCAGACTTATAAACTGATAGTGGTGTCAGCGACTGTCATTACCCTTGTCTGTAGTATAAATTGTTCATTAATATCATTCTGTGGTTTTGCGCAAAAATCAAATAAATCTATTTTTGGGCGAAATTAACATTTTTAATTGTTCAGATCAAAAATAATAAAAAATGACATCGACATGCACAGAAGTTATAATGTTAAATCTGGACCAGGCAAATACCATTGCTCAAGAATTTTTAAATTCATTTTTCTAGAAATATTTTACAATGGACATACACTCAAACCAACTAGTCTCCGTACACATATTTTTGCGCATTGTTTTTGAAATATATAAAGCACCCTGAAATCTTCTGAAACACAGTAATTGCTTCAGATAAACCAAAATAACTCTTTTTAGATCAGATAGACGAAATATTGTATGGAAAAGAAAGGATGAATAAATAAAACCAAAAAAAATATGCCCGACAGTGAAGTATGGAACTGGTTCTACGCTTGTATGGGGTTGTATGAGTGCAGAAGGGGTGGGAATCTTAATTTTTCTTGACGGAAAAGTGGGTAATTTGCATATTTTAAAAGAGAATTTGGAAAAATGTACTGAAAAGTTGGGTCCAAGGGATTCTTATATCTTTCAACAAGATAATAACCACAAACATACTACATGAAAACTACTAGAATAGTTATTGTACATTGTAGACAACAATTAAAAACGCTTCCAGTCTCCAGATATGAATCCCCTTGAACATCTCTGATTTATTTTAAAAAATGTGAAGAACAAGATGCCCAAAGAATATAAAAGGAATACTACATTTAGTGTATAAAGTCAGTGGAAAGTGTGACAAACCGTTTAAGGGAAGTAATTCTAATGAATGGCGGTTCAAAAAATCATTGTTTCTATGTAATTTACAGGTGTACGGTGACTAAAATGGGGTACGTAGTTGTTATAATAATTTTTTTTTTCGATTTCATTACGAAAAGTTTAGGAAGTCAATAAATCATTTTGTTTATTAATGTAGTAAATATAATATAAAATTTATTTCGTACATATATATTTAATAAAAAACTTTAAAAGAATTGAATATTATTTTCCTTTACTGGTGTACGGAGACTATTTGGTTTTGAGTGTACCTGTGTTTTTCCAGAAAATTCGTCTTTAGTGACCGTATAGTTACAATATCATTCGGTTTTTTTTCAAATACGTATTCTTCTTTATCCATTTTTTTACAGATCATAATTATAAAATGGTTTGCAATACATTAATGAATTTGTAGCCCTGGGGCAAAATAAACATGAATCATTTATAATATTTTTTTATACAATAAAGAAACATTTTCAGGTATATTTTACAGTTGCTGTTATATGTTCAACAACAAAAGCGATCAAAACAGTTCTATCTCAATTAGCGAAGTTAATAACAATTGTTTGAATGTTCGACTCACATGTTGATTCCAATTAATTACCGAAATATCGGCCATTTGTGTTTGATCAGTTCCCATTTAATTACGAAAGTACCTAGTATGTGGTAGAGTAATGAAGAAATGATTGTAGCGAAGTATTGAGATAACGTTGTTTGACGGAGATTTATTAGAGGTTTACCCCGACAAAAAGGTGATGAACGATTACATGTTTTCCATTTCTTTAATATGATTGAGTGTCTGCTGTATCTACACGTTCACTTAATTATAAATAAGAAATGAAAAACTTACAAAAATAAAAATAAAGAATGTATCATTGTAAAACATTCTTTTCAATATACAAACATTGAAAATAGAAAATTCCTATAATCTAAGTTATTTATTATTGTGAACCACATTTTTTTATGTAACAAGGTACGAGTACGACAAATATTTTAATTTAGTGATGTTTTACATTCCATAGACTCTGCAAGGAACGCACATCTTATAAAGGGTTCTGAACAACTCAAACAAAGGGGTATTGTATTTAGTTAATAGAATATAATGGAATAAAACCACTGAATCAGTTTTTAGAATAAATGGTAAGGAAAAATAACACAATAAGTTTCTGGTAATAAATAGGTTTCGATGTCTCTAAAATTAGATTTTGACATTTTTATGATGATATCTGTGAATGAAAGTGTTGAGATCACTGATCTTTATATACTTCTGGATAGGGCATAGCATATGAAAAAGTGAAGCCTGCGGCGGCCATTCTCCTGAGGTATGAATCTAATCCAATTGGCGCGAAATATGAATAATGTCATTAGTATCTATAATGAAACATGAAAAATCTTTTTAAATTTGATTTGTTTTA
Organism: Stenolophus ochropezus; assembly: GCA_035578165.1. Taxonomy (NCBI): domain Eukaryota; kingdom Metazoa; phylum Arthropoda; class Insecta; order Coleoptera; family Carabidae; genus Stenolophus; species Stenolophus ochropezus. The sequence goes on along the minus strand of JAQOWZ010000002.1, from coordinate 47,590,720 downwards.
ATTATTTTATTTTGCAAAAACATAGAAATTTGTGTATGAATATTTTTCATATTTTCAATTCTGTTTTAAGACAAATAAGCGAGAAATAAATTGTTATAAATATCCTACAAATTCAAATTAACTCAAAAGATTCTACAGCTTTTGACCTTTCGCAGCGCCGTAGTAAACATCTGTGGTATCACAAAACAAGAAAATGAGAACTATTTTGTTCAATATAATAAACACGAACACAAACCAAGTTTTACCTACTGACAACAAAAACAAAATGTTTTTTTGTGTTTACAAACGAAACGTCTGCGCTATGTTATATGTTCTTCTCTCTCATCTTGTATGTCTATTTTTATACAGGCACTGATACGACACAGTGAAATAGCGGTAAAACGTTATAATTAATTATAAGTAAATTATATACTTTTTATGTAAAATTATATGTTTGTTAACCTTGTTTTGTAGCAAATTATTGAATATATAATCAAAATATGTTGAATAAAGTATTATCAAAAACATTACATATGTATACGTTTTGTCCTTTAAATTACCTTTCTTTATTAGGTTTTTGTAATTAGAAACACTTCCAAATTCTATTAAACAATGTTTTACAATAGTTGAGGTTATCAATTCGACATTTACCAAGTCGCAGTACTTAAAAATACGTATTTTACAAAAAATATCAAAATACAGATTAATAATAGCGTCTATTATTAAACCGTTTTCGATATAACAATGGGACAACTGTTAAAGTCAGTATAAAAAATCAATAGTGTATTTAGCAAAGCTGGTAGTAAGGATATTAAATAATGTGAAATTTAATTTCCAAATTATAAAATGAAAATGATCCCATTAAATCGTTGTCCTTTTCTGACAAGTCGTCCGGTGTCCACCCTTTCCATGTCCAGTTCCTGAGAGTACCTGACTCATCCTTCGCAGGACGCACATGTAAAGCTCCGTCTCCACTGTCTGATAGCGGATGAGTTATTGCCTTCGTTACCAACTTTTCAGTTTGGGACGGGCTCGATCTGAAGCTGATGTAATTCTCGCCTTGACAAAGCAGATCGAGAACAGGGTGCTAGGGATATTGTTACGCGTATTGTATACCTTATTGAGCTGTTTTGGGCATGTTAGAAATTAAATATTGAGGAAAGAAATTCTTGACAAATTTGCGGATCTTCCAAAATGTTGTGATGTAAATATTTTCATGTATGAAGAAATTGTATTTTTAAAGACATGTTAATTTATTTGTACAAATTTTGTGTGAGCGACATTGATATTGAAACCGACACTTTCTATAAGTGTCATTGTTTTTACCAGGGCATTGAATCGGAACTGAAAATATATTAATATTTTCGATATTTGCACTTGATTTCAAACACGTACATTGTATCTTCATTTTCTGAATTTTATGCTTATTTAGTATTTCACTTTATTATTATAAAAATAATGAAGTACTCGTATGTTTTTTTTTAAATATAGTAACGTTAATATGTAGTTTTTATAATACATAATACACATACAGGGTGGCCCAGTGAAAATTATCAGTGCACTTTTTGGCCACTTAACATTAACTTTGCAAAAAAACACTCGAATACGTCAATTTTAGTATAAAGGGGGACACCTGAATGGATTAGTACCAATGGCATAACTTCAACCCTAAAATGGGGGTAAACTGTACCTCAAAAATTTTAAATGGAAAAGGGTGTCAAACATGACACCGTTCGAAAGGCCTTTCAATTCTCTTTTCAACAGTTTTTTTATTTTTTAAATCCGATCATTAGTTCCAGAGAAATAACGTTTAAAAAAAATATCAGGTGTACAAAACTGTTTCAAGTATGCTTAAACAAATGACAGAAACTCAAGTATCAGTTTATTAGGTGTTCAAAATGACTACCTCCAACTTCTATACAATAATAAAAATTATGCTCAAAATTTTGGAGCTACGGTACGTTGCCCTAAATCTTCTAAGATCTAACTTACAAATTACTTTTTTATTACAAACAATTTGTCGAAAGAATTGTTTATTTAGTTTCTGTCATTTGTTTAAGCCTACTTGATTGCAATTTTAAACACCTGATAATTTTTTTTTTAAAACGATATATCTCTGGAACTAATGATCGGATTTTAAAAATAAAAAAACTGTTGGATAGAGAATTGAAAGGCCTTTCGAACTGTGTCATGTTTGACACCCTTTTCCATTTAAAATTTTTGAGGTGCAGTCCACCCCCATTTTAGGGTTGAAATTATGCTATTGGTACTAATCCATTCAGGTGTTCCCCTTTATACTAAAATTGACGTGTTCGAGCGTTTTTTTGCAAAATTAATGTTAAGTGGCCAAAAAGTGCGCTAATAATTTTCACTGGGCCACCCTGTATGCAAATTTAATAGTAAAAAATTATAGTAATAATTATTGACTAATAAATAATTATTTTTGGAAATCATATAAACAAAAGTTAAGGAACAAAATGCTTTCAAGAGTGCTTTGGAAAAAAGCTTTTCAGCTTGTACAGATGTGGCGGTTGCGCTAAAATAGCTATTTATGTAATAACTACATAATGTAAGTCTTTATTGGCAAGGCCTACAGTTTATGGCAGAATGAGCGAGGTAAATAAATAGGGCGAGTCAATAAAACCTAATTATGTACGAATTGCATACAAAACTTTATGTACGACTGCGAAAATTGGTAAAAAAGTAAAATGTTCATGATTTTAGAAAAATGAATCAAATGTGATTTCAGTTGTTTGAATACGAATTTGTTTGGTCCGGTGTCAATGTTAAAATTTTGTTTGAAGCAATATGTAAGCGTGTCGGTCTCAGAGTTCTAATAATGAAAAAATAATAAATATTCACTATTTCCTCAAGCAAGCATATATACGAAGAGACATACAATGCGAATCAGAAATGATGTTCTAGTAAGAATGTTGAACGAACTTCTGAAAATTACTTTATTTTACTAGTACTATAAAGAGGTACTTTATGGCCGCAAAACTATGATATAAATCAAACTTTAACATAAAAATACTTATTGTAGTGCAGCTATAATATTTCTTGGTCTTATATTGATATTATCTAAATAAAATAATATACATGTGATACAAATATTACAAGTTCAAGATCATTTACGAATAGAGAAATCCTTTATTATGTTTTAACCTGCAAGACAAGAAATATGCAAGAAAATAACGATCAAGACATGATTTTTATATATAAGAGTATTGAAAAACAAGGTATTCTTAAATTTCACATTATGCTTATTACAAAAGAAGAATTAAATTATGGTAGACAATACATTTTTAATACAAATAAAAACATTTAAAAATGTAATCACTCTGAACTGAACAGAAAATCGACAAAATCGTAATTTTTCCGGAAGGTAAAACTGAAACAAACTGTTAAATATTTTTTTTAATTAACTAAATAACAGATAGCAGAATAAAGTATATTCGGTTATATTTTATCTCTAGTTTTTATCAACTGAAATAAAATGGCGTTTGACAATGGAAAATTTATTTGCAAATTAACCCAATAACTTCAAACATGGAAAAATAAACACACATCAAATATCCCTAATTTTTAGAAACACATGAGGCAACATACCTCTCAGTCATAATTGACATTAGCTCAGATTTTATATGAATATTAAAATGCAGTTAAGGTTTTGGGTTTCAAAAGTTTAGCTGTTCTGTTGACTGTTGGTTATATTATAAAGTTTTAAGTCGTAGAAAAGGCAGTAAACCAAAATGAGAAAATGCGTTACACAGTTACAGTTACAGGATTCAATTTCATTCGAAGGTTATGGCTATAAAAATGAGACAGAACAAATATTGAATAAGAAAGAGAGAAAATACATTTCCCGAAACTAATGTTTACTTTTCTGTTTTCCGGAGCAAAAAGTGTCACGATCAATCATTTCATAAAATTTGGAAAAAGCTCTCGGCTCTTCCAATACGCAAAAAATGATAAGGTATAAATAATTCCGTCGAATCCACATCAAAAGTATTGCAAACTCCAAACCACTTATTTCCCTCTATAAATTATTGTCCTTATTATTTCAAAACATATTCAGTAGTAACGCAGAGTATAAAAATGTTACTTATATTTACCAGTTTCAGGATATTAAGCCTTTGTTTGTAGAAGTTTAGTTACATGAAATTGACTTAAGTGGGTTTTACAACCTTTTATGGACGTGTAAGAAGTTTTGTGGTCAGGTGTTATAAATTATCCCAACTCAAAGGTATCACTTGAAAAGTAAGAACAGGTTCTTATTAGATAAATTCATACTATACTTACTTTGTATAAATAAATAACTCTAATGGAGTTCTTAGAATATGGAATTGGAAATCCAAAGATCGCTCAATGAATAGAAAAATCTTAAAAATGAACAACTTGACTTAGTCAAATCTCCATTGATCTCTCCGCTTTAACCCGTTTTAGATATTCTACCATTGAAAAGGTGGTTAATACTTCGTTTTTATCTTTGTTATTCTATGTATAAATACTAAAAATTTTCTGTGAAGTATATTTATTAGTACTTATTTCTTGATAATGACCTTAAAAGTCGAAATATGAATAAAAATAAAATTCAATTTTTTTAAACAACCAAGTATGTCTTATATTTATTTAATAACTTTTTGTATTTAAAATTTATGGTTGAATTTATTTTAATAATTTAATCTCTTCTCAATATACAAATTGAAATTAGAAGACGGCATTTAAAATGCATTATTATTTGAATATTTTGCCCTAGATTTAAAAGTATATAATTAGGAAATATTTTGAAAGAAAATTTCTGGTACGGCCCTTAACATTATACGACAGAAAAATAATAAGCTGGGTAGCTAAGTCATAGCTGTATCAGTAATCTGTGTGGTAATATTACCATACTGACTTAAATTGCATCAGATAATACGAAACCTGTTCAACATAAATTCACACAGTTGCCTATAATTAAAAATTATACGTAATTACGATTTCGCAGCAATATATTTTGCTGGATTATTAATTTTTCATTAATTTATAATAATTATTCCAATAACTGCAATTTCAGTTTACGCAATCAACAGGAGAGATAAATAAAATGAAGATCATAACAGTGTAGAGTGGTAAATTCAAAACTAATTGTTCATTTATTAAATTTAAACTTTGCTTAAGGGCTTTCTAATTCTAGGAATGTGAATATAGTGCCTTTCCTCCTCTTGTACAGAGTTTTTAAACTTTAGGCTTATTTTTAAAAATCTATCGAGCATATTTTTTAACATGAAATATAGGGATTTATCATACCCATGGTTACGATTTGATATTTGATTGACAACAATGTATATTTGCTTGTCTCATTTAAAATGAAACATAGGGAATGAAATTAAGGTTTTTTTTTTTTGAGTTTTAAAATTTTCATTCAGGTCTACACCAAGACAAAGAACAATTTTAAGAATCATTAATAACATTAATTACGATTTCCAAAAAATCATCCATTAACTGCAAAGCATAGACTGAATCTGAACATTTGAATTACATCCGATGATATTTGGGCAATAGTAATATTTTGAGAACTGTTTTGAAATTGTACTTTTAATTCATCTAAATTTTGAAGATTTCCTCCAGTAAAAACTTCTTATTTTAAAGGTGACCAATAAAAATAATCTGGATGTGTAAGATCGAGTTTTAAAAAAAAGTACTCTATAATTCATTTTAAATGAGTCAATCAAAAAAATATCAGGACGTAACCATGGATAAGACAAATCTCATGTTTCATGCGGAATATATGAGTTTAACATTGGATTTTTACTCTCTTTGCTGATATATTTAGGGCAAAACTACAAGAGTACAAAGTTCTTCAAGAATAAATTCTACATGAGATAAGATCATAGTGGATGCAACAGCACGTTGTCAGCAAGAGATTTATTAAATATAAAATATAACATTTTAGTTGAAAATCAGACAGTCATGGAAATAAAAAAATATCTATGTAACAGTTGTGTCAATCACAATTAATACTAGTATTAATTATTTATGTCATTATAAATAGTTTTATATTTTTATAATATTGATATACTATTTAAGAAAAATAATTTAAATTCGACTTAAATAATATTAAAATCCTAACAATAACAAATATAATTAGTGATAATTCATTAAACTGACACATTGATATTTTCTTTTTTTCCATAATGTATCTCGCACAGCAGACTTGCTGTAGAATCAATTATGATCTTATCTCATATAGAATTTAGTTTCGAACAACTCTTTACTCTTATAGTTTTTTTTTTAAATCTATCAGGAGAGAGAGTATCCGTATTTTTTTTAAATCTCATGTTAAAGTCCTATGTCTCGCGTTTCGTTGCACACATGTATACAAAATTACAGTCATCACACTTAATTTTATAAATGCCGGAATTGGAAAGAAGATTTCTTTTACACAGTTTATATAGTTATTTATTTACAAAACTCAACACCATATTCTTCTTGGATAGATTATTTTCCACTTTTTGAATATTTATCAATGATGTATGTAGTGAGACAGCTTCCAAGCCTCGGAGTGCATTTTTGCGTCTGTGACAGAGGTACAGGGTGATAGGCTCTCTGATTTTAAAAGAAAATGTTACATTTTATAAATCTAGAACTGCAGATTCACTGTTGCAGCAATTATGATCTTTTCTGACGTAGAATTTAATTTCGAACAACTTTCTACTGTTTTAGTTTTGCTCTAAATCTATCATGAGGGAGAATATCCGCAATTTTTTAAAATTTTAAACTCCTATGTTCAGGGTTTCGTAGCACACACTTTATACAGTGGGTTCATCGAAATTCAGAACATAGGGATTTAAAATGGGAACCCAGTTTTTTTATGCGCGTTGCTTCCCATTTTAATTTATAGCAATATTTTATACTCCAAAATTTAAAGAATTAAATCCTAAATTTTTCGGTATAAAAAAATTATTATTTTGTACCCCTGGTAGTAGAAAAAACTTAATTAGAATATGTATTAAACAAGAATCAAGTAAGTGTAAATTTGAAAATAAGAATATCAGATAAGCTGTCATTATGACACTTTAGCGCATTTGTCAGTTTAATTTATTTTTTAATTGAGTTAATGACATAATTATTCATTATGATTATAAACGTATCATATTTTATAGAAATTTAGGTTTTGAACTCAATTCAAAAATAAATTAAACTGACAATGACAGCTTATATGATATTCTTATTTTCACATTTACACTTACTGGATTTTTGTTTAAGAAATATTCAAATTAAGTTTATTCTATTTCGATGGACATAGAATAATAAATTTTCGTATCAAAAAATGCAGCATTTTATTTTTAAATTTTGGTGTATAAAACATTGCTATAAAGTAAAATGGGAAGCACCGCGCGTTAAAAAACTGTTTTCCAATGTTAAATCCCTATGGCCAGAATTTCGATGAATACACTGTATATAAAAGTAGAGTCATCACACTTAATTTTATAAATACCGAAATTGATACGAATATCTTTTTACACAATTTATATAGTTATTTATTTACAAAACACAAACACTTTATTCTTCTTGATCGCCTATTTTCCACTTTATGAATATTTATCGATGACGTATGTAGTGAGACAAGCTCCGAAGCTCGGAGTGTATTTTTGCGTCTGTGACAGGGGTGCAGCTGATAGGCGGATTACTAAGCTCCGGGTAGTCGTGAGTTAATTCCGGGTAAATACCGACCTGATTAGGGATGCGAAACAAGAGTTCGCACAATGTTTTCTGCTTGGTTCGCGCTGTGATTTGCCGCACGGGTGCGTATGCAAAGCTGCCCCTTCTCATATATCACTCCATGCAAATTCCACTACTAAGTGTATCAAAAATTATATTGTACAATTGGATTTACTACTTCTAGGATTATACTAGTGTAATTGTGTCTTAATTCGTAGTAATCCGTACGGTATCTCATAAGGTTATGTTGTCACATGACTATAATACGTATTGTGATTCACATTCCTTGAATATAAATTATTGTAGCGATCCCAGGGTGGCGGCGGCCGCTAACGGACAGGTTGCAACAAGTCCGTCCGCTCCCCATTGTTCTGTTTTTCAGAGAACTGGCGAATATTCTAGAGTGAAGTGTTTTAATATAAATACCCCGAGCAAAAGATCGCGAGGACAGTCATACATATATTGATACGGGTAGTGAATACATGGTGATATAAATAAATAGAGGGTGATATAAATAGATAGTGATATAAATATTGTGGAAATAAATATCGCGTAGTTTTAATTGTTTAAATACATTATCTTAGTGTTTAAGTCTTTATTAATAATTGTTAGTCCTAAATTAGTGTTTATATTTGTAAATTCTTAGTGTTAGTTATTTTTAATTATTCTTTATATTTATATTTCTCTTATTAAACATAGTTATACAAATTCTCGTGTTTTAATCAATTTTACACTTCACCTAAATAAATAAAACGTTACATTATATTTAAGACTTAAAATACATTCACAAATGAGTTTGTTGCTATGTTAACATATGGAACCATTCAAAATTATGTGTTTAGTTTTAGCTTTATTATAAAACTTAGTAAACTTCTAACTTTAGTTTTAAATTTTATGTTATATATTTGTGAATTGTCCAACAGGAAATATAGAAAGATGTAGTTATCCATTTTTAAAATTGTCAAATATGTTATTGAGATATTGCTGTTTAAGCAGGCTTGTCAAACTCGCGACCCGTTGAGACATTGTGGAAAAATAAATGGATGATATGTAAATAATTAAATAAATTTATTTTTATTTGCGCAAAATTTAGTTTTTTTTCTAATTTTTGTTATTTACATCGAGAGTGATATTTTGTTAAAACAAAAATATATAGAAATTTAAATTCGACAGTTTTACAATTATTTATCTGCAAGTAAGTAATTTAAACCTCTTATGGGATTGATAAGAGAATAGTTCACGGGTTTATCAATCAACAAGTACGGTGTTTCTTCCTCTCAATATCTTATGCCTGTAATCCAGAATAAAAAACTACTTAAGGCGCTACTGTAGGTGTCCCATTCAGCGCGAAAAACGGTGTTACAATATTTCGTTTCTTGCCTCTATTATTTAAGCTTGTACATTGATATTTTAAAAATAAATTCTTGGATAGTACTTCAACACTGCTACACAGAGATAAATGTAAAATTGTTAATAGAATTTGAATAATTAAATGGTAAAAGTGCCAAATTTGCCTTATATTATACCTATGTTATATTGAATTGACTAAACATTTTAAGAATTTTCTCTCTGTCGCAGTGTGATGAATGAAGTAAAGAATCGTTTGCCCCAAAGCAAATTTATTACATTACTTTAGTAAACTAATAATTCGAAATATTAAATTAATAAATTTAGTTCTACTTTTTCATAAGAGATGCCGCTAGACGCAGTCGATGCATGCATCGCCACCCCTTTATATTCGTAGACCGAGTAGAGGTATTAATTTCGAAGAATTAGAAAAGCGAATGAATGATTAAAAAGTATAAAAATATTTTCATTCGTTCACGAAACATGTTATCTCTCTCATTTCGCTTTTACACTTTGAGTGGGGGAATAGTTACGGTCCAACCCCTTAGCTACCTCATCCCTTACACTTGCAAAACCTTAGATGGTTTGGGATTGCTACATTACAGCCTTAAAGACCTAAGGATGCTCATTTCAAAAATAAGAAATGATCAAATCATTATTCATATAATTTACTCTGACTTGAACCTCTGTAACTGTAATCTGTACGGTAATATTATTACCACATTGACTTGAATTACTTAAGATAATATGACACCTGTCCCATGTAAGTTGAAACAGTTGCTTATATTATTTCATAATATTTTTGTTAGGAAAGAGTTCAATTTTGTACAACACAGTAATAGTGGGCTAGCCTCATTTATCACGAATATAAATTTAGGTTTCTTTGTGAACTTAAATGAAGGGAGTATAAGCGTTTTAGGTATATACTATATTTATAAAAGTACCACAGAATATATTTATGCAGAAACGACAGTAAGACAAAGAAACGAGAATTAGAGAGAGATGGGGAATGTGCACAAATTTAAAGGGCTCATTGTTTAAAATCGGAAAGTTCCCTGACATCTTAGAGAGAGATAGGGGAAGGGTACAAATTTAAAGGTCTACACAATGCTTCAAGGTCATAGAACTGAATAGGGGAACATGAAAGGTACCGACACGGAGTGTCGCTTCTGGTAATGAATGTAGCGTGCACTGTGTGCAAGTAGAGGTTGGAAACGCGCATCCCGTGCACTTGTGCATGCAAAGCACGAAGCACGGAATGCACTTCTCCACAACACGCACTCTTTCGCTGTTCATAGGTAGCAAGCCGGCACAAAAACTCTAAAGCTCTGCAACTGCTGCTGTATCGCGATGAAATATCATCCTGGCTTGTAGCATGATTAAAGTTGCTGCACTATCGTTATTTGTGGATGTTTTAATGATTTTAATGAAGTACTCTCCACAGCGTGTTGTCACAACTGTCTTTCTCAACTCTCATATATTTATTTTGTTTCGGGTGCTTTATGGCATAATATCTTCATAAAATACACATTTTGTTTAAGTATGCCTGAACGGTTTGTAGCCACATGGCTATAAACACACTCATGCATTGTTGGTCAGTATCTTAATCTTAATTTTTATTAATTTTAATAAAATTATTTTAAAATATACACATGAAAAGACGGCATGATTTTAATATATGTAGGATCTTATTAAATAAATTTCTAAGTTGATTACTATTTGTATTTATAATCAAATCTTTAATAAGTGTACTGTTTTTTCTTTTTGGATGTTTAAAATAGCAATATTATTAAGACGTTTCTCAGTCATATTTGTTGTTAAATAAGTTTTAAACTACCTTTATGTACTAAATGATCTGTCATTTGTATATGAATATACTGAAATTGATACAAAAAAATCTAGTATAGACACCAAATGACCTTTTTGAACACATATTATATTATACACATGTTTTTCTGTACTTCACTTAAACATATTTCGACGACTAAATACTCTGTGACACATGGTACATGATTGTACTATTAAATTTCAGTTGGATTAACTACATTTTACGCCTATCAATGCATACCTTTCCAAACAAATTTTCAGTTACCTATAGAAAACTTGAACATTCTTTTTGAACTTATGAAAACATAGTATCACTTCAATAGTTTTACCTTTCGTATTGCCGCTATTTCAACCTCTTTTATTGTAAAAATGATAATAATAAAATAATTTAAATATTAAGTTCATGTTCTCGGTTTACTCTATAATGCGCTTCAAAATTTCTAACTACTAGACGCCATTACTTTTAGTACATTAACAGGTCTATTCTGTAATAAATCATATAACGAATCGTTATCATAACGAAATTCGGTACTATGAAGTTAGTTATTTGTATTTTAACGAAAATCGTTATTTCCGTATTCTGTATTCTGCAACACCGTTCGTTCAAAATTACGGATGTATTTCATTCCTAATGACTTCGTTATAATTTTTATTTAAAAAACTGACGATGGTAGTGCTGTTTGCAAAATTCATAGTGCTTGAAAACTGTTGGATATCAATTTTAATTGATTACATTGCATATTGCAGCATTGAAAGTATTTTGTAAATATCTTATTATTTTAATATTTACTTTATTTTCTAACAAATAGAAATGGACAAGAAAATAAGAATTTTAAAAAAGCTACAAAAAACGATGTTAATATTATATCGATTTTTTCAAACTATTACTATTACTAAAAAAAATATCTCAAAGATTCAAATCAAGTGAAGGTCGCTTTAAAATATATTTTAAAAATTATGCGTTGTTGTAAGCAACGTTGTTAATCCAAATTGTTTTAATCTGTCTGATTTCAAATTTCACATTTAGTATCACATTAAAACTAGTATTCCGAGGGAAGTTTATATACAGGGTGTTTGGCGAAAGGCCGACACCCAAAATATTTCGTTTATTTTGAGAGATACAAGAAAATGTTAAGGAGCAAAGCTAAACTAGACACAGGGACTCATAAAATGATCCTAGCACAAATTTTGTGTCACTTCCGGTTTTAGCGGAAATGGCTCCAACTTTAAGTCTAGCATAGGGAATCGGTATTTTTATATTTTTTTACGGAATGTACATAAAATTAGCTTTGCAATGATACCAAAATATCATAGTTTTACTTCAACCATTTCAAAATGGCGACAATTTATTTTCATATTTATGTACTTACAACTATAGACAATTAACGAAAAAAAAATGTTTAAAATACCTTACAATAATCAACACAATACAAAAACCTTCTAAATATAAAAAACAAAATTAAAATTAAAAATACTCAAAATGGCCGCCGTCATTTTCTGCACAATTTGTCACATAACAAATTTTGCCACTACATCGCCAGGAAAGGTAGATCTAATATTTTTTGACATTATTTGTTTGGTTTCAGGTAACAAAATCTCAAATAGCTGGCTATGATGTATTTTTTTATGAATTTTTATTAGTAAATATTTTAAAAATGAAGTGTCGCCATTTTGAAATGGTTGAAGTAAAACAATGGTATTTTGGTATCATTATAAAGCTAATTTTATGTACATTTCGAAAAAAAATATAAAAATACCGATTCCCTATGCTAGAATTAAAGTTGTTCCGCTAAAACCGGAAGTGACACAAAATTGTTACTACGCCCATTTTATGAGTCCCTTTGTCTAGTTTAACTTTGCTCCTTAACATTTTTTCGTATCTTTCAAAATGAACGAAATATTCTGGGTGCCGGCCTACCGCCAAACACCCTGTATACTGTGTAGAAAAAAATCGCTTGATACATTTGGAAGTGTTATATTTTTCAAAAATTCATTGTTCAAATATCTTGCTACATCAAGAGATAATCGAAATAGGAAATGTATCACTTCTACCTTTCTACAACTCGATAATTCTTCTGTTGAATTAAATTTTATATCAAAAATATGATTTGTTACACATAATAAATTAAACATTTATTTTTTCATTATTTTCTTCCATAACCTGATAAAATATTAATATTTCACAATTGCAATCCATATTGATATTTTAAAGTTAAACTTTTCATAAGCTTGTATCTGAAATAATGTTAAAAATCAATGTAAACTAGAACATTTCATTCTTGTTATCAAATAACGTTTGAACGAAAATCGTTATAATTTTTTCGTTATGAAAAATTTAATTGTTTACATAATACCACTTTAACGATTTTCGTTATATAATAATAATATAACAATCCTATAACGAATGCTTACAAAATAGGCCAGTAAGAATCTGCTACTGGTGTATGCTATTCTATAAATTCCAATAAGCTGACATCCTACTCTCCTACTCCTATTATTATTATTATTATTATTATTATTATTATTAATTGTTGTGAAATCTAGACAAAATATGTCTAATATATATTCACCAGAAAGATATGTTGCCCCAGGATTTTAAACACTCTCATGTATTGTGGGTCACATTCAATTAAATTTCTTCGAACAAGCATTTGACATCAGAATATCATATTGTATATTTGAGTGCAATTACAGTTGTACACAAACTGCACTCAATGTAATTACTAATTACAGTTGTCGGTATGTTTGACGTTTAATTAGAAGTCTGTATACCCAACAATTATAATTATAATTACTTGTCAAATTAGAAAACAATGCCATATTATTAATTTTTACTCACAGTATTCACCATTGTCAGCAGACCAAGAGAGGACTTACCTAGAAAAAAAGAAATATGTTAGTAAAAGAGCTTTCGTTTTAATAAGTTATTTATGACGCATCCCCTTTGTCATCGTAACCCGTCAGTCAGTGTCCTTGTGTAAGCTCGTGTGGGTCGTGTACCTCCGAGCTTAAAGCTGCGCTTGAGTCCAAACAAGCACGAGCTTGTGTAGGGACAAACGGCTATACAGGTTCATGTCCATTGAAATGAGGGACGAATGACAGAGGCACGGATGGAGGGAGTGAGGGAGGTGTTGTTTATAGAGATAGGAATAGTATTTGCAATTAACTTTGACAAGGAAATACGGTAAAGGTATTAAAATATAATGAGCCTGACAGGTATGTTGCATCATAGGTATAAATACATTTGTGAATTGTGTGTTACATTTATAGTATGCTTAAACAAATACAATCTATATGATATAATAATAATATAATATAATATATAATCTATAATAAAAAAAATATTGGCACAAAATTTTTAAGTGAAACAGTGTCATATTTATTGCTTGTTATGTGATCACTTACAATTTTGCATTTATTTTTTTGAGACGGATGACAAATATACTGTAGCGATCGCCCTTCTATTATACTCACGCATCGAATATTGCCAGAATATTCGAGATTTTAATTGCTCGGGTATATAAACCGAAGTAGAAAAGACTGCGGGGACAGTCTGATATTAATACGAGTGGTGAAAATAAATAGTTAGTGATATATATATATATATATATATATATATATATATATATATATATATATATAGTATTAAGTGTTTAAATAAATATTCTTAGTGTTTAAGTCTTTATTAATAATTATTACTCTTAAATTAGTGTTTACATTTGTTTATTCATAGTGTACTTATTTTTAATATCTTTTTATAATTTATTATTCCTTCATTTAACTTAGTTATATAAATATTCGCGTTTTAATTATGTTTACATTTTACCTAAATAAATAAACCTTACAATTCTTTAAATTCAAAGTACACTTGAAAAATATGATGCCACGTGACTAGAAATACACTTACACACATGTATTATTTTAATTAAATTTAGCACAAGATTGGTGATATACATTTATATTAATTCAAAAGAAGTTATATTTTTACAAATAACTAATAAGTTGAATAACTAAACAATCACATAATTCGATCCACGGTCCCTCACAATTTTCATTTTGGTCTTTAGTTTTGGCACTAGAGAGTAAAATATTTTATATACTAAAATTTAATTTATAAAGTTTAATTACCTGTGGCAGAACATTTCAAACAAGGCTTCAAGTACCTAAGCAAGATATTTGTTAAGTGAAAAGTTTTACTAACATTTTAGTAGTGTTAGTATCTAGTGGGAAAATAATTCGCTGTGAATGCGAATTTAATTCTTGCTGAATCCAATTCTTTACCATTTATTTTCCACATAATAAATGCCTCTGTGGTGTACTTTTCAGGATAACTGAAGAGCCCGAGAGTTATCTGATATATTTTAGGTTACTATCAGTACTGATATCTAATATAAAGCAGATATAACACATTCAATAATGTATTATTATTATTAATTTATATAAATGTGACCAACAATACATTTATGTATTTAGAGTCATACGGTAACATACATATGTACATGCTTTAATTTTAAAGTATATCTTGTATACTATTACCTAAAAATATACAATAGATAATTTACGAGTAGGTATACTCAAAAATAAAAGAATAGTAATATTTTAAATCATTGATCAGGTAAAAGTAGTAGGTCGAACAGGCCCTTCCCCTTGATAAAATATCGTGTCAGTAATGTTGACCTGTTTCTAATTTCGTTTTTATTTGAATTTTAGTGATTAGATTCTACGAACTAGAACTAGTTTTGTTTTCTAGATAAGACTTGACTAAGTCTAAATCTAGATTAAAAAGTCTTGTTATTGTCTTGTCTAGATATCAAAACACTAGATTGTTTCAGATTAAATTTCGCAAGCGCTTTAGATAAGGATAGAGATAACTCGTTTGCAGCGTTCTCTTTCTACGTCACAATGACTATAACGCATTTACGCATACCGATGATCTGATAATAACAAAAGTTTGAATGGATTTCTCGAATTATAGAATTATTACGAGAACAGAAGTTTTGAAAATTGAAAAATAACTGGAACTATAATCTGGTGTATCTATCATCATTACATCTATTGATTTATTGAATAGATACTCGAAAGTATGTATAGATAAGTTAACCTTCTTAATTTAATTATTTTTAATTCTTAATAGGAATATTTTCAAATTTTATTGAAACTTTTACATATTAATGCATGGGAGTAAATAATTCATATTACCTACAACTTACTTGTTATGAAAATTTTCTAGAATTTTAATCTAGAATCTAGAATAATAAAGTCTGTGTATTATTTTGAAATTTTTAGACTTTTGCCAGTATGGTCTTGGTAATGTAGACAAAATAATACAAGAGTCTAGAAAGTCTAGATCTAAGCGGCATCTTTATTAAGCTTTGCAAAGGATCTACAGTATATAGTGGGTTTTGAGCTATTTGGACACAGCGATATTTTCATTTTAAAGATTGATGATACTGAGATTTGAACACCAGTTCTGATACTCCGTTCAATGGGGTATTCCACGCCTACGGCTTTTAAAGAAATTCTTATTGGATATCATTGTTTACCATATATAAGTAATATTAAAGTGAATATAACCATTACTTTTCTGATTTTTAATACCATGATATCAAAATGAAATTGTAATGCATTTGAATCGAGTACGTAAAATTCAGAATCAGCCTTGTTGTGACGAAGAAGGCACTCGCTTCAGCCTTATTGGCTCTTGTTCGAACGCGCCACGCCTCTGACTCAGACCTACGAATGTATGTTCTCAGCTGGTTCTCAGTGCCTGTGACGTCACAAGCACGGCCGATTTTCTAGGGGGTAATTTATTGAAACTTTAAAAAAAAATTTCTGGCGTGTTTGAAACCTTCCGGCGAAAAGAAAAAATACGGGTCTAATATTTTTATGCATAGAATAACATATTAAAAAATGAAAAAAACTTGGAATACCCCATTCTACTGGGAGCGCTCTAACCAACTGAACCACCGCTGCTCGTTTAAAGTACCTTATAAATGATGAAATATGTCGCAAAAGTATGTTGTCACACGAATATAAACACATTCATTTTTAAAGCATATTATATAAATTATGATTAATTCTACATCGCGTTTCTCTAAAATTTAATGTCTATAATTAACAACAGAGTGAGCCTACCTCATTATAACTTTCATTGAATAATCCCAAGTTAAAATCTCTCCGAAAAATTACCAAAATTTGGCGAATCTTTTGTGCGTAAAGTTAAAAATCTTGTAGTTCCCGCGGCGTTTCATGATTACAATAATGCAGCGCACAATGCGTGTGTCGTACGTAGTGAAAATGCGCCCCATTGTGTTTACAATTCAATACACTTTTGTTTCGTTGCCTGGCAACCTACGCCTCATTTTTGACAGCCCACAATTCAATTAATTTGCACGCATTGTTGTGCTGCTCTTTATTTAAAAACATTGTACAAGAAAATGGAGCATCGCAGAAAATGGAAAAGAAACTTGATATGTTTTCAATTCCCTTCTTTAAATAAGGGAAGTTTATTGAAGTTTTATTTGTTGTTCGGAAATAATATTTTTATTGCT
The DNA here is from genome assembly GCA_035578165.1 of Stenolophus ochropezus. Taxonomy (NCBI): domain Eukaryota; kingdom Metazoa; phylum Arthropoda; class Insecta; order Coleoptera; family Carabidae; genus Stenolophus; species Stenolophus ochropezus. The sequence continues at coordinate 47,573,309 of JAQOWZ010000002.1, read as the reverse complement.
AGACTAAATTAATGTATACTGATTGTATTTCTTTTTTCTTTTTCGAATGTTCATAAGAAAGTTGTATTGAAATACAGAACTTTATTAGTTTTCAAGTTTTTAATATACCTGGCAAATGAATTTTTGAACAAAGAATTTTAATATTAGCTCTAAAAAATGTTTTCAATTGTACTTTAAATTTCCTCCAGTAATGATGTAATTTAATGTCTAGACGAATTCTTTTTTTTATTATTATTATGATCATTATGCCCGTGGCATGTGTCTCTTTGTTTATTAAAATGAAGTTTACATTAAAACCTCTAAGGAATGTCTAGTGGTATGTATCTTTTTAATCTGTAAATGTCTTGGCTATTGTCCAGAAGGTTCGTGGTAGTAGTGATTGGGGTGAATCTCTATTCTCTTCAGGTATTTTTCTGTAGCAGTTTCTTAAATAACATTAACTCCCGATTTTGATTCAAATTCATTTATTAATATTGATGTACATTTTTAAACAAAGCAGAGAGTTAAAGTTATTTAAGTCCTCAATTATGTTTCAATGAGTGCTAACATACGCTTTCATTCATTTTAAGCCAATTATATTTGAAGTACACCTGAAGGACATGTTGCCATACGACCCACACTCATGTATTGTGGGTCACATTTTTCATTCTTTTATTTAATACAGGTATTGTTATAAATATCTCTGCGCAATATAAATTAAATCTTTAATACATTTGAACATAGATAGGATTGTTATGAGTATCATATCATCGGTTTGAAATCCGAGCTCGAATCGGTTTCACAAAATGAAAATGTTATTAATAAATATTACTTTATAAAATTCTCTTAACAATAACGTTTATATTATTAGTCTGTATGGGTTGATATGACGACATGATTACAATTATATTATCTCATATAATTTTGTCAATATTAGTAGTATTGTAATTTGCGTTGTAAGTCCAGTAAATGAGTTTTTCGGTACGAATTATATGTTTCCAGATGAAGCGACGAAGGAGCCGAGTCAGGAATTTCGAAATGAGTTCCGTGAAAATCATTAACAGAAGAATGACGTACAACGATTTATTTCATACTGTATCACATTTTTAAATTTAAACCGAAAGTTTGATTTTGTTCCTTTGAAAGCAAAATGAAAATCTTAGCTATCATTGAAAAATTTAAGAAGAAACGCTGTCATCTGTCACATATGACATGTCAATAACAAACTTTCAATGGAATTATATTAAAATAAAGTCAGATTTAAAGAATTTATACTACAAAACATCATAATGTACAAATATTTTAAAATCATTTAAAGGACATATAAGTAAACATTTATGAAATTTATATATATATATATATATATATATATATATATATATATATATATATATATATATATATACAGGGTGAATACTGAAAACCTTGACATAGGGAAATAACATGGGAAAACAGTTTTTTGCTGTTTCCATCTGTCCCGCTAAATAAAATCGGGTGTGTATGGTATCGTTAGTTAGATTACTTAATTTTGCATCTAATAAAACTAAATGTTGTGTAATAAGACCTTTTCTAACTGAAATATTTGATAAAATAAATTGTATTTTGAAGGTTATCCTTCATATTTTCGAATAAGAAACGTCAAAAACAAAATGCTCCATAGCCGAGTGGATACGAGGGCTGTTTCATAACATAAATAATCTACAAGACCTGGTTCGAGACCACCTCAGCCCTACTTTTTTTTAATTAAATACAATTTATTTTATCAAATATTTCAGTTAGAAAAGGCCTTATTACACAACATTTAGTTTTATTAGATGCAAAATTAAGTAATCTAACTAACGATACCATATACACCCGATTTTATTTAGCAACACAGTCTAGTGAAATCAATTAAGTAATTCAAGTAATTCATTAATAGTATTGATTGAGTAAGGTAAAACTAACATTTGCTGACTTAGATAATTGTGTTATTTGTACTCGTATGTATAGAATAAGATAATGAGAACTAGGGGAAATGGTAGATGAAGGGTAAACGGTTGAAACGCACGACATGAGTAAAGAGTCCAGTATTCCTAATTAAGTTACATATGTTATGCCCAGTTTCACGAGACGGACTTAAATAGAGATTTTGGATTCAGTTTAACCCAAGATTAAAAGTCAAATGCGTTTCATAAAGTAGTAACACCGGCTTATATTAAGTCCTTAATAATTTAACAACACGTCAAATTCAATTGGTTATATTTTTCTTTTGAAAATGATATAAACCATGGTAATTTTTAATTATAACATTGTTTCCAATTAATATTTATAATAGAATGTGTAGTGTATAACAGTATGATTTCATTTTTAATAGAAGAAAATAATAGTGTCTTTAGTTGAGTATTTATTTATTTTGTTTTCACGATAACAAATTGAATCGCCGAAATATCATTTCCAAAATTAACAATATTAAAAAATAGGTTAAGAACTGTTATAATCGAACAACGCTTAAATATCATCTAATACTTCTGAGATTTAACAATGATATTTTAAGACTATTATTATATGAAGCAAACAGCATTTTATAATGAATTTAGTTCAAATTTATCCAAATGTCTGAAAGTTTATTAAAATTCAGACATTATATTGAATCATGTATTTTTTTTATTGAAAATTTTCGCAATAATTCGTGTTTCATTTATTTAAATCCTGGCTACATGCCTGATATGAAGATATTACAGAATATTTTACAAAAAAAAAGCAAGTGCTAAAACTATTTTTTTTTGTTTATCAACATATAATTGGTTTTAGTCAACTGGATAGTTAGAAATTATTTAATAAAATCCAGTAAAATATCAACGTTTCGAGTGGAAATCACTCTTAATCAGAATGATAAATGATATTAAAAATTATTCAAGTATTTGTTAAATTAACTTTATTTAAAAAATCATAAAATATAGATTTTTAATTTTTATTCCATGTAAAAAAGGGCTCTTACTAAACTTTTGCCCATTTGATAATATTTTGATTGTTTCCCACTGTAATACTAAAAAAAAAGTAAAGAAATTGCAATGTGGGATTAATTTTTTGATTTATTGTTGGAAAAAATAGTATAATTTCTTCAAAATAAAAAGAAGTAGGCATAATTTTGGAAAGCCTAGATCTATTTCGTTATAAAATTCAAATAAGAATATGCACACAATATTAAGTAGGAACTCAATATCTGAAGAATCTCTTTCGTCAATTATAGGCTCCAACCTAAAATATATGTGGAATGAAAGTAATTATAAATAATAGCCACTTATAATTATCAAAATCCTTTCTTATTCAATAGGCGGGTTACAGTTGTGCAATAATATTTGTCATAGATTCTCTCTGAAGGATATGTCTCTAAATGCATTTCTGTTACTATTGGCAGGGTTGGCAAGAATCATAATTAATTTAAAAAATTAAAATCATTGATCAAATAAATCATAGTTTTTAATTTTTTTTATAATATCTAAGTGTTACAGCACTTTTGGAAGCAATATTACTATTTTATTTCATAAACTAAAACAAAATCTGTAATAAAACCAAAACGATTCATCTGAATAAAAGTAGGAAGAGCAACAAAGAATTTTTACTTTTCGTTACACATTAAAACATATTTGTTTCTTTCTTCTATTATGACAATTAAAATGATAAATATCATTTAATTTTAAGATATTATTAACTATAGCACTTATTTTGGTTGGTATTTTGTAGCAAATAAATACGTTTTCATTATAATTTATATTTTTTATCTTTGAAGAAAACAATGATTTTTTCTTTTAAAAATCAGTTGATTTAAATCAAATTGTTTAATTTAGGCCAACCCTGATGTGGGTCATATTGTCGGCAACCTATACAATTAAATAAAAGTTTTACGAAACATTTATCTTAGGCATTAAAGAAACTGTTGGCCTATTCCATAGAAGACATATAATAGTTATCATGAAATTTTCTGCCTGAAAGGTATGTTGCCTCATGACTCTAATCTCATGCATGTTTTTGATGAACGTGGATTCTTTAAACCCAGTTTCTTAAAAGTATAGTGCCACAGACACATAACATTTACAACACCTCTTTCTGCCTACAGGGTATGTTGCCACATGACTTTAAACGCAGTCATGTACTGTGGGTCACATCGTACGCTAGCAATTCGGCGAAGTGTGAAGTCAGTTTCAGCTTGAGCTTGAGCTTGAGACTGAGCTTGAGGCCGAGTGGTGGGGAGGCCGTCATCCAATCAATACGCTCTTCGCCCCACCCTCGGTCAACGAACACCTGCATCGCTTGCAATGGAAACATATGCATGGAGGGATTTACATCTTTTGCTCGTTTTCTCACGATGTTATTTTCTACGAACCTTTCAAATATTAAAACACATTTTACCCCACGATTTGCCTATCTATTTTTAATGTCTACTATTTCGTTATTGTTTACAAATGGATACGTATTTTATTCTTAGAATTTATAGTATACTTCTATTTATAATACAACAACTGTTCATTATAGATATAACCTATATAGGAATGACTTCACTCCATGTCATTTGAATGTTCGTATGAATAAAGATTTTGTTTTTATTTGTATTAACATTTAATAAATATATTATTTATTAAACATTTAATAAATATATTATTTATTAAATGATATTAAAGTTCGGAGATGGCACTACTAGAATTAAATATAATTATGTTTCCATTTTAAATATTTAATTTTAATAAGAGTAATTAATAAATAATTGTATTTAAAAATCAGTCAAATAGTATATAAAAAAATTATACAATGCAAAACAAAATAAATAACAGAACTGTAACCTTAAAACAAATAGTTCTAAAAACTCAAAAAAATATATAAAAATTAACTCTTGATACGAGCTATTGCTAATAATTCTCAGCATTTTTACTGAAATAATTAAAAATTAGTATAAATATTGCTATTATTAAATAAAAGAAATCTCGTAGTCAAATTACTAGTCAGACACTTATACGAATGTAATGAGTACGACAAAGACAAATCATTCTTTGTATGCGAATAATAATAATCCTCGAAGTGACATCATAGGCGTAGTTAGGAGGTACTTGGGAGTATTAAGTACCTCCAAATTTTGAATTAACAAACTCCAACCAAAATCTTTGTAAATTTTAATAAAGGTTATCTTCATCTTAATAGAAAACATAGTGCTAGAACAAAAACTGGCCTCATACTTCTAGAATGACAAAGAAATATTTTTTCCTGCAAACTGAAAATTGTTTTATAATTCTATATTTATTTGTACTTTTTAATGAAAAAAATATTTTTATCCAACACCGTGTAATTATAACGATATAAGTATGCTGTTTTTAGATAAATAAAGTAGGTCATAAGTCACTAGTGAGCTAAATATATTAGCTCACTGTTTTTTGGTTCGTATCATAGCAACTACGTTATAAAACCTTCTCTACACTATTTTGTTCCTAAATGTCATTTCGAAATTCCATCTGTCAAAAATCTTATATGTATTTTATATCAATGAATAAAATGTGTTGGTTAAAATGTTGTATGGCACACGTGTGTTAATTACCTAAGTCACTTGAAAAATACCACACTCGGCCTAACGGCCTCGTGAGCTAAGCTTTTCCCACATGACTTATTTGTAATGTAACACACTTGTACCATAAATAACTATTGTTCAGTTTAAGTAAATTTTAATAATTTTATTAATATTTTTAGTTCCGATATAAAATACTCAAAAAAGTATTTTTTTTTTAATTATTTCATTTCTCTATTTATTTTATTTTTAATATGTATGTATTTTATACTTTCGATAAGAGAAAAAAATCTCTATTTAATGGTCTCACAGCCTATTTTGAGGCCCATATGAAAATTTAAATTTGGTATCAATTTCTCGAAAACGGTATCAGAAATAAAATTTTTGAGTTCTGCAGTGAATTCATAGTTAAAAGTCTCAGAATAATGTGCAAGTTAACAGTTATTTTTGTATTAAGTGCGCCAAGTTTGTGATTTCAGTGCGTGAGATGTCAAAAAGTAAATCGAACGTACTAAAAACATTTCGCGCACAAAATACATTTTTTTTTCTAAAACTAATTTTTATTTATCTATATAAATTGAATAAAAAATGTTTTCTATCTCTGTAAAAAACAAAAATTGTTAACCTAACAACTATGAAAAAATTGCCTACTGTTATTAGAATAAAATGTTACCATTTTCTGACAATTGTAGAAAAAAATATCTTTAAATAATAAAATAAAAATTATAAATGAAATGTGTTTTTAGAGTATTTTTTTGATAAATATCGAAAAAACGATTGTTTACTTGCAGGCCGCTGCAATATCTCGTGTAAAAGTTTGAGAAATAGCTGCAATAAGATGATTTAGCGCAAATAAAAGAGGAGCACTTGGGTAACTACTCGCAACCAACTAACAAGCATCACAAATAAATCTCAGGCTTTGTCTCGGAACCGCCGGAATTGTTCATCTCCGATCGAACTCTCGAGGGATGGGATTTCTTAACTAGCGATCTCCCGTCTCGTGACCCGCCGGGAGTTTTATGATTTTATGAGGACTCAATTTCTGCTTCTTACACTGCCGGTATTATTGACAAGTTTATTGCAAAATAAATCATTTATTATCATTGTTTCAAGTACCAGAGGTGTAAAACTTCTTAACTGCCAGTACAACTATATAGGGGCGGATCTACATAGGGTCTCTTAAGCCCTGGGCCCTCAAATGTCAAGGGGCCCACAAAATTATTGTCAAAAGAAGTTAATATTTTCCTTTAGCATTAAGCACTTATTGTATAGTAAAAAATAGTTAAAATTAATGATATAATAATAATGATAATATTGATAATTGATAGTACCTATTATTTATTTTATTTTAATCAATGCAACATAATTGGCAAGGTCACTAAGTTTTAATTTTACATCAACTGTCTCGAATTCGAATGCTATTATAAGAAAACTATATGCATTGAAATTACTCATCGACACCGTAGATTTTCTTTGTCGTATTGTCGGCGTTAGCAAACAACTTTTCATTTACCAGTAATCCATATCTTACACTTATTCTTAACATTTCGGTGCCTATAGAGGCAATGAGAAGTGGACGTTACAATATTTAAAATTTGATTTTATATAAATAAAATGCGGTAATAAGTTTTATAAATCTATCTTTTTATATGCACTGCTGTGAGCGCCGTTTGTTTCAAATGTTGTCTGTTGACGTTTAGTGTAATAAATTGTAAGTAATATTTAAAATAGCCTTGTAGGCAGGGCATGTAATCGAAAAAATTCTGGTTAACGATTAAACCTTATAGAGAACGTTATAATAATAACGATTTTAGTTCGAAAACCGGTTTAAACCGGTTAATATATCGGTTAAGAAAAATTAATGAAACAAAAATAATTCGAAAAATTTAATTGAAAAAAAATTAAAGTAAAAAAATGAAACAAATAAAAGAACGCAATTTAATTAACGAATATTCACAAAAATTCTCATGTAAACTTGCCTAATGCTGACAAAGAGACTACCTTCTTTTATGACTCTCCAATAAAATGTACGAGTAAATTGTAAAAACTGTCATGACTCATATTCAAATACAAATAGATAACACAGATATAAAAAAAACATTAAGAATGCGCTAAATAATATTGAAATGAAGGTGAATGTTTGTTAAAACCGGTTTATTTTTTTTTTGTTAACGGTTACCGGTATTTTCGGCCTTCAAAATATGTGTTAAAATTACGGTTAAAGTTCGCAATTCGGTTATCGGTTTTTATTACATGCCCTGCTTGTATAGGTAATGCAAATAATTAGGATTTACAGGTTCTTAGTGATCAAGAATTGGAGAAATCTAAAAAATACTAATTATTTTACTTTGAAGACTGATTCCTTTGCTAAAGCAACTACCTACTTCTAATATATGGAAATAAGTAAATTTTATGTTCAGTTTCATTAGAAAAAAGTATACATTTTAAAAAATATTTGAAAACCGCTGGTCTTTTATAGATACAATATTTAGACAAAATGCTAAAAATATAAGAAAACAGTTAATAGATACATTTCTGAATTTACACAAAGGTTTTTCACCAATTACAAATTTTAAGACGGAAAGGATGAGCTACACAAAAAATATATATCGTAATAATACGAATAATGAAAGATTGGCAGACTTACACATATTATCAATAGAAAAGTACCTATATTACCAGAGCACTCATAAACAACGATATTATAAAATAATACGCAAGTAAAAAATGTAGGAAAATTAAATTATAATTAAAAATTGGTAGAATGTTATATAGAACACATCACACAGCTAGGGATAAATGACGTGATAGTATATTTATTTTATTTTATTTCATTAAAAACTTTGTTTGTTTATACGTTTATGTTAATAATATTTTTAATGTTCTTAAAAATGAATTTTAAAGCCCAATTTAAATATTCTTCACTTTTTTAATTATTTTTTATAAAAGAGATTCATGGAATTCGTCTATTTCAACTGTGACGCACTTTCTACATCAACAGAAGTTTGATAAACACTTTGAGTATAAAACAGTTGTTTCCAATGGAGCGGTAGCGCTCCCTAGAGGGCATTTTTATAATCTTGAGGGGCGATCGAGATAATAGTGTATTCTTATAAAATATTAAAATCGTATTCCCGGCATTATGAAAAAGAAAAGTTTTATTAAATTATTAATTTCAATTATAGATGCAAGCTACATTGTGTAGTAGAATGCTCCAACCGCGCACTTAGTCTACACTACACTCGTCACTTTTCGCTCATAATTTTCATTACTGCAAGTAACTAAACGACCAGATTTGAAGTTACTTTTAATTTAATATCCATCCAGCTCCCAGATATAAATAAAATAGTTATGAGCCATCAAGCTCAATGTAGTTATTAATTTTGTATTTATTTTAATTATTAATAATTAATTATATTTTGCATCTTATAAAACTGATTTTGTTTATTATTACAAGAGAAAAAAATATTTTTGTACTTTCATAAAAAATAAATAAAAAACTATATTGAAATATGTCTATTTTTTATCTGTGTATTTTACGTGGCCGAAATCAAGTTAGGTGCTGTACATGTATCAAAAAAAGTAGTGGGGTGAGCGTTGGTTTTTTAATAGTTTAATAATCAAAACGGGAGCTAGACAAATATAAGTTGGGAACCACTGGTATAAACCATTAGCAATATCTGCGATAAAGCAAATTGGTATTGGGTAATAAGTAATAATCGTATATTTATATTTTTTTTGTAATTGCTAATAAAATACAGGGAAACAACTTTTACTTGCATTTTATAGTTGATTGGATTCCTGAAGAAATAAAAATTATTAATTGCTTTCCCTTGTATTTTCGTCATTCTCTGAAACTTTTTGTAAGATTGACAACTTGGTTCTTTGAAATTTTTCAATTTAATATAAGGCTCTAGATTCTAAAATATTGATTACTTTTAATGAATTTGCTGAAAAGTGGTATTTTAGGTATTGAAATTAAACTACTTTCTATTTCTTTAATTTCTCTGTTTTATTTAAACATTTTGTGTCGTATGGACATTTAGTGCACAATTTAGCTAGGTGCACCAACATTTTGAAACCAATTTTTAATGCCATCTTTATGGATGCAGTGTTTACAGTAATATATGGTGTTATTATTTTTTTGAACTTGATTAAAATATTTATGCATATTTTAGGGCCGATTTTTATTGTCATGGTAAGTGTCTTATATGTCTTCATTGTGTAAAATTAATCCTCATGGTAACCACGAATTTTGGATTTTCAGTATCTTGTTAGGCGTTACCAAGAGGATAAGTTTTGGACAACAGGAGAATAAACTAATAGCTAGTTTATACTGCAGATAAAATTTAATTGGTCCGAATACGGCATTAGTACGTATAATGTATTTTGTGAGAGTGACAACGAAGAAGAATTAATAGGTTTTATAAATATGGTATATAGGAGACTTTACATTGTAAGATGTCAACCAGATCATTTTAATTTTCATAATTTATTTAAAATATTGTAACGAGCAAGACTCACCGCAGATGAGTCATCACGGCTGACCTGTCTGAGCAGGTAGTTGCGTTAAAGGTCAAGTGGGATAGAAGCCATACCGCTATTATTCAGGAATTTATAGAGTTCGGAAGGCTCTGGAATGTTCGAGAGATTAAATGGCGGCAGGTGTATAAGGGCCGCATTGGTCGGAGCAGAGAAATCAGTATCAGTCATAGTGGGCAGAGAGTTGTTGAAGGAAACCAGTATTGGTCAGTGCATGTCAGAGACATGTAAAGTAAAAATAAATATATAGTAGAAATAAAAATAGAAATATTTGGTGTTCCATATTAATACGAGTAATAAACATAAATAGTTGGTGACATAAATATCGTGTAAAAAATATTGAGTAGTATTAGGTTTTTAAATAAATGTTTTCAGTCTTAATTAAATATAATTATAATAATAATTACTCGTAAAGTAATGTTTATATTTGTTTATTCATAGTGTTACTTATTTTTATTATCTTTTATTATTCATATTTCGTTTATTAAACTTATTTATGTAAATATTCGCATTTCAATTATTTTCACACTTCACCCACATAAATAAACGTTACAATATTTAGATTTAATCAAAATACAGCGATGTATTTATTACAAAATGTAGAAAATATTACTCGGTTTTATACTAGCAGGTAAATAAAATTACGAGGAGCATATAATATTGCGTAAATATATTTAAAATTAAATAACAAAATTTTATTTACAGAAGTTTTACAAATATTCCGTTAAAACGTCACCGATCCAAAGTGTCAACCATTGATATATTTTTATTTAATATTAATATAACATTCAAAAGTTGTTTAAAATAACTGTTGTTTACATAGAAATAAAGTAGAATACAGCAAATAAAAATAAAAATTATTACCAACTTCAGAGTTGACAATTAAACATGGCTGTTACTTATCAGCCAGATAAATTCATATTGAAAACCGCGTTTTCATTATCATGGAGTTTACCAGCTAGATAAATTTAATGTTTGGTAGTTAACAGGAACTTTGATAGGCGATTGAAAAACTCGCCCTTAAATGACAAAAAAAACACTTAGCAACTAGAGACGAATTAGTTAGAAAACACGTTTTAACTTATTGCCACAGTTCGCTGATATCAAACACAACATTAACAAAACAATTAAATAGTAATAGTAAATAGTACATATTTTCGGAAATTCATTTAAGGTTAGGGGAATGTTCACTTATAAATTCCCTTCCCGGGGAATAATTCCAATAGGATTGTTCCAGCACTACTTGTAGGTTACATTACAGAAAATTTTAATTCAATTATTAATTGTATTAGTAAAATATAAGAGTATGTTTTTACAAAATTCATGTATTCGGAGACATAAAAATCCTACTCGTAAGCTCGAAATATATGTTGCCACATGACTGTAGCAAATCTGATGTGTCCAACACATTACCTCCCGCCACAGTAGTATTATATTCTATTTTATGTTCCATTGTAGTTTTAGAATTAGTTTGTTATTGCAATTCAGAATATTTTTAATTCATTTCATACCTAAAACTACCTTCATAATATTTGTATGACTAAAAAAACAGCTATTTTTGGAGTTAATAAAACCGGAACCGAAATTGCGTTGATTCACGCGTTCAAATATATTCCTTGTATATTTCTTCCACCTTTTTTAATTTTACAGTAGAACTATTTCATATTTTCTTATTTTATCTTTTAAACTTATGTAAATTTGACATCATATTTCAAATTTTGTAAAAAAATGAATAACTCATCTGTTTTATAGAAATTCCTCAGCCTAAATGATATGTAAAATTATTATAATTTATATATTTTTTCTGTTTTGCTTATATAAACGTAATTATGCAGATCGGTAGAAAATTTAAAAATCTTTATATTTAATAATAACTTAATTTGCGAAAAAATGGTATTTAGAGGTATTTTTTAGAAAAAACGGTTTAAAGCTTCAAGTAAAGTACTACTTCCGGTTAACCAACTGTAGTCAAAATCTAATCAGTTCATTGAGTTCATCATATTTCAATATAACTCTTAAATACCAAATATTATATTTTTACATGTATCGTATTGGAGTTATCGTGGACAAAAATCGTCACAGACACACACATATACACACACAGGCAGACATACAGACGGTAAAAATAGTAAAATCGTATTCTAGGGATCCTAATTCGTGCTCAAATATTGAAAACTCACACTCGCGAAATTTGACGAAAAACTATTCCTCCCTTTTCTATATATTGATAGGCGGGAGGTTAAAACACTCTCATGTACTACGGGTCACTTTTTTATTAACCTATTATTATTCTAAGTGTATCCACTTTGATCCATACTATCCTGACATTAAGTACGACAGTTAGAAGTTACCAGTGGTGTATTCCGTATCCGTACATAGTTAGTAGTTAAGGTAGGTAGTAGGAAGCCAATACATTAACAACTGACATGTGATTCGTTGTGAATAAGAGAAGACTGGAGTCCTTACTGCTACACCACAAACCGCTGAGTTGTTTGTCTGACAACTACATTCAGAGTAAAATGCGATCCAACAAGCCAGCAATAGAGAAATAGAGAAATACTTTGCTTGAGGTGAAACGGAACTAAACAATTTAGTACTAACATGGTAGACAATAAAGCATTGTACGAGTACATAAACTATAAATAAACTAAATATATCGCAAGTCGAAACATGTTACCCATTGCAGGGTGCAGTGATCTGTTTTGTCGCAGATATTGGTAATATTATTTAGATTATTCCACACACGTCATTTTCACCCAATCAGAATGCTTCATTTGATGGCCATAGGTAGTTTTTCAGTGAAGAAATTTGATAAAACCACAGTATCATTGTCATGGTTACATTTTGTTAATACCAAATATTTTATATTTGACCTGTTGTCATTCGTGAAATAATCAAGCAAATATAATTGGAGCTATGAATTTAATAGGTGAAATTTACTCATAATTTCTGCGAAGTAACGACAATTCGGGTCAAAAATGACTTTTAAATCACTGCAGCATCGCTGTCGTCATCTAAATGTCATATTGGACACTCGTTTGTCTGTTACTACGAAACAACTTTTTCTAATAAATTCATGGGTCTTATTATATTACTTATGAAAAAATCACTCAATACACGGAAGTGTTTTTAGACGTGTGGTAAGATGCCCTTCAGAGATTCATGAAATAAAATTTCAAATCAAGAATTTACCATTAAAGTAGCTATTTTACAATTCAATAAAAAGTATAAAATACATTTAAGTTGAAGATTATAAATTTTTATTGCAGCAATTATAATTATTAACATACCAAGGATTGTTATGAAAGTCATAACTACTACAGATGGTGTTTTTAAATCCTAGCTGGTATTTCAGAAAATAAAATATTATTAATATTATCTTATAATATTCTCTTATCAATAAAGTTTTCTTGATCAAATCTGTATGGTTTAACATGACATGGTTACAGTTATTTTGTCGCATGCTAGGATAATATTTATTTGTTACTGACTTGTAAACCATCATATATATATGTTTTTTATTCACCAGATAAACTAACTTTTAAAAGCTACTACCTTGTAAAGATGACACCTGTCAGATTTATTGGTTAGCAGTTGCATTGTTAAAAATTGTTTGTAAACCGTAATTTACTTGAATTGTTTATTCAACAGGCAAACCAACATTTACAAGTAACTAACCTTAAAAAGTATCTGTGAGTTTTACAAGTTAGTAATTACATTGTTTATATTATTGGAAACTGTGTTTTGTCCCTATCCTACAAATTGTGGACACAGCGTTAGTAACTATCAGAATTTTGTTTTAATTTTAATTTTATTTACAAGAGAATAACAAATAAACTATTGTACAATATACGCTGGGTAACAGTTCTTATTGTTTCTAGAAGGTGACAGGATCACCAGTCATTTCCTTCTATCAGCAGTAAAAACCGTTTTATTTCGCTAATACTGTGAAATATTATTAGGTACCTACAATGTAAACATAATTTATCACAGATAAAGATAAATATGATCTATTTGCAATACACGAATGTGCAAACCATGTCGTAATATACCTGTCATGCGTTGTTTAAAGAAATTAAAACAATCATTATAGAAAATGCATACATATTTAAAAAAAATGTACCTTGAAAGTATGAAATAATCTTGGAATAACTCGACAATTTTTTTATGTCACTACACATTGCAAACACAATCTTTATACACTGTAGGAAAAATTAATAATTATCCAAGTATCTTTCTTCTATCAAGGATTTTGGCAAACTAATGCAAGATGCCTATGCATCAACTAATATAATTCCTCGCGCATGCTTATACCATTAATTTTTGCAACCCATTCAGTGGGATTGAGTGAAAAATGTGCATAACACTGTGAGTTGTGGGAGTGGGTCAAAGCAGATAATTCGGTCAGTTATGAATGGCAAGATGTGGGCGTGGCATGTGTAGGCGAACAGTTTGAAAGGATAACGCAAGGATTAAGCTATGAATAATTATAATAGAAGGGTTCAACCTAGTTTTTATTGGCGATCTTTCATTAAATTTACATATTATATATTGCATTTAAAAACATGAAGGATTATGTTGCCATATGACTAAACACACTCATGTATTGTTGATTAGGAGAATTAATACATTTTATCCCACAGGACCAATTGTTGAGGTACTTTATTTACTTTTAGTGAACAGACACAAATGTTATTCACAAATGAGTAAAATGTTTCATTGTACACAGTAATTACAATTTTAAAATATATCATAACTATTAACATACCTAGGATTGTTATGAGTGTTATAACTATGGCTGTATGATCAGGGAAATTGATCCTTATTTTTGATCGACCTCAACTACAAATTGATCTTCATTATTAAAACTGCAATCGAAGTTCAATATCCATAGTAAAAAAATACGAGAAATATGAAATGATAGTTGAAAGCATTCCACTCAGATTCAATTGCAGACTGGGCATTCTAACACGATGACCGTATCCTGTTTAATCAAGATCGATTTGATGATTTAAGACCAATTTGATCAACGAAGATCTATTTGATCTGTCGGTATCATACGATCAAATAAATTCATCGATCAGATTAATCAAACCAGATCGATCAAATATTCAGATCGGTCAAACGAACAGCTCGATGAAACTATTAGATCGATCAAACGATTAGATATATTTCCAAAACGGAAATAAATTAATAATTCCCTATTTTTAATGTAGTTGTATTTCTTAAAAAAAAATTAAAAAATTCAAATGGATTTGTAGTATCTGACAGATTCTTGCGAGATAACCTCACATGTCACATAATTAATTATTAATATTTTGTCATAAAATTAGCAAAATTATTGTCTATTGTCATTTCCTTTAAACAAAATTCCAATAAATTTGAACCTTTTTGCTGTTTCATTTTTGACAAAAAGTCATATATGTAAGCTTACAGCCAGGTTTTTGTCGCCGTAAGAATTTAAGAGATCTGTAAAGATTTACAGCTTTTCTGTAAGCTACAGTCGTTATCAGAATTGCCATTTCGATAGTAAGCGTTAGAGATCTTACAGATTTTCTTACAGATCTGTGAACAGAATCAATCCAATATGTATGGACATGTATGGATTCATATGACACCATGGTTACAGTTATGCAGTATCATATTAACAACTCAATTTTTCCTAAAATTTTGGGCGATTTTTTGCGAGGGACCAAACATGAACCAGATTCTAGGTATAGTCGTATTTTTCATCAAAATGTCATTGTAGTGACGTCATATAGCAAATCGCGTAAATTTTCTTTGGTTAAACCTGTCAAAACTGTCAAATTAATCGACGGTAAATTCGTAACAATGAAGATGTTTACTTATTCTAATATTTACTTTGATTTAGCATTTCAGCAGTAATGTTGTGAACTTCCATTTCAGGATTTAGTCTTATTTTTTTTTGTTTATTTAATTATTATTTTTTGTAATTAGTTTTAAAATATATCAAGTGTCACGTCTGTAAACAATCCGAAGATAGAGCTGGATTGAGATTAGAAAGAGAAACCTTATGAACCACACTCCTAAATGACGTCATTACTTCGTCGCGAGAACATTCTGTTCGTCGCGAAAAATCATCTCATTTCTTTTATTTGAATTAATTTTTTATAGCAAACTGCTACTGTTGTAGATCATATGTGAATGAAATGTGAAACGTCCTTAAAAATTTCTGAAAATTTATCACACTCGAGTTTACAAGTTCTCGTGTTAAACATCTAACTTACGGAGAATGACTTATTTCATTCACATATAATACAATGTATTCTTACATAAATATATAATTATTGTTGGAACGATATTTTTAAAAGAAATGTTGTGAGTATAATTTATTACCAACGATATATATTTTTTATAACTTACAAAAGTTTTGCATAATTTACCCAACCAACAGAAAGGTGAGTCAATAAAAACGAGCGTGTTTGAAAGTTTATTTGAAAAACAAAATATTTCATTACCAAGGGCGATAGACAGTGACAGGGGTGACCTTGCCAACTTTCGCTTATTTAAAACCCCAGACGAAAGGCTTTAGAAAAAAATTACCCGTCAACCAAAACCGCAAAAACCCTTTTTAATTTCATGCCTCTATTCTTTCAAACATGATCGCACTTTAGAAGAGAAACCAGACTTCAAAAAAAACTGTGCAATATTTTAAAGTAACTACATATACTTGAACAATATTACCAGTTTTATATGATAATTTTATAAACTAAACGATAAAAATAATCTAGTCGAAAAATACGATAATTTTACATTGGAAAATACGATAATTTTCTATTTCTTACTAAAAATATTATTATTATTATTCCCACAATAAATCAAACATTGTACACATTTTCTAGATATTTTCATTTTAATAATTCATCCAAAGAGAAATAAGCAACATTCATTGCGCATTGCATCTTTGTTACCTGCAACTCATTTCAGTTTTCTAGTAATTTTTATTTTAATTCATCTAATGAGAAGTAAGCAACATTTATTGTATTGCGATTGTGCATTTGTCATTGTCACCTGCAATTCATTTCAAACATAGTGGACATGGTTGCTTACTACTGGGAGCAGTTTTGCCTCATATATGATAATTATCATTTTTGTACAACTTTACTTTTTAATTTCTTTCTGATTATTCGTATAATTATAGAACTTACGATGTGAAGTAACGAATAAGTAACTCTGCATTGTGATTCCGTATTTATTGTTGTCAACTATAAGCTTGCAACTCATTCCATATTAAATAACGTGGAATACAACAAAGTGCATTTTTATAAAATTTTGTAAATTACGGAAAATAAGTTAAAACTGTATAATTTATTGCTTACGTCAGGAGCAAAAGAAGTACCTTATTATACATAGTCAAATAATGTACGATAATTGTTTCCACAATACGATAATTTTGAGCAAAAAGATACAATTATTGCATTAAGAGAATCTGGCAACACTGGACGAATGTCTGACCGCTATGCTTTCATCCAATATATTTTGCTGAAAATAATAATAGTATATGTTACCATTATTATTATTATTTTTGAAGTATACACTTTATAGTGGATATGATAAAAATATACAATTTAATACAAATTTTGATTCAGAGTTATACCTACATTTTCTATTTATTATCAGTTGAAAATCTAAATGATTAAACTAGACAATAACGTTGACAAAACTAAACAATTTATTACAATTAAAGAATTAATGTTGTCATGGGTACATTATTTTATTAGCTGACGTAAAATGTCATACCGTTCTTTTGCTATTACATAACAGTACCTAGTGAGGTTTACAAAACCTTTTTCAGGGATAACTTTCTTAATAGAAACCAGTAAATGAATTTCAGGACTTATAGAACTGTAAACCATAAATCTGGTCGAACCGGTTGCGTTACAGAACATACTATAAATGTCTGATTTTCGCCATGTTGCATATGTAACCTATAATTATTCTCGTTCGACGGCAGAATTCCTCACATATGATTTAATTCGTTTTCGTCATCTATGATATCTGTGATATGACGGAACCGAATAAAATATATTTATTTTTCTTACAAGCGCTTTTAGTGCTGGTTTCACAATGATCTATTTTTTTCAGTTTCCAAAAAGGGTTCTGGCTACTTCACTGCCTTTAATACATGAGATTGTTTTGATCACGTTTCAACCTTTACGGCTCTCAATACCTTAAAATATTTTATAATCACGTTTTAACATACCCTTCAGTTATTCTTCATCCAATGTAATATATTTTTGTTTAATACATATAACAAGTATATATGCGTATGTTTAGAATATTGTTTAAAGCATTTTCAGAGGGTATAAATAAAGCGTAAGTAGTTGAAGTGTAGGTAATAGTCCTACAATCGTATCGTGTACCGGAGCATATTCCCGGCTCATCATCCGCTAACTTCGCTGCCGTAATGCGCTTGTGCTAAGTGCATTTGTGCTCCTCCAGCGTAAATATATTACTGCAGATCTGCATAATGCGCGGAGCCACCCATCATCATGGAAGTAATGCACACCACTTCATTACGCATTTATTCTCCCAGCTCTTGTAAATAATCTACACTTCAAACCGCCTTGTAAACTACACAAGATATCATAACGTAGGTATTTTGTAAAATGATTTTACACAGTGAAGTATATAACATTCTAAACTATAGGGCGATTTAATGATAATATTGAAAAAACATTTATATTTCCTATGACTAGTTGTTTTACCAACTGATCTACAATATCTTATGAAGTATATAGCTTTTTCACATTCTAAGGCGATTATAGAATAGTGAATGCGTGAGTGTATACTTGTTTAACTAGCTTCGTGAAATGTAAAAATTTAAAGAAAATGGAAAATGAGGGAGAAGTATAGAATATCATGAAATCAAATTTCTCAAAGAAAAAATGAAAGATAAAGTTATAAAATACGATAAAATGATTAGAGAGTCAGAAATACAGACAAATAAAAAAATGACAGAACCGAGAGAATAAAAGGGAATTCTTAAAACAAAGAGAGGGAATACCAAAATTAATACAAAAAAATCTAAACTCTTGCATCTCAAAATATAAAAAGATAACGGCCGTTGGGATACCAAGGTATCTATTGAAATAAAGAAACAATACCAGCCTAATCGTTAGATTCTACAGCGGGAATAAAGAGAACAACAAATACCGGTACAAGTAAAATGTGTAGACTTTTCGGGAGAGAAGAGGAAACCCTAGAACATATGAACCTTTACTGTAGGGGAACTGGAAAGGGAAGAATTGAAGAGGGAAGGAAGAGGAAGATCATTTGGAGTATACCTGGAGGATATGTTGCCATGTGACTATAAACACACTGTTGTATTTTGGATAACAAAAAATTGAATACTATATTGAAAACGTTCAAACGTTTTGTAAAGTTCACAATATAATTTATCTTGAATGTATACAAAAAATTAAGTTAATTAATGTCTAAAATTACCATAACTTTCAGCAACGAAATGTGAGTAATAGTAAGGTGAGCATTTATTATTTCAGATTAATATATTAAGATCCCGATCAGGTTTGCGTGTTCCTTCATATTGTTGAAAGGCTTAATATATCTTCGGTAAATAAAACTTTTTATCGTATAAACATGTCAAAAGACCAGCGTTTTCCGTGCATTATAAATCTGCGTTGATAACATCCTTTAGTAAAAATAAACACATCACGTCCGAAACAACGATTATCCTGTGAGCCTGATTCCGGTAACAGTCTCCAATTACACCTCCGAATCAGGCGCACGCGATACCTCAATAAATCACCTCCGCCTGTGAAAAACCAGCGCACGGCTGGGAATTAAATTCTCAAACATCGCGGCAAATTCCCCAGAATGATGGAATTGTTCAGGATGGATACACCTCGGGGACAATGTCTACGTTTCTTACTAAGGACTATGGAAATAAAATGTAAAACTTCCCTGTGACCAACAATACATGTCATGTCAATTATTTTATAAAACTTGTGTAACACGGTCGCTTGGCGGTTGTGCATTTTTGTAAATTTTTGGTATTGTAGTACACCAGATGTTATGAAGATTTATGGTGAAGAACGCACTTTTTGCGCCTTCAAGCTTGTTTTCAAATAATAATAATAATAATAATTTATTGACTGCAAAGCAAAATACATGCACAGTACGTCTTTTAATAATTACAATCAAGACAAACACATTGTATTACAAGAAATAGCTTTGAATTACTCATGTCAAATTATTTTACGTGGTCAAAAATTTTCATCTTGCATATATTCTTCGATACTGTAATAAGATTTTCCCATTAATTTTTATCTTACTATGGATTTGAATTTTTTATTATCTAATTTTCGAATATCGCTAGGGATTTTATTATAAAAATGTAAATTTAGAGTGTATATTTTAATAGTTTTTGAAGAATACTTTATAGTGACTAAATTGTTGTTATTTCTAGTATTATACTGATTATTATCTGCATGAGTTTTATAAGTATGAAAATTTCTCTTTATATATATTAAACATTGCAGTATGTATTGAGAGTATATTGTAAGTATGTTATTTTCTTTGAAAAGTTCTCTACATGAATCTTTCCGGCTAGCCCCAAATAAATAACTATCCGTTTCTTATACGCGATGCCGTCGGTGGACATCAATAGTTGGGTTATTTTTAGCATAGTTCTTACTTAGGAGATGAGAAAAACCGGATAAACACAGATTGAGAACTTCTGGATTTTTACCTTTCAATGGTGCTCCAAAGTTTGAAATGCCTCTCTCTTGTTATAATCTTCGACTATTGTGGATGTTCTGAATGAATCGTCAGACATACCTTGGTAATTCTTTGTGAAATAACCAATTAATTGTTTTACTGTGTGTAAAGGCTCTCTCATCGTGGTGTAAATTTTAAGTCGTTTTTATCATATTCTGTGTGGATTAATATTGATTTGTCGATCGATGTAAATAGGTTTTCAAAATTGTTTGTAAATTAGAAAAGTAAGAATTTAGAGTTTATATAGAATCTTTATTTGAATTATATAAATGTTTTTGATCGCGGTTGATTAATAAAATTTATATAATTTTGTTATTGTTGGAATATCGTGTTTGATCCAGCCCATCCTATTCCAACCCCTATTTATGTGACATGGTAGTAAACCGCATCTGTTATCATTATTAACATTCCCTTGTCTGCTTCTATCACGGCAGACTTTTAAATAAAGTCATAGTGGTGACATGGACTATCGTTACCCTTGCCTCGTGTAAAAGTTGTTCATTAATATAATTCGTGGATTACTTTTAAGGCAAGTAAAACTCATAAATTAAAACCCTTGTATATCAGGTACTAGATTTAGTCTTAGGCGACCGTACCTGTTACACTTGAGATGAGTAACATCCTGTTTCTTTTAGGCATGTAGTGTCAATAATATTCTATTAAGTGTCAGTTTTTCAGTCGTTTGTCAAAGTTTCTGTTCACTACCAAACCTCTCGAACATTGAAGAATTGGTCCCAAGAGTTTTTGTTACTGCTCTTGAATAATTTAATGGAGGAAATGTCTGGTTACAACAGGATTGAAACACAGCGCACACAGCTCTAAATTTAATGGTATTTTGAGGGAGATGTTTCCCGGCCAACTGACCTCAGTAAGAGGATATTTAACGCCCTGTCACAGAATGATTATATACAGAAGCAACAGTAAGACAGAGAAACGGAAATTAGAGAGAGATGCCAACAAGTTAAAGGACTCATCATTCAAAACCAAAAATTTTCGTCACATCTTCATGGCTCGAGTTTCTCTGTTTATCAATCATTAACGCGCCTAGAAATTTTTCAATAAGGGGACAGTAATTTTCTAAGAAGTATTTAATATGATATCATTTTGATAAGTCTTAGGAAAAATAATTATCAAAAAGAAGTGATTATATTTCACATATTCCGAAGGGAAAGATTTATCAAGTTTCTACGCTTTGTCGACGGCCATGTATACGATGATACTCCCTGATTCAAAGTTGTAATTGTTAAATAATTGTTTAAATATACATAAATGTGGAGCTTGTGAGACGATTTGTCAACAAAATTTCGATTTAGACAGTTAATATATACATTATATTGAAGTATTTAAGCATCGTTTCAGAACCCTAGATACACTGGAGGAAATAGCACTCATATGAAAAGATAAGCTTCATAGAGCTATGCAAAATAAAAAAATTATAAAAAAAAAACATTAAACTTCCTGTACGCTCATACATGCGTCGACATATTTTGCATACAGATACTGAAAAAAAATCATGAAAATCAGAGGGTCATTCACGATAACCTCCTCTTTTCTCAAAATCTCACCTGCTGGATACTCGGTGATAAATGCATCCAGTGACATAGCCAAGAAAATCCGTTTTTTTACTAAAAAGATGCCACAAAATTAATTTAATATAAATATGAAATCTTAATTTACATGTAAATTTTACTTTGTCCATTATTGCAAACCAGAAAACCGTAAGAGCTACGAAGTCGGTTAGATTAGCAAACAATTTCTATTTTACAAGACTATATCAATTAATATCAAAATAATTTTTTTGTACGACCACTATGGAAAGTGGCATTTTTATCATACTATATAAAGCTTGAAAGTTTCGTATTTCCCACAATCGTGGGTTAAAAGGTGAGAGATAATGTCTCACAATTGCCAACAATACGCAGACGGGGAGGTACTCTTTCTGAGTTATGAGGTTACTTGCGCTATGTTATTTTTTATGTCAAATAGCTTTCGTGCATGTATTTTTCTTCTATAACGTTTAGCACTGTGGTCGTAGAAAAAATATAATGTGCCACTCGTGCAGAATCACCTATTTCCCAACTTATGTGAAATGTGACTCCAGCACTCGTGGAAAATAGGCTGCACAATATACTATTTTCAAGCATTGGTTCTTAAATTGTATGACCAACTTTCTTATTTAAATTGGTCCATATATTCTTATTTGCGTATTCCGAAGAAAATTTTATATTCAATTCGATGATATAATATTTACATATCTTAGTAATAAAAATACAATTCAAAATTTGTATTTTGACGTCAAAATATTTAAAATGAAGTTAGTTGCAAAAAGCTTAACCGAACATTTTAACATCTGTGATTCAGCTCGTTACAGACATACGACCAGAATTGCCTTATCTGTAAATTTATAAATGTCTACGTACAGATCATCTTTAAGCTAAAAATATACAAATTTACAAATTTACAGGTGCGTGAACAGAATCAACCCAATAATTTTTATTTTGCCATTTTTCCAAGGTATGCACTGCGCATATTGCAGATATGGACTGCACGCCACTGATACTTTAGGAATGTAGGTGCAGTGCAATACATGAGGATATTTAAAATTATGTGGCAACATATCCTACAAATAGTACTTATGTGAAATTAATTTTGTAAATAATGGTATTAAATTGAAACACATGTATAGTTGTATGTTACTATAAGGTTAGGTTTAATTATATTTGTGTAATATGTTGGGTTTGATTAGTCCTCAACCCCGGCGTATTAATTCCAAGGAATTGCATATCAATAGCAGGAGTTATAAATCAGAGCATTAACCCCGCGTCCTCGCATCCGACCCGCAAGCGAGTGCTGATTCCCCGCTATTGAATCCGACAGATTTACGAGCTGAGCTCTACACAAGCCCGCAACTTTCATTATGATTGTTTTATAGTTTCTTAATAACCAGCCTCCAACGTTTGCAGCTTCATTATCTCTGCAAGATTCTATTATTCCCAGATTATTTTTATGACTAATTGGAGAAAGTTTTATCTCTTTCAATCAACTCGTTTTATTTTACTTTTAATTAGATTTGCCGCTCACTAATTTAATTCTGCCTAAATTTTACTCAGATAATTATTAAGTTACTTGAAGTATAATGGGGTATGTGATCATAATTGAATTTCAGTATATAAGTCATAAAGTATGAAAACTAAGCACTGTAGCTTGTTATTATAATAATAAAAGCAAACATTAGTATGCTATAATATAGTTATTAGCAATTAAGTGTATTGGAGAAGGGATATATGACCAGATAGACTGTCTCTTTTGTCTAGTACCATATCAGTGGCGGCTGGTCAGGGGAGGCAGATGAGGCATTTTATTTTTAAATTTAAATTTTTTAGAAATTTTTAATTTAGCTCGCAATATGTCCACAATATTTAGTTCTCAAATTTCCACTGTTTTCCTATTCAATACGTTGTCGAATAAAGCATTCGTACGCCCAATGTATTGTCGACTACAGAAATATAGAGGCAAAAATTATCCTGCCTCAAATTTCTTCAATAAGTGTGTAAAATTATATTGCTTTTA
Source organism: Stenolophus ochropezus (assembly GCA_035578165.1). Lineage (NCBI taxonomy): Eukaryota > Metazoa > Arthropoda > Insecta > Coleoptera > Carabidae > Stenolophus > Stenolophus ochropezus. Next base: position 47,548,927 of record JAQOWZ010000002.1, on the reverse strand, counting down.
CTATGCTCACAGCGTTTATCGGTTGTTCTCTCGCTGCACATTTCAGATAAGAGAGTCTTGAGGCATGCCTCAGGTATTTTTTGATTGGTCTCTTTGCGAAGATGCAACCGAATGAATGCCTTTGAAATCTTAGCCGTTGCATTTGCAGTTGTTCAAATGTAGTATAAGTGCGTAAACGTGGACATCGGATATCTTTGGATTTAAAATTTAAGTTTACTTTTAAATAAATGATAGTAGGTTCTTTTTATATGTAAGCAAAAAATGACGTTCGAAGCACTCATGATATTGTTAATTTTCTGATAAATGAATGTCGTCATTTCATTAGTTTTTATTCAGTTCTTATTTCCTGCCTCATCAAATTTTTAAATCAAAATCAAAATTTGCTCCCATCTCGTACCTACCCCATTAATTGAATATATAATATTTATTAATGTTCAAAGCCCCATTGATATTTAGAAAATGTGACTCACAATACATCAGTGTGTTTATAGTTATGTGGCAACATACCATTTAGGCGTACTAAAAATATTTGGCAACCAACAATATCAAGAATTTGTTTGAAATGCTTGGTAAGTAATATATTCTAATCCAGTTTTCTATCTGGGTAAACTTTGTCGATTTTGAAGGACAAAAATTTCAGGAATCGTCTGTGTATTCGATCCAATGAGGAGAACTGATAGGTGTAATGTAACCAAGCAAGTACAGCATATTCCAGTTTGCTGACAACCAGCGCAAAATATAATGTTTTTAAAAGGGCAATATTTGAAACATTTTCGATATTCTAATTAAATACCTAAGAGATCTACTAGCAGAGGCACAGATATTTTCTACATGTTCTGTGGCACTAAGATTAGAAACAAACGTAACTTCCAAGTTTTTTGACGAACGTTTCTCGAAGAATGAAAGTTCCTTGCATGCTGTAAGTAGAAGTAATAAGTGACAATCGACGTGCGAAGGAAACTGTACAGCATTTGTTCACGTTAACTTTTAATTTATTTTCGTGGTGCAATTGGAGTATGTTATTAATAATATTAAATTGAAGGGTAGAAGCATCATCTAATGAATTAATCTTACAGAAAAATTTTAGATCATCAGCATACGCAAAAACAGAACAAGTAAAAGAGAAAAGTAGTTCTTTTATGGAGATTAAGAGTAGTAGATGTCCAAGGTTGGAGACCTGGAGAACTTTGGAAGTGGTAGTAAATTTAAAAGATGAGAATCCATTATAGAATACATAATTAGAACGGTTACTGAAATACGAGCTTAAAAGTTTTATTAAGATGGGAGATGCTCCAACTGAGCTTATTTTAGACAGTATTCTATGATAGAGAGAGTCAAAGGCGCGTGTGAAGTCTTACATACATATATAATTCCTATATATTTACTTGTAGTGATATTTATTATAATATGTTATTTGTAACTTTAAAAAATGTCACCAATAATACTGTTTAAACTTTAAAGACTCAGTCTCGTGGCAATACATTTTTTAAATGTAGTTCAAACATACTATACTATACAAAAATGAATTATTAAATTACTGTATGAGTAAAAAGAAGTAACATTATGTATGAGTGTACAAAGTCAAATGAAAACATTCCCTCAGACCTAATCCAAATATATAAGATGCGATTTATCCACATCCCGCCCCTTGTCTACACCCCAAGTATAAGATCATTTGCGAATAGGGGAATCCCTAATTACGTTTTAATCTGCAAGACAAGAAATATGCAAGGAAATGATCAAGATAAGATTTTTATATACAAGAAAAATGAAAGCCAAGAAATACCAATACAAGACAAGAAATCAATAAAAATCCATTGCTATGGACTGTATGCCATTATTCACCGTTGTCATTGTTTGTTTGTGTTGCTAATAGATAGCGCTAGTAGTATTAAAATGTCAAAATTAGCAATGAAATTTCTAATTTAATTTAGATAATTTTTATTCTTCTAACTAATTGTCCTCAATTATCTTGTTCTTATATTAAATTTGTTGTAATGTGCAAAAAAGAAGTGAAAGTAAAATAATAGCGTGAATATGGCCTTTTTGATTGTAAGTTGGTTGCGGGAAACATTAGTTTCTAGGTTGTGAGTACGAAAAAATATGAAACACCTTTACCAAAATGTTCAAACTAAAAAATGAATATATTTCTCTCTCTAAATTTGAAGGTAACATGATTTGTAAATAAATTTAAATACGAATATTAAAATAAAAGCTGTTGTATAATTACATCTGATAATTTATGTCTTGAGTGTGTTTGAAAGCAGTAAGAAGCTTTCACATTTATTGCTGACGTATCGTGAATATAGATATCTAACGGTTTATTCGCGAATACCTTGTGATGAATAATACATAAAGATATTTTAATATTTAATGAGTTCTTTAAGCAGAATTGCTTATGGCAACACACAAATATTTATGTTGGAGATTTACAGATTATTAAATATTTATCTTCTAGCTCAAAACGCTCCTCAGATTTTTGAATGTTTATCTTGTTTCTTAAATATAACTACCAGTACATTATAAATATAATATGTTATAAAATGTTAACGCGCTTGTAGTCATTAATAAGCGTAAAGAAGTATTATTTGTTCAAGAATTAATTGTTGATTCATCGTACGATTCTGAGAGCTGGTTTTTCAATGTTCTGATAAGGGTCTGGCGAGTTTATTTGCAGAGCCGAATTAATGACTTTTGAGGCTCTGGGCAGTAAAATTAAATTATATTCGTATATTTAGCAACGATCACATATTTAAATATTTGGTTTTTCGAAATCGATACTAAAGTACAGGTATCACACCGTGAAATTAGCCAAAATAGTAGCTAAAGTAAAAATTTAGACTTTTATGTCATAATTTTACTTTATGGACTCATATGTCAAAGTAAATTAACCTATATTTAATAGTATTATATTTTTGCAGTTTATTTTAGAACTATCGAAAACAACAAGCTTATTATACTATAACATTATTGGTGAATTTATTTACTATTTACCCTTGACAATAATTTATCAGATTTAATGCAGACCTCCTCTAAATATAAATGAACATTTAAAGAAATATTTGACACTGTGACAGTACTTGTTATCATAGTCATCCCCGTCGCAATAGCTAGCTGACGTTATATAAATACAGAATGCTATTTATTTCTTTCTCATTAATAATTTACTGATTTCGGAAAAATATAATGTATACCTCAGAACTAAATTATTTTTTTATTACTCATAAATTGTTTATTATTCTTGGCTATCGTCTCGTGCCTAATAAAAAATTATATACTTTAGTACCATGATATACAAATAACTATTTTTATTAAGAAACAAAAAATATTAAAATACAATGGCGGATCCAGAAACTTTTATAGGGATAGGCGAATTCCAGTTTTTTGGGAATCATTAACAATAAAATATTGTAACGAACGAGACTCACCGCAAATGAGTCATCGCGGCTGACCTGTCTGGGTAAGTAGTCGCGTTAAAGGTCAAGTGGGAAAGGCGCGACGCTGCTATTGTTCGGGGATTTTATAGACCCAGAAGTTTCTGGAATGTTCAAGATTAGCTGTCCGCAGGTATTAAAGGGTCGTATCGTGTGGCTCAAGGTATCGGTCAGAGTGTGTAGAGTCACTGAAGAAAGTCAGTGTCGGTCAGTGCAAGTCAGCGACATGTAAAGTAGAAATAAATAAATAGTCGGTGATATAAATAAATAGCTAGTGATATAAATATCGTATCAATAAATATTGCATAGTATTAAGTGTTTAATAAATGGTCTTAGTGTTTAAATCTTTAATAATTATTATTATTCTTAAATACGTTTATACAGGGTGAGTCTGGGAAGACGCCACCCCCTTTAACTTTTTTATTATAAGTAATAGAAAAAAATGGCTCATATAAAATTTTTATCATTTTACATATACTATTTGATGGCAGATGTAGATATTTTTTATAAAGTCAGGTTTACAAGATACGACTATCAACTTTTATTTATCAAATGGCAACCTATATTTATTTTAATAAAATAGAAACCGCCATTTTTTTCTCTTTTCAACGATGTATTAATATTTATTAATGTATTTGAAAAATTTCGAGAAAAATGAGAGAATTTAGAAATATTAAAAATAATTTTTAAATATATATTATAGATGTCTATGTGAAAATAAACAAAACCTAACAATGTAAAACAATTAAATTAATGTCAAAAATGTATACATTTGTTTGTTACTTAATTTAACTCATTTTGTAAACAAAAAAAAACATTTTGAATAGTTCACAAACAACGAATTAATTGATATGATTCTAATAATTGGTTAATTGACTTGCATCTTAAGAAGAGAAAAAAGAATTCACCGGGAACGGTTTCCTAGACGTTGGCAACCGAGTTTAAGAACACTGAGAAAGATTTTTCCCCGATTTCTAGAATCATAGCCTTAGATGAGGTATAACATAGAGATATGGCACACTCCTATAGCTACGTACTACTGAGCAAGCAAAAGATGTATGGTCGAGAATCGCCTAACAGTTAGCTGCGTAAGAACAATCCGCCAGCTGAGTAGTGCACACTTACAGTTAGACGAACGAAATATTGGTCATAGAGTTAGTCACCTATCCTCATTATTTGTTTGGTTGAGTTTTCCATATAACTACTCCACTGGTCCACTGTTCTCAAACAGGGGGCTGCAAGCGATTTTAAACCTTAGATCTTTCGACAATATATTTGAGCAATGCCATATCTCTATGTTATACCTCATCTAAGATCATAGCCACCTATAATATTTGTTTAAAAATTATTTCTAATATTTTTAAATTATCTCATTTTTTTCGAAATTTTTTAAATACATTAATAAAAGTTAATACATCGTTGAAAAGAGAAAAAAATGGCGGTTTCTATTTTATTAAAATAATTATAGGTTGATATTTGAAAAATAAAAGTTGATAATCCTATCTTGCAAACCTGACTTTATAAAAAATATCTACATCTGCCATCAAATAGTATATGTAAAATGATAAAAATTTTATATGAGCCATTTTTTTCTATTACTTATAATAAAAAAGTTAAAGGGGGTGGCGTCTTCCCAGACTCACCCTGTATATTTGTTTATTCATAGTGTTACTAATATGTATTATCTTTTTATTATTTATTATTCGTTCCTGGAACTTAGCTATTAAATATTAGTGTTTCAATTATTTTTACACTTCACCTAAATAAATAAACGTTACAATATATAATAAGTTTATTAATTAACACAAAATCATGGAATTAGAAATAATTAGATGCGAATCGAATGAAAACTTTCTTTGGATATACAACTCTTTTAACGAATTTTAATTTCCTTAGTAAAGAAAAGCTTCGTTCATTGAGTTTACCTGCCAGATAAATTTAACCTGTTTGAAATTAACTGGATCTTTGCCAAACGATTGAGAAACCAGACTTACATGTTATAAACTTTACTGTGTAAAATATTTGTGTTAGTCCAAATAATAACTTTAAGATACGCAATTCTAATATCTTCCATAAAAATATCGGTTTAAATTTTGATGGATTATAGTCGTTCTTTACAATAACTTTGAACTTGAACGTCTTTCAACTGTCCATTTTGCTTGTTTCATGCCTGCTTTTGATTTAAGACAACAATAAATCCCACCAGTGGTCACTTTGAGAATGACCAAGATTTATTTCTTTTATTATGTACACTTGGTCATTGTTATCTTTATAAATAATTCATGTTATTATGCCACAGCCTTGGGCATCTGGAGGGGGTAATCACCAAAACAGAAGAATGATGAATGAGGAAAATAAAAGAAGTGAATAAATAATGTCAGAATATGTGAAATTATGGCAAGATAAGTTTCATATTATGTTTTTTAGGTTAATAAATCATTTCAAACAATTGGTGTATATACAAACAGTTTGTTTGGTTACCAGGAAAAACACTTTGTTTTTTTTATAAAATAAATAATGCAAATATGACATAAATAAACATTAAAATATCTATTTTTATTTTAAAATATATTGTCTACTGTGTAATAATTTTGATTATTTCTTCATAATGTAACCCAGAATACACAGTAGCGTTTTCTCCATATAAACAAGGCAAGCAGTGCTTGAAACTATTAATATATTTTTAATTTATATATATATATATATATATATATATATATATATATATATCAAACATTTTCAAAAATACACATATGTTTTCCCTGTTTACCACTCTGCAACGCTTATCTATTTCATAGAGGCGTATACATTTTATCCTCTATGTTATATTGCTCGGTATCTTGCACACATTCAATTTTGCACACTATTTATCGTGCACACTTTTAACCTACGAAAAAATTATCTTACACACATTTTATCTTCCAAATCATTTTATCATCCACACATTTTATCTTCCACACATTTTATCTTTTACACATTATATTTTCAGAAACATTTAACACGAAATATTTGATCTAATTATAAGTATGTTAATTGCATGGGCAATAAAATGAATAAAAGGTATAATTACAATGTTTTAAAAATAAAACGTTGGCGAAGATAAAAATGTATGCAACATAAAATGAATGGAAGATAAAATGTGTGGATGATAAAATGTGCGCAAGATAAAATGTGTTTAAGATAATTTTTTCGCGGATTAAAAGTGTGGAGGATAAGAGGTGTGCAAAATTGAATGTTTGAAAGATACAAAGTCGAGTCATATAACATGGGTGAAGGATAAAATGTATACATCTCATTTCATACACTGACATATGCATAATTTCGATTTTATCCATGTATCGCGGAACACAGACATGTCTGTTAGGTTAGGGTGCCCAACATAAAAAATAATAAAAAACAATATACCAACAATTAGTGCTATGTTTGTTCCAGAATATGGAAGTTTGTTTTATTTCAATAACAGAAGTATCAACAATTTCAGTTGGCACCCCAATTTGATACTACCAAATTTGTACTACAAATTGATTCTGGAATACAGGTGAGGATGCATTGTTACTCCACTGAAGTAGAACTTCAAGTGCATTCACGCTCATACCTAAACATTGTCGAACATGAAGCCTGTTATTGGAAATATTTCGCCGTATACACTCAACTAGAAGCAGTTTTACTATACAGTAAACAAACATTACCGGTAAGCAGAACTTTCCGTGCATTCATCAACCATACACCGAACATTGTCGAACATTCAACTAGTAGCAGTTGTTATAATGCTTCCATAAACAAAATTTCGTAGCAGTAGTATAGTATTAATATTAAGATAGGATAAAATACGCGAAAAACATATTTATAAGGTATATATTTCTTTGTTTAATTAAATTTTGATAATTATAATACTTGTATTTTTATATAGAATGGACGACATTATAAAAAAAATTACTAACAAAATCATTTGACTGAATCAGTTTGGAAAAAATAAAAATCTTTATTGCAGACCTGGTACTTTTATGAAGTTGTTAACATCTGTTAAAAATATAACAAAACATTTTTATTTGGATTAGTATCTGACCTTGACTAAGGCCTAGGCCACATAGGCCTGGTCTTAGGGCGGCAAAATATGGATTTTTTTTTCAAAATAAGTATAAATGGAACTAGGAAAAATAAACAACAAAAATTATTTAAAATTTAATATTAATCAAAAATTTAAAAATTAGAATAAGTTTTGCTAAATTTTACTTGGACAGAGCACACAGAAAAGTATTCAGACTCGATTTAAAGGGGTTGGCAGCATCGAGTGAGTTATACGTCATATACGTTCATGTCCTGATTCCTGAAGTCAAATAATTTTATTCGCTACAGTGCAAATATGAATGATGGCGCTGAATGTAACCACTTGGCGAAAGCCAGACAGGAGAAACAAAATACCGCACTTAAAGAAGCGGCAAAACTTTAAATATTTTTAAAGAAACCGGCTTCTGCTGCAACTTTAGTAAGAGACGGTCACGATCATAGCAAGTAATGCTGGCGAATAGGAATAGGATAAGGGATAAATATGCAGTGATCCTTTTAAAAAAATATGTATAGATACGTTTGCAGTATTAATTATCACGTATCGTTTTAAGTTACAAACATGCATAATAGAAATAAATTGCAAATGCTTTTCTATCCGTTTCTATATGTTTTAATATTATCCTGGAACACGTTCGAAAATTAACTCTTAGTAAACTCTACACGTTCGAAAATTCTAGAGTTCACTCTATCATTACTCTTAATTGCGTTCGAGAAGTCAAGATACTCTACTCGGAGTTAAATATTTTAACCTACCTCGAGCGAGGTGGGTATGATTAACTCGACATGCGCACAAACTAAATTTATACTTGTGTTGTGTTCAATCTGTCATTTTTTATAACAAATTAGTTTTTAGTTTAATTAAAAATAAAATCATTATATTCTTTTGTAAATAATGAAGAGGGCACGCAATGATAGAGACAACAAAATTGTAATGTGTCATAATTCAAATAAGTACGGAAATAATAATATTTGTTATATTAGGCCCAAGAACATGTATCTCCAAATAATGTAACCAGTAAATATTTTGATAAATGTTATATAACAAATTGAACAAAAAATACACATTTGGAATAGTATTTACATCACAGTACTCTGCTCATTGCATCAGGAAAAAAATAACAATTTTTTCTTCGTCAATTTTTGACACTAATTATTTTACTCCAAATCGTTCGAAAATATGTTTACTCGAACCTAACACTAGTTGGTTATCACTATCACCCTACTTAACTCTAAATTCTGAGTTAATTTTCGAACGTAGCCCACTGGCTACGCCATTGCCATTAGGGCGGCAATTTTAAACAGGCATCGGAGGGGCAAAAACGTTGATCCGGCACTGATTAGTATGAGAAATATATTTGGCAATTTAGCAGCGAAACATTGCTAAAATTATATTGTTGGTTGTTTTTACTATTCAATAAACAAAAAATTATTATAGAATAATATTAAGTGAACTTTGTTGTAAGCTAAATTTAGCTTTCATATTTTTCACAATTTTATTCGCACCTACCCTTTAATTTGTTATTTGTTACCTTATTAAAAATTGCACGAGACGCCACTGGTGACAACATACCCTTCATAAATTTCATATATGCATACAGCTTTCAATACCAACATTTTTTTTTTGTCCAATAATTAGAGTAGAGACAAGTAGTTTCCAACATGTGTTGTATGCAATACCAAAACATCTGTTAATATTTAAGGACCGTGACATTACGCGACCCCAGTGCCATCTGCAACTCCAACAAGTTAATATTGCCGTCTGGGCTTAGGGCCCAAACAACGAGAAAAACTCCTGTGTAAAAACAGCTTTGAAGTCGAGGATTAATTTATAACAACTAAAAAACCCACTTGTTAAGGGTTTTATTTGCCTTGTGTGACAATGGCTCAAGTCAAGGCTATTAAATATTTCTTTGTGGATTTAAAAATAACATTATTAAAAAGTTTGCGTATAAACATTTTTATAGTGTTTTTATTGAAAATTAAATTTAAAATCCTTTACATGGATCTAATTAAATTGTCGTGTTTTTCTAAAGCCATTCCTTGATATATATCTTAGAGATTCTTCAAACTTTTTGCGTCTGAGGTAATTTAAGAAAAACGTAAATTGCACTTGGATTTTAAAGCAAAAACGTAAAAGGTACTCGATGTCTTATTTGTGATTTTGTACTGAGATTTCAAACGTCTCTCAAATTATTTGAAGATCTAAGCACTTAAAATAACTTAATTATTCTTGAACATTTGCCCAAATTTGTTTAAAATGTTTCTTGTATTTAAATTACTTATTCTACGATGACAAATTCATGGCATAATTTTACTAATTTATATAACATAAAACTCTTATATATTATAAACAACAGAGCCAACGGTGGCTCACTTACAACTTAAATGCTAGTCGACTTTTTATTATCGTTCTATTTAAAAAATCGTAAGATTGTATTATATCTCAAAATAAACAACTAAAAAATTTTTTTGCATATGCAACTGACTAAACAATAGAATTATTTTACTTTTCTATTTGAAACATTTTGTCGGATATTCAACTATTTGTGGAAGAGGGATTGGACCAAAATCAATTTTCCGCCATTTTCTCATGACCTGTGGGGAATTCCAGGAGGCACAATAACTCCTATTTAATCGTAGCTGTTATAGTTTCCGAGATCACAATGGTGGCTCATGAAATGTGGACTTATTGTATACCCGTACAGTTACATCTAATACTCTAGCAACGTCTTAATATACCGGAATAACGCATTTTTTGTAATGAAAAAGTCAAAAACATATTTTTTCCTTACGATCTGAGAAATAGGTATTTACATATCAAGTGTGGGAACGCCATTTTTCCGGATGAGTATTTTATATAGAACAAGTCCGAGAAAAAAGATCACGCATGAGGTTTGTACAATATGTTTTGTACGAAAAACATAAAATCAATAATTAGTTATGTACATACATTTTTGTTGTACACACACTGCTTTGTGGTATGTCAGGGTTGTTGCAATTTTCCCCGATCCAAAAAACCCAGCCAGTTTTTTTTAAACCCATTTAAAAAAAACCCAAAAAATAACTCACCTAAAAAACCCATTCGGAAAAAATGCTTAAAAAGCTCATTTTTTAAAAAAATAATTTTATTCAGTATATCCATCAAGACTATACGACTCAGTCAATATAAATAATAAAAGAAAATAGAAAAATATATATGTAACCGTATTAATAAGTACAGGTACTCGTATTTTGTGTTAAAAAAATTAAATAATTAATTTTCAGAAATTAATATGAACTTGATATCTAAAATAATTCAAAATAAATATATATACCTAAGTCATATATTTTGACGTTTTTAATAAAACCCAATAAAACCAAAAAAAATGTGATTTTTATTAATGTAAAATCCGTTAACCATACCCTAACCCCAAAATTTTTCAGGTCGAGTTCCTGATTTAGATAATACTTTTATACATTAGGGAGTGAATTTGATTAGGTATTTTAGTTTTCTTTTTCATTTTCGAAAGAATAAAATATATTGTAACATTGATAACAAGTCAGATGTTTTTCATATCAACTCTAATATGGATACAAGCTATATACCTATCTATTCTGTCAAGAACAATAACATATATAGTATGGAGGAGAAAAAATAATTTTCCCTCTCATTAATGTCGCCTGTGCTCTGTGGAGTACTCTATACACCACCTAAACTGCCCGGAACTCAACTGTACAAATATAACATTACCAATATTTGTGTAAAGCAGATCTATATAACTTATCAATGAGTATTGGAATTTTTATCAGGCTATCTGGTTAAACAATTTATTTTCGGGATGTTAAATGATTGCGTTACATATTGAATGTAAATTAAAGTAAGAAACCGATTTTGAATGTGAAAGGAGCCAAGGAGCATTCTCCAAATGGTTAGATTTTTCCATTAATCCAATGCCCCCAAACATCCGGGCTGGAATTCCTCCACATCAGTGCGGCCCGGAGTCCGGGAGTCCATTACCAGGACGTGGTCTGACTTGCACCGCAGTTCATTTAAATTTCCCGCCGAGATGCGCGAACAAAAGAACATCGGATCGCGATCCAGGAAACAGGAAACTTACGTAATCAATCAAGCTGCTTAGGCCGCTTGTTTCGGCCAGGGACTTCTGATTAGGAACGACAATGAAAAGAAATCTTTAAGTCGATCTCAACTTTCCACACGACTGATTTCTCTAGGGAAAACTATTATTAAAATATATACAAGTTTTATGTTGATATATTTTTGTATATGATATAAATTGTTAAGAATCTTTTGACATTGTTGTATTTATGATATAAATTGTTGAAAATTGAATAAAATGTGACCCAGAATACATGAATGTGTTTAAAGTCGTGTGGCAACATACCTTTCAAGTGTACTTCAATCTTCAAGTATACTTCGTCCAATTTTATATAGATTATTGCGCACACGTCATTTTTCAGACTGCTTCATTTGATCGAAGAAGACAATTTTTCAACGATAATTTTTGATAAAACCACAAAAGAATAGTGATTGTTACACTTTGTTGATATAAAAAATGATATGTTTGAACTGTTGTCATTCGTGAAATAATCAAGCAAATATAAGTCATGTTCATAATTCCTGAGTAGTAACGACACGTCGGGTCAAAAATGATTATTAAATCAGTCCAGGTTCATTGTCACGACGTAAATGTGATTTTTAAAACTCATTTGTCTATTTCAACGCAATAACAAGGGCCGTATGTAAACAATTTTTAAAAGGGGACTAAAGTCATTTTTGGGGAGACTGTAATATAAAAATTAGACCATATTTAATTAAGATCAATATGTAGCTGCCATAATTTTGAAAAAACTCCGTTTATTTATTCTGTATTATATAGCGTGCCTTGCCACCGAACAAATAGTGTATATGTTTTGCTAGCAACCTGAGTTTATTGTCAGTTACCATTTGTGTTTTGTCAGTTTATGTGTATTTTTCTTTGTTGTTCCCAAATAATAGTATATTATTTAACAAGCATAATATGTAGGCTATATTACACGAGGATGTAATTAAAAATACGAGCGGTAGCGAGTATTTTTAATCATCCGCGTGTAATGTAGCCATATTATGCGAGTCAAATACTATACTTTATCTACAACTATCAGGCATATAAAAAATCTGATATTATTTGTTAAATATTCAGTTAGGTGTGTGTAGTTCATATATAGCTCAACAGATGGCGCCACAGTAGCCTTAAATGTCAGAATAACTTTTCAAATTGTATTTATTATACTTTTATAAGCATATATATTGATATTTATAATAAAAAATGTGTTATTAATAAATTAACAGTTTAATAAAATATTATGTGTTAAATTATATGCCCTATTTATTACAGAAAAGTGTAGCGTGTATCATGACATTTCATATTACACTTGTGTAATATGAGTAGTATATTATATGTAGTATCACACGTATAATGTACAGATATTTCAATAGTTGTAGATAAAAGTATTTTCGTTCATTCCCTCAAATACTATCAATTAAATTAAAATATGTAATTTATCTTTTGAAGAACTCGTCAGTGAGTATTGTATCGGATATACATGGGTGTAGCTAGGATTTTTTCCAGGGGGGGACGGGGTGGCAAAAGTTATAACTATTTTCCCATTATCTTTAAATTGTTTCAATGAATATAAATATGTATGGAAGAATAAAATTTTCTGGATTTTAATCAAGTTTAAAGAGTTTATTACAGTTCCAACTAGACTAAAATTCCATATTCCATCTCCACCCTAGTCAAGAAATTGAAACTTCTTTCTTAAATATGTAAACCTAATCATAATATTTTTGGGCGTCCATGTATTTCTTAATTGTTTATATTTTATCTAATTTTTCATTCTGGCTAATATATTTTCTTTTGTCGTATATTGCTTTATTTTGGCTCTGCAGAATAATCTTTGTGTAAATCTTTCTTATTATAATCACTACAATTATTGCTTGAAATATTTTCGAGGATCATTATCAACAGTAAAATTAAGATTAATGTAAATTTTAATGATAAGCACTAGAAGTATGTTTCTGGCGCAGTCATCTATTAGTGAATACCTATCAAAATCACAAATGCTATTTTACATTTTGTGTATTATAAAACGGAATCAATTTCAATAATATTATATTTTAACAAAGAATATATTATTTGTCACTTGTCAGTTATCAAATTACGACGCGTTTCGATTTTCGATTATTATCAGGTAATTGACGTTAGCTTCCTAATACAAATGTTTCGCTATTGTGAGCTTAGCTCGTGTATTTGTGTTGTGATTGATTAAATTTTCTGTTAATAAACTAAATTTTATTTATATTTTATATAAACTATAATTATTAAAATCCAAATAATATTTATTTTCTCTATAAACAAATTGTAAATATTATTATCAATAATAACTATATTCACATTTATTATTTTTTTAATGTCATAATTTTCTATGCTATTAAATTAAGTAATAATTTGTATGTTAAACATAGAACAATAGAATTTTATGATACTTTTGGTTAAAAGGAAGAAGGGTCAATTTTTCTCGGTTTTACGAATTTATTTCTGTCCTTACACGTTAGGAAAATGTAGCCCTGGAAAATTTGATATATTTTTCCGTATTGTTCTATTACTATGTTTTTTAAATTTGAATAAAAGATTTGAAATACACCTGGAGGGTATGATCTCACATCACTCTATAAACTCATTCATGTTTTTTAGGTCACATTTGATTTTTATTCACGAAATATTCTCTATTTATATAAATATTTGTTAAATTTTGTTTACCTAAAATCTGGATTTAATATCCCATTCATGAATAAAATTTTTGTACACTTAATTAATATTCATATTTCAATTTATAAATTAATTATTATTCCCGCCGCGCTTCTATTTAATTAGATTATATTGATGAGTTTATTATACATTTCAGTGGGCTAATTAACTTGTATCTTATCAGAGGATAATAAATTATCAACATTAACAATCGATTTGGTGGAGTTGAGTTGCTTGTTTGTTCTTAATACAAAGTAATTTAAGAAATAAACTCGTACATTAATTCTAGTCTATACTACCAAATATGAAATATGGCAGCAGCAATCTAGATCCAACAAAATATAATATTTAAATAATAAATATGTTTCGATCTCTAAGGTTAGGGCTCTAACTTTCTAATCGTTTCGAATATTCAGCAAAGTAGATAGGTACATGGCAGTCGGGGTTGAATTTTTTAAAATTTATATAATATGCCTACATTATAGTGACATTATGATGAGAACGTAATTAGTCTAATATTTAGTTATTTTGTTAAATATATTGATGTTAATAATATTGTTAAATAATTTATTATAAACGCTGGGTAATTCTGTGACGACAGTGATATATTTATAGAGGACAATGTTAGCGACATTGACGAAAAATGTTTTGTTGATTGGTTTTCTATTAACAATGATATAGGTATGTAGTAGCTTGCTGTGATTATCTAGTTATTTATTTATGATATAAATTTTAGATTCATGAATTTTTTAGTACGTAATTGAACAAACTCAAAAAAAAAAAATACAACTCTGATTTTCCTTGGATTTTTACTATCATATATCTTTTTCGGTAATACTCGGTAGGTGTCTAATTTAGAATCATATCCTTGGAGATCTGAACAGACAATAACAATTAATCTAAATTTTAAGCAACTTGCCACAACTTTGATTCTATTTACAAAACAGATTGTATATTTGAGTAAAAATCACTTCGATTTGGAAATATTGTGAGTTGTACAGGTTAAATGTACGAATTTTGCAATGTGTTGATAACACAGCTGGGGTGGGATTCTGTAACTAAGTCCGTTATGGTTTGAGTACGTTATATAACCGATGGAAATAATAGACATAAACATAAAATTTTATAGTAATCAAATATTTAATTTCAGATGAAATAAGTATCATACCATCCTCATTTAACAAAAAAATACAATTTTATTGATTATTTAGGTATTACTTACTTATGAATTAAGTTTTAGTCTTTGAAGTGGACAAAATAATGTTCAGTGACAGATACTTTTTATCTTTTGTTATGATAACGGACTCAAATAACGCATTAACTGTTATTTGAGTGCGTTATGGAGTTACAGAATCCCACCCCTTGTCAGTACAAAATATATAAAATCAGTAATTATCAATAGATGTCGTTGGCAATTATTATTGATTTAATTGTAACGTGAAGTACGTACTTACTAACATAATAAATATAAGACAGTTTCAGAAATATATTAGACATAACAAATATGAAGTAACGCAGCTAACTTGACAGATAAACCGTTAAACATTTATTAATTTTTGTGTCAATTCCATGAGTACTGTTATTTTTGGTGTGATTTATATCAGTTTCAGAGCCAATTTCTAAAGTTACAAGGCACGTAAATTATTTTTGCACATTTATTCTAATGCAAAATTTTATGCTCTACAACTATTATTTGAAGCATTTTTACCTAAAATAATTAGGAAAGCAGGAAATTACGAAAATATAATTTTACATGTTAAACCCCTTTGTTGGGTGATCGAGTCACTATCCTGTATATATATCCAATTTAATAGTGACATTTAGGACGATATTGCAGGATTCTATTGTACAAATTATTTCTTATTCGCTGATTCTACAAAGTTCCTACGGATACGTATTTATTTTTCTATGTAGTTATATTTCTACTTCGGCGGCGTAGAAGTTTAATTTCTATCTTGTTATTTGTTAATCAAGTCACAAAAGATGTCACATTTATGACGTTAGAAAAAAATAATTTTTAAAACCTCGAGAAATCTCGGTGAAATTATTAAATTTTGAGTATCTCTATTTTATTTTTTCGTCTCGAAGCTTTGTTTTTAAAATCGTTCTCGACGAGACGAGACGAGGGAGATTCGAGAAATATATTGTCTCACCCGAATCACCAGTAACGCTTGAACCGTAAATATCTTTTACCAGACAGCACCTCCTGGATGATCTAGTTGAAGTGGAGAGTACACTACAATGATTTTTTATGTGGGAAATAAATAGGAAAAATTTTCATTTCATTCACTAGACCACAGATCTTCATAATATAAATAAACACATAATTGTTTAGTACAATGCCCGACATGTTTTTTTTGCCAAATATGTAAATGTGAGTTGTGAGCATAGTAAACAAGTTGGAAGAATACGGTAATTTGAATAAGCAAGTAAGAAGTATTATCAAGAAGAAGAATGGTAGTTGTGAAGCAGTGAACTAAAATCCATCCATCGTGCAAAAAATCACAAAAGCCATTGGAAAAACCGGGAATCTGGCTCCACCCTCGGTCTTAGTTACAAGAGATTAAAACCTTCATTTATTTTTTGCGGCTTGTAAAAAATTCGTCCGGGTTCTCACCAGCGCCGGCAATTTACAGCATCGATTCCTGCCCTTCACCGTCATTCCACTGCACGCTTTTTACTCCATTTGCCAACACCCTGATTAAAAGAAAAAGATAAGGATTTACTGCATTCCTACAATTTTAATTGCCATTTAAATCACCATTATTCTCAACGTAACATTCCTGCTAGAAAAATATTTCTTCTACGACACTGACTGGCGTCTAAAGTTCAATAGGGATCTTATTTTTTGTCAATTTTATTTGCAACTTCTTCTAAACTATAGCTTGTAGTTGGTTTCGAATCATACAGAGAAAGCTATAATTTATTTGGCTAATAGTAGAGAGGGAACCGAATCAGAATAATTATTCGGTATTCGGCCTATTGGGCCACATTTTCACTGATAGGTATTCGGCTTATTCGATCTATTTTAATACTGAATATTTGGTTACAAGAAATAAATGAAGTACAACGCTGTTTTATTACATTAAAACACATAATTGTAGTAAATAAATTTTAAACAAGACTTATATTTTTAGTTATTATGACTAATGTATCTACATAATCCGGCAATATACAATCAGTGGTTTTAAATTCTTGTAAAATGTTGTTACAATTTTTTTTTATTAAGATTTATAATTTGTACTGTAATATATTGGTTTTAATTGCAGTCCAACAATAAATAAAAATATTTTTTTCTGCTCCTATGAGTGAAGTGTATCAATTTTCATGTGTGAAGCTTGATTTTACCCTTCAGGCATAGTGTGCGTGAAGTAAATAGTTCAGTTTTAACACATACAATGAATATCTTTATATAAACGTAAATCATGTGTTGGTAAATGGTACGTAGAAATAACAACTTCATAAGAAATTTGTTATTAATTTATAAAACAAAATTGTAATTCTAAGTTTACAGTTTTATGTCAAATATAAATCTAAGTCTAGCAAGCATTCATGATCTTACAGGTTATGTCACTTACAAAATATAATTATTATATTTCCTTTTAATTTTTAATAATATTTTGCCTGTATTATTTATTTTAAAAAGTACTACTAAATACATCAGATATGTGAGTGATACAGGATTGGAACCATAGTTATACAAGTCGATAATACAGAGGCTTTACGTTAAAAGAATGAAAATGTGAAGAAAAAAATATATTATAATGCAACGTCGTAGAAAACGTATGTAACACGTGTGTGAAGCCAATTTTACATTCGGGTGGTTTGCACCACCCTCGTGTGAAAATTTCAGCTTTACACACTTGCCACGTAATATACTATTTTGTCATAATTTGTATTGAATTACATAGTTACAATAAAATGATCTTTTTAAAATAAAATGTCATTAATAAATTCTGCAATTTTTCTTTTTAAGCCATCAGTCACAAATTTCGTCGTAACAGATCACACAATTATTAGTTGCCATTTAGCCTGAAAAATTATATACAGCAGCAACTGAAGACCCATATACCATCATTACTCTGAGAGATACAGCATTAATCATTTTTACACGCGTTGTCAAACTCTGATTCGCTTGTCACCATCGCGTCGACATCAACACGGCTGTGAATTTGTATCTAAATGTGTTCTCACTAATGAATGGATTGGATATCATAGTTTATATCCCGACTGCTCTGAATTTACTGCGGTAATCATTACCCTGGATTGAGCTTAATGTATTCATATCTGGTGTATTCAAGTGTTTTATTAAGTGTTAACAACTTGTACTGCCACATTGCCATTTGGTTATAGAAAGAAATACAAACACAAATATAATAAAGAAAATAATATTTTTTTAGCAAGGTAAACATTTTTACTCTTGATACAAGGAAATTATGTCGTTTAGGCGAGCTTGTAACTTCTTTGAAGCAATAAAACTCTTACCTTACCTTGCGTATTTAGTACAATAGTTTATTTGTTATTCACTTGGAAATAAAATAAAAATTAAAACCAAATTCTGACAATTATTAATGTTATGTCAAAAGTTTGTATGATAGGGCAAAATACAGTTTCCAATTAAGTAAACAATGGAACTACGATATTTTGTCTCAAATAAATTTTAGGTATGAAATGAATTAAAAATATTCTGAACTGCAATAACAAACTAATTTTAAAACTATAAATTAAATATATTATAAAACTTATATAGAATATATTACTTCAGTGGCGGGAGGTATTGTGTTGGACATATCAGATTTTTTGTTTATTGTATTTTCATTTTTCTTAAATCTTAATTTCGAACTAATACGGTTTACCTCTATGAACTAGCAATCACTGGTCAAAAATCTCAACGGGGGTACCTTCTCTTATTGGTTGCTCAAAATATGTACGAAAATGCGTGTTTCTATATGAGACAAACTATATCTTATAAGACTGACAGATTACTTTTACCAACGTAAATGTAGATACCTGGTGAATAAACAGTTCAAATAAATTACGGATTACAAGTGAGTAACAAATAAAAGAGTTTTACCGGATTCAGAATACTAAGCCTTTGTTTACATATACAAAAGTAAGCTTGTCAAAATTGTGTAAAACAGTAGCTGTAACCATGAAGGTATATCAACCAAAACAGACTTGATCGCGAAAACGCTGTTGATAAGAAAATTTTATAGAATAATATTTATTAATAAAGTTTTCTTTTTCTAAAACCGATAAATTATCGGATGTTATGAACCATTCCAGGCCTTAGATATCTTAAAATCCTCGCTCTACCCACTCAACCCGACATTTGCCACAGTTATGATACTCATAACAATCTTACATACGATAAGTTAATAACCGTTTCATGTAAAATGTAAAAGTACATTGCACCGAGAAATTTTTGTGAACAATTGAGTTAAATCTGTCACTTTATTGTCTTCGTCGCTTTCTGATATCATATTAATAGTATTGAACAACAATCTAAAGAAATATTTCACTTGAAAATTAATATAGTTTCTTGACTCTGGGTGAACTATGGTTCCTGAATTTTTTTACCTATTTCGAGACACTTTGACCTTAAATCACGACATTTTACAATTGACATCACTAGGAATATTTGTTAGTTGCTATGGTCTGTGGTTCGACTTATTATAAACCTTTTTCAAGGACCGCGTTCCGAATAGAAACCGGTAAATGTATTTCAGGACTTACAGAACTATCAACCACAAATCTGATTGAACCGATTGCGTTACGGAACATACTTTTAATTAATCCTGGACGTTAAAATTTTCTGTTTATATTTTTACTAATTTTGGATTATAGTTTTCAAAAAGAATATATAATACTCAATTGTGAAATTGTTTTGCATTCTAGAAAATCATTCCATCGTTCAAAAGTAACATTTCGCAATATATTTGTATTTAACTCTATCAAAACGCAGTCATATATTGTGGGTCACATTGTTTCGCTAAAGCCCTAAGAAAACAAGGGAAATATTGGGGAAAAGATTTTCTTTTCTGAATCTAATTAGAGAATATTTCCCGCAAAATCAATTTTGCGCTCTCGCGTGGAGAATATAAAAAGATTTCCCGGGCCGTAAATTCCAGGCGAGTATGTGAAGAAGCGAGCTGATCCCGCAACCCTCGGTGACTCCGCTCATCCTTTAAGCTGCAGTCTGCAGCTGCCCTTATATATCACACCCACACCTTCTTCACATTTCTTATCTTATTACAAAAAGTTGATAAGGGACGTCAAAATGAATATATGTTCATGTGAGAATAATAAATTTACCGGGTATGACAGAAATAAGTACGTACTTACATTATTTTTTTTAGTTAATTAGGGATACATGTAGGATCCCAAAATTGTCGGAAAAGTATCATCACAGTTGACTTTTTCAAAACGTTTCTGCTTTGTAAACTAAATGTTACAACTATTAATAATAAATACTCCATATTCAAATTATAGATCCTCTTTTTACCTCCCGCCTATCAATATATACATAATGGAGGTATTGTTTTTGGTCAGATTTCTCGAGTGTGAGTTTTCAATAAATGGGTACGAATTAGGGTCCCTAGATAACGATTTTACTATTTTTACCGTGATGTCTGTATGTCCGTGTGTGTGTGTGTGTGTGTGTGTGTGTGTCTGTGACGATTTTTCGTCCACGATAATTCCAACACGTTACATGTAAAAAATATAATATTTCGTATTTAAGACTTATATTGAAATATGATGAACTGATTAGATTTTGACTACAATTGGTTAACCGGAAGCAGTACTTTACTTGAAGCTTTGAACAGTTTTTCTTAAAATATAAAGGTTTTTTAATTTTCTACTGATCTGTATAATTATATTTATATATGTAACTTCTAGCTAAACAGAATAAATATATAAATTATAATAATTTTACATATCGTTTAGGCTGAGAAATTTCGATAAAACAGATGAGTTATTCATATGTTCACAAAATTTGACATATAATGTCAAATTTGATGTAAGTAAGTTTAAAAGATAAAATAAGTAAATATAAAGTAGTTTTACTGTAAAATTAAAACAGGTGAAAGAAATATATAAGGAATATAATTGCATGCACCAAGGTAAGTTCGATTCTGGTTTTAGTAACGCCAAAAATTGGTTATACAAATTTTGATATGAAATGAATTAAAAATATTGTAAACTGCAATAATTAATTTTAAAACTACAAATTGAATGTACTGAAAAACATATAGAATATATTATTACAGTGGCGGGAGGTTATGTTTTGGACACATCAGATTTTATTCTGATTCATCCCATCATCCGCCAGATAACAGCAAAGTGATTTTCGATTTCTTTTAAATGTGACTCTGTAATTGGTTTTCATTTGCAACTTTCCACCCCTTGTCGTACACTTTTCTGATTAATATTGACCAAAATTCTTTTATTGGCTGAGCAAGAGGTACATTTGGAGAATTGTCTAATTTAGGAACGAAGTATATATTGTTTGTGTTATACCAATCTCTAGTTACTCTTGCATAATGGCATGGAGCTAGATTAAGTCAAAACATTATTTTAATGTTGGCGTAATGTAAAAATTATAACAGTTTAGAGAGGTATTTTTGAATATAAGA
Organism: Stenolophus ochropezus; assembly: GCA_035578165.1. Taxonomy (NCBI): domain Eukaryota; kingdom Metazoa; phylum Arthropoda; class Insecta; order Coleoptera; family Carabidae; genus Stenolophus; species Stenolophus ochropezus. The sequence goes on along the minus strand of JAQOWZ010000002.1, from coordinate 47,527,000 downwards.
TTGTGTAGTTATGGCTTCTCGTCAGACAATGTTTCGGCCCATTGGGAAATATATTTCTTCGACTCAGCTCCAATAAGATTTTTGGAAAGTGAAAATGAAATCTATACCTGGTTGTTGCGATAAATCAAAGACTTTGATTTCGTCGAATACATTCCTTTAATAATTAGGCGCATAATTTTCTACCGGTGATTGTATTATTATGGGAATTGACATTTATGTTAATTTGAAATAATTTTTTTCCAACTTCTTTTGGTACTAACTGAAAAGACTCAATGTTAAAAACCCTCGATCCTTTTTACTTCCTTGTACAAAGTAAACGACGTATTGTAACAGTGAAAAATTTCGGTTTTTAAATTTTAATGGAAATATTCGTTTTGGCCATCACCTGAATCCATTTTGACTAGTTTCGGCGTGACTTCTGTACATACGTAGGTATGTATCTCGCATAACTCAAAAATGATTATCCGTACAATGTATAAATTTTTTATATGGGACTGCTATAACATCTAAAGGGCACTTAGTTCAAAAACGATTAGCCGTAGAATGTTGAAATTTTGCATGACTGTTTGATTGTATCTCACTTTCAATTGAAATAAGTTTAATAAAGTGCAGAAAAAATGTATTTAATTTAATAGGCGTACAAGGAAGTTATGTAGTATCCATATCAGATTTTTTTCTAATATATGTGATTTTTTAATTTTCAATTTTTCTATTATTTTAAACTCTGAGCGACGCAGTTTATAGACTTGGGTCAATTATCTGACAGTAGGTTCTTAAATGTATTTTGGATCGTTGAACCTATTTTCAAATAATTCGTCCAAACCATTAAAATGCGTTGCTAAAAGGATGTATTATTATATTTGTATCTCTTAATACTGTCAGTTTTGACATTTGTTTACTTCGGAAATCACACGATTTCACCCGACAAGATAAAGTCATCAATCCTTCTTCTCTCCTTGGTAATTTGAATCAGTTGATTGACAAAATGAATCTAATTGGGTCACGGTATATGTTGGTGCATGTTCTCTTTTTTGAAATATCACGTTATTTCAAAAAATTGTTCTAAAAACAGTAGTCTTTGAAACACCGAACCTACGAGTTAAATTTCGCTGTGACCTGAACGGCTTCAGTCAGTCTTTGTTCTCTCACGTGGCTCACAATTTTTGGTCGACCACTTTTAGGCAAATTAACACGGTTTATATCTACCCTCTTCACATTCCTTTATGGTCTGATAAATTGTTGACAGTGAGATATTTTGTTCTCGATAAATTGCAACCATATCGCCCTTAGGCATTCACTGAAGTAGATTGTAAATTCCTCCACGAATATCTACCTTGTAAGACATTTTAAACCAGATTGAAAAATAAACTGTCATAAATAAAACAAGTTAATTGTGGCATTTCATTTCCAGCGACTATTTGGTTAAACTGCATTGGGTATAAATACAAATCATCTAAAATATTTCAAAAACTTTGGAACTACACATTAGAACTCATCGAGAGCAACAAACAACCATATTTATTTTTATTACTTTTTTTGCAATTGATTTTCTTTAGAACTTGGTAAATTCTTACCCCCTCCTCCCGTTGAAATTGAATTCTCCCAATGAAAGGCGAAAATATATGCACAAATATGATGTTATTATTAATTGTACTTTATACAATAAACAGCTCACGGGTTGTGTATCACTTTCTTATCACTTTTAATGAATATAAAAAAAACAAATTATTTCTAACAAACAATATCAACATTCAAATGAATGCATGCACTACAAATATTATGATGTACAGACTATAATGACAGTTATGGGTTATTTGTTTTTGAATCTTCTCTAAGACTTGAAACTAACTTCATGCGTGAATTCATGACAGACAGAGTTGGGCAAATATATTAGAAATATTGATATATTGAACTAAAATTTATTAAAAAATTGTTCTCTCCGGTAACCATGTTGAAAAAATAGAAGCACATTTTGAAGTAAAACGCATAAAAAAAGATAAATAAACATATTACAGAGTTAATAGGCAAAAAATTAAAATCTCAAAACCACGAATTAAAATTAAATTTTGGTTTGTAATTAAGAAAAATTACCTCCATTTTAAAAATGGTGACAACTTTCATAAATTCAAATAAATTTATCATGGATATTAGTTGACTAAAGAGAATGTCAGTAACTATAATTTCTTTAATTCCTACTGAAACGAATCTGCTGTCTGCATTTGATAAAAATAGCTGGGGTATCCGAGCGTGAAAACGCGACATAATTCGAATCTGAAACGTTTCAAGTAGTAAGTGAATTATTCCAGACATTTCCCTAGATTAAAGTCAAATTTATTTCATATAAAGATAAAAGGCCGACCAGTACGTACCCAGCAAACACTATTTCATAGCTTTTACGTAACTCTTATGTAACATTTGTATTTGAATGTATCGTGCGATGTACCATGTGACGCCTAAATAACTTGCATGTATAGTCCTATGTCAGACTTTGGTCTCTGCGTATGTACATAAGAAGTACATACCACGGGACATATATATAATATTACTACAATACATACCTGGTATGTTATTTGTATACATCATATATACATTAGATCGTATATATATATGTTACGTAATTCTATTACTTACTTGGTACGTTACCTGAGTATATCCGATGTACATTATGAAATACATCTGTTTTATGTCATATACCATACATACCTGATTTAATATCTGTTTATGTGATAAAAAGTATGGTTACTTATCATTGAATTAAATTAAATATTCAGTTTAATATTAAGGATTTTTATTTGTGACTAACGCACATATGACACATATAACATAGTAGAAAAAATAAATTATCAGGTTGATTAGTTTCCCCAGCATTTTCGGTAGAATTGTTGCTGTTGTTCATATTTTCTATGATTCTACGACGTTTCTGTCTGTAGGAAACTTCACTAAACGTCTTTCGTTGCATTATAACGAAAATGTATCTATAAATAATATGCAAAATTTTATCTATAATGAATAATCCTACTTACAAGATAAAATGCAAGAACGAAAGTTTTAGGTTATGTCTACGCTAACTTGTAAAAAGTGACTTACCAGAATAAAATTGCACAAAAAGGTTTATTATTGATTTTATAATTTATGTAGGTATTTAGAAAACAATAGTTCAATAATAAACTAGTAGTAACTTGTAACTAACAAAACGAAACAATTAAGAGCTACACACGAGCCATTACCGGCTAAAAAAGCGCCAAACAATGAACAAAACCACGGTGCGAGGTAGGTATGATGGCGTGCTAACGCTCACACCCCGAACCGTGATGATAAAGAAGGGATCGTTTGCTTACTAGTAATTCACATTTGTTTCCCAGAGGGCCAAATATTAAATTAAATTAAAAAATCCCATAGTAAACCTTGAAAAATATTAAAAATTTATAAAACATATTATCGTACACAGCCAAACATAATATTAAGATTCGATAAGTGATATATGACAACAAAACAATCGTGAAAATTCAAAATTTAAAAAAAAATGATTAAATTATTTTGCTCTTATAATTACATAAAAACTAAATAATTTGATCAATCAAGTATAACAGTTAATCTCTAAAAATCACATATTGTAATTTAAAAAAAAATTTTATATATGAATTTAACATAATTTCACATACATATTACTTAATTATTTTTTATTTAATAACTGGTAACGTTGAATACGTCTACTTTATTACGTATGCGTTATTGATGTGGTATTAATTAATTATCAATATAATATTACCTACATATGTACCACTAACATACCTGTTGTTATATAAATATCTCTATATACCGTGTATGTCTTAACTATATAATCATCTATTGTACTATCAAGTAAACTTTAGGGATATATCAAGTACATAGACAACAATATATACTTTTTCCAACATACCAAATACGTCGAATTTACGTAGTAATTATTACATACTTTGATGAAAGTAGCAAGAACATAACATGGATATAAATAACGGTATGTATTTTACATAGGTACCAGATATGTACGTAGAACATGAATGACATTTGTGCTTTTAATTATATGTAGCAGATACGTATATGTCACGCTAGTGTTTGCTGGGTAGGCTGAAGCAAAAAAGATATTTAGCCGATAATTTTTCGCAGGCGTTTAGAACGCCGTGATGTGCGTTTGATCCGTGAAAAATTAGGTTAGGTTAGGTTCTTTGTAGATGCAGCGCAAAAAGCAAATGCTGCTCTAATTGCAGCAACTGGTGGTTTCAGTTTTTGCCGGATATTGATACAAATGACGCACATGCAATTATTTATCATTATTTTTAATGGATTCCGAAACCAGATTTCACATGCAAATCTCAAATTCCCCGCACACAAAATTTATCTCTTTCTTTCACAGTTTTATATTTTAACAATTTCTATGGATCAAATCGTTGTCAGTAATAAAATAAGATAAATTATATTCATATAGTCAAGATTATACTACAAAAGATCATAATATATAAAATTGCTACTATTCGTTTATAGCTTTATATGTATATAATCAAATTCCCTTTTATTATTAAGTGACGGGATATAGTCCTTACATTGTACACTAATTTATTCTATTTTTTTCTGCCTTTTGTTTCTTTCACTTTTAGGGGCCACATTTTTATTTTCTATTAAAGATTGTTTTAACTAATAACAAAATAAAAAGCACAAAACAGAGCAACGAATAACAGAATGTAGTTCGGTGGTCCAATTTTTCTTTGAAATAAATAAAATTTTCATCCCTCAAACTAATAGCTATATTACTTGAAATTGTTTACAAAAATGTGTTGCCCCGTACATTACGTAAACAAATTTCAGATCATGTAAAGTTCATGTGCTTATTAGAAAAAATCTGGTGTGTCCAACACAATACCTCCCGCCACTGTAGTAATATATTCTATATAAGTATTTCAATACATTTAATTTGTAGTTTTAAAATTAGTTTGTTATTGCAGTTCAGAATATTTTTAATTTATTTCATACCTAAAATTTCCTTCATAAATTTTGTATGACCAATATGACAGCTATTTTTGACGTTACTAAAACCAGAACTGAACTTACTTTGATTCACGCATGCAAATACATTCCTAATATTTCTTCCATCTTTTTAAATTTTACAATAAAATTATTTCATTTTATACTTATTTTATCTTTTACACTTACTTACATCAAATTTGACAACATTTGTCAAATTTTGTGAACATATGAATAACTCTTCTGTTTTATCGAAATTCCTCAGCCTAAACGATATGTAAAATTATTATAATTTATATATTTTTTTTTCTATCTAGCTGGAAGTCATATATAAACGTAATTATGCAGATCGGTAGAAAATTAAAAAATCTTTGAATTTATAATAACGAAATTTGCGAAAATATGGTATTTAGAGGTATTTTTTGGGAAAAACGGTTTAAAGCTTCAAGTAAAGTACTACTTCCGGTTAACCAATTGTAGTCAAAATCTAATCAGTTCATCATATTAGAATAGAACTCTTAAATACCAAATATTATATTTTTTACATGTATCGTATTGGAGTTATCGTGGACGAAAAATCGTCACAGACACACACACACACAGACACACACACACAGACATACAGACATTACGCTAGTAAAATCGTATTCTAGGGACCCTAATTCGTGCTTATATGTTGAAAATCCACACTCGATAAATCTGACCAAAAACAATACCTCCCTTATCTATATATTGATAGGCGGGAGGTAAAAAGATAGCGCCGATTTTTTGACATCTGGTTAAAGTGCCAGTTACCTTAATCAGTGGTTAAAGTATTGCATGTAAATAGTAAAGAACATATATTTTTGACAATTTAAGTTAATTTTTCGATGCGATATTTTTCTAATAATCGGCGTTATGATAACTAACACTTTAACCAGGGATAAAATAATCAGCCCTAAGTTACGAAAATAAAACTGACACCACAATTACAAAGGCAAATACTGAGAAAAAACACAATATTGGAAAAATATTTTTCCTACGACCACTGTTAAAAATAGTCTTTTTAATGGTTGCTTAGCAAGTTAAAAATAACAGTTTATAACACAGTGAATACTTTTAAATCGTTGTCATTGACAACGAATTAAAAGTAAAAACAAATTTACTTTTAACACTAGTGTTAAAAAGGAACTAAATTTAGTTACCTGTCATAAATGTCATTCTATAATTCTTAGTTTTTATTTACTAATACATAACTAGGGTCGTAGGAAAAATAGTGTATGATATTTGTGTTAAAAGTGATTTTATTTCGTTCGTGGGGTTTTTTACAATCGGCTTCGCCTCGTTTCAAACTTCCCCACTCACTCATAAAATGTCACTTTTAACACTTATATCATAAATAACTATTAATGAGGGTTAGATTTAGCACTTCGTGGGAGTTAGGAAATTTAGCATTAACTTCAAAAAGGAATTAATTAAATTGCTTATATTTAGCACAATATTATGAAAAGAAAATAAAAAGTAATGTTAACTATTTGTCACATGCTATTTTATTAATTTATTAATTTAATGGAAAAGAAATTGTAATAGTTATTTATGATATAAGTGTTAAAAGTGACATTTTATGAGTGAGTGGGGAAGTTTGAAACGAGGCGAAGCCGAGTGTAACAAACCCCACGAACGAAATAAAATCACTTTTAACACAAATATCATACACTATTTTTCCTACTACCTTAGTTATGTATTAGTAAATAAAAACTAAGCATAATAGAATGACATTTATGACAGGTAACGAGATTTAGTTCCTTTTTAACACAAGTGTTGAAAGTAAATTTGTTTTTTACTTTTAATTCGTAGTCAATGACAACGATTTAAAAGTATTCACTGTGTTATAAACTGTTATTTTTAACTTGCTAAGCAACCGTTAAAAAGACTATTTTTAACAGTGGTCGTAGGAAAAAGATATTTAGTGAGGAAGTGAAAGAATCATCAATTATTATGCTTTTTTATGGTATGTTTATGGGGAAAATTTTATAACTACTTCAGACCCCAAAATACATAAATCTGGTTCTGACCAAATGTATATGAAATCCGTATGATTTTTATAATTACTCTGCTAGTAGGACAGTTGTTTTCTATAACACTCTGTTAGTAATGAGAATCAAATAATAAATGTTATTAGAACGAATTATGCTATTACGAAAGTAAGTTATGCCAGCGAGTATTTACTTATATGATAACTTAGTCAACGGTTTTACTTACGTGAAATGTGTCTCGAAAAGAAAATAACAACTTACAAAAACTATAGAAAACAAAACTATAAGTTGCAGCTGTACTAATCGTAGTAAGTGCAAAACTTTTTAATATATCCTCTCTGCGAGACAGACGGCGGACTGCAGAGATGCTGTTTTTATCGCGGATAATAAATGACAGCAACAATTCGGCCGATATGTTACACGTGTGGATCGTTGACCTGACGCATCTGCCGGCCTCCGGACCATTCATCCCTTTCTCAAATCTTTATAAGATAAATATTTCACTGCCGCGTTTTATACTCGTAGTCTGAAAGGCAGTGGCGGAACTATAGGTGGGCCAGGGTGGGCCGGTGCCCACCTTTAAAAATGATGGACCAACTTGTGCCCACCCGTAAACAATGCAGGCATCAATAAAATATATAATACCATTATTACCGTAACCTTTCTAAAAATTTGTAAAAAAAAGAAAAAGACGGCGTAATCTTTGTCTTGAAATATTTAATGGGGAAGTTTAGCGTGGTTGAAATTACATGTGAAATATATTTTAGTCGTAAGTATATGAGTAATTATAACTTAAAACGTAATTGAAAGTTCAAATTATGTTGCCAATTATTTATAATTAATGATTTATCTTCGAGCCACTCTGACGTCACAAGTGAGTTATGCGCTTGCGCAGAAGGGATGGTGAGACCTGACTTTTTGAACGTAGGTTGTATCTTGAGGCATTACACCACATGCTTCTCTGTTGCCATGGGAACCCAACGCGCGCTGGTTAAGATAGACGATACGTTCTCCGCGAGCCTCTCTGACGTCATTTTTGTATAAAATTTCATTTTTTGATAAATCTAGGCATCTTTGGGTGATATAAAATGTAGAATATCACTTTTGAGGGCAATCTTGATAAAATAAAAAAATTAAAAAAATACGCTAAACTTCTCCATTGGTATTATTGTGTCTGCACGGTGATAGTGCTTGTATAATTGTGCTAAGGGTTAAGCCGATTGATTAGGCCGCTCTTTTACGTAGAAATGTGTGATATAGTCATTGTCGCGCGCTTTTACAAAGCATGCCGATTTGCTTTATAATTGATGTCAACTGACCGTCTTCATAATATCACACATGTTTTTTACCCTGCACTTGACTTAATATATAATGAACTAGAAAGTCGATTTGGAACATCTAATGAAATTATTAATAGAATTGCTGCTCTCCATCCTCAAAACACATGTTTTTAAAATTATATCTCAATGTTTTTTCTAAAATGAATAGGTAACAAAGAGATATCGGGAAATGAAAAATATAACATTGAATTTCCTATGTTCACAAATTAATGCCTGTGTTCATAGTCAATGTTTACTTAAGTTACTTCGTCAAGCATTACTCCGGTCGTACTCGTCTTTTAGTACATGACATGTTTCATAGTTGAAACTTCGTAAATTCTCGGCTAAGTAATAATCTCAAGATAGAAATTTGGAGAAATTTTAGTTATTGCGTTGGGAATATTTGTAAATTTGACAATTTGACAGCATTTGACAGTACTCAAGTATGAGTCAAGGCGAAGTACCGACTATGAATACAGGCATAAAGTAGACACAACATTTTCCGGTGCCCACCGCATGGCCCTCCTAACATTTTCCCTCTAGTGCCGCCACTGCTGAAAGGCGAGGCCTCAGCGCTACATGCGTGGGTGCTATTCACACGAATTTTTAAAGTTAAATGTAAAACAAAGTTTGGAGGAATGAAGTTAGGCTCAGCCTTTAAACTTCAGAAGATATTTATTTTTAGTTTTCTTGCGCATAAAATGTGACTCACAATACTTCAACGAATTTAAAGTCATGTAGGAACCACTGAAATATAGTAACTGGAACGTGCACTAGAAAAGATTTTACCGTCAGCAGGTTAAAATTTGTTCGACTAAAATTATCAGTAAGATCACAGCATAATTATAATAAAAAGATGTATTAGATAAAATCATGTCAATATACAGGGTATTAAAACTAAGTTGTAACAGCCGAAAATGGCAGTTAGAACAAATTGAAGCAAACAACTTTTCTTAGTTCACTATTTTTTATTTGAAGCCCCAGTTAATAGTTATTGGCTTTTTTTTTGGTTTTTCGAACAATATCGTCATTACTCTCTTATTTTAAGGAATATTTAAAAAATACAAAAAAAATCAGCATTTGTTTTCGGTTCATCGGTTCTCTAAAACATTTGTATTTACTATTATTTTTATCAAATAACAAAATGGAGACCAATCAAAAATTTAAATTTTAAAATGGTTTTCAAAATATCTTGTTTTCATATTTTATTTACTAAAACATCAACTACAGCCTTCTGCATCGATTCAGAAGGGACCCGAATTCTTTTTTGAGTGCTTGGTGTATTTTTAGACATTTTTTTTACAATTTTTATTAATATTTAGATTTTATATACGACTTTCACTAAGTTGACTGCTGCCACTCTAAAATGAATTATTAAAGTAATGAGTACTTACATTATTAGTACAATTCCTTTTAGACTATTCCATAATTATTTTTATAATATTTAACTGTCAGTTATAATAATTGTCACTATTATAAAAAGCATTTATTACCTTTCATCAGTCATTAAGAGAGGTTTAGAATCATGCTAAAAATCGGATAGTGAGTTTCCAATGGATAAGCACGTTTTGAAGTCCCTAGACTAGAACATGTTTCTACGATGATGTCTGTCAGTGGGTGTGTGTGTGTGTGTGCTGTGGATGGATGGATAGATGTAACGATTATTCAAGTACTAGTGAATAAAAAAAGGTAAATTTTTTGACTAAATTTGTTGCAATTATAAGAAATTTTCCAAATTATTAATTACTTATAAAACTTTAGCTAATAACAATATTAAATTATTATTTACAAAATTTCTTTTATCTTCATAATTCATTGTAGAATTCAGAAAAACATTTTCAGATCTTCATGAAAATACCACTTCTGGTTGTACGATTAGTACCAAAATCTATATTCAAATTTAAGCTAATGTATCAAAATGTTATATCGACAATTTCAATTTTTTTTATTCACTAGTATTTGAGTAATTGTTACAAAATACATACATACATCTAGGGACTTCAAAATGTGCTTATGCATTGAAAACTCACTATACCATTTTTAGCATAAAATTCCAATACCTCTCTTACTGAGTGGCGACAGGTAAAAATGTGACCCCAGAATATTTACATGAATGCGTAGCAAAATACCTTTCAGGGAAATTTGAATAAATTTGTATGTTTTTTCATTTAAAAATAATAATTAGTTTAAAATGTGACTTATGAATTTAATGTTTTGTATAATTTGTGTTGTGTTATATTTAAATGAAATTTATGCCACGTATTCAATTAAAAGTAAGTACCTGTGGTATTTCAAACTGAGTATATTTGCATACGATCTCAATTGAAGTAATTTAAAACAAAATAGAATACATTTTACATTGTTAATTGCCATTTCCATACATTGAAAGCCACGATGCACTCAATTTAAATATTTACAATCTCCACTTCGCCTAATGAACATACTTTTACTTCAAAATAATCCGGCTCTCCGCCGTCAAATATTGAAATAAATTCCGTGGAGAAACAGCGGAGGAAGATATCAATTAAAAGTAATTGTAATACTTGGTAAGAAGATTAAAATCTGGTTGGAAAAATGAGATAAAATTATCCACAGCCGATGAAGAGTTGAGTTGATTATGAAGACGGAACATTCCGGCCAATTTCAAACAATGGAGCGTTTGCACAGCACCCTGGAATTATCCTTATTTGCAACCACATTTCATTATTTCATTCATAATCACAGCTTCCATTTATAATTATTTCAATATTGTCTGTTATTACAGCTTCCGTTCATCTTCTTCTAGATTAATATAATTATATTAAATTATAAACGACACATGTACATATTTTGAAATATATACAGGTGAATCATAAAAAGGCCCGTCTTCGATATCTCCCTTATCGTTAGAAATAAAGCATAAATTCATTAACAAAATTTATTCGTCCACTCAAGGAGCATAACGTAAATTTATTTTCACATATGCAGGGAATTGCATTACGGCTCACTGGCTCAGCGAGAATTGTTTGTCATTTTTAAATGGAACACCCCATATATTTTATATTTTTTCAATTGTGTTTCATTGTCTTATACGGATATAAGAATTTTGTTTTAGTTTTCCGCGGCATTGGCAAGTTATTCCGTTTATTCTCTAAAAATGATCAAATACACAAATTGTTTTGTAAAGACTTACTAAAGTCTGAAGTTATAGTAAAAATTAAGAATTTTTTTCTGTACAACTGTAACTATACTTTATGTTCTCATATAGTTTTTTTTAAATGTAATTATACAGGGTTTTCAATCAAGTGAATCAAATTTACTTAATTTCAAATGACTATAATTCGTCATTTTCAAATAGAACACCCTATATTTTATAATTTAGTTGGGTATCTTTTTGTATTATCTTTATATGTTATTAAGAGTATTCTATGCCCAAAATTTCAGAGATTTTCATCAATTTTTTCTAAAATTATTTATTCAATTAAAAATTATATCTAGTATACCATGGCTATCATCCGGAGATTGTAGTTTCAACATGATGGTGCACCATCTCACAATAGTCTTCGAGTTAGGAATTATTTAATTGAAAAAATAATGAAAAGAATTACAAATTAGTCTTAAAATGTAAGTATTAAGGTAATATAGTTATTATGAAATGTGCACATTTGCCGGTAAATGTGCATAGCTTTTAGTAAGGTGCATTAAATTTTATGGCACTGGCCGTCTTTAGAAATATCGGATCCACAATATTTGCATGTCGTAAAGTTAGAGTCAATGTCACATTCATTTGTCTTCTTCGTAAAGTGTTTTCAAATATTACTAATATCTTTAGCAAATATTAAAAATTAAAAACTCAACGAATTATGATATAACTTTGTAGGTAATTCTACTATAACCTACAAAATAATTGTACGAGGGAAATTAACAAATGACAGCTTCAAATTATCGATCGCGTTATTATCGTATTAATCATGTAAAATAATCGACGATTACGATTGATCGGAAAATTATATTAATCTGCGATTATGATTAATCTTAAGCGTTATCGTTTCATCACTAATTTAAATCAAGTAATTTAAATCAATGCCACCTTGTTTTTTGTTTTATTTAATAATTACATTACTTAATTGGAACCGCCACTTAATGGGCAAGTTTAGCGTATTTTTTATATATTTTTTTTATTTTATCAAGTTTGCCCTCAAAAGTGATATTCTACATTTTATTTCATCCATAGATGCCTACATTTCTCAAAAAAAAACAATTTTATACAAAAATGACGTCAGTGTGGCTCGCGGAGTACGTATCGTCTATCCTAACCAGCGCGCGCTGGGTTCGCATGGCAACAGAGAAGCGTGTGGTGTAATTCCTCAAAATACAACCTACGTTCAAAAAGTCAGGTCTCACCACCCCTGCTGCGCAAGCGCATAACTCACTTGTGACGTCAGTGTGGCTCGAAGATAAATCATTAATTATAAATAATTAGCAACATAATTTTAACTTTCAATTACATTTTAAGTTATAATTATTCATATGCTTACGACTAAAAGATATTTCACATGTAATTTCAACCACGCTAAACTTCCCCATTGAGTAGAGTGACTATTCGTACTGATTTTGTCAGTACAGTACTGATTTTCAGACTCTTGTACTGATAAACAATTTGCAATACATTTTGTACTGATTTTTTACATATCATACTGAATGTACTGATTTTCCATATTTTGTAAGTATTTAATAATTGGCTTTTATACATTTTTATACAATTAAGATATTAACTTAAATTTCTGCCACTGTTACTAATGACTTGAAATTATTTTTGAAATAAACTGTTAATTGTAGCAATAGCAATAGCAATAAATTAGAGAAATAGTATTGACACAATTTTACCATTATTTGCCCAATAATACTATACTAAACAAAGGGCTTGTACTGAATTCATATAAGAAATAAATGGTTACTCTACCATTGAGCCAAAATAGGTTAGTCCTAACGTGTACCAAATTACACTGAATCGGTTATATTACTTTTTTAATTCTTAATTATCAAGTATGTGACCAGCAATACGTTTGTGTTTTATAGCCATATGGCAACATACCCTCTGGGCATGTGTAAAGCAAAGGTTAATTCTTGATTTGAGTGCAGTGCGGCAACAATGAGCACTGGGCCGCGGCACAAAGGAGTGTGAGTTATGGGCAGGCGGCGCTGATACATCACGTAGGCGCTGACAAGACAAGTGACGGTAGCGGCGCGCCATTTTTCAAGCGATTCTGAAGGATCCCGGCAGCCGTCGGGAAATTGTTTGCGTGCGGTTGCTGCCTGCATGCCAGCACATCATATTGTTGCCACGAATATTTAATCATATCATCCCGCACAATGGATACAATCTTCCGCTGGTCTAAATAAAATAATACCTGACAACGCTTCTTTCTTAAATCACAACTATTATACTTTCTGATGGAACTATGTATGTTTTTATAAAGGCTGTTTATGGTCGTTTTATTTTTATTTAATGGGTGATACTACAAGTTAAATGTAGGTGAAAAATGTGACAACACCTTAGTAAATATTTTATAATAATAATTACTTAAGCTACAAGGAACGTCAGAGAATTATGAGACGAGAAGGTACTCATATTCTGAGTAGCTGATTATATTTCTAGCACCATCACACCATCAGCAGCAATTAACTTCATATTATATTAAAGTATTTATAAAATTTGGACCACTTGACAGACCAGATTTATTTATTTGCAACTTTTTATAGTTCATTTGGCTATTGTTAGACAACAAAATGTTTAAAAACTTTTGTTAAAAGGTACCTACGTACTTAGTGGCCGCAAAGCGATAAATTTAGGTATCACAGGAGGCTGCTAAATATTCATAGGAATATTATTGTTACTGCATATTTTATTATATTTCATTTCCCTGTAAATTTGAAACTTCTTACCACATTTTTTACGCAAGGGGAGTAAAAAATTCTACACTAATATGCCAGAACCGGCACTGATCAACGATGGCGCGCAAAAAAAAAGTAAACTTATTTTTATTTGATTAAAAGAAAACAATAAGCAATTTTATAGCACATGTTTGGATTAGTGAATTGTTGAGGTATAAGTCATCACCTACTTGAAAACAAATCTGCGTGCAGACGACTTGAAGAAACTGAATTTTGTTGCACTTCTTAATAGGCCAATGATTAAAACTGGTTTAAACCATATATTTTTATAATAGATTTTAGTGCTTTAGTAATGTAACAAATTTTATATACTTAAAATCATTACAAGTATATCATTATAAGTATAACATTAAAAGCGAAAATGTTATGAGATATGTTAAACGACGATATACGATCTTTTATCGTACAATAGCAACTTGCTATATGAGTTTAATTTAAATATATGAAAATGACGTTTTAGGAAAAATAAAGTAAGTTATTCAGAGAACGTCGTAGGTACTCAGTAGCTGTGATTACGCAACTGAAAAAAATGTAATGTTAAAACTGACTGTCCTGTATATAATGAAGGATTTTATTTACCACTTGTAAATAATAATTGATTTCAGTCACTAGAAATAAATGCATAAAGTACAACAAAAACCGACATTGTATGATTACACACTTTAAAAACACACGTTCAACTAGTGGAAGAAAGTTGCTAACCCTGAAAAATCCGATAATGCCCCATTCACCTTTTACAAATGAAATTAATTAAATTTGTAATTTCGCAGGTTAAAATTTTTTCTAACATTAATTTATCGCCCTATATAAAACCTAAAGAAACTTATCTTTATTATTATTAAACTTTTAATAAGGCGCTTTAATGTTTTTCGCCTTCTTTTGACCTATATTATTGTACAATACGATTATATTCTACATGCCATCTAATAATAGTAACAGTGTATAATTAAAAAACAAAATTAGAAACCTGAATTTTTATCATTGTAGTGTATTATATGGCTCCCAGGTACGCAAACACAAAATTTAGGTGGAGCAAATAATTATATTGTACTTACGTATTTATACTAATAATTTTCCCTAAATATATATTTTTTTCCTAATGTTCCTAGATCTAGGAAAATTTCCCTAGATAAGAAAACACTGTTCACAGATGGCATGCTTGACAAAGCCTGCAATATTCGATCTTGGAAAGTAGATAATAATATTCGAGACGACAAATAAACGAGACGAAATAAAATATTTTAAATTTACAATGAGACTAGACGAGAAAAAGAAAAATCTCGTCTCGTCTCGTCTCACATAATCACTATTATTAATAGTTTCAGCTGTATATGTATAATGTTAGTGCTAGTATTATCGTTTTATATATTTTAATATTAGTAGCTTTTGTTAGTATTCTGCATGTAAGGATTTTTTATTTGTCATTAACTTTTACTTAATTTCTGTTTCTTTCTTTTCTTTAGTTGATAGCATAATACCTAGAAATTTAATTGTATCTATAACTTGTTTGAAATTGTGTTCTTCAATTTTTAATCCTTTAATTTCCACGTATTTTTCTTGTAGTATTATTTTTACAATAACTATGTCGTCGATATATGCTACTATTTATCATCCTCATGTTGTAAATATTCTTTTATTTATATACATTACCCATTAAGAAATAAGCCCGTAAACTCCCTTATATTTATCATATTTGCATTTCTATTTTTACACGTTATAAATATTTTATTAGTCTGTTTTATCTTCGTGAATAATTTAGATTTAATTCTAAAAATATACTCATAAAGTATTATGTATTTTTTGTTCCTTTTAAAACCACGAATGTAACACCTGAAGATTATGTTGCCACATGATTCTAAACGCATATATGTATTGTGGGTTACTTTTTAAAAATTATAACTTCGCATATTACAACTTTCGATAATAATTATGTATAGTTTTTATTGTATTCCAATTACGTGAATGTCTAGATGCAAATGACATGAACCCATATAGATATGTGAAGAGGAACGCAGACAATTCACAGTATGCCATGCACTGTTCAATGTGCCATTTGGTGGTGAAGTTATGGTTCATCACAGCAGCCAGCTACGCCAGAATGCACTTAGTTAATGACGAACACGCAGTTAGCAGATAGCTCTAATGTTTTATTGTTGCAATTCCAACTCACGTTCGTATTGTACACAATTTCATCACATCATGTAATATAGACATTGTCAATTGTGTCCTATGCAGTCAAAATATAAAACCAACTGTTTTATAGATATGAAACACTTATGTAGCTTCTTTACATGAACATTTAGAAGATCGAAGTAACTTCATAAGCGCCGGGTTTGTATTTTAGTCGGGGGTGCCCACAATCTCATATATTAAAGCATATATAACATCGATTTTATTTAATTGTAGCAGTTGTTTTTTGGACTTAATCTCAAATAATTTAAATTAAACTAGTACATAATTTAAACGCTTAATTGGAACAATTTATTCCTCCATTGTAGTAGTAAATGAAATTTTTTACAGATGATTATTTTCAGCTAATTACATTGAACCAAGAATTAGACTACCTCTTAGTCCTAATTTCCATTTATTCGGGAATTTTGAGAAAACATTATGGACAATTGTTACAATAGTTTATTCCCTGTGAAGTTACATTTCTTGTAATAAATTTGTGATATTTAATTAATTTCACATAAAATATACATTTTTTTAATTTAGGTTCGCTTTTAAAAAATCGCAGCCGGTTCTTCTGATATGCAAATAATAAATAATGTTCGGAGCACTGACGATATTGTTAATTTTCTGATAAATAAATGTCATTTCAATAAGTTTTTATTTAGTTCTTATCATTTTATTTACGAGCCGCCACTATTTTACACAGGTTGCAATAATTCCCATTTTCTCTTTTCACATTTTATCATACGAAAATTCAAAAGTAAATTAAGTATACTTTGATTAATTCTGTAATTAGTTCGTATTGTTGATTGGCTTAGTTATAAATAAATAAATAAAATTCTCTTAGTATAAAGTATGAGTATCCATTATCTTTAAAAAGCAGTATTAAAGCTTCTTGCTGTGAAAGTAGAAGTTAATCTACTAAATGTTGAGACATATTACACCGACGTAAGAGATTTTATTATTTATTTTTTAGGGAGTATTTTTCCCATTTCAGTGTCTTTTTATTTTCAGCGCTGAAACCCCTCTCAGAATACCTTTTCTTTTCAGGCATTCAAAAATAAACACTTTTACCGAAGAATCTCACAAAACAAGGAGAAAGAAAACAAAATGCTTATAGCAAGCGTTGTGCAGCCCCGTCAAGAAGGCCCTGAGACGTGACAGAGACAAACGCCGCTCGCGTGACGTCAACACGTGACGTGGCGACAACTGAGCATCGCCTGGATAGCAGGACTCAAGCTCAGGATGCCATACATCAAACATGCACTACTACGCTTCTTTTTTACACAAATTGAACTATTTACATTCCAGTAAGACATTTGTTAATACTTATGTAACTCTGACTCTGACTATATTTTTATTTATTACGAACTCTGCGCGAAATATATTTGAAGTATATCTGGCTTTGAACACATTTATGTATTGTGGATCATATTTTCTTATATATTATTTAATAAATTATGTTTGTTACATGTACAGGGTGGTAACTCGAACATCCAAACATAAGGATTTAACATGTATAATGAAATTTTCGTAATTTCCTGTTCCCTAATTATTTCAAATAAAAAGCTTCAAATAACAGTGGTAGGGAATAAAATTCTACATCTGAATCAATAAGCCAAATTAATTTAACGCGCCTAGTAAGCTCAGAAATCAGGTTTAAAATGACGCAAATCATCCCACAAATAGTAGCTGTGGAATTGAGACCAAAATAACAAATATTTAACAGTTTATCAGTCTAATTAGCGGCGTCAGTTTTTTTTTTATTTATTTATTTATTTGTAATTACTGTTTTGCCAAATTACACTAAAAAAATATAATAATTTTATTTTGTTTTTATTTGTTAAATTCAATATTAATTTATGTAATATTATTCACTTCAACATTACCGCTATTTTGGCAGTGCTTTAAAAAATTTTCATACCTAATTTCTTTTTGCTCATTGATTCAGATGCAAAATGTTATGCTCTACAACTTTTATTTTTTAGTTAAAAAATTAGGGAAACAGGAAATTACAAAAATGTGATTTTATATGTTCGGGTAATCGAGCCACCATCCTGTATAAAAACAACCAAATATTGGATGTGAATGTGTATTTTGTTCTTTATTTAAAAATATGAGTAAATTTGAGGCGACTCTTTTCAAATATGATTCTATGAAAAATTCTTCATATGTAAGTATTTCAAAATTTTATATCAACTAGTTCAGTTTTTAAAAAGAAAAGTATAAAAATCTCTGAAAATTTCAAAAACAATTCCACTCATAATTTGCCATCCAATTAAATCACAGTATTTTAGTGAATTGAACTAAAATTGTGAGAAGTAATTAATTGAAAAAAAATATACATATTTCGAAGAACTATACTTTTACTTGTAAAGTTTGCCTAACTCTCTCCTGCTTGGTGCCCAGGTCGACAAAATTTTCTAGTAAAATTCTTGTTACTAATGGTATTATATACGATAGTTACAAAATTTTCCAGTGGAAATATATTCAATTTTGTACACTTGTGTTTTCGAAGGGTAAAGTTGAAAATTTGTATCTTTTCCAACTTTTTTTACGAACGCTTAAATGCACTCTGTTATTATATTTGCCGGGGATAATTGAAGCTAAAATAATATTTTTTTTTAATAAAGAAATGTAGGATATAAAGAAAGAGTTGAATAAAATGGACTATAAATTTACGGAAGTGAAGAAAAAAGGGGAAACGAAAGAAGGCATGTAGTACCGCCTATCAGTACAGGTCTAAATCAAGCTTAAAGCTAGGAGGTATCCAACCGAAATTTCGGTTTCGGTTTCGGTCAGTTTCGGCCAAAACTGCTGGCTTCGGCCGCAGTTTCGGTTTCGACCAAAAATTTGTGTCAGGCGCTATCTGGTTTGTTTGCAACTATTTTTTTTTTGTTCGGCAAACTGTAAGAATGCCAATCTTTCTGTCAAAATTTTTAATTTTATTTTATTGGAAATATAAATCGTTTTTGATTTATTATTTATATTATACTAGTCTTGTATGATTATAATTACGCTAATTGTTGAAAAATATCAATTCGTTTTATTTTTTAGGTTAAAACAAATGTCACTAAATGTTTTTAATGAAACAAGTAAATTGTTTATTTATCCATGTGAACCGGAAATGTTACTGACATAAAATTTACAGCTAATTTGGAAAAAAAAAATTATATCAAACAATATTGTTGTTATTCAGCCAAGGTTTAATATTGCCGTAGTTTCAACATGCTTTCCATCGAATGTTAAAAATTTTATTTTCATTAAACCGAAGTTTAATTTCAGTTATAAGTTATAACGCTAGGAATGGTATACATGTACATGTAATTTTCCATTAATTCCATTGCAATTTCATATTTGACCCATTAAAGCTAGTTACTGCCTCTTGATATATCAGATAATAGTCAGATTTCCTCTTTTCATTTAATTTAAAATTTTACAGTTGGCAGTTGGGTGGGCCCTTGCTTGGACACAGCTGCTTACAGGGTGGGTACTGGACCATTCTGGCTCATCCCTCGCGATAGTCCTGACTCTCAGTCATACTTAATATAATGCAAACTGTTTGTAAAAAGTTTATATCAACTAGAATTGCATGTAATATTGTAATAAATTAGTAGAAGAGAGATATATATGATTGAAGCATGTATACATATTTGTTGAGTCTATTTTGATATGAATTTTGAACGTGCGCATAAATTCTATGAATCAGTAGTTTGTGAATTAATCCTGAGTCACTTCCACTCTATATCCCGATGTAATTAAACAAAAACAATTGCCGGGGAATGGGAAGTGGTGGGACAATTAGCCGGGAACTTATTTCCGGTATGGGAAGCGGAAGACGTCGCTGAATGCCGGAAGCGCAGCTATGCATGCCGTGTACTTGTCGCTAACTTGTGCGCCCGACAGGCTAATACTGAAATACGGCCACGGCTGCAGAAACACAGGCAGATTACCGCAAAATCAAACACACAAATATAAATCTACTCCCGTACAATAAAAGAACATGTTTGTCAACAACAAAAACAATTTGCTCATTGCTCTTGTATTATATTTCAAATTAATGGCGAAATTTTTGCAGGAATTAATACAGAATAATGTAAATCGATTCATTATTTGTAGTTTACGAGAAAATAATTATCAAAAATTTGGGGAGCGGATGTTGTCATGTCAGGGTTGTCAAATTTTCAAAATTCGACGTCAGGATAATACCACAAAAATAATTGGCACAAGTATGTTACATTACACATTAAGGTACATTAAATTAAAAGCGTCATTGGCGCAAAAAATCTTGTGTATCAGACGCCACGAAATTCTTTAGCGAGATCTCGCATTATTTACAGTTAAAATAAACTAAAGTCACTCTCGCAAAAGTTTAGTTTCTGGACTAGTAATACAAATAACTGAAATAACTATTGGGTTATCAAAACTTTAAATTGCAATGTAAAAATAATAACTCTGCAGACCTGTACTTTGTTAATTTTTTCCAAAATATATGATTTGGTAAGGAATGGTAATTTAAAATTGTAAATTACGGTAATTAATTTTGTAATTTACCGCGTAAATTTATAGATTGTAAGGTTATTTATAAAAGAAACGGATTTTTTTAAAAGTTGATCAGGAATGCATGAGTGTATTTATTTATTATCATGTGGCAAAAAATAATCAAATACTAGAGACAAAACGTACACATTGTTCTATGTTCTTTATAACTACACATTGATAATAATAATAATATTCATTTATTTCCACGAACAAAATATACATTAGTATAAGAAAACTCAAGAGTAACAATACAGTATAGACTAGTACGAGAAAAAGTATAAAAACCCAAAAACACGATAATAAATAACATAAAGAAATTAATATATTGTTTCTTATAATACACTAAACTGACTAAACCGTGGTAGTTAGGATTATTATATGTTTTAATTAGCTTTATCTTAGATACTAGCAAAATTGAGTTTCTCAAGTTCCAAAATTGTCAAGGTTGCTTCCAGTAGGCAATAAGTGTTTATTTTTGCTTTAATGTATAGTATGACATTTAACAATAATAAACGATTAACTTTTTCTAGTCTCTGAAAACCTGATTGCCATAATGATCTCGTATGAAGTAAATATATATTTCTAATTGTGTTATTTTATTTTGTTTGTTACTCTAGGATTATAAATATAATATATTTGCTGTATATTAGAATAATAAAGTAGGTATTACAAAAAGATAATAATAAATCCCTATGAAAAATTATTGTATTTTTTCCAAATAATTAAATTTTAAATGCTTTGCATTAATTTGTTTTATATTTATTTTAAAAATATTTTATTTTTCAGTCATACTCAAATTATTTATTTACTACGAAATATAAAACACAACATAATATTAAAATCCATTTTTTTCTATATTTACGTACATATATAAATTAATTTTATTTTACACATGGTACACATTTTAATTATATATATTTCTATACATTTATGAATATTCATTATGCAAAATTTAATATTAATAAAAATAACGAAATGCTTTGTACCCAAACTGCAAAATTTTTAAATTATATTTCCAACTAGTTTTTTCCATCGGTAAAAATGTAACATTAAATTAAAGTACAGTTATTAAATATAATCTGAAGGATTAAGTATTGTTGGAACTACGAACTCACTCGTGTATTGTGGGAAACATTTTTATAAAAAGAATATTATTTCATAAATATTGCATATAGAATAAAACATAAAGAAAATTATAAGTACGAGTATTTTATTTTAACTGAATCGGAAGGCATATAGGCGTGCACAGGGCACTCATTACCAAATTAAAACTAACAAAATTGTAAAGTTTTCTGTTATGGGGTCATTAATTTGGATTGACTCTAGAACACAGACCCGTAACTGCATTTATAAGCCACTCTACCAGGGTTGAGAAAAACCTGAGTTTTATATAAAAAACCCAACCAAGCTGGAATTTTTAGGTTTTTTTTTTGGTTTTTTGGATATATTTGCTTATTTGGATGTTTTTTTTTTGTGTTTCATGTGTTTTTCTTCAAAAATATAGTTACTGTTATAAATTAGAATTGATTGTTTTATTTCTATTTTACCACAGTAGTTGTAAAAAATCTACTGGCTGTTTTTACGTTGGGTAAAATTATAACAACCTTCCACTATACTGTAATGTTATTATTGTTATTAACTCTTTCAGTCACAGAAAATTTACCATATTTATCACCTGTGCGTCACAGAAAAATAAAATAAGTTATTTAAAAAAAAAGCTTTAATAACGATGCCTGAGTGCATTACAACAAAACGCGCGTTGCTCTCATCGTACCTACAGAATCACATAAACACATTTATAGAGGTGGTACAGTTTCTAGCCTACTGGCAAGAATGGAAATAACATTTATGTAAGTGGTACAATTTATGTACCACCATGGCGCGCTTGATTTTAAAAAAGTGGTACAGACACCGTACCTCTAAACCTGAAAGAGTTAAGTACGTTGTTCTATATTAAGTTGGTTACAATATGTATATATTATTATTATTATTAATTTGGAAAAAATAACATTTTATTAAAAAAAATTGAGTAAAACACATTGAAATAATAAAAATTCCCGATCTGGGAATAAAAAATTCGGTTACTCTCCGGATTCCCGGTACACTGACTACCCTGAGCATGTATTGTGAATCACAAATATACTTTAAAACTATATGTCATTTATAACAAATTGATATAGTAATGACGCTATAAATAAAAAACCTATAAACAACATATTCGTCCCTGTAATTCCTCACGTAGATGTAATCCCGGTTGTAACTCATCAACAATGGCATATTGGCACGGGATTAGTTGCATCTGCAAGAAGCGTTGCCTAAGTCTCCTGCATATTGTACAAGTTATACGAGTACGAGTACAGACGGCGTGTAGACACTGGGTGTTATAGTTTGCCGAATGTGGGGGATGTTCATAACAGTAAGTCGTCCGCAAATGCCGGATTAATTCCGGAACTTCAGCGGAATCTCCCAATTCAAACGCCGAATTAATGTACATCAACAAAACAATCAATACCTACATACATCGATGCTATGTTATAAGAATATACAATTTACAATAATCTTTAAAAAAAATGTTTTTTTTTTTAAGTACAACTGACGGGTATGTTGTCACATGTTACCATGAGTTTATTTTAACGTGGAAGTTACTTTGTGGGAGATAATATTGATTTTATTCTATTGTAAATATTTTTTTAAAATCAGTTTCATTACTATATTTACACACGTCATATTTGTGAAAGAAATGTTGCCGCAAGAACCAATAATGTAAATACAATGAAGTGCAGATCTTGGCAAAGTACTCAACAATAGTAATTAATTATTAATTACTAATTATTGTCTAGAAAGTACTTGAATTACTAAGTAACAGGAATTAAAAATGTAAAATCAATTACATTTTTCAATTACTTTTTATTTCTTATAATATTTCTAAAATACATAAAATGTAACATTTTAAACAAAAATAATAACCATAATTAATTAATATTTATTGTTAAAAAAAATCACAAAACATATTAAAAAGAATGCCTATTATTATTGTTACTACTAACGAGGATAGCTCTTTTTCCTTACTTATTAACATATCTTACTAAGTAAAACACAAACTTACACCATATCAGCAGTTCGATTAAAATAATATTTGTATGTACATCGTACGACATCTTATATTCGTATACAGTTTATTTTAAAACTGACAATGACTTTAACAGATCACTGCAACTTGCAACTCCTTGCAGAATATTATGGTAATAATACCAAGAAAACTTCCTGTTCCTTACAAAAAAAACTTATATTACTTAAGAAAGTGTTAAATTCTGAAAGTAATTGAAATATCAGTAATTGTTAGAAACAATTACTTAGTTCAATTACAATCATGTTTTAAAAATAATTCTAATACAATTACTTTTTTTCTAAAAGTAATTGAATTAGTAATTTAGTTAGTGAAGTAATGGGGACTTCCATCATTTTTTTAATTTTTTTAAATGAATCTAAATTTAAAAATAAAAGACCCGTATTTTTTTATTTTGCAAATAAATTAATAGTTTTGCTAAAAAATGTTCTCAAATAGGTTTGTGACGTATTACCCCTGACAGACAAAGAAGACAATATGTTAGAAAGAGATAGATGTAGTAACCAATGTGAACATAACATTACAAATGCCGCGCGTAACGTCAAATTCAAACTTGTATGTAAATATATTGCCAGTGCAAACATAACCTCTTGTTTCAACCACGCTTGTTTGTGAATTTCGCTCGTGTATTATTAAAGACTTGTTTTTATTAATATATTTTCTTAATTAAGTGCTTATTAAAGGACAAAATATGTTATCAGGTATTATTTTATTATATATGTATCTCAAAACACAAGTAAATAAGTATGAAGTATGAAACAAGCTGGAACTGGCTGCTGATTTTAGAGATTTCGAGACCTGCGCTCTAAGTCAGATTGGCTTCAGGGGTAATACGTCACGAGGCTATTTGCTGAATTTGTTTTTCTAAAAAATGTTTAAGTCTAATAAATATTTTCAATATTTTTTAACTTTTTACGAACTTATTTGAAGATAGAATTAATATGCAATTAAAATTTTGTGAAAAGCTCGCAACGCGGAAGTCACCATTAATTACTGCCCAGCTCTGATCATGTTATGTGGTTGTAGGCTTGTAGGTCATCTTTTCTAGTATTTCCATATACATATAGTCTTTTTCACGAAAATGTGATCGTACGTCATAATGTTCCCTGATGCAACGTTGCCAAGTATTTGTAGGGTACATTCAAGTGTTGATGGTTGCTTAGTATACCATGTGTGTATATGTCATATTGTGAATTATTTACATAAAATAAATTAAATTTATTTAGCATCCCCCTCTGTATCTTCGTTTGTCACGTTCTTGTTCGAAATACCTTATTATAGAATTCACCATATTCTGTGCACAACTTCCTAAATTTTTTGCTCGATTTTTTGACATTTTTCAAAAATAATATTTTTTTTGACATTTCGAGAATGGCAACGTTGTACAGGATTACCAACCATTTATTAGTAAAAGACACTAAGTTCCGTGTATTTTTCTGGGTATATGCTAGGGATAGTAACATTGCTGTTTTGGCTACAATTTTATTACTAGGTATGACGTACGATCACATTTTCGTGAAATAGTATTTTACAATATTAGCCAGGTAAAACAGTTTTTACTGGTGATAGGAGGAATTGACTGGCGAGCCGTTTAGGCGAGCCTGTCATCTCCTTGAACCAGTAAAAACTGTTACCTGGCGTATAATGTACAATAGTTTACTTGTTATTGACTTGTAAATAAAATTTAAATTAAAACCAAATTTTGACAGTTACTAATTTTGTGTCAAAAATTGTTTTAAATGATATATCGTAAGCCTTGGAAGACAATAAACAATGGAACTACTAGCCAGTAAATCTGACAGGTGTCATCTTAACATGCTAGGTACTGGTAAATCTGACAGCTGTCATTTTTACAATGTAGTAGCTTGTAAAAATTAATTTACCTGGCAACAAAGAGTTAAGATAAATGATAGTTTACAAGTCAGTAACAAGTAAAAGACTATACCTAATAAATTATTATCATCGATGATAATTTCGAGTAAATCCGAATTACAGATTTCACGAGCAATATTTTCGATTCTTAATCATATTACGATAAGCTTATATTTAATGAAAGAATATAATGATTTCTCACACATTTTTATAATCAAAATTAACTCTTAATGTTGTAAACTACTGCATATTTTAATAATTATTTTCCCTACCACATTTAAATTAATTATATTTGTCAGTAAAATTGTAAATTTAAACAGTTACCAGATCAGATATAAACTAATATTTGATTAAATTTTAGATAAATATTAATTTTAATTGAACTAGACCTGACATGTATGGTGGGTCATATTTATTAAAATATAATGACACATATTTTCGCTTTTGCTTTTCCAGGCTGAAATGTCAATAAAAATCACAATATAATATTAACAAAAAGTATATTAAACGTATTGTTGGAGAACATTACTAAAATATGTCGGAGCAAAATTAATTTATACATCAAATATGAAACTTTATTACATAATTGAAATTTTGTCCTAAATGATATTGTTCATAATGAGAATAATTAATAAAATATATTGATTACAAATTTCATTAAAATTTTACAGGAA
The DNA here is from genome assembly GCA_035578165.1 of Stenolophus ochropezus. NCBI lineage: Eukaryota > Metazoa > Arthropoda > Insecta > Coleoptera > Carabidae > Stenolophus > Stenolophus ochropezus. Next base: position 47,500,347 of record JAQOWZ010000002.1, on the reverse strand, counting down.
TTCGCGAACTAAGGTACATTTGTCAAATTTATCATTTACTTCATATATTAAATTCGATACTTTGCCATATATTATTAAACAAATTTTATTTATTTTAACCCAACTACATGTTTGTATAATTACCAATATTCAACTATAGTATACTGTCAGATTCGGATTACCATATTTAGTGCCCTAAAGCCAATACCAAATATGAGTTCCTCTCTTCAACATAATATAAAGTCATAGTTTTCTACATTAGAAATATAATAATATTTTTACTGAACTATATATTTCATTATATTATCTCATTTCTTATATAATTTTCATTTAAATTTCGGGGTTTTTAAGTATCTTAAATTGAAAAGGAACACAAAACTAACAATTATTCATACATTGTCCCCCTTAAAATTTGGCGCCCTAAGCCATAGATTTGTTGTCCTAGGCGGTAATAAGGCTCTGTATATTATACAAGAGTGGATATGATGCCTATATAAAATAATATATATATATATATATATATATATATATATATATATATAAACATTGTGTTATAAAGTAGGGTTATGCCAGTTATTTTTAATCGTATAAGCAATATGTTACCAACGTAAAGTCTTTCCAAGATTAAATAATGTTTTTATATATTGCAATTTAATTATAATTAATAATATTTCTATTTTATTTATTTGATGCAATGAGAATAAAAATAAAAATGAATGCATCAATAATTTCTCGACAGATTTGGCCAGGATTTGGTGATGGGAGTAAATTTCATATCTGCACATGGTGTGAATATAACATAGGTACATATCCGAACATGACAGTATGAAGGAATGTTGCCAAAATATATATGTACTATAATAAATCATGTGAATCAGTAATATTTACAACTATATTTTTCTACGACTAATGATGTAAACAGCCATAAATGTTACAGGTTATCTAAATGATTCTTTACGGATGGCTGTGCGTAGAGTACGCGGATCACACAGTTAGCGATTTTTTAATTTATCGAAATTATGTTAACAATATACACAAAAGAAAATTAAGTATATGTAATAACTACTTTCAAATATTACCACCAATGAAGAAACAAGAAATATTCTACTTAGTACTGTTTCATTGTGTTATAATTTAGATTTAATTTATTATTTCGTGGTTGACAGTTTAATACAGATGTTTTAATGCTCTGTAGTTGGCTGGAACTTGTATTTACTAGTGACGTATCAAATTACTTTTGTATTTCAGTACATGTATTGTGCGATCTAAACACGATCATAAAATAATCTTACATACTATACTTTTCCTAGTACGAAATTCGAGTTGTAAAACAATACCGCCCTCGTGGAATTATAAACTTGCCGCAGCGCGACTTGTGTGTAACTTTTTCACTTCGTGCGTAATATACATATTGCAACTCTTATTAGATAATATTATATTATACTACATAAATACAATAATTCAAACAAAACTTACAAATCGTCTAGAAGTGTATGTTAAGAAGCCACTCACCTGAAACAAAAAAACAATAAATAAAAATGATCCTGTATAGTTATCAAAATAAATAATATGATCATATGATATATGTGCAAAAACGTAGAACTATTATGAATAAACAATAGTATATTAAACTCCAACAATACAATCCTTCTTAAAAAAATTATATTGATAATAACAATGATTTTAACATGAATATTAACTTATTTCTTAATATACACAAAAATAAAGTAGGCTGTCTTTGTTTTTATATTTTTAATTCAATTTTTTTTAATATACTTATTTCAATTACACGGCATATTTAAATTGTAAATCCATACTTTACACTTTTCTTGAGTTAAATGATTCAAACAATATTTGAATTTGGAGATTTGAGTTTATTTCAAAAGTGACAGTTGACGTAGGTGACTAGTTACCAAGTAAGCAGTTGTAAAAGACAATTTCTCATATTTTATATAAATTCTGTAATGAGATTATCCATATTTTTTAAGTCCATATTAATTTACAAGTAACAATACTGTATAGGAATTTTTATCAAAATAAGTAAAAGACAAACAAGGAGACGTGATTTTTAGTGAACATGGGCGCATGACAAACCATTCTTTAGCAAAAGTAACGACATCACAAGGACACACTCTAAAAATGATCGAAAATTCTGCATGAAAATGTGTTGCTTAAAAACTATGTATATGTTAGATGACATCGTCAAAGGCTCTGAATAAATGAAACAAATAAATAAAGGATTATTTAATTTTAAAAAATTCTTTCACTTTCGTAATCTACACATGTCATACTACTCACCCTTAAATTTATGACATTAAGTTCATTTCCACCCTGTATTTTATTAATGTACTTATATTTATAATTAATAATGGGCATTTTTATTTTAAATTTTTGATGGTTCTGCAGCTCTGCGGCAGTTAAGCACAAACTGCCACTGCATCCTTATAATATTGCAATAAATTTTTACTGTTATTTAGGTAAGAGTTATTATAATTTAAGAAATATGTGGCGTCTCTCCCGGACTTACCCTACATTCAACCCCTCAAGCCCCTTCTCTGGCTACGTGCCTGGAATAGAATGTTCTACAAAGGTATACGACGTAAACTCAACAGTGTATTTTTTAATATTTTCAGGTGAAAGTACAAGTTGTTTTTTTCATAAGATAAATGGTATGTTGATCAAAACAATGAATGCTAAACGGAAAAAAATTGTAGACGAATTGTAATGTAAAGGCCGTATGAATAAGGCCATTTTCGTTTTGAGTACGTTGTCCCGAGGGTTAGAAATTTTCATTATTTCCACCTTGATTTAATACAGGTCCTATCCAGTTTTCATATTTTACTTCTCATATTCCGTTTTAGCTCTCTATAAACAACGCTACACGAAATTGAAAAATTTCAATCCGTATTCCATTGTTTCCTTCCTTTATTCTTGTTCTCAGGCGGCTCCGGCAGAGGGCAGGGAATACTTTGATGCGCGGTTGTTCGCCAGGGTATCTCAATCCGGGTTTTCAATTTATAACTGTTTACTTTCAAGTATGCAACAGTCAAAAATTATTTTATTTAAACTATTTTATTATTCAATCAATTTTGATCTTACATCCTTAAAGGGTATATAATACATCTTATACAGGATGAATACTAAAAACCTTGACATGGGAAATTAACGTGGGAAAACAATTTCTTCTATTCTGTGGTATCGTCACAGAATAGTTACATACAGAAGCGATACTCCGTGTCGGTACGTTTCATGTTACCCTATTTAGTTCTATGACCTTGGAGCATTGTGTACACCTTTAAATTTATTGACTTCCCCTATCTCTCACGAAGATGTAAGGACACTTTCCGATTTAAATGAGCCCTTTAAATTTGTTGACTTTCCCCATCTCTCTCCAATTTTCGTTTCTCTGTCTTATTGTCGCTTCTGTGTAAACCTATTCTGTGGTATCGTTGCGTAGATTATTTAATTTTGAATCTATTGAAATATTTAATAAATAAAATTCTATTTTGACAGTTGTCATTGATATTTATGTAAAGTAAAAGAATGATTTAAAAATTTGACTTTTTTGTTGATATAGACTTCAATTAAATTCACATCATTATCAATAAATGCTCTAGTATAATTGAAGCTCTCAGCTACGCGTCGACCTTCAATCTTTTGCTTGAACGGCAATGTAGCATTTTACACTCTTTGTTCTCAAATTTTTTGAATCAATGTAACAAGAATCTCAATTAATGGAATGTAATTTAAATTTTAAATAATAAAAAAATGGAATCGTTGAGATATCTAACCGCGACTTTGCAATGAGTTCTACTTATGAAGTCATATAACAGCCTTATCCTCTCGGCTATGAAACACTTTGTTTGAATTTTTTTTATTATATAAATATCCACAACAACTGTCAGAAAAATTTTATTTTTAACAAAAAATTTAAAATGTATTCATTTAGAAATAATTTTAAATACTATTTTATAAAACATTCAAGTTGCTCTATTATATATCTTTACGTAGATTGAAATCTTATTCAAGATCACTTACGGGCCAAGAATGGTTGCACAACATAGCAGTACTAAATTTACATAACGACATCATATTAAAATTGATGATAATGCAGAAGAATTTATTAAACGTACAGCGGTTCGTCAAAATATTTTTGTTTCAAAATTATAAATGCTTGTCTTATATTCGTTGCCTTACTTTATTTATTTATATATATATATATATATATATATATATATATATATATATATATATATATTTAATTTATGTACCTATTTTTAAAAATAAATTTTGTTTTTTATAAACTGTCAGATGTTCTTTTTTAAGCTCCCATACGAATATCCAAAAGTCGGCGACTAATAATAAAAATTAAAATCTATTACGCATTTTTAGAGAGCAACAGATTTGGAATAAATTAATGTACATAAAAACTTGGTACTTCATGACGTCATAATTTAGTTACAAATTTTGCTGACGTCTTCTCACTTCCTTTCATGTCAAGTCAAGTAATTCATAAAAATACCAAGCAACTTGACTTGACAATTGATGAAATCCTACACATGACCACAGAAATTTGTTAACTTCACCTATCTCTCCCTAAGATGTGACGAAACTTTTCGATTTTAAACAATGAGACCTTTAAATTTGTTGCCTTTCCCCATCTCTCTCTAATTTTCGTTTCTCTGTCGCTTCTGTATGAACCTATTCTGTGAGATGACTGTAAATACATAATTGTACTATAGGCTCCAATAAAATTGGTAATTGAGTCTCTGTTTCTACTTAGAAGTTTTAAGTTTGAGTATAATATTTCCCCTTGTTTGAACGCTGGGAAAAGAACAACCCGTTAGCGTAGTTTGCAGTCTGGTGGATGCGTTTTGGATGGAACACGTCCGGGGATTACCGGCGGAAAAGCTGCTAAAGACTTGTGGGGCTGCGGACAGAGTCATGCGGAATGTCGATGTGGCAATATCAGGAATCGTAATTGCGAGGAACACATGTGCTCAACTGCGAAAGAATATGGATTATTTATCGTTATTACGTGGCTCTTACACTAAAAATTTGCTGATTTTAAATTTTAGGGTTATGGCGCACTTTCATAGAACAGCGTTTATGGATGGCGCATATGTCTTCATATTACTTTCAACTTTTCATATCAGATCACAAAATTCAAACAAATTTATCATCTTTATCACCGCTTCCAAAATAATAAAATAAGTAGGTATATAAGTAAATATATTTTTCTACTCCATTTTTAATAATGTAATTAGTACTGCAATTTATCGTAAATAATATTCAATCCTGGCAAATATTGAGTAATATTATTGTTTAACATTTCTCGACCAACAAACCTATGAATTTTCATTATTTATATTTCAACATTGGAGACAATAGGGAGGTTTAGCGAGATTGAAATTTCATGTGAAATATTTCTAATCGTAAATATATGAATAATTATAATTTAAAATGTAACGGAAAGATAAATTTATCTACTCATTTAATTATAATTAATTATTTATTATCTAACTTTTGTGACGTCACAAATGTGTTTTGCGCGTGCCTAGAAGGGATGGCGATACTTAACTTTTAGATCCGGCGTATGACAAATTAAGGTCAGGTTAGGTTAGGTTAGTTTAGATAACTTTAGCTTTGGTTAGGTTACGTTAAGTTAGGTTAATTTAGATTAAGTTAGGTTTGGTGAGTTTAGATTAAGTTAGATTAGGTCAAGTTAAGTTAGGTTAATTTGGTTAGGTTAGTTTAGATTTAATTTAAGTTTGGTGAAGTTAGGTTAGGTTAGATCAGGTTTCATTATATTTGGTTAGGTTTGATTAGATTAGATTAGGTTAAGTCAGGTATGTTAGGTTAGGTTAGATTAGATTAGATTATATTAGGTTACGTTAAGTTCGATTCGGGACAAATGGGAATGATTTGGAGGCATACCTCTACGAGTATCTATTTAAAAAGTAGTATCCGCGAGCAGAACGAATTCACTCGTATTTTGATCTAATCAGATGCACACTTAATTCCTAAATTTTACTGGTGCGCTTTTGCTTTGAAGAAATCTAAGCATATTTGAGTGAAATATAATACTAGTAAGAATATAAACCTGTCTATGAACAACCTGATTCGGCTTTTTCTATAATTTCTTGTGAAATAAAGAGTTACTTGCATTTTAATAATTCATAATAATAAATATCATTTGAAATGTCAATAAAATATTACCATTTAAATAAGAGTTTAACATAGCACTTACTTATTTATTTAATCGTCCTCTTCTACCTTTCAGTGTAAAGAAAAAAATCTTCATTAATTTGTCTCCTTAATTAAATTAATTAGTGAGTGTTGTTTTCTATAAAAACCTCTATTCTTTTCTATTGAGCTTTTAGTTCCCCCCATTTTATTCCTCTTTCTGTGATTGCCTCTTTAATAGTATTTAATTCCCATGTACGCTTGGGCCTTCGTATACTATGCTAAGAGTATGTCTCTAGTGTTTTTTATGCCATTCTCTCATCTGTCATTCGTTTTATATATCCAAACCTTCTTAGTTGTGACTATTCACTATTGTACTATTTATTCTAGTGGTTGTATACTCCGCATTGACTGCAAAATACTTAGTTTCTTATTTTATCTTTTTTGGATGTCCCTTTTATTTTTCTAAGTTTGTATCTTTTGTTTTTGTGCTCTTGTTAAGATCCATGTCTCACTTGAGTATGTTAGTACAAGTATAAAAGCAAATTTGTTTACTGTCTTCGTAGCTTGTGGTATTTCTTTTATATTTAAAAACTTTGTTTTTATATATATATATATATATATATATATATATATATATATATTAAATACATTGTTTGCTGTTTCTATTCATTTATTTATTTTTGTTCCTACATATCCATGGTATTTGTAGTTCTTAATTTGTTTCAGAGGTTAATTTGTATAGTAATGCGATGTGTTTTGTTGTCTTTACTCATTACCATTTTTTTCTTTTTTATTTCATTCATTTAATTCTTACTATGTTCGGTTTTTCCTTACTTATATTCAAGTTAATTTGAAACTCGAATGCTAGGTATTATAAAAGATAGTTAAACAACCGGTTAGTTATGGGACGGTTAAATTTAGTTGAACTAAATTGTAGATTAACTAACCCTCGGTTAATCACAACGCTTTAAATGTTGTACTAACAAGTGGAAATAATTTATTGTCACTATAATAATTTGTTATTTCCAATAGCAACACTAGTAACAATGTAAATATGACATAAACAAAAAATTATTTGATAACTGGCACCGATTAGTGAAAATTGTTTTCTAAACGCTGGGAAAATTATATTGATACAATTTAGTGAGTTTTTAGTAATTATTGTATTCTCTTCCTAAATGTAGCTGCTAATTTTCTAAAAAGTCGATAATATTTAGAAAATGCCACTCATGTTAAACCCAATATTTAGAAAATTCTCCTTCGAACTCATTGCATTTTCGTCGTTGGGATTAACATTCGTAACATTTTGAAAATATTATCAACAATAAGCTCACTAATTGTTTTATTACCCTAGAAAATGCAAATTTTATATTGTTGTCTCCTCTCAATGAAACCAAGAAATGGGTTATTCCGTGAATAATTCTACATTCATACTGTTTAGTCTTGATACTACAATTTGATCTTCAAACTGATGAAACTGTTTTTACAAAAGACATAAAGAGTTTGTGGACATGAAGCTGATTTGTTTATTTATAATTATAATCTACTTTTAAAGTTGTTGTTTCTGTTGAAATTTAATTTAATATCCCGATATTCTCCAGATAATTTTATCAGTAGATTGAATCCCTAGGTTATTTTAACTTTTGTTTATAGTAGGGAAAGTGGACAGTTAAATTAATTTAATGGGTTAGGGTAGTTAATTGTCTTTTATAAGACCGAGCATTATTCGCATTGTCCCATGATTATCATGTCGTCCGCGTATAATAGTTTGGTAAATTGAACTTTTTGCATCTTCCAATATCCTAAAGTGAATGGTTTCCAATTTGGTTTGTAGTTTTTACAACATTGTCAATAAATATGTTAAAAAGCTTAACGAAATTATTGGTTTTAAAATAGTCTGATATTATTAGTTCGTTCTGGCAAAGTGCAGGCTTTTTAAGCAAACTGTTTATTTTAAGTGCTACGAAGTCGGTTAAATTAGCAAACAATTTCTATTTTACAAGCTCTTATGATTCTCTAGATAGCAATAGTGCGTACATCTTAAAATGTAAAACACTCTTTTATAGTGTATCTCTGTATACTGTATATCAATAGCTTTTTCTAGGCCTATGAAATGTAGTGATTGCAAGGTCATTTCCCAGGCGACGGTCTTAGATACATCACAGACAGGTCGGGACACGTTTAAATACACTTCTATTGTACTAACACATCAAAGCTGCAGAATATTCGAGAGCTTAATTTCTCGGGTATATAAACCCAAACAAGGACGACCGCGAATACAATTTGATATTAATAGGATTAATGAACTTAATTAGTTGGTGATATAAATACCGTATAAATAAATAGTGCACAGTATTAAATGTTGAAATAAATATTTTTAGTGTTTAAATATTTATTAATAATTATTACTCTTATATATTAATGTTTATATTTGTTTATTCATAGTGTTACTAATTTTTATCATCTTTTTATAATTTATTATTCATTCATTAAATTTAGTTATATGAATATTAATATTGCAATTATTTTAACATTTTAGCCCGAATAAATAAACGTTACAGAAACATAAGTATACTTTGGGCAATGCTTTATCAATTCTAATCTCTTTACAACGTCTTTTAATTTTGTTGCTATAATGTATTCATGTTCAAAAATTATATTTCTCACGCTTTAACCTACGATTGTAAGAAATATGAAACTATCAAGCTTTATGTAGTGTGAGAAAAGTGCCACTTTCCATAAAGGTTGTAGAAAAAATATTTCTCCTACTACCGGGCATAAAATACATACTTTACGCACTCTTCAGAGATTGTAAAGAGTCATTTTTCGTGCCCTAGTGCTTAAAAAGTTTATATTGCATAGCATTGACTACTTTTTACGGACTGGGGGCCTATATATCAATGGTTTTATTAACACACGTGTGTAACATTGTATTTTTATCTCGTGCTATAATATAATAATAAACAGCACTCTACTAAAAATACATACTTTACGCACTAGTTGCATAAATAACTATTTTTTCTCCCAACAGCCTAAAATGAACTTTATTTTCGTAGCTAAGAGAAAAATATAGATTAATTTAAAAATATCCAAAAATCATGTCACTCCTCTATTGCTTGAGAAAAATACCACAAATGTATTTCTTTTTTGACTTACTTGTAATATAACACTTATCATAAATATATCTAGTAACATATGTGTTTGATGAGGTAGTTTACTTCACTAGTGAAATAGTTTAACATAATGTAAATCTCATGAATTATAGCTACTTTGGATGGATTTATCTACTTGTTTAAATATACACAATCCTTGAATTTATTTTGCTAACCCTGAATAATATATTTAGCAACTTCGTGCGAATTATGTGTGAATTAACGCAGAATTTATTGCCGTTTTAGTTCTGCTTTTGTTTTTGTATTTACACACTTTTGTTTTGCTGGAAACTTAATTCGACTAAGATGTTTATCTCAGGAACCTTCTAATTTATTATTTAACCCAATTCTTGCTTTACTTTAATTAACTACATATTTTGAACATGAAATACATAACGTAACTCACAATACAAACATGTATTTATAGTCTCAACAATATAACCTTCAGGTGTCCGTCAAATGTTTTGCGTTTTTTCTTTTATTTGCATTCTGATAGCACACATGATATTCGAATAATATAATTTGCTAACAAAGAATGATATTGTGAATTAGGTTTTATCTGATAAATTTTAGTAAAATATTATTCGGTATTGTATATGTGAATACACAAAAAAATATTGACGAAGGATTTATTAAAATAAATGCATATTTTTACATATTTATTTTGAATGAATTTAATGAAAAATTGACCATTTATATTCAAAATATATTTGCACAGTTTTTCTCTTTGCTTCATATCACGTACTGCAAATTGAATACTCGATTACAATACAATTTTATTATATTGTAATAGAATATCATGAGGCAACAACGTATATTGTAACTTTAGAATTCATACTGCAAATAATGCTGCAATAAATTGTGTATCACACAATAAAATATAATAAAATTGGAAATATAGCTATTTTTAGTGTGCAATTTTAAATTATAAAAAAAACGTTACAGAATTGATTTATTTTGATTTTATTAAACATAATCATTAATTGTTCTGGACTGGTGTTTCCGTACCTCAGGAATTTTTTTAAAGATATACTACACGACATACTGATCACAGAACCAAAAGAAATTTTATGAAATTCGCAAAAATAACGGTGGTTTACTTAAAGTGAAGTATTTTTAGTAATAATGGAATGGCGTATTTAATTGAAAGCAACGTAATAAATATCCTAGTATTTAAAGGAATATTTGTAAAGATAACAACAAATACTTATATATGACGCATAAATTTGATCTATTGTTTAAAATTATCCCCTTTACATATATATAATGCAGCACGTTGAATAAATAAACTACAAGCATCACAGTTCACTACGGTATGCAAGCATTTTCACAAAAACTGCACTGCACTATATCATAATAACAAACCAGCAAAAAAAGAAGATTGACAATAATGTCGGCTAAAGTATGCATGTATCTATTGCCAGATTACATTATTAATTACACAACATCAGACATTTATTAGCTGCCATGTAAACAAAAGCCATCAACCAGTGGTAAAAAAATGTTCACGTTAATAAAATGTATTTTACAATTTAACAAAAAAATATTTTTATTCTGTGATCAGTATGTGATGTAGTATATACCCTTAATTTTTTTTCACGACGTATTGAAACATCCGACATACATAAGTAGATACTCGATTATTGTTATATTATTTTTTATATTTTTCTATTTATTTATTTATTTCATTTACAGTGTCCAACAGACGGAAGTCCAGTAACAGGACAGGGGTCTTACAGCTTATAGTGGGCTCCGAACCACTGAGACACAGCAATATTTATTTTTGGTTACAAGTTTGTCCTCACTAGGCTTTGAACCCCAGATATCATACTCCGCTCAGCGAGTCAAGTGCGCTAACCAACTAAGCCACCACTTTCTGTTATATCTTAGCTGAATTATATTTGAACTTCGCCTGATTATGGTATGATTTTTGATATTATATAGAGAATGTAGCAAAAATAAGTACATTAAATTTAACCAGTAACTGAACAGGTCGAAAGCAACAATCTGCTTTTATATTACTAGGAATGTAAGTAGCTAATACAAATATTCTTCTACAGTAACATAAACTTCGGCTCCGCAATAATAATACAATGTATTTACATTCCTCGCAGCTTAAATAACTATTTATTTGCGTGAAAAACTCTGTTTTTTGTTGTCATTATATTTTCCTTCACATCTGTTTCTCTATACCCCTGACAAGCTACGTGCATATTTTATCATATAAATACATCAGGGTTGCATAGATTTAAATCACTTGATTTATAAAAAATCAATGTTATTTAAATCAATTTTCATGTAATTATTATTTAACATTTACAATTCGAGGAAAAAACCTGTGGGTACTGTTACCATATGACAATACTCAGCAAGAATTATTAAATCTTGTTTAACTTAGTTTCCCAAAAACTACTTTATTGATTTATTATTTTTAATTTATAAAGCAGAAAATTTTTGCACCAATGTGTACTTTTTCTTTTATTTTATTTTGAATTGTATTTAGTAAAATCTGGTTATTACGACATCGAACGGATCCCTAAAATGTTGTTGAAAGTAAAATAACGTTAGCTTGTATGGACATAGAACTAGTAGTTATGCAATTTCGACGTTATAACCAGTTTGTCACTATAAGCGGTATCGATACAAACGAATTTTATTTATTTATTTAGGTGAAGTGTAAAAATAATTTGAAATACGAATAATGTTTAAAGAAAGAATAATAGATAATAAAAATAAGTAACACTATGAATAAACAAATATAACATTAATTTAATCATTATTGATAAAGACTTAAACACTAAGAATATTTATTTAAACACTTAATACTACGCACTATTTATTTACACAACATTTATAGCCACCAACTATTTATGTACACATCTTATTAATATCAGACTGTGCCTTGATCTTTTCAGCTCTCGCTTCTATCTATAGCAATTAAGTTCTGGAAAATTATAGGAGTTTCGATACGACAGAACAATAGAAACGTTGCTAACGTGTTATGACCTGTCTACCTGCGGCGTGACCTTGGGATCGCTATAATATCTTTTCAATATTTTTGTTTTTCATAATAAATGTTTCTTGTGGAACATGTTTTTGAAAAAACTATGCCTTTTTGAAAAAATAAAAAAATCTGATTTAAATTTTAAAAAATCAGATTCTTTTCTTCTTCTCTTTTCGGGTGCCCTGCAGCTCTGCCTATAATTTTTTTGCGAGGCGACACAAAAATTCTCAACCAGCCCTCCTCTGAAGTATTGTGAGACACATTTACAAATTAGATATTGGATTCATTGGTTCCAAACCTTTTCTTTTTATAAATATGAGGTAGGGTAAAGGAATTGATTCGTTTTTTAAGTTGCGAAGCATATGAAAGCAGATTTGTGTGTGATATTTTTAAGCAGATATTTAAAAAGGGTGGGATTGGGATAAGCGGATTACGTTGATTCTGATTAGTTTTTCCCGTAGTTTTCCGGGTGGAAAATAAAGGAAAGCATGCTAATAGGATGACGCCACGTGTTACCAACATGATGCAAATACATTCAAATATAACCAAAAAACCCACCTTTCAGCTTATTATACTTTTTACATATAAAGCGACAAACCACATTCACTTTTACTTCTTATCAACACAAACACACAAAGGAATAACAAAATTTACTCGAAATGAAGTCGTTTTTGTTTCAAGAATATATTAGCGAGTGACCTGATTTACATAAAAAAAAATTGAATATAAAAATGTGCTGTCAAAATAAAAAAAATACAGCCGAATTCAGTAATAGTCCACTGATTAATCATCAACAGATTCAAGTAGCCGTAGATCAACATTTGTTCTAACTCGAAAACTTGATTTAAGTTTTTGACAGTTCATAGATCTTTACGAGTTTGAATTAAACTTTCTGTCATTTTTTGTTCACATATGACGTATAATTACATTTTATTTCATTTTGGAATCAGTAACTTTATTATATATTTATTTTATTTGGCTTTTATCGCCCAAGGGTGTATAAAGTTGCTCAGCAATAGTTACTCAAACAAATTAAAATCGTGTTGATGTATAAATGTCAAACAATACAATAAATTTTAATTTAAATGAAGTAATTATTTAGCATTCACAGAATTATTCAAATTCCTTTTCATATAAATTTATTGAATTTTTAGAACCAATTTTGTCTGTGCAACGCAACCTCAAATTTCATTAATATTATACCAGAATAATCAGTACGTAACGTTTCATATATATTTAATTTGTTTAAGAACAAACAAACCAACTTTTTTTTTTAATTTACCAAAGTACTAATATGAAATATAACGTATGTAATTTAAAGCTCTCCGCTTCAAATCAAGCTTTAAACATTTCCAAACATTTCCTCTTGTTATTTTTTTTGTTGCTCTTTATACATAAATAACTATTTCATATATGAAAAAAATAGCAAAGAAGAACGAAAAAGAGAGAAATTACATCGTTTCATATAGATATGTGAAAATTAAAATATTTTAGATTAATTTTAAAATTTAGCCAAAATCTTGTGTATATAAATGACATATCAAAACGTCAATCAAAGCTTGATTAATGGAATAGGTTCGACGGATCAGTTGATTTTTGTTTATTTTATAATATTGAATTGAACTGATAAATGAATCAGTGGAACAAGTTTTGATTAAGGAATGGTGAATTCGGCCGACAGATATATGGAAATTTTGCTATATTTAAAAATTAAAATGTGGCTTTAGGTGTATTTTAAATAATATAGTAACGTTTAAATTGCTACGCGCACCACACAGTCGTGTATTAATGTAGCTCTTACGCATCCAAGATGACAGTGAATGCGGCCGCCAGCTTTTAGACAGTGGAGAAGGGGGTGGTTCAAATAATGAAATAGTATAAATTATAATAGGGCGCCACGTGGTTGTTGTTAAAAAAAGGAAACCTAGTATACAACCACGAAAATACGAATCTGTGAAGGATAATCAAAGATAATAGTAGGTAACTCAAAAAAAAACAAATAAGCTCCGTTTGAAATTGAAATGTAGGATATATTAAATATTTGTAGTATTACATTATGTAAATAAAGTTGAAATCGAAATTCTTTATATTAACAAATTTTCTGAATGAACTATATAACTCATGCGAGATATAAACGAAAGGTAATACTAATAAGTGAATAAACTGTACCAAATAGGGGATGCGTGGCGCACGAACGAGCGAGGACTTCGGATGTTTAGATAGCTTAGACTTTAAATATAATACGCAAAAATAGGCGCAATACGGGTGGTTGGTCGACCAATCAGGGTAATGCGAGCGTAACAAGCGTCGAAATAAGTTAAATTCAGTCCTAACCCTTCCTAAACCGAAACAATCCCTAAATGAGTATCTCTCATAAAAAATTCTGAGACTCGCGTGAGCTAGTACATATAAAATAATAACATAAGCGTAAATAAATGTAATTAAATAACATAACATTCAAAAATCAATTCAAAAAAATATTTAAAAATAACAACAAGGGAAAAAAAAAATCAAAATAGAGCTTATCTGCATGTGTTTGGAGAGCTGATGACGTCGGAGTGACGTAGTGTGCGGTAGTGACGTAGTGTGTGACGAGTTCCAAAATGGCGTCGAACAATTTCCGCTTGAAACACGAGGTACCGGTCATCCAATTCTCCCCAAAAATCCTCCACCAAGATGTGTATCCACCAAAAATAAGGGCTCAACAACCCAATCCAACCATAAGCATCCCATAAATCGGATCGAGATCGAAGTAATATCGATAGTGGTAGAAAAAGTAAATACAATAAAATAAAAGCCTGAAAGGAGAACTCAATTAGCATTGCCAGGTCGATGATTAAGTTAAAAGTTACTTTTACTGATTGTAAATTAACAATGATCAAAATATTATTACCAAAATACTTTATAGATACTACAACTGGGCTAATCAACAATAAAAGTAAATACCTGAGATGGTGGGCGGCTAAGTTGTTTTTCAATGATCGCAGTGCAATAAATCCGGAACAATTTTCCGCGGGAACAAATATTTCCCCAGTACTTTCCTCAGTTATAATCCCCAAATAACGGGCACGTTAAAATTTATCCAACAATAAACTAAACAATATGATAAATAATAACTAGACACTGAGATATGACTACAGCGACGATCAACGAACAGAATGAATCACTTCGCTCAAATCTGCGAGTTAGCTCAAACTTGCACATGCCCAAATGCATAAAAATATAAAAATTAATATTCCTGACAATAAGCAACCAGCAATGCCTAAGAGTTCCATAAATTGCGAACAAAAATGATAATAAGGAAATAAAATGATTTAGATTTTAAATAAATTGCAGATTGCAAAAATAAACCGTAACAATTCCCCCTCTTACCTGTCGAGGAAATTTTCGTGGCAACTAAAATTTCCTATTCGGAATTGATAAGGAATGTAACCGACAATTCTCTTCACCACCGAAGATGGCTCCCAGTGATACGAGAGAGATACAAAAGAAAGAAAACGGAAATATCCAAAGAACAATAGATCGTAAGCCGTATCTAATGCGAGGGTCAGAACAAAATACGGGACCGATAGAATACTCTTTAATGATTTCTAACCAGGGTCGATTTCGGGATGTTCCTTAAGGTGTTGGCTGCTCCAAGTGCCAGTGAGTATTTCACCTTCTAAGCTCTTCAGCTGATAATTATCTTGCGCTACCTTCTTATGTATCATAAAGGGACCTACGTACTTGTCTGCTAATTTAGCCGAAAAATATTTCGTGGCATCCGACAGAACAAAATTTTTTCGCCATACAAGCTGATTAGGAGAATAATTGACTACACGGCGACGAAGATCATATCGAGTTTTAGACTTGGTATAAGCCTTCTGTAAGCGTGATTGGACATCCTCATACAGCTTCGTAAAATGATGAGAGCGGTCGGCTAGTTTCTTTCCATCGGAAGTGTCAGTTTCAGGGCTGTCCAATCGGACCCTATGACAATCACCTGACAACAACATCTCCCGCCCAAAATTAATGAAGTAGGGGCTATGTCCGGTAGCTTCATGAACCGCAGTGCGGAGTGCACAAGAAATTTGAGGGAGGATTTTATCCCAGGATCTCTGCGAGTCGGCTACATAAGAAGTGAGCATTGTTTTCAACACCCTATTGACTCGTTCGGTAGGGTTTGCCTGGGGGTGATAAAATGAAGTAAACGCAGGTTTAACTTTATACGTGGAGCATAATTTGAGGAATTCCTTCGATCGAAATTGCTTACCATTATCCATAATGATAACACGAGGTACACCGAATAGTAAAAAGACGTCGTTCTCCATACGACGGACAATATTAGGGGCGGTGCCTTTACGAAGGGGAAAACAAACGGTAAATTTACTGAAACAATCAGTCACAACGAGAATATAGGAATTTCCTTGAGAAGAAGTCGGCAAGGGACCGATTAAGTCGGTACTAATAATTTCCCATGGACGAGAGATAAATGAATGGCCACCCATTTGACCTGTGGGGGCTTTTTGACTGGGTTTTGCTTTAATGCAGACTACACATCTTCGTACATAAGACGCTATATCGGCCTTCATCTTCGGCCAATAATATGATTGGGCGGCACGATGAAAAGTTTTAAAGACACCAAGATGACCACTGGTCGGTATATCGTGACACAGCATCATACATTTCGCACGTTCATCTTTCGGTATGACTCTCTTCCAATGATCGCATTCGTTGACCAAACCTGGCCACTTATGTTTTACAAATTTGTACAGTACACCGTTAGTTATACGAAAAGCAGGGTAACGTACCGGATCACGCGAAACAGATTCTAAAAGTTTATTGTACCACTTATCGTTAACTTCGGCCACACTAACATCAGCGACGACAGGGACGGCACGAGACAGGGCGTCAGGAACTACGTGTTCCTTCCCTTTCCGGTGTACGATGTTAAAGTCGTACTGCTGTAATCTCACAGACCAGCGCGCAAGACGTCCGGAAGGGTTCTGAAGATTGTTAAGCCACAAGAGCGAATAGTGGTCGGTAATGGCTGTAAAGCGAGTTCCTTCCAAATACGGGCGGAGTTTTTCGACAGACCACAGAAGGGCTAAAAGTTCTTTTTCGGTCGTAGAAAATTTTTGTTCTTGACGAGTGAGAGAGCGAGAGAGATAACATATGACCTTTTCTCCGTCATCATGTTGCTGCGACAATACAGCACCCAAACCGTAATTAGACGCGTCAGTTTGTAGCGTGAATTCTTTTTGAAAGTCTGGGCACGAAAGAATAGGAGACGAAACCAAGTGACTTTTAAGTTTTGACCAAGCGTCCGAACAAGATTGATCCCAATCGAATTTTACACTCTTGCGAAGCAAATTGGTTAATGGTGAAATCACGGACGAAAAATGGGGTACGAAACGTCGGTACCACGATGCCATGCCTACTACTCTACGTACTTCCGATACGTTTCGAGGTGTCGGAATCTCAATAATAGCCCGAACCTTATCGGGATCTACGTGCAAACCTTGACGATTAACAACGTAGCCTAAATATTTCAATTCATCCCGGCAGAATTGGCACTTCTCTCGTCCCAGGGTCAAGCCAGCTTTCGTCAAACGGACTAACACTTCCTCAAGGATTTCTAAATGTTTGTCGAAGTCTTGAGTGACAATAATGATGTCGTCGAGGTAAACGAAGACATGCGGTTCCAAGTCGACGCCGATGACTCTATCTATAAAACGCTGCCACGTCGCGGGAGCATTATGAAGACCAAACGGCATACGTTTAAATTGGTAAAGACCGCGATTCGGAACTGTAAAGGCGGTATATTGTCTCGAATTTTCCGCAACCGGTATTTGCCAATAGGCCGATTTTATGTCGAGTGACGTTAGGTACCTAGCATCTCGCAACTTGTCCAAAGTATCCGACACATATGGCAACGGGTAAGCGTCACGACGGCTAACCTTATTCAGCTTGCGGTAATCAACGCAAAACCGGAAGGTCCCGTCTTTTTTTGGCACAAGCAGAATAGGCGACGACCAAGGACTCTGCGACCTTTCAATGATACCTTGAGTTAACATAAGCTCAAGTTCCTTATCCACATGCTTTTGCATTGCGGGCGAGATAGGATAGTACCTCTGCTTGATTGGTTCGCTGTCGGTAACTATTTCATGTTCGACTCGCGAGGTACATCCGATAACACTCTCGTCTACGTCCTTGAATATTCGGTCGATAAGCGAGCTCAACAGTCGTTCCTGATCAAGTGTAAGGCAACTGCGCGAACTGATAGCATCAACTGAAACTTCAGGCGAACCAGAAAATTTCCATTCTCCTCGGCGGAGATCTGGAACTACACCCATGGTCTTCCAAAAATTCGTACCGAGAATTAAGCCATGCGATAACTCGGGAACAATAAGAATGTCTATAACTTTAACTTGGTCTCTCAACCGTATCGGCACCGAAATACTCCCGATACAGGCACAACGCTGACCATTCGCGACCGTACAAAACGATGCTGATTCCTTCAGCGATAAATTTAAATTTTGCAACATAATCCACCCCGGATTCCCCATAATAGTGCAAGTTGCACCAGAATCTAACAAACCCAAAAAACATTTTTCGAAAATATAAACTTGTAGATAAGGGCGTTCGTCGTCCTTAGCATGCGACAAAATGAAATCCAAAACATAATTAACAGATACCGATTCCACACTAGAACGATGCAACGGCCGGTTTACCGCTGCATCCGACGACCGTTTCCCGCGACACTACACGAAGGGCAGTCTCGGCAGGTAACATCCGGTTTGCCGCACCGGAAACAATGCTTCTTACGAGGCTGACGACAACGCGAGGACAAATGACCCGCCTTACCGCAATTCCAGCACGATTGGCGAGGTTGAACTAATGAAGGAGACTTAGAAGGATCCGCAACACTCGTTTCAACATTATAACATTTGTGCTGAGAAGCCTGTGGACCATCAGTATAAACGTAAGCTAAATCAGGTTCATATGCCTGACTACGGCGCGGAGGTGGAACATAAGCTTCTACAGAGACTTTACGGGCTTCTAATCGTCGACATAACCTCAGTAATTCGGAGACAGTTTTGACATCTACTAAACCGAGCTGCGTTTGGTAGAACGGAGCGATGTTCTTCAATAATATATTCACACGAACATCTTCTGAAAGCTTATCCTTAAGTCTACTAAAAAGAGAAGACATGACCGCGATGTAAATTCCGATACTCTCGTTAGGCCCTTGAGTCCGATGTTTGATTTCGTCAAGTAATTTATCTTCGTAATCAACCGGTTGGAACTCATCCCGAAGTGCAACAACAAGTTCAGCCCATGTCCTAAATAATTCACGGTTTGCCCGGTACCAGATAAGTGCAGTGCCCTTGAACAAGTCAACGGCAGTACGCAATAATTGTACTCTCGATACGTTGCGTGCCAGACGAAGCTCTTCCACTCGCTCTAAGAATGCATTGACCGACATGTGTTTGGTATCCCCGGAGAATTTTAAGCCCCATTGAGACACGGGGGTTGACTTGAGTACCATACGTGGTGATTCAATTTCCATATCGGAATCAGACTCGACTGTCGAAGTATCCGAAACAACAGCTAATTCGCCCGAGATGGATTGTTCCAATATAGTACTGCTCAACAGTGTTGCCGAATGTTTCAAACTCCTAACCTTGGTTTTAAGTTTAGACTGTAACGTGACTAGCTGAGAAAATTGCTCGGATTTCTTCTTCTTCTCATCAGCAGTCTTACTTACACACCGATTGGCTCGACCTAACGAATGCGTAATTTTTGTAATCAACTTATTATATTCGGATGAGAATTTTGTCCCGCTAAACGAATCTATTAGATTTTTAATCTCAACGATTTGTTGTTCTAATGCCTCATGATCCTCCTCAAAGGTAAAAGGATAGTCTGGCAATGTACGTTTTGAGTCTTTCTCTAACCGAAGTAGATACCGCAATGACTTCCGCATCGACGAGACATCGCTATCATCACTAACACCTCGAATTTTCAATTCGTAACTCAGCTCGGTCTTACTTAACCTGTTAATTTCCAATTTGGACTCCATCCCCAATCAATAACAAAAAAAAACAATTGGATAATAAAGGAAATAAAAACTACCCCAATAATGACACAATAGAAATATGCCACAAGAAAACGACAATGCTAGACCTTCTCCGCGATAGTAACAAAAAAACTATACCACTATGCTAGCGAGAGCAGTGCGAAGAGAGACGTCTCCTCTACCAAAGCAACAACAAAAAAAATTATAATAAAATGTTAACAATGTCCACAATAATAATATTAACCGTGGTGTCAAAATACTGGCAACAATGGATATAATAATAATGGCAACAATGGCCACCCCACGCCACGCAACAATAGTGACGATAATGGTCACAATAATGGTCACAACAATGAAATAAACAAGGCCCTCTTCTATTATTTTTTTTTTTGACGCAAGGGCCCCACGTTGGGCGCCAAATTTGCTACGTGCACCACACAGTCGTGTATTAATGTAGCTCTTACGCATCCAAGATGACAGTGAATGCGGCCGCCAGCTTTTAGACAGTGGAGAAGGGGGTGGTTCAAATAATGAAATAGTATAAATTATAATAGGGCGCCACGTGGTTGTTGTTAAAAAAAGGAAACCTAGTATACAACCACGAAAATACGAATCTGTGAAGGATAATCAAAGATAATAGTAGGTAACTCAAAAAAAAACAAATAAGCTCCGTTTGAAATTGAAATGTAGGATATATTAAATATTTGTAGTATTACATTATGTAAATAAAGTTGAAATCGAAATTCTTTATATTAACAAATTTTCTGAATGAACTATATAACTCATGCGAGATATAAACGAAAGGTAATACTAATAAGTGAATAAACTGTACCAAATAGGGGATGCGTGGCGCACGAACGAGCGAGGACTTCGGATGTTTAGATAGCTTAGACTTTAAATATAATACGCAAAAATAGGCGCAATACGGGTGGTTGGTCGACCAATCAGGGTAATGCGAGCGTAACAAGCGTCGAAATAAGTTAAATTCAGTCCTAACCCTTCCTAAACCGAAACAATCCCTAAATGAGTATCTCTCATAAAAAATTCTGAGACTCGCGTGAGCTAGTACATATAAAATAATAACATAAGCGTAAATAAATGTAATTAAATAACATAACATTCAAAAATCAATTCAAAAAAATATTTAAAAATAACAACAAGGGAAAAAAAAAATCAAAATAGAGCTTATCTGCATGTGTTTGGAGAGCTGATGACGTCGGAGTGACGTAGTGTGCGGTAGTGACGTAGTGTGTGACGAGTTCCAAAATGGCGTCGAACAATTTCCGCTTGAAACACGAGGTACCGGTCATCCAATTCTCCCCAAAAATCCTCCACCAAGATGTGTATCCACCAAAAATAAGGGCTCAACAACCCAATCCAACCATAAGCATCCCATAAATCGGATCGAGATCGAAGTAATATCGATAGTGGTAGAAAAAGTAAATACAATAAAATAAAAGCCTGAAAGGAGAACTCAATTAGCATTGCCAGGTCGATGATTAAGTTAAAAGTTACTTTTACTGATTGTAAATTAACAATGATCAAAATATTATTACCAAAATACTTTATAGATACTACAACTGGGCTAATCAACAATAAAAGTAAATACCTGAGATGGTGGGCGGCTAAGTTGTTTTTCAATGATCGCAGTGCAATAAATCCGGAACAATTTTCCGCGGGAACAAATATTTCCCCAGTACTTTCCTCAGTTATAATCCCCAAATAACGGGCACGTTAAAATTTATCCAACAATAAACTAAACAATATGATAAATAATAACTAGACACTGAGATATGACTACAGCGACGATCAACGAACAGAATGAATCACTTCGCTCAAATCTGCGAGTTAGCTCAAACTTGCACATGCCCAAATGCATAAAAATATAAAAATTAATATTCCTGACAATAAGCAACCAGCAATGCCTAAGAGTTCCATAAATTGCGAACAAAAATGATAATAAGGAAATAAAATGATTTAGATTTTAAATAAATTGCAGATTGCAAAAATAAACCGTAACAAAATATCAAGTAAACTTTAATTATGTCAATAAAGGTATTGAATTTGTTATTTTATGACTTTTGTACTGTAGAATACACATCGGAACATTTTCTAAATTAAAAATGATACGTTTGATGTTTATGTATTTACGCTTTCGCAACAAACCGAATTTTCCAAAGCCACAATTTTACCCCAAAATTGAAGCTTGTTACTAATTGCAAATGTGATGTCAATAATTCAATTACAATTTGTGCGAATCAAAGAATATACAAAAATATCGACCATCACTTTTAATTTACAAATTGTAATTCAATAATTACTCTAATTCAATATTTGCACACAAGAGACAGGATTACTAAAGTCAAATTAGTAATTAGGTTAATATATCAGACATAGCTTAATCGTAATATAGGTATATAGCATTTTTTGCCATCGCCTCATCACAAATCAGATCTCAGATTAAAGTAAAATTTTCAAATTCGGAACTATCTCTGAAAATCTGTACTATATTTTTAAGTAGACGTAAATAAGAAAATAATATCTGTATGATTTATATCTTCATATATTAGCTGATTCTAACAATAAATTTAAAAAAAAAATGTAAATTTTTAATTGATATTTTTTTAACTATTATCTTATTATTATAAACTAAGGTTGAGTTATATTATATATACTTGTATATTTGTATATTTCACTATTAACAATTAAATACCAATCCTACTTAAAATATATTCATAATAACAAACATGTTGACATTAATATTTACTTGTTTCTTAATGTTCACAAAAATAAAGTAGGCTGCATTTATTTTTATATCTGACGTTTCATTTTGCAAACCTCTCTTTTGATTTTTGATTTGTTTTATTTAATTTACTTATTTAAATTAGTCGGCAAATTCAAGTGGTGAATGCACAGTTTACACTTTTCTTGAGTTTAAAATAATATTTAAATTTGGAGAGTTTCTTTAAAACATGTTCTAGGTCAAAAATAATTTATTATCATTGAGGTCGGTTATCAAATGGTAGTAAAAATAGTTTCTTATGTCAAATATAGATAAATAAATGTGAATCATTGGCAAATTTTTATTATTATAAGTAAAATAACAATATTTCAAATACAATAATAAAACAATTGTTTTTGATATAAAATTAAACTATTTGTAACCGTCGAATTCACCATTAAAACAGTGATAATGATCAGCTGATTCAAGAATCAAGTTGACAGTTCATATAATTTTACGAGTGTGAATTAAACATTTTTTGTTGACATATGACGTATTATTATATTTGTCATATCTAAAAGAAGAAATAAATATGGCAAAGAAGAACGAAAAAGGGAGAAATTACATCGATTTATATAGATTTGTAAAAATTAAAATATTTTAGATTAATCTTAACAGCAATTGTATACATAAATACAATGTCAAAAAATCAAAATTTGATTAAAGGGATACGACTGATCAGTGGTTAACAAAAGAAAACAACAAGCAAATGTGATAAATTCAATAATAACGTGCGAGATGTAACTCCCATTGGAGTTCTTCCAGTTTTATGTTGTTTTTAGTTCATAATTGAGATGCCAAATTTAGAGGTTTAATTTTTTTCAATCTTCTTATTTCTGAGGAATATAAATAAATCTAATGCTAAATTATTAATATGGTTAGGTTTTCATATCTAGTAGACTATGTTTCTAGTAGTCGCTTAATATCTTTAATTTTTAAATCCGAATGTATTGATTCATTGGAGCATTTGCAATTAATCGTAGACATTTATTTTGAAATATTTGTATAACATTTAAATTTAATTTCTTAATGCACTCCTCATAACTGATCAGGTGATCATTGATTATTTAAATGATGAATTGAATTGATTTATGGATCAGAATTGATCAAGCCTTTACTTAGGTATATTTTATACAAAATATACTAAAATGGAAGACAACAAAACATAACCCAATTCTTCATCTGTTATTAAAAACCCAACTAGCACAATATCTCCAGGTGACTAAGCATGAACAACGGACGAAGTTTCCTCACTTTATTTCAGTTTAGTTGTGAAAAAGAAAAACGATCAAAATAAGTAAGTCAACTGAGGTGAATAAAGACTAATTGAAATTTTGTCTAAAAAGAAAGCAACTAATTATATTTACATCGTAGAAGATATTCGTGATCTGATACATCACCTCTCAGGTAATTTAACTTGTTTAGAGAATGCACTACAGAGAGACAAATGGTTAACATTTTAACTCAGTGAGACTCAAATATAAAACTACTACCGGTCATTCTCCCCAACAGAACACCAACCCTGCGTAATTCAAATATTCAATATAAATTGATTTCTTTTTAGTGTTATTTTGCGGATTCTGGCGCTGTTCAATAGATAATTTATGTGAGTCATGAATCGAGCCCCGACTTCAGGGCGAACGTGAAAAGTGCAGTACCTGCGAATTTTAAACGCAGTTAATAGGAAAAATGAATGAAAAACTCCCTAATATATTCCCAGCGTTCGCGACTTCAGCGAAAACATTGGAATCCTTCGCTGCAGGGTAAACAAGGCTGAAATATGGCGGGGCGCGCATCCCAAGTAGCTGGGCTAACTTATACAGAAGGAACGCTTGGAACTCATTCGTATTTGTAATGCATTCATATGGATAATTAACTGCCAACACCCAATAAATTAAACCCCTATAAATTTATCTCCCCGCAACAAGGGAACAAGGGTTGCTGAAATTTTTATTTCAAACACGCACGCACAATAAATGTACACCTACAATACGGAATATACTATTTTACATTTATGTCTCTGTTATATTTTATGTAGAAAAATTGTGTTTTTTACTATTAGAAATAAATAAATTTTAAAACATTATCTAATTTAAAAGTAATGTATTGTTTCAAAAAGACATAATTGTAAATTGTGGTACTGTAATAACTTTTTAACTATTTTATAGTAGAGATGTTAAGGTTACAGTTACTATATAAAAAGGTAACTGACTCGACGTCATTTTGGATTCATTTTACGGCAACGCTTGTATTGTTAGTTCACGAATATTGCTGTTATTCCCTTTTTATTTGCTACATATTAATTTTGGTAATTAAATATCATGTATTACTTTTAATTATATGAAGGTGAAAAGATATAAAACATAGAATTAAAGGATGTATGTTTATATTAGATTTAAAATGACCAATGACTGAGATATTAATAAATTTTTTATTCACTTAAATTTTATTTTCTACGCTAAATTTATTTATTATTAACAAATGCACACTATTGTCTATTTGGTCTTGAAATAAATTTTCTATTGAAGTAAAATGCAATGAATATATGTACCTATTTGATTGTTATGGTTTATTTTCTGCAACATAAAAATTTGGAAATGTAATGCGAAAACAAATCTCACTTTATTTTCTCACTGAGCACAAGCCATTATTTTGTGTAGGAATTCATTCCTTCCTTCCTTCGACAATTCACCAACTATTTTTTTGCCCATCAGGATTTTCTGGAAATCTACATAAAAACACTTGATTTAAATCAGACTTAAATCACATAGATTAAAAAAATCATTGACTTAAATCACTTGTTCTGTAATTGCTATTTAACATTCCAGATATACGAAAATTGGAGAAAAAAGTGTGTGGGTAATGTTACCCTGTGGCATTACTTTTAAGAACTACTAAATCTGTTTGACTTCGTCGGTAAAACAACTTTACTGGTATACCATTTGGAATTTATAACGCAGAAATTTTTTGCACTAATATGTGATTTTTTTAATGAAATGTGTTACAATAAAATTCGGTTTTAAAGTCATCGCCAGGATTACAAA
Organism: Stenolophus ochropezus; assembly: GCA_035578165.1. Taxonomy (NCBI): domain Eukaryota; kingdom Metazoa; phylum Arthropoda; class Insecta; order Coleoptera; family Carabidae; genus Stenolophus; species Stenolophus ochropezus. The sequence goes on along the minus strand of JAQOWZ010000002.1, from coordinate 47,474,135 downwards.
AATTTCGTCGCTATTTCGCTATAAACCCGATTTTGAAATTATTATACTATTATACTTTACCTTTTTAAAAAAAATCTAAAAAAATCTGAGTTAAATCCGATTTTCATACATCTCTGACAATATAACTTGTCATATTTCATTTACCCATGTATAATGTGTATTGAAGACAAAAATAATTGAATAATTTGTTAATTTTAATACCATAAAATTATCCATCGCTTTTACGGCTTTTATACTTGCGTGTGCTGCACAACCCGTTATTTTAATAACATTATTACAAATAATCCACTTATGTTATGGTAACACTACAAAAAGCTCTGACAGCGTATAGCTTTGCTGATCGCTTGTATTGAGTTGGATCCAAAATAGTCGGCGAGTCAGTTGTTATTTTTCTAATAGTTACGAAATTCTGTTATCAAACAGTAGAGTTCACTAATAATTACAATTATAGAAGTAATCTATTTCAAAAAATACATAAATATATTTTCAAATAACTTTTATGTTCCTTACGTGGTAGTATACATAAATAATAAGCATATATTAATAACAATTATTTATGTAACAAATATGATTTTAGGTTGTAAAGTATGCAAATATAGGTACCTAAATGAGATTATAAAATTCTTGTTTTAGGTAATATATATCTGGAATTAGGTACTAAAATGTAATTTCGGGACATATTTTTTTAATAACTATTAATAATTTTATATTTTTTTCGTAAATAAAATTTATAAATAAACACTTGCTCTATAAATTATTAAAAATTAAACAATTATTAACATTGGCATTAATATTTTTTCAATATTTTACACTAAGATTGTGTCGCTTACTATTAATAAATTTTTATAAAGAGAAAATGAAAGCTGTACATCACAACGGGGTACGGGGTTTATTAAAAGTTGTTTGCATTATTTGTAGATAAATTTTGTGACATTATATCTTCTTCCATATATAATTTACAAATATGATATGTAAAAGTTATAAATGAGATGGCTTATAGTCCGAGTTTTGAATACCAGTGGCATGATTATGTTGCCTATTTTATTCAACATATGATTAATTAATTAATTTCCGTACCAGATATAGCTATATTTGAGACAATAACAAAACAGTAACCTTAAAATTAGGTATCGAAATCTGACAGGTCAATCATAGTAAAAAGAAAGAAGACAAACATAGAATGCAGAATGCTTGAAAGTAGTAAAACTTTAGAATAGTGTAGATGTGAGCGAAAAAGGTGAAAAAAGGTAGCAATGTTGTAACGTAGCTATTAGGGGCACTTTAAACTTGAATAATTTAAAAACTAATAACTTTTATCAAACTTTGATAGTTTCGGAGGTACTATTTTCTTGACTGAAGTTTTGATGGATGGATGTAATTATTGGATATCAGTCACCAGTCAATGTTTAACACGTTGAGTGCGATGTGAGACACAGTGACGCGTCGTGAAATAAATTTTGGTGAGGCAGATAGGAACTAAATAAAAACTTATTGAAATGACATTTATTTATCAGAAAAGTAACAATATCATCAGTACTTTCAACATCATTTATTATATGAATACCAGAAGAACCTACAGCCATTTTTTAAAAGTAAAATCCAAAGATATCCGCTGTCCGCACGTCCATCAACTTATATTACATTTAAACAACTGCATATACAACGGCCAAAATTTCAAAAGCATTCATTTTGGTCGCTTTTTCGCTTTGACCTTGTAAACAGACAAATCAGAAAGTAGAAGCATGCCTCAAGACTCCCTTGTCTGAAGCAGGCAGTGCAGCGAGAGAAAAATCGATAAACGGTTTGAGCATTATAAAAACAGCACAGTCGTACACACACATTGATGAAGTTTGAGGCAGGATAACTTTTGCCTCTGCATTTCTACAGTCAGCACTTCATTGGGTGTACTAAATCTTTATTTGGCAGTATATGTAGGATAGGAAAACAATGGGTCTTGAATACTTGATCATGTGGACATATTGCGCGTTAAATTAAAAATTTCTAGAGGATTTAAATATAAAAATACAATGCAAAATTCTCCTCTGCTCATTTTATATGGAGAAACCCTACCTCCCCTGACAAGTCGCCACTGGTGAGACCACAGGTTCTGACAAAGTTTTGGTTCGTTGGGCCGCGTGAATCCACTATGGTTTTACATTAACCAAGGTCAGTTCTTGTCTTTTAGCACTAGTTTCACGATATGTTATGTTATATAAACTGTCGGAAAAGGCTCGGTCAGCTTAGCTTTTCTACGTATGAAAAATCTACCAAGATTTGTTGCACGTATTTTAGAAATAATATTAGCTTCTACTATAAAAATGAAATGGTCTGCAGGCTCGTTTTTTACCTACCGCCTATCAATAAACAGATAAGGGAGGTATTGTTTTTGATCAAAACTCTCGAGTGTGAGTTTTACCGTATGATCATGAAGTAGGGTCCCACAGTACGATTTTACTATTTTTACGAAAATGTCTGTATGTCTGTGTTTGTGTGCCTGTGACGAATTTTCGTCGACGATAACTCCAATACTACATGTAAAAAAATATTTTTAAATTTACTATCGGTCTGCTAAATTTTCATATTTCACATATAGCTTCTGGCTAAACAGAGAAAATATTAATTTTATACATCGTTGAGGTTAAAGAATTTCTAAAAAACAAATAATGAATTAATTATTGATATGTTTACAAAATTTTATATATGATTTTATCAAATTTGAAGTAGATAATTTGAAAAGATAAAATACCTAAGTAAATATAAAGCAGTTTTATTTTAAAATACAAAAAGGAGGAAGAAATATAAAAAATAGACTTTTACATACACGAGTCCGATTTTAGTTACGCCGAAAATAATTGTTTTGTTTGGTTTCCGATGCAGTATAACAATTTGAAGTTTGAATTCTAGGTATAAATTGAATCATAACAAACTAATTTTAAAACTACAAATTGAATGTACTAGAATGAAAACAAAAACACTTTTATATATTATATTACTATAGCGGCGGAAGGTAATGTATTGGACACATGACACTCAACGTGTTATTGATTTATGTACTGAGAAAGAGAAACAAAAGTATAGACATACCAGTGACAGTGAGCTATGAAATAGTTCAATATTTATGAATCTATTTAAAGAATGATTGTAAGTTGACAAAATTCTGTTTATTGGTACATTATTGTCATTCTTTGTATTACAGTGAGGTAAAAATTTGGAAGAAGTTATCATCGTTGGTCTTAATTACTTTGAAATTTTTTAAATCGTCAGCATATAAAACAAATATTAACTGTTGAAAACATTTGTTTATATCATTGATAACTAAGTTAAAAAGTAAGGGATCAAGATGAGTCCCTTAAGGTACTCGGAAATAGTTCGTGATTTGTATCAATTAGAGTTAACTAATTGGCAGCGATTGGATATATAAGACTCAATTTAACATAGCAATAATGAATTTATTTCCAAGATTCTTAATTTTTTAGTAATATTCCATGATATATTCGATCAAATGCTTTACTACAATCTGTGTAAATGACAAGAACTTGTGGTTTTTTGTCTATATTTGAGATGAGAAAATCAGTGAAAGGAATTATATTAGTAATGATACATTTTTTGGGACAGAAGCTATTTTTTCGGCTATAAATAATTATGTTCTATAGATTATTTTTGATTTGCGCTTCAAAAATTTTACCAACAGTTGACAAGATAGATACAGGTAGGTACAGATACAGCGCCTAATTTTAAATTTGGAACTATAGGAAACATTCCAAGTATCCGGAAAAATTCATAATTTTAATGACTGATTAAACAGAAATTTCATAGGTTATCCTCAGTGAGTAGTAGTTTCTATGATACAGTTTTAAGGTCTAAATTATTTTATAAGTAATAAATTTTCTAAATTCTTACTAAGGTGGAGGAGTTTGCAATATACACTCAGAATCATCGTTTGGCCTTTGGGCCTAAAAATAATTGTACAGCGACTGGCGATTAAACGAGCGATATTTATTTAAATTAATGGCGATTTTCCTGCCCATAAAACTAATGACACACTGGCGGCTCATTCATGAAAATAGCAATATTTCACGAATCACATCAGGATTTTTTCATTTCCATAATCTAAATATTATGTTTTGAAAGTAAAACAATAAAATTATTAATGTTAGATAACTTAGGGCTCATTTCAGCTATAATAAACCTAGGTCATTGATAATTAAGCAATGAGTTTATGACAGTTGCCGAAAGAACGTTGTTTGGTAATCGTTCTAGGCGGAAGGAGAAATTGTTTGCATTTTTTTATTTCCATAACCTAAATATGACATTTTGAAAGTACAACAATTAAATAATTAACGTTTGACAGATGGCAACAAATGTCATTTACCTAACAACCTCATAACATAAATTATAACAGTCTTAGGGCTCTTTTCAGTCTAAATGTGTTTTTTGATTGGCTAATTTCTCACACCTGATCAGAAATACAATATTGATAGGATATTTTTTATTTTGGCTAAAAATTTCCAATTCCAATAGATGGTTCTAAGTCGAATAACGAAGTTTCCGTATCCGTTTCTAAATTAGAATAACCCTCCTGGACATAGATTGATCACAGTGACTATGCTCTCAGGAATTCTGACTGTCGTCAATATATTTTATTAATAAATTTTAAAAGCGACGTTTTTATTCATTAGTATTATTTTAAATTTCCCGGTTGGCGATTTTTGGCGACCTCAAAGATATCTAATGGCAACATAGTAATTTCAAGTTGGAGGCTCTGGCTACAACCCTAGAATATTATTAGTCCTAGGTGAAATTGAGAAGTGAAATTCGCCTTTCTTTCACAATATTTACTAACATTTTTAGGGCAGGTCGTCGGCTTGCAGACTCTGCAAGAGACTTACAGCTTAAGTTAAGTCGGATACAACGGCTTTTTTCTTGATACACTTCATTCAGTTCGATTCAGAGCACACTAACCAAGATAGCCAACGTTACCCTTTGGAAGTACACCTATAAGATTTATTTTTCCTAAAATTAAAAATAAGATAAGAAGAAGAAATTGGCATATTGCTTGAAGGTAATATTGTAGAATGTGCTCCATTTTGATATAAAGGAAAACAATCTGTAGTATAAGTGCTTGAAAATCTACCACGATTGCTTTCAAGTACGAAATCCGACACTCAAGTACAAGTAAAAACTTAAGTGAATTTCCTGCATATGGACCGGAAAAGAAAGCAGCCATTATCATTTAATACCAGCTTTCAATACAATACCGGAAAGAGCAATTCATAAAACTGTTTGTTCAATTATTACATCTTTTAATCCTTCATTTATAAATTAAATATTGAATTTCTCAAATTTCATGCACTTTGTATACTATACAGCGAGTCCGTCTTAAGAGGCTGCATTGGGATCTCGAGAACTGTAAGAGATACGTAGTCGGTTAAACTGGGACAAAGTTGCCGCATCAGTATGTTGTACAAGACACTCGAATCAACAATTGTGCCAAGTTTCAAAACTTCGGGATTTTCTTCCTATTTCACGTTTTTTTTTCTAATTTGAGAGAACTAAGCTCGGGTTCATTAGTTTTTAACATTGATTAATTTTTTGACAGCAATATATTTTTAATACGTAGCCATGGTAACAACGTCAAATTAATCAGTTGATTTTTATGATTAACCTTTCTGTAACCGAACAAATAATGCTATGCTAGCTAGAGTATGTATGGTATGGGAAACGCCCTACTTTATTAATATCTTTACCGATATCTTCCATAAAGCAGATTTGATGTATTTACTTATTTGTAATTAAACACCGGCAAAAAAACCGAAGTCCATAATATTGCTATCTCGGGAACTATAAGAGCTACAAGGTCGGTTAAATTAGCAAAGAATTTCTATTTGATAAGACTACTTTATTAAGAAAAACATTTTTTTTTCGATCAGAGGTTCTTAAAATACGGGGTATAACTTTCTTATTTTAAATGGTAACCTACTCTTTTTATTTGCTTATTCGATTCAGTTTTTTTTTCTGAATTCAACGATATCTTCTTTCGTTGTTTCCCTCACTAGTCTTATAAAATAGAAATTGTTTGCTAATTTAACCGACCTTGTAGCTCTTATAGTTCCCGAGATAGCAATAGTGTACCACTTAAAATGAACACTGTATATATCACGGTTGAAATGTTGAGAAGACTGACTAGTATCGCACCTCGGGACACAACGTGGCGCTAGGTCGATAATGACAGTCTCCCCAACTTTGGTGTATAATATACTATTTATTAAAAAATTACTGTATGAGGTGAATATTAATTCACTAAAGTTGATTTCAGATGGTCGAGGGCAAGTATGGAAAAGATCAGGGGAATGATATTTCGAATATACATTTTCTCCAAGAACTCCGTATTATAAAGATTGTAACGGTAACCGGTGTAACGGTATGGGTTGGTATTTTTACCAACTCCGTACGGGACTCATTTTAGTTGATACTGGATATTTGACGGCATATAGATACTTCGAATAGATTCTCTTAGTTTATTGGTGATGGGTCTGTGTTAATCACAATAATGCCTGATCCTTTCATATGTATTTGTAATGGAAATTCATAGATTTATTTGGCCAGTGAACATGTTTGGGACACGTTGAAAAAACGTGTTTATCCACAATCGAATCGGTTAAAAATATGAAGATTTCTGTGTTTTAAAAATTTGGGAAGTTAGTTATTGTTAACCTCATTTTCCGAGCTGTAGGGAAGTATAGCGTGAGAATAGTTAGAGTTGGGAAGTTGACACATTCCAACTTCAGCTATACTCTCGATGAAATCAATATTTAAGATTAGAAATCAAACTGACAATTCATGTGACAGATGAACAACACCAAACCACGACATTCGTTTATTTATGCAAGATTATTAATTTCAGATTGTGAATAAAATTGCATACAAACCTCGATAAAAAGTTTCATTGGTCTCGGGTTACAGTTAACCTCAACGTTGCGCGCATTGGTTAGCTATCTTCGCCCTGGACAATAATGAAATACTTTCCATCTCAGTTAGTAATATATTATAAAAGTCGTATAGTCGCAGTCGAGAACATAAAAGACCTTCATTTTATTCATCAGGAAGAGTAGAGGAATATTTTTCAAACGAACATCCAATATTTTTTTTATTATATTACCTAAAGAATGAAAGCTCTAGTAAAGGCAAGAGGAGGAATAAGTTGATGAATTGAGTTAATTCCAATTTTCTCTTTTTGTAAATTTCTAATGTTTTCTGATTTTAGAAATAATTTATAATTAAATGCTTTTTAATTTTTACCGGTTTCATGATATTAAACTGTTATTTACATAGACAAAAGTATGCAGGGTAACAAACCATACAGACTTGATGACGAAAACGTTACTCACAAGGGAACTTAATAAAATAATATTAATTAATAATGTGAAATCGGTAAACTATTTAACAAACCACGTATGTTATGAATCATACAACGCGTTAGATGTCTTAAAATTGTCACTCTTCGACCTCGAAATTCAATAAACATCTGTGGCTGTTATGATACTGTAGCGAGCCCAGGGTCGCGGCGAGGGCGGCGGCCGCTAGCGAACAGGTCAGAACACGTCCGTCCGCTCCCCATTGTTCTGATTTTCAGAGAACTGGCGATTATTCTAGAATGATGTGTTTTAATATAAATACCCCGAGCAAAAGATCGCGAAGACAGTCTTGTATCGATACGGGTAGTGAACACATGGTGATATAAATGAATATAGGGTGATATAGTCTTTTTCACGAAAATGTGATCGTACGTCATACCTAGTAATAAAATTGTAGCCAAAACAGCAATGTTACTGTCCCTAGCATATACCCAGTAAAATATACGGAACTTAGTGTCTTTTACTAATAAATGGTTGGTAATCCTGTACAGCGTTGCCATTCTCGAAATGTCAAAAAATAATATTTTTGAAAAATGTCAAAAAATCGAGCCAAAAATTTAGGAAGTTGTACACAGAATATGGTGAATTCTGTAATAAGGTATTTCGAACAAGAACGTGACAAACGAAGATACAGAGGGGGATGCTGAATAAATTTAATTTATTTTATGTAAATAATTCACAATATGATATATACACACATGGTACACTATGCAACCATCAACACTTGAATGTACCCTACAAATACTTGGCAACGTTGCATCAGGGAACATTATGACGTAGGATCACATTTTCATGAAAAAGACTATATAAATAGTTGGTAATATAAATATTGTGGAAATAAATATCGCGTAGTTTTAATTGTTTATATAAATTATCTTAGTGTTTAAGTCTTTAATAATAATTGTTAGTCTTAAATTAGTGTTTATATTTGTTAATTCTTAGTGTTAGTTATTTTTATTTATTCTTTATAATTCATATTTCTCTTATTAAACCTAGTTATATAAATATTAGTGTTTTAATCAATTTTACACTTCACCTAAATAAATAAAACGTTACAATACTCATAACTATCCTATGTTTGTTAATAGCTATAAACTGCTTAAAATATTGTAACTTGCTGCCTTTTACCCATTTTAACAAAATCGTCCTAAAACAATTAATTAAACAAATAAAGTCCTCTAATTAGAGGTGATCTGGTTTTTTGTCTGAAAGTGTATGTATTATATACATATATAATACTTTGTAGATATTTATGCTATTATATTTCCATTTAGATTCCATTTCCACATGAAAATTTTCAGCAAACAAATTCAGAAAATTAAATTTTTATATTGTTCTTTGGCAAACACAAATAGTTTATTATAATTCAAAAATGTTTTGTGTTCAAAATATGTGATGTTTGTAAGTTATGTTAAACACACATACCAATAAATAAACGCATGATTAAATAGTTTCAAATTCATTAAATAATTACAATAACAAATTTTCAGCAAACAAAAAGTTCAGTTCATCAAAAACAGTAGAATAGGAACAACAGAAATATGCTAATTGTGCCCAAACAAATTTGAAACACATGAGGCTTTTACACGGAGTTTATAACGAAAAATAACAAAGTATATTTGGCAGGTACAGGGATGGAATTAGGGCAAATTAAACGTGTCAACATGAAAAGTTTTTTCAGGGTTTTTATTGGTTTTTGATTTAAATAATTTTACGCACAACTGTATAGTATTTGTTTATCTACAATTTGGTAACCATGGTGGAAACCTTTACTTTACGCCCTTGGGTGGTAAAGTAGAGAAAAACGCACACAGAACGATAAAGAAAATGTTACTAAAACATTTTTCCAGATTTGTAATATCTTGTATTTGTTTTCATATCTACAAAAAACTATATACCTCACGCCGAAAAAAATTGACGCCTATATACAAATAATAAAATTATAAGTCTGAAGGGTACCTATGTTGCAACATGACTATCAATACACTTATGTTTTACGGTCACATTTGTCAAAAATAAAATGTTTTCCAAACACATTTACATAAATATAAACTATGTGTTGCCTAGAAATGAATGAGTTTGTTTTGATAGGAATTTGACAAAAAGTGTCCGAGACTTATCTAATCCAGGGTACTTTTTATTCTCAAATTACTATCAAAATAAACAAACGCAGTTTCTTACGAGCAACACATTTTATATGCATTTACAGATCAATTGCACAAAAGACCAGTCTATCGAACCAATTTTATTTATAAATCTGTTTCATATCTGTTTGTGTATATTATAAACCCTTAGGCCTAGTTGTACCAACAAAACTTATATTTTAAGCTATACTTTAGCATAAAAATGATAATCGAAATATTGAGGGCAACGTTGAATAGGTCATTTGACAATATATTTCGACAGGAAATGTCGATTTAAGGGAAACTTAAAATTTAAGTAATTAGTGCGACCGACTACTATAGTGAAATAAACTAGCCCATTCCTTTTATTAAAAAATTACTTTAAATTTTCTTGTAAGTATCACATTCGATTTTAAATTTAAAAAAATATAATTTTATACAAGTTAGCACTAAAAAGTAAGTAATTCAGCCTTTTACATTTCTTGTTACTGAAAAGTTCATTTAAACACATTGCAATTTTGACTATCATTTGGAATTTTAAATGTCAATGTCAAACGAGAGTAATACCACTAGAAGTTTGATTTGGTCGGATATATTTTTATTTATATGAACACTTTTTGCTTGATTTTGACAGGACAAATCTTTCAAACAAATTGCCATAAAATAATAATGCGTTACCATAGAGAAGGTAAAGAAAAAAATATCCAATTAATCCATTTGCATTTTGTCTTCTTTCCTAGTAGTGAGATTATCATTTTCACCTACTGTGCAATGGTCTCTTCCCACAACTTTTTTTATTTTATTTTTCAAAAAGGGAAATTTGTATGAATATTTTTTATACTTTCATTGCCTTTTAAGTAAATAAATAAGCAAGAAATTAATTGTTATAAATTCCCTATAAACAAATTAAAATTAGCTCGAGACGTTCTAGTGCCTTTGACGTTTAGACAACGCCACAGTGGATATCTGTGGTACCACAAAACAAGAAAACTATTTTCTTGAAATATATAGTGAACACGAAGAATAAATAGATAACTATAATTATATGTAAAAATAACCCTGTTGACAAATTTTCTGCGCCATGTTATATGTTCGTCTCTCTCATATTATATATCCATTTCTATAGAGGCACTGATAAATTACAGTTTAAATAGTTGTAAACTTTATAATTTATTATAAGTAAACTATATTCATTTGAGGGAAATTATATATTTGTTTAGTAGCAAATTATTGAAAACATATTCAAAATATGTTGAAGTTGAATATTCTTGTCGCTGTGGAGTATGTTCTCATTGGTCCAAATATTTAAAATCTTAATATTTCATTAGTTATTAAATTTTGAATGAAATAGTTACATGGACATAAACACGATCATATATTTTGGGTCACATTTAGTGGAATGAGTATTAAAATACGTTAACTATAAATTGAATTTTTATTTATTCTAATGGTATTTCATGATGATATATTTAGGTATATTTAATAATTTCAATGAGTGAATTATTTTGGGTTGTGTGTCTTACATCCCCTCCCTATTGTAAACAATTGCTCCGTCAAAGCTCACCGGATCCGGCAATTCATTAGTGCCCCATTCACACGACAATAACACAATCACGCAAAATGCGTAATAATCCGAATCGTTCGGCCATTTTGCGATCGTCATCTGCCACAAATAGCTCATTTGTCCGGCGGCCCTGACTTCGTGTCGGCGACAACTTATGTGATGCCCGATGCGAGACTTTTAATTAAAATGGCCGCTGCGTTTGACATACACGCCACTTCATGCCATTCCAAATTAAAGTGTTGTTATGCTGCTATTAATTGTTTAATTGCAAATGAACGCATTCTTGCAAGTACATTAATTCCCACATCCAATTTAATGGACATTATAAAATAGTTACAAAACAACTATTCTTAACCCGTACGACAGCTATTACTACCTACATTTGAGGTATGACTGAAGGGTATGTTACTACATGACTATAAACAAACTTATGTATTGTTCTTCACATTTGTAAAAGGCTCAAACCATACTGATGTCAATATTTCTATACCTATAGCTACCTATGAAATAAATTCTGGTGCACGGTGCACTCTCCACGGCAGTTCAAGTGCCTGCAATTTTTAATTATACAGAGTACGCAATGAATCGCGGAACATAGGACTTTAAGATGGGATTTAAAAAAATTGCTGATACTCTCTCTGAGAGATTAGAGCAAAATGAAGAGCAAAACTACAAGAGTACAAAGTTTTCAAAATTAAATTCTACATCAGATAGGATCAGGGCCGTTCCAAGCGAGGGTGTTAGGGGTTCTCGGAACCCCGTCGGTACTCTTTGAGGGGCGGCAAATAATATAAAATAATTTTACTATTTTTATTTTATTCTTATGATAACATTTCTTAATAGATATATTCAATTTTATGTGATACGGTTACTGCCTGCAAAAAAGTATATAGTGGATAAATAATTTATCTTTCTTATTTTAATTTAGGTAAAGTGTATTGTTCAATGACGTTTTTTATACATTTTAAATTCGTACCTTAAATAAACAGTTTTGTTGTGTCGTAATTTAGGATAGGTCGTTTTTATCATCGGTCACCAATTATATGAAGCGCTTTGTTGGTGGTCCCTCGCAGCTCACAATTTAGGTTTTTTGTAATATCATTCAGTGGGATAGTTACTTGAAATTTTGTAGATCTTATTTATGTTCGTAATATCGTAGTTTTATTATTCACATAGCATGTTATAGCATGTTGGTATAGTATGGAAAAATGCAAAATTGTATATTTTGCATTTTTCCATTAAAAACAAGCAATGATTGAATACCGATTTTCAAATTATGAGAAATTCATAATGTCAAATTCAAATGAAATGTACCTGTCTTTCAGGAAAGAAAAGCAAATGTATCGCGAATTGTTACACATTATCAAAGTATATTGACTTCATTTTCATTTTGAATATGACAGCGGAAAACTAAAAAACGACCATTTTATTAACAAAAAACTTCATACGCAAACAACCTGTGCTGTTCTGAATGTACCTCAGCAAAATCCACGATTGTCGTATCTAGTTACGTAGTATAAGTAATCTGTGCTTGTACTCTGGGTCACACGAACTGTAATAATAAATTATAATAGAAAATCGCTTACAAGTCCAGCATTAGTTCTGTTATATTTTCTGCCGGGAATAATGAAATAATGATCCACGAATGTCGTATCTAATTACGTAGTACGTAATCTGTGCTTGTACCACAGAATAGGTTTATACAGAAGCGACAGTAAGACAGAGAAACGAAAATTAGAGAGAGATGGGGAAAGGCAACATATTTAAAGGGCTCATTGTTTAAAATCGGAAAGTTTCGTCACATCTTAGGGAGAGATACGGGAAATCAACAAATTTAAAGGTCTACACAATGCTCCAAGGTCATAGAACTAAATAGGGAACCATGAAAGGTACCGACACGGAGTGTCGCTTCTGAATGTAACTATTCTGTGCTTGTACTGTGGGTCACACAAACTGTAATAGAAAATTATAATAGAAAATCGATTGTAAGTCCAGCATAATTTCTGTTATATTTTCTGCCGGGAATAATGAAATGATGATACACGAGTGTCATATCTAGTTACGTAGTATAAGTAATCTGTGCTTGTACTGTGGGTCACACAAACTGTAATAGTAAATTATAATAGAAAATTGATTACAAGTCCAGCATTAGTTCTGTGTTATTTTTTGCCGGGAATAATGAAATGATGATCCACGAGTGTCGTATCTAGTTACGTAGTATAAGTAATCTGTGCTTGTACTGTGGGTCACACAAACTGTAATAGTAAATTAGAATAGAAAATTGTTTACAAGTTCAGCATTAGTTCTGTTATATTTTCTGCCGGGAATAATGAAATGATGATCCACTAGTGTCGTATCTAATTACGTAGTACGTAATCTGTGCTTGTACCACATAATAGGTTTATACAGAAGCGACAGTAAGACAGAGAAACGAAAATTAGAGAGAGATGGGGAAAGGCAACAAATTTAAAGGGCGCATTGTTTATAATCGGAAAGTTTCGTCACATCTTAGGGGGATATAGGAAAAATCAACAAATTTAAAGGTCTCCAAGGTCATAGAACTGAATAGGGTAACACGAAAGGTACCGACACGGAGTGTCACTTCTGAATGTAACTAATATGTGCTTGTACTGTGGGTCACACAAACTGTAATAGTAAATTAGAATATAAAATCGATTCCAAGTCCAATATTAGTTCTGTTATATTTTCTGCCGGGAATAATGAAATGATGATACACGAGTGTCGTATCTCGTATCTAGTTACGTAGTATAAGTAATCCGTACTTGTACTGTTGGTCACATCTCACACGAACTGTAGACTGTAGTAGTAAATTATAATAGAAAATCGATTTCAAGTCCAGCATTAGTTCTGTGATATTTTCTGCTGGGAATAATGAAATGATGAGGCGAGTTGGCCAATTCATCTGGCTGTTTGTAGTTGGTTGCGCGGAAGTTTTGCGTCTGGCTGGTTGTGGCGTGCGGTTGAATACAGAACCGGAAAACTGTGGTTGGGTCAGCCGCAGCCTTACAGCGGCGAGCGAACCCCCGACAGGCAGATGCGAGCACTACTCATATTATTTTATTACGGATTTAGGGACAGACATAAGCGTCATTTTATTACGATAAAGTTAATTTCCACTACCCAAAACTTCATTTAAATAGCGTACATAGAGCATTATATTTTAATCACAATACAAAGCTCTATATAAACTGGAACAGTGGCGTAGCCAGGATTACAGGCGCTCAACATTTTACGGAATATTTACATATAACATCTATGCTATATACTAAGCCCAAAAAAACCGTAAATTTTAATAGTTATTTGTATACCAGATAGAATGCTACGTTGTCAGACTTATTACTTATTTACATAACTCGTATGTTACTAAATTCTTTTATTTTAATATCGAAAGCAGTTGTAGGAAAAATAATGTTTGTACCATGAATGCAAAATGCTACATTTCCGCACGAGCTTAAAGATTGAAGCTCGAAGTGTAGCTTCAGTTATTCTAGAGCGGCAATGCTTTTATGCACTCATTGTACAAACATTATTTTTCCTACATCTGCTTTCGATATTAAAATAAAAGAATTTAGTAATATACGAGGTGTATAAGTAATAAGTCTGACAACGTAGAATTCAATCTGGTAACACTTGGGACGTAGGACTTGGAGAGGAGGCAGGTGAACAGGTCTCATACTTTTTGGAAGTTTGAACTCGTTAGAGTCATTTGGTTGTTTTTTTCTTTTGCATTCTAAAAATGAGTAACGTCGTTATCAAACAACAGTATAACTATTACAAAACAAGCAGATGTGTTATTTCAATGGACTAGGTTTTTCGGTGGTTTTAAGTATTTTCTGAAGAAAAGAGTCGATTGAAGATGAAATACGCAGTGGAATGCCTTTATCTTCAAGAATACAAGAACTGATGAAAATGCGACAAAACTTGGGATCTTGTACATTCAAATTGACTGTACTGACTAATTGAGCAAGAGTTAAATTTGATTCACCGTTCATCAGATCTTGACAAATTCATTGCGCAAAAATGTTATTTAAAAAATAAGATTTTGGCCAGTAAACACATTCCTCTTATTCGCCTGACTTAAGTTGTTGTGACTTTTTCCTCTTCCTGAGATTGAAAAATCACCTGATAATAACTTATTTTAGGACATTTCAAAACATTTAAACAGTTGTAACCGATCAGCTGAAGGCGATTCCAGTATCCGAGTTCCAGCACTGCAATGAGGATAGGAACAACCGTCTTCAGCACTGTGTGGCTTCCCAAGGAAGTTATTTTGAGGAAGACAATATTGAATTGTAATTCTATTCGAAAAATTAAAAAACAACAATGATATGTTACTAAGTGACATAAAAAATAAATAATTGTCCATTTCAGGTTATAATCAACTTTAACTTTGTGATAAGTAAATAATAGTTATTTATGGTACAAGTGTGTTACATTACAGATAAGTCACGTGAGACAAGTTTAGCTCACGAGGCCGTTAGGCCAAG
Organism: Stenolophus ochropezus; assembly: GCA_035578165.1. Classification (NCBI taxonomy): domain Eukaryota; kingdom Metazoa; phylum Arthropoda; class Insecta; order Coleoptera; family Carabidae; genus Stenolophus; species Stenolophus ochropezus. The sequence goes on along the minus strand of JAQOWZ010000002.1, from coordinate 47,458,525 downwards.
TGTGGTATTTTTTCAAGTGACTTAGGTAATTAACACACGTGTGCCATACAACATTTTATCCAACACATTTTAATCATTGATATAAAATACATATACGATTTTTGACACATGGAATTTCGAAATGACATTTAGGAACAAAATAGTGTAGAAAAGGTTTTATAACGTAGTTACTATGATACGAACCAAAAAACAGTGAGCTAATATATTTAGCTCACTAGTGACTTATGACCTACTTTATTTATCTAAAAACAGCATACTTATATCGTTATAATTACACGGTGTTGGATAAATGTTTTTTTTCATTATACATACAATTTTTAACATAATAATATAATAAACTAACTCATACATGAAGTAAATGTCGGTCGTCAACAAAATAATCAGTAGCAGTTCAGGAGTATTTCTAATAATTTTACGTTCAAATTTCACAAGATAGTAAATATACAGGTGTTCATATTAAGTCATATTAATTAGCAAACAATAAGCATACAATTATTTTTTTCAAGTAATTGTTCCCAAACCTTAAGAACGAATTTTGTTACTTGAAATGGGAGCATAGGTATTTTTTATTTGCTTAATCGACAGAGAATTTTATTCTGAATTCAGTGACATAATATTTGCACACCCTTATAAAACCATTGTTTGGGAAAATTATACATTGAATGGGCTAGTAATAAATAAAATAAGACATTTTCCGTAATGAATATTGAATTTCCAGTGATCGAATAGCAAATTATTCGTATTTGTGTAATTGAGTAAATTAAAATGGAATTATGATATTTGCAATGATTAAAGTAGTTTACAAGTGTTGTGCAAGTAAACTTTTGTTTATGAAAACAATTTTGAAAATTAAAATACTTGGGAAGAAATCCAATTTCCAAGTTTGAAACTTCTAGGTTAATTTAAATCCTGCATACAAAACTATTTGCGAACAAGAATTATACTAATGACTGCACAAGAAAAACATCGACAAAATAAACATTTCAAAGCCATATCAGATTTCATCAAACTTCTTATTTAACTCATTACTTCAGAAATTTTATTGTTCAATTAGTTCGGGATGAAAAACGGAAAATACAAGTTCATCTGACGACGCAGGAAGGAAAACTTGGATAAATATCCAATGTTTGGCAACCCCTGACGTCAAAAGGTATTCTACCGAGTGAGATTTAATTAGGACAGCAATTAACAAAACTTATTTATGTTTTCTTTCACAGCGCTTGGTTTATTTTGTCTTTGATTACTGACTAATCAGCTGAAAATCTTCACTGTTTTCATCATTTTTAATTGTTTTAATCAATGTACTATTATTCTATTTACACGAAATATTTACGGCTTATTTAAAAAAATAAGAAAATATTTCTATAGATATTTTTATTTATTTAATAATGGTTATATTTTTTTATTAAGATCAGTGCCGTGCTAAACGGGGGTGCAAGAGGTGCATCGCACCAGGGTGGCGAAATCTGAAGGGCGACATAATCTTAAAAGATTAAATTGATAATTGTAATAAATATTTATTTCAAAACCTGATATATATTTTCATCTTACAGTTCATTATTATTGATAACAAGTTGAAAATAAAAGTAGCTTTGAAACGATAGCGGTAATAGAAGATACCTAGTGCTAGTGATGATCTTGCCCGAAATTAGGTGAATTACTTATAATTTAAATATTTGTAACATTGATATAAACTGACTCCGAATATTATCATATATTTATATACCAAAAATTTTGATATTTATATCCAAATTTATTTATAGCACTTAGAATATTATTAATAACTAAATATAGTAATTAAGTGTCCAGCAGTGTTAAATCCAGAGGTATGACCTGAATGTTAAAGTAGCTCACAGGTCGTGCGTCACTGTCTTATCAATTTTAATTCTACTACTTCTCATAACCAATACCAGCATTCAAATAAATACGTCCAATATTTTCATTAATTAATTTTCGAAATTTTAACGTTTACTTTCAAATGTGGGTCGTTATATTGAAAGTGATATTAGTAATTGTCTCAGTGTTTACGTCTAGATCTAGACTTTCTAAACTTTTGTCTTGTCTAGGTTATTAAAACAAGACTAGCAAAAGTCTTGTCTTGAAATTTTAAGACAAGACAAGGCTTTCTTATTCTAGATCAAGAGGAGGAAGTTCTAGACAATTATCAAGACTTTATATTAATAAAAAAATATTTCAAAATAAAAATACACCATGCGAAGCTTGTACCATCCAATTTAAAACAGTGATTGTAAAATAATAATAATAAAGTTAATATAAAGACTCCATTATTGACACTCCATAAAATTAGTGTAATCGCGCCACTGCCTGAAGGATATGTCTCGAGTTTTTTTATGTTAGTATTTACAACATTTTAAAAATAAAATATTTCATTTTCCATTTACTCGTTTAAATACGAAAAATCCTTATTTCATGAACCCATAGAGTTTAACTAATCAAACCAGGATGCACAGCAAAAATAAAACGTAGATAAAAATAAAGTTAAACTCCAGTTTTTGTTTGTAATGTATATCTTTTATTAAAAACGGAACAATAAAATCGTGAACAGGTGAATCAGTTCCGGAAATAATCCGGATATTTCCGTACGGCTGAAATTTAAAACAAAGGAATAAAACAAGCGCTGTTTCAACGCAGACAAGATGACATTTGACAATGTACTTATAAAAATAAGCTCCAGTGTATGATTGTCATCTGTTTCACATTGTAGCTTATTAAATTGTAAGATGCGACGACATCTGCTTAAAACCAAAAATACAATGTTACTTATTAAAAGAAAATAAGAGTTTAAAGGTTTTGCGAATGTTACAAAAGTAAATTTTAATAATCATAATCATAAATGAATTTTGGACCAAATATAGGTTTAATTTATTTGAAGAATATGATCAGATTATTACAAATTTGCTTTTGTCACGTTTTGTAGACTTTCATTATTTTTATCTCTACGAAAACTAGACAAACCATTGCTAGGTCTAAGCCACATTGACATTGCATTGAAAAGTACCAAGTGAATGTCGAAATAAACAATGGAAATATTGTCTGGTACTGATATCTTGACATTGACAGAAGCATTAAGGATAGGGGATTGGTGCGTGATTGGTGCAGTAAGGGGTTATTGTCAATGTCAATATGACTTGGTTCCACCACATATTTTTGAAGTATACCAGACTGACTATAAATACATTCATGTATTGTATCATATTGTTAAATGATAGCTATTTATATAATAATTAAGGACACGAAGGAGGTTATTTAACGCATGCGAAAATTACTATAACAAACTGTTGGTTATAAACAGATAAACGATAGAAATTAAGTTTCCATTTTTATAATTATTAAATACGAGTAACTTTGAATCTAATAAATATAAATCTGTGTTATTAATATTTGTAAAGAGAATAAGAACTAAATTATCTAATGTTAATGTTAATGTTTCTATATATGCCTGCACTTTCCATTTTCATTTCAAGTGGAATAATTCTGAAATTCCATAGTAAAACTACAAAATTTTTTGGACATTCACTTTTAGGTAAATAAGTTACACAAGGTATAGCTATCTTGATCGCAATCTTTTATACATCGATAAATTGTTGGAACTGACACATATTGCTCTTTAAAGATGTTGACAATAATTTCTCTTAGGCTTTCGCCCAACTATTTGTTCTATCATGAATTCTGATGTTTATGGATTTGTGTTTCCAATAGCGACTTGATAAGTCATAGTTTAATTGTGTTTCTTTAGCTCCAAAAATATTCTCAAAACTTTTTTTACATACGTTATAGGCTATCAAGCAACGAGATAAGGTGCAAGTTATGTGAGAAGGAAAAAGAATCTTTGAAGCATTGAAGAACATCGTGCAGGAAAATATACGAGTAAGAAGGAAAGAAAAAGCTGAATTAAAAAAAACTGTTGAATAGAATATTTCGCATGAAATGGTAGAATGGTATGTAAAGTAAATATAATAATATATAATAAAAACAATTAAACGATAATTACAATAAAATTTCAAAAATCCATCCATTAGCTGCTAAGCAATGACTCAATCTGCCATAATGGATAAGTCTTTGCATGCAGCCACATTCCGAACATCTGTGAATGTGTTTTGTATTTTAATGGTACACCACTTAGGTGGAAGTATTGCATATACCGAACATGTTATATAAATAGCCATTTTAACAGTTTCCTACTGTACATTTTTATGTCCTGTGTATGACAAATTTATATAAAACATATTTGATATTAAATAGCGATATGTGAAACCTGAAAAGAATTTTGCATGTTAACATCTGCCGCTAACTTACATAAAACTTTTCTATAAAATAAAATAAAACAATCGATTTGAAGTTTAGCGAAGTTGCAACTTCAAGTAGTATCACTATCGCATCTATCACTGAGAATGATCAGCAGGAACAAATTAGGCGAGTGGAGTAATAGGCTATCAGGCGATATGTCCTGCAAACGTGCGGTAAGAGGAGGAAAGTTTTAATGGCAGCTAACAAGCTTATGACGTAGTTAGCGCGCGGAGAAGCTACTTATGTTTTGTGTAGTGCATTAAGGTGCTGTAGCAGGATAATACACAGGATAATGTCGGCAGGATTAGCAGCAATAGCTGCTCTATTTTCTAAGCGTGTTCTATTTAGCTAGTTTTAGCACAATATTCCTCAAGTACCTCATGTATTTTGCTCGTACACATCATTTCATGAAGTTTCAATGTTGGTACAAAATGCAATAAATAAAAATAAGGCAGTTGAAGATGAGGTTGCTACATGATTTCAAATAAAATCATGTATTGTAGGTTGTGTTTATCAAAATAATTAAATAATTACTAGAATTGTTTTAAATATTGGCGTAACTAAAATATAGATGACGCCCCCTCCTAAAAAAATACAATCTAGAAATGAAAGTAGACAGGAGTTGATGGCGTTAATTAATTAATTATTAATAAAAAAAATCAGTAATTGTATCCAATCTGAATTTTTTTGTGAGTATTTCAGTTCCTTATCTTTACATGAATATCACTTTTAAATCTGTCATATTAATTTCAAATAAAATACAGTTGTGCTGTAGAATACCAGAAATATTACAAAGGTAAACTAAAATTAAAAATCACGTTAGTGAAATATAAACTCATAATTCGCTCTTCTCGGCTAATCACAGAATCAAAAATCAGTTATTCTAGTTTATTTTAAGTCTGCAGTGCTGTAGATATCCTGTCCTACGACCGTCAGACACCTGACGGTATAGTAATTTATCATTGTGTTTACTAAATAAATATAAATGGCAGACTTATTAAAAAATTAAATATGCTGTTTATTGTAGATTTTGTATTCTAAAAAAAAATCATTAAACTCCCACTTGAAAAAATAATTTGATTTTTCTTATATAACCGACATGACTTCTAAGTCGTTCTAATGAAACATTATCAGGAGATCTGCCGAAAAAACAATATGTGTAAGAGACTGAAACACGCAACATATTTTTATCTTTAAAAAAAATGAAACTTTTAATATAAAACTGCTTGACCTTAAAATTAAAAAAAAATCTCCTTTTGCAATTGCAGAAACAGATATTATAAGAGAAAAATGTTTAGCCTCCTCCCAAATCATAAACCTGGGTATAATTCGTCATTGAGTATCTTTATGTTGACATTTTCTAAAATATTTATGGCTTATATTAGAATTTAGAGGAGTAAAAAAGTATAGTATTAGTGTAGTATTATAATCGGGATTAGGATCTTTATTCACTATACTCTGTTTTTAAACTATAGACAGTAACTAGAAATTCTAGTGAGAAAATCACAGCCTGTGACTGGTTGTTGCGCCATTTCATGAAGCCGCATTTAACCAGACAAAATTTCAAGTTAACCTTCTCAACCGTAATTGAAACGTCAAACTCTTAGTAGTTGTCAAATAACTTGTTGAATTTGCACGTGTTTTCGTTTTATTTCTCTTTTTGTGATATTTCACGATTAAAACCAGTTTATTTCAGAACTACTAGTATTTCACTAACGCTGTGTTGTAAATGTGACTTCGTCTAGTGCTGTCTATAGTTTAAAAAAGTATAATAATGACAACATGATCCTTTATATAATAATATAATATTATTTGTGTACATGTTGCTATATGTATTGTGGGTCACGTTTTATATGTACAAAATACTTTAATCATAATTCACTACAGCAATAATTATTTCTACTTGTGGATTCTACTCCTAAGTTAAAAATAATGAACAGTAAGAATTGAAACCTAGCTAGCAAGGCGTGCTAACTGAACTCTTTAAGATTACTAGAATAAGGGCAATGTAGTTGAAATGGTGTCCCAGTGTTATAAATAAATTAAGTATTAAACATTGTAGTTGATTAAAGTTGGGTAGTTGGTCCGTTTATGACAAAGGTTTGCTTTGACTTTGACGATCCATAAACCAAAGGGACCAAGTTGTAAATACTTGATGGCTTAGTTCCAAGATGATGATTGGAGAGCTGTTAAACTTTATGATCTTATACTCCCACTAACTATATTTCTTTCTCCTCCCTTGTAAACTCACAATCAATGCAATTACAATCCAACAAAACTTACAATGAACCTAATAGAAATAGAGGAATTCACACAAACAAAATAATCAATAACTATTACAGAAAAAGTATCAATTTAATAAAATCGCACTTCAAAGTTAATAAAATAAAATGTAATTAACATCATAGCAAATATAATTTTTAATGTAAAGCAAATCTTTTCGAAACGCAATTAATTTAAATAAATAAATCTCACGTATTTTTAACCTAATTGGATGTGCCAGATTTGCTTTATAACAGATGTCGGAAATGATTTTTATTAATGTTTCACAAGATAAAATTTCTTGTCTTGTTTAATAATTTCTTGTCTTTTATTACTCTTGTATACAAAAATCTTGTCATAATAGTCCTTTTCTTGCGTATTTCTTGTCTTGCATGTTAATATTCGCAAAAACACGTATATTTTTGTCAATTATCAAATATATTTCTTATAATATAATTATATATTATTAGTAAATAAATATTATTAAAAAAATTGTATAGCTGCACATACTATGTATGTTTTAGCACTACAGCGACATCTGTACATGCAGAAAAGCTTATTTAAAAGTGTTGCGGCGTAATAGCTGGCTTGCTACTCTAATTTTAATTTTAAGTGGACTGTATTTGCGGAAGCGATGTTCTGCCAAACCCACATGCCTTATGGGAAAAGAATAAAAAGGAACATACCTTGAAAGGTCGACTGTTGCCCTTAGGGATGTTGTAGTCGCCCTCCTGTTGATATTCCTGCTTATTCCTGGGCCGGATGATTTGTACAGAAGCTATTCCATGCACTCAACTATGGTTCAACGTATAAAGTCTATTTTCACTAGCACACACCATGCAACAAATGTTTAAATTAAAGCGTTAATTGTAAGCGTGAATTGTAAGCGTGATGCGTCGAATTATTCACTTGCGATGCGGAATAATAATATGTGAACTCTTCAAAAACTGAGAAGTCTTACTTCTAACAGCGTGCGTTTGCGAGAGAGTACCAACTCTGACTATGTTCAAAAATATTTTGTAGAAACGCGATAAATTTTTACATCTTGGTATCTTAGAGACATCTATGATGCTGTCGTCAACCAAGGTATGTTTTGGGATAGGAAAAAAAGGACACACATGCATTTGGCGTGAACAAAAAGCATTGCTGGTTATAAAAAAGCATTTTGAGTCTTAACTCTTGGTTACATGATTTCGAAGAGAAATTATATTATTTATAGTCCGTAATTATTACTGTCACATATTTTTTGAAAACGAAATTTACATGTATAATATTATATCAAAAATATTTTTTTTAATATTCTCATATTTTTGTACTTTCATTAATTTATAAGTAGTCTTGTAATAAATCTATATTTAAAATTAGCAAAAATAATGCGATAGTACAATAATTGAAAAATATCTTGCTATTCTTGAACACTTCTTGCAAGACAATTTCTTGCCTTATCATGCTTTGAAATTTGTAGTTCTTGTCTTGTTATTTTTTTGCATATGTTGCAAGACCAAGTAAAATACAAGACTCTCGTGAAACACTAATTTTTATATCCTAAAAGACGTGTAGCAGATTTCAATTCCCGGACACTTCTAATGGCTATAGATGAGAGACAAATGTTTCATCTCGTCTCGTCTCGTCTCGTCACTGTCTCGATGTAGAAGTCTCGATCATGATTACACATTCTGTAACAGGCGCGCTTTGCAGCTGTTCATTTTTGTATTTTATTTTCTGTGGAACATTCCAGGTGTTATGAAATGGACAGATTTATGACGACGGACGCTGGATGTTTTTAAATTTATTGCAACATTTCAAGAATTTAACTCTAATGAAAAGTACAAAAAAATAAATTCGTCCGTCACTGTGTTTTTTCCTGAACATGTCTGTAATAGGTCTTTTTTTATTTCCATTCTCATTACCAAAAAAGAAATTATATTTTTGTTGGTCCTTTTGGGAAAGATAATGTTTAAGTCCTTTTGTATTACCATTTTTTATTTTAATATTCGTCACTACATTTCTAGCATCGCAAATTAGACTAATACCATATTTGTTGTAAGTAATAAAAAGTTTGATTCAGTGAGACGTAAACTCAGATTCTCAAGATCACAGCCAATTATAAAATGTTCATTTTAAGTGGAATGCTATTGCTATCTTGAAGTTGATTAAATTAACAAACAATTATTATAACAAGAATATTTTAATAAACAAAAAAGAAAACTATTTTCCAAATGTAGGATACAACTTTTTATTTGAAATGGCAACGTATATTTTTATTACGTCATTTAATCTAGGTTATAATTTAATAGTCAGTTTTGACATTTGATTACTTCGAAAATCATTAGATTTCACCCGACAATATTACGTCAACAATCCCCTTTATTCCCTTACGAAACTTACGGTTGACAACGTCATGATCAACTCACGTAAGCAGACTGTACGTAGTTTATTTTTTTGTAAGGTTATCGGAGTAGAGCGGATTTAGGGTGGTTTCTTCCAAATGTCTCTCCACTGTTTTCTGTCCTTTGCAGCCTTGGTATTTCTTCCCACTTGATACCACTACTCTTCGTTGCCTTTCTTATTTCATTCCTCTGCGCTTTGTGGGTCTACCTCTTTTTTTTACCGGATTCCCTCGCTTCAAATATTCTTTTTCTACTCCTGCTTTGAAAATACAATTTTCTGGTTTGTTTTTCATGCTGAAAGTGATTCTTTGCAGCACGCAGTGCAGCAAAACTTTGCAGCACGCTAAATGTTTGTTGCATTGTTGCTGCCATGGATACGCATCACTTGCGCATCACAAATACAAAATTTGCAATAAATGTCAAATTATGTTTAAAACATAATTTTTTATTTCCTTATTTTTTATCTTGCAGGAGTAGAAAAAATAATGTGTATAACACGTGTTGAAAGTCCTTTGTCGAACACAAACGATTGCAACCTTCGCTTCGCTCAGGCTGTAACTTTCGTTTTGGTTCGACAAAGATAGACTTTTAGCACTTGATATACAAATAACTATTTTGTTAACCTATATTGGTCCATTCTTTGTACATGTCCCATCCACCTTTGTTGACCCTGCTGTATTATCACCTCGATTGGTATTACATTTAACTGATCTGTGTATATTTCATTCCTTATCATATCTCTTTTCGTCATTCACACGTAAAGAAAAAAGTTGGTTTTACTACTTTTCTGACGACTTCCGCCTTTACTTCTGCAGGTATCTCCTTTCGATTAAGAAATTTTTATTTCATATTGTTGAAAATTCTTCCAGTTTTGGCAATTCTTTCGTTAATTTCATCGTCGATAATATACTTATATTAATAATTAATAATGCCTATTTCTATTTAAAATTTTTGGTGGTTCTGCAGCACTTAAGTATAAGCCACCACTGAATACAAGTAGGGATTTGTATAAACTGCAATGGATTTATGTACAGAGTAGAGTAATAAGGGTCGTTATTGTTCGCGTAGCAGTAAGTAACGTAAGACGGTTTGGCAGTGTTGTGTACAGAGCCACATAAACATAAAGTTAAGCGCGCACGTGGGTGTGATTGAGGATAAGCGTCGTATGTGAGCTGTAATGTAGGCAAATTGATGTTATTAGCTGTGTATTGAAAGCAGAGAATACCTATTGTTCGTCCATGTAACCAGTAATCTGCCTTCTCTTCTACTACTCTTTGTCATGAAATATCTTTTATATATAGATTTCTAAGAGATAATACAATTCATAAAATGATTTTAATAAATGTAACCAACAATCTATGAATATGTTAACATCCTTCAGGCGTATGAATATTCTGCAACTGTCACAAAAACATATTTCTTCATTGTTTCCGATACGCAAAACGTGGTAATACTAATGTATTCCAGGTAAAGTGCGACATAGTTATTTACATACCAAATGCGGGAACGACTGGTTTCCGGAGTTCACGCAAGAGGTTTGTACAATATTTTTCGTACGAAAATCATAAAATCAATAATTAATTTTCTATTTGTACAAATATTTTTATTTATTGTATACACAAAATGATTTGTGGTTATGTGTTTCAGTACTAACAAGTGCTGTCAATCTGTCAACATGACAGCAGTTGTTGCCAACATTGTATATCAAATGCACTAAATTTACTTTTTCTACATTAAATTTCGTTCAATAATCCCCTATTTTCTTTTAATATTATTAGGTAAAAGAATGTTTAAAACATTATACTATTTTATTATAAATATAGTTTTTTAATAAATGCTGTAGAAGTAGGAGTGTTTTTTCCAAAATTTCCCGGTCACCTATCTGGTGGAGACCTGGGAAATTGACGTTCCAGGCGTTGCTTAGGCAACGCGAAACAACACATTTCAATGCATGAGTACGAAATACTTATTTACATACCAAATGCGGGAACGACTGGTTTCCGGAGGAGTGTTTGGCGGCGCGAGCTCGCGAGCGCTGCCATAGAACGATTCCGGAAACCCAGTTCACGCAAGAGGTTTGTATAATATTTTTCGTACGAATTTATACAACTAATAATTAGTTATTTTTGAACAAATAAAATTATTTATTACAAATTATACATGATTTGTGGTTATGTGTTTCAGTACTAACAATTGCTGCCAATCTGTCAACATGACAGCAGTTGTTGCCAACATTGTATATCAAATGCACTAAATTTACTTTTTCTACATTAAATTTCGTTCAATAATCCCCTATTTTCTTTTAATATTATTAGGTAAAAGAATGTTTAAAACATTATACTATTTTATTATAAATATAGTTTTTTAATAAATGCTGTAGAAGTAGGAGTGTTTTTTCCAAAATTTCCCGGTCACCTATCTGGTGGAGACCTGGGAAATTGACGTTCCAGGCGTTGCTTAGGCAACGCGAAACAACACATTTCAATGCATGAGTACGAAAAAGTATTTTTCAACTTCCGTTTAATAAGTGACTTTTTATACTTTGCGTTAACAATTGCTCTCTTGTTGTATTGAAAACAATTTATTAAGATATTGTTTAACCGTTTTTGAATTTGAAATGTCAAATTGATAACCTCAAATATTTTTAATTGTTTTTTTTAATACAATTTATATTATTTCTGTGTATAAAACTCAAATAAACAAAACTAATTTAAAAGGATATTAAAATTTCATATCTCATAATGTATAGATTTATAAATATTTTTGTAATATTTTAAATGCATATTGACTGATAAATATGCACTTTATTCAACAGAGTTACTATATTCCACACTTACATATTCTTAGACAAGATGAAGGTCTTCTTCAATCGACACTTTTCCTTCTGAAAATGCCTAAAACCACCAACAAACCTGACCCCTTGAAATAATACTGTCTCCGAAAAAACTGTTTTACGAAAAAAATCGTTACGGACAACCAAATGATTCCAGCGACTAGCGAGTTCATACTCGTACTAAAGGCACAGAATAGTTACATACAGAAGCGACACTCCGTGTCGGCACCTTTCATGTTCCCCTATTCTGTTCTATGACCTTGAAGTAGACCTTTAAATTTGTGCTCTTCCCCTATCTCTCTCTAAGATGTGGGAAAACTTTCGGATTTTAAACAATGAACTCTTTAAATTTGTGCACATTCTCCATCTCTCTCTAATTTTCGTTTCTCTGTTTTACTGACGCTTCTGTATAAACCTATTCGGTACTAAAGGCGTAGATATAACATGTTACCTGCCTCCTCTCACACCTTACATCTCATATATAAATTCTTTTGTAATTATAATAAAACCTACTTAGTGTATAATCTGGAGCATAATTTTATCTGTATGTCTCTTTCTTTACTAAAAAAAAGAAAAATGATTTCGAACCAAGTTTTTGCAGAATAAATTGTATGTTAAATAATTTGTACAACTGTCCATAAAGATTTCATAGACTGCCGATGAAATAATGATCTTGAACTTACCGAGGACGAAACGATAGCATTTTATCTGCGTGTGAACGCTATAACATGGCACATGATTGTAGGAATGCAGAATAAAACTATTCCGTTTGAAATGTATAAAGTTCTGCAATATAAAACGAGTAGATTTCTAACAACCCGACTTCCAAGGCGCACTGCAACTTTACGATTGTGTTTGCACGTACTCCTGCGATAATTATGTAAGTGCATTTTAACTTAATGTAAGTAAAATTATAAAGTGCGACGAAAATAAGCCAGAGGACGAACAATGGATTAAGAACTTCACAATTAAATTCAGTTTGTTTTCTTACAACGACGAAAAAATTAACATAAAAGGGGACGAAATTAACATGTCAACTTCTACGTTATTCTTCTTTTTAATCTCTGGTTTGCTTAAACTTTTAAAAAAACATACCTAGAAAAATGAGACCCACAATACATTAACGTGTTTGTATCTAATCATATGGGTGGTGACTCAAAAGCCCGAACATAGGGAATTAACATCTAAAATAATATTTTCGTAATTTCCTGCTTCCTTAATTATTTTAGGTAAAAAGCTTCAAATAACATATTTAAAGCATAAATTTACACACCTGAATCAATAAGGAAAATTAATTTTACGTGCCTTGTAAGCTCAGAAATTAGGTAAGAAAATAAATACATCACCCCAAAAATAGCAATAGCAATGGAATTGAGATAAAAATAACAAATATTTAACGGTTTATATGTCAAGTTAGCTACATTAGTTTATTTTTATTATTATTTAAAATTACTGTTGAAGTGAACAATTAATCTTCAACATATATTTTTAAAAGTTACTGGACAAAACCAATTACTACTAATAATAAAAATAAACTAATGCAGCTAACTTAATAAAAAAACCGTTAAAGATTTGTCTCAATTCCATGGATATTGCTATTTTTGGGGGATTCACGTCATTTTTATACCGAATTTCTGAGCTTATAAGGCACTTGAAATAAATTTTGCTTATCGATTCATAGGCAGAATTTAATGGTCTACAACTTTTATTAAAAACTTTTTTGTCTAGAAAAAATAGGAAAGCAGGAAATTACAAAAATATTATTTTTCATGTTAAATCCCTATGTTCATGTGTTCGAGTCACCATTCTGTATATGTTTATATAATTGATAGTTCCTATCGAACAGATTGCACAAAAATTACATAATTGTATAATCTATAACTAGTATGGAATAGATAATTTCCCTACTATAAAGTTTTATAAGCTGAGCCGTAGGTGAGAACTATGCTTTCGCGAGTAACATAAATAATATTCCATACGAGTTTTAGACTATCCTTTCTCTAACCCAGTAACTAATTTTTCTATTTACAGCTAAAGTAACAAAATCAAAAACAATATACCTGGAAAACAAGGTTTGATATTGAAAACAATTGTGTTTTCTCATGTTTTTTAAATGGATGAATTGAAAACCGAGTTGGCTTTGTCTGTCATATTATTCCGCAAATGTGTTCATTCTGTAATAGTTTTCAGTTACAGAATATTGTGCATATCATGGTTGTGCCAAAGAAATTATGTAAAATAACACTTTCATGAAATTAGAAAAGTATTATTTTATACATAATATTTATATTGTAATTAATTTAAAAATGAAAATAGTGAAAAATAATAAACATGAAAATGATACATAATACATAAATTTTAACAACATTGTTATAGCATATTTAAATAAGATAAAATATGTAACATAAACTTTCATTAACTGTTTACTATGTAAGCTCCATAAGGCTGACGATCTCTATCATTTTCTAGTAGAATGTCCTTTGCATAATCCCTTTCATAATCATAACTTATAGGAATATCGAATATAACATACAAAATTTAAACGAGTAAAACTATCACTTATTATTCACGAAACTCACTAAAATCAAAATTAATAATCTTTATTACTACACAATGTAGCAGTGAGAACTAGAAGTTTCTGTTTATATGCATAATTTCATTTCTGTAATACCATTTAAGCTAGATACAAATCTGACATATATTCAGTATTTATATATAGCGATAAAAAAAGTCGGTGGAATCGAAACTGACTGTTAAAATTAAATTTAATGTACAGAATAAAATATTTCACCGTGGTTTGTGAAAACGTCCCAAAGTAAAATACGAAACAAGTACTGAAAGAAATTGAAACCCTGTTCCATACAAATATTTTGCCACAGAATAGATGATGTTATTGACACGAAACTATATTTATGTGTATTGCAAGTAGGAGATTTACTTGATTGATTCAACTTGGTAAACAAATAAACAAGCACACTCCATCCCATCCCATGTATCCAATTTCCAAATCACTCTTGAAAGTTCATAGCTTCTTTGTTCCACACATCATCTCGCGAGACACAAGTAAGACACAGACACCTGGAGGGACCTTCCATCACAGATAACGCAGGGGCGAACGACGTAACAAAGTGCCTAAACTTATGACCTGTGGCGGTCGGAACTTCAGGAGTTATACCCGACCACCCTGACTTGAAATACGGAAACGAATGGCGACAAAATGGACGGGAGATTGTGTATGAATATGGTGATAGCAAACGGTGGAGATATTATGTAAGTGGGGTAACCTTCCATCAGAATTTGTCAGAAAAAGAAATTCATCCGTAAGAGACACACACTTAATATGTTAAATGAAAGTAAATAGAAAACTAATGCAAAACAAGTCCTGTGGTGTACTCTCCACAATAGCTAAAAAGGATATAAATACATCATTATTGATATTTGTTATGTTATAAAGCTGGCATACTCAGCAATATATATTTATTCTCTATTTTTCGCAGTTGATTCCCATGTTATCAATTTCTGCCGTAAGAATTATTAATCTTTTATCTTGCATCTTTGTCGTATACGCACGGCATAGATAAGACTTTTACAATAAAAAAAATCAAATAAAAACATGTTTGGTTCCTTTTCTGAAAATATGTCACAGTATATCTCTTCAGACCAGATCAAAAAGTTTTTCCATCACTGAAATTTGCGCTTCAAAATAAAAAATTGGCTTGTTCTACAGGTAGTTTCAATTTTTTAAAAGTTTATATTTATCAAAACTATTATATTTTTATATGTTAAATACATTGTTAATAGATATAGACATATTTTCCTGCAAAAATAATTAAAATATTCCAAATAGAATTATTTTTCTTCAAACGTCATAAAAGTGACATCTTCTGTGACGTGATTGACAAGGTTGAAGTTTAATTTCTATGCCTCCGTAATATAATTTTTTATTCTAGCCGCCGTACAATTTCTTCGCCGCCGTATGTAGAATCAGCCAATAAGAAGTAACTTGTACAATAGGAATCTGTAATATCGCCCTAAATGTCACTATAGAAACTAGATAACCTAAGAATAAAGTTACTAAAAATTATGAATAACTGACAGGTAACCTACATATTAAACGTCAAATAGTAGTTTATTTTCTAAAATTTCTAAGTTTGAAGAAAAAATAGCATGTGTTATTCAGAGTAAAAGTGTCTTTGTGTGCCTCGCATGCAATTGTCCGACTCGATTCGCTCGTCGTACAAACTTCCATGCTCGCCACACAAAGTATCACTTTTACTCTTAATAACACAATATACTATTGTACGTAGTGATGGGTAAATTCCCGGGAACGAATATTTCGGAAAATTTCCCGGGATATTTCCCGGGAAGTTTTTGGGGAATTTTCTGAAAAATTTCTGGAGATATTTTCCGGAAAATTCCTGGGGAAAAATAAACGATAAATTTCCTCATAAAAATCATTATTTCATAAAAATTAGAGAAAGTTAAATACCGATTATGTCATTACACTAAAAATATTACAAATGGTGATGTTGCTGTAGTAAAATTATAAGAATTAATTTATTTTTTTTCTGTTTTCCACTCATAGTTATAAAGTTATTACAATATTAACACTGTTGAAATTAGTCGGGACTGGTTAGAACACGTCGGTAATGCTGCGCCTGCGTTAATTTTATTATCGGTAAGTTTCCTTCTTATTCTCAGGAATTTTCCTTATTCCCGGGAATTTCCCTACTTGTTTCCGGGAATTTTCCCACATATTTCCGGAAATTTCCAAAATGGAATTCCTGATTTTTTCCCGGGAAACGTGTTTAGGGAAATTCCCGGGAATTTTCCCGGGAAATAAAAATATTCCTGACGGGAAGTTCCCAGTGACCCATCACTAATTGTACGGGAAAAAAGTCCGGGTTTGCTCCTAAAATAAGAGAACTACGAAGGTTTGGATCTTCAACCAGTAGGGTAACCATGGTAACGGATATTTTCAAATATTTAAAAACATTGCACATTCTTTCCTATAGTCTCTACAACGATGTAGAAATCCTAATTTGTTTACCCCTGTAACCATATGTACCGTAGAAATTCAATGTTTTTACCTATCCTATAAAGAAATGTAGTTTATCTCTGTAATATTTGTTAATTTTTGTAAATAATAATATTATTTATGTTTTTTTTTTATTTTGATCCTCCGCGAGAAAATCTTACGGACACTCATGTCCAGTTGTACACTATATTTTTTTCTACGACCTCGATATTATTTCCTAATTAATTTATATTTTAATAATAAAGATATTTTCATTACACTACTTTAGTATAATAATGAGTATCCTTACAATTAGCTACGAAACAAAGATGAAACAATGTTATTTTTAAGTTTCAAGACACTTTGAGATAAAAATAGAAAGTGAAAGTGATATTGAAGAAATTCATAATTTAACACCCCCATATATTGAAGAAATAGCGAAAGAAATGTCTATAAATTTATTATCGGATATTTCGAGAAAAAATCGTTTTTGACATACTGTTAGATATGAATTTAAACTTCACGTTGTCTATAGTTACTGTTACTTATAAAAATGTGTATGCACTATGTATCCATCGCAATAACAAACATAAAACAGGCAAATATCGTAATGATTGTAGAAAAAAAAATTCAGATAACTCAAATAATCATTTTCAAATATCACAGACACATGTATTTACTGCACGTAAATTGAAATATCTTACCTGCATCTTCATTTGTAATTTATTTCTTAATGTCTTGTGTCTGACACGTAATATTGAAATTACATTTTCCACAATATTTTTCAATTTGTACAAACTTACAATAATCTATCATTAAGTTTATTAATCCCGATACGAACACCAAACTTTAATTCCCATTTTTTTGATCTGCGACGTCTCGGTTTAAAAATATTGATGGTCGGAGTTGAAACTTTAATAAGTTCGATACAGCGAACTTTGCTAAGTTGCCAAGTTTTTTGCGAGGAGAAGATTACAGTCGACGTGGCTTCGATAGGTAAACCAGACGTATATAATATTTATTCGGCTCTCGGATCAGTGTACCGGTGAAAAGTTATTCAATAGGACTTTAACAGCCAATAAATTAATTCAAAATTGTTCAATACAAAAGTAATAGTATATTGTGTATCTAGTAGGAAAAGTGATATATTCCCGGACGGTGATGGAAATTGTAGGACACTACTTCCTTTTTTTGATCGGTTTATATGCAATAATAATGAAATAAAAATGATTTTTTATTTACGGAAAACAATGGACTGCGTACTGTACGAAAATGCTTCGTCAACGGACGGAAAAAAATTCCTGGACTGTTATTTTTCGTATTCTAGCAACTAACACTAAAATACCGGAATAATTCACTTTTTGGTTCGAGAATATAAAGGAGAGGTATCAGTTTTCGTCCAATTGAAAACAAACATATAGATTCTTGCAATTTTGCAATATATTTTGATAATGTGGCATTATTTTTATTGTATAATAATATAATAAAAAATTTAATAAATATAATTTGAATAGTTGTTTATGATTCAATGACAAAAAATACAATTTCTCGAACCGCTTCTTTCGGCAACAACAGAAATTCGAGAGTGTTTTTGTCAGATATCACACACCATTTTTTATTCGAATGTGATAAAAAAGAAATTAAAACCGCAATAAAAATCAAAATACTATATTATATTGTTAGTTAGATTATTGTAGTAATCTGTGTCTTAAACAAATAAACAAAAACACAAAAAGTTGATTCGTATTTGTTAATTAGTGTAAATTGTCGCACTCGTGTTTTGAAAATTATAATTAAAATGATGAATGACTGTGAAAGTGAGGAATAGGTATTTCTCAAACTAGAGAGAAAAGCGCATCTTTTTACTACACGCCCGAGTGAAAGTGGAAAAAGTGTTTTTCTACGACCATTAAAATATTTACTTGTTGTATTATTATTATTCCTACGTATACATTGTATATTGTAAACACATTTTCATTTCGCACGATAACCATAGACAAACGTTAAAATACAAATTCATATTTCACAGTTCTGTCAAAATCGTACTATGTTTAATTTTTGTTTTTTAGCTAGTTGCTAGGAAGTAGTGAAATGAAGACATATTTATTATTAAAATATAAATGAATTTGAGAATAATATCGTGGTTATACAAAAAGTATAGTGTACAACTTGTTTGGAATATCTATTTCATACTTATATCATGCAGCAAACTGTCATTTTCGTATTAAATGAGTATCATTCTATGCTTGTTGTATTATTTCAATAGCAGGATTGAATTAAGTATTTTTTGCTTGTTTCTTGCTGTCGACTTTACGACGACAAATGAAGGAATAATGTTAACATTTCAAGGCAGTCATAAAAAAATACTTGTTTACGTTAGAAATTACTTACATGATTACTTATTATGAAAGACGAATCAAATTTTAAATTGACGTAGACTTACCTGAAACAGAAAAAGAAAATTAGTACAATTATAAATAGTACTTACACAAACAGTTAACATTTTTAAAGTAAAGAGTAAAGTCTATTTATTACGGTAGGTAAAAAGTATGTGCCCATTAAATCATATTTACAATATTGTATTTCCTCTCTTCACAGAATATTATGTATTGCCAAATATCATTAGACAAATTTAAGTTTTAGAAAACTGCAATAGCCTGTTTTTATATTTTTCATTTGCAAAAGGTTTCTTTCTTGCACTTCTAACCTTTAATTCGTACTCTAAAATATTGCCTGAGAAATAACTTTTTTGCAAGACATTATTACAATATGATTGATAATCTTAATACTTATCAGTTGTTAATAGTGATTTTCTTACTTCATTGTCAATAAATTTTAAATTTTTGTTAAACGTTTATTTAATTTTTGAAATTGATATTTCTACCCATATGTACTCATATTTATTGAATTATGTAGGTGTAATAAAAAGATCGAATGTGCAAATATTATTTTATCCACTGTATACCTGAAAACTATGTTGCCACACGACTACAAAAACACTGGTATTCTAGGTCACGTTTTCTGTACTATTATTATTAATTTAACATTTGTCTATGAAATGCACAAAGTACAAAATGCAGATATGACAATGATAAATTGATGAATTTTCAGTATGAGAATAATGTGCAATTTTTAATTTTAATTATCAATTTTATCATTTGCAACAATGCCAATATTATCCAACAAATGAATGAATTAATTACGTTCTAATTCCCGTGTATCGGTTAGAGATTAATGCACAATAGTTCCATCTGTAAAATATTTATTGATACAAATATCTAATCCGGATCTGTCAGACATCAAAATCACATCTAATTCATCAGAATTACACCCACCAGTGTGGTATTAATTCAGTCGATATATTATCATTGTTTATATGGAAATTAGTCACTGAGAGTAACAATAATTAATGAAAATTGCCGGTCCCGCAACGATCCATCACGTGACGCGATGGTGGCTGCAAATCAATCAGCGACGTCACAAGATGGCGCCCGGAGAACAGCTGATCGCTTGTTGAGGTTACCAAGTGAGTTATTGCAGAACAGATGTATTATAAATGGTGTACGATATTAACGCTTCTGTCTACCGTACGGCTGTTATTAAGGAATACTTGCAGAAGATTTGTATGGAATTTTGCTCCGAGAAAATTACTTCCTTGTGCCTTGCTTGGTTTAGGCCTACGCATGCCTTCTTTCCCCCTTTATTTCTACGACATTCTCTTCCGTAAATTTATATCCCATCTTCTTCAAATTTTTATCCTTACATTCATCCACTTATTTATTAATAAACGAACATTATTAACTTAATTTTCTCCGACCAATACACGAGTACGTTATAGGGTAGCTATTCGTCCTTCCATTTTTCTTCAAATTTTATCCGCAGGTGTAAACCTTATCTATCGGCCCTCTATACGTAAATAACTATTAATAGCTCAAAAACTTGCAAAGAAAGAGATATTGTTTTCATTTATTTTGTACAAATTTCTCATATATAATATCATAAGTGGTCAATTTTTCCTTGAATTTTTTTAGATTGTTACGACAGCTGGTTTTCATAAGATAAATTAGCAACAGGTTCGAGTAAAACAATTGGAAAAATTGTCAAGATAAGATTTAACTACGATTGGTATTCGGTTGACTATTTCCAAAATAAAAATAAATGAACAAAAACGAACTTTGACAGATGATATAAACAATATGTTTCTAGGCCTCTGAAAACGTCAATTTTTTTTCGCTTAACGAAACTCTCTTGTAAAATATTGCATCTTATTGGCTTAAAGGATGCGAAAGTGTTCCAAACACTCGTCGGGTGAGAATAATGTAGTCGATGTAATATACAGTATATGGTTTATTACAAAAATCAATTTAATGTAAGATTCAGTACAATAAACCAAATACGATACTATGTAATTTACAAGATTCGGAACAATGTAGGTCACTACGCATTTCGATATTGCGATCATCATTTGAAGTTATTGAGTTATGGAGTGATTTACATATTGATAAGGCAAGTAGTTTAAATAATTTTCATAGTTGAAATACTATGTTTGATTAACTGTTTATTGGAATGAAATTATAAACAAATTTATTTGAATTCACAGGCAAAATAACCGGGATGACAACGGTATAAATTAATGCGTATACTAAAGATCAATTTAATATAATGCAATGAACCAAATACGATAATATGTAATTTACAAGATTCGGAACTTCGTGGGTCACTACGCATTTCAAAATTGCGATCAGTGGCGTAACTAGAACCTAGAACTCATTGGCCCCCCTGCAAGAATATATTTAAGGCCCTTATCTGTGCGAAAAAAAACCATAATCCTGATTTATTTCTTATTTATAACACTGCTAATACCATTTTTATAAAAATCCAACTTGAATTTTAATTTTCTGTGCTTTCATAATCGCAAAATCAGCAATTAAAACTTTCAAATCAAATGTATGGACACGTTCTATATCTAACTGCTAAATATTTGTTTTTAATTACTTTACATATTCTAAAAGATCACTCAGTGATGTTACAGTCACAGTAGAGACAAAAAATAAAATGCCTATAATTTTTACCAGGATTCATTACCTGTAGTTTACGAGAAAATAATTAATAAAAATTTAGGGACGATCCGACAATATATAGTAACGTTACCATGGTAGAATAGTGAAAAAAGAGAGATAGACTTGGAACGTGAGAAACAATCTACCTGCTTTTTTCTAAGATTCTAACATGTTGACATCACATGTCCTTTCTCCGAAACATTAAATTGCTAATGACTCTATTACTGCAAAGTGGTTAGTTTTTATAATTTATGACTTATTTAATGAATTTCGTCTATGGTCACATACCCTCTTGTCATCAGTTAATGAAAAAGTTATAATTTTCGACTGTTACTCAATTAGAAACTTCTTGCTTAAGTCAGTTGGTTGATAACTGTTAAGTAACATGTACGTGTGTTTGTGTTATCTATGATTGAGGAAATATTTCTTTAAAATAATTTACCTGATTTACTTGATAATGTTTTAATACTATTTATGTGAGTCTGTTACCTGATTTGAATGTATGTATATATATTTGATTGTATGTTATGGAATTTATTAAATGACAGCAACTCCAAAAAAGACCTTCTTTTGAAATACTATGTCTGATTGGCTGTTTAGATGAATGAAATTATAAACAAATTCATTTGACTCCACAAGCAAAACAGCAGGGATGACAACGGTTTGAATTAATGCGTATCTGCGAGAATTTATTACCCCCTTCTTAATAGCTGTGGGGCAATTAGCCGACCACATCACACATCTGGTGGTTATCTGTGTTATCCAAGATTCGGTCAGAGGTGTGGCCAGCTTGCGGTTACCATACTCTCAAATTAATAGTCATTTGAGTGAGTAATCGGCCTGGTTGCAATATGAGCCCCCGTACAAAGTGAGACTCTGGTGACCATTACAGGTGCACGTGTCCACGTGTGTGAAAACTCATACGACTAATTAAATACGTGATTATAGTAATCAGTCATTAAATGTGACTCACAATACATGAGGTATTTATAGATTGCAAACAGCTGGTCCTGTCGATCCACGTGCCAACCCGCGGATTTTTTCATAATTACTTCATAATTAGCGTCAGTATCATTTTCCAACGACCACACATTATTTATCATATACCGTGAGTTTTTTTTAATGTGAAACACGGAGATTTATCATATCCATGGTTACGACTTGATATTTGATTGATAGCAATGTATACTTATTTATCTCATTTAAAATGAAACACAGGGAACAAATTTGACATTTGCTTTTTGGGTTATAAAATTTTCTGACAGCGAAACAATATTAAGAATCATTAATAATTAAAAGAAATGGTAGAATAGTTGAATGGTCTGCTACATCATTCAATCTTACACATCTAGATTTTTTTTATTATGACCTTTAAAATCAGAAATTTGTACTGGGGGAATTCTTCAAAATTTAGATGAATTAAAAGTTCAAATTGAAAACACTACTGCTACTACAATATCCCAAATATTTAAAATTTAAAAACTTTATAGCAGATTGAGTCATTTATTAGCAGTTATTGGATGGGTTTTTGAAAAATTGTAATAATTATTGTTTAATTGTTCGTTATTATATTTACTTGTACAGCAGACCATTCTACTATTCTGCCATTTCCTCTAAAATTATAAATGATTCTTATAATTGTTGTTGCACTTTGTGTAGGTCTGTGTAGTTATGAATAATTTAGGATTAACAACATTTATTCGATATCATTAATTTAAAAAAATTGGTTCATTTAATTCCCCCTTTTAGCATTGTAAATAGGTCTCTCATTCTCCTACGTGACGTCAGAGATATGGCGCCGTTATATAAATTTTAATTTCAATTACTAATTTCAGTCAAATTATTAAGTAATTTATATTTTTGGTCATTAGTGTAGCTATTCACAATGGTTAATATTTACTTTTTATACGTTTTTTCCTTCAATTCGACAGTGGTCATATAGCCCATTGATAAAATGCTTGCAGCGATCTGTAGATAATTATGTCAAAATTAAAAATTTATATTTTATAAATATTTACCCTAAAAGCATATAAATGATTCAAATTTTGCGGTTGTGGCGTGCGTCACCTACACCACGCCCTAGTTACGACACTGGTTTGTGGTGTATTTTGTGATGAAAGATTTTTACCAATGGCTTTTCCAGTGAAGAACAAAGACTTATACGGCGACAATTTATCCTGTACTTATATATTTTATAGTTTTATAAAGATTTTAGCTGGAGAACTCAATGTATGAAAACTTGACTACAATATAACTGCGTAGTAATCAAAAATCTCTTAAAATAGCAACGTTAATTTAAATATGAGAACCACGTAGTGATTTTATGCATTTCACACTTTTAATATCATAGCTATAAAATCGTCGTAAAGATACGTGTTAAGGAAATAGAGTTTGAAATTATTTTCGGTCTTTAAGTTAGTGGAAGTTATGATGTACTCGTATAATTTAATATGAAGTTCAGGATTTTATATCAAGTTGTTAACAGCTTTGTTACTTTGTGGTATGAATAAACATTATGTTTTACATTTATTGTGACATGTAATAACATTATAAGTTGCAAGAATAACAACAAACACATTATGAAAAATGTTTTCTTTGAAAAGTACATTATTTGTTCTCATACAAAGGATGTTTGTTTATTATTTTGAGGATACTAGCAGTCCTGTAGAGTTGTAACTCATCTGGAGTCTTCAATATAAGGCTAGAGTTCTCTTTATTTTACTTATATAACCTATTTTACGACTCTTATATGATGAGATTTATTTCCTGATAAAACAGATAATTAAAACTTTTATAGGGAAATTAATGAACATATTCTGTTGCAAATAAGTAGACAAACAAAAACGTGGGGCTATAATAGACCAAAAATTGGATAAACTGGAGCAAATTCTAGGGCAAATAACTAAAGCTGTTGTTGACGAAATTGGAGCACTTTCTGTGGTGAACAAGTAGAGTAATTATTGTGGAATGTGGGACAATTATTGGAGCAAAAATATGGGGCAATATTATACATTAGAAAATAGACAAATTATTACTAATTCTGGACTAAAAAAATAGATCACTTATGGAGTAAATAAGTTGAGCAATTATGTTGGAATTTAGGACTAATAATACGGCAAGAGTGTAGGGCAATAAATAGATTACGAAACAGACAAATTGGAGTAAATTCTGGAGCAAATAACTAGAGCACTTATGGAGAAATTGGAGGATAGTTTGGTATAAATAAGTCGCACTATTATTGTGGGATTTACAACAAATAGTTTGGCAAAAATGTAGGGCAATAAATAATATCTAGAATATTTATGGAAAATTTGGAGCACTTTTTGGGATAAATAAGTGAAGAAATTATTGTGGGATTTAGGGCTAATATTAGGGCAAGAATGTAGGACAATAAATAGATTCGGAAATAGACAAATTGGAACTAATACTGGGGCAAAAAACTATAGTATTTATGGAAAATAGGAGCACATTTTGAGATAAATAAGTGGAGCAATTATTGTGGGATTGCAGCAAATAGTATGGCAAGAATGTAGGGCAATAAATAGATGACTGCAGTATTTATGGAGAAAGAGGAGCACTTTCTAGGGTGAAAAAGTAAAGCAATTATTATGGGATTTGGAGCAAATAGCTAGAACAGTTATGGAGAAATTAGAGCACTTTTGGGGTAAACAAGTAGAGCAATTATTGTGAAATTTACATTGTTGGCATATAACAATAAATGCAGTAAGAATGTAAACAATGTATTGGTTTTGAATTAAGTTAATTGAAAAAAAACATCTAGAGTATTCGTGGCGATAATAGAGCACATTCTGCAAATATATAGAACATTTTTTTGGGTTGTGGAAAAAATATTAGAGCAAAATATAAATCTGGATAAAATTCTGGGACATATATCTAGGGTAATTGCTGAATAAATTAAGAGCAAATACTGGAGTAAATATCAAAAGCAATTGTTGTAGAAATTCGTGAATATTTTAGATGTAATTATTGATAACAGGGCAACTATTCATTTAGGTACTACAGCAACTACGAGTATTATAGAGTAAATCGATCGGGAATTAGATAAATTAGACTCAATTTTGGAACCAAAAACAAGAGTTATTACTAAAGCATAAATTAAATTTATTTTTCGTAACAAAAATAAGAACATTTTAACACTGTCAGACTAACAGGTGCCGCACGCTTATCTCCCTTCTAGAAATTATATGATGCTCAAAACATATCATATCACATGATGTCGCAATAAAATTTAATCGGCTATAGCTCGCGAAATAATATTTAAATAAAATATTTTCACTAATACTTATTAATTAATTTATATTTTCATATTCTACTGCAAAATGGTAATATTTTGACAATGGTGTAGGACCCTATTAAAAGCAATGACAAATCTAGCTGATGTTCTCTTTTATGAAATATTAAATTGAAATAAATCTGTGTATATAAATACCATATGAAACCGTTTAGAATGAAGGAGTAAAAAATCCGTGTGTGTCTGTTTTCCGAGATGACATATCTTGGGTTATTTTTCCGCGGGTTAAGTTCGCATGTAACAACTTTTCCTCCATTACGCCAGGCCGCGAGTTCCTTAGTCGCTCCATATTTTGTTTTCTTCTCCGCGCATATTTCAGCGTCGACTTCGATCCCACGGTAATTTAGTTGGGGCGTTTTGACCGAACAGAGAACATTACCAAACATCGCTGCTGATCCATCGATTTATCCTTCCGGATCCTGCTTGTCCTGCTGAAGGATGTTAGCAGGGCTTAAAAATCCTCCTTTCACAAACCAGGGCCGTACTCGCTCCCACACATTGTTATGCAAGCGAAATTATCTCATTATTCAATTTGTTCAGAAATCAATATTTTTGGGAGAAATACGATTTTAAATAAAGAACCATTTGTTTGCTAATTTAACCAACTCTGTATATCTTATAATTCTTGATATAGAAATAGGCTACCATTTCAAATGAACATTCTGTATATTTTAATATTTACCTTACAGTAGCAGTTATTCGTTAATGAGTCAGTTTTAATACTTAATTTTCATACACGTAAAGCAAATATTTATTTCAAAGATGTTTTATGTATATTTACCGTACAATATGTTTTCTGCGATAGAATGTAGGAAACTTGAAATATATTTTTTTTATATATATATATTTACATTACGATCACTGAATTAAATATAAAGTTTACATTGAAAAGACAATTTTTACGTTAGCTTTGTTTTTTCATAAACATAAAATTTTTCGTACATCAAAATTTTTTAACAACTCGAAATATTGTTAATAAATAATCGTTTTACAAACTATATACTGGTTTATGATGTAATATGATAAAGTATAAACACACTTAAAACACATGTGAGTTTGTGAGGATTATTTTGATTTTTTTTGATAAAATAAAAATAATCCGCCAGTCAATTAATTTTGCACCAAAACTGAAATCCATCGTAAACAAATAGAGAATATCAAAATTTTAAATTAAAATAATAATCCATCGTAAACCAGCCTTTAAAACTGATAAATTCGTTGAATATGACACATTATCTCAGATAATAGCTATTAATATACCTAGGATTGTTATGTTATGAGTATCATAACTGTCGCAGATGTCGGTTTGAACTCCGAGCTCGTAAAGATAAGATTTTAAGACATCTAAGGCGGTATGATTTATACCATCTGTGGCTTGTTTAATAGTTTATTGGTTTTAAAAAATGAAGACGTTATTAATAATAAATTATATAATTTTCTTATTAATAACTAGACGTTATTGTTTGATTTGACGCTATGGTTACATATTACATTTATATTATCTTATGTTAGTATTTTGACAAATCTATATAGTACTAATATTAACATACAATGTGCAGATAATGTGAATCAAGACTTAATAACCTGGAACTGGTGTAAATGAAATATAGGGATTGAATTTGACAAGTATTAAACTTTGATATTGATAGAAATAACAAAATATAGAACTAATAAACCAACTAACAAACGTACAATTAAATAATAAATACAATAAATTGAATAATGACTCAATCTGTTATAAAACTTTAAAATTACTTAAGATGATATTTGGACAATTGTAATATTTTGAAAAATCATTTGAAATTGAATTTTTCATTGATTTAAATTTTGAAGATTTCCCCTGTACAAACTTCTAGACATGTAAGATCGAGTGTTCTAGTAGACCATTCTAGTATTCTACCATTTTCTATAAAGTTATAAACAATTCTTAAAATTGTTGTTGCCTGTTGATGTAGGCCTGTCAGAAAATTTAATAACCCAAAAATTAAATGTCAAATTCATTCCCTATGTTTAATTTTAAATAAGACAAGCGAATATACATTGCTGTCAATTACGTTAAAAAATACTTACGGTATAATAACAAAATTTTATTCGTTACAACTTATTTTTTAAATAACATAATCATACCAATCAAATATTAACGATTCTCAGTAATTTAGGTTAATTTGCCTAAAACATTATTGTCATACATTTGACCTAATTAGCAAACCGCTACTGTAAAATAAAACGTCTTATTATTACACTTGCGTAAACACGCTTTTGTGTTAAAGATGTAATGTACGTATAATAATGACTTATGACTTATCTCACTCACTTATAATATAATGTTGTATATTCTTATTTTATGTATATGTTTAGTTATAGTTGCATGTTAGGTTAGTAGATAATGTTTATTTGTAAATTGTATTTATTTGTACCAGTTGTGTATATTTTGAAAATGCTGTACATTCCTAAGTATTATTCCATATCCTTACTCTCTGTACATTCCTAAGTATTATTCCATATCCTAACTTTCTAAATTTCAAGGTCTATGTTCCAACCCTTATCTGCAGATCATTGCAACCCCTTCCCGTCTCCCTTCCCCGATTTTTCCTATATAACCTCCTAGCCAAGTAAACTCTTCCTCATTCATTTCCGATTCTGCAACTGGTCCATATCTCCTCAAAAAGAATTAACAGAAATACTTCCCGTTATTGAATAAATTAGTTAAACAAAATTCTAAACTTTGTTTTATTGCTGCCAATGTAAGCAGTATAGGTACAACAATACTGTACTATTGTATATTTAAAATTTGGTTAAATTCAGGGTTGAAAACACATTAAATTGTTGTGAGTTATATCCTCTGAATTTTATACATAATTTATTTTTCTATTTTGTTCCGTATATCCAAGTACAAAGACATTACTTGTCTATTGTATACGATGCATTGTACAGTTATAAGAGATGCAGTCTGATATTCACTTTTAAAAATGCGTTTAATTTCACAGCTAGTTTACCCCGCGTAAACCTTGATTAAATAAACTCCTGGAAATTCTCTCTTTTCATTTTCATAACTGTGGATGTAGAATACAAAAGTGTCTGGCTCATAAAGCAAGTGCATGAGAAAAATTCTCTCGCGCACTATAAATTACACAAATCAACACCGGGAGGAATTCTCGGCGAAGGTTCCGCAAGGCCCGGAATCAATTTTTCATGTGCGTCCATTACACCACCAACGCCGGCATACAACCACCGGCGAAACCCCGGGATACAACAATCAAACAATAACAGATTTCATTATTTATGTGCAACATATTACCACTAT
This sequence comes from Stenolophus ochropezus, assembly GCA_035578165.1. NCBI lineage: Eukaryota > Metazoa > Arthropoda > Insecta > Coleoptera > Carabidae > Stenolophus > Stenolophus ochropezus. The sequence continues at coordinate 47,429,039 of JAQOWZ010000002.1, read as the reverse complement.
TATACCTTTAATAATAAATATTTCTGCATAGGCACGCAGTTAGGGAGCTGAAGCCCTCTCATCTCCCTGATACTCTAATGAATTTCACTTAAATGTGTTAAGAATTTATTATTTCCTTATTTTTATCACAATACTTTACAATTAAGGCTAGTTTTTAATGAATTTAATTTACGAATTTTTAATTTATGATTTAGATTTTAAAATATAAACTAACTCAAAACAATTTTTTTGGTTTATAAACGATTTACAAATTTAGAAATTTAAAATTTAGATTTGGAATATAACTAATTTTTATATTTTAAATTCTAAATTCCAAGTCCAGCCAATCACGAGAAATCATTGAACTGACGTTCGTAGGTTAAGATAATATTAAATAGCAAATGACAGTTTGTGAGTGTTATATTCAATTTTTGCTAAAATAAAAATAATCTGACTTCAACTTCATTTTGTACCAAAACAAATTCACTTCACTGAAATGTCATATCAACAGTCAAACATTAAAACTAAATATAATATTATATGATGCCTCCAGATTGGATAAATTTGGAAATATGAAATCCATCATAAACCAAAAGAAAAATCAAAATTTTAAATTAAAATTTGTAGCCTTTAGTCAAGTTATTTTAAAAAATTATTTTCTGAAAAATCATACCTATAAGTTGCATGGAGTGTCAAGTAAGAATAAATAAGTCAGTCTGTAATTTCTTGCATCTGAAAATTGAAGATATTCACCGACAGTTATTAATATCAAATTAACAAAATGTACGTTCATTATCTAATTTAAAATCTTTTAATTATTCCATGTGCCTTATATACTGGCTTTTCTTAATAAATAAAGAATTAAACTACGTAAGTCTAAAATCTATAAGTCCCGGCGGCCAAACATGCTAAATGAATAACAGAATGTAACGAAATATATCTAAATATCTGTAAGTTTATTAAAAATTAGACATTTTATTAAATCACGTAATTTTTTGTTGAAAACTTTCATAATAATCTGTGTTTCATTTATTCAGACCCTTCTCTAAGAAAAAACATTTTAAAGCCTATATCTTTTACCGTGCAGAATTCTACAATTTAGAAATTTTATTTTTGGGCTTATTCCATTTGCTACTTCGAACTTATCCACTTTAATCCGGATCACTTATTTTTCATTTTTTCATCATGTAGTGAACTGATCTTAAGTATTCCATTCCCGAGAATGATCAGTTGGTTTAGTTGAGATCGGTACGTGACTTTGATTTTAAATATTTGAAAAAATGAAAAATGACCTCTTTAGTTAGGTAACAAGTGACCAACAATACATGAATATTATGTGGTAACATACCCTTGATGTATACTTCAAATTTAAAATTACTATGGTTTACAAAAGATAATAATTATTATAAAAACCATGCTGCATTTTAATAGTTGGTGATTCGCATTATGATTTCATTGGAACAATTTATTCTTCTATTGAATTTATGAAATGCAAGAAATTATAAAATCATTTCTGTTCATGTCCCCAATCATAATACATTGATTTATTCTAAATTTCCACTGGCAGTTTCTGAATTGCAAAACGAGATAAAAGAACTAAAAAAATTAAACAATACATTTAAAATTTTATCGTCAATTATTTTTAATTGAATCTGACAATCATGGATGTATATTTGTTAAATTTAATGCTTGTATTGCAGTTTGTGCATAATTGATATCATTGTCAATTTAGAAATGAATATTGAAAAATAATACATTGAATTCACAATTTAAAATGTCAAAATTTATTAGCTGGGCTTCTTTGACAAATAATGGAAATATTTCAATAGTGACAACCTTCATTTATTTTCGTTCAATATGCAGAACACATATTTCATAAATTAGAAAAAATATCACAATTTAAGAGAAATTTATTTGCTGCAATGTTAAAATACTTAGCAATTAGTTTTCTATAAGTAAAAATATTATTATTATATTTTGATATGAAGTTTTGTATATATTGTGTTGAGAAGACTATCATTATTGACCTTAAATTTTACTGGTGTGCGTTTGCAATGTTTTTTTGGTGCACTTATGAAATGATTAAAAATTTCAACGGTGCGCTTTTGTCATGCAGCCGTAAAATCAATAGTAACTAAGATGTAGTAAATAATATTTAATATTTAAACTATGTATCAAGCAGTGGTCTAAAACTTGTAAGCAAAAAACATTTAACCATTTTATTGTTTATTACAATAACAATTCATCAAAATTAAACTTTATAACACAAATAGTCAAAATCACATTGTTAATGTGACTTAATAGACTTCAACAATTCCTGCCATTTAATGCGCGCTAGTTCTCTCGCACTGCGTTCATTACAACTATCTCCGTTTAAACTCCTTCCATACGTATTATTATTTCAATATATTTGGAGGCTTGAGTTCCTTAACAAAGTAACAGTTTGCATTATTAACTTACGTCAATAATAAATTACAATTAATAAATTATTGACCTATGTGACCACGTTAATGGTGGGTGTCTATTTCACTCAGTTCTTTCAGAAAAAAATTAAAAATGGTTTTGACCTTCATTCTAGATAATTTTTGCTTGCATTTCAGTACTGTGGTTGTCATCCTACAGACTCTGTAAGGAACCTACATCTTATAGTGGGTTCTATATCAGTCGAAAACAGCAATATTTTTAATTGGGTACAGGTTGACAATGCTGGGATTTGAATTCCAGATTTTACACTACAATTCGAGTCGTAGTCTCATCTAATATCCTCAGTTTAAAATGAGCGGAGCTGAGATTTTTGAGCAGTAAATTGTGGTTAGCTTCAGAACTACCTTTGAAAATCATTATTATCCTTTGAGCTAACTATAATTTGGAAATTAATGTATCTTATTATTTACATCATATTTAATAAATATTCCTAATGATAAAATTAAAACATTGTTATACAATTTATTATTTTTATCTGTTTGTCTATAAACAAAATTAAAATTTACTATCGCAATATATTCAATATTATTGACAATTTTGTTATTATTGCAAACAAAATAACATTTTTAAATACAATAATGAAACAATTTTGTTAATTGTCCACAAATGACTTTCAACTAAAATTAAAAATTCAGCCAGTACAACCTTTCGATGTGATTTAACATCGGCATTAGGGGAAGCAATCTCCTCACTTCATTCACTTTATCTCAGAACAGTGTTACAAAAAGAACGGTCACAATAAGTGAACCATCTGAGATGAGTTAAGATATTCTCGAGATTTTGTTGAAAAAGTACAGGACTATCTTGGTTTGTTGGTTTTAAAAAATAAATTTCTGAAATATGTACATATCTACTTATATTTACGACATACGGTTACAGAAAGATAGTTACGAATTTTCTAAACATATTAACCGAGCTCGAGATTTGATTTATTTCTTGGTTATTACACCTAATGTTGTATTTTGGCGTAATTTTAAAAGCAAAATACAGTGTGTGCAATGAAATGGGGAACATAGAACTTTAAGATGCGATTAAAAAAATTGCGGATACTCGCTCTCCGAATAGATTTAGAGCAAAACTATAAGAATACAAACTACAAAGTTATTCAAAATTAAATTCCCCATCATATAAAATCATAATTGATGCAACAGCATGTCTAAAGGACGAAGACGATTTAATAATTATAAATGATTTATTATTTTAGATAATTTTATATTTGTGTTAAATTGGTATATTATTTAAGAAAAAGAATGTAACAACTATTCGTAAATTTTTCCAATATATTTATGGCTCTTATTATATTACTTATAAATAAATCTCGCACTGCAGACATGCTGTTAAATCTATTAAATTTTGAAAAATTTTGTACTCTTGTAGTTGTGCTCTAATCTAACATCAGGAAACGAGAATCCACAGTGTTTTGAAATCCCAAGTTCAAGTATACACTGTACATACCTACATAACTCGCAGTACATGAAACGCATAACGCATGAACCCTCAGTTAAATTGATGACTTTTAACATGGTGCAACATTTTTGTTTATTCGAGGCGACTAGAAACAACGGGTAACGTTGCTATCGTTTGTTTGTGTTTATAAATATTAATTATCAAATGAAAATTTTTATGATTAATTATTATATTTACATATAAACATGATGTTTGTTTGTGAATTAAATAATATTTTTACTAATTACTTTCACTTTTGTCATAAATATGACATAAGAGAGGGAAACAAAAGATTACAAAGTTTGTATCCGAATAAGAAATAACAACTTTCAATAGCAAGATTGAACAAAATATATTTTCCTCATTCCTAACTAACCATCAACTTTACACGATGACAAATCAGAGCTTAAATGTTAACAAGTATAACTTACAGTATTACTTACTGAAGGGCGAAACAGAATTTAAAGTGAGGTGGACTTACCTGAAACAGAAAAAGGAAATGAATACAATTATAAATATTTCTTACAGAAACTGTGTATAATGTGAAGTACAATTATTAGTTGTTAAAGTTATTTTTACATTGTAAATGAACTATAATGAAGTACAAAACGATAGCTGCAATATAATACTGTCAATTAATTTCATTATATAAATATGCAACCAGTGTGTATTGTAAATCAATTTTTTCTTAAATATTATTAAGTAGGTATATATGGATTGAAAAAAGAAAAACGCTGAAAAATTTATCGGCGTGAGGAATAACCGAGTTGAATCTACATATTGGTTTGCGAACACACCACGGTGCTGAAAGAAGTTGGTAGTTCTTCCAATCAAACTTATTTCCCGACCATGTCGCTGCTCATCTCGCGAAGCGTCACGACGCCGTAACAAGACGTCACGCTTCCTGCTCGGTGCAGGGGGCTATTCAGGCGCCACGTCCCGCGGGAATACAAACTCCAACTCAATTTATGACGGGAATAAGTGCGCACAATATGCACCGCCGTTATTTCATTACGTGAATAGGGATTTAGCGAATTCGGTTTTCTACAATTGCAAAGGGTTTCAACTAGTGTCTTGTGACTTTTTGTCTCTAGGAATCTAAAAGGTTTTATATTACTTTTTATAGTAATAGACCCTCAACAAGAAAAATTCTTATCCAGAATAGGGTTTCACGGTTTCAAGCTACTTACTTGCGTTGACTTGAAATTCAATCTCAAGTCAAATAGTAGTTTTCGAATTTCAAGTTAAGTCAAGTAGTAATATTTTAAGACTATTTGATTTTTCATCAATTTTATTACGTAGTTGAAAGAAATTACAATAATATTTTCAATAAAATTTTATTTACAAAACGAAATTAAAAATAACTTTAATCTGCAACTTGTTCACAAAATATAATGTAAAGGTAAGAAAATACAAATAAACTAATAAACATGAGGCTTCTAATAAACTTATCATCTAAATCGTTGTAAAAGTTCTTAGGTTCGTTGATTTAATTGTTTTAATTTGTAATATTGTTTAAATAATTTAGTAAATTGAAACAGTATTCTTTGTTTGTAGAGCTCATGCTGACAGAAAATTCGATGTTTTAAAAATTTTTTTTGGTCGTAAATAGTTCACAGTTAAGTTTTGTAAGGTTTCAAATTCCGTTTGGCATTTCGGTATATTGTCATATTGTTCCCTTGGGACGATCATAAACCATTAATCAGAGACAGGAAACTGTTCTGTAATTCCTGGTACAAGCTTAAAGTTGAGGAGGAGGAAAATGACCAGTATGTTAAGAGAAGTACGAAACAGGGATGAATTTTGTAACTTGAAGGGAGTGGGCCATTTCAAGCAAATTTTCAAGATTTTGTATTTAGTATCAGGGCACATCAGGGAGTGAGTTGTTCAGTCAGCAAAAGCGGAATATGTTTATGATGTAATCATGTACGAATCATGAAAGAGTAGTCGAGAGATTTATTATTAAAAATGTTAGTGTGGGTGTATGAATGTAATTATGTAAGCAACTTTTGAAAATATATTTTATAATTGCATGTAATTTGTCCTGTTCTGTTAGTTTAAGTTTAATAATAATTTCTTTGTGTTCAATTTCACATTTTAATATTTTTATGAAGCAAATAAATAACTAACTTCTTTTTATTGTTACAACATTTCGGCGGATTTTTGATGCTGTAGTTAGAGCAGGAATAGAAAATTTTCTCTCAACAGGAGCAGGAATTAATAAAAAATGGCCAATTAAACTAAAGTAATAAAACAAGTCATTTATAATATGATTTATGCCTTTTTATTTTTAACAACCAACTTCTAAGCAAAGTTTGCAATTTTAAGGTTGGCTAGCAATTTTTGGAGTCAAAATGGCAGAGTATACGGTACTCTAATTCTAATAATATTCTAATGTAATGAAATATTGCTAAGTATATCGAGCTCTAGTTCACCTCCCACCAGTTGTTTTCCATTTTCCTCTGACTTGATTCTAGATCTAGCGATAAATTTAAAATTTCTTTTTCGACAAGTAATGCCACGTAGCTTGAAATTGCTTGATATCAAGTCAAATAGCTAAGATAGAAAATCAAGTTAAGTCAAGTATTCACTTTAAGAAATGCTTGATTTTCAAGTAAAGTCAAGTAATTCACAAAAACTTGATGAAACCCTAATTCAGAACCTCAGATGTGCACATTTTTAAAACCAGTGAATGATCTAGGCAGACATGTTTTATAATATTCAAATAAATATAATAATAAAAATAATAATAAATACTTTCTTATATTGACAAATTTATTCTTGTATTGATCGTACGTAATAAATAATAAGAATAAAAGGACAAAAATACTGGTAATCGTAATGTTGACTAAACATAAAGCTGATAGTGAAATGTCAACTTTCATCTGCGTAATATCAATATCGAATGTTTCATGTTTGAATGGATTGAATGTTATGTAATGTTTTTTTTTTGTCACGTTAATATTTCAGTTAGGTTGGGCTACTAGTTTAGTTAATTTTAAACTGATTGTAATTAATTACGTAAAAAGATTTAATTATACGCACAAATGATGTTATTTTAATCACTTTTATAAAATAATTATCTAGTTTTAGGTTTTATTTGCTTTTTGGATGTTGGAATGATTAAAAATAGCTAATTCATCTCACAATTTCACAATTCGCATATTTCTTGTTTAAGATGTTCATAATTATTTGAAATATTCCGGTTTTTGGTATTTTTTAGTAGGTACATTGCGATCCAACAATTCTATTGTATCCGGCAAAATCCGAATTTTTCCGCAGCTATCTGAAAGTTTGGTCGAAAAGTCGACTTTTACCAAAGATATCTACAGTGTTTTGTTACATACATTACATACCGTGTGTCAATATACAATAGTTATATACATAACAAGCGTGGAAAGTGGTAAATAGCAAGCGTGTGTAGAGATTGAAGAACGAGGCGTGTAGCGCCGAGTGATTTAATACACGAGCGTTGCTATGCACTTTCAAGCGAGTTATGTACACTATTTTTCAGACGACCACAAAATATTATAATAACAGCAGGGTTTATAAAAAAGTGTCAATGTCAAACACAACTCACGAAAGCATTGACGTTTGGGTTTGAGGTTAAGTATCACTAGTTAACCGGAAACTGATTTGGAAGTCTTACGTATTATTTGAACAATGAATAAAATTATCAGTACATTTTGACTATTTATGTTATTAATTCACTACCAATTTTAAAATCGTATAGTTTTAAGCAAATTTTCATTAATTTTGTTACATTTCATTATCAAAGTTCCATCTATTGACCACTAATCGTCATATACGGTTATATAACAAACTAGTATGTTATTATAACACACGCCGTGTGCTATGTTACATTTTCTGGTGTTAATTACAGTGTAAATATGGCTACTTTCATATGTGGTCGTCTGAAAAAGATAATACGACATGTATTCCTACATTTTACAGACTACTTCATTTTAATAACAATATTAAATTTAATTTAAATCAAAAAAGTTTTCTACTACGAAAAATACATTATTCGATCGTGGTGAAAAAAAAATGAACTGAAACTAGAGTGAGAGGTTTGTGGCATTTGATTAAGAAAATAAACAAACTCGAAAATTTATTGCCACAAAACTACAATGAACAATTAATTTATAAGTTTACCAAAAAAAGGAAAGACGTATTTCTTTCAAATTTAAATTAAAACTATAAAGAAAAAAAAAATTATTCGATTAATATTTTATTTCCTTTTTTTTTGATGCAGCACACCCACAAATTTGTAGCACAAGCCCTCACTGGTATTAAATCAAGTGTGATATATTTGATTCTGGGCGTAGTATATTTATATTTAACACCTAAAGGGTACATTGCAACATGAATAGAAATACTTCCAAGTATAGTGGGTCATTTTATTTCAAAATGAAAGGGACATATATTTTTGCTTTAATATTTATTATTATTTGCCCAATCTATATCGTGAGCGGTTCGGTGATGTGTGAGTGAAAACAACCTGAAAATCGGGCTTGAATTCCCTCCGTCATTTCCTGCTCACACGTCCATTTCCGGCGGCAGCCGCCAGGGGTGCACGTGTCGCCACCACTTCCGTAATTGGCACGCGGGAAATTTGAAATCAGCAGTGCTTTGTTTCAGCGCGACGGGAAAGGAAGTTTTTTATTCAAGTTTTTCTAGGGATATTGGTTTTTTATCCGCTGATGTTGGTATGGAAGTGACAGTTGTGATTTTAAGTTTGAATATGAATTGTTAGAGGAAGGATTGTGTTTTTTTGTTGGTTAACTTTTGATTGGAATTTTTCTCCAGGATTTTTTGATGCTGTCAATTTCCAGGTGGTTGCGTATTTGTTTGTGAATTTTTGATTACCAAAACTTTTCATATATACATTCGTTCATGAAGTACGAACGTTAGTTAATAATTATAAACAAACAAAAATTCACAGAAAAGTTATTCAAGTAATGAATAACATATGCAGTTCATTTCTCTTTATGTATATGTTTCCATTTTCTTTTTTAGATTTTGTGACCAGTTATACGTTAGTGTATTTATAGACATATGGCAACATACATTTCAGATATTCGTAATTCTCAATTAAATATTATAAATTTAATAATAATTGTAGCATATTTCGTTCCACGTATTACAGCAAATATACATAATGTAATAATTCAGTTTTAATAAGATTAAGCCAGATATAGTAACAAACAAGCTTTATTAAAGCTTTTTGAATTAAATTCATGGAAATGTTTTGGATTATGATATAAACATTTTGCTATTACAAATTACTAAAATAACAAAAGTACTACTTATTATATACAGTATGTTCATCGAAGTTCAGAACATAGGGTTTTAACATGGGAAAACAGTTTTTTATGCGCGTTGCTTCCCATTTTAGTAGTAGTAATATTTTATACACCAAAATTTAAAGAATTAATTCCTGCATTTTTCGGTATAAAATTTTATTATTTTCTACCCTTAGTAGTCTAAAAAATTTAATTTGAGTATGTATTAAACAAGAATCCAGTAAGTTTAAATTTGAAAATAACAATATCAGATAAGGTATCATTATGACACTTTAGCGCATGTGTCAGTTTAATTTATTTTTGAATTGAGTTCATGAGTATAATTATTCATGATGATTATAAACGTATCATAATTTATAGAAACTTGGGTTTTGAACTCAATTCAAATATAAATTATACTGACACATACGCTAAAGTGCCATAACGACAGATTATCTGATATTATTATTTTCACATTTATACTTACTGGGTTCTTGTTTAAGAAATATTCAAATTAAGTTTATTCTACTTTGGAGGACATGAAATAATAAATACCAAATAACAAAAAATGCAGGATTTTATTCTTTAAATTTTGGTGTACTCGTATAAAACATTGCTATAAAGTAAAATGGGAAGCAACACGCGTTAAAAAACTGTTTTCCCGTGTTAAATCCCTATGTTCTGAATTTCGATGAACACACTGTATATTATACTACCTATATTGTTTTAGAAAAAGTAAATGTAGTTTAGTTTCACGTATTTGTTACCTATATTAATCAATACTAGATCATTAATATTCTGGTAATTTATAAACATATCGCATCATTAATCAAAATTAGATAAAACAAAATCTATTACATTTGAATTTGAAACACATACGAGTATATTGGAACTAATTTGATGTTATGATATTAGATTAAATATTAATTTATTCGTAAAAGAAAATGTATTTATAGTATATTACTAATAGTATTAGTATATTCATTACTAATACATAATTTATAACTTGTACATGTAAAATGTGATGTATGATGTAGAATATATTAAATAAATAATTAATAATATATCTAGGATGAATTTGAATGTGATACACAATATATAGCAATGTGTATAATCATACATCACCAAGTAATATTCATCATTATTTTAATGTTATATATACAGGGTGACCGTTTTTAGAGGCTAACTACTGGGATCTTGAGAACCGTATCAGATACGAAGTCTGTTAAATTGTGGCAAAGTTGCCGCATAAGTTGGCCATTTCATTTATTTACTTGTTTTTCTGAAAAAAAACTGATTTTGGCAAATTTACTATTTGACTTATAACTTTCTTGTTTCAATTCATACAAATTTCTAGTTTGCACATTCTTTCTTTTTAGGAATATTTATGTTATAATACTTACTATATTATGTTATATTTAATTCCTCAAGAGATATCATGGGCTTTTTTCCTTTGATGGAATCAAATGCTTGTTGGAAATCTATAAATAACATTTCTATGTTCATACTGTATTTGAGAGTTTTTCTATTATTTGCTTTACTGTATGTCTGGCGTCTCTTTTTGATCTTCCGCATTGATAATGTCCAATAATTTCTTTTGATTCATGTGGATAATAATTATTTGTATTTCCATTTTAACATTTTTTTAAATTTTAATGTTAGATATCAGAAAAATGAGACCCACAATCAAGGCATGTAATCGATTAAAAAACTGGATAATAAAAACCGGTAACCGATATTTTTAAAGAAAATTTCAAAATTTAAAGTAATTTTAACCGATATTTTAAAGGCCGAAAATACCGGTAACTGTTAACAAAAATATAAATGAATCAGTTTTAACGAACATTACCCTTTATTTTAATATCATTTAGCGCGATTTTTTTAAATATTTTTTTATATAAGCTTTGTCGACCTATTTGTAGGTGTATGAATATGACAATTTTTACAATTTACATTTTATTGAAGAATCATAAAAGTAGTAGTCTCTTTGCCAGCATTAGGCTTTATTGAAATTATACCGCATTCTTTTATTTCTTATATTTTTTCAGATGGTAATTTACCTATATATTTTTTTTATTTTTTATTTTTTTTATTAATTTTTTGTAATTATTTGCATAAAATTATTAACAGTAATAACCTTTAATTTATAATATTTGAAAACAAAATTAATCTTAGAAAACATGAGCGTTTCTTATTATGTGAAAACATTCGCTTCTGGCGTAAATAGTACCGTATCGAAAAAAGATAATTGCCCGTATTCCGAATTCACTTTTATAAGTGCTTTTGTTGAAAGCAATGTTTGGATTGTTATGTAACATCAGACTTCCTAAAAGTTTGGAATATGGGCCATCGTGTTTTAATTTTTCTGTCAGTTTAAAAGAACCAGTTGGTTTCTTTTTTGTGTATTTGGAGACTCCTTGCTGTATCCACTTTAATTAGCGATAATAATCCTAAATTTATAGTACAGTAGGATCTCGATATAACAAACTAATGTAGGTGAAGTTGTCCGTTAAATCCGAAAGTCAATTATGTGAAAATAACATAGATTGCAATACATATGACGTGTTAAGCAACTCGAAGGGTATCTCTTATAATCTCATTGATTGCAAACGTCATTGTTGCGACCAGAGTCCGTAACATTTGATTTAAATATATTAGTGAATAAACGTGTTTCACAGTCAATGATATATTTAGAATAAATTGTGAAAAGAATGTGTCAACCGCCGGGATTTGAACCCGAGACCTCCATCTTGCCGGGATGTTGCTCTACCAACTGAGCTACGGCTCACTGTGGCTGTTCTTATCTCGTCGGTTGACATATTCTTCCACGAAGTTACTGCTGATATATATATATATATATATATATATATATATATATATATATATATATATATATATATATATATATATATATATATATATATATATACCGGGTGTCCCAGCTCGACCGACACATGGGAGTTTTATATGGGAAATCAGTTAATTATGAATAGTATCTCCCCAGTGCAAGATATTAACTTGAAATTTTGTATGCTTATTGGGGAATATGATTTCTACGGATTACAGTTATTTAAAATATGTAATTTCGTCTGCAAGACGAGATTTATTAAATTATAAAATCTAATATTGTCGTTTAAAATCAGACAGCCATGGAAATAAAAGAAAATATTTATCTGAAAGTTTAGTGAAGTATCACTGATTTTAATTCTTATTCCCTGTATTTTAATATTATTTAAGTTGAATTTAGTTTCTTTTTGTTAAATAATATACCAATATTACAAAAACATAAATATCTACAATGGCATGTCATTAACTGTCAGAAGTGTCACATAGATATTTTCTTTTATTTCCATGGCTGACTGATTTTGAACGAAAATGGTAGATTTTATAACTTAATAAATCTCGTCTTGCAGACGAAATTACATATTTCAAATACCTGTAATCCATAGAAATAATATTCCTCAATAAGTATACAAAATTTCAAGTTAATATCTTCCACTGGGGAGATACTATTCATAATTAACTGAATTCCCATGTTAAACTCCCATGTGTCGGTCGAGCTGGGACACCCGGTATATATATATATATATATATATATATATATATATATATATATATATATATATATATATATACGAGGGGGTATTGATATATAGTTAGCCTTGGATGGTTCCAATATCTGAAAGTGAATATGGTTGCTATGGTTACAACTATGATGTTTTATAAATAAGTTGACAAAGTTTGACATCTATAAGTTGAACGGTGATTAAACTGTGAATTTTTGAAAACGGCGTGTTTGCGAAAAAAGCTAGAATTTGAAAAAGTTGAGTTGCGGTCAGTTATTAAATATTTATTTTTGAAAGGATTATCCGGCAAAGAAATTTTTGCTGATATAACAGACACTTTAGGTGATCAGTGTCCTTCATATGCAACTATTAAAAACTGGGTTGCGGAATTTAAGAGAGGAAGATCAGATGTTAAAGATGAGCACCGCGCTGAAAGACCAATTTCTGTGACCACTTCGGAAAACATTGATTCTGTCCATGATATGATTTTAGCAGATCGACGAATTGGGCTTGAACGTATAGCGGAAGCATTGAACATTTCCTATGAACGTGTATTTCATATTGTTCATCACGACTTGGATATGAGAAAACTTTCGGCCAAATGGATTCCAAGATGCTTGAATGCTGATCAGAAGCGTTTTCGTTTGACAACGTCGAAGGAAATTTGCCGTAGTTTTGAAGCAGACCCCTCAACATTTTTGGATCGGCTTGTTACTATGGATGAAACGTGGATTCATCATTATGACCCAGAGACTAAAGAGCAATCGAAAGAGTGGAGGCATTCCGGTTCTCCACGACCAAAAAAATTCCGTGTTCAAAAATCCGCTGATAAGATTCTTGCTTCAGTTTTCTGGGACAAAGATGGGATAATTCTGACAGATTATTTGGAACAGGGCAGAACTATCATGGGAACATATTATGCTGAGTTGCTATCTAAATTACGCAAGAAAATTGTGGAAAAGCGCCGCGGAAAACTTACCAAAGGTGTTCTCTTTTTGCAAGACAATGCTCCTGCTCACAAGTCCTTGATTGCAATGCGCAAAATTCATGAAATTGGTTTTGAATTGGTTAACCATCCGCCCTATTCTCCGGATTTAGCACCATCAGATTATTATTTATTCCCAAATCTTAAAAAACACTTGAAAGGTAAAAGATTTTCCACAAATGATGAAGCCATACGTGCCGCTGAGGAGTGGTTTGCAGACCAAGACAAAGAATTTTTTTTTAGAGGGTTTACAATTATTTTATAAACGTTGTGTGAAATGTGTAAGTCTTAAAGGAGATTATGTTGAATAAATAAAATTTTGTTTTGAATTATTGTGGCGTTTTATATGGTAGGCTAAGTATTTATCAACACCCCCTCGTATATATATATATATATATATATATATATATATATATATATATATATATATATATATATATATAGGCATACTTAAGTCACATGTGAATGTGGGGTAGCATATACCACTGCAATTTAAACATTCGTGACGAGTCAAACTTGTATAACATTAACAGTATGTTTATAAAACATTTCATATCACATCGGACATTTTGTCCGTTATATAAAGAGGTTCTACTGTACATGACAAATCAAATGTGACCCACAAAACATGAGAGTGTTTCTTGTCATGTGGCAACATACACTCCGTCGTACGTATTGCTAAATAAAGACTTAGTTTTTTTTCTTTTTTTCTATTGTTTATTTCTTATTTGAGTGTTTGGAGACTCCTGTACGTATCCATGAGTTTTTGAGGGAAAAACCGTTGTTGAGCAGTGACAGAATGAACAGGCTGTCGAGTTTTTAACTAATATTGACATCGGGCGTGCTGGTGACATCACAGAAGTCGTGGGTCACTCCCGCCGCGTGAGAGTGACAGCTGCTCGACCCCGAGGTGTTTTTGTCAGCCGACAAGAGATGGCAGGCATGAATAAAAGTAATGCAAGGGTGTCAGATGGGAGTCCAATCAAGGATTGGTTTATAGTTGAATAAAGGAGCTTGTTCATATCTTAAAATCAATTACTGAATATTTACTTAATACAATTATAAATATTTTAATTTTGATATAAGCTTTAATTTTGGAGTATGTTGTCACACGGACAGTGGCATAACAATGCTGTCACCAGCTTGTGTTCCTAAATCAGTCCAAGTCCCAAAGTAGATTAAAAAAAAATCATAATCGCATAACAGGATAACTAGCCCCGCATCATTTGCGCAATTTCAGAACTGAAGCTTCCTTGGGCGGTCGTTTAGCTATGGAATACACGAGGCGGCTGACGCCGACTTGTCCTATCGTTACATATTTCATAATTGTACCATACACATCATTCAAAAGGCAGCGCGTCGCGTCGGCCGCCGCTTGAGATTGGGAAATCCTCCTGATTTACAAGCACTGTGACTCTGTGCACAGAAAAAATAATAGGAACCCACGATACGGCATTTTTTTAGTGACATATATATCGGTATTTTTAATCAAGGAAAATTATTTGCTAAGACCACTGATAAAATTACCATATTGTGTTTTAAAGAAAATTTTTAGAATTTTTTGAACGTATGATTGGTTTTAAATTAAAATAATCGACGTTTGAGTGGGCCGGCTGGGCCCCTGAATCATCGAGCTCTTGTTACCCATTGCACCATTCATAATAACATCAAGCTACTTGACTTGATAAAATCCATAGAATATAGAAACTACTACAAAGGCATTACTAACAAACTTCTTGGGTGAGAGGTATGAAACCACGGCACGGTAAAGGTTTTCAAACGGGTTCTATAGAACTGACAGACAATTTCGCGACAGATATAACGCGATGTTTGGTTGTTACAACCCAAAGCCACAAAAATGGCATTATACTTGTAGTTTTAAAGGAAAATTATTTATATGATACAAAAAAGATTTAAATTACAAATAACAAATGAAAGCGGGGCTCCTGGCTTCTACAGAAATGGCGGATTGACAGTTATCAGCTGATGAAACTTGGCTTCACCGTTGATTGAAAAATATATAGATAGGCAAACTTATAAGAAAATTCGTTTCACCTACATAACTGTGTATCTGGTTGCATTTCGGTTAATATCAGACGTTTCTGTTAAATATTATGAAAAAGAGCAAACGTCAAATAAATAATAATACAAATTAGTTCTATTTTAAAATATACCAATGAATTATTGAAAGAACCATTTTAATAGATACCAAAAAATTTAGTAAATATGTAAAACATCTTTATTTATCTAATATTTTTGTCTTCAACGGCTTCACTAATTTCTGCTCGTATTACCTCTATCTATTTCTACACTCTTAAGTAAAATCCTACATACGATGGTGATAAAGTTCGACAAGAGATCTCAAGTTGACGTTTAAATTGTTTTATACTTGTGGTATCTATTCAAAGTTTTTCCCTTAGTGATAGAATTGAAAGAAATGTGACCTTTATGCATTCTGCTATATGGGGTATAGAATTGTACGAAATCCATAAGGATACACTGTTTGTTCCAGGTACCCAGATAAGCACTGGATTTGGAAATCCCAAAGTAACATTAGCATGCCTAACGTAATATTTTTAAAAGGGTACGATCCACGAGCAAATTGAAACAGGAGAGAATGTATCATAGGTAAGAATAGGTAGAAGACGCGACGGAAGTCGGCCATGATATAAACCACATTTTGCAGGTTAGTTCTGTTGATATATGTTTTAGCGTGATCGTGTGTGCTTAGATCTCTGCAGTAATGTGTTTCATTTGAAGATATTTATTTAAACAATTGGGTGTGATAGACTATGTATAAAATTTCTAATGATGAACTGAATTGGTTGTTATGATAAGATCTCTCCTGTTCCTGTTTACTCGTAGGGTACAATATATGATTATAATTTATATTAGTGAATAAACGTGTTTCACAGTCAGTGATATTTTTAGAGATAAATTGTGAAATCCCGGCGGTTGACATATTCTTTTCACAATTTATCTCTAAAAATATGATTATGATTATTGCGACAGATTTGAAAAAAAAAAAAATTCCAATACATATTTTTATATATGCTAGGTTCAATAACATGTATCTACAGTTGAATATACGTTTTGCATCCCAGCGTTGGTGTAGATAAGATGCAGTATAGCTTGTATATATTCAAATGCCGTCTCAGGCAGTTCCAATCCGTGTCAGCTCACGTGTATGCAACCTCAGGATTTCCCTCACGTTCCACGTAGACACCGGACACGTACTCCCCCGATCTAGTCACCTGGGTACGACAACGTGCGTGCCACACTCTGCACTAGTTCTGCAGATATTGCCAATGTGCAAGCACTGGAGAAATAAATTAGATTGCTTTCCAAACCAGAACACAGCGTTTAAATCAAACACAAATACGTTTATACTAGTGTTTAATCTGCACGTAATAAATTCTGTGAACGACAATAAATTAGTTTATTTAGAGTCATCAGGTATTTTTATTTTATAATTTTGAGCACACAATAATATATATATATATATATATATATATATATATATATATATATATATATATATTATTTATTTTTGTGTGGAAGTTGGTGGTAGTCATTTTGAACACTTAATAAACTGATACTTGAGTTTCTGTCATTTGTTCAAGCATACTTGAGTGCAGTTTTGCACACCTGATAAAATTTGTTTTAAACGATATTTCTCCGGAACTAATGATCAGATATGAAAAATAAATAAACTGTTGAAAAGAGAATTGAAAGGCCTTTCGAACTGTGTCATTTTTGACACCCTTTTCCATTTAAAATTTTTGAGGTGCAGTCCACCCCCATTTTTGGGTTGAAGTTATGCCATTGGTACTAATCCATTCAGTTGTCCCCCTTTATACTAAAAATTAAGTGTTCGAGCGTTTTTTGCAAAATTGATGTTAAGTGGCCAAAAATTGCGCTGATAATTTTCATTGGGCCACCTGTATTATACAAGACCATTGAAAATTCTCGATTATACGAGACTTGTTGCCTGGAAACACTACGATATCAGAGAGTCGAGAGTAATACAAGAAATGAAACGTAAAACCGCGAAAATAATTATACATCTGTTTACTAGCCAGTTCTTTATTTCAATACTTAATCTTCCCTATTCTGTAACTCAGTGGTTAATTTTTAACCAGTTGCAAATTTTTTTTCTCGGATGAAAATAGATAGCACTGGAAAAAATATTGAAACGTCACTTGTAATGTTTGTTTTTATTTATCAACACTTTTAACAACTGGTTAAAAATGAACCACTGAGTTACAGAATAGGCCCTAGTGTTTTGCTGTTTTGTGTGGTTTAAATGAGTTACGTTCAATTATTCGATTCGGAGCGGTCACTGTCAATGTCATTTCGGTTGTCTACTTAAAGTGCGCGGACTCAGAGACAAATTACAGATTCATTTTTGTAGTCGATACTATGTTTTAAGAAAAAAGATCATATTCTACGCTCCGTAAATTTATAGAATTCAAAATGACAGTGATAATTCTGAATATATAGAACAAAATATTTATACGTTACTAAAGTGAATATATGAATGTTGGTATATTCAATAGTTACACAACAAGAGGTTCGAAAATAATCGAATATACAGTTGAGGACGAGATGTGTTGCCTTAGAAACACGATACCGCAGGTGGAGTGTTTTTTAAAGGTAACACATCGAGTCTGGATCTGTATATTCAGATTATTTTCGAAGCTCGAGTTGTATATATTAAGATTATAGGTACAACAAATAAATCAACTCCAAATGGATTCATTTTTACGAAATGTCAAAAACTGTAATTGTTTATATTCACGGATGATACGATTAAATATGATTCAACTGTTTCAGGAACACCGTTAGTGGTGTTCCGCGAAAACACGACTTAGCAACATAAATAACCGATGTTATACATCGTAACTAAGAAAAATTCAATGATCTGATTAGTCCATTTTCCGATGATTTGTATAGTCAAATATACAAAGGATCGCATATTCGTTCACCATGGTTACATAATAATAACCGCTGTAATACGTTATAACTAAGGAAAATCAGGTATTCTTATTGTCTTATTACTTAATGAATGATATAGTCATACTTGGGTGACACTATTATATATAAAATATTTAACTGATATTCTCAGTAATCATTGTTAGTATTTTCAGGAAGATATACAGTGATGTATTGCAAGAGACGTTTTGTTGTTTGTGCAACCTTTTTCCAATGAATAAATTTGAATATTGTGCAATAGAAGTTAGTTTGATATGTTAACTTTGCAGTCGACAATAAATTACAGGGTATAAAATGAGGAATTCGTCCGTGTGTACCCACGCACATAATCCGTACACTCGCATTGTCAGGCGGCGGCCATCAATCAACCCGATGCCATTTCCCTACCACCCTAGCGTAATGGCAGCAAGTAGCGGTGTCGCCGCGCTGTCTCTCATCCATATTCATTTAAAAACGCTTTGCTGCTGAAAAACCCTAACTACACCATGCAAGGATGCTACCGTTTTTACCCATCTAGATTTGGCCACAACTAAGTCGAAACCAATTACGAATATATCTGACAGATATGTTTCCAAATGATTATAAACAAACAAATTGTGGATCACATTTTAAATGGTACAAGACGATATATATTTTTTCATGCCATCGCTGACGTGAATATAATTAAAGCATGGTTTACACCGAATTGATACAAGGCTTAATGCTCCATATATATTGTTTACTGCATAAGGCAAAATGCACAACACTATCATTCGTACAAGCTATATAGGTACGAGTTGTGTAAATTAAGTAATAAGACTGATCTTTTTTAAATTGTTCGAATAGAATTACAATTCAATATTGTCTCCTTCAAAATAACTTCCTTGGGAAGCCACACAGTGCTGGAGACGGTTCTTCCTATCATTTTAGCATTACTGGAACTCGGATACTAGAGTCACCTTCAGCTGGTCGAATACAGCTGGTTAAATGTTTTCTAGTGTCCCATAATGAGTTACCTTGAGATGATTTTTCAATCTCGGGAAGAGGAAAAAGTCACAAGAACTCAAGTCAGGCGAATAAGGGACCTGAGGAACCATAGGAATATGTTTACTGGCCAAAATATCGTCTTCGTTTTAAACCATTGTTGCGCAGATTTTTTTTCCTCCCCAATGAATTAGTCAAAATCTGATGAGCCATGGTGTTAATCAAATTTAATTCTTCTTCAATCATTCAGTACTGTCAATCGAGGATTTGAATGCTCAAGATCCTAGATCCACTGAAAAAAACTGCCCCCCTGTAATAACACGTCTTCGTAGGTCTGCTTAAGTTTTGTAAAAGTTTCCATTGCACTGTGTCCAAGTCTGAAGCAAAACTTGATAGCACACCTTTGTTTGAAATTGACGTTACTCATTTATAGAAATATATATATATATATATATATATATATATATATATATATATATATATGAGATTTGTTTTAGAAATATTATACTAATATATCACTCTTAAACATCATAATACTTTTTACAAAATCATTGCACAATATGTTCTTGTGGCCACATATCCTTCAGGTGTATTTCTCAAATTCATTCATTATGAATAGCTGACAAATAGTTACATTTCCCTGATATAGTAAAAACGCTGTTCATTGCAAAATGATTCCCCCGTAGGCTACATTTTTTCCGCGAAACAAAAGCACTTGTAGTTTTGTTGATTTGACGTTTCATTGTTTTATGACACACTCGCGAAATAATTAAAAATTTAATTTTCTCGTAATCCGCTTAAAAACTAATTAATACTAAAATGAAATTCAAAAAACACTATCTCATGATAATGCGCTGTCATATTTATTTGCATGCCATCATCTTTCTTTGCAGCAGCCGTGGAAGAAAAACAAATGCGTTCTACATTCTTCATCAACAAAAGACTGTAATTACGGTTTGGGAAGCCGCGCTTACAAGCAAAAAATCATTACACCAAAAATAAATTACGTACAAGCCTAACAACGTAAATATCCATATTTTATTTTAGCGGTAAATGCTGCCTTTTTATACACGCTTTTTAAAGATCATATTTTTTATATTTCAAAGCTTTTATACGCGTTTAATTCACTATTTATCATGGACATTAATTAAATTTACACGAAGTTTTTATTTAAAATTATTAACACCGAAATTCATATAAAGGATCTTGTCCGCTTATTGAAATATATAATGCCTTAAAATATACAATAATACTATAGTAATTTAAGGTTTAAGTTGGACATTTATATATAAGAAAATAGTTTACGCACAATTGCACCGTAATTGTTTATTTACAATTTGCTTACCATGGCGTAAACTTTTTACTTTACACTCTTGGGCGGTAAAGTAAAGAAAGTGTAAAAAGATTTATATAGATTTGTAATACTTTGTTTCGTTTTCATACCTATTCTTCCATTTACCAGGATATTAACCTACTAAAGTTTTATTAGTTTCTAACAAAATTTAGTAAAGATTTTTCTGAATGAATCTCCATGCTTTTGTATTACCTTTTCTGTGACCTAACCTAACCTAATTTAACCTAAGCTATCCTAACCTAATCTAACCTGACCTCACCTAACCTAACCTAACTAAACTGACCTAACCTAATCTAACCTGATTCTATATGTAATTACTTTTTTGCTTCCATTTGTGACTGTGTTATAATTTCCAACATTTTGTAGCAATGAGAAAAACGAACTGCTGGCTAACATGAAGCAAATACATTTCGTACGAATTAAGCCATGGATTTACAAATCTATACCTTTTTATTTTGATTTGTATTCGATATGAAAGATTTTATTCCATCTTTGAATAAATAGTTACATCAAATTAATTAATATATGAACATATCAATTATAAACCCTAGTGCGCTTATGTACCATACCATCTGGTGCGCTTCTGTAACAAAAAATACCATTTGGTGCACTTTTGTCATACGCTGGCCGTGCGTCACCTAGTTACGGCACTACTTAGTCTTAGTCAAGTCTTATCTTGCCTGGACGGTAGCACAACGTATGCATTTTATCTTGGCCGAATTGGAACTATATCGGTAAATCAGTAAGTTAAACGTAATAACGGAACTTGAATCTGAATTCCGTTGAAAAACGTGATCGAAACTTAGAATTCTGTATTAATCCGCGTCGTTACACTTGCGTGGCTTTGAATGCGAGCCGGCCCTGCGTGGCCAGGCCGGCATTCAGTAACTTCGCGCCGCAAACTTTTATAAAAGCCCCACACAATCCCCAAGTTTAGATTGAAAAATTCACTTAATGACTTGGTTATCAATATGACAGCGCATAAAGAACTAGGAAAGTAGGACACTGGGTAGGATTAATTGAGATCCCAACGAAAACTAACCATTCATAGCAAATTTATAATTCATTCGATTAATTTGTACAGTAAGTAGTTACAAAAGAATTTGCACGTTGATTGAGGTTTTCATTTAATTTCTTATTGTGCTTTATGGCACATATGTATTCCAAATTCAAATCTCATTTAAGATTATTTAAATGAGTTTTAGGTAACAAACGTATTTGCTTATAGGACTCTGTAAAATCATTTCTTTTTCTAGTTTTACCCTTTAAATTGAATTATGAAGCATGTTTTTTATTGTCTGAAAAGTAATTTTTTGTCAAATCTGATTACCATACTATTGATAATAATATTATATAGAGTCTGCAACGAAGCGCGGAACACAGGACTTTAACATGGAATTTTAACAAATTCTGATACTCTTCTGATAGATTTGGAGCAAAACTATAAGAGTACAAAGTTGTTCAAAATTAAATTCTATGTCAGATAAGATCATATTTGATGCAACATCACATTTACAGTATGAGATTTATTAAATATAAAATGTAACCTTTGCATTAAAAATCAGACAGCCGTGGAAATAAAAGAAAATATCTATGTGGTAGTTGTGGCAGTTAGCAATTTAATATTTTTGTAATATCGGTATATTATTGTACGAAAATAAACATTACCATCAGTGATACTTCACTAAACTTTCATATAGATATTTTCTTAAATTCCATGACATTATTGACCTAGCGACAAATTGTGACCAGAGGTGCGAAGCAACCAATACTACTTAAAAACTTAAATTGATTATTTCATTCATAAATTTATAAATCAATCCAAATTCAAGATTCTATCTAGTCATCAAAATTTATTTGGCAAAACACCGTCACAAAGAAAATTTCGCATCCTTAATCTAATAAGATGCTATATTTTACAGTGAAATTTTTACGTTTTAAGAGTGTCTAGAAACATATTGTTTATATATCTGTCAAAGTTGGTTTTTGTTCTTATTTTTATTTTGGAAATAGTCATCTGAATACCATTTTTGGTTAAATAAAAATACTGAAGCATGCTTAGGCAATCAGCTCTCGTAACAATCTACTAATTTTCCAGCAAAAATTATAAATTAATATTTACTTGTTTCTTAATATTCACTAAAATGAAATAGGCTGCATTTATTTTTTTATCTGACGTTTCAGTTTGTTAGCCTCACTTATGATTCTTGATTTGTTTTTATTCGAGTTAGGTCAATAATAATTTATTATTGATCATGAATACCAAGAAAGCAGTAGTGAAAAATAATATCTCATATCAAATAAAGGTTAATAATAATGGGTGTCGAAACTAGTAGTGACAAAAATTATTTCTTTTTATATGACTGAAGTCAGCTTATAGTAGGTTCCGAACCAATCGGACAAAGGGGTATCGCACCCTAGATCTCACACTCAGCTCAGCAAGTCAAAGCTAGCTAACCCTCAAATATATTGTATAAAATATCTACTCATAATACAAAAAATCTAGTGTTCAAATATTTTTTAACCAGAGTATACCTTAAAGGTATATGTTTCCAAATGGATATAAAAACATTCAGGTGTGTGTATAAAAGTAGGATATTACTGTTTTCCACCAGTGAAATCGAAACCATGAATGTTTTGCTCAGTTCGAGTCGAAGTAATGTGGCAATAAATAGTAATTTTCGTAGTGCTTGCTCAGAGCATGTTATTATTTACCGTAGCTTTTGTACGGAATGGAGAGTATTGAAAGCACCGGTTGACAAACTGCAGCTGAATCGGACTGCAACAACTCGACTTCTGCTGTAAATATTTCGCAAAGCCGATGATGTAAGTGGATTTGCGCTTGTTCGACATGTGTAGCTGTTGCTCTACACTGATATGAAAATGTACCGGTCGGTAAACAAGATTTCGTGTCGTCAACACAATCCAAATACTCCTATTGTTGGACGGAACATCATGCGTATTTCTCTCTACTAAATATACATAAACCCATCAATTTCAGACAAGCACGACCAAAAAGCAGATGCTGTACAAAATTTGCTGTTCCTTATATTTTTTTATATAGTATTCAATGGTTGGTATCACATATTTTTCTTGTATGTATAGTTTATTCCGCATAATTGAAACACGTTGGGACTAATCCATTTTGGTTCAATTAAGAGACTCCACCAATTAATGTAACTAATAATAGTTCTAAAACAAAATTGTGAAGAACTCTAATTCTTGTCCTAATGTAATTAGTGCAATATCACCTTTCGTAACAACCAGTTACTATAATGTACACTACCTTTATAATAATGTTATTAGATCAAAATCACCTTCCGTAAAAAACAATCACTGTAATATTTACTGTATACCTACGAGAGATGTTATTGTAGATCAAAACAAGAAAATTTTAGACAATTTTCAAGGCTCTAGTTTAATTAAAAATTTTAAATTTTCGAAATATAAATATACCATCCAAGCTGAAACAATGATTGTAAAATAGAAAAAGAACGCTATCGAAGAATTATCTATCCTAGTCTAAAGCCTATGCGCTGGTTAATGTAGTCCTGAAACAATCTAGAGTCTTCATATCTAGACAAGACTTTTTAATCTAGACTTAGACTTAGTGAAGTCTTATCTTGAAATTTCTAGGCAAGACAAGATTTTGCAAAGTCTTGTATTGTCTTGTCTAGACGTCAACATTATGATTCCGCTAGTATATTTATTTCCTTTTTAACTCGAAAAAACTAGATAAGTATTTGTAGATAGGTATCTGAAAAGTACATATCTTGGCACATATCTACAAATATTCTGATGTATAATGCGTTACCACACATTCCTTCTTTTGTTCCTTCTAAAGATGTCGTAAAACTTATTTTCTTTCCAGTGGCGGATTTACGCACAAGCAGTGCAAGCGATCGTTTCAGGGCCTATAATCCAGGAGCCCCACAAAGGCTCAGGTCCACTGAATTCAAACATGACATAGTTCATTTCGTCGACGCAATAGGCGAGAAAGCAAGCCTTTAGGTGAATAGGAAAAATTTTATAATATTGTGACTAGCGCAGACGGATTTTTCTTGACTGGTCAACTGATTTTCTTTCCCTTCATTGTGACTAGCGAACAATATTATTTTTAAACGAATAACATTTTTTTTAAGAAATAGCCCTAGACAAAGTCATTTATAATATTTTATGTTATTGGTACTGGTGGAAGTAACTGACTGGTGAGCTGTTCAGCTACTATCACCTTCTGAAAAAAAAAACAAAAAACTGCTCAGTCGATCTTCCCACTTTCTTTTTAAGATTGTTCTTTTTACGGTTTAAAACCGAATATGATCTTTCTTCGAAAATATTAAAAATGGTTATGGTCAAACAAAACATTTTTTAGTGAAAAATTGTCACCAAATGTTTTTATTTTTGTTTCATCTATTACAATTTTTTTAATTCTTGTTCCAATTAAAATTTAATTAAATTTTGAATTCGTATATTTACTGCGTTATGCTTGCGACATCGAGTAATGAAAGGAGTACAGAGAGTTTGGGATGCGATATATTTTTCCAGGGTTTTGTATAGTTTCGGCACAGACAAACATCCAAACGGCGCATTACATCCACAAAATTCGACGTAGTTATCATGAATGAACTAGATGGTATTAGTGCAGTAACTGCATATTACATGCCTTTAGTTAAAGTTTATCGAAACCATAGACAAACGTCAATTTAAATTTCGGTAAACTTTAACTGGGCGCATATAATCTGCAGTTACCGCACTAGCGCCATCTAGTTCAACCGTGATAACTACTTAGAATTTTGTGAACGGAATGCACAGTTTGGCTGTTCATCTGTTTGTGTTTGTATGTGGTTTCGGAATGACTTTGAGTGTTTTAAACAATATGTAGCAACGAATAAAGATGTAATAATGAATCTACCAATTTCTTTCTAGGTAGATATTAAAAAGCTGATGATGTATTTATTTTTATTTTATTTTCTTTTGTCCTTAATTATATTTAATCATTATTTTTTGGTTAAATGTTTAAAATTTATGTATTTTGTTTCATATTTGGCATAATAAAGTTTATTTATTTTTTAATTTTCAACTTTTTAATTTTAATAAAATTTTGTGAAATCTAGTACAAATGTTCTTCATCAACAAGTACAATTTTTATTTTCTTGGAGCAACCCTGACAATGGGATCATACGATATAAAATATGTAATTATTAAATATATCTGCGTTATACGGAAAGAGCCCCGCTTTCTGGCAGAGGTCTCTGGCGATTTGACAGCCGCTACAACCACTTCTGGAAATTATATGCACATGTTTTTTGCTAAAAAAATAAAAGATACGTAAATTGTAATTAATTAATTTATTCAATATGTCCCCAAAAATTTGTAACGATTCAAGCCTCTTAAATGTTAAATCCGCAACTGTTCAAATATAAAATTATATTTTGTAAATAAAAATAATTTTTTATGAGAACCAATTTTCCGTATATAACATTGTATAAATAGTATTGTGCAAAACTTTTATCTGTTAAAATCGCGTTACAATACAGTTGGTACCATATTTAAAACGCGAAACAATAACAACCTTTTTTTAACCCTCGCGTGAAGCCGAAAACACTGGATGTAGTGCCATGGATTTTTTTCTGGAATGCGAATATTACACTTGATGTATTAAATGTTTAATACAGCGAGATATAATAGAGGGTGGCAGCGTGCCAATGTACAGGATATTGACATATTTCGCTGGAATGATTCTGTTTCCGGCCCGTGGTTTATGGAGTTTCGTATCGTCCCAAAATTCAATCACTTTATTGGAATATTTAATACGTATTAAGTAAGCTAACGATTAGGAATGGTTATGTAGATTAAAATAATTTGAGAATTCATTACAGCTTAAATATAATAATAATAATAGTAATAACAATTTTTTATATTCTTACTTTTGTTTATTTTTTTAAATATTCATTTTTCCATATCATCTGATCTAGACATCTATTCCTAAATATTTAAATTTCATGAATTGACAAAAACAGAAGTAAGAATATATAAGACGGTTGTAAGACCCATCATGACGTACACAGCGGAAACTGGAGCCAATTCTACAAAAACAAAGCAGTTATTAGAGACAGCAGAAATAAAAATATTACGAAAAATCAAGAATAAATCATTAAGAGAGAGAATACAAAATGGAAGAAATAAGAAGACAACGTAACGTTAAGCCAATAGGAGAATGGATAGATGGAAGAAGAGAAGAATGGAACGAGCAAATAACAAGGATGAACGAAAATGGATTAGTTAAAATAGCAAAAGATAATTCACCAAAAGGAGAAAGAGGAGTAGGGAGACCACATAAACGATGGAAAGATAACCTTATATAATTGCTGAAGAAGAAACAGGCCAACGATCTAGTGATAGAAGAAGAAGAAGAAGAATAACAATTTATTGGTTAACATATGGCAATAAGAAATAACTAGTAATAAAACGATTAGCACTTTTGCGATTACAATATATGAAACAATAATCGTACGATTACAGTTACGATTACGATTAATTTTTATAAATATAACAAAACATAAGAAAGAAAAGTATTTTATTATTTTAGTGCAAAAATAAAGAAATGTATTACAAATTAGTCTTAAAATGTAAGAATTAGGTACTAGTACGTTATTATGAAAGGTGCACATTTGCCGGTAAATGTGTGAAGCTTCTAGTAAGGTAAATGTGCATTAACATTTTATGGAACGGTCACCTCTAGAAATATCGGTTCTACAACACTTGCGCGTCGCAAAGTTAGAGTCAATATCACATCCACTTTTCTTCATGTTTCCATATATTACAATTTTTTTCATTTGATAAATGACACCTTCTGATTCCAGGTATTCCTCTAATTCCAATCGCGAAAATGTGTGTAAGCTAGATAACTTTTTTCGCGCGATAAAAGGTGTGTAAAATTAAATGTGTAAAAGATACAATGTCGAGCGATATAACATGTGAAGAGGATAAAAAGTATACTTGTTATTGAAAAAATATATCACAATTTGATAGTTAATAATAACGTTAATATGACAACATATGTTTCATTTTAAAGCAAACGTTTTGATACATTGCTGTCAATGAAATGTGAAGTCGTAACCATGAACATGGCAAATCCTACGTTTCACATTAAAATAAATTCATGATGAAAATCAAATGCGGAAAATTAGTGTATATAGGCATTTTAAAAGAATATGGTAGAGGTTTTTTTGTTTGTGTAAATTGTAAATTGGAAATAGTAGATATCGCCAAACAGTCAATTTTGTATTTTATGCATTTAAAATATATATTGTAGCTTAAATATGTAAACAGGTATGAGCAGAAAGTAATTCCCGTATATTTACAATAAACACAAATCGGTTATTGCAACTTTAATTGAAAAACAGGTCGTTATTTGACAAATTTATGTGGTGGAGTGAATGCATTGAAAACACCAATAAATATCAAAGCGAAAAGTTTTACACTAAAATGCAAACAGTTAACAATCGCATGATGTATTTTATTTATTTTAAAATTACACTCTACAAGCGAAATAATAAAAATTCTATTAATCAAACTCTGGAAAAACAAAAAATAGACGCCGCTGAAACTGAATTAAACTAAATTTAATTCCAGTCCGAATTTTTATCTCTAGCACGCATAAATTAATTAGTATTTGCGCGATTGTTGGACAAATAAAACAATGGCGTAAATGTACAATAAATAATACCGGGATAATGGGAGCGGTCGCGGTAAATGATGTATTGAGGGCTACCCCATTGGAAAGTATTGTACACACGGTTATAAATATTCACACGTCACTATCTATTCTCAATTAGATCATAGTGAATAAGTCATGCTTTGCTTGCTAAATCTATTATTTATGTCCACCAAAAACTAGATAAAAAGTATATATTATGTAACCGAGCCTGAGTTTGCTGTACTACATTTTTCTGTCGATTACTAAATGAATATATAACTAATTAATAATTTTCTAATATAGTCAGGTAATTTTTGTAATTTTATTTATTATTTTCATCTCGGTACAGCACACAAATAAAAATTACCAAAAGGGTTTTACATGATTTTTTGATATTTTAATATAGTAATTTTGAAATATAAATTTCAGACATTCTTAACTCTCGCCACTCGGTAGAGCGAGAAATAGAGACTTTTCAATGGATAAGCAGGTTTTGAAGTCTCTAGAATACGATTTTAATACTTTTACAATGATGTCTGTCCGTGTATGTGGATGGATGGATGGATGGATGTAAGGATAGATGTTGTCCTAACGATTACTCAAATACTAATAAATAAAAAACATTGAAATTTTGGATATAATATCCTGAAACCCTAGATTAGATTTTAGTGTTAATCGTGCAACCGGAAGTAGTGTATTTATGAAGATCTGAAGTGTTTTTCTAAAATACCTTAATTTTGAGGAAAAATTTTACATTGATAATTGTTGTTACATATTAAATGTAAATAGGCATGTTTCAATGTTGTTGCGATCTGAATTAATGCTTTTGCATATTTTTGTCAAATTTAAAATGTAACGCTGACGATGAGGACAATTTCATCTTCGAAACGTCCACCAATAAGATTGTAATACTTTGTTGCACACAATTGTCTCAATTATTGGATTCCCAAGACAGTTTTTCGTTAAAATTATACCAAATTCAGGATCCAACATAACCTCTAATAAAATACCTTAATTTAATATAAATATATGAATTTTTTTGTAAATAATTTATTATTGTCATTAGCTAAAATCTTATAGTTTACCTATGGTCCTATGGAAATAAATATTTTATATTTGACAGTGACAATTAGGTATTATAAATCATTTACCTAGCAACCTCATGGCATGGCATAAATGATAAGAGTTTTAGGGCTCTTTTCAGTGTAAGTGTGTTTTGATTGGCTAGTTTCGCACACGTGCTCAGAAATAGAGGGATTCTATTAGATTTTTTAGGTTAAAATTTTCATAGAAATCTTCCTTGCATTTGAGGACGAAGATGTTATATATTTTCCACCAGAAATTATTACTTAAATAAGTGCATTAAACATAATAATATACCTACATAAAGGCAACGTAAATGATTTGGATTTTATATCCTAGTAGATATTTTTGAACCCATATGCATATCAGGATTAATTTCCTGAAACCCGGCATTATTCCAATCCGAAATGTAAGGATATTTGATATTTTGTGGGGCCTCAAAGAAATGATAAGATTGAGCTGTAATCCAGCGCTGACGTGGATTACAGTCAAAGGATTTTTTATGAAACGAAATCAGAGCCTTAAATATTCTCAGCTTAATTCTGCATTTCCTGGATTTCATATTTGGAATATATTCCTTCCGCGTTTTACACTTTTCAGTGAAGAATAAAACATGATAATAGTATACAGGATGAATACTACACATAGGGTATTAACCTGGGAAAACGGGTTTTTGCTATTTCCATCTCTACCGTTAAGTATAATGGGTGTATTTGGTACGGTTCGTTAGATTATTTAATTTTGCATCTTTTGATATCAAATATTATGCAATAAAACCTATTTTAATTCAGATATTTGATAAAGTAAATTGTACATAGACAGTTATATTTCTTATTTCTGTAATAAAAATTTTTCGCACAAATGCTCCATAGTCGAGTGGATAAGGTTGTGGCTTCATAAATAAAAACATTGCATAATCAGAATTCGAGACAAGAACAACTCCAATTTTTTTGTATTCAAAATGTAAATTACGGTTATTCTTTGTTCTAAGAAAGAGCTTGTGCGTTTTATGAATTTAAAATAATAATATGTTACTAGATGCTTACTTTTTTTTACACTGTATGCTTTTATTCTATTTTTCTTAAAAATATCTGATATTTATTGTATTTATAAATTTCAGGAAATGTTGTAAATAAAACACTACATACAAAATTGAAAATAAAAAATGATTTTAATAAAAATAATCTGACTAAAATGTTTGTTGTCATCATAGCGACGACATACTTCGAAGTACAGAAATACCAATGATTTTATCTCACTTGCTATCACTTTTCAAAATAACCTCGAAAAAGTATGCCAAAATAGACTCACTGATGCTTTGTCTTTGTCTGTCTTTGTTCTTGCATTAGCTAGAAAAAAATGCGCTAAATTTAAAACTAGACATATAGACATTTCAGAAAAACACGTAGGAAAAACTTCCCATGGAATAAATACATCCTATAATATATTTTATAATTTACCTGAAATGACAGCATATCAAACATTTTCTAACCATTGTCTCAATTTATTATAATGAATCATTTCAGTCAAAACCCGCGATAAAACTCAGAACAGCATTAACAAAACAGCTAGGTTAGGTTGAAATAAGCAGGAACTATAATGAACTTCAGTGATAATAGACATTCGATTTACTTCATGCTGATTAGTTAGTCACTAGTGATAGCAAGAGAAACAACAAGATACTACTATAAAAATTGAAGAAAGATATGGCACAAAAAAGTATATTACACATGTTGAAAACAATACGTTATATAGGACATATATTGCATATTGGTATCTAGATAAGTATAAAATCACTGCATCTGACATTATTTTATATAGTGCAAATTTACAATTTTTTGCATACCTACCTACATCATGCATATTTTGATGATTTTTTAACGCATATTGCATGCATATTTTGACATTTTTTTAGTGCATATATTTATATTATTGTACTCTGTATAAAATTAATTATAATTATTAAATTTCTATTTCTCTTTTTTTGAAAAATTCCATTGTCGAGATAAATAAAATTTTTGCTTGCATGAAATGATGAATTCAGGAACAAGAGCAACGGGAATGAAATTTAATCAGAATTTCATTGGTTTATAATTAGGCAATTAGTTGTGCAGCAGTAGATAAAACGATGGAATAATGAAAATTCTGTGTAATAAAGCCAAGAGAAATTAACCACAAAATCCAGTTGGCTGAAGTATTCCAATAACGAGAGCCTCTCATTTCAATTATTTATCCTGCAGTCTCCCAGAAAGAATCCATCAATTTACGTTAATTTCCCGTCAACATACTCCTGGAGGGAGCGGGAACTATCCTCGGTCCTACGCACTCCATGCAAACCTCATTAAAAGACGCAAATGCGAGAGAATGAATATTGCCCCACTCGGACGCAAATCCGCGCCTTCTCCGGGTTATTGATTCCCGGAGCGAAGAACCCGGACTCGGATTGCGGCGCCGATATCTGATTATCAATCAATAGCCACCGTCAAATTGGAAAAATACTCACAGAGAGTTTTACATTTGTGTTTATTGTCGTTCATAGTATCTCAAATTAAATTTTATTTTTGATGATTACTGAATAAAATACAAGCGTAAATTATATAAAAATGTGATACACAACACATGAGTATGCTTTTGGATATGTCACAATATAGACTTCATAGTTACTGGCTTCCAGTGGCGGTTCGTGAACTAAAATTTTGGTGAGGCAGACAATAGGATAGCAACTGAATAAAAACATATTGAGAAATTGAGATGACATTCATTTATCATCAGTGCTCTGAACGTCATTTCTAATGAGAAATAATAAAACTTGTGGAATTCAGTCAATATATTTGAAAAAAGCTACGTCTCTTACCGGTATCAACCCCACGTGGGTCTTCTTCAGGGAGTGTAGGTCAACTTATTTAGTTTATACATTAAAATATGATTTTAACATAGAGAACGGCACGTGAATAGTCAAATAATTAAAAAAATAAATAAATAAATACGTCAAAATACATATGTATGTTTTTTAGATAAACTATACATTGGTCAAAAAAAATTAAAAATTGTTTTATTTCACAACGATGATTTTGGAAAAAAAAATATTAATATAATTTACTTTTTTACAGCGCACTGGCTAACAGCGTACTAGAGTAAGCTTTTTTTTTTTTTTTAATTATTTGACTGTATTCACGTTCCGTTCTCTATGTTAAAATCATATTTTAATGTATAAACTAAATAAGTTGTCCTACACTCCCTGAAGAAGACCCACGTGGGGTTGAAACCGGTAGGAGACGTAGCTTTTTTCAAATATATTGACTGAATTCCACAAGTTTTCCTAGTCATTTCTAATCTCCATACCAGAAGAACTTGATGCCATTTTTTAAAACTAAACTTAAATTTAAAATCAAAAGATATCCGGTTTCCACATACATCCACTTATATTGCATTTGAACAAATGCAAATGCAACGGCCAAAATTTCAGAAGAATTTAGTTTGGTCACATGTTCACTTCCACCACGTGCAAACAGATAATGACAATGTACTTAAGAGCATTGTGTACAGCGATTGTAATATTCGAAAACATGGTTTACGCGATACTGCTTTATTCGAAACATATAATATCTAACAAAGTGGATTCAGTTGAAGACGAAAATGAATACTTTTTATATAAAAGAATAGATAACTACACGGAAATAACAGTACCGACAATTCAAAATGCTTCACATAATAATAACAACAACGTTTGAACAATTACTGATAGTAACGAATAACTGCAAAAATAATGAAATATAGAGAAGATATCCTTCTTTCACATTGGAATAGGATATTGTATATCTAAAAGGAAAAGTGATATATTCTCGGACGATGGTGGAAATTGCGGGACGAGTCTTAGGCGAGGCCAACATCAACAGAAGTCTGGGAAGTCACTTTTCCTACACGCTACACATAGTATTTTATTCGATCGATTTATATCTAATAATTATGAAATAAACATGATTGTATTTACGAAAAACAATGAACTGCGTACGGTACAGGAATACTTTGTCACAGGCCACAAAAAAGTATTCCCGAACTGTTATTTTTCGTAGTTTGCTAGTACACTAAAATACCAGAATAATGCACTTCATTACGATTTCTAATATGAACCGCAATTTCGTCCATATTCTCTGATGTAAATTTGCAAATTTCACACATTTAAATAATCATTAATAATATCTTTGTATTTATTGCAATTTTTAATGATTTAATGGGAATGAAGTAACTTTCCGTAGTAACATTTGAAGAAACAAATACAAACATCCCTC
The DNA here is from genome assembly GCA_035578165.1 of Stenolophus ochropezus. NCBI lineage: Eukaryota > Metazoa > Arthropoda > Insecta > Coleoptera > Carabidae > Stenolophus > Stenolophus ochropezus. The sequence goes on along the minus strand of JAQOWZ010000002.1, from coordinate 47,394,911 downwards.
CAAACCCTGCACGGATTCGAACCCGGAACTTCTAGTACCTATATGAAGCAATTGCGCTAGTTCTATCCTACCGGGGACGTTAAAAATATATAATTTTTTCTGTCTTTTTCTTACAAAGTACAACTTAAATCCAATTCATTTAGGCCCAACTACTAAAATGAACACATTTAAGCATGTAATGAGAGAACTACACTGGATTTATCGGACATTTTCTGATGTATCTAATCAATGTTAAAAATGTTACATTAATGACAAAAATGCGTATAGCGTATTAGTGTATAATTAATTAATAATTACCGAACACATTATTCAACTTTGAAAAAAAAAATGAATTTCATAAATAAATATTGTATACCATATATCAAAACAGCGTTGCATGTGAACGTGTAGAAGAGCATTGGATGAGTGTTTTATTTCTGATGTGCAAATATTTGCTGAAATAATAAAAACTTCAATGCAGCTATTGGAATCTAAATGGAATGAGTTACATTCAATTCACGTGAAGCGATATTTAAAAATCAGTTTACTCGTCTAAAAATAGAATATTGAAATTCTTCTTTTAGCATTTAGAGGACGTCGCCTACGTTTAAGAAGCCATTATAATTCTTTTGTAGAATAAAACACTCCATCGACACATAATAAAACATTTCCAACTTGTTTTATTTTTGTTGCGCAGAGCATTGGTTCCCAATAGTTGTTTCCAAGAAATAGAGTTACCTAACAATCTTTTTATAAAGGATTGACCTTTAACAAAATCATAGGGTAAGTGGAGGTGAGATGGAATTTTTTTTAGAAAAATGATTATTACTCTATAATACTCAATAATATTTAAAAAACAAAATTTATTTAAAACAATATCCAATCTAGGCTTATAAGAACAAGAAAACAATTTAAGCTATGTTCTGAAAACTATAAAAAATATTTGGTTAACTTGTCAATTTACTACTTCACCTTCGATTGTAAAGAAATATGACAAAAAGTTATTATTAAACATGACAAATGTGGGAAAAATAATAAAAAATGGCGGTCAGGCCCAGTTGACCTAGAAATCGCATTTAATTAATTTTAAATCTATTTAATACAAACACACAAGCACTTAACCTAACCTAAACTAACCTAATCCAACCTAACCTAACCTAATATAACCCAATCTAATCTAACCAAACCTAACATAATCCAATCTAACCTAACCTAATATAACCTAATCCAACCTAACCTAACCTAACATAACCCAATCTAACCTAAACTAACCTGATTCAATCTAACCTAACCGAATCGATTAGGTTAGGTTGGTTTAGGTTAGGTTAGATTAGGTTAGGCTGGGTTAGGTTAGGAGCATGTGTGTGTGGGTACACAACTTTTGTATTAAATAGCTTCAAAAACAAATAAACAACGATTTTAAGGTCAACCATGTCTGACCGCCACTTTTTATTAAATTTCCTATATTTGTCATGCTTCATAGTAAGTTTTTGCCAAATTTTATCAAAATCGGAGGTGAACTAGTAAATCAACAAGTTGATCAAATATTTTATTCGGGTTCACAAAAGACCAACTCTCCTCCACTATATACGTGAGACGGACCATAGCTATAAGTAGATGAACTTTTGTTAACAGATTATTGTTATTTCTCATATTTGCTACACTCTTCGTGCAAACAGTGATTACAAATTACACATTTTATACAATCATCCTTCTTTCTTCTTGTTTGCCGGTTGAAATGACCTTTTTAACAATAAAAATCCGTTGGTCCATCTCTCCAAAGCATAGGTGATCCATCTGTCCTCAGAACGGACATTAAATGGACCAGTAAATTACTTATGATTGTGTACAAATAGAAACACATTTTTAGGTTACGTTAAATTTTATGCAAATGTTTTTAAAGTATGTACCTAAATAATTCGTTTAAACCTATCGTTGTAGTATTTAAGTAATTGTGTACATAAGGTTAAAAATCAGAAATGTCGCTATCTTAGATGACATGCGCAGAACTCCCAATTCAGGAACAGTTCCGAACTGATGGTTCGAACAAATCTTAAATGTACTGATTACTGCAATATAGTATTACGGTAGTGTACACTACTAGTATTTCCAAACATCCGGATGAATGCAACAGCAAACTTTGTCATGAAAGATGGATTTGTATTCTTCAACAAATTTAATTCGAAGAACAATATAGTGAGCTGTTGATTTGTGTCAGTTTATATTTAGAATCCCTGCTCATATTGCCAATGTCGACCACACATACAAGAACAAGAACATATACTTGAAGTGACTATTTTGAAAGCTATTTTGTAGTGCTTAGTGCTTCTATCTTTATATTGTGTTCCACATCTTCATTTCCTATTATCAATGTCTTCGTTTTTCTTATATTTATTTTAATGTTATATTTTTTCAGTTCGTCGTTGTATATATTTACGTTATGTTGTAGTTCTTTTTCGTTTTCTCCTATAATTGTCATATCGTCAGCGTGACATAGCTCCGATATTTTTATTGTTTCCAAGTTCCAATAGCCTACCGTGTACGTTTTTAATTTAGGTTTGCATCTTTTAATGGCTTCATCCAGCACTATGTTGAACAGTAGAGGGTTTAGAATGCACCCCTGTTTAAGACCACTTTTGCTTGTGAATATTTCGGAGCTTTCGTTTCTGACTCAAACATAACTTTTCGTATTCTCACACATACTTTTATATTTATATTATATGTTATATTTTTTCAGTTCGTCGTTGTATATACTACTCTAATCAAAAGACAATATTTGGGTTTAAGTTCTGTAAATTTTTTATTAATTTACAATATTTCGACAGATCAGTGCTGCCTTCGTCAGGTAAATAACAAAACTAAATAACAAAGATTCTTGCAAGAGAAAATTACTGGATAAGAAGACTTATTAGAGAAGCAATCGAAATCAAGAAATCTCCTAATAATTTTAATGTAAATACAGGCTTTGAACTAAATAAGTCGTGGTTACCTGTCATCCGTTTTTAATTATGTCACTGTCATTTGTATATTGTTACGTTGTCTTGACTATTTATTTATATTTAGTTTTGTTATTTACCTGACGAAGGCAGCACTGAACTGTCGAAATGTTGTAAATTAATAAAAAATTTACAGAACTTAAACACAAATATTGTCTTTTGATTAATTATGACTATGAGTTCTGAAAGCTTTTGTCAATATTATATACTACCTTCTTACACTAATACAAATGAATGAATTCGTGGAATTTTATTGACGCGTTGACAATGGATCAAGTGACAGAAGACCGTTAATACTGGATGTATTAGCGAAACCGGATAGCAGTTACGTGTTATACGGCTTGACTCGCAGCAAATCAGAAAGCGAGCATTTGAGCAACAAACTATGGAACTAGTTACAGAGGTGTAATTTCAGGAGAATTACATGACTGGCATACTAGGCATTCCCCACAAAGAGCCGCACTTATATTACCGCATTTACACCACAACTGCAGTTACACCTCACACGATAACTTCCAATCCGATTCGAACTTCTGCACACCCACAACTTTATTGCTGTTCTCCCAACCCTCACATTACTCAAAAACACTATTCCAACACTTTGTAACTCATCATTAAATCATTCATTGTGAAGTATCAAAAACTAAGCCAAGGGCCGATATTATAAAAGCTCAATAAATCTTAAAAAAAATTGTTAAAACTTTGTACAAATCATTTTTTCAATTGTTATCTATGAATAATGGAGAGCAAGAAACGAGAAGAAGGTTTGGTATTTTTATGATCTCCAGTTCTACGTATTACAAATATTGGCCGGATTTTTCGGTTTAACAATTAAAAAGTAAAATAAATCCTGACCTGTAAGGTAACATGTGACATAATGAAAATTAACCCCAGCCTAAAATAAATATTAAAAAACAAGTGCACTATTGCTACCAATTTCTTTTTTACCAAGACTATTTCAATGAGCACATAATATTTTTTAAATCAGTAGTTCTGATACAATGGGAACTAACTTTAAGTTCCAGTTCTACGTATTACGAATTTTGGCCGGATTTATATTTATTTGCATGTTTTACTTGACTGTCAATATAAAACTAATAAATTACACATATTCGTTTCATTTGAATAGAAATCCAAATACCAAGTTTTATTTTACATATAACTTAATACTTTAATAAAAATAAAAATAAAAGATTACTTCTTAATCTTCACTTTCAAAGATTGAAGCAGCACTTCTAATCCCTGAGGCATTAAATATTAATTCAATACTTGCCTGATTAAATTAACTAAACAAACGTTGCGTTTTATCGATTCTTGTTGTGAAAATTACACCTTAGCTTTATCGCATAAGAATTATTATGGTAATTCACCTCAATAAAATTCTACTTATTTGGTTATATTTATTGCAACTTTGGTACAGTACAACTAAAAAAATAATGCCACAATGTAATATAGGTTTATATATTTTTAATTACAATTACACAGAAAATACAAACAATATTTTTTCTACAACTAATTTGCATCATTAATTGTAATATTTTTATTTATCTATGTAAATTGAGTGAAGAAATATTTTTCGTCACCGTGAAATAGTTATTTGTCAAACTAGAAAGGAAAGCATATCTTTTTACCCCTCGAGCTCAAGTTTGATTCGTGTGAAAGTGCTTTCTTTTCGAGTTAGATACAACATTCTTTTCACGCCATATTTCAAAACTAGATTTATTTGAACTAAAGGAGCAAGAACATGATAAGGTAGAAAATTAGACTATACATGTACTGTAAACTTTATCGTTTAACATTGCAATTGTTTATTGTCAATATGCCAATTCAAGTTATCAAGTTGTGAAATAATATGAAAAAAGAAAAGAAAAAGTCATAATTTTTTAAAAAGAATATTATCATTAAATAAGAAATTTAAATTTAATAATGAATTTTTCTAATATTTCTTTCTAAAATAATATTCATGTTATACTGTTGCTAACACTGTACATTTTCCTCTCTAGAGAGGGAAACGTAGCCAGAAGAAAGTCGGGCTTTCCATGCATGACGTGAAAAAAAAAACTCCAGGCAGTTCGCGCATGGTGTCAAGCCAATCTAACAACTGTGAAAAAATGTCTATTTCATGCATTGTTATTATAATAAAAATGTAGTTGTATAATAGTTATTTACGATATAAGTGGGGTATAGACATTATTAACGCACGTATTGTGAATTGCCCTACGAGCCCGTAGGGCGAGTTAGGGTAATCACATAGTGCGTTAATAATGTAGTACCCCACGAATATCGTACAAAGTTTTATATATCACCGTTAAAATTGTTTCAAAATAGCTTCACTTTGATAAAAAATAAATTAATCAAGAAGACGATAGGATCTATTTTGTTTGAAAATCACAGAAAAGCGTTAGTAGTCTATGATCGTGTCTTAGTTACCGAATAACAACAAACTGTTATTCTAAATAAATTTTTCTGATGTCAAACCGTTTTGTTGTGATTTTCTTCGAAAATGAGTTTGCCAGGCTGTTCTTCTGAAGAAAAAACGTCCGATGTGCCCGTAAGTATTGAGGAAGAAGCAAATAATGTAATATCCGGACTTGTCCCAACAAAATCTGGAGCCAAATATGAATTGGCATTTAAAAAATATGAGCAATGGTGCAATTTGAAAAACATAGAAAACATTACCAGCGAAAAGGCATTACTAGTATATTTTAAAGAACTAAGTAACAGCCAGAAGCCCTCATCTCTTTGGTGTTACTACTCGATGCTGAAGATGGAAATATCGATCAAGAAGCGCATTGATATAAAAAAATATGTCAATCTCACAGCTTTGCTGAAAAATATAGCAAAAGGTTATAAACCTAAAAAGTCTAAAGTTCTAAACAGAGAAGATTCTGTTAGATTCTTGCAGACAGCAGGGAACGAGAAATATTTATGCATGAAGGTTAGTCATATACACAGTGAATCATGTATTTTATTGGTTATAACATATAATAATCTTCAGGTTGTTCTGATTTTTGGTTTGGCGGGTGGATGCAGAAGAGAGGAGCTTACATTTCTGAGGATAAGCAACGTCATAGATGAAGGATCATGTTTTAGAGTCGTAATTCCGGATACCAAAACTAATACAAGTAGAGAATTTTTTATAACGGTTGGAAATATTGATGGTATTAATTTAGTTCAGACTGTCAGAAATTACGTGAAACTTCGTCCTAAAATTTGTTCCAATGATCGTTTTTTTCTGGCATACAGAAATGGTCGATGCACGAATCAACCTATTGGGATAAATACAATAGGAAGCATGCCGAAAATAATTGCAGAGTTTTTGGGGTTGCCTGATGCAAAGGAATTTACTGGTCATTGTTTCCGGCGCACCTCCACTACAATGTTGGCAAATGTAGGAGCAGATCTCCGCGACATAAAAAGGCACGGTGGATGGCGTTCTGATTCCGTTGCGGAAGGCTATATACAGACTTCTGCTGAGAATAAGAAGAAAATCGCAGTCCAAATTTTGGGGAAGAATGGAGCAGTATCATCCGAAAAATCTGATGCCACCGTCTCGGTAACTAATTCCAGTTGTACAAGCACACAAGTAAAAACGGCCAGTGTTAACGAAGGTGTTAATTTGTATAATTGTTCAAATTATGTTGTTAATATTTATAAACAATAAATAATATCTTTTCTTGAATTTGTGAGTTGTCAATTTCATTACCGCACTAGTGTGGTAATAATTTCATTAAAGCACTCATTGAGCTAACAAGTCCATTACATAACTAAAATGAGTGCGATATGGTATAACTTATCCCACGGTGATATATAAAAAAAATTATAATTAATAATTAATTAATATAGTCTTGTAAAATAGAAATTGATTGCTAATTAAACGGCCTTCAAGCTTTTATGGTACCCGACATAGCAATAGAAGATAAATGGACAAAGTAAAATGTACACTCGTAAACTGAGATATTATAGTTAACATTAAATAAATTATGAATTTATTACGGCGCCTTTTTACTATAAAAAATCCCTTTGTGGATTTTCCTAGTAATGCCAGGCCGTAATATATTCAAAGTATGCCTGTCGGGTATGTTGCCACATGACTATAAACACACTCATGTATTGTAGGTCACATTTTAAAATTGCTTTTTATTATTTTATGCCGTTAAGCTGCAGATCATATCTTTTAATAGCAAGTACATTTTAAAATTTTGGCTCCCCTAAAATATTATTGTGTTAAAAAATAACACATGTCAAACTTCAATAAATAAGAGAAAACAAACGATTGTTAAACAATACAAGATGGGGTTGTTATTCATTAATGATATATTCAGCAATTTCGCGAATTTTAGATATTTCAATTTCCCTGTTCGCAAATAAAATGTCAGCTATGAACTCGTTTCCTTTTTATCTCCCAATCTAACGGTATTATGTTCACCACATCAGAGTTTTATTCCTCATTTGCTTTAACAATTAAAAAGTAAAATAAAACCAGATCTGTAAGGTAACATTTGATATAATGAAAATTAACTCTAGCTTAAAATAAATATGAAAAAATCTGGTGTGTCCAACACAATACCTCCCGCCACTGTAGTAATAATATATATTCTATATAAGTTTTTCAATACATTTAATTTGTAGTTTTAAAATTAATTTGCTATTGCAGTTCAAAATATTTCTAATTCATTTCATACATAAAATTTCCTTCATAAATTTTGTATGACCAATATGACAGCTATTTTTGACGTTACTAAAACCGGAACTGAACTTACTTTGATTCACGCATGCAATTACATTACTAATATATTTCTTCCACATTTTTAATTTTTACAATAAAATGACTTCATTTTTACTTATTTTATCTTGAACACTTACATCAAATTTGACATCATATGTCAAATTTTGTGAACATATGAATAACTCATCTGTTTTATCGTAATTCCTCAGCCTAAACGATATGTAAAATTATTATAATTTATATATTTTTTTTTTATCTACCTAGAAGTTATATATAAACGTAATTATGCAGATCGGTAGAAAATTAAAAAATCTTTGTATTTATAATAACGAAATTTGCGAAAATATGGTATTTAGAGGTATTTTTTAGGAAAAACGGTTTAAAGCTTCAAGTAAAGTACTACTTCCGGTTAACCAAATGTAGTCAAAATCTAATCAGTTCATCATATTAGAATAGTACTCTTAAATACCAAATATTATATTTTTTACATGTACCGTATTGGAGTTATCGTGGACGAAAAATCGTCGCAGACACACACACACACAGACACACACACACACACACACAGACATACAGACATCACGCTAAAAATAGTAAAATCGTATTCTAGGGACCTTAATTCGTGCTCATATGTTGAAAACCCACACTCGAGAAATCTGACCAAAAACAATACCTCCCTTATCTATATATTGATAGGCGGGAGGTAAAAACAAGTGCTGCATAGAACTATAAAAACTTCTTTAAATAAAACTCCAAATATAATTATCTATCACCACCTCACAAACAATCACAATCAAATAAATAATATTTTTAAAAAAATATTTACTATTAAATAACAATTTTTTTTAATATATTTCTTTTTTTCTTAAAATAACGATACTTTTATTCTTAATTCTACAATAAGTCTTTGTCTAATCCCCAGTTGCATCAAAAAGGCATAAATTTTAAGCAACACTTAACAAGAAAAATCTAATCGAAATTTTGATAGCAATCTTAAATAGTTCATTTAACATATTATTCCGATATGATATTATGCATTTAAGGAAAACTTAAAATTTAAGTAAGAACGGTGCAATCGGCCATTAAATTCATGAAATCTTGCTCCATCTTTCACTTAGCATCATTTTATTAGCAGCCTCAGAATAACGATAATAAAAAAAATAATTTTGTCTTCGAAAGGAAATAACGTACAAATCCAGACTTTTCATAAACACTAATGTCAGCTAATTTTTGGTCGAAACTGGCCGAAAGCTAAAACGAAACAAAAGCTTCCATTGGACACTAATAAATATTATATCACTGTATTCAGAATCAAATTCTCTCTTGAATAAAGAAATGAAAGATACCTATATGATCTCAATTACTATAACTAAGTTGGTCTTTAAAGTTTGAGAACGATTGGTTAAAATTTTATGCTTTGTGAAACAATCTTGTAAAATAGAAATTGTTTGCTAATTTAACCGACTTCGAAGATCTTATGGTTATGGAGATAGTAATAGTGTAACACTTAAAATGAACATCCTGTATTCGCTAATATCAGTATTCCAGTAAATTTAGAAAAATTATATTTTTCAACATGTTAATTATGCCAGCGGTCAAAACGATACCAGAATGGTCCAGAAAATTATTAATTATATTTACTTATCCCTTAGGTTGTGTTTTCAAGAGGATCGATTTATAACGGTAACGAATTAAACATTTTTTTCGAAAAAGTAATTTTATTTCTTATTTATTTTCCGATCCTGCGTAAACAAAAATAATATTTATACCCAACAATATACAATAGAGTCGAATGTTTTGGCAATAGGTAAAAACAATATTTACCCAAGATTAAAACCAAATACAAGTTGTTGCTTTCGCTTGCCACAAAAATACCTGAATGTTTATTTACAAATATTATAACTTGTTTATCTACAAAATATCCGTGGGGGAAACTGAATACAACCGGAAGTATTCCGACATCAAACAAGGCTCTCTTTGAAGCCATTAACAGCGGCTGGGATGCTTGGTACTGAAGCTGGATCGAGATGCCTGCGTACACTCATTTTTCTCATTTTGTTATCTTCTACCTGGATTATTCGCAACCACGAATTTTAATAAAATTAATGGAGGAATAAGACGTTATGATAAATACGCTGCTTTATGCTAAGAAAATGTTTCATTACGCCTTGGAAAAATGAACAGATTTCCGCGAAGGTCGCCCATATTTTACTGGCTTATATTATTTTGCAATTATTAAATAAAGAATTATTACTGCCATTAGTTTATAAACATACACTTAATCTCTGCTTTAAATGAAATTATTTTTTCTTTTCACTTTTATTACGTACTCTTCTTTAACATTTTTCATTTCATTTTCATTTTATGTAAACTTTGGTATTTTTCTCCACGAATCAACAGATTATTCATTTCATAATTTAGAAAGCATTAGTGAATTAGTATCAGTTCTAAAATATACTCAATAATTTCAATATAAATACCTTCTGTCTGCTCTAATTCTTGGCCTTGACCTTTCACTCAAATTTATAAAAAAAAATTAATCCAATTATACCTATACCTATGTTTGTAAAATTACCGAAATGTTCTATAATAAAACATGTGAACTATAAATATTTACAGTAACTCGTTTCTATACATATACACACATACATAAATAAAATAATTCATGAAAAACTTACAAATAGTCCAGAAATATATGTTAGAGTAGACACTCACCTGAAACAAAAAAAAATATATAAATAACAATTATTTTTTATACATATGTTACAGAGATAAATGATACGTTCGGGTTTCGGGAGTACCTAAGTTGCTCTGAATTGTGCTCTGGTTTCAGTAGGTCAAAAATATTTACAGCATATTTTTTAGTATTTACCTAGGTGTTTGCTCTAATTCTATTCCTAAAAAATTGGATCATATTCTGGGACAGGAACATATTAGCTCTAAATTTAATAGGTCAGGATATAGAGCGAACATCTAAAAATATTCTGATTCTTAGTCTATCACTTCTAGAGAAAATTGTTGATCTAAAATATGTTCCGGTTTCAGTACAGGTCACGAATTAGAGCAAACAATAATAATACTGTGATTCTTGACCTATTGAATCGGTTGAAAAGGTCTACATTTTAAGCAACTGTTAAATAAAACTAATCGAAATTTTCATAGAAATGTAAAATAATTCATTTAAGATTTTATTTTGATATTGTCCATTTATGGAAAACTTAAAATTTAAATAATATTAGTGCAAGCGGCCTTAATAGAAACAAATTAACGAAGCTGAATTTATAACTGACATAGACCATAGAACATAGTTTAGAATGGTTTAGTTCAGCATAGAAATTAAAATTTGTTTGGGGTTTTATAAATGTCTTACAAGACAGAAAAAAAACTCGGGTATGAGTATGACTTCCTTGCTTTTATTCTACCAGTAGTTTTAGAAAGTAAGATATGTGGTACGTGTCATCTCCAGTACTCAGTTTTATTTTTAAACAAGAAATAGCTTAAAATTATAGATATATTATGTCGTAAATTTTTCCACGAATTTCTATGCTGTGCAAATTTATGTTTTGTGCTCTGTGTTTATTAGAAATGGATACCTCAATTTCCTATGACTTAAATCCTAAGTTTTTTGTGCTAAATTATGTTCTACTTTTTCTGTACTAAATTATGTTATATGTTTTATGTTACTTATAAAGTAGCTTTCTTAAGAATACTTTAATATTTAACCCACTGAATTCCTAGCAAAATTCATAGCAGATTTTACTATTATAATTTTTGATTTACAATATCGTTTTAAATAACGTGACTAATAGAAACAGGTTAACGACATTAAATAGATTTGTAGAGAGTAACGGTACAGGCTCTATTTTGTGTATGTCTGAAATTAAGCTATTCAGAAAATGGAAAGCAAATCCTGGATACCACAACCCAAACATGAACATTAATAGACCGCTTAACACAAACTGAAATGCTAAGGACCACTAATCGGGGTCGTAATACAAGTTTAAGCTTCAATTTTAACATTGTACTGCCTGAAAGAGTTAAAACTTCTATAAATTCCTTTTTCACTATTATCAGGCACCGTTCATAATTTATCTTTATTATACATGAGATGATGTTTTTTTTTATTACCGTTTACTTGGTAAACTTTATAACCTAGTGTAAAAATAAATTATTATTGACCTAGATCAATAATGTACTTTGTCACTTTTTAAAGAAACTCAAGCAATTAAATCCAAATATTATTTGAACCATTAAACTCAATAAGATAAGTTTAAACTAGATTCACAATTTAAATTTGCCATCTAAATTTAAAACAAATCAAGATTCAAAACTAGGATTAACAAACTGCAATTTAAAATATAAAAATAAATGCAGCCTACTTCCTTTTTGTAAATATTAAGAAAAAAGTAAATATTGAAGTAAATTTTTTTGTTATTATCAATATTTTTTTAAGTAGGACAGGGATTTTAGTACCTATATGAACTATAATTTAAGGACCATTGTTAATTGCTGGTAAAAAAGTGTCCGTAGTATGTGCAAACTTAAAAATTTAAATGATTTCAAACAAGAAAGTTATATGTCAAAAAGCAAATTGACCAAAATCAGCATTTTTGCTCATGTCTAGTAACCTATGAATTTTGTGAGAAAAATCAAAAGATTTTTGTTTTTTTCCAAAGGACATGACCGAAATTGAAAAAAAATCAGTAATTTTCTAATTTCTTAGTATATTTTTATTTTAATGTTTATGTGTTTTATCGATGGAAAGAGAAAAAAATCTATATAACAGTACTTAAGACAATTTCGAGCCTCATATGAAAATTGAAAATTAATACGAATTTCTCGAAAAGGGTTCGAGCTACAAAAATTATGAGGTCACTCTCAATGCATCTGAAATGTGCCAACTAGAAACTTAAATTAAAACAAGAAATTTTAAGTCAAAAAGTAAATTGGTCAAAATTAGTTTTTTGCTTATATCTAGTGACCTATGCAATTTTCCGGAACAACATCTTTGCCAACAGATCAAATAAAACTTAACATGACTATATCTTACTGTGGTTTTATAATTTTTTTCCCTGATAAATTGCAAGTAAAGCATTCGGATTGCGCAATAATGACGGTATTTAAATACTAGTAATATAAAAAATAATATATATACCACATATGTTGGAAACAGCTAGAATAATAATATAAAAAAATATGAGGATCAAAGGATATTATACATAATTCAAATTTTTAATTAAATCACTGGCATTTATATTGTTTATTTTCAGTATAAAAAATAACCAACAATACACGCTTGTGTTTATAGTCATGTAGCAACATAGCCTTCAAGCATACTTTACATTTACTTTTAAAAAGTTATCTTCAAATGCAACGTATACACTGCAGGTGTACTTCATGTTTATTTTTTTACTTAATTTATTAAGTTGAAAAGATAACGTATTAAAGCTTGTAAAAAGTCTGCTACAATATGTATTAACTTTTTATATATTTTATGTCCCAGTGAACAAAGTTTATTATTCCTCGCATATCAACAAAATACATATCTGATGAAAAGTAATTATTTTATACAGTAGATATGCTCATAATTCCGTCATAAAATGCATATTAATAATTGAAATGACGTTCCTAAATATTTATATTCCATTCTGGAAAATTAATTTATTTCAACATTAATTTTAAATTTGGATATTGTATTATTTGTTTTATCACACACGGTAAATAATTTATAAACATATATTTGTTGAAATTTATGTTTAATGTAAATGCAGTTAAATAAATAATGGCACATAGTCAGGCAAATGTAATAATGGCCTACACTGTAAACACCTTTTCACAATAAATGTATTACCATGTATTTGTATTAATTACTATTGGTACTAATATTCAATAAAATGATAGAATGATAAGCTATCATAAGGCACATATTCTAATAATTTGAAGTAGTCACGACGTAAAGAAATTTTCACTTATAATAATGTGTACTTGTATGTAGTTATACTCCCTCATAAATATCCTAATTCACTAAAACTACGAATTAGATTGAAGGACCTATTAATTAAAGCAGATTCCGTTTTTAAATTAAAATAGATTAAAATATAATTATGCAAAAGTTCGAACTCATAGTAATTAGAAATAGTATATCAGAATACAAGTGAAGAAAAGCAGAATGTTAATTACAAGTGTTGAACAGCGTACTGTTGAATTCTGCTATTAAAATATGATATGTAAACAAAAATAGACCAAAAGTTGCTATTTTTTTTGTTTGTTTATGTTTATAAACATTTGCAATTGTCAACAAAAATATTTTTGACTGTCAAATTGGGTTCATATCAAGTGCCAAATATGAAAAAGCAATTACAGAACTATGTATTTCTCATAATATCGTATTACGTTAAATTTTCTTGACATGTTATTATTTGTAATCCATGAAACCATTAAAGATAAAGACTAAAAATTCGTAATGCATTTTTATGAAAATATAAGATGTTTAACCATTTTTTCTTTCAAATGAAAAAAGTAATTAAAATAGAAGATTTATTATTCTATTTACATATAAACATTAGTATATATTGTATTAGTGGATGAGAATATAATTGAAATGATGTTTTTATTAACGTGTATAAAACTAACCTTTTCATAGTTCTTTTTGTAATGACAGGAGATTGGACGAAAAGTGATCTTTCACTTATTTTACTCAGGCGTTGTCATATAATACACGTTGTATATTGTCGCTAGGTCAATAACGATAGTCTTCTCAACGTTGATGTACAGTATACTATTGCATTATTAATTACTTTTCAATAACTAAATTTAATTAATTAAAAAAATAAATTTTAATACTTAAATTTTGTACTTACTTGTATATATAAGGTTATTTTATCAACATTTTGTTGTTTGTTTTCTGCAAGGGCAGAAGAGAATGAAAAGTAATATAATAAATTATTAAATGATTTGATGTTACGATTATTTCATTTAATATAAATGCTACATATTAATAAAGTTTGAAATTTATTTACTGATCACATAGATAATCGTATTTCGCATTGAAACATAAAATATATTTATTTGGCCACAATGTATTTTACCACTGCTAGGCAGGGAATAGTTATTTGTCAAACTAGAGAGGAAAGCGTATTTTTTTAGTGCTTTCCTTTCATATTAGACACAATATTTTTTTCAAGACATGTTTCAAACATACATTTATTGGGACGAAAAGGCGCAGCAACAGGATAAGTTAGAAAATTAGGTTATGATTGTAATGTAAACTCTGACGTTTAGCAGTGCAGTTGTTACGTTATTGCCAACATATCAATTCATGTTAAATTTGTCAAATTGTGAAATAATGTGAAAAAGAAACGAACAAGACATAGTTGCCATAATTCTATTAAACAATAATAATTTTTAATATAATAATCAATTTTTTTCCCTACTAGTATATACTAGATATTAAGTAGTGATAAAACGATTAGCACTATTGCGATTACGGTTATGATTCCGATATATGAAATATGAAACAATAATAGTACGGTTACGATTACGACTAAGACTAATTTTTATAAATATAAAAAAGAACATTATAAAATAAAGTATTTTATTATTTTAGTGCAAAAATACAAAAAAGTATTACAAAGTATTTTTAAAATGTAGGTATTACTTTATTATGAAATGTGCACATATGCCGGAAAATGTGCACAGCTTCTAGTAAGATAAATATGCACTAAATTTTATGGTACTGGTCGCTTTAGAAATATCGGATCCAAAATACTTGCAAGACGCAAAGTTAGAGTCAATGTCACATCCATTTGTCTTCTTCGTAAAGTGTTTCCAGATAATTACTAATATCTTTTCGTTTGACAGATATTAAAAATTAAATACGCAATGAATAATGAAATAACTTTATAATTCTACTATAACCTACAAAATAATTGTACGATGGAAATTAAGAAATGACAGCTGCAAATTATCGATCGCGTTATATTCGTATTTATCGTGTAAGATAATCGACGATTACAATTGATTAATCACAATAATTTACGATTACAATTAATCTTAATCGTTATCGCTTTATTATTATTATTAAGCCTTTGTTTACACAGACAAGAGTAAGTAGGGTAACTATGGCATAACTGTATCCCACGTATTTTTGACAAGCCATTTTGATAATAATATTGCTCTACAGATTTGATAAAATATCACAACAGTAAATATGGTATCATATCAACCAATACAGACTTGATCACGAAAAAGTTAGTTATAAAGAAAATTTATTAAAACGTGAAACTGGTAAACTACAGAAGTTATGAATCATACCAGGTCTTAGATAGCTTAAAATCTTCACTTTTCGAGCTCGGGATTGAAGTCTAACTCATAACTAATGTTATATATGTATGTTAATAGCTACAATTTGACATGAGAAATTGTTTTTCACTACCGTTTAATTGTTAACCAAGGTCACCTTAAGTCATAAAAAGAACTAAATTTTCTTGCTGATTTTACTGCCAGCGATATGTTAGATTACTAAACGATTTCAAAAAAACATTTCTTGTTACTTATTTCATATTTCGCGTTTACGCAATTCCTTTACAATATTTTTTTTTTGTTAATTTAGTGTTTATTATGAGTTGACCTTTGTTGATTTATTCCTTACTTTGTTCTCGTCTACAATTTCCGTGATTTCACACATAATTTTGCCGAGGAGTAGGGACTATTTTTCCGGGCGTATATTACCTTCTGCTAACAGCTTTCATGTATGCAAGCTCCTTGAGTTGCTGCCGCCTTTTGTTCCGGGATTTTCCTACATCGTTAACTTCTGACACAGTGGCAAATTCCGAGGCGGCTATGACGACTGCCTTCCCTACGCTTTTGTTTTGCTGCTAAATTAATTATGGCTGATGAGATACATATATGTACCGCAACTTTCTCATTCAACCAGAGAGATACGAGTTTTCACAGAATATTTTCATAATATGATTATTTCTTCTTGAATATTAAACTTTGTACAATCAAAGTTATCTCCTTTGTTATGATATTCCCTGAAAGAATATGGCTCCTTTTATATTTAATAAGTAAAATTGTAATATTTCCATATGATATTAATCCATCGGGCGTAACTAAACAGGGACAGGATCAGTCATAGAGAGGGTTGTTATCTGTAGTAAAAATAAGTGCTCTAGAAATGATCGAAAATTTTGCATGAAAATTTGTGTTGCTTAGAAATTGGATGAGTTTGTTCTGGAGATGTAGACGAGAGTACTTCCTCTTAAATTACTATAAAATGAAATTTTTATCGGTAGCATTAGCTCTATTATGGTAGATAAAATAAATTTCATGCCCTAAAATGCGTGTTTGTTTAATAATAATGATCGGTTTTTAACTGTTTTCAATAATTTTAATTATCTCACATAGGCAAATTATCGTATAATAATTGTTACGCGGCAAAAATATGAACTAAGTTGACATATTATTATTATTATTATATTATTTATATTCTTTAAAAATAAAATGTGTATTAGGAACAAAATAATAACGTTATTAATCGGAATGTTTATTTCCTGAGGGCTATATTTTTGATTATGCCCGTAGTACATACAACGTTTTATTTCATTTTGGTACTTGAAATAAAAACCTGTAGGCATATATTCCATGCTGTGGTTTCTTTATAGATAGTTGGCAGTGTTAAATTGTTCGTTCTTAAATAAATTTTTTAGGCGGCTGGTACATAAATTGTTGTTTTTCGTATCTGCTGGCAACCTTAAAGTATCAATTTTTATTTGACATCTGTCAAAATCAAAATTTTTGGCCGCTTGTTTGTTCATTATTGATTTACATAGTTCATATTAATGTGATTAATTATTTTAGAATATAATAACAAATGTAAGTAAAATTTTAACTATTCCTGTGCAAATATTAATGAAAAAGTAATGAATTTCCGAGTAAAAATAGCGGCCGTAAAGTAAATGCGGCCGTAAGGTAAATGCGGCCGTAAAGCAAATGCGGCCGTAAAGTAAATTTTGACAGATGTCAAAAATTGATTTTGAATGAAAATTTATAATTTCTTGTTGTAATCGCCTAAAAAATGTTGTGTGCATCTCGGCTAAAAGTTCTTTTTGGGCCTCATCTGATTTGTAGCCTCCGCTTTGCCTCGGCTGCAAACTTCGGTTTCGGCCCAAAAAGTTTACTTTTAGAACCTTGATACACAAATAACTATAATATAATCGAACTGTCACTGTCAAATATATATATATGGAATGTCATGTGCTGATAATTATGGGGAAATATTAATGGAATTTCAGGCTGCACAGACCAAGTTAATTTCTAAAAAATTCAAAAAAATTGAATGAAAAGGAATTTGAATAGTTCTGTGAACAGTGTCGGACTGGCACGCCGGGCAACCGGGCAAATTCCCGGTGGGCCAAATAATTTAACAAATGGGGGCCAAATTTCTAGACAAAATATTAAAATGTTAATTGGCAAGTTAAAATCTAATAGCTTAATCTGTTACTAAGATATTAAAAATAAAAACATGTATCATATTCTACAAATAGGTAGGTACATAAAATGTTCAAAATCTACAGAGATGGGAATCCTTCACAATCAGCGCACATTGCTGCGCCTAACGACAAACAAATTTAACTGTACTCGGATTTTTTTGCAAAAAAGGATTCCTTAGTTGTGTCATCTACACTGACACATGATAAGGATAACCTGTCGCTGATTTATATAAATTTAGTGCATTGGTAACTGTGTATTATTTGGCTAAAAGAAATATATAATCGATTCATTTTGCCTAGCACCATGTTATTGAACTTTTGCTAAATTTTGCCAGACATTTTATTTAGTTTTGGAAAAATCAAAGCAGTCAGATACACAACGTGTATAAAAGTAGTATATTCGAAACATCAAGGCTGTTCAGATGAAACAAGACACAAAACACGTTCTTATTTATCACATTGTTCAACGATACAAATTAAAATGTGATCATATATAGAGACATTATGTGATTATTAAAAATTGAGTACAAATGATTCGTAGATTTGTATTTTTTTTGACTATTTTGTAAAATGAGTGAAAAGAAACGTTCATCAAAAACCATTAAATCGCAATTCGGAATGAATGTTACTCTGCTGCCTTGTGGCAAATTTTGGTTTAGTGCTGGATATACATTGTAGGCTAACTTCCGATTTAATCTAAAAAAAAATCTAAATCGAAATTCAGGAATATTAAACGGGTTACTGGCATCTCGTAAAGTTCGATGTTTGACGTTTAAGTTACATCTGAAAAAAATATCTATAGAGATACATACTTACTTATATTATAATCTCGATTATAATTTATGTTACCTATCTTCCTGAGCATCAATGGCGACCATAAGTTCATGATGGTGCATAAAATTTTCAAAAAATTACATATTTTTGTTAAATGATTTGACTCAGAAAAATTGTTATAAATAAATCAACTAAGAAAATGCAGTGTTTATGATAACAAAAATATTTTCATTGTCGGAGATACACCTATTTTTGACTTTTTTTTTAAATGGTACGCCCTGTATATTTTTATACCATTTAGTACGAAATAATTTTTGCTTTAAAAAAGTTTCATAAGTTATACCTTCTAAACTTAATAGTGTTCGAGATATTGAAGAAAATATTAAATTAATTTTACTGGAAAATAAAGCTAGCTATGGAAACAAAATTTGACATTTATATTAGTTTATTGTTATGTTTGTGAAAATGATTGATAACTTAGACTATTATTTGTTGTAAAAATGGAAGAATACTCAATTAACGAGAATGTGAAGAATTTGATGTACATATGTAAATTAAAATGTATCGTAATACAATAATTTTGTATTCAGAGCCAGCTATAGTTTCGAGTACAACTATTTTAATATTTTCTTCAATATTTCGAATTCAATGAAGTTTAGAAAATACAACTTATGAAACTTTTTTAAAGCATTACTGCTTACTAAATAGTATAAAAATATACAAGGCGTACCATTTAAAAAAAAGTCAAAAATAGGTATATCTCCGACAATGAAAATATTTTTTTCTGGTTTACATTAATTTATATAGCTTACAAAAAACACTAACAATTTCATTTGAAAGATTTCTTTGTATCTCTTTTACTTTACACCCTGTAAATATATATTTTGCCCGGTGGGCCAAAACTTGCCAGTCCGACACTGTCTGTGAATACCAAATACTTACTTAATCAAAATTAAAATTTATTGTATTGCTTGACATTTACTTATTAACCACAATTTTAATTTGTTTGAGTTACTATTGCTTAGCAGCTTTATAAGCCCTCAGGCGATAAAAGCCAAATTACGTCCGCATTTGAAGACGAAAAAACAAGTTTATGATCCAAAAATGAAATAAAATATCTAATGCATTCAATGCATTAAAGTGTATGTAGAAATTAATTAATTACATACTTTTTTCATGAACGTACATAAATAAATAAATTCAAAATTAGTTAAAAGTCTTTAGAATCGGCCTTTTATTAAATAGAAGTTTTCTAAAATCTACACTACCGTGCCTCCAGCAAACTTCGAAATATGTGCTGCCCACATCAGATTTTTGTTGATAATTAATGATATTAGTTGAAATATATTTATTTATGTTTTGAAATTGGAAAAGTATAATTTTATAAAAAGGAATTATAGCATGAAGCCATAATAAAAGTTTTACAACACAATAAAATAATACAGCCGAACAAAAATGAAGGTTTTTAGAATACCGGGAAATAAATGCGATAGGAAGGCCTGTACTTTCTGTGCGACAACAAATTGAAAACCATTTTCACGTCCTCGTACGAAACGGAAAACGGAAATTTGAAAATAGCCATCAGATCATAGCACCCGAGTAAAACAAACGTGAATGCCGAATGGAAAATGGAAAATATCATTCGGGAAACAACTATCTGTTTTATTTTATTTCTTATTATTGTATTTCTTTTCAATTTTATCAATATTATCATTAATTTAATATCATCCACTATTACACATACTTTACCTCCTTAATAAATAGTCATTCAATCAATAATCAATTTATTTCATAGGACAAGAAATATAGAACATTATAAAGTTGTAAATTGTTCGAATATTACAATAGCTATTTATCTAATAAATTAAGATACAAGGGTGGTTATTTAACGCATGCGAAAATTACAAAATGAGATTTTTGTAGCTGTTAATGTTTCTAAATAGGTATGCCTACTTTCCATTTTGATTTAAAGAGAAGTAATGATCTTATTATTTCATTAGTGAAATAATGGAATTAATATCGTAATGAAATTAGTAAAATAAATAACGAACATAAAAAACAATGTTATAACATACATTATAATATATTTTGTTTAATAAATAAAATGTATTAATATAAATATATGTTTTAAAGTATGACCTGCGATAAAATATGCGGGTTTATATATTTTGTAGTATTTTTTAACAAAGGGTTGAATTAATGGCCTCGTTAAAATATAAACTTTGAAAAATTTAAAGATTACTAAAGCCGCCAGTCCGTCATTTCCCCATTAAGGTATTAATCTTGTCTACTTTGAACGCGAAGTTAAATATTTCTTTACAGCAGCTTTGCCTCAAAGGATTTTCTCTTCTAAGATACTTTTTTATAATTTTTAAGATATAATTTAATATTTATAAAATATCATTTTATCAGTAAACGTCTTTTCTGAAAAAACATATCCTTGAGAACTATCTTCGTTTGTTAGAACTAAATATAACTAGGGTTACATTGATTACATAGAAGTTAAAAATCAAAGCAGACATTGCAGATTGCTCTTCTTAACTGAAACCAGAACAAATTCCGAAGCAACAATGCTGCTCTAGATTGTGGTTTGTGTTTAGTAGGCTAAGAATCAGTGTATTCATAAGTGTTTGCTCTAATTAGTGATCCAAGAATTAAGGAAAACAATTAGTAAGCTCTTATTCTTGACCTATTGAAACTAGAGAGCATTTTACGTTTTATTTTACTCTAGAATTAGATCCTATTTCAGCAGGTTAAGAATTAGAGCACTAAATATACTTTCGTTTATTACTCACTGATTAGATCACATCCGGGAACATACAGGGATCAAAGCAATGTTTGCTCTAATTCTAAACCTAGTTAAATTAGAGTACTTTTCACCTTGTATGATCTAGTTTCAGCAGAATATGAACAACCTTGTAGTAGATCGAAAATTAGAACATTCAGAGTGTGTCCAGTGGCGGATTTATGATGAGGCCTGAAGTGTTAAAAAAATTGGGGCCGTACCCATTTCTGTTAGTTTCGGAAAAATATCTTACTCAGTTTTAAAGCGCATAAAAAACATCTTAGAAAAAAATGTGCGAAGATCGACTGGTGAGTATTTCGTTTCTTTTTTCAAGAGGTGATACTTGCCAATTAGTTACTCCTACCACCATTAAAATTTTTTTACCTTGTTAATACTGCAAAATATTAAATTTATATTGCCCAAGACTATGTTTTAAAAAAAAAAATACTCGTTTAAGAATAGAGAAAGATGGTTACTAGTTATATTAATCATCGGTAATGTTAAAAAATTCTATTAGAAAATATTTTCTATCCCCAGAGAGCTTTCCTTTTCGTAGGAAAGTCTTTTGCGGCGACGACTTGAACTATTTAATATATTTGACTCTTCGAGTGACTAAGTGAGTGGACCTAAACAAGGGGCCTCTGTAGCCCTCCCTGGCTTGTGGGGCCCGAAGCGGTCACTTCCACTGCTTGTACATAAATTCACCATTGAATATGTTCTAGTTTCAGTTGATCAAGAATCATTAGATTTAATTAAAAAAGGTAGATTGGTAAACTGTTTGTAATGTTTATATATGTATTTCACAATTAACCAAAAAAATAATAACAGTGATATGAACAATTACACTCATTAATTAAAATTCCTGCATAATTTATTTGCCATACAACTAATACAAGTTTATTTAATAAACCGTGAAATTAATAATAAATATGTTAACAGCATTCCCGAATGAACATATTGAATTGTTCCCATGCAAAAACCGCCTTTTGCGTTGCATTGTAAATCCCGACCGCATTACAAGCCGATGCATGTTTTCATCTGTTCGCTAATCAAACAGCGACAATCACGGCGAATCACCAATCACGCGAGGCGTATCATCGCGATCGTCATTTTGTTCGCGTGGCCCAATTAGCGTGGCATTCTGCTGGGGTGGACAGCTGGACAGTCCGTTATTTGGACACTGTATCAGGGAAAAGTAAGCAAGGTTCAACTGGTCACATTGAGGGTAATGTTGCATGTTGGTTTATGTTTATAACCGATTTAACTATTGGGTGCGTTCGGGAAAAAATGTGCTGAAATTAACGGATTTACAACTAGCTGATTCTTGCTGCTCCAAAACGTTGTACATGAATTGAAACCAACATAAACTTATTATACAAAACATTTTTTAATAATAATAATAATACAGACAATGATAGTTCACTTGTTTAACACGCTCCGACTCAAATTAAGCGTATATAAGACCTGTTTCAAATCCCAACGTCGTTATTAACCAAATAAAAATACTATAGTGTTGCCACAAGACGAGACAAATGTCTCGTCTTGTCTCGTATTGTTTCGCCACTGGTTTGTTTCGTTTCGACAAGATTTTGTTTCGATTTTCGAGATGAGACGAGATAAATATTGCGAAGATAGAGTCAAAACGAGACAAGACAAAACGAGAAAATGAGACGTCTCGAATGTCTTAACTATAATTATAAAATATTTTAATTAGATATTTCATTCGGTTCGCCGGTTCACGCCTATTTATTTTTGATAATAAATGAATTATGATGAAGGGACACTGGTTGATTTTAACTTCAAAATATAATAATTGCAGAATTTCAAATACTTAACTGTATTTGAAAATTTAAATAAGGTACAAATAAATAAGTAACATACATTGTCATACTGTTTTTTTATAAATATTCCAGAAATAGACCTTTGTTTTGGGATTACATTCTTTTTATTTCTGTTTTGAAATAATCTAAATATTATTTCGGCATTCATATTGGCAAAATAATGATGCTGCTCTTTTTAATGATACGTTTGAACCTGGATGGTTTATTGGTAAAAGGATTACATTCTCAAATCCACTACTATTTTAAACACAAAATTTTTATTTTTTGTCACAAATTTCACTACCCGGCAATGGTTGAATAAAATAAGCTTTTCTAATTTTAGCATACTACGTGTCTTTTTCCAAAACTGATAAAACCATATATCAACCCAATTTCGTTGTAAACGCAAATATTTTTAGAGATTGTGACTATTACAATAATTAATAAACGATTTATTTGTCTCAAAATTTGGCAACACACCTTTGTCAAAAACAATTGTTTGATTAATTTCATTAATGGCTAATGGGTGGAAAAAATGTTAAAACAAGGTGAGATTTCGGGAAGAAGTTACTAATAATTATAAATATTGTTGATCTCGACGAGTTCTATCACAGTTTAAATTTAATCTACTTATTTCTTAATCTTAGTGGAAGTAAGTTTAACTTTTTCATCATTATAATAATAATTATGATTAATATTATTATTCAAATTTGGTATTAAAATGAGAAAACGAGATAAAATTGTTTCGGTATATCGAGTCGAGACGAGATAGGTGTTTATCTCGTCTTGTCTCGTTTCGCGGCAACTCTAAAAAATACCGCTGTATCCGAGTGGTTTGAAACAGAACCCACTAGAAAATGTAATTACAGTGGCTGTAAACTGAAAACCTACACTAGTAAAACATAAACGAAATATATATTTCAAATACTCCAACTAGTAATGTTGTGCCATAGATGATGATATTTCGATTACTTAATTTAATATTATTATCTCTGGAATCCACATTTTGTTTTAGGAAAATTTTAGATAGGAAAAACTTGCTTTACTAGTTGTTTTTATTTTTGTAATAATTTTTTCTACTTCTGTTTAATAATGTGTTCATTATTGATGCAATTTATTGCAAATAATTATTTTTCATTAATGGCAAATTTGGGATAGGTATATATTATTACTTAACTCTTCTCAGTCAATCATAGCTCGCAATTTTCATTACTTAACATTATTAGAGCCAATCTCATTTTAAAACTTTCATTACTTTTCGCGCCACTATTCACAGTTTAACTTACTTTCCTAGCAATATAATTTGGAAGTTCCTGATAACTTCTGTTATTTCGTTACCAAAGTCATGGGAATTTCATATACGAACCCTAACAACTATAAAGTCGGACGCTAAGTGATATTGATATAATATAAATAGCTGTTTATACTAAATTCATTCCAATGAATAATTTACTATTGTTCTCTCTATGACAAACGTTTTGGAACAATAGATAGGTTCTCATAATCTGAGTTCGAATCCTTCTGAGGTGAAATGCATTCACAAATTACTTCCTACATAAAAGTGGCTTATATGGTGCACTTTCTACGCCTTTGAGATTGCCGGAAAGTGACCTACGGTAATCGTTCTCTGTAAAGTATGAATATATCATTAACTTTATCTGTGATAAAGCAGATCTAGCATACCCAGTAAAGGGTAATTAGTCGTAAGAGATATATCGCTCTCCATTAAAACTGTTTTTGGAATAATCAGTAACTTGTAATAACCGGGTTACGAATCCTAAGGTCAAATTCATTCACTAATTACTTACATAAAAATGGTTTCTGTAATGTTCTCTCAACGGCATTTAGAGTCCTCGTGAAGTGACTTCTTATAAATACCCTTTCCAATATACATACCGGTGGCCCAGCGAAAATTATCAGCGCAATTTTTGGGCACTTAACATTAACTTAAACAAATGACAGAAACTCAAGTATCAGTTAATTTGGTGTTTAAAATGACTATCATCAACTTCCATACAATAATAAAGATTTTGCTCAAAATTTTGAAGCTACGGTACGTTGTCGTAAATCTTCTAGATTCGGGTAGCGTGGCATAAACTTTAGACTTCAAATAACCCCACAAAAAGAAATCTAACTTACAAAATACTTGTTTATTACAAACAACTTTTCGAAAGAATTGTTTATTTAGTTTCTGTCATTTGTTTAAGCCTACTTGATTGCAATTTTGCACACCTGATAAAATTTGTTTTAAACGATATTTCTCTGGAACTAATGATCAGATTAAAAAAAAACAACTGTTGAAAAGAGAATTGAAAGGCCTTTCGAACTGTGTCATGTTTGACACCCTTTTCCATTTAAAATTTTTGAGGTGCAGTCCACCCCCACTTTAGGGTTGAAGTTATGCCTTTGGTACTAATCCATTCAGGCGTTCCCCTTTATACAAAAAATTGACGTGATCGAGCGTTTTTTGCTAAATTGATATTAAGTGGCCAAAAATTGCGCTGATAATTTTCATTGGGCCACCATGTAGAGTTATTAAGTTCTGAAATAAGTTATTTCATTTTTTTTTTCATACAGTTGCAATTTTTTAAAATATATTTTGTTTAGGTAAACTATGGAATCATATGTTATTTTAAAGTTCACCTGTCGCTTCACAATGAAAAAAAAAAAATGTTTGTAACGCGAAGGAAATTTTGACAACCACTGCTAGCCGACCACCCTATCTCGTAGTAGGCAAACGAATGAAGACTAGTTCAGTTTTCCGCCTAGCAGCGGCGCAGAGAGGGAGTATAAAACTGTCAAAACTAGACAGACTGTCATTGATATTGATACAATATGGTTTAATTTGTTATTTTGCTTGTATTTACATTACTATTGTTGCCATTGTTATTGTGTAATAATCATTTTGTTATAATAAATGATAAATGTTCTATTTAAGGCTTATTGTTCACAATTTTTTTTTTGCTATTATATAAAACATATTTTCAATAAGTTTTCAATAATTTGTTACAAAACAATGTTAACAAATATATAATTTCACTAAAAAGTACAGTTTATTATCAGTACCTTTATAGAAATGGACATGATGAGATGAGATGAGAGAAACGAACATAAAAATTTGACGTTTTGTTTGTATACACAACATTTTGTTTTCGTTCTCAACAGGGAGAACTCGATTGTTATTTTTACAGATAATTATACGTATATTTCTATTCTTCGTTTTTGTTTCATATTTGTACAGAATAGTTCTCATTTTCTTGTTTTGTGGTACCACAGACCGATACCTTTTCACAGTTCCGCAAAGAAAGTGAAAAGCAATACCACAAGATGTTATTATTTAAAAATATCCCTGTCCGTTTTTGAGTACTATATTACGTACTTAGATTCCAAGTAGCTTATTATATTGTTTGTTCTCTTACAATAAAATCAGTTGATTCGCGTTTCCTAAGCAACGTTGGGAATCTCAACTTCCCACGTCGTCCCCAGATTAGCGTGCGGGAAATTGTATAGAAAAGAAATATATTTCAACAGCATATATTAAAAAAGCTATATTTACAATAATATGTCTCAAACATTCTTTTGCCTAACAATAATAAAAGAAAATAAGGATTATTAAATAAAATTAAATTTATAAAAAAAAATAATTTAATGCATATGATTTACAATGTTGCCAGAACTGGTGTCATTTTTGCCAGATTGACAACATTTGTTAGCATTGAAACACATAACCACAAAATAGTGTGTGAATACAAAAAATAAACATGTTTGTGCAAACATTAAAACTAATTATTGGTTTTATGATTTTCATACAAAAAATAATATAAAAACCTCTTGCGGAAAACGATCGTTTTCACACTTGATATGTAAGTAACTATTTCACACCATCGTTGACGTAAGTATAACTTACTTCTATATAGCAATATATTTAACATTATGAACCGAGAGTTATAGAAAATGATTGTCCTACTAGTAGGGTAATTATGAAAATCATACGAGTTTTATTTACATTTAGTTGTCTAGAAATGGGCAAAGCTAATTATAAAAAGTTGGAATATAAGTACTTAACCTTACAGCATGGTAATTATGAAAATCATACTATATGGACCACTTGCAGACATACGAAAAAAGTATCGTTACTGTGCTAGTGTCGAGTATTTTTTAGAGCTGGTAGCAAATATTCGAGTATCGAATAAACTAAAATTGAAATCATTCTATAATAAAGAATGTTACTTTTTTTCAAAAACAGGGAATACCTTAATAAAAACAAGAAATAGGCTTTTGGGAAAATAGTGGATATATTTCTGGAACATCTCACCGAAAAAAATGGGATTTATAAATTAAAAAAATACATTTAACACAGTTTATATAAGTATCAAAAATAAGTAAATTTAGTCGGACAACGATAAGAACGGTTGCACGTCATCATTGACGTAATTATATTTAATGAGGCCATGCACAAAATATGTTTATATGCAGCGATTATATTTTTTAAATAATGTATGCAACCAAATATACGTTTGTGCTAATATTTTTTATAATCTGGTTTTAAATTTTAAATAACAGACTTAAAAGGATATTGCCAAAAACGTAACACAGAATTAAATACAACAATCCATTTTATTAATTATATTGTATTATTAACATCATATTTTACAAAATTCAATCTGAGTGTGTGTAGGTTCGAATCACATGTATAAATGAATAAAATTAACTATTTATATACAAAATAATACCTTAAGTAAAGGTATTATATAATATGATTTCAAACAATTTTCATACAATATTTCACTAAATAATAAAAATAATATTTTCACGCAGCTAATACTCTTGTCATCAAATTAGGAATGAACTGTCACATGTCATTCTTGAAAAATATTGTAATTAAAAGTCTACTAAGGAACACAAACACAAACTATATTATTATGATAGACAAAACGATAAATACTACAATGAACAATAATATAAAAATGTACGCAGGAAAATAAGAAAAATACTATTTAATTATTTATATTCGCTTTGTATTGTCAAAATTACGCTTTATTTATTTTGACTATGATTTTGACTGCACATGCTGTCGGAACCAATAGTAAAGCTTAAAAATTGATGACGTCATTGATGACGTGCAACTGTTCTTATCGTGACCCGACTATAAAATTACTCATACTTATTAGTATTGATACTTTTCTTTCGATACTTTTTATCCGATCTAATGTAAATACAAGCATCGATACCACATCTCTAGACATTTGACAATTGAGATTTATTTATTTGCAACTTTATATAATTAATTTTTCCCGTTGCTAGACGACCAAATGTATA
The DNA here is from genome assembly GCA_035578165.1 of Stenolophus ochropezus. Taxonomy (NCBI): domain Eukaryota; kingdom Metazoa; phylum Arthropoda; class Insecta; order Coleoptera; family Carabidae; genus Stenolophus; species Stenolophus ochropezus. Next base: position 47,366,016 of record JAQOWZ010000002.1, on the reverse strand, counting down.
ATAAATTAGTATAATTTTCAAAATTACCCTACCAGTAGGACAGTTATTTTCTATAATACTCCGTTGACAATGGTAACCAAATAATAAATGTTACCATAAACTAATGACATTAAGCTATGGAAGTAATTTATGTTTACGTCAACAGTGGTACGAAAATATATAATGTAATTACCGATATCTGAGACCCAGCATCCCAGCAATGGGTAATAAACCTAAAATTTCCATAGTTATATATTCTGATTTAAATTTTATGTGAGAGTTTTTTGCCTTGTAATACGAGGCAAACTTTTTCAGCATGAAAATTGATAAGAAAGGTCTACTTCGACAATAAGGATCTTAAAGTGGCGACATATTCCATTTTACAGCAAATATGTTCGTCTTATTACTTCCAAAAACAATATTCCAGCTCACATTTCGTTTCGGGAGGGAAATTTCATCTTTTCATTTAAATCAGCCTTCGCTGCTTTCCCTTATTCTTACATTCGCGTGGGATTGGCTGTGTTTTATAGTCATGTACCAACATACCCTTCAACAATATTTCAAATATACTTGCCCATATTTTATTCAATTAATAATAATTATTAACAATTTCATTGAATTGAAGGATGGTTTTAATTTAAAAATAGTTCATAATATATGAATATGTTTGTCTGATATCAACAGACGTAGGTACCTCCAATTAAAACTGTTATTAATTTTTTCAAAATTATTTTTCTTTATTTTTTACTATCTTGTTCGAAGTAAAGGAAATATTGTTATCGCGAAAAACTTCGGTTTTCAGGTTTCAACGAAATATTCATTTTGACTATCCCTAAATCAATTTTGACTACTTTTGGCGTGACGTCTGTACGTACATGTGAATCTCACGTAAATTAAAAATGCTTAGCCTTAGAATGTAGGAATTTTGTATTGGGACTGTTAATCATCTAGTTGTGCACCTCCCTCTTTTATTGCAATCGGCAGTACCAAAAGGGCAATTTGCTCGTACTCTTTTTTAGCACAACTTAAAAAAAAATAGCCGTAGAATGATGAAATTTTGTTTATGGAACTACTATAACATGTACTTGTGCACTTTTCAAAGAGAAACATTTAATTTCTTATTACAAAATTGAATACATGATTGACATAATTAACAATTGTCAGAATATATTTCGTGAAAAATATGTAGGAAATAAATGAAAACAATATCTCTTTCTTTGCAAGTTTTTGTACGATTAATGCAATAAAGAATAGATAAACATTTTAATAAAATTTTACAAAAGATGATCAATTTCGAAGGGAAATTGGAAGGTATGAAACGAATGGAAGAACGATTAGCTGCAGAATGATTTCACTTTGAAGTTCAATAAGTTTAAATGAAGTGCAATAAATAATATGCATAATTTAGCGTACAAGGAAGTCATGTGGTGTCCATATTAGGTTTGTTAAACACGAGTAATGTGTGCAGTGATGTAAAGTGGGAATATTCCCGATAGGAATAATCTATTGCAAGAAAATTTGTGTGGATATATTTCCGATAATAAAATAAATTCTCGTATATTGGAAATATATATCTATTGTTGCAAGTTCATAGACAACTTTGTTTAGACATGCTGTGACATGTTTGTGGTATGTATTTTGGCAGTGCTAGTTGCTAGTCTAGTCACTAGTCCTCTAGTCTTGCTGTGCTTTTTCTGTGACCCTGTCTCTTTATTTAAAAAAAAACAGAAAAAAGTTCCAGTGTTACCTACATATTTATATTTATATAGTCTAACATCGAAGATTTCAATCTTATTCTGAAAGCGAATGAGAGTCTGAAAATGAAATTCTACTACCTAATTAAATTTAGCGATGTGAAAATAGTTTATTAAAGTTGCAGAAGGCATTCTATTCTAGCACGAGTTTGAAATTGAAATTGAAACGAGTACTTGAATTGTCTTCTGTAACGAGTGTTTTATATTATTTTATCTGTCTTCGCTTTCATTTACATTATTTAAAAAAATAACTGATAGTTTCTATTAAGGAAATTTTTGATAGAATAATTAGTTTGATGTTTGGTGACAATGATATTTATGGCCGGATAATCGTTGTTACTTAAATTTTAAATTTTCCGTAAACGAACAATATCATAATGCTGTCAAAATTTCGATTGTTTTTTTTTTTTATTATATGTCGCTTGCAATTTAAGCCTTGTTCGTGCAACTGGGCATTAGTCCGTTACCTACATTGAACTAAAAACAAGTATGCAAGGAATTTAGAGAGACAGTTGCAATGAACAAATGCGAGAGAAATAGCGCGCGTTGAATGGCAAGAACTGGTGAAGTCTCATTAACTGTGATTTTCACTATTTTTGTTATAAAATTTTGTTTTAATAAATTGTTATTGTAATAATTTATTTAATTAAAATTATTAAACCCTGTTCTGCTTATAATTTTGTTGAACGAGCTAAGAAAGATGTTGTTTTTCACAGGTAAATAAATCTATCATCAAACGATGTTATAGATATATATAAAATTGTTGAAGCAGTTTTTAAATGATTTAAAAATATTCGTAGAGGTAATGGCCTGTATTCCGAGCTCACTTTTATAAGTGCTTTAGTTAAAACTGGCGTTTAGCTTCATAAAGTTATAATGTAAAATCGGGTTTCCTAAAAACAATTTTATTATAAAAGTGAGCTTGGAACAAAGGCCAATGTCATTACTAAGTTAATTTTCACAACAAGAAAAATTAATTGAAATAAAATTTTTGAAAATTTAAATGATCATCTTTTGGATCAAGTTTCTATGAATACTCACTTAATTCTATAAGTAATTTCTAATGCATTGAAAATATATGTTACCATTCGACATCATAAGAACAAATCTTTCAACGACAGAATCCGGCAAACATAAATACAATAAATTAATTATAATTAAAAATCAATAATTGTGCTTTTTAATTTTTAACGTAATAATTGACGAACAGATTTTTTTCTTCCTATGTGTTAAGCTTATAGATGTTTCTCTTTGTTAATTATATATATTTTAACTAGTCTCTTTGGTTTGTTTTGTAGAAATTAGAATTATTATATAAAAGTTCTGAATAAAATATGTATATCAACTTATAACCATTTATTTCTTTTATATTCATCTCAGATATATATGTATAATACACAAAATTGTTTTTTAATATCATTTTTCCTTCCAACTCCTATATAAATGTCTATTTATTGAGCTCTTCTGCCATTCATCACATGATCTAAATATACTTTTCCTTTTCCCACTTCTTAGTTTCAGATATGTCTATCTCTCTCTTGTGTTCATTACATCGTGCGTTACGTATCAGTACAGGCAGCGGCCTATATGTTATTAGATCGATAGTTGCCTAGATAATTTGTGTTTTACTATAAATGCAATCATAACAATATGTCACAAAAATAGCTTACGAATGAAGATAATTTTAGAAATAACAAGAGTGGGTGAATAAGCCATTCTAACATTCAAACTGAGAAAGTCACAATCTCGTTCCGTTTCAACCTCAAAGAACTTTTGTTCTGCCTTGAACTGTATTTGATTTTTTTAGTGTGTATTGTAGCGTTTTTATACAATAAAAATATATGTTTTTCATTTGAACCTTTAATAAAAATTTACTTTTCCTAAAAATATGGGGAAATGTTTCCTGAAAACAAATTTCCGTGAATTTTACCTCACTAAAGAGACGTGAGTAATATTTTTGTGAATCCTTTTTCAGAATTGTATGTGTAATGCGATTAATTCGGAATATTTTTCAAGTAGATCCATTGCATTATTCCGGGCAAAGTTTTATGATTTCATTTCAGGAAATTTGCATGAATGTATTTATTTTTATTAAAATTTTCTATGATTCCCCTTGTGGAATTTGAAATTCAATTTGTGTACGTTTGATCTGTGGTAGAATCCAACATCTACAACATTTAAAAATCTAATTATCTCGGGAATCTTACAGGCAGAGCAGCCGCGATATGATCCAAATCTCCGTATACATTATTCAAATGAGGCGGCCGATTCACGGGGACAATTTGCTTAAATAAAACGATTCGCACAGATCCAATCATGAATTATGCAACGGCGACCAGCGAGTTAAAAAGTTCAAATAACTTTGCATCCATAACGCCCTTCGTGCTCTGTTAGTGTTACACTGTTTTCTCCTTATTCCCTACGAATGTGGCGATGTCAGCAAAGGAGAACACATCAGCCTTTACATTCAGCGGAAACAACATGTGAAAAAGAAATTGTCAAATTTTATTTTCCATCATCAACTTTTACTTTATACCTTAAATATGAATTTAATATACAAGTGAATGGGAAAAATATTTTTGAAGTGTTGGAAACTAAAGTTAAGCTGTACAGTAGGGTACAGGATTATCCAATATATTATAGTATTTACTTAATACCTTTAGATTCAACCGTAAACAGCTCCAGAAGTAACTCGCTTTATTTTCAAATGAATGTTCCATTTTACTTTAGTAGTTATAAAAATTATCGGTAAATTAAAAATAATTTCATATTTCAAAATAAACGTTGTGTCTTTTATTTCAACCTATTTGCTATATCTACCTATAAATACAAAACTTACTTACAAAATTAAACGTCGTCATGGGAAACAAGAAACTTAAGTTGAAAGAAAAAGATAGCAAACAGATTGAACCTGGATTGAATCTACCAACCCCCCAAAATAGCTGGAGCAGTTAGATCAGTTCGGGAAATATTCCGGGTAACTTAAATATTACCAAGTAAAGAAAAGTAAAAAGTATCAACATATATATATATATATTGTGACGAAGTGCTCGTCACAATGCTCACGTACCTGCCTTCCTCGTCGCTCCACCAGGTCACAACACCGACTTCACGAGGTCCGGACCGCACACCAGGTCAAGCGAACCCGCCGTCGAAACCAGTCGCCGCTAACCGCTGGAAACACCTCCAGGAGGCGGTGCGACATCTCCGGCCATGTGCGTTTTACAAATGTGTTTCCCGGCGACTATTCGGGAATCCGGCAGACGGTTGGAGATGTTTAATGTGAGTATGGTTATCAGTAACAGGGTGATGTTTTATGCACGTGATTTTGTAGGTGGCTCAGGAACTGTCACTTGGCCGAGCACGTGGTTTCGAAGTTGGGTTAGGCCGTACGCTTGGTGAAAAAACGATATGAACGGCTTCCCTGTGGTCTGGAAGGCTTGTGATGATGATGATCGGATGACGGAACAGTGTTGTGTGAGTAACGGGGAGTATCCGTGATTGCGGACAGGAAGTCAGGTTAGTGACGCTTCGTCACAATATATATATATATATATATATATATATATATATATATATATATATATACAAAAAAATCGTAAATATGCCCTTTAAAATAAAAATGTACATACAAAAGGAAGTTGTATTGATTTAAATCACTTAATTTAAAAGCAGTGATTTAAATCACTTTAATCATTAATTTAAATCATTTCTTCCCCAATGGGAGGTTTCAGTGAACGCTAGTGTTCCAAATCCAAATTTCAGTTCAAATTAACCTATATACAATTTTGAAAAGTCTTATTTTTATATTAAAAATTGTAATAATAAATCAGCAAATAAACATATGGAAATTTGACTGGCAATAAACAATTCCAAAGTATATTGGCTCTCACGTTTGAAATGACACAATACGCGTGTGCACAACAAAAAAAACAACTTTTCTCATAGTAGTGTTACACTGTTAACTCCAAAATATTAAAATATTTTGTAACTGGAACAATACTGCCTGCTACAATAGTTTTGCGTGAAATCTCCCAGTCCAGATTTACGAAAATTGGGAGAAAAAGCGTGTGGATATGTTACCATATGCCAATGCTTTCAAGAACTACTAAATCTGTTTAATTTCGTTGGGATCCCAAAAATTTCGTCGCTATTGCCAGAAGTCGCTATAGCCAATAAAAGTAAAATAACGTTAGCCGATGTGAAATTTCAATTATGGTTACAAATTCGACGTTATAATTTATTTAGATTTGTATTTATTCTTTACAATATACTTCAGCGATTTCAAACTCTTACTGAAGCACTGAGACTGAAGATGAATTAGATAAAACTAGTAAGAAAAATATAAATAATACTATTATTTACAAAAATTTAAAAAAATACTTAATTTTTATGCCTCTCTACCCTTTCGAGTGTGAGTAAGTAAGTAAGTAAAAAACAACCAGTTTGAAAACCAAACAAATTATTTTGGAGCAGGATATTCTTTCTGCGCAAACTCTGAATTATCAAATTCACAAATTTCCGCTTTACGCTACAATTTCACGGAATTTTGTGAACAGAACGTTATTTACCACCTAAATTTAATTTGTTCTGTAATACAATTAGCCATTTATGTGATAAACAAAGCGGTAAAATCACAAAAACATATTTACACAACTACAATATATAGTGATACTTTATAAAAACAGTAAAGCGTAGGTACAAGCGTACAAGTAAATTATTAGTACTGGTTTATCAGAATTGTTAAGCGCTTCATACTAATAGTGACAAACGTTACATTGTTTCGTTAGCTCTTCTCTTTTTGCTAGCACTTATATACCTAAAAGATATATTTACATATGCCTGACTCAAACACAGTCATATTCTCTATTATTTTTTAAATAAGCTATTGACAAAATTAAAGAAGTAAGTTATATGAAGTAGATTTAACCACAAAATCATTCATATATATATTGTGACTCATATTTTTCAAACATTAATTTTTATGACATATCCTTAGAAAATCTGAACGAAGTATTTTTGAAGTTTGCCTAAAGGTTATGTTGCCACATGACTATATAGTTAGGTATATAACAAATTTATGAATTGTGTCACATTGTGTGCTTTTCAAATTATTTCTACTTTTCAATTACTTTGCTTTCAGAAGAAAACTAATATGATGATATTGAATCATAGTCAATGCACCTGAGAAAGACTTAAAACCATAGGCGCCGAGTACATGGATGCCCTAGCAACCAGGATAAAATTTCTATTTTGATATTCAAATAATGCTCCACATTTTCATACAGAACACAATTAAAAGATTCGCATTTGCGAAAAGTATTAAAAAAAAGTTGAGAGATGAGAGGTTGAGAGGTATACTTCAATTCTTGTCTTAATGTCAGTCATAAAAATCACTCTCCGTAAAAACTAATTACGCGTTTCAAGTATGTAATTAGGTATTAGTTAGGTTTCAGTTCTTTGAGATTAAGCTTAAAATTCGACTGCTTTAATTAACCAGTGGCTAAATTAAAAGCAATCTACTGTATATTTGTTTTAATATGTGGGCACCCCCTACCAAAATACAAACCCGGCGCCAATTTATTTTTATAGGAAAATAATTTTCGGTAAATAAAAACTCTTAATAAGTTACTATATTGCAAAAAAATACTACGTGTATTCTTACATTTTATTTAATACAAATTACTTTACCTTTTGTACTAGTTAGCACAATTCTACGACAGTTACAAATATATATTTTTTTATTGCTCTACATCTATGTACATGCAAAATGACAGTTGTAAATTCATGGTTATGGGGTTAGAACACGAATAATATATATGTTGCAGGAAATTAAATAAAAATGGTTTATGAAAAGAGATAAATATAATGAAATATATAGTTCATTATAAAAATGCTTTTTATAATCTTTAATTGTCTGCTAGTACGGTTGTGTTTTCATGGCTTGTCTTGTCTGATCTTAAGGGAAGCAACATAGCCCGCCCTGTCCAATTAGATGCAGAGACTGCAGGCTAACAACCTGCATCACTTGAGACCCTGTTCCACATAGGAATATTGTTTCACAGATGATGTTATAATCAAAAATTATTAACTGACATTTTCTGACTTTGGAGCGCTAAATATAGCATTCCACCTCTGAATATACCTTTTTAAAATTATACTGAAAGCTAGTTAAATACAAATAAAATACGGATCGTTTAAGAAGGAAACAAATATATTTAAGCATTGTAATTTGAGTAGAAGGCTTTTGAAATAAAATAAATAAGGTTTTTGGGAAATCAGCGTCGGTTGGAATTCCTGTTGTAGAATAAATTCCAGGGCATAAACCCGGGTGTTATTCCCCTTGAGTGGCACTCCGCGCGGCGTTTATTTTATTCGTCGGCGCACGTTCGGGCCATTGTCGCGCGCCGCGTCAGCAGCCGAGGTGAAGGTGACACGCGGAGACGCACCCGACAAATAAAGAAATTTGTCTTTGCCTACCGCCATTCAACGCTTCTCATTACACTCACTGGAATCGCGGCCATTTCACAAACAACAATTTTAGTTGCAGTGTGCCAGCAGAGTGAAGAGTATGTTGCAGGCTTGACCTGATATAAATTACGATTTAAATCAACTGATATTTTAAATAAAATCATTGAATTTTATCAAAGTTAAAAAAAAATACAAATTATAATAAAAAAATTCTTACTTACTACAAAACTATTAATAATAATCAAAATATGTTCAGTATGTAATAATAATATATTAAATTTAATTGATATTTTATCACTTTATTTATCATATAACAGAAGATAAACGTAAATATTTAAAATTGTAACTAAAAGTAAAAATTCTTTGTTACTCTTCCTGATTTTATTTAGATGAATTGTTTTGGTTTTATTACAGATTTCGTTTCCGTTTATGAAATAAAATATGTATATAGCTTTTAACACAATTGAAATGTTCAGTAACACTTAAATTAAAAAAATCAAATAAATCATGATTTTTTCCAACCCTGGTATGTTGCCACTTGGCTGTAAACAAATGCATGTGTTATATATGTGGACAGAATGATTATTATAATATGTAGACGAATTATAAACGAAGATGCCAGAAGGGTATATTGCCATATGATTGCAAACACATTAGTGAATTGTGGGTTACATCTAAACAGAATTACATTATTATTACTATATATCTGGACGGCATCGTCAGGGCCGCGTCTAGCGAGCGTGTAAGGCATGAGAGGGGCCAAATTTAGGGGTGGCCGGTTATTTAATTTAATATTTATTTAATTTACATTGTCAAACAAACAAGACAGAGGACCATTCAACTTATAGTGGGTTCCGAACTACTTTGACACAGCGATATTTTATTTCCGGTAGTGTCTGACCGAAGTTTTGGTTTCAGCCAGTTTTGACCAAATAAGCTACTTTCGGTTTTGACCAAAAATTGTGCGCTTTCGGTTTGTGATAGATAATTTAAGTCTTTACTTCTTTAGTGTTTTATAAAATTTTAAGTTAACTACTAATTTTCGGTTTCGGTTACGTTTTCGGCCGAAAATCATGTTTCGGTCGGATAACAATTTTTGGTTTGTTATTACTGCATCAGAGCTCATTTGCCAAGTGAACCACAACTGCAAGATATTAATGATTAATTGGCGATCATATTATTAAATTTTGTAGTCTGACTGGCATAATTTTCCTCAGCACAGCTTTAGCATTTGCACTATGTCGGATGACTTGTGGAAATGGGAATATATCTTACACAATCTGTGATTCTTTAGTTTTGTGTATAGTTCTAATAAAAAATGCACTTTTTTTGTTGTCATAAATTAATGTTGTCTCAATATAAAAAAGCAGCTAGAAAAACAACAAAAAGAAGAAAAATTTAGAAAATCACTCATATTTTTTTAATTGTAGGTTAGTTATGGACAGCTAAATAAAGTATGTTACCACATGACTTTAACACATGTATCTACTTTTATAAATTATAATATTTACATAATCATAGGCGTAGCCAGCACCAGCACTTCAGTTCAACAACAACAGCTAATAACTTGGCGTAACCAGCACTGATGTTAGGCATAAAGGAGTTATGACAAAAATAAATTGAATTGAATATAATTACATTACTTTTTTTTCATAGTAGAAAATATAACAATTTGTATAGTGTTTTTACAGTAAGTTCTGATTTAAAATTACAAATTAATGCGTAAAAAATTATTCAATTGCTTATTATGAATGGAAAAATGAAATCGTTTCCACAAAAACCATTTTATCAGTAATTGTTAGCTTACAAATTGACAAAATTGTTACTCGTTTTTAAAATGGAGAAAAAATATTTTTTCACGACATGCATAGAAAGCGTTTTCTTCTTCTCGCGATATAGAGAGGAAAATTATTTTTCACTCTCTAGAGAGGAAAATGTACTGTATAACATGAATTTATAGAATGAAATATTGAAAAAATTCATTATTATATTAAAAAAAAATATTTAATAACAATGTCCTGTAAAAAAAATGTAGCAATTATATTTTGTTCTTCTCTTTTTTCCACATTATTTTGAAATTTGACAACTTGAACTTGAATTGGCATATTGGCAATATTGTAACAATTGCACTGTTGAACGTAAAAGTTTACATAACCTAATTTTCTAGCTTATCATGTTGCTGCAGCTTTTTTCCGAATAAATCGATTTTTGTAATATATCAACATATCGTGAAAAAATGTTGTGTTTAACACGAAAGGAAAGCACTTTTTCCACTCTCACTCGAATGCCTCGAGCTCTAGTCTGACAAAAAACTATTGTCTGTTTGTTCCCGTAATATTTATTTACAACAAATATTAGCCCATGCCTGGTTAAGTGTTTACGCCCATATACATACCTACATACGAATATAATACTAGAAAATACATTTGATCAATGAGATCTGTATATTTATTTATATTTGTATCTATGCAAAATATATACTTAATTTTAACTATTCCTAAAGGGTTTATTGTTATCTGAGTATAAATTGTGTTCATAAACGTGTTATCACACGAAAACAATATCGACAATTGACTGGTACTGACGACTTCGAAATCGACAATTTTTTTCTTTCTCATCTTGAGTAGTTAGTTCTTGTCGGTTGGCAATATTACGTGCCAAATTGATATTTACTGATTTTTGTTTTTACTAAATCAATTAAAATATTTTCAAATTCTTTTTCATTGATAAAAGACATGATAGTCACTTCAAAGATTTTTTTATCAAAAAGACATATTGTTGTTTTTATTTGAATCTAGGAACATTTTCACTATTCAGATCACAGAATCAAAATGACATAAGTTGTCGGAAATTGACAATAAGTTGTTGATTTTAAGTCCCGTATGATAACACCTTAATATGTAGACAAAGTACCTATACAAGTATATGAAGTGCGCACTTGGAGGTTATGTTGCAACTCATTTATTGTAGGTCACATTTTAAAATCTTTATATTTTGCCGTTTATTTCATTACAAACATTTGTCGAATATGTAATGAATAAAAATAGTGTCTGATTTTGAACGAAAATGTTACATATTATATTTAATAAATCTTGTACTGCAGGCGTGCTGTTGCATCAATTATGATTTTATATAAAGTAGAATTTAATTTTGAATAACTTTATATTCTTGTAGTTTTGCTCTAAATTTATCATGAGAGAAAGTATCCGCAATTTTTTGAAATCTCATGTTAAAGTCGTATGTTCTGCGATTTGTTCTTATACGAGTAAATATGAACGTTTGTATTTTTTTTTTTCAAGGGTTTATTTTACTCGAAAATACATTTTATATTTTATAAATTTAGAAGGTTTTATAAAGTTAATTATGAAAATCAGTAATTGTTTACTGTGTATGCAAATTTCCCCAATTCCAATACTTGAATATAAATTGAAATGTAATAAAGATCAGCGCCTTGACAAATTAATAATGAATCTTCGGTAAGCAGTGCCGACATCCGTGCTGACAATTCAATAAATAAATCTGCATATTGAACGGCGCGAGATATTCTGGCATTCAAGGGACACACGACTCGGTGTGTTTATATTTACATATTCGATTCGTGAGGAACGACATCACCTGTGTGATAAATATTACATGTGAGCTGCTAGTTTTGTTTATTTTCGATGCTCACTTGCTGCTACGCTTGCTTGATCCAATTCACTTGCTTCGCTCTATTCCAACGTGCGCCACACTCACTCAATTCGCGTATATCGCAATTCTAATCCCAAAAAAACTCTCATAAATACCTACACGTTCCATAAAATCCTTGCTAGATTTATTTAAAGATATATGAAAAATGGAATTAGTTGATTCTAATTTTTTTCTGTTCCCAAAGTTTGGCTGAAAAATACCCAAAACTGGGTAGAAATTGTATAAATACATACATATATCAATTTTAATCATTTTTCAACAACTTCAACAAACTAGCTAAAACCTGAAATATTTTTCTTTCTATGTGTTCTACAAAAATTATAAAAATTTGTACCTACTTAAATGTCATTTTTCATCTTTTCATCTAGAATCAAATAATATTTATTAGCCTACACCTAATTCTTAATATTTATTTTAGTTTACTGTGGGTATTAGTTTTAAAATGAATCTGAAATATCATAACTTTGGCCAGTAACCAACTAGAACGGCCGAAGCAGAAAGTGACCTTCCATGGTAAAAAAGTTCTCCACCTCTGATATAATTTTACCCCGGAATGTAGCAGATAGGCTTAACTTACAGTCAGGGACCAAAACCGTAACGAAACCGTAACCGAAAACCGCACCAATATTTGACTTTTTATCAAACCGTAACTGAAAACCGAAACCTATATTTTATTTCTACAAATATAGAAACCGAAAATCGATACGAAAAATAAATTTATTCTGTAACCGAAAACGTAACCGAACCGAAAAATATCGGTACTAAAATCAGTATAAATATAAATATTAGACAACTGAAAATATTAACCATAAATTTTATTTATTTTTATAAAACTTATTCCTAGTTATATTTTAAAGCGCAATTTCCATTTTTAGATCACAACTTAAAATTAAAGTGACTTTACTTTTTACTTAATACAACTGACAATTTTAACCGAAACCGTAACGAAACCGAAATTTATTGCTTTATTTTAACCGAAACGAAAACCAATAAAACATTTTCAAAAAACCGTTACCGATAACCGAAACCGAATTTTTATTAATGTAAAAACCGTTAACCATAACCGAACCCCAAAATTGTTCGGTTCATGTCCCAGCTTACAGTGGGGTCTTAATCAATTTTTTCCATATTACTGAAAACGCAACTGAAAAATCTTTCATAATAAGCGAGATATCCATTTTTAAAGTGAAAATTATGGCCTGTGCCGTGAAATGTCTTTGCCAGTGATGATCTAACTGTTAGATATACAGATAAAATTAGGGGCCTATTTCACAAAAATACAAGTTTTGTAATACAACTGTATCAATAGGCAACGTTTGTCAAATTTTAAATTTTATTGGCACATATTGAAAATTTGACAAGCGTTGCCAAGTGATACATTTGTATTACAAGACTTGTAGTTTTGTGAAACAGGCCCCTGGTATCTAATGAAATTGCTCAAGACGTATCACGGCACAGCATGTCGCAATAAAGTTTAATTTCTTATAGCTCGCGAATGAAGTGATATTTTAAAAAAATATTTTCACTAATACTGATTAATGAATGTATATTTTCATATTCTATTACAAAATCGTAATATTTCGACAATGATTCGCTATTCGCTAAAAACAACTCGCTGCAGGTCGGATGGAAATATAGTTATTTAAGTTATAAGGAATGTATGTACAGTACATTCACAATATTCGAGGAGGTACACGAAAAAAGGAAAAATATAAATAGAATAAATAAAAAAGTATAATAAATAAAAGTAGTATCGACTGATATCTACATCATTAATAATTAAAATAATTGTTTAAACCTCGGTAGACAGAAAATAAAATCAGAAATTAAAATAAAGTGTTTCCTGAAGCTTTCTAGTAACTGACATTTTTCCAATCGCATATTGCGAGCGTTTAATGTACCTACATATTATTAGGTTACAGAAAAATCTTTAAAAATAGACGAATAAGAAGATATTTCAGTATTTTTTGAAAATTTGAAATCGGCCAAACAAATATCGCAAAGGAATTATATTAAAATTAGCAAAATTTTAACAAAATTTGACTCATACTACATTAAAGTTTTATTTTATTATGTACAAATCCATTCAATATTAATAGGGTCTATTTTCCACCTCTGGTAAAGTGCTTCAAACGTCAATTAATAGAAAAATATTACATAAAAAACTGATGTAACTTATTAAAAATATACGTTATTTAACTATTTCGATGCACTAGTTTTCTATTTGCCGATGTTAAAATTCTCGGTACTTAAACCAGAAGTGAAAAAAGGGCCATTAAATGTATATTACTCACAAAAGAAATTTTTTATAACTTCAATGCAGGACCGTACCCAGAAATAATTTTCTAGGGCGGTTTAAAATTTAAAAATAAATTGTGATATATTACATTTTATTGAATATTTAACATGAAAAAAATATATACTCATGTTCTTAATAAAGAAATAAGAAACTAAAAAATATTTTAATATTACCTACATACATAAGAAAATTTTAGAAAGAGTCAATAAGTGTCGTATACATACATATATTCAGATTAGATTTACAAAAACTATTCTACTACCATATTTTTCAACTAGAAATTACTCAATTATTTCTTCAGAATAAAATTAAAAAGATATGTTATCGTTGAAAATTTCGGCCCTATACTTCTTTGCTTCAATGACAAAAAAAAGCTATACTCTATTACCATATTTTTTTCTTAACCTCCTTTTTAAGAAACCTTAAACACAGCATGAGTTATATTCCCCGCCAACCCCATGTAGAGTGAATTGGTCGCGATGCATTGAATGAAAGTGTCGAGTCTGCTCGTCCGGTGACATCGGATTTATGATGGCAAATGTGATCGGGATCAGATAGGGAGACACGACGTTGATGAAGGGTCGTTCGGGCCACTTGCACTCACTATTCATAGAGAATTTATCAAAGGCTAGTACCAGCTCCCAGCAGCTCAATACGCCTGTCAGCTAAGAAGCTGAAGGATCAAGCCAATGTTGAATTGTCTGATGCAGTTGAAGGAAGTTTATTTTATATATTTGTGTGACGCAAAATACATGAGTAATAATAATAATAATCATCATTTATTTAGCCTTTAAGCTAGTTACAACCATATAATATAAAAAAGAAATATAAGTAGTTAGAAGCAAAATTATAGTGTGTGTGTTTATATATATGTGGCAACATACCTGTAGATATATTATATAAGTAGAGTGACCATTTATTTTTTTAATGAAATCAGTACAAAACCTATGTTCTACATTTTGATTACTTATTGACTATATTACATTGAAATGTTTATAGGCATTCAATATAATATTTAAAAAAAGTGATAAAAGTAAAATGAAATTTGATGCCATATGCGATGATTAATGTTTAAAAATTCTGCTATTGTGTTTAAGCAGTGTTTTAGGTTTGGTTTTTGTTTTTACTTTTTCTACATTATACTAATGGAAAAATTATAGCGATAATACTGGAATAATTTTATTGCTATTACTAAAGTTTACAGTTGATCTCAAAATGAAACCTTTTAACCAAGTCATTTACTAATAAAATCAAACCATGTCGAGAGATCGACATTTTAGTTTATACTTAAATTCTATGAAAATGTTTAAACATCTATCAAAAATAATTATAAAATATCGAAAATCAGTGCATTCAGCACAGTATGTAAAAAATCAGTACAAAATATGTTACAATTTGTTTATCAGTACAAGGGTCTGAAAATCAGTACTGTACTGACAAAATCAGTATGAATGGTCACTCTATATATAAGACTGAATTTAAGTTGATGTAATATTTCATTAACTATATTTAAATTGATATTTTGTTAATTTTCAAATGATTGGTAAAATTGTTTTGTTTGTATCAGTTAACAGTGTGCTGTGAGAGCGACAATAGATACCACGCATTAAAATATTTGTTCATAAATATCAGTGTTTTATTTGAAAATCCAAGATACCAGCAATCCACATGAAAATACCCTTTAGTTATAATTCTAATATATATCATTAACGAATATAATATTTGACAAACACAATTAATGACGGATAGAAAATATGAATTGTAGGTAAAATAAATACAATTTGTAAAGTTTTAATCATTTATTACTAGAAAAAAATATCTTAAATAAACAATCTTCTTGGGTTTTTTATTGTAAATTTTTCGACTATTTTATTATTAATATCTTTTAAGTTCTCAATTTTTTCGAGTCCCTAGAGAAGGCAGCTGCCCTCCCTTCTACCCTTGGGAATGCCCATGAATTAATAAATGATTGTGATCAAAGTCGACAGCAAATTGTTTAAACTTCAAATGTATTTTATCCACAAAACTTTATACAGGGTGGGGCAAAGCAACCTCCCTCGATTCGAAGGTGAATTAAAAAACGTAGACAAATAAAAGTTTTATTTTTAGTTTCTTCAACTCCAAGCACGGGAGTTTTAAATAATCTAGTTTCTAAAATAATTTCTTGCAAGTGGTGGCCGTTGTTGTCACAAATATACTGCTGCATGTGGATTCCAAGATTTTTGCATAACTCTATGAAACATATCTTTTCAAATGAGGGCTATGTCCAAGCGAAGCGCATCTTTCAAGGTTTGTAGGGTTCTAGGATGATGCTTAAGTACTTCAGTCGTTAGAGTTTCCTATAAGATATAGTCACACGGCGTTAAATCCGGCGAGCATATAGCCACGAAATGTCGCCCCTTACAGAGGTTAGTTGGCCGGGGAACGTCTCCCTCAAAATAGCCATTAAATTTCGAACTGTGTGAGCTGTGGTTCAATCCTGCTCGAACCAGACATTTCCTACATTAAATTCTTCAAGACCTAGTGCAAAAATTCTTGGATCGTGGTGACATGCCAAACAGAATGCACGGTAACCTGCGATTCCCTTCATAAAAAAGTAAAAAGCAATTCTTTGATGTTTCCGGTATCGCACAATTCTTTTCTCAAATACACTTTTAGTTTCTTTGAAGTTGTCAACCTCCAACAGTACAGATTTGTGGTCGGCAACTAAACGCCGAGGATAAATTTGGTAGTGAGTAAGAAACGCATGTTGCATCCCTGCGATTCAGAAATTTTTCGAAGAGTAAGTTATTGTTGTTAACTTTGTATGTTTACTTTTTATTAATTTACTAATTTTTGCAGATATGTCTATTGTTGTTTCAACTTCTGTATTACTCTTCTAAAGTCCTTTTTTTTATAAATTTAATAGAAATATATTTTTTTATATTTTATAAATGTAATAATTAATTATGAGACGCACTGTACATGAGTGTTTTTGTGTTTTTGTAGTCATTTGGCAACATACCTTTCAGCCGTACTTAAGTTATAAATAGTTACAATTCTTTCAGGACTTTTGTAGATACCTAATAATTAAATTAAATGCAAGATTAAATAGAAAAAAGTGACAAACAATGAGTATGTTTGGAGTTACGTGGCAACATACCCTTTAGGTGTACTTCATATATGTGACTAAATTTTATAGGCATAATAATTAAATTTAAAAATTAGATGAATGTACTCTACATGATTGTATGTGCTGAATTGCAGGCCTTTGAATCATACCTTCAGGAAAATGAATATCAGTTCATTGTATAATTTTGTAGAGAATTCGTTAGGTTAATATAATATGTTTAATGAACCACATTTAATTATACTAAAACAGCAAATTTAACAGAATGAAACGCAATGCATATGAAAACCATATTTGCATAGCTTGTTGAACTCTTTGATACATTAATATAAAATGTCCAGCCGAGTTGAATTAAAACGTTATAATGAAATATTCAACCATTACTCGCTACTAAAAGCTGCATTGATATGCCATATTGATTTCCCCGTAGAGCACCGCTACAATGACAGCTTCCTACGCGGCAAAAAGTCATAGGCGATTTCAGTGTTGACTGACGTAACACAAAACAAAGCTGCATGCGCGAGTCGGTCGAATATCGCGCCCTTTACGCTAACACCCACTTCCGGCGATATTTCCCAGCGCTACTTCCGGCTCCGGCATTGTGAGCCGGAATGCGCGGATCAGATGTGTGGACGCCTGTGTTTGATTTAGTTTTTGGAAAATAAACTCCCCAAGTTTTTACTCGTTTTGCTGAAATTCCTCGCGTAGAAAATTGTCACTCTGGGTAAAATAAAACGCGTGAAACACACAATGTACACATAATTTTAAACTAAATTCACACAAAAAGTATTTGCAGATACAGGCGAATTATGCTCAAATCGTAAATTACTTTTTTTTAAATATTGAGAAAGCTGACCCACAATACATGAGCGTGTTTATAATCATGTAGCAACATACCCTTCAGGCATATTTCACATGAAATTTATCTATATAATAGCTATTTATGTAATAAATAAGGAAACAAAGGTAGTTATTTAATGTATGATAAAATTAGAAAACGAGACGAGATTTATTTAAAAAATTGTGAAAAAAATGTTGTACCTTATATACCTACACAATTAGTTAATTACTTCAGTAGGTAAAAACTAATTATGTATGTGCATAATTTATAAACATGTGCATAGCACTTAACGTAACCTAGATATGTGGTTTTATTTGTACATAGTCGTAAGTGATTAGTGATCCATTTAATCTCTGCTCTGAGCACAGATGGACCACCTATGCTGAGTAGAGATGGACAAGAAATTTTTATTGTTAAAAAGACCAATTCAACCGATAAATAGAAAAAAAACATTCGCATATAGAAAAATAGACGATTTAGTTGCTAATCCATGAGTTCTGAAGAACTGCTATTTAATAGCAATCAGACGGTGATGATAATGAAGAAACTGATGATTATGAAAACGAATCACATATGATAAATGACAACAATCTGTTAACTAGTATATTTCCTCATAGCCTTCATTCGTTACACCTGTATAGTGGAGGAGAGTTTTCAGAACATTTTTTTTTCTTATTTTTATAAGTTAGCCTAGACTATATGTTTTTATAAATAAATTTTAGTTTTTAAACATTGTTCAATATTATAGAGTACCTAATAATTATTTTTCCAAAATGTGATCCATCTCACCCTCATTTGCTGTAGCTATCTGTGTTTCTAATCATTTAGCAACACATCTTTCAGGTGTATTTTAAATAAATTTAGTTGATAGTTTTAAGTTTAGTTTCATAATAAGTTAATACATAATTTCTTATACATAATTTCTATGATGTTATGTGTAAGTAATTATGAAAATTATGTCCCATATAATACATGAGTGAGTTTTTACTCAGGTGACAATATATCCTTTAGACGTATTATACCTAAATTTATTAATAAAAATACATATCACGTCATTATATATGATGTACTTTTTTTGATGACCTTGTCTTGTTTAGTGAGTGATTATTCTTTCTCTGCTCTTAGCTCAATTTTAATTAATCCCTGCTGTTACTGCTGTGCGTGTGTGAGTGGGAAGTGTTGTGCCTAACAGCCGACTAGCTGCTCATCGCTGTTTATAGCTGTCATTCGTCCAAGTGACAGCAACTGACGCTCCTGACGTTAGAAATATGAGGCAACTTTGCCTCTGGATTACCCAAATCCATTCTTATTAATGAAAGCAGCCCTTGTTTATCTCATATACATCTACCACTTAATATCAATTACTATTTTCATTATTACAGCTAGGTAAGTTGCCACATGATTGTAAACACACTCATGATTTGTGGGTCATATAATTGAAGCCTAGTTTTCTTAACATTTTTATTGTATATCGTGTGTCTCAAAAAAGTAAAAGTAAGTCACGATATTGATCAGGACAATACTTAGTATATTTCTATATATTATTTAAACAGATTACTACAAATATAAATTATCATTCGCTAGAAGAATAAACGTCAAAATACGTATTTCTCTGTCAATATTTGGTTTTAAAAAGGGTTTTTTATTTTATATTTCTAATATAAATGAATAAATGGTCCCCTCTATCCTGGAATTTTGTATAATTAAAATAATATGAAATATTAACCACCTCACAAAAACAGATCAAAAATTGAATTCCGATTTTAATGTGACAGATCATGAAGTGTTGCCAAAAATATTTTTTCACGAAAATGTACGTCATACCTAGTAATAAAATTTTAGCCAAAACAGCAATGTTACTATCCCTAGCATATACCCAGTAAAATACACGGAACTTAGTGTCTTTTACTAATAAATGGTTGTTAATCCTGTACAACGTTGCCATTCTCGAAATGTCAAAAAATAATATTATTTTTGAAAAATGTCAAAAAATCGAGCAAAAAATTTAGGAAGTTGTGCACTGAATATGGTGAATTCTGTAATAAGGTATTTCGAACAAGAACATGACAAACGAAGATACAGAATGCCGAATAAATTTAATTTATTTTATGAAAATAATTCACAATATGATATGTACACACATGGTATACTATGCAACCATCAAAACTTGAATGTACCCTACAAATACTTGGCAACGTTGCATCAGGGAACATTATGACGTACGATCACATTTTCGTGAAAAAGACTATACAAATGTTTTAACTAAAACAAGTAATTAAAGTATGTTTTAAGATAAAACAGTGTTTTAGCTAATACAGGTCTTAATACAGACTTTAGTATAACCAACTGAATACCAACCATAGTATTTAATAAATTTAAAACAGTAGTGAAACAAATGTTATCCTATAATGCTTTTATAAATATAGCGTGAGACAATTTCATATTTTTGAAAATTGATTGCTTACAAATGTTGTACTTCTTAATTCAAAATACATATGGTTATTGTCATACAACAAATAGTATTGAAAAAATCTCGATGGGTATATTGCCACATAACAATAAAAGTAATTTTGGCGACGTTGTCAATAAAATCCTGTATTTATATATACAAAACGAGTACAAGCATTTCACATGGCCCCAAACATCGTCATGTATTCTGGGTCACTTATTTTCCATTTTCCTTCTAAATATTACATTATCCCCAATCTCTCCGCCCATGTCCAACCGCAGGATTACGCATCCTTGTTCCTCATCTTCTCGCCGTGTGCATTCCATCTTTGTCTGGCCGAAGGCAGCGAAGCACAAGGCACGTATATTTGACGAATTTGTGCCTATTCAACGGATCAAGTTAGCCGGCCATGGCCGTCCTGATTAATGCATTGAAGATTTTTAGTGGACGACCAACAAGAGACAAATTAGGACAGAGGTTTTTTCTCTGCAGAAGGGAAGTATTATTTTGTAGTATCGCAGATGGCTTCGCTGTGATTAAAGATGATTTATTCAGCCAGAGATTTTCGGATTTGCTGGGAAAATATTTTCAGATCTACTCGAGCATTTCAGCATTTACTAAGGAATATTATTTTTTATCATTATACTTTCATCAATGGCAATATGAGCTTTTAATCCTTCAGGCAATTCTTGATTTATATGGTAGCTTCATATAGGTACTAAAGTTATTTTTATAAATTTAGTTTTACAGCACACATATTTTATAAATGAAGAACCTTTAAAGTGAAAGTCAAATTCTGTACCATCTATTTCCCACTTAAATATTTAAAACTAATTTTCTAGATTCTATCCTAGATAATATATTGTTCGATACATGTGTTTAAGGCTGGGGGATAGCGAAATAATATATTTGTAGTCACATTTAATGTCCTGTATTTTAAGAAATAAACATAATAACATTCTGTTATTAATTCCAAAGTTATTTTTTTTTAAATAAAAGGTTAAAAAAATAATTGAATGTGAACATTTTTTTATTTTTCATTGCCAGAATTTTAAGTACCATTCATTTGTATATAAATATTTTAGCTAAAGGTGTCCTGAAGTGCCTGGTATATTTTATTTTGCAAAATTTTAAACATTTATCAAATAAAATAAGTAAACATCTGAAAGTGATTATTTCAGTAAATTTTATTATTTTTTTTTTGTCTCCTTATACACATAAATATTGAGAAAAAAAATATACCAGGCACTAGATAATGTTGTCAGCAATGTACCATATTTTAGCGATTTTTTTTTTATTTTATTAACATTGTCTTCAAAAGTAATATTCTACTATTCTACCTATTTCACTCAAAGATGTCTAGATTTCGCAAAAATTGAAATTTTAGACAAAAATGACGTCACAGAAGTTCAATGAGAACGTATCGTCTACCTTAAGCAGCGCATAATTGACTTGTGACATCACAAAAGTCCGATGATTCAATTAAATTTTAAGTTGTATTTATTCATATGGAATTTGTTCTACGAGGCAATAGCCGAGGAGAATTAATCATATGAGTAATAAAAAATACTTAAGTCATTAGATATATATTATATTTTTTTCTAAATTGTTAAATTATTAATTAACAACATAAATAAATAGCATTATGAGTTTGTAAAAAGTCAGGTAGCTATAGAGATGGGGATGGCTGTGATAACAAACGTATTGTCAAAGTGACAAATATTTTTTTATAATTACCAATACCAATAATATTATAGAATGATATGTTTGTTATTTTAGGTAGTGCAAAAATATAATACTACTAAGTATAGGTTCATTCAGTTTGACAGATGAGTCCATAAAGTCAAATTTTGACATAAGGTCTGTAAAGTTTTACTTTAGCTACTATTTCGGCTAAATTCGCAGAGTGATGGCCTGTACTTTAGTATCGATTTAAAAAAAAAAAGATTATTTTTATATAGTATAATCATATTCACATATTTCTTATTAAAAATCGAATATGGAAACAAAACAAGAATTTAATTTTAACAGTAACTGAAAATGAAATCTTTCATTAAAACGGATTCCAGTTCGGAATAAAATGTAATGCAGTTGTATTATTAATTCCGTTTGGATTATAAAATCATTTTAAAAATTGTGATACCAAGTAAATTCCAGTTAGAATCAACTTTTAAAGCGCAGGATCGAATAAATTCTCTGTAGTGGAAAACAAGGTTTGTTACAAAAATATTTGTCATGAAATCTGATCTTTTCTCTGTTGTTTTAAATTTCACTGCACCCCAGAAACGGTTTCTATATTTGGAGCTGGCCGAGCGGTCGACTGACAGAATGCTTATGTTTATTTAATTTAGTCATTTTTTTCCTGCGGAATTTTGTATAAATATAAACACTTTGAAGCTCAAATCGCATATTTATGTAGCAGGACATTTACATATTTGCATAATGGATATGCATGCCGTATTGATTTGCAAATCGGAATGTTTCTATTTTTGAACAGATGCGATTTAACTGAGAAAAAATATTATAAACATGTTCATGTATTGTTTGTCACATTACAAAACTTATAAAAAGTTAAGCAGTATATATGAAATGTGTTTAAAGGGTGGGTATGTTGTCACATGACTATAAACACCCTCATGTGTTTCACATTTCTAAAATACACATGGATTTTTTGTTTTGCACTTGATGTAGTTTATTAACAGTAAAAATTGTCAGCTTCATCTAAAGCACAGCATTTCTAGATGGAACACGATGTCAAGAACCTAAAGTCAGTGGCAGATTTACCAAGAAACTAGGAACAACTATCAGACTTAACTCTTCTGTTTATTGAGATAAATTAAAACAATTGTCTTTTAATAATGTGATAGAGCAGTTTGCGACCGAGAAGGATCGGAAAAAATAGGTTAAAATAAACAATTGTAAATGTGAACTAATAAATACGAGCATATTGTCTTGTGAGTTTTTATTTGGTTGTTCAATTTTTTTTTACTGCATGGAGATCACCCAGATTGAAAATTCTTTGGGGCCTATCTGTATTTAATTCCAGCATTGACTGAGGGTACTTGTTTCATGGCAGTTTTTATTTACATTTTAGTGGTGTAGGTTATCAGCATTTGCAAGAAAATGAATATTGGGATCCGAACAAGTCGGACGCTGAATATTTTATTTAAATAAAGAGAACTGAAGCTAGGATTTGAACCACATATCTCTCAATTCGAGCCAGAGCGAATTAACCAAGTGAGCCACCGCTGTCCATTAGTAATAATTATAAATTGTATAAAAATAGATAGATAGAGTAAATGCGTCGATTTTTGAATACCATTTTTATTATACGAGTATTATAAAAACCAATCCTCAATTCTTGCAGACTGGATTAGTAACAAGTAGATTATTCCTTTATGCTGATTTTTCATGAAATTTTATTGTTATAAACGTTTTTCTACAAAATGGGAATTGGTGAGTTAAACAAATAACTCCAAATCAAAAAGAAAATCTTTATCAAATAAAACTAAACAGTTCTATGAATTAAATGGTATGGTTAACAACAAAAATCGCACACACAATTATCTGTTTTATAATTATGTTACCCATAATTCCCAAGGGTACCCTTGAAAACGATCCATCGCAAAAAAATACGGGGCATTGAGCATGTGGGTGGAAATTTTCTTTATGATGAATTTAGTCTATTATTCCAAACTCGGAACTTTCCTATTTTACAGTTCGCGCTAATAAATCAAGCTATTAAAAACAATAATCGTGCATACTTCTTGTATTTATGAACCTTATGACTGTTTCAGTAAATATGCGTTGTATTAGATTCAAACTAAAATTTATTGTTACTCAGCGCTCACCAACTGTTGAGGATTTGTTAAGTCGCAGGAAACCCATATTCAAACCATGTTTTTACTTCATATAAATATATATTTTAAATTTGTTAAATTAAAAATAGCACCTTTGTATCTTCGAAATACAAGTATTCCACTTTATGACCCTATTCCATATTCTGTGCATTTACTCTATATTTGGATTAATAATGTATTACCTATACACATTACAAATATGAATAATGAATAATGGACACAAATAGTAAATATGTCCCATGTGTCTTTTAAATCAATATGATATTAATATTAGGATAATTGAACAATAATTTCACATTAAACCAAGTAATGTAAAGCTTGTTAATATACTTGGATATGTAGACGTAATCTGGCCGAATTATACACAAATACCATTTTGTTCACATTGATCCATTGTATGTTCAGTTAACCAAATTTGCTCTACCAGCTCTAATTAGTGTGCCCGAGTAATCACCTTATTCCAATACAACAATATTCATTATCTGTTGTGAGAATTATCCCTATATCTTTTGTATTATAAGTGCTTCATTTCCTTCCATACTAGAATTGATTTCACCGTTTTCTCTATCATTGAATTGTACACTAAATATTGTCTGATTGTACAAACACGTCTTACAAAATAATTATTATATGTCGATTTAGAAAATTTATAAATTAGAGTGTTTATTACTATAAAAGTATATGCTATGTGCTGAGTTTATAGTGTATGCTTAGCGGCTTCACCACAGAATAGGTTTATACAGAAGCGACAATAAGACAGAGAAACTAAAATTAGAGAGAGATGGAGAAAGTGAACAAATTTAAAGGGCTCATTGTTTAATATCGGAAAATTTTCTGACATCTTAGAGAGAGATAGGGGAAGAGCACAAATTTAAAAGTCTACACAATGCTTCAAGGTCATAGAACTGTATACGGGAACACGGGGTGTCGCTTCTGTATGTAACTATTCTGTGGCTTCACACAGTAGATAGCAATATGACCCGCGCACGTATTTCTTGAATATACGGTTCAACTTTACATCGCTGTATCTCAAAAATAATACGTATTAAAAAAATTTAAAGAAAAAAAACATATTTGATACCTTTTCTGAAAGTTTGTCGCAGTATATGGTGTTTATCTCTTCAGATCGAAAAGTATCTCGATCACTCAAAATTGCACTGCAAAATGCAAAATTGGCTTGTTCTATAGACAGTTTTAATTTTTTTTAGTATACAGGTTATCCCAGATTTAAACGGCATAACTTAACCTTAAACACTTAAAAATAAGGCGATAAGATCAATTGCGAAAATGTCCGGAAATGCGTAATTCCAGACATTTTCACAGTTTTCTTATTGGAACAGAGCTATTTTAAAAAATCAATGTCATAAGTACCTGTCAAGTATAATGTTATTAAAATGAGACATAATACTAAAAATTTATATATTTGGAACCATATATGTATTTGGTTTCATTGATTTTTTTTTATTCCTGATAAGATAGTGCAAGCAAAAAAAAAGTGCTTTTTGTATTAAAATTATGAACTTAATTTTCATTTTTATTTTAGTATTATGTCACATCTTAATAAGATAATATTTAATATACCGCTATGAAATTGATTTTTTTAAGTAATCTGTTGCAATAAGCAAAAGTATATATTCCTAGAATTACGCATTTTCCGAAATTTATTGTTGTTAAAGTTACGCCCTTTAAAATTGAGACACCCTTACATTTCAAAAAACCATTGTATTTTTATATGTTAAATACATTCACAATACTGTAACGTTTATTTATATGATTGGAGTGTAAAAATTATTGTAATAAACAAATATAAACACTAATTTAAAATAGATAGATATCGTCATACATTAAAAAATAAATAAATAAATAATTAAAACACGTCAAGTAATACAAAATAATTTGTTGTAAAAAAAAATATATATTTTCTGTATATGATCACAATATTTTAAAATAGTCTTTTGCCCTGATGATGCTACAATTGGTAGCGAAACGTTGGCCTTAGACTAATAAAATTCATCAGTTGACTGCAATCCTGCTTATTTCTTCACTCCATCATCCCTCCAGTCGCTTAACACCAATTCTTACTAATTTAAAAGTCATAATTATTACTAACGATTTAAACACTAAGAATATTTATTTAAACACTTAATACTACGCGCTATTTATTTGTACGATATTTATATCACTAACTATTTATGTTCGCTACTTGTATTAACATCAAACTGTTCTCGCTGTCATTTCTGCTGGAGTTTATATGTCCGAACGATTATACTCTCGAATATTTTCGCAGCTTCGGGGCGTCAGCACAATAGGATGATTAAAACGCGTCTCGACCTGTCTGTCGCCCGCGGCGAAACCTTGAAATCGCTACAATACATATAGACATATTTTCCTCCAATAATAATGTAAATATTCAAAAGTACCTTCCGTGATTACAAAGTTAAAATAAAAAAATGTGAATACCAAGATTTTTTTTTAAATGTAGATTTTAAAATGTTCGCAAAAGATGACTGGTCTGAAAATTTCATATAAGGTCGCAATTATTATCTTATTTGTTTGTTAATATAATTGTATGAAGTCTTGTGCAGAATAGTTTAATGAAACAAAAATATGAATAATTTTTTATTATTAATTTTTAATAAAGTATTTCAAATAATGAGTATACTTACTACGTAAATATTTTTTTAAAGAATAATTTAGTTTGCTGGTTTTCCTTTTACCATTTACGTGTGTATTATTAATTGTTGTGTAAATACTAGAAAAAATATTAAAATAAAAAGTAATTTTAGTAGTATTTTACTGCGAAACACTGATTAGTTGCGTGTATATTTCGTGAGCTTCGTAGAATTAATTTTCTGCATTTGCTAGCTCTCCGGTGCATTTTTGTTTAATAAATGAGAATGTAAAAATAAAAGGTATAATGTGTTTAATTATAAAGGGAGAAAATGAGTTTTTAATATGAAACTATGAATATTTTATTATATTTTTTCCTATTGTAAAAGAACAAACAAAACTGTTCATTTTTTGTTCTTTAAGTTGTTTAGAAATTTCATAAGGCACAGGTACATTCCCTGTCTGTAAATAATTAAATTATGAATACAAAATTGTGAAATTCTCTGCTCGGGTTTATTTGAAGACTGTATTCTTCCGGCACTTGTGCGGTTTTATTTTAATATTATTCATAAGAACTTCATATTCCCGGTAATCCAAGAATCCACAGCAAAAAATTCAAAAAGAAGCAAATTACCTAGTCTTCGTAAATTCCATTCCACAGTTAGTGCCAAAATAAGAGCAGCAAAATTCCCCAAAGGCTTGTACAATGGTTCATATGAAATGAAACATAAAATTTCCAGTCACGATCGTTGGATGCTGTCTCGCTCTCTCCTCGGGGAACCACTATGGTGCTATCTCGTTTTAATTACATCTTGATAACTTTGAGAAGAAGGATTCTCGAAACAATTGAGTTTTAATTAAGTTCGCAATTAAACAAAAGGGAAACGATCATTTTAATTATTGCTATGCAGACTTCTAAGATATACTGAAGTTTACAAATACTTATTTCACTTATTATTTTATTCACTTTATTTTATTAAACTACTTGTATCAAAGAATCTAAATTTATCAAATGCTCTCAGTTTATTAAATTTATTCTTCTATTTACTGAGCAAATAAGTTGCTTTATTCTAGACTTTCAGTTACATCAAATTATTGTAGATATTATGACACGTGCAGTATCTTGAGCTATTATAGAACTTGTTCTATTTACATTATAATACAATTTAATATAATTTAAGTGATTTCCATATTCACATAAAGCTCGATAACATAACCTAACCTAATTAATACTTTAACGGTCATATTTTTAATAATAAAACCATTTTTCCTGTGAGCTTCTTCCCATTTAATTATAAATGTATGAATCATTAATTGTTAATTCCCAATCATTCATTTTTAGAGGAAACAAGACTTCAAATACATAATTGTGTTTAAACTGGTAAAATTTTCTATTCTGATATTGTTCATTGTTCAAATATTATATTTTACAATGCTTCTGAAATTAACTACTCATATATGACTGTCATTGTATCAATTAATTAGTGATTCTTTTGTCAGTATAACGTATTAGCATACAACGATATTTTTTTATTTTTTTATGTTAATTAAGGACAATGGGTATCTAATATTCAACGTTTAATTAATTTATAGAATAGCATTTTGTTCTGAAACCTCAGGAATGTATACTATTCAAAACTTTTAGAAGTAACTTTAATATTGTTCTCTATTTGTCCTTGCTAGAGAATAATTAGGTACAGTCGTTCTACAATGAATTCAAAGAAATAAAAAATCACTAAAACTATTCTATATCGAAATGAGAAAGAAAGCAATCAATGAATATAATAATTGTATGGCCATATTGTTGTCAATTTGCATACAAAATTAATATAAAAATATGACCAACAATACATAAGTGTATTTATAATCATGTGGCAACATACTTTTCAGGTTTATTTTAAATAATCTACGTATACATATTTCGTAAATATAATAATTATTATTAAAACAACGATTTCCTTTAAATTTTCCATACAATTTTTTTTAGAGTAACTTAATTTGTAATTAATTTGAGAAGAGACAGTTTTAAATTATTTTTCTTAATTCATATGATTGTTCAAATATGTCTAGTGTTGATATGGAAAATGTTTAATTTTAAATTCTATGTAATAAAAATCTTCTAAAAACTTATTATAATAATATTGTTAGTATTTTTTGAAACGAATGATACGGAATAAATTAATGGCTGATCACTTAGCAGATACCGTAATAACATTATTGTCGTGTAGTTAATAGGGATAGTATTTTCTTAATTAAAGCTGATAGGCTGTAGATCGAATTACTAAGTTTCACTAGCGACTAGATCAAATTTCCTTTCGGGCTTTATCAACAGTACACGCTAACAACAAAGCTATGCTTCGGTTACCATATATCAATCTATATTTAGCTTCATAATTTGCGCTGAAGTACAAACATATCAAACTATATCTATTTACGAGGAAACTGATTTTGTGTATCGCCTCGCGCATGACGTCATTATTAGAATCAATGATAATGAAATCCTGAATTATTAGGTTTCATGACAATTATATATACCTACATTTTGAATAGATTCCGGCTTATATATTTGAATAAATAGAATATTAACAGTACAGGTATTAAATAACATGGATCACATAAGTAATAATAAAGAGGATAAAATTCAACATTATGACTAAGCTTGAAGTTGACTCAGGAACGATATAGTGACTTTTGGGGAAAATATAAGGTTTGCCGGACAAAAGAGAAGAACAAAAACCTAGCAAATTTACTTTTTTATCCATTCCTTATACACTAAGTAAAAAATATCTCAGTATAGTTTATTAACAGAGCTTTTATAATTAAGATATCTTTAGTAAAAACAGTTGGTACTATGCAGATGAAAGTTGGCATTTTACTGCCAACTTCAGGTTCGACCTTAAAGTCGATATTATCAATAAAGGGTATTTGGATTGCTTGAATATCAACAAATAAAATATATTTAAGATCGCAAATAGGAGAAAATAATTCAACATTTAAAACCTGCTCTGAGGACAGAAGGACCACCTATGCAGAGGAGAAATGTGGACTAGGGGTTTTTTATTGTTAAAAACAACAATTCAGCCGGTAAACACGAAAAAAATAATTCGGACATAGAAAGGCAGACGATCTATAGTTGCTGTTCCATGAGTTCTGAAGAATTGTTGTTAAATGGTTAATCAGTGTTGTTGTAGGTAGATAATCACAAGCAATAAAGTATATAATAATGTTAACCAAAAAATTGAATTGAATCATTGAATTAAAAAAAAAATATTAAAAATTAAAATTCTACATAGTACAGAAGAATAACTAAATTTGTAATCAATTTTTTTTGTTGATGAGAATCGGTTCAAAACTTTCGTCGAATCCAATTCCTTTAAGTAGTTTTAATATCCTTAATATAGAAAACACGTAGTCATACTTGCAAGTAGTGTTATTAATATTGTTAATAATTTATTTACTTGTAAATAAATATCAGCTCCAATAATATTTCTGCAAATAGTTTTTGTTCATGACAATTCTGCTTCAAATCAAATTATTCTTTATAATATATATGTATATGATACGTCTTTGCGCTTCAGATTTATTTATAATTATTTTTGAAATTCAAAATCATCCTCTCGCCCCTCTCAAATTCGCCACTACTAATGTTTATTATAAAATATGTAATTATTAGATTTGCTAAAAATAATTTTAGAAAGAAGGAATTTCTATTATTCTTTGTAAGGACTGATGATATGTTTAAATATTTACTTTTATATTATCTTTTTATGATAGATATAATTTGATTTTCGCCTCGCCTTGATTCATTTTGTTCGCACTTTACTTTATTTATTTAATTTACGTATAACACAAAAAAATAGATTTACTAAATAAAAGACTGTTATTATTATTATTATTATTATTATAATAGGTCGGAAGATAATAATATTTATTTTCATAAGCAAAATTTTGTAAGGAATATTAAAGTAATATAGTTATTAACATACTAATGATATAGATGTCCTTTATAAAAAGAATTTATATTATAAGTATATTATCCTGTTGTGAGAAAATACATCAAGCAAACCTAATAACTTGGGTGAAAGTGATTGTAGAAAAACTCATTTATTCTCTTTAGAAAAGTCATGATGGCCCAACTATAATACACGGAGATAATAACGCGATATATTTCCCAGCGCCATCTGTTTTCTATTACACCCACGCACGCGTTATCGCGCTGGCGAGAAGCCACCCGCGGGTTAATTAAAGAATGAAGGAGTCTTCAATTCAACCTCTGATAACACCTCATTGGAGCGCGGCCTTTGGTAATTGGAAATTATACAAAGCTCATTCCTGCCCGGATATTCTCTCTTGCATTTTGGCGCTAATGGCAAATTATTCACCAGGATTTTTAAATTGTTTTATATTTCAACATCATACGAGTATACGGGGTGGAATGCGAAATTGAAAACACCTTGTTTTTTGGAAGTTACTGTATATACCGAAAAATTGTTTAAATAAAGTTTTCGTACTCACTACCTAGAAACTAATGTTTCCCGCAGCCAACTCACAATCAAAAAGGCCATATTCCCGCTATTGTTTTACTTTCACGCACTAGTGTTTCAATGGAAACTACTTTGATCGAATAGCTTAAAAGTGTTATTATATATTTTTTTGCACATTACAACAAATTTAATATAAGAACAAGATAATTGAGGACAATTAGTTAAAAGAATAAAAGTTATCTAAATTAAATTAAAAATTTCAATCCTAATTTTGACATTTTAATACTACTAGCGCTATCTACTAGCAACACAAAACAAACAATAACAACGGTGAACAATGGCATACAGTCCATAGCAACGAATGTTTATTGACGATTAAATAGCAGTTTTACATTTTTATTAATTACGTTTTATAATTAATTTGTTCGTTACAAAAAATCTTGTACAACATTTATGCGGAAATACCTTCCGTCCATTCGCTTGTACTTCAAACAAAAGCTCATGCACGGAAGTTCATATTTCCGTATTTGTATTGTAAATAACTAGTTGAATACTTTAATAAGCTAACTAATTGTGTATAAATTTGGTAAAATAAAGTTTAATTTTCGTAGATATTATCATATTTGTACTTTTTTCAAATGGAATACCATATATATTGTTGCACTAATTAATAGAAAATAATTGATAGTTTTTGAGATATTAATGAAAATATTTTATATTTTTTAAAGAAAAAAATATTTTTTATTAATTAGAGAAATAATATATAGGGTATTCCATTTAAAAAAGTACCAATATGGCAATATCCACGAAAATTAAAGTTTTTTTTACAAAATTATACAGATTGAGTTAGCATACTAAAAGTACCAAAAATTTGATTTAAACAATTTTTCGGTACCTATAATAACTTCTGAGAAAAAAGGTGCTTCCAATTTCTCATTCCACCCTGTATATCAATGATAAATAAATAGTAACAAACTACAACGAACAGATAAACAAATTGAAAAACAAAAGAGTGAAATTTGTCATTGCACAGGTTACTACAACTTTTTTCAACAATAATTTACCTCCCCTTTGAAAAACTAAAAAAATATATATCTCTTGTATTATACATATTTTATCAAGGTGTTTTCATGTTTTTCGCCTTCTTTTGATCTGTAGTATCACCCGTTAAAAATAAAGACCGTAAATACACTGTATTTTATTGATTTTTCTTTAACAGATTACAAATATTAATTTTTCATATTTAAATTAAAATAGTTATTTGCTTCCCTCGGCTATTTCCAATCACAATTAAATGTTTAATATTAAAAGTTTTTAACGTAAAATTACAATCATACACTATACCAGTTGTTCTCAAAGTGGGTACAGCGGCAACTTGGGGTCACTTTTTTTGTCAACTCTTGGTTGTCATGATCTGAATATTTGAACCTTTTTCTTCATATTGATGTCAAATGGCTGTCTAAAAAATGAATGTTTACGAATTGAAAGTCTTACTATTTACTTTTTTGAGAAAACAAACTTGAATTTAATGAATTGTTGCAAAATTAATTTTGGTTTGATAAATTCGCTTTTATAACCGATATATTTGAAGAATTGAGTAAAGTAAATTCCAGCATACAAAAAATAAGAGATGAAAATTTATTAAAATCGTCCGATAAAATTAGAACTTTTAAAGAGAAGGTAGAATTTTGCAAAATGGAGGAAAATTGGAAATGTTTACAAGAACACCGAAAGCGAACGAAAACATAATTAAGTTGATTTATTGTAAACTTCTTAACATTGGGAATACAGATTTACTATTTTCCAGATATATCCTATTGATAGTTTTGACTGGATACGAAATTCGTTCGTGGAATTTTGCATTCAACATCCAATCCTATTAAATTAGAATTAAAAAAAAAAGAAAAAGAGAAATTAGTAGAAATTCGTAATGATCATACGTTGCGAATGAAATATAATGAATTTTCTTTAGTATCTTTTGGATATTTATTTAGAATGATAATCTTTCAAGTTTTGTTTCAATTTTCTATCTCTTACGTGTGAATGTGACCTATGGTTGTTAACATCAAAAATAAAAAGAGGGAAAGAATGAAGCCGGTAGAACATAAAATGCGAATATATTTTTAATGTTTTTCTACGAGTAATAAAATTTTACATAATTGATTGGGGTATCTTCACATAAAAAATTTATATCTACTTTAAGGCCCGAACTGTTCACACGTAAGTGAAATGTTATTACACGCAAGCGATCACGAGTTAAATATCACATGAATAATGACTTATTTTTATTCACTTCTAATCAGGGCATGTAACCGGTTAAAAAAAGCGGTTAATAAAAACCGGTAACCGATATTTTGAACGAAAATTACGAACTTTAACCATAATTTTAACCGATATTTTTCAGGCCGAAAATACCGGTAACCGTTAACCAAAAAAAATAAACCGGTTTTAGCGAACATTAACCTTTATTTTAATATCATTTAGCGAGAAAAAATTTTAATATATTTTTTTATATCTGTGTTTTCTACTTGTATTTGAACATGAGTCATGACAGTTTTTACAATTAACATTTTATTGGAGAGTAATAAATGTAGGTAGTCTCTTTGGCCTTTAAGGTTACTTAAAAAGTCCCAAATAAATACGGCCTTTGTCAACACAGGCAAGTTTAAAATTGAAAAGTGACCTGCGTTTTTTTGAAGATATTACGGGAATTTTTGTGAATATTCATTAATTAAATTGCTTTTTTTTAATTGTTATATTTTTCTCAGGTGGTATTTTTTTATTTTTTAATTAATTATTCTGTAATTTTTTTAATCAAATTTTTATAATTAATTTCTTTTAATTATTTTTTTAACCGATATATTAACTGGTTTAAACTGGTTTCCAATTTTCAAAAACCGGTTTTCGAACTAAAACCGTTATTATTAAAACGTTCTCTATAAGGGTTAACCGTTAACCAGTATTTATTTCGGTTACATGTCCTGCTTCTAATATAATGTACTATTATATATTGAGTGTTAAGATTTCGCGGATAACTTTCCTAAGGTGGAACTAAAATCCCTGGGGGTTTATGTTGATGAGGAGCACCTCTGCGACCACTTGGACTCGGAATAATTACTTGGGGGCCACGCCCACCGATTACCCTAACGAGCCCAGGCCCCGAACTCCCACTCGCTGGATTAAGAACTCGTTTTGTGGATTCCCCGAAAACGTAAATCATAGCAGACGCGCTGGAATCCATTCCGGGATCCGGATAAAGCTATATACGGCTGTAGGCGTACGGGAATAGGTTTCAACGAAAAATACAAGTTTTATACAAACAACAACATGTTTAAATGATGATATCGATATTGGAAAAACTATTTGCAATTATTGAGCTCAAATGTGTAAGTTTTTAACGAATATATTTGCTCTCAAAGTTGCAGAACAAACCGTGCTTTTTGACCATATTCTATAAATGGCTAGTCAATTCTCCACATATGCATTTTTAAGAATAATTGCATGAAAAATTATATCATAGAACAAACTGGAATTTTAATTTTTCGTTTGAAAACATTTCTCTTCATTATTTGTATTTAAATAAATGTCGATATGCTGATTCTAAATTGACAAACGGAATTTAATTATCTCTTGCAGTTCTCGAGATATGAACCTTCAAAATGATACAAAAATACGATTTTTGAGATATTAGAATGTGTCATCTACTGGTGTAAATATATCTTTGGGGGTGTCATGTATTGGTGCTTCAAAATTTAAATTTTCAAAAAAAAATATTTGCCATGGTAAATATTAATTAAATTAATAGGAGGTAATTTATGAGATAAATATTATTAAATAATAAATAAATTTAAAAGACACCTGTTAATTAAAATAATTTAAATAAAATTTATATTGTTAATAATTTGTTTACTAATAAATAAATATCAGCATCAAATTGTTTCAGAACTTCATTTGCACTGAAGAAAATATCAGATTCATTACTTATAAGTTGGACATTTTTGTTTCCACAACAATAATGTAGCAAATTGTTTCGATCTTGGCAATTCTGCAACGAATTAAACAAATCTTTATAATGTCTGTGTATAAGAAACGCCTTTGCGCTCCAGATTTATTTATTATTATTTTCGAAATTCAAAAACTGGTCTGCAGCGATCACCCCGTCGCCCTCCCCTCAAATCCGCCACTGCAGTAACAATAACAATACTTGTTACATAACAATATTTTGTTGACATCTGAATACAAATCCGAAGAATTATTTTAAAAAAAAAAACAAGAATTTCTTAATTAGTAATATAAAGTGGCTAATAATTGATCCGTGAATACCCGATAGAGTATAATATTGTGAGTATGTCCCCAAGAAAAAATTACCTTAAGTGTACCCTACTTTGAGAAACACTGTTATAATGCGTAAAGATTGATTACTAAAAAAATGTGGTATAAGAAAGCGGTTAGTTTAGCAGATGACTTCGATATGTTCCGATTGTGCTCTACGGAGAAATATTTGTCGAAATCAGGATTTATTCTAAAAAGCTCCCACATATCTTAATCCGGGCATAACGTCCCATTTTGTCGGGATATAGGGAGCGTTAAACAGCCCTTGACATCCCGATATTCCTAGGGGAACTGCACTATTTTTGGATATCCGCCAGAATCGATACCTGCAGCTTTTGATGTTCTGCGAGTTTAGAAATATTTGTTGTTTCGCATTTCATCAAATATTTATCCACCATCAGTTCGTTGCGTGAAAAATTCACAATCAAAGTGTAGCGTTTTCCGGTCAATTATTACAATTTATTTTTATTGCAATTGTTGGTTAAGTTCTGAATTTACTCACGCGAATACCAAAGTTTGTGTATACAATTTAATTATTTTTTTGCACGTAAATTAATTTACATTTATTAGCTGTTTTGCGTGGTTTTATTCTAAACTGTATAATACCCCCATGTGAGTAGTTAACTCAAAAAGTCCCGAGAGATAACTGCTGTTATCGCTTTAAAAATTTATCTCGTATCGATTGTTTTTTTACAATAGAGCTTCTACTTACTTATTTAAATACAAGAAAATGCATTTTGCGCTCTAATCCCTTCTATCATTTTTAAAAGATATTCTATAATATAATATGAGGTCCGTGGTTCAAATCAAATGTAGGTACTCGTAAGTAATAATAAACCAATGATTTTATTCTTGTCTAGATCCAATAAGCAATGCAATATATGTCCTGTATAACGTTGTGTTTCCTACATGTGTAACATTTTTTTTGCTATCTCTTTCTACAGTATTTATATTAGTATTCTGTTGTCTCTCTTGCTATCTGAAACTGAAAACAACCAATCAGCATGATGCAAATCGTATGTGTATTAACACTCAAGTTCATGATAGTTCCCGCTTATTTCAGCCTAACCTAGCTATTTTTTTTAATTCTGTTCTAAGTTTGATCATAGCGTGTTTTTTCTAAATTGATGTATTGTAATAGAAACAATGGTTAGAAAATGTTTGATGTGTATAATATCACAAATAAAGAATTGAATGCTTTTATTGCGCAGGTAAATTATAAAATATATTATATAGAATGTGTTTATTCCCAAGCAAGGTTTCCGTAAGTGTTTTTCTGAGATGTCTGAAGTCTCTAAGATAATGGAATCTTTGATGGCAGAAGTGTAACGTACAACCAAAGAACATATGTCCCACATTGCTCCATATTATGTCCAGACCTTTGAAACAAATATTATGATAGACTGTTGTGTACTCCCGACCACATGGCATTTATAGAAGACCTCGATGTCTGATTTATACAGTTATTATAATGAAATAATTTTAAATTTAGCGAATTTTTTCAAGATGTACATCTCAGAGAAAGACAGCGCATCAGAGACTGTATATTTAGCAGGGTATGTAACCGGTTAAAAAAACCGGTTAATAAAAACCGGTAACCGATATTTTCAACGAAAATTGCGCACTTTATCCGTAATTTTAACCCATATTTTTCAGGCCGAAAATACCGGTAACCGTTAACCAAAAAAAATAAACCAGTTTTAGCGAACATGTATTTTAATATCATTTTGCGAGAAATTTTTTTAATATTTTTTTATATCTGTGTTTTCTATTTGTATTTGAACATGAATCATGATAGTTTTTACAATTAACATTTTATTGGAGAGTCATAAATGTAGGTAGTCTCTTTGGCCGTTAAGGTTACATGAAAAGTCCCAAATAAATACGGCCTTTGTCAACACAGGCAAGTTTAAAATTGAAAAGTAACCTGCGTTTTTCTGAAGATATTACAGGAATTTTTGTGAATATTCATTAATTAAATTGCTTTTTTTTAATTGTTATAATTTTCTCAGAGGGTAATTTTTTATTATTTTTTTAATTAATTATTTTATAATTTTTTTAATCAAATTTTTATAATTACTTTATTTTTAATTAACTTTAATTATTTTTTAACCGACATATTAACCGGTTTAAACCGGTTTTCAATTTTTAAAAACCGGTTT
This sequence comes from Stenolophus ochropezus, assembly GCA_035578165.1. Lineage (NCBI taxonomy): Eukaryota > Metazoa > Arthropoda > Insecta > Coleoptera > Carabidae > Stenolophus > Stenolophus ochropezus. Next base: position 47,327,976 of record JAQOWZ010000002.1, on the reverse strand, counting down.
TCGAACTAAACCTTTATTATTATAACGTTCTCTATAAGGGTTAACCGTTAACCAGTATTTTTTTCGGTTACATGCCCTGCTATTTAGGCATGCTTTTTCGAGGATATTTTGAAAATTGGTAGCAAGTGCGATAACATGCACTAGCTACTTGCTTTTGGAGTTGATAATAAATAATACGAGAATACGACTTGTCAAATATTGGATAGGTATATTTATTTAAATATATCGTAACTTTAAATATGTCCTTCTAATTACTAAAATTTCTAAATTGGCTTGAGACAATTTCTCAATGGCTCTAGTCACTGTTAAAACAGTCTGTCGCCGCCACTCTTATTAGGAATAAAAGTCAGACAGTTGCATACGACGTAAACAAACACACTTTTTTTCATGCGGGCTTTTTTCCGGAAACCAAATTAATTATATATTTTTTCATCAAATGATATGACGTTAGCCGTTTCTGAAATGTCAGATTATAATTAACTTTGGAGATTGTTTAGGGTTTCTTGTTTATAGAGGATGAATATATATGCATATATTATTCCTAAAGTAAGTTAAAAATAACATTTTTCTAAAACAGGAGCGAAAATAATACTTTCACGAAACTTGCATTTCTCTGACTAGACATGTAAATATTTAAATATTTTTGTTGTAGGTATCTCATTTTTTATTTTTTGGGCAGTAGATATGCTACAACCTCTGCTGCCGCTTTTTTATATCTATAGGAACCTCTTCGCTGTGATTAGTTTCGCAATGCATTGCAAATTACTTTACGCGCAGTCATCAAAAATGCAAACCTGACGCCCTGACAGTTTGGTTTTTGTTTATTTACAATTTTTTCTGTCATCTTAAAACCGATAGAAGCACACTGCTAAATAATTGTAGACAATCTGATTTACTTATGAAATTTAAAATTATTTTTTATTATTATCAAAGGCTTCAGAAAAAAATTAGGTAATACACGATTCGTCAGATAAAAAGTCTGTACTTGACTCGTCATAAATTACTCGGTACTAAATTTTTCGAATTTCAATATGGCTTCTCGACAGTAATGAACCATTTTACTTTTATATAAATAACTACTTCTCTACGTATAGTACAGTAAATTTTCTATCTCATCCATTCTGAAAACATTGACGTTTTCTAATATGAGAACAGTGACAAACTGTTAGTAAAGTTACCCAGGAAACCGTGTTAAGGGCGTAAAGGATGAAATTAGAGAACATTAGCACTCAAATCAAGATATTATTAGGAAATTGAATTTGAGCCACGTACGGATAATCCGCATCGCGATATGAGATCGTTTCATTAAGGTGAAAATGAAAACGATCATTAATTATAAATGAGATTGGGATTTTGGCATGACTATTTATAAAACAGAGTTTCATTTTGTATTATTAATGTACTTCCAAATGGAAAAGGGTGTGATTTGAATGTATAAATTATTTCGGCCTTTTACATCTCGAGGTGAAATTCATACATTAAGATACTCTAAATTATTCTCAACTTCAAAATGCCTCCAACTTTATTACAAATTAGGCATACTTTATTTAGAGAACAGAATTAATAATTTCTTCAAAGCTTACATCTGTTACATTATACTGGCTATTTTTAGGGATATTCCAAAACTAACAGATTTAGAAATGTTTAATTTCACATATAAATGACGATGTTGGCGCCTTGTGTCTTTAAAAAATGATGAGGCAAGTTTTGTACTCAAAATTATAAATTCTATGTCAAAAATTATTTAATTATTTATTATGCAACAAGAACCATCGAGGATAGATAAATTAAAGAAAATGATAGTTTTGATTAAATTAGAAAAAGAAAATAAATACACTATATAATAAAAAAAGAACAAAATATTTATTTTCGCGCCTTCGTCTGATATCTCTAGTGATACAGAACTCAAATTCATCCAGAAACTGTCTGTTTGCCAATCTAGGCCGGCAAAATGTTCGGATGCTATTTTAATATTTTAGCATTATATTTTACCAAAAATTTTAATCTTATTTTATTGAAAATATAACATTATTTAAAAGTTAAAACCGATATTTTTGATTTATTACTCATACTATACTCGTGTTGTACGATTACTATTACGTTAAGTTTTGAAAAATATCAATTATTACAGTTACATTATTTTATTTTTCAAATTAGAACAAATGTAATTAAATATTTTCAATGAAACAAGTGAATTGTGTATACCTATATACATGTGAACCGAAAGTGTTCCCAACATAAAAACCTATACACCTAGATCACTGAACTCTCTATATACTTCTGGACATATGAAAAAGTGAAGCCTGCGACGGCCATTTTCCTGATCTAACTGGCGCGAAATATGAATAAAGTCGTTGGTACCTACAACGAAATATGAGAAATATTTTTAAATAAAAATATTGTTTATAAAGATTGTAGAATTGAACAACGCACATAACACTGAAATTGAGTAATACGGGAATGTACATTGCCATATGCACCCTGTATATAACTTTTGCTATTTTACGAGCCGAGAGAGACAGTTCACTACTGGTATTTCCATCCTTGTCTAACCCATGTGCCCATTCGTATTTTAACGCAAGTGACATGGCGTTCATTCTGATGCACAAGTTTCACATCTTTGGGCACGAACGAAGAATTTAATTTTTAATGTCAAAATTTTAAAACAAAAAAGTGGTTACCTACATGTAAAATGATACGATATTGTTGTGTTAAGCTTTGAAAAGTTGTTTTGGCAATCAAACATTTATCCTTTTTCAGGTACGTAATTAATCATTTTGACAATGAAAATCACTGGAATTGTTTCTGTCAATCTCATTTATATATATTTATTAATTTATCTATTTATTGATTGTAGTAAATTAAATATGACATATTTATGGTTGCAACAAACAATTTCCTGGTAAACTCCACTATATGGTTAAACCTGAAGTTCGCCGAAAAACATGATTGTAATAAATTTTATAAACAATAAGTATTTTATTATTTTTACATCAAATACAAACTTCTTTTAATATGATAATACTCATGAAATAAAAATTTTCTGCAGCACAACTTCAGATTTGGCCATAAAGTCGAGTTTTACCTATTTTTTGTATTTATAAGTCCTTTTATTCCTTTCAGCATTAAACAATTTTCTTCTATCTTTATAATATGGTTGACGTTTCGTATGATTGACATTCATGACATAAGAAACATTTTGGACACACTGTATGACAAGGATATAAACACCCGTGAGTTGTTGTCTCTCTCGGTTTGAGTTAGTGACGCTAGTGCACGTTCCAGTATTACCATATTTCAATGGCATATAATGAAAGAAAATTTATGTCTACTAACATATTTTTTTAATATTACTTATTAAATATAAGTAATTCATAATATTCCATTTATTATTTACAGAAAATATTACAATATTAAAGGAGTTCATTTTCTTTATTTTTTGAGAGGAGACTGTGCCTCTCTTACCTTCTCTGACTAGTCGCCACTGTGTTCATAATTATGTAGAGAACATATTCAAGTTTTAATACAATTTATTCAGAAATATAAATCATTACTGATGTACGATGCAGTTTTATTTTATGTTTCGTTAAAGTTTGTGGAGTATTTTCTGTTGCTATGTTAATTGTGCACTTCTTTTAATCACGTTTCCAAGAATCTCAATTCCTTAGGCCCGCTTAATTCACAGCCTACAAATCAATAGAGACTTAATAAAAACCTTTTTAAGTGAATTAAGTTTTGAGAAACGAACTCGCGTTGGAGGATATGAAGATTGATGCTTACATTACTGAGATTGTTTTCTACAAAGTAATTGTCTAATCATCGAATTTTTTATTAAAATTTATAACGTCTACTGGATATTTTCTCCCAAATACTACATATAAAGGAGGTAATATTATAATACGGAATATAACAAGTGATATTAGTTATCTTCGATAATAATTTCCAATGAAATCCGAATTGCATTTGTGCTGTTTCGGTCTCACGAGCAATATTTTCGATTATTAATCATATCATAAGCTTTATAAATGGGGTCTTAAACTATCTTTTATTTTATTTCTATTTTTTTTTCTGAAAGAACAGGGTGAAATAAGTATAATAGTGAAAACGCAACACAAAAATATGTCCTGGTAAGCGAGATATCAATTTTAAAGTGAAAATTTTGGCTTCTGACGTCATATGTTTTCGTCAGTGATGAACAAACTGTTAGTTGTGTAGGGTATTGGTTATTTTTATATTCGTATAACTAAACTATGTTTGTATACAAAGTATACACAGGGTGGTGATTGGAACATCCGAATATAAGGATTTAACATGTAAAATCATATTTTCATAATTTCGTGTGTCCCTATATATTTTAGGTAAAAAAGCTTCAAATAAAAAGTTGTAGAGCATAAAATACTACATCTGATTCAACAAGCGAAATTAATTTTATGTGCCTCGTATCCTCAGAAATTAGGTATGAAAATGACGTAATTCACCCTAAGAAGTAAGAATAGCGGTAGCAATGGAATTGAGACAAAAATAACAAATGTTTAATCTGTCAAGTTAGCTACATTAATGCAGTTTTATTGTTATTTGTAATTACTGTTTTATCAAGTTACGGGAAAATATATAGCAATTTAATATTGTTTTTAATTCAAAATTAATTGATGTAATTGTTCACTTAATCAATAATTGCAAATAATAATAGATATAACCAACGCAGCTAACTTGGCAGATAAACCTTTAAGCATTTGTTCATTTTTGTCTCAATTCCAAGGCTACCGCTATTTTTGGGGTGATTTACGTCATTTTCATACCTAAATTCTAATTACAAGGTTCCTAAAATTAATTTTACTTATTGATTCAGATGCAAAATTTTATGCCCTACTACTATTATTTGAAGCTTTTTTTATCTAAAATAATTAAGGAAGCAGGAAAATACGAAAATATGATTTTACATGTTAAATCCTTATGTTCGGATGTTCGAGTGGATGCCCTGTGGTGGTCACGTGACCAATGATTTATATTCTTGGTACTATATTATATGTCGACGAACTTAGGTCTTTAGATTATATTTTTACAATTATCGTCACAAAAATAAAAAAAACTACAAAAGAACACTTTAGGTCGGTATATCAGAAATCGCTTTGGGTTTGTTAGAATACTGGCAGTTTCCAGGATTGGTGTAATACCGATTAAAATACTACCCAATAATCTAAGGATACTATTACAAAAATAAGACATTACTTAATTATAATGGTATTTTTAAAATTTGAATTTTATTTTTGTAGGCCTTAAATATTTTGCAACATAATTGTAACAATTGTAAAACTGAAAAGAATTAACAACGATATTTTTATTTACTAATGGGGCAAATATGATGAGCAAATGATTTTGCGATGATATTGCTCTCACGATCAGAATAAGGCATTCGGCGTCATGCGTTTCAAAAGTCAAGTTATAATTTTCTTGTTTGATTTCAAAGTCTTTATGGTGGGTTTATGTAGCAACTAAATTATAAAATTAAATTGGACCACTAATCTAGAAAATTAAATTATACGAAGACTGTTTATGCTCAAAACTAAACCACAGAATAGTTACATACAAAAGCGACACTCCGTGTCGGTACCTTTCATATTTCCCTATTCAGTTTTATGACCTTGGAACATTGTGTAGATCTTTAAATTTGTTGACTTTCCCTATCTCTTTCTAAGATGTGACGAAACTTTCCGATTTTAAATAAGAGCCCTTTAAATTTGTTGCCTTTCCCCATCTCTCTCTAATTTTCGTTTCTCTGTCTTACTGTCGCTTCTCTATAAACCTATTCTGTGACTAAACTAAAGAATAAACCAATGGGAATATTCTATTTGCGCATGCGTATATACTGATTCTTGTTTGCTATTTTATCTTTAAATTTACTTTTTTTTATTATATATAAATTCAAAGTTTTGAACTAGGCTTATTAACATTTAGTCCTTAGTATCATTTATTATGTTTTCCATTATACAAAAATATTGTATTTCGTCAGTCTTAAAAATATCACAGGTTATACCTATTTACAAAACGCTCCAAACGTCAAACTAATGGTTATGTTAATATTGCGCATATACAAGCATTATAAAATTAAGAAATTAAAATAAAAAGTTGAAAATAACCAACTTCTTAGTTTAGTGATAATAGTTTAGTTTGTTAATTTTGTTGCATAAAAATTTGTGTAGAAAGCAATGATGCCTACTTTCTTAGTTTAATTTTAGAATGTAATTTCTTAATTTGGTTGTCTGCATAAATCCACCATTAAGATGTTTTAATATTTAAACACAAAATTATAAAATTAACCTCAAGTGTCAGGCCTACATCTTCAAGAAAATTAAATTTTAAGTATATATCTATAATTACCTATTTTATTGTACTTTGTAAGATTAAATAGTATGTAAAGTTGGTAAAGTCCATAAATTACTAGGTCTATGAACCTTTAAGCCTTTCTAAATGCTATCAATTATTAATATTAAATAAATAATTAACATTTTGTTTGAAGTAAGTATTAATTAATCTCTACTTTAAATAAACATATAATAACAGACTTTAATATATTCAAAGCATATTAAAATTTGGTGGCAACAGTAGGATTTTTATTAGATACACCATTGTTCATTCATTTATATAATTTCATCTATATTACATAATATTTTTTGTTAAAAACCAACACAATCTTTAATAGCGAAAGTGTGTCTAACCTTTTCTTATGACAGATTACATTTAGATTATTTTGTGATAGTGAACTAAAGTAAAAGAAGTCTAAGCATTCTATGCCGATCCTTCGATTTCGCGAGAGTTAAACTATAATATTTTATATAAAGACAAGTACAACCTCATTATTACTTAAACGCAATATTTGTGATTTTACAGAGGTTTTACAAGCGAATAACAGGATTTGGAAGCAGAAAAAATCCACGACTTTTCCATTTTCCGAACACACACTAAATAACAAGTTGGAAAGTTTTCATTGGAAAAGTCCAAGATGAAAAACCCGCTATCATTTTCCCATTTTATTTATTCCCTATTGAAGTTTTTCTATTTTGTGTTTTTGTTTCGTAAAAAGGTTTTGATAAACTTGAAAAACACAAGATATATATTACACTGAAAGAATCTTTTTACTTGCAACCCTTCAAATCTATAGCCATCTGCGGATGAAAATATAAATGAAAATTCACCTGCTCATTGATATTGACATTTTTTTACAATGTAGTCAACCGACAACTTATTAATCAATGACTTCTAATCAATTTAGACAGGTAACGCCATAACAAGTCAATACATTGTTATGAAGTAGAAAGGAATGGAAAGTCCCTAGTTGATGTAATGCGTATTGCCTAGAATTGTTTATTTCACGCCTAAGAACTATCACTTAATAGTCGGAGAACTTTGTCTTGTCTCCGTATCTCGCTTATTTAAATTTTCCCACAAATGGAATGGTGCTAATCACAATGTTTAATCTCATTGCGAAAATTGGAAAATCCACGTTTTACCAAGAAAATTCGATATAAGCGCACACAGAACGCGCAACGCTGCAACTATTAATTTTAAATTTAAATATTAAGAAAATGGTGCATTCTACAAAAAAGATTTCAACACAAAAAACTTCTTTGCTCCTTTCTCTAAATATTTTCTGCTATAAGTTGGTGTCTATCTCTTAAGGACGAAAAGTTTACCGGTGTGTGAAAATTCTATTACAATAATTAAAAAACTGAGTGTTTATTTAATACAATTTATTTATTTGAAATATTTGTTTACAAAATATTTCATATTTTTTGTAATCAGTAGTTGTAAAATATATGGATAAATTATTCTTTGAAGGAACGAGGTAAATATTTTAATTAATAATGAAGATATGATAAGTTATAATGAAAACATGTTTTTAATTTGAAATGCAGCATTTTTTTTTAAATGTTGATTTTTTAATTTTCGCAATTCGCAATGAGATAAGACATTGTCATTAGAACCATCGAATTATCGGAAAATTTCCTATAAGATGAAGTCAGTTTAAACTCTAGGGGGAAAAGTACTGGATATAGTGCACGATAGGAGAGAAAAAGTAAAACATGCATTTCAGCAACTTAATCACTCTCATAAGTTATTCTGTCTCCTTCTACTTCACAACAAACGGCGGTATGGGGTGTCTAAATAAATTAGAACGTCATTGTTATTAATGAAGACAATATTAAATATTGTAATTTTTCGTTTTAAAAATGTTGGCAAACCTGACTGACAGCGTAGAGAGAGATTTTTTCACGTACCTGGAACAAAAGGAGAAACAATAATTAAAACAGATGCACAACGAGTTAACATGAACTTGTTAAATTGTAACACAATTTTTTACTGTCTCATCACATGGGACTTTATTACATGCAACCAATTATTATGTGCCCCAGTTTACCTCATGTTGTTCTTTTTAACACACCTAACATGTTTATTATTCAAAATTAACTGCATTATTTTGTTTATATTTAATTACATGTATACTTTGAAGAGTATGTTGCCTCCGAACTTCAAACACACTCATGAATTAGATTAATTTTGAAAGAAAAATATTTAAGGAGGCCTAATGGATAAGTAGTCACATTTTTGAGGTTGATTAATTTTTATATTTGACTAGGAAAACATTATGTAGGGTAAATACTGGAGCAGAAGTTAAATGAACACCAATTTTCCTTACGTGTTTCCTACAATATTTTTTTTTTTCATTTGAAAGTACAAAAATATATTGGAAATTATGATTTTTTTACATTTTGATGACATTTGCATAATAAACAAAAAGACAATGCCAAGGACTCTTTATTTTGTGCGTTACTAAGTTACTACAACAAGATTGTTGGTTATAAACTGATAAACTATATAAATAAAAATGTCATTTAAGTTTTCTGAATTCTAAAATACAAGATTCTGTGAATCTAATAAAAAAGACAAATTTTTTAGTACATTCTTCTCTATAATATAAAATAAATGAGCTTGTGCTCAAAATATTAGAGCTGATTGATAATTTGAAATTATATAAATAATTTATGAGTTTATTTTTGATAATTTATTATAGGTAAACACTGGTTAATGTTGAGTTTTTTCAAAATTATAGTAGCTACATACTATTTTTGAAATGTGTATTCCAAATGTAAGCATAATTTTCAAGTCTTAAATATCGTAACGAACAAAATAAATTATAATTATCCTTATACAATTTTTACTTGTTGCTACACTTAATTAAATCCATGTAATACATAGCATTATTTAAATTTCTATTTTACAGCTCCTTCTAAAATGACTTTAGCCCCTTTTTAGAAAATTGTCTCGCTACAGCCCTGATTTTACATCTATTGATATGAAGTATTATGGAATATGACCTTTTTATTTGAAATATTGGATGAAATAAATTGAATTCTAGCATTTGTCATTGATATTTATATAATAAGATATAGTAAAACAAAATGTTTAATAATTGGTGGATAATGCAATGACTTCATAAACAGAAATCATTTCATAGTCGAGGTTCCATATCGCATCGTTTACATTTTTTATTATTTAAAATATAAATTACATTCTACTAATTGAGACTCTTGCAAAATTTACTCAAAAGATTTTATCTGATTACAATAAATAGATCTTATGTTCCTAGCAGTGGCGTAGGCAAGGGGGGGGGGTTTACGGGTCCGGACCCCATCCTTGACGAATTTAAAATAAAATATTCATATATATATATATATATATATATATATATATATATATATATATATCCATTTATTTACATTTTCTTAATACATAAATAGATATACATGCCTATGTATTAAGTAACCTAAACTAATTTTGAACCCCCCCCTTCCAAAATTCCTGGCTACGCCACTGGTTCCTAGTATTCAACCTGTATTTGTTGTATACCTAAAGTGTATAATAGTTTACTGCTGCTTACTATTCCTGTAAAGTCTGGGCTGAGTATAAAGTTCAGTTATGAGCCAAACAACTCGTACAAACACGTCGTTGTTGTGTGTGAAGTAAATAACGTTTTCTCGGATTACGTGTATCGGGAATAAAAACGCGAAATGCAATAGACAAATGCGATGTTCAACATTGACCGGTCGAATTTACTTAGCTGATCTAACTACCGGCATTCTGGTCACGTACAGGCTAGTTCCACTAACACTAACTAGGATTTTTCCTTTTCTTTCCTAAGCAAATACTCATATTATTCTACAAACGTGGAGATTTATACTCAAATATTCCAATTAAATAAATAGGAATAGTTCTGGCAATAATCGAAATTATTGCACGTGTCAATGGGGCATGTTAAGAAGCAAAATGTAACAGCTTAAACTTTTCTTTAATATCAACATATAATAAAAAATGATACGCCGTCTGTGTTAAATTAATTAAAAATAGCGTACCTCACTCTTAACGCAAAGCAATTGCAATTGTCTCTAGTGTTATAGTTATTTAAGCTGCAATATAAGTACATTACATCCTTCGAGAAGGTATGAATTACTTAGCAAAAAATCATATTACCGTACGAGAATAATAGTATTAAGTACTAAATTCTGAGTCGCTTATTTAATTTTTCGCACCACCGGCAACATTTAACTTCACCTAATGTTAAAGTACATATTTGTAAAATGTGGGCAATTTGACAGTTCAGATTTCTTTATTTGCAACTTTTTATAGTTATTTCTGCTTCTTGCTAGACGACCAAATGTACATGAAATTCATATGATTTTTCATAATTATCCTGCTATTAGGATAAATATTTTTTATAACACTCCACTGACAATGGAAACCAAATAAGAAAGTTATCAGAAATATACAAGTTATGTTTGTATGTACATAAATTATACTTACGTGAACGATGGCATGAAAAAAAAAGAAAATTCCGATTCCGAAATAAGATTTGCCCTTCAGGTATTGAGTAATCAAAATTTATAGGTGTGATTGACCGAGAAGAATTATGTAATAAATCTTATTCAATATTAGTCAGTAATGAACAATATTATTTACAATAAATTACCTTAATAATGAGTACAATAATAATCAGGTGTAGAAAAGAAAAAAACTACAGTTCTTAATTTTTATTCTCCTTTAGCTATACATTAATAATGACTTATAACTGAATCTTTCTTGATGAAATTTATTTTATGCATATCTGATGTCCTATCGTCCTCATAGGCTAATTAGATTTGAAATTAACTAATTGATTTCTGTGACAACTTCTTCCAACTAATATCTAAATTAATGGAATTTATTCCAGCGTAGATTTAATATCAGGTGAATGTTCTGCCGACTAGAAGCAACATCTGAAGTGTTACATATTTACTACACCTGAATATTCAAATCAAGATGTGCTAATGTACTGGCGTGAATTCCGATTGCAGCACATAATGGAATTAGAGAAACATTAGTCTGTATTAATAATTAATATGTACTATAATACTAGCACAAATGCATTTCTCTTCAATACTACATCTCATAATAATTGTCACCGACAATATATAAGCGTGTTTGTAGACTTGTGCTGTCATACCCTACAGGTATATTTTAAACATTTTTTGGGGCACTAGGTGGAATATGGCTTCAACTATTTTGTATTTAATTAACATTAACTTTTCTTAACTTTACTTTACCAAGCATTTGACGAATGGTACATCACCACACGCATGTACGAATTTTTCGAAACTCGAAATTTGTAGATCGAATGCCAATTTTGGCATTATTTTCTTAAAAAATGCTTAAAATGTCAAAAATACCCAGAGAATTCTACTGGCGTTAGTAACATTATTGTTATTGATTATTTACTTTTAGTTAAATTATTAGAAATTTGAATCTATATTTTAATGATTTATTGCAAAAAATTGAGTATAAAATGTATACATTACAGATACAGGGCAAAACAAACCTAATTTGTTAAGAAGTTATTTTGTTACTGAAAATATATATTTATATTTTTTAAATTTTACTTCTGATTTCTTTTTAAAGCCTGTTTAACACGGGACTTAATCTCGTCGTAAACTCATTTAAAAATGTAATTGTAATGCGCATCATTTTCGCGTAGTCTATGTACAAGAATATAGGAAAATTTATAATTTCTTGTCCTGAAATTAGAAATGAATTTAGTTTTCTAGTTTACACGATACTTAATATTATCTTGTTCTGAATTTAGGACCAGATTAAGTCTCGTATCCGACTGACTTAAAAAAATTGATACCTATATAAAGTGAAGTTCAATTGAACCATAAAATATAAAACCATTCTTAATTGTTTGTACATAGTCTTTTTTTGTCCATACGAATTTGTTAAAATATCTACTAAAAATTACACAAGTAACTTCAAGATTTTAAATTAAATAAATAAAACAAAAAATAATATCAACAATTTTAATGTTGGCGCCTTATATAAACGCTCCTGTAATAGGATATCTCAATTTCAATTCGTAATAAAAAAATCCTTACTGCCTAAAAATGCTTAATAATGCCCAATAATGCCTAAAATTATTAATTTATATTCATTTATTTATACACCGATAGTATTTATTTCTATGCTATTTATTTTCACAAGATATCAAAATTTATTTTCGAAATATTTATTTCTACTTTATATCTCGCTGTTCTCTGTGACTGACTTCTCGGTCGCAACTGACTCGTCTCGACTCAACCCCACTCTATTCTTTATTATAACTGCAGGTAAGTTTTGCCTGACTCCAAAAAATAGCGGCATCGCTCTTATCTTACTTGAGATATTTAGTGAGACTACCTGTCCAGACATGTCTTCCGCGATGAGTCATCGGCAGTGAATCATGCTCACAGCATATTTAAATAAAACCGTAATATCCTGAAACCTGTAAATATTATTTAATAGGAAACTATATATAACTAACATTTATAATATCGGGCATTACACTATTTGTTGTAGTAAATAATTTTATTCTGTATTTACAATACCAAATAAAAAGAGTCCTTTTCATTTTTCTTTCATATTTCGACGTATGTTTATTAATGTCATACACAAAGACCTAACCTTCATCCCCGGTGTACATTTAGCACATCAATTCTCCCTGAATACGTGCAGTTATTGCGCCAATAAAGCTTAACACTCTCCAAATATTGTGGCAGCGATTACCAGCGCGAACACGAGTACAGAATGTGAAAGTTTTAGCATAAAGCAACTCCGGGGAGCAAAGAAGTCATCTTGTAGCTTCGTTTTCGGTTTCATGTTTCGATATGTATTTTACGACAGGGTTATGAAGTCGTTTGGGGGTTTGATATTCTCGAGCAGGGACGGACTTGGAATACTTAGCAATTTGTTACGTTCACTTCAATTTTTGTAGAGTATAATAATTTAAAACTTTTTACATGAATCTATATATTGGTTATTTTATTATTATATATGTGTGTTAATTAAACTAGTAGTTAGAGAAGTAAATTTCCATTATTTAGAAAAAAATTCCACGAATAATAATTGTAAACTTTTTCAAAACGAAAAATTAATTTTCCTTTTGTTTGCTTTTTAATTAAATATATCTATACTTGTTATATCCATAATTCTATATGTAATTTTTGTATTTGAAAATAGTTCTTCTATTAGTAACTTTTATATTTAATATTGATTTAAACTTTTTGTTCCTTTTTAACAAGTTTATTTCTTTTGTTACAGAAAATAATTCACCTTTCCACATCGTAGTGCATTAGAAATAATACTAAATAAGTGAATTATTAATTTCCTTATTATTTTCTTTCTTATTAGTATCTATATTTTAAATTAACTGAATCAGCTAATAATGGGTTTAGAATTACATGAAGTAGCTTGAGTTTTTATGAATGGGGAAGTTGAGCGATTAAAAATTTTTTTTATCTTATTAAGATTGTCTTCAAAAGCGATATATTACATTTTATTACATTCGAAGGAACCTATATTTTTTTAAAAAATGATTTTTTTTACAAGTTACATCACAGAAGATCACGGAGAACGTGTCATCATTCCTTCTAATAAATCATTAATTATAAATAAATGTGAACATAGTTTTAATATTTAATTAAATTTTAAGTTATATTTATTAATATACTTACTATTGAAAAATATTGTACCTGTATTATTTGATTTGACTTCAAAATCAACCGTTTCTTAAATTTGCTTCGTGACTTGACTTAATTTTCTATCGCAGCTACTTGGCTTAATATTAAGCAATTTCAAGATATTTGATAGTACTTAATAAACAGATCGCCTTTCGTACATTTTAAATGTACTACTAGAACTAGTAGAATGTGAAGGGGGAATGGAAAATAACTGATGTGAAATTAGGAACAAATAGATCAACTGTTCAAGTTACCTAGGGAGGGATATTTTATTATATTGTAAGTTATCAGATACGTACACCATTTCTAGGAGCACGAGCAAGACAGGAGGTTACTTAAACTAGAACTAGGGTATCACAAACTTTGCAATTTTTGTAAAGAAAAATCTTTATTAGTACTTGAAATATTACTAATTACTCGTAAATTAAATTGAAATTTGGCGACTACTATTTGACTTAAGCTTGACTTGAAACTCTTACAGAAGTATTTTTTTCCTGCTTCTCTGAATACTAACATAACTCGGTTATTTTTACAAGTTTTATAGGATTTTGTAATGTCTTTTTCTTCATGTCTATGATATTTTTTCACTCCTGATTTTTTTTTAGTAGTCTTGATTTCAAATAGTACCTTGGGTATTAAGTCAAACCGTGAAACTCTCAGTGGGATTGAATCACTCGACAACAGCGGTATTTTTATTTGGTGTAACATTAGCGAAGCTGGAATTTGAACCATCTCATAATCCGTTCAATTTGAGTGAGAGTGCGCTAAGCAAGTGTAGAATAATATAAACGCTTATTTAAAATTGTATGAACGGCGTGCTATTAAAATTCCGTATGTGTAAACGTGCAACATTCTGTAAAAATAGTCTGGGACCAGCAATAAACATTTTACAATTGGAGGAATGGGCTGATCCGGGCCTGGCGAGCGCTTTATAGACCTCGTCCGGAATTATACATCGTTTATAGCCATTCCGGGTTATCTGCCGGGTTAATACTAAATGCCTACACAGTACGCTCTTCTCTCCTTAGTTTACATGCTTCCGCCTACCGAAAGATTAAACCTTAAACGGTGAACTTTTAATTGTGTCAACATTAGCATTATTAGAACGACATTCCGCTAGGAACTGGACCACAAGTATCACTCCTATTAGTTTCAATGGTTACTTATACTTAAATATTCAGTTGATGTTGTCACATGATCATAAATATATGCATGTATTGTTGGTCACATTTTTTAAGCTTAATTAAATTATCATCAGTATCATTGGCGCTACAACCCTAGAAGAGTTTTGATCGCTAGTGAAATTGAAATGTGACTTCACCACTCGCACACAGGGATATTTTTTTATTTGGTTCATAGGTGACGAAGCTGAGATTTGAACTCCAGATTTCACACTCTGCTCATTTCAAGTAAAAGTTTGCTAAGTAAGTAAAACACCGTTGCTACTTAATTCAAAATTTATACATAAGGTGACATCCAATGTTCCAATACATGGAAGTTTTTATATAGTTTATATAATTTATTAAGTTTTTTTTTGGAGTTATAATTATTGAAATATGTTTACAGCGTGTTCCACAACAGGACAAAAAATTAGAAGGTATATATTGTTGTTTTTTTAAAAATTCGCAAAATTAAGGATAATTTATTTGAAGTAGACATTTTTTGGCCCACTGGCATAGCTATTAATTACACAATATTAGACATTTATTAGTATAAGATATTATGTAAACAATTACTTTCATTGTATAAGATTTGAAAAAATTATTAAAAATAATTACCGACCACTGGCAAGAAAAATGTTTGCTTGAAATACGATGCAATTTTTTTGCGAATTAAAAAAAAAAGATTTATAATCATCAGGTCGTACAGTATGTACCCTTTAATTTTTTTGTCCTAAGTTCTGTATATAATAGGTCAACGGTGCCTCATTTGGTTAGTTTACTTTGACTTGAACTAACTTAAGATTTGGAATTCGAGCCGAGTCGCTTTTGAAAATTTGAAATTATTTGAGAGCCGTAACCAAATATTTAAAGGGGTTATATTATAAATAAATGAACAAATATTAATTATATTTGAAAAAAATGCCTGAAACATTATATATTATTAATGAAAATTTAATATAACAAATAAAGTATCACAATCGGCAGTCCATGCATCGTGTGGGTATTGTACAACAACAATTTTAAAATTAAGATATGATTGTAAAATAGGGTCCTAAACCATTGTCAAAATATTATCATTTTGCAGAAGAATATGAAAATAGACAATACAGAAAAATGAAATAGAAAAATTAACAAATTACAAATAGATATTTTTAATTTACATAAAAAATCCAAATAATTAAATATATACCTAATCTAATTGTATATTTGATTCACCACTCCATATTGTATATTTCATCTATTTTAAATGAGATATAATTTTTGTCTTCATTTCATCTATTCGTTTATTTAAAACTACTACATTTGCAACAGATGTTCAAATTTATCCATTTATATAGATGAAATATCTATTATTAATATTTATAATAAATTCAACATTTTTTAACAAATATATTTACATATTTTTACTGTATGTTCTTTGTTTTTGTTACGAAAAATAAATTTTATTTGTGTCTAATAATATTTTTTTCATTCATTTGCATACAAATTTTTATATAAACATAGTTTAGCTATACGAATAATAAAATATCCAATATCATGAATAAAAAAAAAAATCGATGTTAACAATATTACTTTTAAATCAATATTCTAATAATATTTTTCTACCTGTCCCCTTATGTACAAGTGACAATAGAAAATGTATATATTTATACTCATATATTCACGAATTAAAATCAAAACAAATATTTTTGTGACAGCAACACAGAAGACTCTAATATATGTACATAGGTACTTTTCGCTTTTAAATTTTTTTGATTGCTGAATAAATTCAGAGCAAACTGAAATTCAGTTAATTTTATTTTCCGGTTTTATAACTATTATTTATTGCAAATTGTTGTAAACATGTAAATCTAGTCTAAGTAGATTCCTCAATATAGAGATGAACGTTCCGGCAAAAACCCGTTAGCGTTAGAGAACAAGGCGAATACGAAGGCGAATACTCCTCTTCCTTATCTCATCCCGTAATGACCCGTGCAGGAATTACCCAAGTATTAATATTTCATGCGGCCGGGATGTATTATTCATCCTGCAGATAGTTTCCCTGCGAGATTTTTGCAGAATGGAACGAGATTAGGCCGGCAGACAGACGCACCGCGTATTTCGCTGTATTTTAATGCCACCCAGAGTTAATGTCGCCCTGTCGGTTAAATGGATGGAAAAAATCTTCTCGATGGACTGAATTTTTTTCGGAGGATTTATAGTTAGCTGAGAAACGCTACAATCGTTTATCATATTCTTAAATACACTCCAAGAATTATTAAAAAATATTCCAATAAAAAATATGATGTATTCTCGAATTTTTATTTGATATATGTAAAAGGTTTTTCTCACATTACTCAAATGTGATTTTTTCATATGTTAAAGAATATTATTTTTTTATATACAAGCATTGTAAATGTTTATTGTTAGGTATTATTAACATAAGGACTTTTTAATCTTTTGTTACATATATCTATCATAAATCTCCAACATTTGGCTTTTTTAAACACAAATAAAAAAGCATGTTCCATTTAAGCTTGTAAGGCATTAGGACATCCAGAACGATAAGAGATACGAAGTCTGTTAAATTAGATTAAATAGCTCCTTTAGTAAGTCAGTGTAGATTTGGTTGTTTTTCCAGAAAAATGCATAGGTCACTAGATATCAGCATAAATGTAAATTTAATGATTTTTAATTTTTAAAGATAACTTCCAAATTAATTTTTTTCCAGGAAGTAGTAAGACGGAATTTTAAGACAAAAAAACTTAATACATGGTGGGGCAAAGCAACCCTCCTTAGTTTTGAAGGTGAAAAAAGCTAGTAGAAGTTTCAAATTATCTAATTTTAAAAATAATTTATTGCAAGTGGTGGCCGTTGTTGTCAATATACTGCCTCAGGCAGATTCTAAGATTTTGCATAGTTCTATGAAAAATATATTTTCATATGAAGGCTATTTCCAAGCATATTACATCCTTCAAGGTTTGTAGGGATCACCTACACCTCAGTCTTTAGATACCCCTACAAGAAATAGTCACAGGGCGTTAAATCTGGCGAGCGCAGGATCACGAAATGTTGCCTCTTACAAAGATCTCTTGACTGGAGAATATCTCCTTCAAAATAGTCATTAAATTTCAATCTTAGTGAACTGTGGTTCATCCTGTTGGAACCTGACATTTCCTGTATTAAATTCTTGAAAAGCTGGCGCAAAAATTCTTAGATCATGGTGACATAACAAACAGAATTCACAGCAACCTGCGATTTCCTTCATAAAAAAGTATTAACCAATTCTTTGGTGTGCGAGAAACTTACTGGCGATCTTTTCTTCTCATGTTTCTTTGAAATTGCGAACCTGCAACACAACAGTTGTCGGCAACTAAATCCGGAGAGGGGATTTAGTAGCGATTATGAAACGCACCTTGTACTGCTGCGATTAGGTAGTTTTTCGAAAAGTAAGTTTTGGCAGTAAAAGTACGCTACTTTTTGGACCACGCCATGTTTACGATTAAGAGGAATTATAAAAATAAATTCCCGACTATTTGCTCCTTTTACGACTATCCTCATCCTTCTACGACATATACTCCCTTCAAAATTACTCATTGAAAGTAGGAAGGTTACTGTGTCCTTCCTGTACATACATACTGAATGCAATAATTATGTTATTTTTAGTTATGTTAATATCTAATAAACGATCCGTAAGAAAATTTAAACTTTGACGTAATAACTCAATAGTATATTGTGTATCTAGTAGAAAAAGTGATATATTCCCGAACAGTGGTAGAAATTGCATGACCAACTAAAGGTGAAGTCAGTTACACGAAGAGTCCGGGAAGTCACTTTAATTACGTGGTACGCATACTATTTTTTTCTTCAAACGTCATAAAAGTGGCATCTTCTGTGATGTGATTGACAAGGTTGAAGTTTAGTTTCTATGCCTCCGTAATATAATTTTTTATTCTAGCCGCCGTATAATTTCTTCGCTGCCGTATGTAGAATCAGCCAATAAGAAGTAACTTGTACATTAGAAATCTGTAATATCGCCCTAAATGTCACTATAGAAACTAGATAACCTAAGAATAAAGTTACTAAAAATTATAAATAACTGACAGGTAACGTACATATTAAACGTCAAATAGTAGTTTATTTTTTAAAATTTCTAAGTTTGAAGAAAAAATAGCATGTGTTATTCAGAGTAAAAGTGTCTTTGTGTGCCTCGCATGCAATTGTCCGCCACGCTTCGCTCGTCGTGCAAACTTCCATGCTCGCCACACAATGTATCACTTTTACACAATATACTATTTTTTACGTAAAACCAAATAATGCAACGGAAAGTCGCAAGATAGTAATACAATAATTGAAATAATTATTATTACGTCAAATAGAAACACAAAAAACAAAAAATCTAAATTTGTATGACAGTTTCTTATTTGTGACTATCAGAGAAACTAAAATAATAAGCGAATGTCATAAATCGATAATGAAGCATAATAGGTCTACAGATTCGTAAATAAAATGAAGAAGAAGGAAAAAAAGTTTAATGACTTGAGATCATTAGCATCACCATGAATTGCAAAGGTGATGAACAAGGTTGATTTTTATCTCTCTTTTGAATATGAATAGTTTCAAGAATATAACTTCATTAAAAGGAATCTGTTATGTAGTTGAAAGCAAGCAAATTTTTTGTGCACTTGAATTTGATACTTGTAATATTCACAACTAAAATTGTAAAAATATAGTTTTGTAACAGCTAATTCCTCATCCCTTATCATCACTATACTCCGTTTTTAAACTGTAGACTGCACTAGACGAAGTCACATTTACACCATAGCGTTAGTGAAATACTAGTAAGAAAAGAACTGGTTTTAATCGTCAAATATCACAAAAAGAGAAATGAAACAAAAAATACGTGCAAATTCAAGAAGTGATTTGACAACTACTGAAGTTTTGACGTTTTAATTATGTTTGAGAAGGTTAATTGAAATTTTTTCTGGTTAAATGCGGCTTCATAAAATGGCGTAGCAGCCAATCACAGGCCTTGATTTTCTCTCTAGAATTTCTAGTTACTGTCTATAGTTTAAAAACAGAGTATAGCTAAATTGAATCACAAAAAAAAAATGGAAATGACAGAAATAACCTTAATTAAATGTGTAATCAAAACTCCGTTCATGCTATATTGACAACCGAGAAGTACTTTTCTGTCTGGCTATAAATCAGACAAATTTTCTTGCTTTCCGTTTTTGTTGTTTACTACTTTGCATCTTCGCGTTATCTCTTACTTTACGTCATTATAAAGCCCGCTTAAGACACGACACACAAAATTACAGCAATGAAGCTAGTAATTAACGTGACGAGCCTGGCTATGACAAGTGCCGCATTGTTTACATTTTTAGGATAATAGAAAACTAGCGACGTCGGTTTAAATCCCGACCCGAAAAATTTTTGGATTCGGTGCGGTTAACGAATTTTTCATTATAAAAATTCGATTTCGGTTGTCGGTAACGATTTTTTGAAAATATTATTTTGGTTTTCGTTTCGGTTAAAATAAACAAATAAATTTCGGTTTCGTTACAGTTTCCGTTTTTTCCGATTTCGGTTGTAAGTTGTTGTAAGTAAAAGTATAGTTATTTTAATTTTAAGTTGTAATCATTATTACATTAATTACACTAGAATTTTATAAAAGTAAATAAAATTTATGTTTAATATTTTTAGTTTAGTACATATTTAAACTTTACTGGTTAAGTACCGATACTTTTTCGGTTCGATTATGTTTTCGGTTACAGAATAAATTTTTTATTCGTATCGATTTTCGGTTTCCATATCTGAAGAAATAAAATATAGGTTTCGGTTTTCGGTTACGGTTTCATAAAAAGTGAAATATCGATGCGGTTTTCAGTTACGGTTTCGTTATTGTTCGGGTCCCTAGTTTAAATTATCAAAATTGGTCTGTATTTTTTGTTGTGTTGAGAAACCATAAAATGTCTACACATGCTATCGCACACAGTTCGCCACCGACCAGAACAGATCGGCAGCAACCAGATCTGCAGAAATAAGTTTCCATAGTTTTTTCTGGAAGTGCGGTCTGTGCCGAGCCGATCGCGTCGCAGTCGACAGGGGTGAAATAGGCAACAACCGGATCGGCAGTATATCTTTACTCGAGCGTGCCGAAAATATACGAAAATCATTTGTTTAGATAGGTAAATTGTCTATTTTAATTTGTATTGAATTCTAAATACGTTATATTTTTGAAACCTTCACTGTCGAGGAAGAAAACTTATTGATTTAATTTATAATTATTCATATCATAAAGTGCAAGAAAACTGTTTCCTTCTTTTTTCCATTTTTTTCCTCTTCTTTTTTCTTTTTTTTATATTTCAGCATCTTTGCAAGCTAGAGTCACAATTACTATTTCTTCATCTACAAAAATAATATTTTTCCGTTTTTTCGTTGTTTATCAACCGTCTGCTATACTTTTCTGCCGATTACTGCTGACTAGTGTGCGATAGCAACAGATTCTTCCGATCTGGTCGCTGCCGGTTTGTGACGGTCGGTGTCAAATAGTGTGCAATAGCCTTTATCCAAGGGAATGTTTTATACAGGGTGAATACTGAAAACCTTGACATAGGGAAATAACATGGGAAAACAGTTTTTTGCTGTTTCCATCTGTCCCGCTAAATAAAATCGGGTGTATATGGTATCGTTAGTTAGATTACTTAATTTTGCATCTAATAAAACCATAAAAAAAGCAAAAAGCATAATTTAATTAAAAAAAAGTAGGGCTGAGGTGGTCTCGAACCAGGTCTTGTAGATTATTTATGTTATGAAACAGCCCTCGTATCCACTCGGCTATGGAGCATATTGTTTTTGACGTTTCTTATTCGAAAATATGAAGGATAACCTTCAAAATACAATTTATTTTATCAAATATTTCAGTTAGAAAAGGCCATATTCCACAACATTTGGTTTTATTAGATGCAAAATTAAGTAATCTAACTAACGATACCATATACACCCGATTTTATTTAGCGGGACAGATGGAAACAGCAAAAAACTGTTTTCCCATGTTATTTCCCTATGTCAAGGTTTTCAGTATTCACCCTGTATAATCCAATTACGTAGAAATTTATTTTGTTTGAAACAGTTTTTTATTTACTTATAGTAAAGAAACAAACGAATTTACAAAAATAAGAATGTCAGTTAATAATTTTAGGTTATAAAAAGCATTTGTTTACTGAACTATGTATGCCATTATATTATCTCTTTTCCTAAATCATTTCATTTAATTTTCGGGGTTTCAAGTGTCGTAAATTTAAAAGTGACACAAACATAATAATTACTCGAATGCTGTCTACAATTTTATTAAATTATAAAAGCCTAAACCATGGCTTTGTTGGTCTGGGCGATAATATGGCTTTGATAATATTCATAAAAAGAATTCTTGAAAAATTCCATAGGAAAAAAGCGAACTAATATTTAATACGTTTGCAATATGCAAACTATATTGTATTTGTATGTGGAATAATTGATACTGTTTATCTAGATACAATATCTACTGCAAATTAGATTACAGAATATATTAAACAGCGAAACCAGAACACGACAGAACTTTTTGTTAATTACAATAGTATTGGGTATTGGGTTCCCAAAATCATTAACTGTTTTGTGCCTTGTAATATGTAGATAGAGATCTTTAATTTAAATTTTTTATTGATACTAAAACCCTGTATATTATAAAAAACAAAACGGTATCAAATTTCCTGTAATAATAACATTTTTATGACTAAACACATAAAATGTTAGACATATAAAATAATTATTTGTTTTTAGTAATTTAAAGTAGCCTGAAGGGTATATCTCATAGATCATATAATTAAACTAGGTAAACTGTTGCCTATATTGTAAATGTGTTAACTTTTGTCATTTTTCAGCGGAATTATAGATTGTGCGCCAAATTTAAAACCAATCAAAATGCTTCGAGCAAACATTAGACGAATTATTTAAACCATTATCGATTAATTGAATATTGTCTGCTCTTTTCAGAGAATCTTTTGGTAAGTTAAAAAGGAAAATTTATAACTTCAAACAAGTGTCACTTTAAACATTAAATAATAAAGTTATATACACAAATAATACTTACGCATGAAACAATAACTTTTAGAATTTAGAACTTCCAGACTAGGATTAGGAAAAGCTCGACTAAAGACACTATTATTTTCTTCTATTAAAAATTAAATCATTCCATTGAAGTTACAAGTATATAAATTTTGGTGTTTTCCATGATGGCTCTTTCTTATTTTCCAGTAATGTAAATTGTTGACAAAATTGTTAACTTAGTGGGGGCCTCATTTTGATGGAGGCCCCTGGGCTGCAGCCCAGTCTACCTACCTTCCGGACCTGCGCAGGGCGCCTCATAATATCCCCTGGCTTTAGTGTCGGACGGCAGTATGATTATTTCGATATTTTATTATAATTTTATATTTTAATGAATTAATTCTTCAGGTGTTAAGGGCCAGTCCAGGCCTGACGTAATAACAGACATTTATTTTTAGTTGGGAATAGGTACAAGCAAGTAGCACTTGGTCATTGAATACGTCCGTCGAATATAACAAAGAGAGAAATACGTTTAACCAGAGTTTAGGGTTTCGTATGTACCTTATGTTACCACATAATTGTAAACGCACTGACGTATTGTGGGTCACGTTAGTTATTTTGGTGTTGGTATGATTTTAATAAGTGTTTTGCGGGTGTGAATAGGTCGATTAGGCCGTGAAAGCTGGCAGCAATGTAGACATTTGTTAGCGTGTAGTCTGTATAAGAGGCAGTAATCAATACAGGCTCGTTGCCGGCGTTATTAAATCACATTAGTGAGAAATTCGGCTGTCGTAAGGGCGCAGGAATGTAGTGTAGTATGTACTTAATAGCCGCGCGTAGCGATATTGACTTAGAAATTCAGTTATTGCCGAATATCTCGCCTGGGCCGCCGTCAACAATGCGCGATTGTCCAAGCCGCTATTCAATTTTGTTTATTACGCGCAGATATGCCGTAGTAGCTAATAACCCCGTGCGAGCAAGACATAGTTATGGACTTGCCAACAATCAACAATTTCCTAAACTCACATGCTCCCCAATCAATCAATATGCACGCAAATATGTTTAATATGTTAAAGAATGTGACCCACTAAACATAAGAGTTTTTATACTCATGTGGCAACATACTTTTCAGGCATAAATTAAATAATTTACACTTGGTTTACCACATTTATTTATAACAACAAAAATACGAAAAACCGTTTAGCAATATTTTATATCATTAAACTGTTTTCGATATAAAAATACGACAATTTTTAACGCAAAATATAAAAAAATTATAAATTTTTATGATATACATAAATGAAAAAGAAATGTAATAATTTTTACTAATAGATTAAGTACCTACTAACCTATTTTTTAAAACATTAATATTCGTTGACATGAATTCTAACATTTTTTATCCAACATCGTGTAATTATAACGATATAAGTATGCTGTTTTTAGATAAATAAAGTAGGTCATAAGTCAATAGTGAGCTAAATATATTAGCTCACTGTTTTTTGGTTCGTATCATAGTAACTACGTTATAAAACCTTCTCTACACTATTTTGATCCTAAATGTTATATCGAAATTCCATCTGTCAAAAATATTATATCTATTTTATATCAATGATTAAAATGTGTTGGATAAAATGTTGTATGACACACGTGTGTTAATTACCTAAGTCACTTGAAAAAATACCACACTCGGCCTAACGACCTCGTGAGCTAAACTTCTCCCACGTGACTTATCTGTAATGTAACACACTTGTACCATAAATAACTATTATTACCTCGTTTCTAAAATTGGCATTCGTTGCTATGGTAAAAGTGGTAACTAAGGGCCGCGATTAACAAGCGTGTAAGGTACTCGGGCGGCCAAATTTAGGGGCAGCCAATTATTTTATATTTTTATTTTATTTACACTGTCTACCAGACCGAAGTTCAATAAAAAGACAGCTTATAGTGAATACCAAATAGAGCGATATTTTGTTTTTGGTTATCTATGATCATATTAAAATTTGCAGTATGATAGGTTTGTCCTCAGCATAACTTTAGCACTTGCGTTATATTGGACGTCTTGTGGAATCGGGAATATATCGTATTCAAACTGTGATTTCATTCTAAATCCAATCTTTTTCGCAATCAACTTTTTCAGTTAGGTATACAGTTTTGTTAGAATACAAATAGTTATTTGTATCAATAGTCCAGAAACTGCACTTTTACGAGAGTGAGTTTGGCCTGCAAATAATGCGAGATCTCGCAAAAGAGTTTCTGGGCGTGTGATTTTGTGCGCCGATGACACTTCTAATTTAATAAAAGTAATATTATTACTACTTAAAATTTTATACGCTATAGGTTTTTATGTCAGAAACATTTTCAAATCACATGGATATATAAAAAAATCACTTATTTTATTAAAAATAACATTTAGTGACGTTTGTACTAACTTAACAAATAAAACGAATGTGAATTGATATTTTTCAACAATTAATGTAATCATTATCATGCAAGATGAGTATAATGTGAATAATAAACAAAAATAATAATTTTAATTATCTTGTAATTTCGTCATGTTAAGCGACATTCCGTTTTAGCGATGATGTTACATGTAAATGACTTTCCCTTTAGAATATTATAACGTGAAACATGGAATTTGCCATGTCAATAGTTACGACTTTACATTTGATTGACAGCAATGTATCAAAGCGTTCACCTTAAAATGAAACATAGGTTGGCAAATTCACGTCATTATTAACTGTCAAATTGAGATATATTTTTTAAATAATATCTCGTTGGAATCGTAGGAATGGACATAGTGGACAAATAGAGTGGCTCGCTAAGTCCCTCACAGTAATTGATTTTCTTAAATGAGGAACATTTAAAACAAAATTATTTGATGGCAATATGTATAAGAATTAAAGAGTTATAATATATTATTATATAAGGGATTATTATTCACGAAAATGAAGTTTGCGTCACGAACCAAGGGCGAGTGGTGCAAATCATTAATGAATAATGAGCATAATCCCGAATGTAATAATACTATACTTTTTCTATTCCTGTAAATTCGGAAGAACGTATAAATATTTTAGAAAATGACAACATAAAAATACACAATGACAAATGACTATACAGTCAGCTGTCAGACGGCCATAGGAAGTATAAAATAAACGTGAATAATTGATTTATGGTTCTGTGATTGGCCGAGAACAGATAATTTTGACTCATATTTCATTGTACTGAAATACGGTTTCTTATTAATTAAAAAAATGGAAATACGGAGGGGGGGGGTGAGGGTTTTATATGTAAACTTACCCAAAATACAAATATTATATATGAGTTTTATTATTGTTTAACCTCATTATTAGTCTGATGTGTTTCATTTTAAATTGAACGCCCTGATACATTGCTGTCAATCAAATGTCAAGTGGTAACCATAGCTATACGAAATCCTGTTTCACGTTAAAATAATCTCACGGTACACCCTAATAAAATTTGTAACATAGATGTGTTTTTATGTTTTATTGTTAATAAATCGTAGAGATATAAATATAAAAGTTGATAGAAGAATGTTATCTTTGTAGCCGTAAAGAAGCACGTCGGACAGTAAGTTTAATCCCAGGGTAGTTGCGCAGAGAAAGAAAAACGGTGTAGTGTTTGGTTTTATTTTCCACAATTATCGTTGATTAAATGGTGCAATGCCGGACTTGTTTGCGGCGGGATTACTGCTGCTGGTGGAATTCGGTCTGTTTCGTCGGTACAATTGGTTTCACGGAGTGTCGTTCAGCGCACATACCGTGCCACTCGTTCCATCTAAATTTAAATCAATGTTGTGGCCATTCTAGATAAATACGGTTCTGATGCAACATTTCATTTATGACACTTATTTACAACTAATTTTATTGCATTCCTTAATATAATCATGGTTAGACACATTTTTTGGACGGTAGACCGTTCCAGATGTTAGGAAATAGATAGATTTATAACGAAGGACGTTGGGCGATTTTAAATTCAATAATTAATTGCAATGTTTCAAGAAATTAACTGTCATTTGAAAATTTAAATAAATAAATAAGTACTTTACTTCGCCACTTTTTTATAAACGTCGCAGCATTTCTAGCTTCATAAATAAGACAAATACCATATTTTTCGGCAATGATATTGGTGAAATGATGGTGATAGTCTTCCTAATAAATTGTGGTTTATGTTGCGTGTATTGGGTTTTTTCTTTTAATGATCCGTTTGGATGCAGATAGCTTATTGATATCCTAGACTCGCTACTGGTTTCAAAAACAAAATTTTTAATTTTTGTCACATATTTCACTACTCGCATATTGTTGAATGCCTTTTTTTCTAATTTTGACATACCCGGCCCATATCTCGGCAAAATTTTGTCTCGGTAGATCGAGAAGAGACGAGACAGGTATTTATGTTTTCTCGACTAGTCTCTCTGCAACATTAAAATAGCTATTTATTACCCATTTTTTTTGGCTTTTGGCTGCCTGTTACATATTCTGTATATTATAAATAAAATCATGTATTGTGGGTCACATTCAGGACCACCTTAAAACCTGCAGGCGTCCTAGGCTAAAAAAATGGCACTTTATAACATTGTATTGAGCAATAATTAAATAGGATATTCTAATCCAGTCCTTTAAAAATGAATTTTACGTCAAAAAGAAGATAAATTTAGAAAAGCAAGTGAACAAACATAAGGTAAAAAATATGATTGAAAACATAAATCACTATCTTTATTAAATGTATAAAAATATTTTGTCTGTAAATTTGAACACTATTATAAATTAGAATAAATTCTTTAACAAATTGGCTTCTCAAACCACTGTTAAATATAAAGGATTTTTTAGTTTAAGTTTTTTCAGACGCATCATATATGAAGAATATCTGCAGGATATATTACCACATGACTATAAAACTCATTCATGTATTTTAGGACACAGTTTTCTATAAAAAATTAATTATATTTTTATGTGTTCTATTTATTCACTGTAGCGTTTTATATTAAGAAGCAAACAACAATTTCTTAGGAGCAAAAAACTTTGTTCCCTCTGAGAGCGTTTCTCTCTCGACCGTAATTGAATAATTAGTTCTATCAGCCATTTCCAGAGTTCCATTTCGCGTTGAGGAAACAAACTTCCACGTGTCAATTACAGTTGGAGGCGGTTATGTCGTCATAATCTCCCCAATTCTTCAAATTGCCCCTTTACTCGTTTCTACACCGATCTGCCTTGCCTTATATTGACACCGATAATAAATATCATGAGAAACGGTTGCCATATCCACTTATATACGCGTGCAGTAAAATCGCTTTATCGGAAACACTCGAATCTTGAATTGCGCAATAGTTTGAATAATATATCTTTTGACATTGACTACCTTATAACGTCAACAATTTAATTCTCGGTAATATGAACACAGTATATGCACTTTTTGATGACTTTCTCTAGTTAGTTGATAGGTGTACTGTTGCTGATTTAAATATTATTTTTATTAACTTTTTTTTATAATATTTGAGTGCAAATTTAAACGAAAAATATTTATCTCTGTGGAAAAGCAAAAATTTTGTCTGAACACAATAATAATAGCGCAAATTAGGTTTGTCAACTATCTTATACGAAAAAGTAAAACATTTGACAACAAAACAAGAAAAGTTGTCAGAACAGTGAAGTAATGGACTATTCTTTAATTCTTAGATTTAGTTTTCACTTTTACTACAGGAATCACAATGTTACAAGGATTTAGTTCTTAAATTTATATATTCATTCTTTTCTAGCAGCTTCTAAAAAGGCTTTAGTTAATATTATCATATCATAAAATTTAGAACGTCATATTAACATTTACATACACATAAAATTCTGTCATAGTTGTGTTCCAAAAACTTATTAGATTCTCAGAGAAATAGCAGATTTTCTTTTTATATAAAATAATACAATAGAAAGAAAGCAAAAAACTAAAATATAGCCAGCAGGTAATAAAACTGATAACAGGGAATAAAAAATAAAATTGAACAAAAACATATTGTACAAATAAGGAGGAGATTATTATTAAAAGGAAGACAGGGAGATAAAACAAAACAATGGAGAATTGTTTTCCCAAATGAAGGACAGCTGGCAACCTTAGTGCGTATATAACCTTTTTCCCGAAGAAAAATGGCATCGAGAAGTCCACTATTTGCATTTAAAAAAATGTAAAAAATGACATCGGAAATAAGATGATGAAACGCATTTTAAAATAAGCTGAACTTTAAAATATGGAAGCAGCCTACTTGGTGTTCTTTTTTCCACCTGCACATAGAAGATAACATGGGAAATAAGTTTTGTGTAGGACCCCCGTTTCAACTGACAATAATAGTTGTGGAATGAATATGAAGATATTTTTTTGTATCAAATGACACCAAATATATGTACATTCCGTTGTACAAATTAATTTTTAAATTTATTCAATTTCATTCTAAAAAATATTTGACGTTTGATAATTTATCTGTTACTATGCACATAGGAGATTATAGGAAACAGTTTTTGCAGGCTGTTATCCCCCGTTTCAACCGACAATAATAGTTATGGTATCAATAGGACATCAATAGTATAAATTAATTTTTAAATTTCTTCAATTTCGTTCCAAAAAATGTTAATTTTAACATTTCCTCTGACATATTCCATTCCATTTATGGCAGAACATTCCTATGTGGAACAGGACCTCAAGTACCTGAGGTACTTGTTTTCATGACAGGTTTTACTTGTATTTTAGTGCTGCATATATACAAAAAATTGAACAGTTCAATAATATGAACAAGCATGGATTTATTCTGTTCTTACCAACGTTATATTGTATCTTTAAAATAAAATACTTCAGGAAACAAAATATGAAAGATGTACTATTTTTAAAAATAACAACTGTAATATTTTCAGTACTTATTTATATAATTATGAAAAGTAATAAAATTCAAAGTGACAATATTAATAATATTTTCAGAACTTATTTACTTAATTATAAAATATAGATGAGATGACAATTTATCATCCAATTAAAATTATGAACCGAATCAAAATTGTGTTAACAAAATTAATTTTCTTATTCCAAACTTTTAAGTACATTATAATAATTTATAATTGAAAAATATAAATTATGAATTGAATAACAATTTTAACAATGTCGAATTTCAACAATAAATTGAAGAAATATTTTTAAAATGTGACTTACAATACATGAGAGTGTTTTTAATCATATGGCAACATACTTTCAATAATTATTCAGTTATTCGGTAATAAACTTTGTCCAATTATTTTAAAAACTTGTTAATTACTTGTAATCCAACCCCAAAGAAAACCTGTGAAAAGTTTGAGAAAAAGTAAAATTAATTATGCAGAATATACAAGACAGTGAACTCGTTATTGATTGTAACAGAAGTTTTCTAAAGAGCTAAGCCTACCATTGCCAACAAAAAACTCAACTTCATTGAATTACCCTAGAAAGAAGGCAGAGCAGAACATTAGAGAAAGAACCTTCATCTGTCATTAGCACCATTTTCACTTCACATACTGATACACTGTCTCACATTAGCTTTTCTCTGTGCAGACAGTAATTGTAGTTAGTAATTAATATTACAAATCCCATTTATACAAATGAACAAAGTCTACTATTGTTTAGTTTTCCAATTGAACAAATAATAATTGAAATAATGAAACAACCCTTTGTGGAACTTTCAATAAATTAGTTGTAATATATTAATGATTGAAAATTAATTACAAAAATAATAACATGTATAATGTAATAACAATACCAATTATAGTTTTTCACCAATAATAATGTATGTATAACACACAAAAATTTATTGTAATATATTGCATATAAACACAAATTTATTTTAAATTTAATTTAACAAATATTATCACAGACTGAAAAGTATATCGCTACATAATGAAACACATTCAAGTATTGTGGGTTACATTCCAAAATCGTAATGACAATAATTAAATTTAAAAAAGAACGTAATTGGAAATGAATTTAGAGTAACTATTGGCCATGATTAATTTATTAGTACTGATAATAATAATAATGATTTATTAATAGTATTGAGCTAAGAAAATTACAAAAAAAAGCTTACAAAATAAAATACAGAACAATATGTGTACACAATATTTTCCATAGTTTATCTTCACGTTATCAGTTTCTGCTGCAAGAATTACTAAACTTTTATCTTGCATCTTTGTCATATATACATTGTTACTGAAAATACTTGATATTTTTAAATATTTTATTAATTATAAACAACTCATACAAATTTATTTTACTATAAAGGTACCTAAATCATTAATAATTTTCCATATATTTACAAATAAATGCTTATCTTAGATTATGTGGACACTGGCAAATGTAACCTACTTTATTCACATATGAGTTTGACCAAGTTGCGAAATGAATTACAAAGTATAATACGTGTGGCATATTTATTCACATTTAAATTACTAATTTTCTGTAGAGGATTCTAATTTGAGTCTAGTAATTTATATTACTCATTGTAGCTCTACGTACAGAATGTAATTATAACTTTAATACAATACATACCACAAATACATACCATAAAGAAGCAACTATAATCATACTTCATGAAATTAGTTATTATACTTCTCTACTCATTGTAAAACATAACAACGATTATCAGCTTGAAATCTGGATGAAGTATATTTGAAATGTATTGGGAATCACATTTATTAAAAGTTATTTATCTCGTACATAATAGTACATTATGATTAAAGAGTGGATTATATGTACTAAAAAAGTGTCAAAATATGCATGCAATATGCATTAAAAAAATCTCCAAAATATGCATGGTATATGCAAAAAAGTTATAAATATGCACTTTACAATAAAAATATGCAAAAAAACTAATGTCATCAGGCTCGTTGTACTGATATCATTTTCTTATTTCTATTTTTACATGCAGTGTTTTATTTGGAACATTTTATGAAATGTATAAAGATAATAAATATCACAGGTAATACTAACAAATTAAGAAAATCTCGAATTCATATCCATATTGAAATTTACAAAAGCTCTTTTTTGAAACAAAAATCAAAAAAAGTCATCTTTAACGAGAAAGTTGCTATATGCTCCTCATATTTTTAATACATTTTTTTCGGCATTGCTAATTGTTGTTATAGTTCCAAACATACGAATTTCAGTGACAGATATTATTTACTTACCTTACTTACAAAATACGAATTACTTAAGTTCTATACAGTTCTAAAACACTGATAGAATCACTTTTTTTTTGTTCTGACGAGAAATTAAATATGCTTGTAATGGTTTCAATGAGTACATTTTATATAAATAAATGCTCACTTGTTAAAAGTACGATCAAAATTATATTTCTTGTAATATACTGTTTTCAAAAAAGAACAAAATTTGTCAAAAATTAATTTTTGTTTTTGAAAAAAGTCTTAAAATATGCACTAATATGCAAAAAAAAATCAAAATATGCAATAAAGTATCATTAAATGCAAAATATGCATTACTTTTTTTGATATTTGGCATTATTTTTTTATGAAACGTGAACATATGAAAACAGTTTGTTGATATGCCTAATATAAACAACACATGCAATTGTATAGAATCCGCTCTTTAATTATGATACATAAGTTTATAAAGTAACCTTTAAAGTAAGCAATGATGGATCTAAGACAACGATGCGAAGAGGAGTGCTTTTAACCGGGTTGATGTAATTCTACGAAATCCAAAACAAACCACTGGGTTTTGTTGCTTTTAACGACGTTGTATTATTTTTTATTATACCTACTTCATAACAGATTTGGAAAGGAGGATTTTTTGTGTTTTTTATATGACATTTTACCGTCATGGATATTGTTTAGTAACACAATAACATTAACATAAGCAGAGGCAAAATTTAACGGAGGTAGGATTATATTGTTATTATTGCTTACCAACATTATTCTTCGTTTTCGCACACGTTTTGTTTGTTAAATAAAATTCATAATGCAGGTATAATTATACAATATATAATACTTAAAGATTGCCAAAAAAGTGTACCTTATACTTCGGTAGATTTAAAGTAATTATTTATGTAAATACTTTATTAATATGTGCATAAGACTTAACGTAACCTAAAAATGTGGTTCTAATAGTACACAGTGAATGGTCTATTCTACCTCCACTCTGAGGACAGATGCACCTATGCTGAGGAGAGATGGACAAGAGGATTTTTATAAAATAAACAAATTAATTAAACTTGTAAGCAGGAAGAAGAATCATTCGCACATAGATCTATTTGTTATTCCATGAGTTCTGAAGAAATGTTATTAAATGAGAATCAGAGAGTGATGATAATGAAGAAGCTGAAGATTATGAAATTAAAAAAAAAACGATAAAGAAGAATGATTGGATAAAATGAGTAATTTGTGGTCGCTGTTTACACGGAGAGTGTACCACATATGACAAATGATAACAATCTGTTAATAAGTTCATCTCTTCAAAGCCTTGGTTCGTCTCACCTATGGAGGAGACTAGGACTTTTGTGAACCCAAATAAAATATTTTTTTGTAGTTTTCAGAACATAGTTCAATTTTTTTCTGTATTTTTGTAAATAATCCTAGATTATATGTTGTTATAAAGAAATTGGTGGTCTATCTCAGCCCACTTACCCTAGTACGTGTGTTTGTATATTCAAATGTTTAAAAAATGTTAATATAAAATGGTCATTCCAAGCGAGTTGTAAACTATACTTGTTCTACAACTACGATATTATTTCCTTATTAATTTGTATATTCACAATAAATATGTCTTCATTTCACTACATCGTAGCAACTAGCTACAAAACAGAAATCAAACAATACTATTTTTGACACAACTGTTTGATGTGAAAATGTGTTTACAATATACGTAGCAATAACAAACATACAACAAGCAAATATATTAATGGTCAGAGAAAAAAAATATTTTAAAAATTCTTATTTCTTATTCTTATGAAATTTGGAAATTTATTGTTGAGAAATGCTTAAAGAGTACGTATATGACAACGCATATTGTAGGCCACTTTTCTTTTTAATTCGTTTTAAAATAATTCGTTTTAAAATCTGGACGAAATATACGAAAGGTCAACACATGTAGACCATTGGCTCAGTATAAATTATTAATTATGTTTTAATGCACTTCCTGTACTGAACTTTATTAAAATTTTACATGTACATTTCATTTCATATTCTGTACGCGAGTATGTACAAAAAAGTATTAAGATTTTATAAAAAAAAAAATTGAGTGTTGGAGAGTTAATTATTTGAACGACATTTCCAGGAGGAAAAGTACTTTAAGTACACAAAGACATATTTCTTAATATATCTACATTATTAATTTATTTATTTACTGCAGGCACGTAGCCAGGGGAGGGCCTCGAAGAGCTGAAGCCCCCCTTCCCCAAATTGTCTAAATGTCTGAAAGTTTATTAAAAATTAGTCATTTAATTGGGTCATGTCATTTTATTGAAATGTATAAATATTTATTTGAATTCATTAATTTATTAGTAAGGCTTCAGACAAAGTGATCAATATTATGGCTGAGAAAAAAAACCGAAAGTTGCTTCTGTGTTAGCGCATTCTAAAACTATTGTTAAATAAAATATGAAATTATATTTTTTTTGTTGAAAACTTTTCTTTTGCCCTTTTCCAAGGAAAAGATAGAAACATGATAAAGGAAAATTATAATATCCCCTCCCCTCAATTTTCCAATGTTACTGATGCCGTTCAAAGTATATGTTGTCTTCATTTCTGCGTCGTCTTTCTAACTGTACTGTAGGCGTAGAATACCTATTTCTTTCCTATTAAGCTTTGCTCTTCTTATTACTCGCCAGCATTCATGCAGAATTGAGTTTTGGATATTTCTTAGTCGTTTCTCGTATTTTACTGCTCTTTTTCCTTTCTCTACTCTAATTTATAATGCTTTGCTGTTACTATTTATCTACCTGTTATTATTGTAACAGGTGAGTGAAATGAACGATGCTATGAATTACCTTGGATGATTTCGAATTAAATGATAATGATGATTCACAGAACACAGGACAACACTAGATGACCGCAACAATGTCGAACACAGACAATATTCTTACAATTAATTGACGTTTATTTACATTTAATAATAAAATATTAAACCAAGTTACAAGAAATATAATAGTACATTATTATAAGAATTTAATAAGACGGTACATTGTTTCATAAATACAAATGGAACAATACATCGTATAAAATATGTGTAATATACATTTTTTTATTTTTTATTATTTATATTTTATTTTACTTATTCAATAAAACTCTTAAAAATTCCAATTAAAAAATAATAGAGCGTAATCTAGAGATATATATGTAAAATATCAAAATGCATTTAAAATATTGTGAAAATATTTACAAATTTATACATTATGATTTACGAAATTTTAATATTCTTTTAAACTTGTGCTGCTTATTCGGTTTTCGTACTCAAAAATAATTTAAATTGTATTAAAAAACACTAAAAATATTTGAGGTTATCAATTTGACATTTACCGTGGGGTGCAGTATTTAGGAGCACCAATTTCACAAAAAAAAATAATAAAAAAACAATTTTCGATGTTATTAAACCGTTTTCGATATAACGATACAGTAATTGTTAATGAAAAGTATAAAATGTTATTTAGCCATCTGGTTGAATATTACGCATTCAGCTTGTTTAATTGAACACACCGCGATCAAAGAATTCTAATGTATGTGCGTCTGAAATTGGACCGCGAACTTTGCAAATAAGATAAGTTTTCTTAGAGCTGGACAGAAATCGTCTCCTGCCCTTCTTGTCATATTTTGTAAAAAGTAATTTATGTATTTTTGAACACTTTCACACGATTCCAGAATGACAGTTAGACGATAAATTTCAATCTTCATTACCAAAAACATAACACGTATCGATTCTGGATGCAAAATCAAGTGTTCAAACATTCAATTTTAAGTAACATATGGAAAACATTCTGTATTGTTACATTATTATTAAATTGTAAATAAATTACAAATGGGACTTAAAGATTTCCTCACAATGTTTCCTACAAGTGATCTATAAAGAGAAAGATTTCTGTCGGCTTATGCCACGGAAGTAGAGTAGTGAAGTAAAAGTTTAATCATAAATTTGGCGTCGTTTTTCGCAGTAAACTCAGCCGTAAATTCTTGGAGGAATCGCGGAATTTATCTGGGCAGCATACGACACGTTATTGATAGTTATTGCTTAGCGAGTACAGAGGAAATAAAATTAAAGCAAGAGAACAATATGGTGTGAAATTGATTCCATGTTATGGCCGGGCTTCAACGGCGTTTAGAGATATTGTGTTGTACTGTGTTATTTATATCCCACGTGAAATATTACAGATGGAATTTTATAAGTTGCTTTGACAACGCTGCAATGGATGTGTTTTGTTTTTCAAGATTTACGATTTGAAATTTTCAGTGTTTGGACACTTCAAATTTCAGCCGTGAAATACAGTCGTTTTTTGCGGCTATAAAGTATTTTAAAGCGTATTCAGTGCCATATTCGACGTTTTTAACATTTCACTCCAAATCTCAAAACAATTCCATGTTTATATTTTCATTGATTTATAGAAACCTATACTACCACATTTATAAGGTTTTCTTTATTGACTGTGAAAGTAAACAGGAGATTTTATTGACTCAATAATTCTCGAAGAACCGGGTTTACTATATTGTTTCAATCCCTTATAATATTGGAGATTTTAATAAAGATATAGTAATTTATAAAATATACTTAATCTATCCTAAACTAACAATATCAGTAATTATTGGACATTATTCACAATATCCGGCATGTTTGATATATTGATGATAAATAAGAAACATAAATAATTGGCGGTAATTATGTATACTTCCCAATTTATCATATTGCCCGTAACGTATCTAGAGAATAGATGAAACCGCTTTGCTATTTTTATCTATCCCACTAAATATGTGTCGTACATGTTACAATCGTTAGATTATTTTATTTTGTATATACTGATCAAATCAAATATTTTATAATAATATACATTTGTACATTATGAGCTTAAAAACCAAAAATTGATTGATTGATGATTTTTGAATATAATTAATTTATTGTATGTAGGTATGCCGGATTCTGTCCTTAATTTTGTTCAAAGATTTGTTTTTATGTTTAGCCGAATGGTAAAACATATTTTCAACAAATTATACATGATTTAAATCAAATGATTATTTACAGGATCTTGATCCAAAATATATACCTAATCATTTAAATTTTCGAAAATTTTATTACAATTAATTTTTCTTGTTGTGAAAATAATTAATTTAGTTATGACATTACCTTTACGAATATTCTAAATCCTTTAAAATTTTACTTCTTTCTACAAAATCGTTTGATAGTAGATTTATTTACTTATGAAATACAACACTTTTCTGATCTCGTTGAAATGTCTGTCAAGTTGGGGTGCCCAACATAAAAAAAAATTAAAAACAATATACCATCAGTTAGTGCTAGGTTTGTGCTGGTTTGTTCCAGAATATGGAAGTTTGTTCTATTTAAATAACAGAAATATCAACAATATCAGTTGGCACCCCAACTTGACACTATCAAATTTATAAATAATAGAGAAAATTAAAAATAACTATACCATCAGTTAGTGCTAGGTTTGTGCTGGTTTGTTCCAGAATATGGAAGTTTGTTCTATTTAAATAACAGAAATATCAACAATTTCAGTTGGCACCCCAACTTGACACTATCAAATTTATAAATAATAGAGAAAATTAAAAATAACTATACCATCAGTTAGTGCTAGGTTTGTGCTGGTTTGTTCCAGAATATGGAAGTTTGTTCTATTTAAATAACATAAATATTAACAATTTTAGTTGGCACCCCTACTTCACACTACCAAATTTGTAAATAATAGAAAATAATAAAATTACTATACCATCAGTTAGTGCTAGGTTTGTGCTGGTTTGTTCCAGAAAATGGAAGTTTGTTCTATTTTAACAACAGAAATATCAACAATTTCAGTTGGCACCCTAACTTGACACTACTAAATTTGTAAATAATAGAGAAAATTTAAAATGACAATACCGTCAGTTAGTGCTAGGTTTGTACTGATTTGTTCCAGAAAATGGAAGTTTGTTCTATTTTAACAACAGAAATATCAACAATTTCAGTTGGCACCCCAACTTGACACTACTAAATTTGTAAATAATAGAGAAAATTTAAAATGACAATACCGTCAGTTAGTGCTAGGTTTGTACTGATTTGTTCCAAAATATGAAAGTTTGTTCTGTTTAAATAACAGATATATTAACAATATTCTAGTGGGAATCTGAACTTAGCACTACAAAAATTCTAAATACTAACACAAATTTAAAAATGACTATACCATCAGTTAGTACTATGTTTGTGCTAATTTGTTCCAGAATATGAAAGTTTGTTTTGTTTAAATAACAGATATATTAACAATATTCTAGTGGGAACCTGAAACTTAACATTATAAAATTTCTAAATACTAAATCAAAATTAAAAGTGACTATACCATCAGTTAGTGCCAGGTTTGTGCGAATTTGTTCCAGAATATAAAAGTTTGAATATGGAATTTATAAGGTAATTACTTAAAATAATATCTTAATATTATCGTTAGTAAGGTAAATATTATCCATTAATTTTACAATAATTTATAGTTATTATATTTTATGGAATGGTAGGAAGCTTTGTGATCAGGAGCTATATATTTTCCCAACTAAAAGGTATCATTTGAAAAGTTAGAACAGGACATTATTAAAGAAATTCATACTGTAGGTACTTACTTTGTGTAAATTTTGTAAACTGAAAATATAAATAAGAGATAAAAGACAAGAAATAATTAATTATTGTTTCAGCATGACACACGTTTACAAAATGGTATTCCCAGGGTCTCTACAGATTCGTATTAACAATTTTATGCATATAGTACTAAAAATTGCAAGCAGAGAAATGAAGTTACATTTTGATGAGTTGTCCAAAACTGACCCTGCACCTATAAAGAAAATTAATAACTATTATTGGATTTCTTAGAATAATTGGACATTCAAAGATCATTGTTGAAAAGAAATATCTTAAGAATGAACAATTTGACTTCAAATCTTTGTTGATCCCTCCGCTTTAATCCCTTTTAGATTATCCTTCTATTGTAAAGCTGATTAATACTAAGTTTCTGCCTTCGTTCTTCTATGTATAAATATTAAAAATTTTCTGTGAAGTATATTCAGTTGTATTTCCTGATAATGGCTTTATAAGCCAAAATATGAATATAAATAAATAAACAATAATTAAGTATTTGTTGTCTTTTATCTCTTATTTATATTTTCAGTTTACAAAATTTACACAAAGTAAGTACCTACAGTATGAATTTCTTTAATAATGTCCTGTGCTAACTTTTCAAATGATACCTTTGAGTTGGGAAAATATATAGCTCCTGATCACAAAGCTTCCCACCATTCCATAAAATATAATAACTATAAATTATTGTAAAATTAATGGATAATATTTACCTTACTAACGATAATATTAAGATATTATTTTAAGTAATTACCTTATAAATTCCATATTCAAATTTTTATATTCTGGAACAAATTCGCACAAACCTGGCACTAACTGATGGTATAGTCACTTTTAATTTTGCTTTAGTATTTAGAAATTTTATAATGTTAAGTTTCAGGTTCCCACTAGAATATTGTTAATATATCTGTTATTTAAACAAAACAAACTTTCATATTCTGGAACAAATTAGCACAAACCTAGTACTAACTGATGGTTTGGTCAATTTTAATTTACTTCATTATTTACAAATTCGGTAGTATTAAGTTTGGGTGCCAATTGAAATTGCTAATATTTCTATTATTTAAATAGAACAAACTTCCATATTCTGGAACAAACCAGCACAAATCTAGCACTAACTCATGGTATAGTTATTTTTAATTTTGCTTTAGTATTTAGAAATTTTATAATGTTAAGTCTCAGGTTTTCACTAGAATATTGTTAATATATCTGTTATTTAAACAAAACAAACTTTCATATTCTGGAACAAATTAGCACAAACCTAGTACTAACTGATGGTTTAGTAAATTTTAATTTACTTCATTATTTACAAATTCGGTACTATTAAGTTTGGGTGCCTATTGAAATTGCTAATATTTCTATTATTTAAATAGAACAAACTTCCATATTCTGGAACAAACCAGCACAAACCTAGCACTAACTGATGGTATAGTCATTTTTAATTTTCTCTATTATTTACAAATTTGGTAGTGTCAAATTGTGGTACTATCTGAAATTGTTGATATTTCTGTTACTTAAATAGAACAAACTTCCATATTCTGGAACAAACCAGCACAAACCTAGCACTAACTGATGGTAGTCATTTTTAATTTTGCTTTAGTATTTAGAAATTTTATAATGTTAAGTTTCAGGTTCCCACTAGAATATTGTTAATATATCTGTTATTTAAACAAAACAAACTTTCGTATTCTGGAACAATTTAGCACAAACCTAGTATTTACTGATGGTTTAGTCAATTTTAATTTACTCCATTATTTACAAATGCGGTAGTATTAAGTTTGGGTGCCAAATGAAATTGTTAATATTTCTGTTATTTAAATAGAACAAACTTCCATATTCTGGAACAAACCAGCACAAACATAGCACTAACTGATGGTATAGTCATTTTTAAATTTGTGTCAGTATTTAGAATTTTTGTAATGTCAAGTACAGATTCCCACTAAAATATTGTTGATATTTCTGTTATTTAAACAGAACAAACTTTCATATTTTGGAACAAATCAGTACAAACCTAGCACTAACTGATGGTATTGTCATTTTAAATTTTCTCTATTATTTACGAATTTGGTAGTGTCAAGTTGGGGTGCCAACTGAAATTGTTGATATTTCTGTTGTTAAAATAGAACAAACTTCCATTTTCTGGAACAAATCAGTACAAACCTAGCACTAACTGACGGTATTGTCATTTTAAATTTTCTCTATTATTTACAAATTTGGTAGTGTCAAGTTTGGGTGCCAACTGAAATTGTTGATATTTCTGTTGTTAAAATAGAACAAACTTCCATTTTCTGGAACAAATCAGTACAAACCTAGCACTAACTGACGGTATTGTCATTTTAAATTTTCTCTATTATTTACAAATTTAGTAGTGTCAAGTTGGGGTGCCAACTGAAATTGTTGATATTTCTGTTGTTAAAATAGAACAAACTTCCATTTTCTGGAACAAACCAGCACAAACCTAGCACTAACTGATGGTATAGTAATTTTATTATTTTCTATTATTTACAAATTTGGTAGTGTGAAGTAGGGGTGCCAACTAAAATTGTTAATATTTCTGTTATTTAAATAGAACAAACTTCCATATTCTGGAACAAACCAGCACAAACCTAGCACTAACTGATGGTATAGTTATTTTTCATTTTCTCTATTATTTATAAATTTGATAGTGTCAAGTTGGGGTGCCAACTGAAATTGTTGATATTTCTGTTATTTAAATAGAACAAACTTCCATATTCTGGAACAAACCAGCACAAACCTAGCACTAACTGATGGTATAGTTATTTTTAATTTTCTCTATTATTTATAAATTTGATAGTGTCAAGTTGGGGTGCCAACTGAAATTGTTGATATTTCTGTTATTTAAATAGAACAAACTTCCATATTCTGGAACAAACCAGCACAAACCTAGCACTAACTGATGGTATAGTTATTTTTAATTTTCTCTATTATTTATAAATTTGATAGTGTCAAGTTGGGGTGCCAACTGAAATTGTTGATATTTCTGTTATTTAAATAGAACAAACTTCCATATTCTGGAACAAACCAGCACAAACCTAGCACTAACTGATGGTATATTGTTTTTAATTTTTTTTTATGTTGGGCACCCCAACTTGACAGACATTTTCCGTCTATACTCCTTCCCTACGTATTATTAGTTTAATACTTCAAAATGTCAAAATCTCAAATATATATTTAACATAGTTATGATGTTCCATATTGTTCCTTCCGATACTGGCCTTTTTACTAAATATATCCTGATTAACTAATGCTTAGGGAGACTGTCATAAAAACTACCCCAATTAAAGTAAACTTGGCGAAATTTACAACATGTCTGCAAACTCTTCAACTTGGGTTGTAAAAACTTAATCCAGAGTTTATGACCTTCCCTCATTAAATATAGCGTGGAAGTAGGGGTGTCGTGAGGCCTGTTGGTGCCATGAGACGCCGTAATGAAGTTACCGCAGACAAAAGGTGTCATAATGGCACTAAATAGTCACGCACAAGCTCTTCGCTGTCGCTACATTCGTAAATATTGTTTAGGGGAGGTATTACAAAGAAATGGGACATAAAAGACATAGTGTGATTATAGTCATGTAGCCACATATTTCATTCAAATATGTAACCCATATTACACAATCAAATGATAAAAAAATCTTTTTTCTAAAGGCGATTGCACAGTTGGTTATTGCTTGAATTGAATAGAATATAAGATTTGGGTTTCAAACATCATCGACGTCATATATTAAAAAAAAATACTTGCACAAAAGCTTTTTCCA
Source organism: Stenolophus ochropezus (assembly GCA_035578165.1). Classification (NCBI taxonomy): domain Eukaryota; kingdom Metazoa; phylum Arthropoda; class Insecta; order Coleoptera; family Carabidae; genus Stenolophus; species Stenolophus ochropezus. The sequence continues at coordinate 47,285,046 of JAQOWZ010000002.1, read as the reverse complement.
AAGCATTTTGTGTCTTAATTTTTGGTTACATGATTTCGAAGAATAATTATATTATTTAGTCAATTACTTATATATTTTTTGAAAATGAAATTTATATTGGTACATATGTTAAAAAAATTGTATTAATTTTTTTGTTATTTAGGTACATATTTTTCAACTTTTTTTAATTTATAGGTAGATTCTTATAATAAATCTAAATTTAAAATTAGCAAAAAGAAAAAAATGCTAGACAATTTTTTACCTTGTTTTGCTTTGAAATTTGTAGCTCTTGTCTTGCATTTTTTGCAAGACTAATGTAAGGCCAAGAAAAATACAAAACTCTCTTTAAACACTAAACCCACTACAGGCTGTAAGCCCCTTGCAGAAAGAATGTACATAATAATGAATATTAATAAAGAAATAAAAGTCTGGCGAATGAGCTCAAAGAGCAGAAATGGAGTAAACCTTTATTAACATTTCAATAATTGTGCACTTTTATTTTGTATCTATGTCTTATTTCATTTCATATTATGAACAGTGAACGTAGTTTTAAACTGTGAAGTAAATAAATTGTTAATAAATGTGATTGAAATTATAGCTGTCAATATATGTAAATACTGTTATTAAATTATTTGTAATCAACAACTGTTACAGGTCGTTTTAAATAGAAATGGACCTGTTAATCATTCATGCGCATCTAATGCAGCAAACAAGTTAAGGGAAACGGCGACATATACTCGTATAATGTTTTTTCCAATGGTGTGCAATGTAACGTATAGTACATACTGCAATCGACGAAGTCTCTTGTCTCGCCTACCAGTAGACCAATACAAGGTTATAGCGTTGATTGAAAAGTATATACTTTTCAATAGCCGTGAGTTCACAAAGTTTCAACTATAAAACACAAGTACTCGAAGACGAGACCGACTGAGGTAATACAACAGTGGCGAATTTAGAGGGTGGGGGACTACGTACAGGGGCTGTAGTCCACGCGGGAAAATTCAGAGGTGGCATTTTTTGGGAAAAATATTCTATACTGTCAACCGCAACAAAAATCACAAATTATATGTGGCTCTGGTTTGTAATTTATTCAAAACCACTATTGATTAAAATTAGGATACTGATTGTGTGCTATTGAAAAACCTATGGTGATAAATCGTAAATAAGGGGGAGAGATAAGGGGGCGCAAGTTAGCGAAAAAGCCGAAATGAACTTTTGTAAGCATCAACTATGAATGTATTATAAGTCCTAAACATATAAAATACGTTTTGTATTATTGATTGTTAAAAATCAGAAGTACGAGTTGTCAAATTTATAATGTATGCTTTATATATTTTATATTATGCCAGACAATAAACTTATATATATATATATATATATATATATATATATATATATATAATGTGTCTAGCTAAGTTCGCGACAAATGGAGAACTTTTTTATTCTTGGGTTTATGAAAAAAGGTATTCTTTATAAAAAGTCCTGCTTCATCCAAAACTTAAATTCAAATTGTCAGATTTTAATATTTGTTAGTCATATACGAGATATGACAAAAAATATGAAATTAGTATAAGAGTAAAGTACCTTTATTTTCAATAATAAAAAATGTTTCAAATAAACGTTGTAGATCTGAAAATTCCAAGAACTTTTTCCCCCAACCATTTTACAAAATAATCAATAGGAAAGGAGTTATGATTTTTTGAAATTTCTCACACCGTATCCCCTATATTATATTAAAACAAAGCTGTTCAAATTTTTTTTTCATTTTTCGAAAAAATGTTTCATATAAACATAGATCTGAAAATTCCAAGAACTTTTATCTATAAAGGTATTTTACTCTTATACTAATTTCATATTTTTTGTCATATCTCGTATATGACTAGTTTTGGATGAAGCAGGACTTTTTATAAAGAATAACTTTTTTTCATAAACCCAAGAATAAAAAAGTTTTCCATTTGTCGCGAACTTAGCTAGACACACTGTATATACATATACAGTGTGTGCAACGAAATGCGGAACATAGGACTTTAACATGGGATTTCAAAAAATTGCGGATACTCTCTCTCCTAATAGATTTAGAGCAAAACTGCAATGGTACAAAGTTTTTCAAAATTAAATTCTACGTCAGATAAGATCATAATTGTTGCAACAGTACGTCTGCAGTACGAGATAAATATAATATGTAACATTTTCGTTCAAAATCAGACACCCATGGAAATAAAAGAAAATATCTATGTGTCAATTGTGACAGTTATAGTACCTAACCTTACTTTGTGTACAATATTTTTTAAAATAAAATTTTTACTATTTTTTATTAGTATAGGTATTGTTAAAGAAATGAATATAAATTCAACTTAAATAATATTAAAATATGGACAATAAGTATTATAATTAGTGAAACTTCTCTACACTGACAGATAGATATTTTCTATTATTTCCATGGCTAACTGATTTTTAACGAAAGTATTACATTTTATATTTAATATATCTCTTAATACAGTCCTGCTGTTACAACAATTATGATCTTAAATGATGTAGAATTGAATTTCTTTGTACTCTTGTAGTTTTGCTCTAAATCTATCAGGAGAGAGAGTATTCGCAATTTTTTGAAATCCCATGCTAAAGTCCTATGTTCCGCATTTCGTTGCACACCCTGTATATATATATATATATATATATATATATATATATATATATATATATATATATATATATTATAAGAATAATACTATAATTCCAAATTTGTTTATATGTTTCCTATGAAGTATTACATGAAATTTACATGAGTTACATATATTCAAATATAGGTTATGAAAACCAAGCTAGTTATACCGCCCAGAGGGCTAAAGGCCATGTTTTTAAAAGGCTAAACCAAAACAAATGAGATGTTTATGACCACGAGTTCACACTACACAAATGTTCCATTAAAATAAAACAAAGCCACCCTAATATACTCGTACATACAAGCTCATTACACCCGCCCTTTTTTACTGCTGTTCGCAGCCAACTGCGCGTACATCATCTGTTTATTATCTTGTTTATTTAAGGTTCGTGTTTTATTTTGGGGAATAAAAAGCCCGATTACGATTAAGAAACAGAAGATTGACTTTGTTTCAGGGCAAGCTAAGATTACGAGTGTCCCGCTTTAAACAAGCCATAAATTAAGCCGATTATATTGCAAACATTCTGCTGGGAGATTTATGCTGCTTTGGATTTAATTTTGCGGAAGGACGGAATGAATTTGTGAATGAAATTTATTGCAATCCAGAAAAAAATATTATTTTTCTAAAGAAATTATCATCGCTTGTTTTTAAGACTGTATAGCTAACCATTTATGCAGGGAAAAAGTTAAACATCAAAACATATAAAAAAATAATTATATATCATAATATTTACATACACAATTTTACTATCTAATATATAAATGTATCACTTACGATTTATTACCCATTTCTTAAAGGATTTTCAAATACATGATGTTCGTTTTAAGAGGTACATTATTGTTATTTTGAGAATTATAAAAGATACAGAGTTAGTTAAATTAGCAATCAATTTCTATATAAAAAAGTGTTTTAATTTATTTTTTGCGAACGATGACTGTTATTAAGTGGCGGATTTAGGTAGTATACTCCCCTGGACAACTGTACTAGCTTAGGTAAATTTAAACTGATAAAATATTTTTTTTATTAAACAATAGACATTATAAAATGATAAATAAAAAAATGAATCCTAGTACTAAGGCCCATTGAATTCTACCTCACCGACTCGGGTTTCATGAAGAAGTTTTTTCTTACTTCTTCGACAATTTACAGGCTAACACTTTTTTATTAGAAACATTTTTTTTAGACTTAATAAACGCAACATACAGATCAATAACTTCAATAAGGCTCCCATGTACGTTTAATGAACAAAATTTCTAAATATTCTATTAGCTTCAATCTTCAATAATGATTCATAAATTTGTACTTTCTGATTTATATTGCATCTTAAAATCTTATGCTATGCTGCTGTGAATCTACATATTTGAATGGTATATTTTTACAATAAAAGTATCTTTTCTCTGTGCAGTTGTACATCATATCTAATTTTACAACCAAAATCAAGGTCGTCCAATCATTAGTTCTCTACTTAAAATTCTAAAAAATAATTCGGAATCTACATAAAAAATAAGTACATTTCGTCGATTATTAACAGGAGCATAAAATTATACGGTAAGAAATGTTTTTAAATATTTAAAAAACGTGTACGCCATTCATGTCATTTATGAAGATAATTTCGACGTTGGCAATTTTGTGTTTCATTGTGTTGGTAATATAATACTGTCAATTATGATATTTGTTTACTTAGAAATCACAAGATTTCACTCGATAAGATAATGTCATCAATCCCACTTTTAATGTTTTAATGTACCATAAAAGGAAAACGAATGAAATAAAATCAAAGAAGTAAACAAGAAATTTGACAAATAATATAGAAATTGTAAAAACTATACTAACACTGACAATTTTAGCACTCTTTGTGTAAACATATTAAAATAAAAATAAAATTTAATTCTGTATATTTTTTTATGAAGATATGATCGTGATAAATTGATAAAATTTTGAAAAAAAATTTATGTCGAAGGAGGTAATAAAAAATTGAGATGGATGCTTCTTGATCGAGGAACTAACAGTAAAATAAAATGTAGCCCAACCGGTATCGGCCCCACTTATGTTATTCTTGATTATTCATTTCATTTCTATTATATGACATTATTTACATTTTATTCAATAACTGTAATAAAAATGTGTTTCCATTTAAAATTTAAAATAAAAAAGTTGGGTCCCATATATTGACACAACTGGTCGTGTTTTTTTCGTTTAGTTCATTAAAATGATTTTATGAATAAGAATATTTACAAAAATATTTTGTTTTGTTTATTTGGTTCAAATTTGAAGTAAATATATATTATATATAATTAATTTTTTGTTTAGTTTATTAATTAATTTCTTGTCAATAATTTCGCATATTTCAGTTATTTAAAATTAATAAATTATTTGATTTAATTAATGTAGTTTTATATTATTTATATTTAAAGCTTTCCTTGATTATATTTATTTAATTAATTATTATGCCTCAGCAAATTCCAATATTTTTACGCTAAAAACACGAATAGTAAATTTAGAATATAATGTAATAGTTAATTACGATGAAAGTTCATAAAGCATGAAGGAGATTCAATTTGAAGACTCGTGAGTCGTGAGTGGTGAGAAAATAAAGACATGCTTTACGAAAGAATCTAAGAAACTCAAAAATATGTAAACAAATTCTTCTAATTTTTTAATTAGGGTTCCTAAACTAAATAATAAGGTTGCATCGATAAGAAAATTTCACTGTACCTACCGATTGTTAAGTTTTTTTTTTTCAATCATGTGAGGTTTCGCATGCATTACAATTTTAAACACTTGTTGGTGCGCAAACCGTGACTAATGAAATCTTATCATTAAACATTTTTTTTATAAACTATAAAGTGATACCTATATAAATGTCAAATTTATGCACTATCCCAGATAATAGTTATTCGGGTATCAAGGGTGCAAAATGCTATATTGCCTCAAATGCATAAAGATTGAAGCTCGAAATGTAGCTAAGAGCTTCAATTATGCTACAATGGCAATGCTTTTTGCACTCGTGGTATACATTATTTTTTCTACAACTGCTTTCAATATTAAAATAAAGGAATTTAATGACATCAGTAAAATTTCCGAACTTATTTTATTTGCTAACAATGATATGTTACTATACTCCGTTTTTAAACTATAGAAAGCACTAGACGAAGTCACATTTACACCGCTAGAAGTTACCAAAAAAAATCAGGCTATATTTTCATTATCCAAAACTATGATAGATAATCTACTTACACAGCGTTAATGAAATACTAATAGTTCTGAAAAGAACTGGTTTTATTCGTGAAATGTCACAAAAAGAGCAATGAAACGAAAAACACGTGCAAATTCAACAATTGATTTGACAACTTCGGAGAGTTTGACGTTTCAATTACGTTTGAGAAGGTTAACCTGAAATTTCGTCTGGTTAAATGCGGCTTCAAGAAATGGCGCAGTAGCCAATCACAGGCTTTGATTTTCTCACTAGGATTCCTAGTTATTGTCTATAGTTTAAAAACAGAGTATAGTGACATAAACAATCGTTACATTTTAGGTTACATTCAACTTTAGTTTTAAAATAAATAAATAGATAGTTATCTTTTCTTCATTATGATTAAAATATTTAGTAAAAAATATATTTATTTTCAAAATTTAATATTATTTGATGTTAATTGCTGCTGATGGCGACTAGGAATGTAAGTATATAACACAATTATTCTAGTACGCTAACATAACTTTCGGCTCCGCAAGCTCCGCCTTAGTTCTTACCTTCTTGAAGGTTATAATGTACATACACTCGTTGCAGCTTAAATATCTGTTATTTTCTTATTAACATCAATGTTCCACTACATAAATTATGAATCTGTAGTAATAATGAATCCTATCAAAAACATAAATTGTACGAGAATGTAAATCTCGCGAAGAAATTCTGTCACCGCAGAAAGTTGTAAAATCTTATATAAAACCATGTCAATTATTTTAGTTCGTATCTATGGAAGCACCTATTCAACAACTTTGATACAAATCGTTTAACAACTTTTTTAGTTTTAGTTTTGTTTTCTTGCTTTTTTGTATTTATCATTACCCTGAAGAAGGCAGTAGTTTGTTGCTGTCGAAAAGTTTGGTTTAATAAATAAAAATTACCGAAATAAAACTAAAAAAGTTGTTTTATTCAATTACTATAATTTTTGAAAAATATTTTATTAATTATAAAATTTCTTATAATTCGAGAAATTTTTGTCCTGCTCAAGAATTCAGAAACAAAAGAGAAATTGCTTGGGTAGCACGTTTTTAAGCTACCCCAGCCTGAAACTTTTTCGACCACACCTCTTTCACTTTAACTTGTTCCACTTGAATTTGGTTTATAGTTGTGATCTTTCACTGTCATTACTATTAATGCCATTCTGTTTGCAAGAACAAGTAAAAATGAATTTACGAAATAAAATAGAACCACTTTCATAGAAAGTTGAAGGAAAGTATGAGTCCTTGATTTTTGTTTAAATATTCCCACCCCTTTTACTAAGAGTATTGTAAGATTGTAGTTAACGTGTTGCAACTTATCCGGAAAAAGTATAAAACTCGAGCAAAGAACTTAACTCGACTAGAGAAATTATTGGCGATACTCGATTCGAAGCTTTGAGTCGAGTCGAGTAAAGCTCAATCTCGTGGATCTCACTAATTCTAATATAATGGAATTTTTAATTAATAGTATTGGATTATAAAAATTGTATCGAACATAACTTAACAAATATCATTCGACCTTTTTTACCTCCCGCCTATCAATATATAGATAAAGGAGGTATTGTTTTGGTCAAATATCTCGAATGTGAGTTTTCAACATATGAACACGAATTAGGTGCCCTAGAATACGATTTCATTATTTTTATCATGTTGTCTGTATATCCGTGTGTGTGTTTGTAACGATTTTTCGTCCACGATAACTCCAATGCGATACATGTAAAAATAATTTGTGGTATTTAAGAATTTTATTTAAATATGATGAATTGATTAGATTTTGACTACAATTGGTTAACCAGAAGTAATACTTTACTTCAAGCTTTAAACCGTTTTTCCTAAAAAGACGCCTCTAAATTTCTTTTTCTCGCAAATTACATTATAATTAAATATAAAGATTTTTTAATTTTCTACCGATTTGCATAATCACGTTTATACATAACTTCTAGTTAAACAGAAAAAGTATATAAATTATAATAAATTTACATATCATTTATTATAAAACAGATGAGTAATTTAATTGTTCACAAAATTTGACATTTGATACAAATAAGTTTAAAAGATAAAATAAGTAAACATGTAAAAGTTTTATTGTAAAATTAAAAAAGGTGGACGAAATTTATAAGGAATATATTTGCAAGCGTGAACCAAGGTAAGTTCGGTTCAGGTTTTAGTACCGCCAAAAATAGCTGTTTTTTACATATAAATTTTATGAAGGAAATTTTAGGTATGAAATGAATTAAAATTTTCTGAACTGCAACAATTATCTAATTCTTAAACTACAAATTGAATGTACTGAAAATATTTATCATATAGTCACATAATAGAGTGAACGTACGTCATACCTAGTAATAAAATTGTAGCCAAAACAGCAATGTTACTATCCCTAGGATATACCCAGTAAAATACACGGAACTTAGTGTTTTTTACTAATCAATGGTTGGTAATCCTGTACAACGTTGCCAATTTCGAAATGTCCAAAATAATATTGGATTTTATTATAAAAGTGAGCTTGTAATACGAGCCATTATTTTTGAAAAATATCTAAAAATCGAGCAAATAGGAAGTTGTGCACAGAATATGGTTAATTCTGTAATAAGGTATTTTGAACAAGAACGTGAGAATCAACAAATAATTGACAAGATCATATTATATACACACATGGTATACTAAGCAACCATCAACACTTGAATGTACCCTACAAATACTTGGCAACGTTGCATCAGGGAACATTATGACGTACGATCACTTTTACGTGAAAAAGACTATACATATTACTACAGTGGCGGGAGGTAATGTGTTGAACACATCAGATTTTTCTTTTATTTGTTGGTGCAAATTATTTTAGTATTCTTAATAGACATTATATCAACCCTCCGTACTGTTGGAATGCACGTATTGGATCAGAATTGTTTCAAGCTATAAATTGAATATTTTTTGCGGCATCGCGATGTGATTTATTTTATTTGTTGTGGGATGATAAATAAAATATTGAAAAATAAGAGAAGCTTTTAATAATGGATGTCAAACGAAAATTCCCGGAAATAGCTCGCGAGAAACATCTGCCTGCTATCGGGATATTACCATGACAGCAAATCGATAACTTATATAAATATCGCAAAATACTGACAGCAGTACAATACTTTAAATAAATAGCTCCACTTACACATGATATATGCCCTCTGGCCACTGAGAGATTGTATATTAATATTTACAATTCGTTACGACTTAAATAAATAGCAAACTTCATCAACTCGGCTGCAGAACATATGAACATTAACTTCAAAGCTCAAAGCAAAATACTAAGTCGCACATCGACGAAGACTTGCGATGAGTGTAGCGTAAATAATTCATAATAGAAGTAGAACTACTTCATACATCGCTCCGTACTCTCATTGCACGTAATATAATGAGCAATAAGAAGGAAACATACTATCAATGATCAATGAAACTACGTAAATGTGTTACAGTTCAATGTATTATTATGATTTATTCGTACTTGTTAATCGGCTTAGAATTATCATTTGTGTTTACAGTTTAATTATAATACGATACATAGTGATACACATTATATTTCCTACATTATCCTTTCTCTTCTTAATATCTGTTTTCAACCAGTTTTGTCTTGACCCCAAATAGTCTAACAAATCCTCTTCTTTTTCTCCGAACTTCTCTGTCCGAAGTCCTTAGTGACTTAGATTTCTCTTTCTTTCTGCAAATCCTATATCGTCTCTCGTCACTTGATAGTCAATACTTGTTGTTTCCTCTTCATTACAATATCTGATTCTACTAACACTTTTACTTTGTTGTTCTTGTTGTTGTATGTATCTCTCTTATGAAGTTCGAACTGTTCGTAGTAGATGTCTCCATTTATGCGTCGCCTTTCTCTTTGTACCGTAGAATATCCATTTCTTCCGCAGTAAGCTGTTCTTATTTGTTGTTTTTCTCTCTTATTTTTATTATTCGTCAGCATTCTTGCAAAAGTTTTGGGTATTTCTTACTCGTTCTCCGTATTTTACTGCCATCTTCTCTAGTTTAAACAAATTAAACGTCTAAAAATAAGGTGATAAGTTCACTTGAGGAAATTTTTGACAATGCTTTATTCCAGAGATATTTTTCGTTCTTCTTATTGGGCCAAAATAACTTAAATATTGTTATTTAACATTCCAGATTTAAGAAAATTTGGGGAAGAAGTTTGTGGAAAATGATACCATGTGGCAATACTTTCAAGAACTACTAAATCTGTTAACTTCGTCGATAAAACGACTGTACCATTACATTATTGTAAATGTATAACATAAAAATGTAATACAATAAAATCCAGGTATAACGACATCGAAGATATTTCTCAAATTTCGTTGCTATAGCCGGAAATCGCAATAATCGATAAACGTAAAATAAGGTTAGCGTATGTGGGCTTTCAAACAAGTAGTCATAATTTCGACGTTATAAGCAGTTTGTCGATATAAGCGGTAACGTTATAAACGGATATTACCGTAGTTTTTTAATGTTTCTTTAAATTTTTGCTTATTCTTTACATTTTTTTTTTCATAATAAATGCCATTTTGTGAAACACGTTTTTGAAATTACACTATACTTTTAAAAAAAAAATTAAAATCTGATTTTTTTGTACAATTTTTTTAAACTGATTTTTATATAACCCTGTTAAAAGAGTTAGTATAATGTCCCCCAACTTTTTTAGACAACTGTCATTCCTCTCAAGTGCCGCCACTGCTTAGACCTTACACTTTAATTTAAATTTATATTTAAGAGATTAAAATAAAACATATAATAATTTTATTTCAAAATATGCAAATTATTCGCGAATTTTATTGGCAAATATTTGGACATCTTCAAACCGCATTTAGAGGTCTCCAATTTGGAATGATACGTGTTTGACCAGCAGGTTCATTGTGTACGGCAGGTTGGCCCATAACTTTCCTCATTAAAACTTCCCCCAATCAGCATAAATTTTCACACTTTCACGCAATGGGAATGTATATGAGTACTCGTATGTGTTCTTAAGGCCCGGTTGATTCGCCGGAGAACGTGGAGAAATTACATTATGTCTTAATTAGGTTCGGCATTGCGGCGTTATTAGTTGCTGCTAATCTGTATGCATTTGCTGTGCATGCGGTGCAATATATTACACCTATATTTATATGTAAAGGATGGGGAATCCACTACGAGTAGCTAGTTAAGCACGAATACAAATCCAAATCTAAACCAAATATATTTGAATTTGGGTCCTAGTTATATGTCTATTAATTCTATAATAATCTTCCTCTATGGCACAATATTCCTAAATGGAACAGAGCTTCCAGTACGGTAATGTATTTGTTTCGTTTACTTGCATTTCGGTGGTATAGGTTGATAGCTACATCTTATAGTGGATTTTGAATGATTTGGACATACAGTATTTTTATTTGGATATATATTTTTGGCCGACATAAATATTTTCTTTAAAAAATATTCTTGGTACGCCTGAAGTTATAGATTCCAACAAGCAAAATACTTGCAATAAAAAGTATGATAGGCTTTGCAACAAGACGCTTTGAAAAACAACGAAACGTCAAAATTATTATTTCCCCAAGTTTTTATTCAATAATTCGATAAATAGCGGTAGATAGCATGTTTGTAAGCACTCTTTATTATTACAATGTTTTTTAATAACCTCTAAAATAGTAGCGGCTTGTCCTTAAGTGCTGCAGAACCACCAAAAAAATTAAATTAAAAATGTCCATTATTAATTAATAATATAAGAACATTATTAGAATATATATTTAAAGATTAAATAATAAAATTACCTATTTCTTTATTTTACATTATATTGTTGCTCAATAAGAACAAGTGCGTTGCGACGAGAAACAATCAGTCAAATGATGACTAAATACTTTAGTCGTCCAGCTATATCCTTAACTTTGCTGACTAATTACGGTGTTTGCTACCGTACCACAGAATAGGTTTATACAGAAGCGACAGTAAGACGGAGAAATGAAAATTAGAGAGAGATGTCCCATTGTTTAAAATCGTAAAGTTTCGTTACATCTTAGGAAGGAATAGGAGAAGTCAACAAATTTAAAGGTCTACACATGCTCCAAGGTCATAGAACTGAATAGGGGTAACATGAGAGGTACCGACACGGAGTGTCGCTTCTGTATGTAACTATTCTGTGACCGTACTTTACGCGATGCCATAGACGTCCTCTAATATGATTATCATAAAATGATAAAAACACGAGTATTTGAAAATTAAAATTTACCTTAAATTAATTTTAATTATGAAGTTTTGCATACACGTTTCAAAATGAATTTAGGTATTCTATTACATAAAAATCAATTTTACAAACTTATCAGGAACAATTGATAGTTAAACAGCCAGGTCATCTAATATCTTTACTAAATATAGGAATTTCGGGTAAAAGTCGCAATGAACCATAGAGAAGACAATTTTATAAAGGCATATTTAAGAAACAAATGGATTTGTGGTTGTAACAAAAAGTTTTGTTTTTCGATTTTTCCGAAAATTTATTGCCATAAAACTACAATGAAAAATCAATGGATAAGTTTGCCGAAAACAAGAAAAAACGTATTTGTGTAAAATTTAAACTCAAACTACAAAGAAAATTGAATTCCTTTGATTAAAATTTTATTGTTTGATGCAGCACACCCACAAATATGTAGCACGAGCAGCCACTGTTCTAAAAGCTAAAAAAATATCATATTACTTTACCCTACCGGAATACGAAAAATCACGATTACCGAAGACGTCAACGATGTGATTGTTTACACTTCAGGAAGCCAAAAATTAGTTATTTACATTAAGTACAGTAGGTTGTACTTTACATCACATGCAAGGTCCTATATTTTAATAAAACCGGGCTATGTACAATTACCTAACGCGCACATAATGTACCTATTATATTTTTTTGGTCGATATATTATGTATTATCGAAAAAAAAAATTCTTGTTAACATGAAATCATAGATTCGTACAGGCGAGTTAGTTTCAAAACATGACGCATTCTAAAACAACGAAATGTTAAAATCTGTCAAAATATCTAAAAATTGAAATTTGTATTCCTCAAAGACTTTATTGAACGATATATAGCGGTAGAAAGCTTTTTTGTAAGCACTCTTTATTTTTTCAACAACGACGAAAAGCTAAAACATATTCCATTATTTTCCTCATTGCAATGCGTAAAATTGCTATTACCGGCGACGTCAACGATATATGTATGGTAAGTTTACAAGTGAGGAGGCAAAAAAATATTGGCACACTAGCTTTTTTCCTGTAATAATGTAATTCAATACATATGAATATAAAAAATTTTTTTTTTCACTACTAGTCTATACAATTAGTATTTTTACTCTTTATTTGACATGAGAAATTGTTTTTCGATACCGTTTACTTGGTTACCTAGGTCGATAATGAAAACTTACTTTTTATAGAAACTCTAGTGTCCAAATCCAAATAGTGTTTGATTCGTTAAACTCACTAAAATTGTTATAGATGTACAATTAAAATTTGTCATCTAATTTAAGAAAAGCAAATAAAATAAAAACAAATCAAGACGGATAACATACTGAAACGTCAGATATAAAAGTAAATGTAGCCTACTTAATTTTTCGTGAATATTATGAAATAAGTATATATTCATGTCAAAATCTTTGTTATTATCAAAATATTTTTTAAAGTAGGATTAGGATATAAATGCTACTAGAGAAAAAAATAATTTATATATACCACAGTAGAGAAGACCATTATTGACAAGCGTATTATGTCCCTTGGCTGCTTCGAACCTCGGGACACAACTTACCGCTACATCAATAATGTTAGTCTTCTCAGTTTTCAACTTTGGTGTATAATATACTATTAGTGTACTGTTTGTTAACAAATAAAAACTTTGTACAGGGTGTAAAATTCTAATAAAAAAATTCCGTGGTCAATAAAGTATTCATCAAATGCATGTACATTCATTTAGTAATACACATATTTAACAGTAAGAAACTGGAACTACCAAAAATAAAAGACCAAGTCGTCGGAAAGTTTTATTGACAGTGAGCGTCGTCAAATTATCAATGAATTAATAATAATTAAATTGAAAAGTACTAAGATACTAATATTGTAATAATTTCTGGCAAAGAAGTTATATCTCAAACAATGAGAAACACGTTCATAGTTTAATTTAATGGACAAAACTGCAAGAAAGAAATCTTTTACAATTGAGAAATATAGAAAAAAGCGCTTACTCCTAAAACTTACTAAATAACCAAAGTAAGATTTGGCAATATATATTTTCTGATAGATAAGAAATCCCAATAATGAATTAAATGAAGAACGCTCTACAGTGAATTTTATGGAGAAAGCAATTTTTAAAGAAATTTGCATTGCAATTTAATTTTGTCAGCTAATTCCGCTGTTTTTAAAAATTAACTTGAACGCTAGAAGCTTTCAAATTGCTATAAATGTTGTCGAACCATGTTATAAATAAGATTCAAAAGAAAAATTTTATTACTCATAAAACTCTATTAAATGTTCGTTCGAAAGTGGTATATAATATGATAAAGTTTCTAAGAAAAAAGCTTTGAAAAACGTTAAAATTTATTTGATGTTCAAGCTCAAGAAGTTCCCTATTACAAAAACTCTAATTTAGAGCACCAAAAAGCTTCTTCCTAACATTCCAATATGTCAATTACCATAAAATGGACTCTAATTAAAATGTGTCGCCCTCAAATTTGAATATGATCTTAATTTAGTTTTAAGAGTGTCGTCTTCCAATTACTTTTTTTGCTATTAATGTCCTATTAAAATTCTTTTCTATGAGAAAAGAATTCCAGAAGGGTACGTTGCCACATGATTATAAACACCGGCTTGCATTGTGTGTTACACATAAACAAATTTATTCAAATATGAATATTTTAACGTCAGTTTTAAATGTTTAAACCAAATTAAAATACAATTATATTGTCATTTGATATTGAGATATAACCTAGTTAATTACCGAGATTTTAGTTTTGAATAGTGATTGCTTGTAATTATGAATGCATTACATAAATATCTATTTGTTTATCAATTCGGTTAAAATAATTGGACCAATTCATTATTGACGTTGTAAATATATTATAACATAATTTCATCTTTACTTTCGGTTTAATATTCTGCTGAAATAAATAATTAATCACTAAGTATTTATCAATCGTATTCTTTTTATACAAAATTTCAGTATATCTTAGTTCACCTCAGTCGGCTAACTTATGTTGACCATTTTCTTATATGAACTACACAAAGATAAAGAAAGGAATATTGTTCCTCCCTTACCAATATTTAGTCACCTCTTTAGTGATTCTGTGAGACGAGATGAGTCGAGATTTTTCTGTTTTTTAAATCATTTAATTTTAAATGTAAAATATATTATCTCGTCTCGTTTATCTTTCGTCATGAATATTATTATTTCGTCTCGGTCTCAAATCTCGTCGACATTTCTTGGGTTTTCAAGATCAAATATTGCAGACTTGTCACGCACGTCATCTGTTCACAGTATTTCCATACCTAGGGAAATTTCCCTAGATTCTCCTAGGTCTAGGAAAACTGAACATTCTTCTGAGAAATTAGGAAGGAAATATATATTTAGGGAAAATATTTATTTTTTCTTACTGCAATTATTAGTATAAATATAAATACGTATATAAGTACAATATAATTATTTGCTCTTCCTATATTTTGTCTTTGCTTACCAGATACTCGTATAAAACTTCACTACGAGTAAAATGATAAAATTCATGTTTCTGGTATTGTTAACACTGTTACTGTTAGATTAGATGGTAGATACAGTCGGACAATTTGCCTTCGAGGCACAAACATAAACTTTTACTTCAAAAGACACATACTATTTTTTTAAGGTAGATATTTTAGAAAATAATTTACTACTTGTCGTTTCAATTTTTAGGTTATCAATTTAAATTTGTCAGTTGCCGATGATTTTTAGTCACTTCATTCTGAAAGTTTTCTAGTTTTATAGTGATCATTTAAGACGATAATGCAGGTGTACAAGTTATTTCTTATTCGCTGATTCTACATAGTTCCTATATATAATTGTTTATTTTTCTTCCACGCACGATTCAAATTTGTGAACCTCAATTTTATTTCATCGTTTCGAAGCTTTGTTTTTAAAATCGTTCTCATCTTGCCCGAGAAGAGATGTTTCGAGACGACACAAGCGAGATTCAAGGAATATTTTGTCTCACCTGAATCATTAACTTCGAAGATATGTTCTTGCTAGTTTTATAATCACAAATAAAGAACGTAGAAAAATCTTACGTTTTGCTGTCAATAAATAGAATTGTTCTATTATTGAATTTAAAATATTTTTATTTTATACATATAACAAAATTGCTAATAATGTTGAATATATGTTAGTTGTTTTTTAAAAAAAATAGTTAAAGAAACGTCAATTTAAAGTTCATGTGATTTAAATTTATCATTTATGAGCAGTTACTAAATGAAAATGTAAATCATACGGACATTATTTTCTTATTTACGTCTAGTTCGAAGGATAGTATAGATTTTCAGATAAAGACTCAATTTATTTTATCTCACTTTAACTGATGTATGATGAGGCGCATGAAAAAATAATGCTATTATTACTTATTTTTAATTTACACTGTCCAACAGATCAAAGTCCAATAACAAAACAGTAAATAAAAATAATTATTATTTTCAGTTGTATTTTATATCTCATTGTTTCCAACATTTAATTGTGTATTTTTTAATTAAAAAATAGACTAAAATGTATGGAAAACATTATGCTTATTAAAATTTACTTTCCTGAAATCAAAAAATTGTAATAGATATTTAAGAAATCATCGATAATTTTGCAGCAGTCAAAACCACACCTCATAAGTTTTTAATTTTGTATTAATCTTATTTGTTATGCAATCATTTGTTATACTATTTATAAATATGCACTATTTGTTTCACTAATGTCCGGATGTCCAGTTACAGAAAGGCTAATCAAAAAAATCACTGATTAATTTGACATTGTTACCATAGCTATGTATTACAAATACATTGCTGTCAAAAAATTAATCATTAATCAAAATAGATGAAGCTTTGCGCAACTCGGGCTAAGTTTGCCAACACGAGCGAAAGCGAGTGTTGTAAATCATTCGAAAGTAATAGCCATTACATGCGAATAGAATACTATGCTTTATCTACAACTATAACATAAAAATATATGTTTATTATAATCAAATATGTCATTACACTTTGACAGATAAATAACAATAGCTGGCGTCACTGTTTTACAGCATACTTAACGCAAGACAATTATTTTTAGTGTCAACTAGCTAATTTAGTTTAAGTTTAAAAAGAAAAAAAAAGTATGAAAAATGACAAAAATAGTGTTTGACTTTTTGTGTTGAAAAAATTACTTACAAGTAATTTTGATTTTATTCTTTTAAGAAGTACGATTTGTTGAATAATATTATTCCACCGAACTGTCAATTGTAATTGATTTTTACAACTAGTTAAAATATAAATGCCTGGTTGGAAATAAATTTGTAAAATTGAATTTAACATTTTTTGAAATTGTACCGGAACAATACAATAATAATGTATTTTTAAAATTAGTGTTGTTTAGGTAAATATAAATTCTTTGTTTTTCGTGTCCAAACATTTTTTTTATTTCTACAGTCTACAGTGCTATTCAATTAGCAACAGGAACGAAGGTCATTAATTGATAAAAAACGATTGAATTATTGGTACATTATTTGACAGTTGCAGATGAAATTCATTATTATATTAAAAGCCAGAATAATTTTTTCAAGTACTATACATATATTTTTACAAGATTCAAAATTATGTCGTAGGCAGAAGGTTTTGCACTACTGAGTGTGCGTCATGAACACCACAACAGATTTGCTATATCGCTAATATAAATAATGAAATATTTTTAAAAATAAGGTAATAGCTAAAGAATAAAATGCTTTAGAAAAATCTGAAAGGATTGAGTATTACTAATAAAATATTTCGTCAGTGAAAAAAGTAATAAGCTATCAAAGCTAAAACAAAAAAGCACAATTACGTCAAATCCACGGCCGCTCTGATTCAGCATCATTAGCAATTTCCAAAGAGAAATACCAGCCAATTTTTAAACCAAACAAATGCCTTCTCGAAGAAGTGAAAAGGAAGAAAATAATGGAGGAGAAAAAGGCGCAAAAAGCACAGAAAACAAATAACGATCAATACCGGGCGATCTCGAATGCATCTCGCAGGACGAGGACGCCGCTATGGTCCTGCGGCGGTAGGAGAGAGAGGTGCTGTCCACTTATCCCGCGTCTAGAGGATAATGACGGGAGTGCAGCAGGATGGAGGCATTGGGAATGCTCAATGGCTTTTTGGATATTATCTATGGGGCTAGAGCTAATGGAACGCTTTGCCTCTTGTCTACTTATTACTGCTTTATTTTCTACTAAAACTATTACGAACAATTCTTATGTCAGAATCAGGACAAAATAATACGTTGACAGTTAAAAACGCAATCCTGCAAGAAATAAACAATACTCGTAAGTTTATTTTTACAATACAGCTTCCATATGCGGTAAGTGGAGGAGATATGGATTTTTGGTCTTAAAAGTAGATTAGAGTGATGTTTCTTTTTAATTTTGTTGTTTAGAGACAGTGTAAGTAGCCGCTTGGAAATTAATGCAGTAAACTCTGAATAATCCAACATTTGCATTGCCAAAAGTTTGTACCTTTATATACCTACACAATCATTTAATTACTACTTCAGTCGGTTTAAACTAATTATTATGCACATACTTTATAAACAAGTGCATAAGACTTAAAGTAAATTAAAAATTTCGTTCCATTGGTATACAGTGATAAGTAATTTTGTGGTCCATTTAATCTCTGCTATGAGGACAGATGGAACACCTGTGCTGAGGAGAGATGGACAAGAGGATTTTTATTGTTAAAAAAAAACAGTTTAACGGGTAAACAGGTAAAAAAATATTCGCCCGTAGAAAATTAGACCATCTAGTTGCTATTCCATGAGTTCTGAAGAACTGTTGTTAAATGATTAATCAGAGAGTGATGATAATGAAGAAGATGAAGATTATGAAAATGAATATGCGCGATGCAAGGAACATTGTTTAAATAAAACGATAATGAAGGATGGTTGGATAAAATGTGTAATTTGTGGTCGCTGTTTACACGAAGAGTGTTAACCAGTACATATCCTCGTAGCCTTAGTCCGTCTCATCTATGTAGTGGCGGAGAGTTGAACTCCTTTGAACGTGAATAAAATATTGTTTTTTAGCGTTCAGAACATAGTTTAATTTTTTTCTTTATTCTTTTAAGTAAGCCTATATTATATGTTGCTAAAAAATGTTTTTTTAATATCATTCAGTATTATACAGCAATAATTATTTTTCCAAAAAATAGTCCATCTAACCCCTAGTTACCCAATTTATAAATTAGTATATTAAGTATTAAGAACAGTAACAAAAGACAATCGTTTGGAGGACTGTAATTATTTAGTACGCCATTCTACTTCATCCAATTCGAGCGGTTCAAGACTGACCCCCGAATTTTTTTAAAAACACAATAAAAACCAAATTTCTAATTAATTCTCCAAATACATTGCTGTCGATCAAATGTCAAGTCACAACATGGATATAATAAACCCCATATTTCAGGGTAAAAAATACTCACGGTGTATTTAAACCAATTTCATATAAAACGCTACGGTAAGATGAAACGTCGTTTATTACACATTCGTACGAATTTATCACAATATAACTTTTATGAGTTATTTCACTCACTTGCAATAAAGGGTTTGTTTCAATTAACTTCCGAAGCAGTTTGGAACTGTACGACGGATGGGCAGTACAAAATGCGTTTCAACAAACTTCAAACCCAAACTCTTTGTCGGCTGTTCTTATAAACTGGCCGATTCCAAATCAATTCTCTGACGGTCAAAACAGAGAATCGGAGCATGTACTTTTAAGGTGTTATCACACGAGAACAATATCAACGATTGAATAGTACCGACGACTTCGAAATCGACATTTTTTTCTTTTACATCTTGCTTATTTAATTGTTATCGGCTGGCAATGTTACGTGCCAAATTGACATGTACTGATTTATTCATTTAATAAATCAATGAAAATACTTCCAAATTCTTTTTCACTGATAAAAGACATGATTGTCACTTCAAAGATTATTTTATCAAAAAGACATTTTGTTGTTTTTATTTGAATCTAGGGACATTTTCACTATTTAGATCACAGAATCGACAATATTTTCAATGAAAGGCTGCCATATAGTAAATATGAAAATTTACAATATTGTACAATATGGAGAAAGAGAATATATCTATAATAGCAATTCGTTAATTTAAACATAGACAAAAATTTTTTAATATTAGTAACAAAGAAAATAATAAAGGATTTATCGATATCAATGGGGCTTAAAGTTAATTTAAATTATGCTGCAGAGATATCTGGGAAAATAATAATAAATGTGTACAAAAGAATAGTCAAGACTAACAACTTAATGATGACAATAATTTAAAAAAGTTGTGTCAATTCTGTTCAGATGTACATATTTATTTATATTCAAGGTAAAATAGTATGCATTCTTCAGATTAATAGCATACCTTTTAATCCTAATAAGATAGTTTACTATTTGTCTATAAATACTGGTTACCGTAATGCACATTACTTGTTGAAAGTAGTTTGATGAAGAGTTTTTGAAAGTAGTGATATGAAATGAGTAACGATGAGCGATCACAGGAGGATGTTTTTAATTAGTAATGCAGGAGAAATGTGGAAGTGCAGGAATTATATATAAACCCAATTTGCCGACTCGTTCTCCGCTGCAGCGATCTGATTATAATTAATTTAATAAGCCGCGTTAGTTTCCCAGGATAGCATTTGGAATTGGATCATTGTGGAACAAACCCATTATATTACTTTGCAAGCATAAATACTGCATTTTCTCATTATGTCATACCGAATTTATTTACGGACCAACTTACTACCTGTGTTACTCTATTCATAAACAAATTGCATTACTAAGGTCTCTCATTCTAATCCAGTTTATTATTGAGTAAATATGAACATTTATTGTATTATTTATTTAAAACATTTGTAGTCATCTACTGAATGCCTGAGGGGTATGTTTCCACATGACATAATAGTATAGTATATATAGAAAGAGTATATTGTGTATCTAGTAGGAAAAGTAATATATTCCGGGACGATGGTGGAAATTGCGCAACAAGCTGTAGACGCGGCCAGCAACACCCAGAGTCCGGGAAGTCATTTTCTCTGTTTCGGAATTAGAATATCATATTCCAGCACGCTTATTGATGTTAGAAGGAGTTTCATTCTTAAACGATTTTTGGATATATTTTGTTATTTGAGATTGGCATGACTGCATTAAATACACAAAATATCTAGGCAACTGACAAAGTAATTCTAATTTACCTAGGCAACAGACGAAACAGAAATCACTGTCACCAACCTAACTATTCTATCAAAAAATCCCTTAATAGAAATTGTCAAATATTATTATAAAAAATAATGTAAATAAAAGCCGAAACAGAGAAAATAGTATAAAACATTCGTTATAGAAGGCAATTCAAGCACTCGTTCGTTCGGGCACTCGCTGCTTCGCGCTCGTTCCCGAAATTCCAACTCGTGCTTGAAAAGGTTGCCTTCTACAACTTATGTTTTAATATACTATTCCCTACGTGGTAGGTTCAGATACTCTTATTTTGAATCGGTTTAAATTCAATAATTAGATATTTTATATTTCATTATCGTTGGTGGTTATCATTTTAGAAAACAGTGACGTACTAACATTGATACAGCGAGGCGACTTTATATCGCTCTGTGTAAAATCATATTCAGCACCCTCAAACAAATCCCCCCCTCTCATTACAAATATTATTTCTGATTTTTTTTTGGTTCTAAGAATTCAAAACATATATGAAATGAAATATGAATAGTTTTATGAAAGTTAAATATTGACAAAACTAAAATTTATTATATTCTTCGCCATTTATTCATTAACCACAATTTTAATTTCTTTAAGTAACTATTATTTGGCAAAAACATTATATTTAATTTTTAAAAAATTGTAAGTATCATTCATATGTACACCTTCTTTATAGTAGCATATTTTTTTTCTCGTTTTCTAAATGTTTACATCACTCTGTTATTTTTACAACTTTTATTTCATTTGTAATGTTTTTTCACGTCCATTCTCTTCACCCCATAATTTTTTTTTACTGTAGATGCACTATATAAAATTTGCACTTGTCAAGTGTCTACTTGATTCGTTGTTAGTAAGATATGTGGTAGCAGTAACAGGATAGGTGAGGTGGCGCGTTGAAGAGCTCCAAAATTGAATAATACATATACATATTTTGTATATTGATTTTCGCTGTTTATTTATTTATTTATATCTTTAGTTTTTAAATTTTGGACGCCCCAATAAGCCAGGCGCCCAAAGCCAGTGCCTAAATGGCTCCCGCCTTTAACTGCTACTGCAGATAAACAGCACGACGTAAGATTATTGCCTTGTTTTTATAAAAATATCTAAGGATAGCGTATATGGTTTGTATTGTACGGAAATACTTCTCATAAGCTCATAGGCCGGAAAAAATATTCTCGTGCAACTACAATCGAAATATTGAAATAATGCACTGTACGGTTCGAAAATACACCGATATGGTGACAGTTTTCATCCGATCAAAAAAAAAAAATGCTTGCTTTTTCCATAGTACTATGTGTGCCAATTTGCTTTATTGCAATTATTGACAATTATTCATTTAAAATAAAAAAGTAAGTAAGCCGAAATATGTAAAGAATAAATTTTCTAATTTTTGGAATTTACGGAGTATTTCAATTATTCCTTTTTTACTTTAAAAAGTTCCAACGAGTACCGACAGAGTCTTCGATTAACTTTAATTATATATTTATACTGTAGTATGGCTATTTCAATGCGAGTCGCATTTAAATATGTCATTTTGTATTGTGAAATAAAATCAATAAGATTTTAGAAGGTCCTGTTTTACTTTTAAAAGGAAATCCTTGTTCTTTGTTTTTCTTCAAGTTGAATCCCCACTTTAAAATCTCATCTAAATCACCCCTTCACTTGCATCCCTAATATCCATAATTACTGGAAATAAAATCCCGGATAATTAGTGCCCATCCCATTCCGTGTCAATCCTAGTTCCAAGTTGGCGCTGCTGTCGCCTTCACGCATTATCTGCCGCCTTGCGGCGTCGCTTCCGGTGCCATCACTTCCGGTACGCACGCAGGGGAGGAATTGAAAGGGATGGGGGGGGGGTGCAGGTGTCGAAAGAGATATTACAGATATTACTCGTGTAATTCTGTGTATGGTTTCAGGGTACGTTAGGGAATGATTAGAAGTTAGTGTTGTTAGTGGAATGTTGTTTATGTTGTATACAATAAGTGATAGACTATTGGTACTAGAGGGTGTTAATGGGGTAATAAAGCGTTGGGTGATATTCGAATTTATAGTCAAAAGTAGTATTTCACGAGAATCTTGTATTTTTCTTGGTCTTGCAAAAAAGACAAGAACAAGACAAGAGCTACAAATCGCAAAGCACTACCATGCAAGAAATATGCAAGATAGCCAGATTTTCTTCAATTCTTGCCTTTTTTGCTAATTTTAAATCTAGCTTTATTATTATAACCTACCTGTAAGTAAATAAAAATACAAAATATGTTAGTATTAAAAAATTAATACAATTTTTTTAAACATGTAAATTTCACTTTCATAAAATATATAATAGTAATAATAATCGACTAAATAATATAATTATTCTTCCAAATCATGTAACCAAGAGATATAAAATGCTTTCTTATGACCAGGGATTCTTTTAGAAAAGCGTTTCTGCTTGTACAGATGTCGTTGTTGTGTTAAAATATACGTGTAGTATTTGCAGCTACAGGATTTTTTAAAATAATTATTTTATAATAATACGTAATTGTATTATAAGGAATATACTTGATAACTGACATTGATATTATCTAAACAAAAAAAATATACGTGTGATACAAGATTATATGTTATATATTATATATATGTTAGATATACTTAAATTTCTTGTCTTGCTTTTCGAGACAGCACAAAAAATTACTAAACAAGACAAGAAATCTTGTTTTGTGAAACACTAGTCATAAGTATAGAACGTATAGTGAGGAGATACAGAGAGCCACTCCAAGGTGCATTTATGCCGAGGTGCCAGAATTTGCCACCCTCTAAATTTTTTATATTGTTTATTGAGGAATAATAAGAATTACCATTTTTAAGTTTCCAATATAATTCTACAAAAATTTGTTGTTTATAAATAAGATAAAATATAAAAGATAAATTAGTTTTTACTAAAATAAGAATTTTATATAATCATGAATCTACTGGCTTATCGAAAAATTACTTTTTAATAGTAAAATATTTGAAACAGTAATTAAATATAAATTATAATTTTGGATATTATTTAAGAAATATGTATATTAAATTAATAATAACATTTATAAAAAAAGTTACTATACATTCTTTAGTTAGTTATTTACTTAATATGACAGGGAGATTAGTCATTTTATGACGAAAATCGATATTTTTTGCCGAGGAAAATAACAGTGAATTATAAATTAGTCGTGAAAAGGAACCTTCCTGACGAGATAAGTATTAAATTTTATTTATGTATTCATAATCTATTTATATTTTACAAGTAACTGGCATTAATTCCTGATTCACTCTCCATGATTGCTTACTTTTCAACTAAAATTAATTATTAAAAATATAAAATTTAATATGTAAATTTACTTACAAACACATTTTGCTTGTTTTGTAAATAGACGAATTGAATGTTACCAAATCACTAATTACAAGATGAAAAATAATTTTCATAAATTATTAAATGTTTCTTAAGTTTAGTTCATTTAATATAAATACTGCTCGACAACAAAATTTGAAATTAATTTATTAATAACATAATAATAGTACTTATTTCGTATTAAAATATAAATATATACATATGTACCTACTTGTCCAACAAGATTTGGCAACCTTGAATTTTACCACTTCGATTTTTTTCCTCTATTATGCCTCAATCTTTTTTGGAGAAGGTCTCTGAATAAATGAGATACGGATTATTTCGAAGGTTTTTAACAAAACTATGTGCTTGCACAAGTTTTTATTTTTTTAGTTAATTATTTTATATTTATTTTTATGAATGTCTAAATGAATAAAATTATTTGAGTCGTTGCTAGGCATCAAAAGTTACTGTACGAGAATATATTCCCAGAAATGTCGAGAATATATTCTCGAACAGTTGTTTCTAGTTGCTTGCAATGACTGAACATAATAGTATATTTTGTATTTTGTGGGAAAAATGATATATTCTCGGATGATGGTGGACATTGCAACACCAAGAGTCCGAGAAGACACTTCCGAAATGATACACAAACATTTTCTAGATCGGTTTATATTCAATTATTATGACATAAATATGATAGTATTTTTATTTACGGAAAACAATGAATAGTATATTAAAACATAAGTTGTAGAAGGCAACCTTTTCAAGCACGAGTTTGAATTTCGGGAACGAGCGCGAAGCAGCGAGTGCCCGAACGAACGAGTGCTGGATTTGCCTTCTATAACGAATGTTTTATACTATTTTCTCTGTTTCGGCTTTTATTTACATTATCTTTTATAATAATATTTGACAATTTCCATTAAGGGATTTTTTTGATAAAAGAGTTAGGTTGGTGACAGTGATTTCTGTTTCGTTTGTTGCCTAGGTAAATTAGAATTACTTTGTCAGTTGCCTAGATATTTTGTGTATTTAATGCAGTCATGCCAATCTCAAATAACAAAATATAACCAAAAATCGTTTAAGAATGAAGCTCCTTCTAACATCAATAAGCGTGCTGGAATATGATATTCTAATTCCGAAACAGAGAATAGTATATTAAAACATAAGTTGTAGAAGGCAACCTTTTCAAGCACGAGTTTGAATTTCGGGAACGAGCGCGAAGCAGCGAGTGCCCGAACGAACGAGTGCTTGAATTGCCTTCTATAACGAATGTTTTATACTATTTTCTCTGTTTCGGCTTTTATTTACATTATTTTTTATAATAATATTTGACAATTTCCATTAAGGGATTTTTTTGATAGAATAGTTAGGTTGGTCATATTGATTTGTGTTTCGTCTGTTGCCTAGATAAATTAGAATTACTTTGACAGTTGCCTAGATATTTTGTGTATTTAATGCAGTCATGCCAGTCTCAAATAACAAAATATAACCAAAAATCGTTTAAGAATGAAGCTCCTTCCAACATCAATAAGCGTGCTGGAATATGATATTCTAATTCCGAAACAGAGAAAAGATATTCCCGGACTGTTATTTTTTGCAGTGCCTCATATAGTCAAAAATTTGCTACCGATTTAGATTTTGTTTCTAAAGCACAATTGACCGAAATGAATTAAACCAATATTTTTCTAATTTTTTTTGTTAATTTTCGTTATAATATAAATGTAAGTATATTACATCTTTGCTAAGAGAAAAAAATATGTATTTAATAATACAAGACAACTTTGATCACATATAAAATTGAAATTTACTAAAATTTTCTCGAAAAATTCATTGTTTTATAAAAATTCGGAGAACTGCTAAAAATTCTTCGTAAATTATTGTGTAGGTTTCCTGGACTTATGTAAACATGCGCTGATTTCAAATTTCTAAACAGGATTTAATTATCTCTTACCGTTCTCAAAATATTTATGTTCAAATTTAGATAAAAAAATAGTTTTCAGATGTACCTTCTTCTTGGTCCTATGACCTCGGCCACCTCACCATTACATTTTATGGGTCAAAATACATGAGTACTAATTACTAAATTCCAGATTTTTATTCAAACCTAAACAATTTTTAGAGTGAAAAAACGAAAATAAACGAGAATTGAGAATTCATATTTTTCCTGATTTTCGCCATTTTCAGTTTTTCATTTCTAAAAATTGTATCCATTAGAATAAAAATCTGAATGTTTTTCTTTTGCCGAAGTCGTAGGGGAACCCCCTGAAAGGGTATACCTTAAAAACTAATATTTTTTGGGTCAAACTTTGAACGTAAATATCTCGAGAACGGTAAGAAATAATGAAATTTTATTTGGATACTTGAAATTAGCGCGTTTATATTTACTTAAGACCAGATAACTGAAATTTTTGAAAAAAGTTTCAAAGTCAAAAACTGAAATTCCTTTTTTTCCGTTATTGTTGTATATGTAAAAAAACATTTCTTTATGTATAGTAATTTTGCCCAATGTATCAGTTGATATAATCGTTGAGAATGTACTCAAAAAACACAAAGATACAACAACAGGAAAGGAAAGTGGTAATTAAATTACGTTTTAAAATTTGAAATAAGTACAATATCAGTAAGAACTTATGTTACTGCTATGTAGGAGTAGATTCGAATGTTGGGTAAAACACGAATTATTTAATAAATACAAAAATGGGGGGTATACATTTTATCCTCCACACATGTTATATTGCTCGACATTGTATCTTTCAAACATTTAATCTGGGGCATCTTTTATCGTGCACACTTTTAATCCGCCAAAAATAGTTTTCGTACACATATTTTATCTTGGGCACATTTTATTTTCCAGACATTTTATCTTCACCAACCTTTCAGCTTTAAAACGTTGTAATTGTAACATGTTTATAATTAGATCAAATATTCAGTATTAAATTTTTCTGAAGATAAAATCTGTAAAAGATAAAATATGTGGAACATAAAATGGGTGGAAGATAAAATGTGTGATGATAAAATTATTTGGAAGATAAAATGTGTGCAAGATAACTTTTCTCGCGGATTAGAAGTGCACGATAAAAGCTATGCAAGATGCAAGGTACATTGACGAGCAATATAACAAGTGTGGAGGATAAAATGTATACGTCCCCAAAAATGGTGTAATAAAAAAATTCATATTATCAACTAGTAATTATTATGTAGTATAATGACGACACAATAAGAATGCCTGAATTACAGAGAAACTCATGTATTGCGGGTGAGGTTTTTGTTGGGAATTGGGTCTCGCAGTGGCCCAAAGGTGAGGAACAAACAGGGCCGGGTACAGTGAGTATAATTGGCCCATCAGGCCGCGGGGAAGACACAAAGCCAAGCAGACAGCGTCGGTGAGTGCGCAACTTCAAGCATTATTCCATAAATCAATTAATAAATTGTAGCAAAGGTAAGTGTAATTAAAGCGAAGCCGCTAATGTCTCGCAGGCTGAGAGTGCGACATGGAAGAGCACTTTGCATGTGTGCAGCACTAAATATAGGACAAAGGGCCGCACAAAACAACGCACTCGCACAAAATATCCCTGTTATTCTAATTGCTACATACGCGAACAATTATCATTTCACACACAATGCATCAGTTTATTTATAGCCACGAGGCAACAAACTGTTCAGGTGAAATATGAAATAAAAAAATAAATATACTCAAAAATAATTTTATATTCTAAAACCCAATACACACGAGTTGTTTATATTCATGTGGCAACTGCCCCTTCTGATAAGGCCAGTCAAAATTATTTAATTTTGAAGATTATGACCCACTTTATACGAATTTGTTTATAGTCATTTGCAGGGCCGTAGCCAGGGGGGCTGAACAGGGCTAAGCCCTGGTAAAAATTATTTGAGACCTGATAAAAAAAAATGAGACCTACATTTATAAATATACTGCTTTTTTGCTGCACTTCATTTAAACTTGTTTCATTTGAAAATGATATACATTCTACGGCTAATCGTTTTTGAGTTATGTGAAAAACAAAAAAACCCTTCGAGCAAAGTGTCCCTTTCGCATTGACGATTGCAATAAAATAGAGACGTGCATTTTTGAGTTATGCAAGATCATACATAGGTAAGTAGTCGAAATCGATTCAGGGGATTCAAAATGGATATTTCCGTTGAATTCTGAAAACAGAGTTATTTCGCGATTACAATACTTTCTTTACTTCGTACAAAGAAGTAAAAAATTAGTATTGTTTATATATTACGAAGGTACCTAAAATTGCCACTTTTGGAAAATTAGCTAAAAACAGGTCATTCTGGAGTATTTTGCATTTCGATTCCAATCGGTTTTTGGGGTTAGTATAAAAAAAATATAGCCGCCCTAACGTAATATGTATCTTCCTATTTATATGTATAGGTAAGTACATATAAAAGCTCTGGTTAAAAATATCTCAGCCCTGTCCATTATCTAGTTCTGGCTATTTATAATTATTTATTTAAATACTTTGTCTATATATTCATAAAGTGTAAATAAATTAATTAAACTTAAAAAGTAAATCTTCAAGGGTGAAGGGTGTCTATAATAATTAAAGGAAAGATGCTATCTGGGATTCGGCTACATTTTTCTTTTTACTCTCGACATTTTCGATCCCACACGGGTTTTGTTCAGAATCGAAATTATCGAGAGTGAAAAATAAAGGATATCGCACACTGTTCGGCACCGATCGGCACAAACCGGCAGAGACCAGATGGGTAGAAATAAGTTTCCATAGTTTCTTATGGAGGTGCGCACACTAGTTGGCTCGACAACTCGACGATGCTGCCGAACGCTACAGCATTCTCTGCAGAGAATGTTTTTCCAGTCTGTGCCGAGCCGATCGCGTCGCAGTTGACAAGTGTGCGATAGAAAACGACCAAATCGGCAGTATATCTTTATTTGAGTTGAGCTGAAAATATACGAAAATTATTTGTTTAGATAGATAATCAGTCTATTTTTATTTTTATTGAGTTCCAAATACATCATATTTTCAAAGTTTAACAGCCGAGAAAGAAAAACTCATTGATCTAGTTAATCCTAAATTCAAATCATACGAGTAAAATCAAAGAAATAGGTATTCTATTTTTTCCATTTTTTTCTCTTCTTTTTTTTCCCTTTCTTTCATTTCAGCTTCTTTGCAAGCTAGAGTCATAATTACTGTTTCTTTATCTGAAAAATTAATATGTGTGTTTTTTTTTTCGCTGTTTATTAACAGTCTACTATAGTTTTCTGCCAATTACTGCCGACTAGTGTGTGGTAGCATCAGATTCTTCAGATCGGCACCGATCGGCACAAACCGGCAGCCACCAGATCGGCAGAAATAAGATTCCGTAGTTTCTTAAGGAAGTGCGCATACAAGTCGGCTCGACAGCGCGACGATACTACTGGACGCCTCGACATTCTCTGCAGAGAATATTTTTCCGATCTGTGCCCAGTCCCTCGCGTCGCAGTTGACAAGTAGTATACGATAAGAAACTATCGGATCGGCAGTATATCTTTTTAAACCATCACTGCCGAGGAAGAAAAACACTTTGATTTAGTTAATTCTAATTATTCAAATCATATAGTAAAAGCAAACTGTTTCCTTCTTCTCCCATTTTTTCTCTTCTATTTAAAAATGTGTTTCTATAATTCCTAAGCGGATAGGACGACCAAACTAACTCAGCCGCAGTTCTACCTGCCGTACTGTCGGTGTCGGTTGTTTCGTTTGCCAGGGTTACTTCTATTTAGAATGTATAGATGACAAGTCTATATCATCCGAGTGTGATACACAAGTAGCTGTGTTTTTTATTTTACGACAAATCACACGTCGTCGGTCGCTGGGACTTGAACTGACGATCTCAAGTTCGAATGACGTCACAGCGGGTAAGGGATGTGCGCTAGCTCGCGCAGCTATCCAGCCGACTCTTCTATTTTACTCATCATTTATTTCAGCTTCTTTGCAAGCTAGGGTTACAATTACTGTGTCTTCGCCTGAAAAATTAATATTTTTGTGTGTTTTTCGCTGTTTATCAACTGTCTGCTATAACTCTAGCTCTAGTCACATTGCTCAGTAATAATGTGAGCTCATCTTTAAAATAATACCAATTTAGGGTTTTATTAATGATTCTGCACTATGGAAAATGTCTCCTTGGGGTCGTCGCTCCAATGAGAATGGCAAATACATTAGAATATTTTCCATGCACTTGTAATATATCTATTGAATATATTATTAGTTAGTTTAATTAGGTCAAAGTGTTCCAAGTTACCGAAATCGACTGTATATATTAGAAAATATAAGTAACTTTAGACATAAATGTAGATAAAGTGGATCATAAATAAGTAACTCAATCGAGTATCTAATATTTTCCAATATATTTCATGGTATAAACGTCATACGTTGACAACAACGCATATGAATTTCGAATCATAAATATAGTACGTAAATAGTGACAAATAGTAGTGTGAATTTGAGTGGATGAAGGAGATTTAAGCGGAAATCAGGAACGTGTGCATTTGTAGTTATCCCTACTTTGCTGCGAGAGCAAACGACGCCAAGACAATATGACATGAATTTTATCAATAAACGTGTGGAGTAGACATAAAGACGCGCCGCGACGCCTAGCGCGGGCGTCACGTACCATACTTAAAACACTTTTATATTCCTCACACATTGCTGCAACTTTATTGAACTAGCAAAACACAAACGACATTTGTTCTGTCGCGGAATTGCTCCAAGTTTTTATATTGGAGTCATGGATGGCACACTGAACAAATATTAAAGGATGACGAATGACATATGCTCCTTAATGTCTTCATGTGCTCAAATGAAATATTGCATTATTCTTTTATTTCTTAACCGTAAAATTTTAAGTTTACAAAATAAACTAAATTGTTTCTAAGTGCAACTTTTAGGGTTAGACTGAGCTCACCGAGATGCCGAGAAATTTATCAGTGGGCCCTAATCTATTTTTGGGCTCTTAGATGAGACGATTTTTTTAAAGAAATTTTATATAAAAGAATTCAATATTAAATTATAAATGTCATTCTTTTGTTTCTAGATACTATATATAGGGAAAGATTTTTTGTTGTTTCTCTTTTCATTCGAGAGTGGTCATCAGGAAAAATAACAAAAAAACTAAAAACTAACCATTGTAACTACCAATATGTTGACAAAAACTATATATTAATTTCACTGAAATTTACAGTTTACAATGCTAAAATTGAGGATTTAATGAACTTAATTTTTTTTTTCTATTGTAGTTAAAGTTTACATTTACAATCCCACGCAATTTCATTTAGTGTGTGCAGTGCGCTGTACTAGCTGAATTCTGATATGACTTTGTTGTATGTAATACCACAGATTACTTATACTGCGTAACTAGATGCAACACTCTTCATAGGTATCGTTGACGTCGCCAGTGTACTCATGCAGATTAACTGATAATCGAATTGATTAATGCGCTACAAAATGAATTTCCAATTTGATATTATGAATTCGAATCAGATAAAGAAAGGTTTTTTTAATAAAATAAAAATTACATTTAATATTTGATTGCATCAATTTATGCGATAAGAAAAATAAATTAATACAAACAAAAATTTTGAGACACGTGATTTCATTTCAGAAATATATGTACTCTACTTATGATTGGGTATTATCTTATATGGTACATACATGCCTCAATTCATAATTTGCATCTAAAAACATTTAATTTTTTATTCATAATTTCAAATTCAAATAAAATATTCCTTTCTGAATCTACAATTCCTGTATCGTAATTTGTTACACAATATCACAGCACAATGACTTTTATACTTACTCATTGAATGAATATAACAGCGGAAAACTAAAAAGCAACCATTGTTATTAACGAATAACGTCATGCGCAAACAAGCTCCGTAGTTCTGAATTTACCCCAGTAAAATCCACGAGTAAGTAATCTATAGTAATAGAACACAGATCAAATAAGAAAATATAAAATTGAAATATATAAAACCTTTATAAGCAATGCAGTAACAAGCAATGAATTAAAGTTCGAAAAACACAAAATGATGTACGAATAACTAACTAACGCTAATTCAAACTGAATGTAGTGTGAGATCTAGGATACAAATCAATTTTTAAACAAATTCAAATACCGTCATATTTGATTGGTTCGGAACTCACCATAAGCTGTAGAGTTAAAAACATTCATTTGATTTAAATCGTGATTCAAATCAAACCAACCCTGGTTTTAAACATCGTTCAATCTATGTTGTTTTAAACAGATTAGTTATTTACATTATAAGTGCGGTAGACTGTATTTAACAGCGCGAGCTTCTGTGTTGAATAAAACCAAGTGATGTACAATCAATTAATATATAGTAAATTATATTTTTTGGCCGACATATAAGTATTTATAGTACAAGTGTGTTACATTACAGATAAGTCACGTGGGAAAAGTTTAGCTCACGAGGCCGTTAGGCCGAGTGTGGTATTTTTTCAAGTGACTTAGGTAATTGACACACGTGTGCTATACAACATTTTATCCAACACATTTTAATCATTGATATAAAATACATATAAGATTTTTGACAGATGGAATTTCGAAATGACATTTAGAGAAGATTTTATAACGTAGTTAGTATGATACGAACCAAAAAACAGTGAGTTTATATATTTAGCTCACTAGTGACTTATGACCTACTTTATTTATCTAAAAACAGCATACTTATATTGTTATAATTACACGGTGTTGGATAAAATATATTTTCTCAAAAAAATCCTTGTTAACATGAGATCATATATCATAATGAAAAAAAAAGCTGACATTAACAAACATTTTGACTTAAACATTGTCTTGTTTCTTAATATTCTCAAAAAATAAAGTAAGCTGTCTTTGTTTGTTGTAACAGTGTTTATACTGTTAATAATTCAATTATAAATATATTTCTAAAGATACAATTAATGAACAACTAAGGAAAGTATATCAAAATATCTGAAAAGGTGGACATAACAGGCCTTGCCATTAACAATATTAATCACAGTAGCGTGGGTCAATAATCCAAACTCTCACTTTTTAAAGAAAGTCAAAACCTCCAAAGTCAAATATTATTTCACTCAATAAATTCAAGACAAAAATCAAATAAAAAAATCAAGACTAAAGTGAGGTTAACAATCTGAAACGTCAGATTTATGTATAAATAAATGCAGCCTACTTTATTTTTGTGAATGTTTTTGTATATAATCTTAACGTAGTCAATAATACTCATCTTCAAAGAGTATGTTGTTTAGTAATGTCTATTTACTTTACTTTACGCCCGGCTGTAGGAAAAGTAGGTTTTGTCAACTGCCGATTACAAAATATTTTATAGTTAGTAATTATAGTTTAAGTAGAACCGAAGCAGTGATTGAGTCCAACAATGATTACTAAGCTTTTTGCTCATTAAGTTTGGCAAAAGCCACCAATTTGTCGTGTAGTGAAATACAATTGTTGGAGCAAGTACAACATGCAAAAAGCGGCGTTTAGCAACGGGCGAGGAAAAATGCCAGAGTCGTCATTAACGCACGAACAGCTTCGCTGTTTTTACGTATGAAAAATAGTTTTAGTTTGTAAACAACTTCCTCCTCGGGGATTGTCGCGACTTTAGAATAGTTTCGGAATACTTTTGTGATCTTTATTTTCCGAGTTCACAACTTGCAACATTATGTGCAGCCATTTTTAAACTTTGTTGCAAAATTAATATACTAAATATTGTTGTCACTTTGCAGGAAACTTTTCAAACATTCTTAATATGTTTTTTATAAGACCTTTAAATTATATTACATTTTTATATTACACTAAACCACTAAATCTTCTTTTCCATCAATTGTCCTAATGCTTAAAAACAATGTTTAATTAGTAATAGTTAGTGTTTCGCGAGAGTCTTATATTTTTCTTTTTATTGTTTCGTCTTGCAAAAAAGTACAAAACAAGAACAAGACACAAATAAATTTTAAAGCAACACAACACATGAAATTGTCTTGCAATAAAAGTGCAAGAATTACAGGATTTTATACAATTTTTGTATTACGTTTGTCTTTTGCTAATTTTAAAACTAGATTTATTATTAAAATTAATATAGATTTTTTTCATCACATCTAGTAAATTTCATTAATAAATATATAATAGTAATGAATATTGGATAAATAACACATAAACATATAACCAAGAGTTAAGGCACAAAATGGTTTCTTATAACTAAGGATACTTTGGAAAAAAGATTTTTTGTTTCTACAAACCTCGCTGTTGTGCTAAAATATAGGTACGTATATAGTATGTACATCGAAAATTTTTTGTTCATTTAATAATAATAATTGTTGACATATTCTCAACAAAAAAAATGTTCATGTGACAAAAAGATTAATTTATTACATGTTCAAGGTCATT
Organism: Stenolophus ochropezus; assembly: GCA_035578165.1. NCBI lineage: Eukaryota > Metazoa > Arthropoda > Insecta > Coleoptera > Carabidae > Stenolophus > Stenolophus ochropezus. The sequence goes on along the minus strand of JAQOWZ010000002.1, from coordinate 47,249,917 downwards.
TGCGAATAGGGGAATCCCTGCAACTCTTTTTGTATATTTCATCCACTATTATATTTGTTTATGTTACTATCAGTTTTGACATTTGTTTACTTTTGAAATCACACGATTTTACCTAACAATATGATGTCATCAATCACTTTTTATCCTCTAAATCTAAACAAATATAGTCCCTAGATGCAATCCATAGAGCCAATGAGTTAAAGAGAGATAGCTATATATTTACCAAAAAAATGGCGGTAATATAAAAAATCAGCCATATGAAATGACAATAGTTTGACAAATGAGAAAAGTAACCTTAATTGCATTTTGATTTGTACGTTTGATAAAGTTCTAAAGATTACAAAACAATATGTGAAAATGCTTGATTTTTGTATTTTGAACTGTAAAAATAGTAATGAAATACAATAAAAATGTTAATAAAGTTAATATTCTAACTTTTTCGGATTGTCTTGCCCAAAATGACGGATGATTGCGGTAGCAGAAAGTTGTGTTCCTACAAGTTCATTATTTAAAAGTGCGAAGTGTGGGGAAGATGGGAGTAGTTTGACATTGTTTGTTGATTGGATAATACCCCAATATAATCCAATCTCAAACAAGGTCAAACAGTTCCTATTCTGTCCATACTTCGTTCTTATAAAAAATAGACTCACTATAGTACCTACATACCTTGTACGAATGATCACAGTGGATTACGCAAATTGTAAATAGATAATTTAGGGCCGATTTTTCAATGTCCTAATAAGTGTCTGGTAAGTCTTTGTTAAATTAATCCTCGTGGTAACCACAAATTTAGATTTTTTTAATATCTTGTTAACATTACTAAGAGGATAAGATTTAGATGACGGACGATAAACTACGAGCTAATTTATGCTACCGATGAAATTTTGCCAGTAGGATAAATTTACGAAGTTAGTTCGAATATGGCCGAATGTAAAATATTCTGTAACATTTTTCAAAGTTTTGACATTTTTGATAATATTGTCAAAATATGGAATTGGTATAATGTACTTTGTGAGAGTGACGACGAAGAAGAATTAATAGATGTTATTAATATGGTGTATAGAAGACTTTGCGTTGTAAGGTTTCAACCAGATCATTTTAATTTCGGGAGTAACAATATTTTTTTCAAAAGATATAGATTTAGTAAAAATACAGCAATGTATTTATTATAAAATGTAGAAAATATTATTCGGTTTTACTAACAGGTAAATAAAATTATAAGTAGCATGTAATATTTCATAAAAATATTTAATATTAAATACCAAAATTTTATTTCCAGAATTTTTTAAATTATCCCGTTGAAACGCCACTGATTTAAACTGACAACCATTGATATTTTTTAGTCAAAATTAATACAACATTCAAAATTGAAGTCAAATATTGGTCAAAAACATTAACAACTTAAGAGTTGACAATTAAATACGGTTGTTACTTATTAGACAGATAAATTCATATTGGTAAACGCGTTTTCATTACTGAGTAGTTTATCAGCCAGATAAATTTAATCTGTTTGGTAGTTAACGTACATATTTCTTAACTTATTTTTTTCAACAAATGTGTAAGTTGTAGGTTCCTCATTATATAATTTTGTTTTTGTTAATGTGTTTTCTTTGTATGTTTGACTCAGCATCCATACAAATAATTGTTACTATTATTATCTTCTACCTAAAAGTTTACTTTGTTTCATTAAAATTTTGAATGTTACATAATAGTATTTTGTATCTGTAAAGTACATAACTATAAAAGCTGTTTAACTGATGCATCCTGGTCACTTTTAATTCTGCTATTATCTGGACATTAATTACACATTAAATAAAACTCCTATAAAAGCTTTGCTTAATCTAAAGTGGTTTTGAATCTACAATTTGTCGTAAACTACACATATGTGTATGGTTATTATACTGATATTTATATTTTAATACATTGTATGTATCTTTATAAGCATTTAATTTGTTGTTTTAATGATTTGTATTTAAAGTAAGTTGAAGAGACGTACATCAGTTTATACAAATATATATATATGAAATAATATAATTCAAAATTGAATATCTGAATACGAATAATATTTACCTAAACCAAGTTTGTATTGAAAGTGATTTTATTAACATAAATTTGATACTTCTGTTCTAAAAATAATAACGCAGCGAGCAGTGTTATTTAGTTGCCAGGCAACGTTTAATAAAGGCACACTTGGGATTGAAAAGGCAGAAAAATGACTTGTTAGATTGTGTTTCCCTGATACCTTAGCACTGTTTTCATTTCTTACAAGTTTTCCAAACACGTGTACACAATTACAGCGTATAAGGTTTCACAGATTCACAAGTCGGGATGGAATTTGTTTACGAATAACAAGTATTTAGATTACTTCAACTTGTATTTATTCCAATCAATGCAAATATTTGCTAGATGGAATGTTGGTATTGCTGATGTGTTTTTTTCTTTTGTATGAGTTTTATTACCTACTTTTTAATTACATATTTCTTGGTATAAATTTAAATATTATCTATAATTTAAATATATAAAATCGTTTGAAAAAGTATGTTTTTTTTTAAATATTACCAATTACAATGATCTCAAATTCTTGTACTATTTCAGAAAATATTTACTTTCTAGTCAGCGAAGTTTCTTTTCATGACTCCATCCATCGCAATCGTCATATTCATCATGAAAAGACTAACTTCCTTGGCATCTTATTAATATAATTATTGTTTAATATTTAAGAATATTAATGTCCGTATTTATAAAATGTTCATTATAGTTATCATGTTTCGTTAAATTTTTTGATAAATTATAAAATTCAAAGACAAATCGTGTTATTGGAGAAACTTTTCACGAAGCTTTTATTTTTATTCATTGCATTTTAAATAGTTTGCTTCATATTTTTTACTTTTGCATTTTTTTTTTTGAGCTACAAACCAAAATTTTGTAAATAAAATTCTCATGGTGATTTCTTGCAATACATAATAAAATTGTACGTCGTCAACGTCATCATTTTTTATGACGTCTTGCATACGGTATGTTCATATTTGAAGTGATTTTAATTTTTTAATAATGTAAGCTACCAAATATAAATTTTTGTGCTAAATGTTTAAATTTATTTTTCTAATTATGACTTTAAAATGTCACTTTTAATTCGTACGTAAAACAAATATCAAAATACGTATTTCTCTGTAAATATTTGGTTTGAAAGACTGTTTTTTATTTTATATTTCTAATATAAATTAATAACGGGTAGAATATTTGTTATTATAACAGTGTTTATGTAACAAACAATCTTATTTTATTCCAAAATTCCACAGAAATTTTTCAAATTCAAATATTGTAGTTAAGTAATATCAACTAAAATTCAATAGTAGTAATAATCGTACTGTAAATTGTTAAATATTTCTTTCAACAGGATAATTCTTAGAAACTGCCAACTTTTAATGGTTATTATATAATATTTTCTTTTTAATTTAAATTTTTTTTTTATTTTATGAACTCTTGCCTTTGGAAGTCTTTAAATTGTAATAATATAATAAACTTTATGAACACATTTCAGGTCGATGCATGGGTTTATGTAAACGTAGGTAACGAAAACAAATTTTTGGAACCAATAAAAAAGCGTAAAAATTGATGACATCAACCGTTTTTATCGTGGCCCGACTATAGTTTTGAGAAACTACTTGATTCTTCAAATACTTGAAATATTACTATTTGATTTGATTTAATATTCAACTATTATTACTTCACGTGATTTAAAATCAAGTGGGATACATACCTTTCAAGCAAACTTAATATAATTTTGATTAGATTTTTTTATGTATTTATTATATTTTAAAATAAAATTGATAGCGAAAAATTCTTTTAATAAGTAATTTTATTTTAACAACTAGTTGATTTAGCACTGCTGTCTATTTTTCTCAAAATTTATTAATGAAAATTCTCAATCCTTCTGGTCAGTGACGCGAAATTTCTGTGCGTTTTATCAGTGTAATTTGGCGACTAATTAATACAACAACGATAAAAAAATTAATGAGTTTCGCTGGCGCGGTTCCTTTATTGAAAATTATTGCCTTCTCAGCGCAGCTGGCTTTGTAAACAGCGCTGTATAGCGGGCGCTGTCACCTTCCGCAGCGTCAGCAGCGCTAAACACCCCTTCAGGGCTCCACTACAGCCACTGAAGCGGTAATAGCCGGTTATCTCTCTCACAGACATTACCGATTCACCAGGAAGGAAATCATAGCTATGTATTGCATTTGTAATGTATTGTACTTATTGTTCGTTTTTTGTCCAGTTGCACCAACAAGGCCTAAATTTTAAGCAACACTAAAACAAAAATTTTGACCGCAATGTTGAATAGTTCATTTGACATCTTATTTCGATGTGATATTGTCCGTTTAAGGAAAACTTAAAACTTAAGTAATATTGATGCAAGGTAAAGGCGACGGGAGTAACATGCCCCCCTTGGCTTTTAAAGTTCATCAAAAATTATTACTCAATAAAAACATATATAAAATTTCACAAACACTGATTTTGAAAAAGCGATAAGTACTTTATGATTATGGGATATTTTTAGATATCTTTACAAAATATAATATAGTAAATTATAATATATTACATAAATAATTAAAGTTTAAGAAGAAAATAATAATACGTTTAATTGCAATATAATATTTACATAAATTATAATATACAGTTATCACTCCCATATATTTAGTATAAATTTTGTAGTATTATACTGTAATAAAGCGTATTATAATTTTTTAGTTAAACATTAATATAAAAAGTCAAATAGGAGGAACTAATATGACAAGGGGCTGGTACCCATTCAATTTGTTTTTAAATATTTTTTTTGTTTTCTTCTCTATACGTATACGTATAATTTGATTTTTATGTTTTTGTTTTAATTCTATTATTATTAGAATTAATAGTTATTTATGATATAAGTGTTAAAAGTGACATTTTATGAGTGAGTGGGGAAGTTTGAAACGAGGCGAAGCCGAGTTTAACAAACCCCACGAACGAAATAAAATCACTTTTAACACAAATATCATACACTATTTTTCCTACGATCACAGTTATGTACCTATTAGTAAATAAAAACTAAGCATTTGAATGACATTTATGACAGGTCATGATGTATTTGTTATGAACAACTGAACATAAGACGTGTTAAAAGTAAATTTGTTTTTTACTTTTAACACGTTGTCAATGGCAACGTTTTAAAAGTATTTACTGTGTTATAAACTGTTATTTTTAACTTGCTAAGCAACCGTTAAAAATACTATTTTTAACAGTGGTCGTAGGAAAAATATATTTTATAAAAATGGGTCATACTTTAAAACTTTAAATTAACTTATACCTCCAATATATAATACAAAATATAAGAGAAAATATTAACTTCCTAACGAAATTTTCATATTACCCCTCTTGGAAAAAATACTGCGGGCGTGTATTACATTATATAAATTCAAACATTATTCCCTTTATATACCATGTTTATTTTTTAACGTTACAAGTTGACATATGATTGATAGTAATGTCTAATTTAAAATTAAACATAGGGAACGAATTTGACAGGAATTTTATATTTCAATATTGGGAAAAAATATTTTAAAAATCCCTAATAAAAAATCTAGTAGTATAGCAGACCATTCTACTTTTTCAGCGTGTTTAATTCAGGCGATAGAGAAAAAGGGTCTAAAATGATCCGTCAAGGTAAAATGATCCTGTGCCTTTTGAGAACAGCCATTCACCTAGTAGTTCCATTTAGAATCATTCTCCGCACCATGTATCTAGTCTAGTCACTAGTTGGAATTTCAAGTGAATGTTACCGCTGTTATTATTTTGTACAGGGAAAATAAAAAAATGCTTTGTTAGATATTAAGAAAAGAATTTTTCACTGTTGCGTGAACAGGTTTTTTGTGAAAATAGATTTATTTGTGAATTTAATGACAATTCAAAATTAAGGAAGGGGTGAAACGATCCCTATTTAACGGGACAAAATGATCCGAGTAATCGTTTTACCCACACATTTTTTATTTTATTTTTAGGGGTAATAATATACAACGCGCCGCTCGTATAAGGGAAAAGAGCACGTCAAAGCTGTAATTTTGTACATACCCTAGGGATCATTTTGTGCACATGGGTGCATAAAATAATCCTTTTTTTCTATAACCTATATGAAATGTTGACATTTCATACCTCCTGTCAGTTGCAGAAACATCACATTTTATCTCAAGGGACAGAAGTATTAGTATTTCTATCCCTTGAGATAGAAATACTTTGTCACCAAGACAACAAGTTGACAAATGCTATAAAATTAGAACAAGTAGCAACCTACTATTTTAAAATTAATTTGAAAAACATGTTTCGCTTTTCATATTGAACTTAATTTTTTAAATATTTCACAGTGGTTATAGAAAAAAATATTGTATTATATACGGGGTAAATAACAGATTTTAGCGCTCTGTGTGATTGTAACCCTCCGCTGCGCGTCGGGATACAAATGTCACACCATGCGCTAAAATCTGTTACTTTTACCCCTTATATAATAAATATCTATTATTATTTTGTTATAATTTTAACACAATATTACTTGTTTCTAATATCTACACTTATTATTTTTTGACAAAATCCTCTATGTTTTGTATGTCATCCACAAGTGTTAAAAGTTCATGTCCTGCGGTAACTTTCAACAATCACCCGCTACCGCAAACTGAAGAAACAAGATATCTAAGTATGCACCTAGATAGAAGACTAACATGACGAAAACATATCTTCTCAAAAAGAAAACAACTCGGACTAAAATTCAAGCAGCACTATTGCCAATTAGGCGAAACTTCCAGACTTTCACTGGAAAACTAACTACTAATATATAAAAGCATCCTTAAACCAGTCTGGGGCCAATTTCACAAAACTACAAGTCTTGTAATACAAGTGTATAACTAGGCAATGCTTGTCAAATTTTCAATATGTGCCAATAGAATTATAATTTGATAAGCGTTGCCTAGTGATATACTTGTATTACAAGACTTGTAGTTTTGTGAAACAGGCCCCTGGACATACGGAATACAACTCTGGGGAACAGCAAGCAACTCCAATAATGAAATACTTTAACGCTTTCAATCTAAGTGCCTCCGAACAATTACAAATGCTCCTTGGTGTGTGCCAAATGTAAACATTCAGAGACCTCAACATGTGTACAGTGAAAGAAACAGTCAAACAATTTAGTGCCAAATACTTTAAAAGACTTGAAGCCCACCCAAACACAAGTGCAATGCAATTGTTAGATAGCAGTGAGAACATACGATGATTAAAACTTTTTAAACCATTAGATTTTGTAGATAAATTTAATTAATATTATATAGTTAATACTTTTGAGTTTTTGTCATTGGACAAATCATCCTCATGTAATTCATTTATTGTTATATTTTTACTTATTATCTTATATTTAGATAGATTGTAAATTTCTTAGGAGATACATAAAAAAATCCACTCGTATTACAATAGCCGATTTTTATCTTTCCAACCCAATTCTTGCGAGTCTTTTTTTATTTGTCCTCAGTTCACAGTTCTAGTGATGATTTGTAAATCAAAAGTGTTCTTGAGTTCTGGTCTTATTACGTTATTCAAAAATGAATGTGTACTTGGTATATTAACAGCGATATGTTGCTACTGTATGGGCAGCGGTTCAAAACCAAGATTGAGTCTGGAATAAAACTAAGAGCGTTATCCTGTGAGATGACATCCTACACCTCCCTCGGTTATTTAGAAGCATGATTCAGCGTCTTCGTGGCATGAGGAAGAAACGCTGGACTTTCAAACATGCTGATATTTTCCTAATTAAAAGGGCTGCGTTATTATGAAGTACGTGTTTAGAATTATCTTTATAATTTTATAATTCTGTTATTTATTTTTGTTTACCTACAAACTTGACTAATTTGATTAATCATTGGTTTGTTCGTTTCGTTTTAGAAAAATAATGTTAGTTTTGAAAATTTACTAAAAATATATAGGCATATATATATATATATATATATATATATATATATATATATATATATATATAACCTTTAAGATGATTAGTAGATTCAGATGTGGAAATGAAGAAAGAAACATTAAATGCAGGCATCTGAGAATATCGTGCAGAGAAGTTCGGAGAGAAAGAGGAGAAGAGGTTTTGTTAGACGAATTGGTGTCAGGATAAGACTAGATGAAAGAAGTTAATAAGAATAGCAAGATTAATGTATGATGTACTCATATATGACTGTGTACCACTATGTACAATAATTAAACTGTAAACATAATTGTAAACCGATTAGCAAGAACATTGTAATAAAAAAGAAAGACGTACAACAATCCTTGTGCGAGTGAATAAGTTAGAAATGCAGTGTGTCTATCCCATGTCCGTCGTTTCCTGGTGATCCTCTGCGGACAATAAATCATTCATACATGGCATTTAAAACTGGGCATTGACGGTCGGTGAGTCAGAAAATCACAGCGAAGCTCCGCACGTATCGCCCGTCCGCACTCCGGCTTTGTGAAGCGTTGACCTGGATCGCGCCGCTGTTTATTACTCAATCATTCCTTGCTAACGACAAATACTGTCCACTTGTCCTACACGATACTGTACTCTGACCTGCGACACACAATACATGTGTTCAAACTCATGTGCCAACAAACCCTTCAAGAATTCATATACTTCTATCTTGTAAAAGGGTGACCCACAATATATCGCGCCGCTTTTTATTACTCAATCATTCCTTGCTAACGATAAATATTGTCCACTTGTCCTACACGATACTGTACTGTGATCTGTGTCACACAATACATGTGTTCAAACTCATGCGGCAACAAACCCTTTAAGAATTCATATTCTTCTTTGTTTTGAGGTGATCCACAATATATCGCGCCGCTGTTTATTACTCAATCCTTCCTTGCTAACGACAAATACTGTCCACTTGTCCTACACGATAATGTACTCTGACCTGCGACACACAATACATGTGTTCAAACTCATGTGCCAACAAACCTTTCAAGAATTCATATACTTCTATCTTGTAAAAGGATGACCCACAATATATCGCGCCGCTTTTTATTACTCAATCATTCCTTGCTAACGATAAATATTGTCCACTTGTCCTACACGATACTGTACTGTGATCTGTGTCACACAATACATATGTTCAAACTCATGCGGCAACAAACCCTTTAAGAATTCATATTCTTCTTTGTTTTGAGGTGATCCACAATATATCGCGCCGCTGTTTATTACTCAATCCTTCCTTGCTAACGACAAATACTGTCCACTTGTCCTACACGATACTGTACTCTGACCTGCGACACACAATACATGTGTTCGAACTCATGTGCCAACAAACCCTTCAAGAATTCATATATAGTAGAAGTAGATGTATATGAAACCGACTTTTGCGGATTTTACAACCTTTTATGGAGGGGTGGGAAGCGTTAGCGTCAGCGTCAGTAGTTATAAATTATCCCAACTCAAAGGTATCACTTGAAAAGTAAGAACAGGGCCGTATCATATTCTTCTTGTCATAAGATAGATATTTGTGACTCCGCTTTTTCGAAGTCAACGGTTGATCTTCTGGTAGATGTTGAACTATTTCTTCCGAATGTTGTTTTTAGCATGATTTATGTCTACAATATTATATACTCCACATATTTGTATTTACAATTTTATGCACACATTACTAAAAACTGCAAGCACAGAAATAACTTTTTCATTACTGACCATGTACCTCTAAAGAAAATGTTTAATAACTAATAATGGAGTTCTTAGAATAATTGGAAATCCAAATAAAAAGAAGAATCATAAGAAAGAACAATGAAAGCTGTTTATTATTCAATCATTTCTTGATAACGACTAATACTGTCCACTTGTTCTAAACGATACCACAGAGTAGGTTTATACCGAAGCGACAGTAAGACAGAGAAACGAAAATAAGAGAGAGATGGAGAAAGCCAACAAATTTAAAGGGCTCATTGTTTAAAATCTGAAAGTTTCGTCACATCTTAGAGAGATACGGGATGCCAACAAATTTAAAGGTCTACACAATGTTACAAGGTCATAGAAATGAATAGGGTAACATGAAAGGTACCGACACGGAATGTCGCTTCTGTATGTAACTATTCTGTGACGATATTATACTGTGACCTGTGACACACAATACATGTGCCAACAAATCCTTCAAGAATTCATATACTGCTTTCTTCTAAAAGGGTGACCCACAATATATCGCGCTGCTGTTTATTACTCAATCATTCCTTGCTAACGACAAATACTGTCCACTTGTCCTACACCATACTGTACTCTGACCTGTGACACACAATACATGTGTGCAAACTCATGTGCCAACAAACTCTTCAAGAATTCATATACCTCTTTGTTCTGAAAAGGTGATCCACACTATATGAGCGTGTTTGAAGTTATCTGGCAACGTATCCTTCTGGTGTACTTCAAAGTAAATAGTTAATAGTTATATGGCTGCAGAATTCAATTTCCCTGCCTAGGCATTGATAAAATCAGTAGCGGATATAGGGGCTATAGCCCAGGGCGACAAAATCCAGGGGCAGTATTTTTTTTTTGAATACCATATAGGAACAGTCAATAATAATCACAAATTATATATGAATCTGGTTTTTAATTTATTTAAAACAATAATGTTCAAAAATAGGGTAGTAGGTATTACCGTTGATTGAAAATTATCGAACAAATAGGATCCTAAGGTGCCATCACAGATCATTGAGCTACTACGTCTATGATTTACATTGTTTTTCCAAATCTGATTCGTCATATGATTCAAAGTTAGAAATTAAAAATATAGAGGAAAACGATGGAACAGGCAACAGACGATACCTGCTTACATTTTACCGCATATTAAAAACTACTTAAAAAATATAACGTGACAAAAATCACCTCATTACCAGTGTTCCCCAAAGTGGAATACGCATACCCCTAGGGGTAGAATTTTAAAATATTTATTTTTTGTGTGCCAAAACAAATATGTACTTATAAAAAGAACAGCATTTCATTGCGCTTTACAAAATCGTCAAAAAATAGACTTTATGTTAGTTTCGATATAACAGAGGATTGTATTTATTGAGATCTGTCAGTATCTATGAATTAGCTGTGAAACTGTGACAGTTCAGTCATCTTTGACATAATACAATTAATGCAATATAAAGTAAATCTAACATAGTAAATTACAGTTGAGAATCGTATACAGCAAAATATATTTTGGCTTTGAGTATTCGGACTGACAGTTGTAAACTCTGTAATTTATCTTTTATAATTTTTAGGTGCTTGAAGACAAGGAGAAACTCTTATAAAAAATATTTTTTTTACATTAGAGAACATTCTTATAAAAAAATTATAAAAAATTCTAGAAAGTTTTTGGTTTTTAATAGCATATCCCAGAAATTTTCTACTAAGGGTACGAAATGTTAAAAAATATTTGAAAGGGGTATGCATGGTCGAAAATTTGGGAAACACTTACTTAAAGTAGAAATTTAATCAGTAATTAAATTAAAATAGCTTTTGCAGCTATATAATCGCTACCTTAATTTATATAAGTGAAGATTATTTTACCACGCTTTTATATCATCCTTAACAATTCTAATATGATCCTGATAATACGTTGCGGAAATATATTTATTTAATGAGTGATGAGCTAATTTGTATGATAATGATATGAATCGGGCGGTTCCTTCCATTTCATTTGGGCAAGTTGGCAGCAGGTGCAGCCGGTGGCCAGAGCTGCCACGCGCCCAATATCCCTAATGCGAGCCTCCCCCATATTTCTTCCTTCGATCCACACCGCGCGCTATGATTGATACTGGCGGGAGATTGCCGGCAAGATTGATTTAGAATACCGGATTATCTTGTGGGCAGGGCACAAGACTGGCGAAATCGCCACAACCCACAAAAAAACACGAGCATATGCGGATGTATTCTTTCATTTATGTAATCTTAGAAAAAACAGAGCTGATGTAAAAGTTTTTTACGTGGAACCTACACGTCACGATAAGTTAGTTAACATAAGAAATATTAAAGTAAAATTATTTTTTGCAATACATGCACAGTAAGTTACCCATTAATAACAAAATTTAAACACAGTAAGTGGAACTTTTATTGCAGATGGTTATAGTAAACACTTCCCGTGCACGGTGGACAGTAAGTGTGTTACTTACAATTCATGGTGGATGGTAAGTATTTAGTTTCCACATCATCATAAACATTCATGGCACTCTTACTCTCAATTGCAATTCAACTTTTATTTTTGACATCAATCTGACAGACGTTAATTTTGAAACCTATTTTTCTTTTTCTATTATTTTTGTACGTATTACAAAAAATAGCTTACTAACCTTGAACTGTAAGTGATATTTGAAGTCTCGAATGTTTAGCAAATCTCGACCCTTTGGGTCTCGACTTCCCAAACAACATTCTCGACCTAAAAACTGTCACTTACAGTTCACGGTACGTAATATACTATTGCAATTGGGAATATACAACCAGTGAACCAGTTGTACATTACTATAATTCTTGCAATACATTTTAATTGCATTCTGCTCGATAAGTAGTGTTGCCATGTCGTATCTTCTCGCCACTTGTTTATCTCGTCTCGACAAGATTCTTTCTCGGTTTTCGAAACGAGACGAGACGAAGTAATTATTGTCAAGATAGGGTCGATACGAGATGAAATAATTATTGTCAAGATAGGGTCGAGACGAGATGACCTAATGAGAAGTCTCGAATGTCTCGATCATGATTGTAAATTATTGTAATTTGTTTAGATATTTTTGTTAAACATTCCAGGTATTACAAAATGGTCAGATTATTGCGAAGGACGCTGGATGATTTTAACTGTAATTTGAAATGTTAAATAAAGTAGAAATAAAAAAATACATAAGGAACTTAGCTTGTCACTGTATCCTTTTGAAAACATGTCCGTAATAGCCCTGTTTTTTGGGTTTATATTCTAATTACCAAAAAATTAATTATATTCTTTTTGGTTCATTTTGGAAAAATGACATCTAAGCTCTTCTTTATTACCATATTTCATTTTAATATTCATCAGTGCAATTCTTCCTTCACAAATAAGACAAATATCATATTTGTTCGCATGTTTTATTAGTGTTTTAAAATTATATAACTGTATATTGTGCTACAAGTGCAGATAGTCGCCTATTTCCCAAGAGGTATGAAAGCTTGGACACGTGTCTATGTCGACTACTGAAATGACAACACACTTCGGGACCAAAATATTATGCAAATATCTAAAAATGCTGAAAAAGTTGAGATTTCGGAAAAATATTACTAATAAATTTTGGTGCTCTTGATGAGTTCTATCACAGGTTAAATTTAAAGTACTTATTTTTGTTTCAGCCTGTATACAAGAACTAGACGTCCTCGCATCTATCTATGAATTTTTTTAAAAATTTCTATCATCTATTGTATTAGTTTTTCGTGGTCGTCCAGATTTTATGGAAAAATAACACTATTTCTTTTATGAAAATTTCTAATTGCTTTTACACAACGGATCTGTGAAGATTGATTTCATACTGTAGACAAATATTTACTTCAAGGCATTATAATATATCACAATAAGCACAAGAAAGTTATGTTAAAGGAATGAAATATAGAACACAAATGAAATTAAACTTATGTTCTCCTACTTAAGACCTGGCAAATTTTTTATCCATACCCAAGACAAGATATATTTAATACACAAAATTTATCCTGCAATTTAATGTCTATTTACTAAGAAATAAAATCAATACTAGCAACGACTTAAAATATAAGAATTTAATACTTTTTATTATCAACTCTACACTATCGCTCAAAAGGAGAGTTGCAATTAAAAAGTATTAAAATCTTATATTTTAAGTCGTTGCTATAGTATTGATTTTATTTCTTAGTAAATAAACATTAAATTGCAGAATATTTTTTTAAGAAAATACACAGATCTCCACTTACGGTATTTTTTTTTATTTGATGAAATAAAATAATATATATATATATATATATATATATATATATATATATATATATATATAATAACACGTTTAGTTACAAATAACGTTGTAGCAGTAAAATGCGTAGAAACAACAAGTACTGGCTATCAAGTGACGAGAAAATGTATGGGCTTTGTGGAAAGGAAAAGATATCTCTGACGCATCTCAGGACTTCGTGCAGGGAGGTTCTGTTAGACGGTTTTAGGTCAAGACAAGACTGGATTATAGAAGTTAATAAGAAAAGAATGTATGATGTATGATGCTATGTATAATATAATAACTATAAACTTAACTACAACTAAATAGGTATTCAATTCAAGGACTAAGTTCCTTCTCATAATCAGTAGCATGAAATGGAAAAGTTTAATTTACTTGATTCGTAAATTTGTGTATGAACTTGTATATATCTATGTACTTTTATCTTCTTATGCCCATTTGCACCGCATACACTTAAACTGTAAGTTACACTTAAACGTTAAATTCATTTGTACAGCATTTTAAGTTAAACTTATTTCGAGTTAAGTTTCTCTTAAAATAAGTGTAGAAAATCTGTGACTTAAAGTTCAGCTTAATTCATTTACATGCTATAAATAAGAAATAAGTATCATTTACAATGAATTTTGATTTGTTAGATAATGATCAAATGAATGCTTTTAATTTAATTTGGTACAGAATTCCAAGGCAAGTAAATTTTTGACTTGATTATTTTGAAAGTTTGGATAAATTAAGATATATGTTACAAAAAGAAACTGATTTATATTTAATTTATTCATCATATCTTTTATTATTCATTTGAAGCATTAATATTTATATTATTGTTCGTAATCCTCCCCCAGTTGCATAGATTTCTTTTTTCTCTTCCGAGCATGTTGTCCTTATTTCTTTTAATTTATTTTCATAAAATTTCTTGAATTTATCTTTGGATCTAAATGTACTTCATGATTGATTATATTATTCTTCTTATATTCTATCCTAAGTTCCATCTTTTTTTCCATGTTATAGCACGTTTTATTTTGTTTTCTAATACATATTGTTATATTTTTTACAATATTAGTGCCAGTAATTTATCATCGTTGATAAAATTTATAGATCTTTTCTCTACTTTACTTCTTTTTTCGACATTGTCCAGGAATATTTAATATTTAGCAAATATATGTATTTAAATTATATATATTTTCTATTCAGATCAATACTTTAAAATGTTAGTATGAAAATTCAGTAAAAAACAAAAATAATTATCATAAGATTAAATAAGTAAATGACAGGAATGACAGCTCAAAACATTGGAAATGACAGTTCAAAACCGTAATGAAACTATGTACAAAACATTAAAGGAAAAAGTCACTAGATACACATGTTTAAGTAAGACTTTGTTAAGTTTTTACATAATATAAACGCTGCAACGTAACGATATTATAAGTTGCACCTATATAAAAGTTTTACTTAGTTAAGTGCAAATTTAAGTGTATGCGGTGCAAATGGGCCTTAGTGTTAGTTCTTAATTTTATTTTTAGTTAATTCTTACTTTTAAAACCCGGCATAAATAAATATGACTATGACATTGAGGAGAAGTATAAGAAAGCTGTTAACGAAATGACAATTATAATTTCCATAGGTGTGTACGCTGTAGGCGCTACATAATCCCTTGCACGATCGATCCTAGTAATATTTGCCTGTTGGATCTCCCGGAGCGACGAGCCGGAACATCGCCCGGAGTCGCAGATATATAATTTGCTAACAATACATTCGCTAAGCTGCGGTTACTTAATTGATTCCCGCAGTTTTGCTCCTGTTGTGATTCTGCATTAAGATAAGCGTACGTGGACACAATGGCTGTCCGCTGCTATTTGCACAGGATAATCTTTCAATTACTCAAACATTTAATTTTATCTATTAATAAACATCTCATAAAACAATACAAATTGTGCTTTGTTCACTAATATTTATTTGTTAAAATACAACAACGATTGTTTGTTCGGATAACATAACATAGTTTAATAATGTCCAAAGGGATGAAACGATTATCACATTTTTTTTTTCACTGCTAGGATAGACAGCCATCATTATTTACTTTTTGCTTGTCATGAGAAATTGTTTTTCTCTACCATTTACTTAGTAAGCTGGTAACCAAATTAGTCATAAATTATTATTTACCAATGTAAATGAAACGAACTGTCACGTTTTTAAGAAACTGAAGCCTTTATTTTCAAATAATATTTGAGGCATTAAACTAAAGAAGTGATAAACTGTCAACTTTATTTTTATGAATATTGAGAAACTAAAATATGTGACTATTATATAATAAATATGGATAAACTATTTTTATTGTTTTGTTCATCGCCAATATTACTTAAATTTCCAGTTTACCCTTAAATATATAATATCACATTACAATAAAATGTCAAATTAAAACTATTCAACTTTGCTGTCAAAATTCGATTTCTATTTTTACTTCCTTGTACAAATAAATGATAGTATAGTAATCGTAATAAAATTGATTTTCTGGTTTCAAAGGAAATATCTATTTTGACCATCCCTGAATCCATTTTGACTAGTTTCGACGTGACATCTCTATGTACGTATGTACGAGCTTATGCACGTACATATGTAGGTATATCGCATAACTCAAAAGATTAGATGTAAAATTTTGAAATATTGTATAGGGGATTACCTTAGATGAGGTATAACGTAGAGATATGGCATTGCCTAAATATATTGTCGAAAGATCTAAGGTTTAAAATCGCTTGCAGCCAGCAGTGTGAGAACAGTGGACCAGTGAAGTAGTTATATGGAAAACTCAACCAAACAAATAATGAGGATACGTGACTAACACTATGACCAATATTTCGTTCGTCTAACTGTAAGTGTGCACTACTCAGCTGGCGTTAGGTGGTTCTCGACCATACATGTTTTGCTTGCTCAGTAGTACGTAGCTATAGAAGTGTGCCATATCTCTATGTTATACCTCATCTAAGGGGGATTACTATAACATCTAGTTGTACACCTCCATTTTTAATTACAATCGGCAGTGCCAAAAGGGAACTTGCTCGTAATATTTTTATTTAAATTTTCGCATAAATCAAAAACAAATAGTATGATGTAACTTTCTAATGAAATACGTTTAATTGAACCAAATAATGTTCAAGATTTAATAGGCATACGAGGAAGTCATGTGGTGTCCTCATCAGATTTTTTTGTTAAACATTAGAATTTCTTTTATTTGAAAATGTATAAAATTTCCGGTTTTTGATTTACTTTGGGTGTATATCCGACGTGATTGTAATGTGAAAACAAGTGAAAAGTGAATCTGTTTTGTTTGGAGTGGGTGGAAGGTTGGTACGAGTGTTTTCTTTGTGCACGTAACGGGATTGGCTATGTGCCCTGATTATGTTTTGTTTGAGATGAGGTTTCACTTGTTTTGTGGATTTTTCCCCCGGTTTCAATTGGGGAAAGTGTTCGATTGTTTGATTCCCAACGATTTGTTTTGGTAGATATTGATACATGGAATCTGATCAATTGGCACAAATCACAATAATGCTCTCCCTTTTCGATTTCATTATTTTGTTTTAAGATAAGCCAATCAAAAATACGACATAATAAATTGTATCACACTGTATTGTTCGCATTATAAATAAAGAGCGGATTCTATACTGTG
This sequence comes from Stenolophus ochropezus, assembly GCA_035578165.1. Classification (NCBI taxonomy): domain Eukaryota; kingdom Metazoa; phylum Arthropoda; class Insecta; order Coleoptera; family Carabidae; genus Stenolophus; species Stenolophus ochropezus. Next base: position 47,232,237 of record JAQOWZ010000002.1, on the reverse strand, counting down.
TTGTGTCGTTTTTATTAGGCATATCAGCAAGCTCTTTCCACATATTCACAAGTTCACATTATCACATATCATCAAAAGTTAAAGACAAATATTAAACAAATGCATATTTTGCATGTACCTATATTATAAAAAAATGAATAAAAATATTCCTAAATAAGTGCATATATTTTAATACTTTTTACTACTTTTGTACTGCCTATCAATTCGGGATTATTTAAGAAAATTAGATATTTCAGAATTTGCGCAGAAAGAATAACCTTTCTTACTCGCAGATATTTAATACGATATAATTAAAAAAAATATTAATAGTTTTGTTTTTATAAGGCATCGACAACGGAGGTCAACAATTATTATTAAAAACTTATCACCCAGATTCATAAAAGGGATTAGCTACTATTTTTATTTATATTCCCGTTTTTGACTCCGTTTCGAATTCATAAAAGGGAATAGTTATTACCTCCGAATAAAGTTAGTCTCAAATTTATAACCGTTGTTAACTGCATGAAATGTCAAACTAACTCCATTCCCAATTCATAAAAGAGGATTAAGACTATTATTCAGTCCAAAAGATAACTACTAGTTTGGTGGTGTTAGCAATATTTGAAGATGATTATTAGCATTTCTAAATGAAGAGGAAGATTTGTGGTGATATTTGACTGCTGGAAGTAAAATAATTTGATTACACGCATGCGCAAAGCATTCATTGAAGTATGGTTATATTAGATTTTTATAATATTTTTTTTATTTAATTATTTTTTTTTTATTTTGTAATAATTAAATATATGTATTTATTTATTTTTGTTCAGAATTATTTCACTATTACCATGTCCAGTGGAAGATCGAGATGAACGATAAACATCAAAATAAATATTTTTTGTAACATGTACACGCAAAACGAGCATTCATTACAAAAACTATCGTATTGCTCTAGGGAGGATCGCTTTTGCTCTCTCGTGCTGTCACTTCATCTCCGGGAGCAAAATCGAGTTTTCCTCCCTAGGGGCATAATATACTATTTTTATATTTTCTCTGTTTCTATTTTAATGATTCTCCTAAAGAAGTCTAAAACCCAGAACACAGAATAGAAAGCAACTCAAAATGAACTAAATCTCAATTTAGCCAATGTATGGCTTTATGTTGGATAATAAAGCTGTCATATCAACTAATATAAACTCTATCTCGAAAACGTATGTTATGAATCATATCATGCCTTAAAGTCTTCACTCTCCGAGCTCGGAATTCAATTGACATTTGCGGTGGTTATGATACTCATAATTATACCATATATGTTAAAAAAATTAAGGTAGTAGGAAACTACGAAAATATGATTTTACTTGCTAAATTCCTACGTTCGGGTGTTCGAGTCACTACCCCGTACATCAATTTACTTAGAATATAATTAATAATGCCTGTATCGGTAGTTAGCGGTGAGCATTTCTTCCCTAAATAAAAATTATTAAAAGTTACTTGCTGATGAGGTCACTTAAAGATTTGTACCAGTGTGGCTATATAGCTTTGCTTTTTATTCCTAATTTAATTGACAAACTATATTATTTATTTTTGTTACTAAAATTTTATAATATTAAAATTTACTTACAATATTATATTTTTACATTTTATGAAATACGAGTATTTAGAATAAAACATTGCATATAAAAATGGAAATAAGAAAATTATTTAATAAAAGCACCTGGCATTTTTTTCTTGCATATTTTTATTTTAATGTGCATATTTACAATTTTTTGCATATATCATGCATATTTTGATCCTTTTTATTGCATATAATCAGTTTTTATTAAATCTATAAAAATGAAGATAAAAATTCTCATATATTGTAAATTACGTTTTTCTACTGTTACTTGTATTTATTTTATAATTTATATTACGCTTATAATATGAGGATGAAATATATTTAAAGTATGCCTGAAGGTTATGTTGCCACATGACTACAAACCCTCTCATGTATTGTTGGTCACAGAATAAAGTAAAATAAGCAGCGTGCCAATTTCGGAGGCAATTTTTAAAAGCCAACAATGTCGTTGACACATGCAATATTCCAAGCGAATAAAGTAGTCATTGGCGAAGTAAGCAGGAAATGAATGTAAGTAGTTTAACCGCAGCATGCAAATGTAACGACTTCTGAAACAATTGTGGAACTGCGCAGCGATATTAAACTGTGAACTATGTTCGCATTTACGTCCGGTAGATAAATACTGGCATTTGAATTAACTTTTCCACAAAGGAGCTGTTAAAAACGTGCTTACGGAATTTAAAACCTATTAAGCAAAAAATACTGCCTTTGCTTAAAGGATGCACTTTGTATCTTTTCCACTAATTGCTACTTTATATATCCACACTTTCAATATTATTACATTATTTTTAATTGATAATATATTGCAGCAAAAAAATAAAAATAAATGTATATAAAAGACATTGATAAATAGTTCTCTTTAATAATTTTATCCAATCAGGTTACAGTATTTCTTGAATTTCGATCAATGAACATCGAATGTCCGTCAATATACTGCACATGTGCATAACCTAAATATATTTGACGTTTATTCAGTATTTTAATACCATAAACAATAATGAGATCATTATTTCAAGCAAAATTAAATTGGAAAGTAGGCATATATAGAAACATTAACATTTCAAAAATAGTTTATTTATATCTTTTGAAATATTAATAATGTAATGTAATTATTAGATTCACAGAGACTCATATTTTAAATTCATAAAACTTCAATGACAACTTTATTTTATATCGTTTTCTGTTTATAACAATTTTGTTATAGTAACTTAGTAATGCCTTGGTACCTTATTTTATTTTTTTGAATATTTTTAAAATGTCAATAAAATGTCAAAAATTCATGCTTTAATAGTTATTTATGATATAAGTGTTAAAAGTGACATTTTATGAGTGAGTGGGGAAGTTTGAAACGAGGCGAAGCCGAGTGTAACAAACTTCACGAACGAAATAAAATCACTTTTAACACAAATATCATACACTATTTTTCCTACGACCCTAGTTACATATTAGTAAATAAAAAATATAGAATGACATTTATGACAGGTCATGATGTATTTGTTATAAACAACTGAGCAGAAGTGCTGTTAAAAGTAAATTTGTTTTTACTTTTAATTCGTTGTCAATGACAACGTGTTAAAAGTATTTACTGTGTTATAAACTGTTATTTTTAACTTGCTAAGCAACCGTTAAAAAGACTATTTTTAACAGTGGTCGTAGGAAAAAATATTTTTCTACAACTGTCAAAAAATGTTGACATTTGTGCATTAATTTTTGGGTGTGAAATATGTTATTTTTTCATGTGTTATGTTTTTAATAAATTACCATGACAACCATGTAAAACCGTTTCATAATTTTAAAAAACTTTCTTTCACCGTTATAAATTAACAATTTAATATTTATAAATAACTTTCAGTTTCCTTCCGTTATAAAGGTAACTATGTTATTTTCATAAAATACCAGCATTACTTTATTATTTTTTTCTTCATTTAAATAAAAATTTCTGGACAAATTGTTGCAGAAAAAAAATTGTTTGAATTTCGCAAGCCTCGTCAAAAATGTAACATTCTCACGTAATAAAAACATCTTCTTTACGCTCTTAATACAAAAATAACTATTTTGTTTATTCAAAAGAAAGTATAAAAATATTGTATGAAACACGTAAGGAAACTGAGTGTTTATTTATGTTCTGTTCTTACAAAACTTGCCTTCGTCTCTTTTTGTAATTTTCGCATGCGTAAAATAACCACCTTTGTTTCCTTACTTATTACATAAAATAGCTATTATACCTATGACAGTATAAAATAAAAACTAAATATTTATAGCAGCACTTTAAATATTTTTAATATGAATTTTTTCTCTAGAAATATTCTGCTAATATAATAACCCTTGCCTGTAAAATAATAAGAATCAATATCAATGATAATTTTACTATTTTTATTTTGTGAAATTCTAATGTGCTGTTTATTGGAAATATGACCAACAATACATGGATGTGTTTATAGTCGTGTGGCAACATACCCTTCAGGTGTACATCAAATATATTTCCATCAGATAACATTAATGTTGTAAAATGTCCCACAATATACATTAGTATGTTTATACTCATTTGGCAATATTATATGTGAAGTCGTAACCAAAGACATGGCACTCGCGTTATATTAAAAATATTTTTAAAAAATGCTGCGTACGCCACTGCCGTGACAAAATGTATTAACCTTTGATCTTTTAAATTTGAACGGTTAGTGGTCAAAGGAGCAAAAGTGATGATTCGGGTGTTTGATTGTAATTAACAGCGGTAATTTACAATGTGGTTAATTTGACAGGTAATTACGTCCCTTCATCATATGTTCATAATGTTCACGCAGACCACGTGGCCATAAATCATGACTTCCCAGAAGGTGGTTATTGGATTGAGTCAAGCCCTGTGCATTCACATAAATCATACATTTCCACCTACGAGTACTCACATTACATGCGAACTTTGTTTTATTTCTTTTCCTCTCACCCACAAATAAAGTTTCTGTTTGAAATTCATACCATGTTCTAGAGGAACTTTATTCCTTTAGGTATACGATTTTATCTTATCCTCTTATTTTTGTATAGGTGTTCATTTTAATTGGTACACTAGAACTCTAAGAGATACAGAGTTTGTTAAATTAGAAAACATTTTCTATATCAGGACACCATTTTAATGAACTAAACATTTTTTTCTACCGATCGTTCTCAAAATATGGTAAATGGTACGTAACTTTTTTATTTTAAAAGGGAACATATATTTTTATTACATCATTCGACAGATATAGCATGTTCATACTTTCATATAATAGTTTTTTTAAGACAAATGCTAAATTAATTATGTAATATTTTTACTTAAATATGTTTACACAAAGAGATTGCAAAAACAAGTTATAAAATTGTCAATATTATAGTATTATTATAATAAATTTTCAAATAATTTGTCAAACATCTTGATTATTTCTTTGTTAATATTTGTTGTATACAGAATGTATAATTGTTAATCACGCGACAGTGGCGAATATAGGTAGGCCAGTTTTGTAATTTTGAAAATAATAATAAATAAATCTAGAGTGCAAAGGCGTCTCATATACACAGACACATATTTAAATGATTTGAAGCAGAATTGTCAACAACAAAACCTATTTGCCAAAATATTGTTGTGGAAACACAAATGCCTAACTTATAATGAATCTACTATTCCCCTCAGTGCAAATAAAGTTCTGAAACATTTCGGTGCTGACATTTATTTATTAATAAATAAAATATTACCGTAGCTCTCCTATATTAAGAAAATTAAAACTTCTTAAAGGAGTTGGATTCGAAGAAAGTTTTGCCCCAATTCGCACTGACAAAAAAAAATTGATTCAAAGTTTAGTTGTCTTTTTGTATGTATAATTTTAATTTTTAATATTTCATTTTAACTCAATGATTTTGTATTAATTAATAAATTTTGTAGCTAACATTATTATATTGTTGTTTATGATAATGTATCTATAAAAACGGTAATTCGCCCAATACCACCAAACAACCCTCCCCCCTCCTTAAAATTTTTCTGGATCCGCCACTGCATGGAGATTTCGTTTATCAACTTTACGACGAAAAATTAAAGCATAAATTTCACCATGTCATGGCAGTCATAAAAAAATTAATTCTATACGTTAAAACTTACTTACAATTACTTACTACGAAGAGCGAATCAAATTTTAAAGCGACGTGGACTTACCTAAAACAGAAAAAGAAAATTAGTAAATAGTACAAATTTTTAAGGAGTAAAGAGACGTCATAGATATTACAAAAGGAATAAAAAGATAATTGAAAAACGAGAAGAAAAAAATATGCTGTAAGAAAAACATAACTGCCATAATTTTTTTAAAAGAATATCATTTTGAAATAAGAATACATTTTCCTCTCTAGAGAGGGGCAATAATTTTCCTAACAATTTCGCGAGAAGAAATTAGAGCTTTCTATTCATGTCGTGACAAAATGGTTTTTGTCTATCAAAATAATGTAATCACTGCATCTTACTCAAATAGTTATGAAAACAAAAATTAAAAGTACTCGATTGTTATATTACAATTAGTAGTCGTTTTGCTAATATTATTGTCAACAATGGTTTTCAAAGATGCATTGATAACATGGAGAATTATTTGAGCACCCTACACCATGTAGGGTATTTTTTTTAATTTTCGTTAATCGTTTTCAATTAAATATTTATTTCCTGAATATATGGTTTTATTCTAGTCCAATAAAATACTATTATATAATAAATTCTAATTTTATTATTTAATGTACCTACTTACAACTATTTTCCTTTTAAGGAGAATGTTGTAGAAGACAGCAAAAGAAAGAAATACTTGTGAAGTAGTAAGTACATTCTGATTTTCAAGTTAATTAGACTCGACATTTGCTTGTTGAATTCTTTTCGATTGTTGTTGTTGATGTTGCCTGTCGCTTGAAGGGTTGAAACTTCGTAATGGAGTCCGAACAGCCGTGGGCTCTTTGCGTGAATATTCAGTTACTGGTTGATTACGAAATACGAATTCAGTGCGTCATACAACCATTATTAACCGCAATTGTTACGTAACGAAATGTACAGTGTCATATTGCACCACAGAGTACAAATGTTCTGTGGCTGGAAAATCATTATAGACAGAAAATGTTCATTTGTTTGGAGTGGTATTTAGAGTGAACACAGCTTAATTACTACCTTATATTCTTCATCTGAAATTTTTGCTTGGAGATACAATTTGGTGCTGCTCTGGCTTATTTCTGCAGGTCTAAATCTGGACAAATGCAGCTATAGAGAGTAGGAAGAACCGTCTTCAGCACTGTGTGACTTCCCAAAGAAGTTATTTTGAATGATTTTTCTATAAATTAGTCTTATTACTTAATTTACACACCTCGAATATTACCATATATCAAAAGTAAACACAAATGTAGATTCTAAGCCGAATGGTAAGAATAAATTAATAATAATAATACTAAATTATTCGATTCATTCTTCCAAGCTTTATACGGTGGTTTTCAAATCTTTTCATTCTTTTCTTTTCTTGTAGCTATTGCTTCTATCTATCCATTCTACCTTCATTTCGCTCCCTTTTTCTTTCAGATTTCTTCTTTTAATGTGTCCGAATCTTTCATGTTATTTATTTTCAGTATTGTCAATTTTAGCTGTATTTGCCTCTGCTTCCATTGTTTCTATAGTTGTTACATTTTGTTCAGACCCAATGTAACCGAAATGTATTTTACCTAAACTGTGACTCCCTTTTTCCCTATTTTTTCGAGACCTACTTAACAAGAGTGTATTCTAGTAAATAAACTGTTGATCATCCTGGAACAACTTGGCCACCGCACGGTATTGAAACAAATTAAAGCGTTCCTTCGCACAGCGCCCGGCTATCCCAATCTCCATCCAATCACCATTCCCGCCGTATTCCCGGGACGCCAATCCCGCCCGGTCCGGGCCGCTATTAAAGTGTTAATTTCCCCGCCGCTCACTTGTTTTGCTCGTCAATGATTCATCACCAATTGCTCCACCTGGCGAGTGGCGACAGTTTTTGTTTCGCGCCTAGGGGTGATTGCTTGATTGATTGCTGGGTGTAAACCCGGCTTGTGGTTTGTATATGTGGAAATGTGTACACGGAAAAAGACGGACCTTGGTTAAAACCATAATAAATGAGTTTATGTATAGTCATAGTCTTGTGACAGCGTGGCCTACAGGTTTACTCCAAGTATATTTCATTAAAATGTTTACAAAATATATACTTCTAATAACTGTACTCCACTTTAAATGTCAAATTAGTAACCTCAAATATTTTAAAATGTTTTTTATACAATTTATATTATTTCTACGAAAACTGAAAAATCAAAACTAATTTCAAAGAATATAAAAAGTAAGGTATAATGTATAGATTTGTAAATATTTTTACAATATTTTAAATGCATTTTGACAGATAAATGCGCCCAACTTCTTACTTTTTAAGCGAAATTTTTAAAATGTCTCATAAATAAATGAAGAAAAGTATAAAAAATAATATATTATACTTATTTTATACGACGTATTGTTCCATACCATCTTATAAAACTTGTATAATAATATATTATTTTTTTTTATTACATAATACAGAAATATTATATTTATAATCAAGTAGCAACGTATACACTTCAGGATTAATTCAAATATATTTCTTCCAAATACATTCCTGCTCTGACCAGGCTGAATACTGTCTTCTTACTAATTTTTAATGGATGATACTACAGATCAAAATAAAGCTAAAAATATTATAACACCTTAGTAAAAGTTTTATAATGAAAGAGATATTATTTTTGCTTTTAGTTTTTGTAAGGAGGCAATAAATTAAAGTTTGAAAACTTTGTAGTTACTTACGATGTAACAAATTTCATTTGTTTTTCTTCAGGTACTGCAAGTCGTAATAGACGCAGGCACGGATTAACTACTAGACAAACTAGGCAATTGACTAGGGGCGCTGCTACGCAAGAGGGCACTTTAGAATTTTAGAAACATTACAAATTTCCATACTCGCCACTGTACAATATGTTATTGTTTGAATGTCATTTATTATTTTGGTGATTAACAGAAGGGTGAGGGGCATAATAAAATATTTTCCTAGTACATTCCCTTATCAGTCTAGACTCGTAGAGTGTTCTTTATACATGTATGAGTATATGTAAAAAATATTTAATGAGAAATAATTAAAATTAAATAAATTACAAAGATGTAATACACAATGTATTCGTAAGTAGGAATCAAATTGAAGATCTTTGATTCTGTAGGCCGTTACTCTAACTTCATACAAATCATAAATTGACATCTGTCATTTGAAAACATAAATTTCACTGAATTATGTTATTAAAATGAAGAATTCTCAAATTCTGTATTAAATAACATGTAGGAATAAATGAAATATTGTCTTGTACAATATGGTGACTTAGTTTTTAGCTGGACAGTTGTTATTTACTAAAAACGGTTTTTCCATGTTAAATTCCTATGATACACAAAATATGACTAAAAGAGTTTAAGTTCTAACTATTCTATAGAAAGCATTTAAATATATGTTATACTTCGTGAAGAACGCATTCGACCGAGTGTTTTTTCGACCACTTTAGTTGCAAAATTGGTCGCCACGAAAAGCCGTTTTTTTAACGGGATAATATATAGCCTACATCCCCATTGAAGTCGATTATAAATATTGGTGAAACAATTTTTAAAATCGGATAAGTAGTTTCAGAGATTACCTCCTACATACAAACTTCCAAACTTTATAATATTAGCGTAGATAAACAGTACTAATAAGAGAAGAAAAGTATGTCTAGTGTCTACTGTATCTAGTATAATAACTAGTAGTGTAAGTAGGTATATAGAGCATAAACAAGCTTGCACCATAATGGGCATAAGCGAAACAAAACATTTTCATAAGCCTTGAGCACATCATAAAGTCGTGGAGCGGCGCCTCCAAACAGCGGGAAAACATCAAACAGAGCGGTCGCCGGCGCGAATATTCAAACAGACCCGAGCAAATGTTGACACGGGCGCAATATATTTCACGAGGCGTGACCCTCTCCCGGGGCTAATTGTGCGTGTAATAGCTCCGGAATTATTAGCCCGACAAGGAATATTGTCATATAAGTTCGTGTTTGACTTACGGAGATGAATTCGGCAACTCAGACACCGGATGCGGTTGCTGAGATCGGCAATTGTGTTTGTCGCATCACACCCCTAAATCTCATCTTCATTCAGACCCATTCAAAGCAGATATAGGATCATTGTGATTGTTATTAAGTGAAATATGACTCTAACAGTGAACCAACATTTAAGGTATTTTCTGAAAATGAAACAGATTAATCGTGGTTACTTTTTCAGTAACCAACTTCATTAATATGGTTTTTAAAGGTCTTGGTTATTAATCGCGTAAGATTGGCGGTTACGATCTAGTTACGTTTTTATGGATAAACTACAAAATAGTTATATACAAAAGCAACACACCGTTGATGTTGCCCTAGTCAGTTTTATGACCTTGGAGCAATGGTGACTTTTAAATTTGTTGGCTGATTTACACTCTACATTTAAATTTTTGTTTGAATGATAAAATAAATTTTGGAATGTAAAAATACTAAAATTTAAAATCTTTTAATATAATAAAAGCAAATTAGATTAAAGAAATAGAAACATATTTTGTAAACCTAAACATATTTATTAAACAAAATGCCTGTATTTGCAATAAGCTTAATTTTCTATTTCTTTCTTTTTAATTAGACTTAAAATTCATATTACTATATTTTCTTAATCAAGTAGAGAATTTCACGAGTTGAAACCCAATTTTATTACTAACTCATAGATATGAGCAATATTCTACACCTTTAATTAATACAAATTAATTTTTAAATATTTTTATAAAAACTATTTTCTAAAGAAAATATGTAATTATAAAATTATTCGTGTTTCGTTTCTAAATTTACAAACTAAGAATTCTTCAAATTATGATCTTTATAATGTATAGATATGTTCTTGTATTTTTAAACAATTATTTAACAAGTACAACTATAAAGTAGTCAGAATCATCATATACATGGACGTCGACAAAACGTGGAAAGGTGATACAGTGTCTTCCCCTTTGGAGTTTGTGAAATATAATAATTTCTTTCTGATAATTATTTTTCCTATCCTAACTTTCATCAAAGTGATAACCTATTTGTTACTTTTTAAAAATCGATTTTTGTGTTTTTGTATTTATATTATTGTCCCCGTATTGAAAATTTTCTAGGCGCGTTAATGATTGATATACAGAGAAACTCGAGCCACGAAGAAGGGACGAAATTTTCCGATTTTAAAAGATGAGCCCTTTAAATTTGTTGGCATTCCCCATCCTTCTCTAATTTTCGTTTCTCTGTCTAACTGTCGCTTCTGTATATAATTATTCTGTGGTTAAACTATAAGCATCCACAGTTCGTTTTCGGAATATACTATTAAGACTATTTTACATTATACTTTTTTCAGCTATTTTATAGTGCTGGATTTATACGAGAAATTTATAGACAAATACAGTACAATGAAAATCAGAAATCTGCATCCGATTTTCATCCGACATTCTAACAGAAATATACGTCCGGCTGTATATTTCAATACGAGTATCGCATATTTTTTTCTACGATTGCGTGATTATAAACAAAGTTATGTTGCCAACTGTTGCATTCGTTGTTCTCATATGGGTTCATTGTTGCCAGTTTTGTGATTTTATTACTAATTCTAGTGTTTTCAAATGTCAATTTCAGACAAAACTTGTTGATTTCAGACATGTCTGAATATAGTGTTTTTCCAAGTTACATCGTCGGTTATTTTATTATAAATTTAATATTAAATCTGTTACTGACGTTGAAGATATCATGTTCAAAAGTTTGTTATTTGTTCAGAACCTCGCTTCCTTGGTTTAGAGCACGGCAACGGTAGTAGTTTTTTATTTATGGACAGAATGTATTTAATAATGAATAATCCAAAGTATTTTTATATTAATATTTTAAATGTAAATGTTCCCTTTTCCCTTTCCTTCTAAAATATTTAAATTCATAAATCATTTTCCAAAGTTAGTAATTTTTAGTGACTTTTGTAGAATCAACCTACTATTGGCAATACTGCATGGGTTTCTTGCAGGTTTCTTGCAATTTTCCCCGATCCAAAAACTTCTGTTTGGTTTTTATAAAAAACCCACTTAAAAACCCACTCGAAGAAATCCTTAAAAAGCTCATATTTTTCAAAAATTTATTTTATGCGGCCCAAAAAGTTATATAAACATAAATAAACTATGATTATAAGACAACATGAAAGCTAATACTGGCCAACAACACTATAAGATTCATTCGATATACGTCGTAATAGAAAACATAAAAAATATATGTAACCTTATTTATATGTACTCGTACTTTGTGTTAAAATAATTATATAATGAATTTTCAGTAATTAATGTGAGCTATTGACTCAATATAACCCAAAAAACCCAGATAGGTTAAGTTTTTTTGTGAGAAATCCGGCTTTTTCTCAAACCTCGTTTATTGTTTTCATTTCGCTATTTTGTCAAATTGAAATATTACAAAATAACTCGAAGATCTCTGTCATTGTGCGACATAATTGGAAGAAACTCGGATGAAAATACATATGAATTATTTTCAAAAGTTTTCACTGAGATTCTAGTTAATTTTTCATATTATTTATTAAAATAAAATAGGACTTTTTTATAGTTGAATAGCAAATAAAAGCTCTGTATTCAAAATTAGCACAACCAAGCAACACAAGCTCCATTTAAAAAATTAAAGTTGACATCGATAACTTAAAAACGGTACGCGATAAAAAAAATCCCATTTAATTTATTATAAAAAAGTGTCTGAAGAAGTTACAAAATCGCCAAATCTTTTAATTTTGGAAGTTATGAGCAAAAATTATAAACAGTAAAATTTACATTTTCGTTCATATCTAGTAACCTATGCATTTTTTTTTTAGGAAAACAAAGACATTGTTAAAATAATCCCTTGATGCAGCAACTATGGCCTAATTTAACCGACCTTGTATCTTTGATCGTTTTCGAGATCCCAATGATTAACAAATTATTTGGGACACGCTGTAAATTTTAAATTTGGAAATTATTTTTCTGATCACAATAAAACGCGTGTTCAGTTGTTTCTTTCAAAAATTAAATTTTCCTTGTAACAAATATTTGCAGAATAATGAAATGATTTTTTCCCAATGGCGCAGTTCGGTCGTGCTGTGTTAACAATTGGTGCAGAATCCAGCGAACGTGCAGCGAGCTTATGGCCATGTAATTACTATAAGCGGCAACCAGTTACAAGTTGTAATTAAACCGTACGGTTACAGAAGCTGAAAGCTGAAAGTAGTTGGGGTGAAAGCCTCGAGTGGCACTGCGATCGTATGTGAACTCAACTTGTTATGTAAATGTAAAGTGGCTTTTATACGACTGACTAACTTCCTACTAATCCTCTACTAATGGAATTTCTTCTTGCTATTCTTATACATACATTTCTCTCACATTTATTTTATCAATCAATCAGATCCTATATTCAATTTACCTACGTACTTAACAACACGTTGAATACCATCATACATTAAAAAATAATCGTCTACTAATGGAATTTCTTCCTGCTCTTCTTATACATACATTTAACATTTCTCTCACACTTATTTTATTAATCAATCAATTCCTATATTCAATTTACTTAAGTATTTAACAACTCATTGAATGCCACTATACATTAAAAAATAATTGGGCCAGTACGTCATATTCTTGTTATTGTGAAAAATACTACTATTTTTGACAAAACAGCACAGTAGTACACATAAATTGAAGAAATTTTAGTCAGGAGAATTTTTGCCTCTGCATTTTTTAAGTTGGCACTGCGCTTGGCGTACGAATGCTCTATTCGACAGATGTAGAATAGGAAAACAGTAGGAATTTGAAAACATTGTGGACCAGGGCCGGATTTATGTTGATCGGGGCCTCTGGGCAAAAGTTTGGTGCGGGGCCTTTTCAACATGGAATAAAAATTGAAAATCTATATTTTATGATTTTTTTAATAAATTTAGAACTCAACAAATATCTGAATAATTTTTAATACCTATTATTACATTGATGAAGACTGATTTATAGTCGAAACGTTAGTGTATTAATGGATTTTATTAAATAACTTCTACTCCAAAAGTTTTTCCTAATTACTAATTATCCAGACGAATAACACCAATTCTGTATTGATAAATATAAAATTTAGTTTTGGAACTTTTCTTGCTGTCTTCTTTGTAACATATTCTATATCTTCATGTGATAATACTCTTAAAATATCATTGTTGATTTTCTCAGCCTATTTTTTAATATTTTTAATTTTGAGAATGATCTTTCTATGATGCAATTTGGTATCATGAAAATAAGATAAATTCTCAATATGACTTAAAAGTTTATAGAATGATCGTGCATTTTTTTTATTAAATTATACATAAATTGTCGACAAATGACGTTATTATTTTCTTCTATTAAAAATTGAGTCATTCCGTTGTACATTTGTAAAGTAACAAGTACATAAATTTTGATGTTATCCAGGTTGGCTCTTTCTTACTTTCCAGTAATGTAAATTGTTGACAAATTTGTTAAGCCACCAAAAGTGGCCCACCTGAGCTGCAGACCAGTCAGCCCACCCTTAAATCTGGGTTTGTTGTGGACTTGTGGATATAAGTTGCGCGAAATTTTAAATGCTAGAAGATTAAAATTTAAAAATACAATGCAAAATACTCCTCTCCTCATTTTGTGAAGCAATACCTTTTCTGAGCAGGTATTGCAGCGGGAGAAAATTCGATAATCGCAGTGAGCATTGTAAAAACAGCACAGTCGTACACACACTTATGTAATTGGCACTGTGTATGAATCCTATACTTGAAATTATTTGTAGAATAGGAAAACAATGGGAATTTGGGGATATATTTAATTAACAATATCATCATAATCTAACGTCATTTATTATTTGTATACCCGAAGATCCTGCTGCATTTTTTAAAAAGTAAATATAAATTTAAAATTCAAAGATATCCGGTGTCTACTTCCACCCACTTCCTATTTATACTACATACACGTACAAAGGTACTGCAAATGCAATGGCCAAAATTTCAAAAGCATTCAGTTCGGTCGCATGTTCACTTCGATCATGTGCATACAGACCAATCAGAAAGTACTTGAGGCACAGTGGTACACACACACATTGAAGAAGTTTCAGGCAGGAGAATTTTTGCCTTTACACTTCTGTAGACGGCACTGTGCGGGGAGTGGGAATGCTCTATTCGACATTATTTATAGAATAGGAAAACAGTGGGAATTTGAAAACTAGATCTTTTGGATGTATTGCGTGCTAAATTAAAAATTTATAGAAGATGAAATTTAAAAATGCAATGCAAAATTCTCCTCATTCGCCTCCCCTAACGTGCCGGCACTGGTTGGAACGCGCTAACCAATGAACCACTGCTGCTTGTAATAATTCAATCAACTATTAAATAAATTAGCTTTGTTAGAATAACTGCCTTATTTCAATTTCTTATCTAAATAAGAAATAATATAATTAAATATTTTTCTTTGTATCTTGTACAAAAATTCTATAAATTTATTTATTAGTATTCGTATTTTGAAGTGAAGTTAAATTAAAAATTTAAAATATGCTGTAATTCTTTTTTGCTTTTTGTATATTATTGGAATGTTTGTGTAATGACCCATTTAAAAAATCTTTGTGTTTCGTATTTAAGGATGAATAAACTCATTTAATTTCCTTGTTTGCTGTCCTGTGTCATTATTTGTTCTGTCACCCCTTTAACTCGTTAACAATCATTATTAATTCATATTTGTCTCCGAACATTTAGCAGAGTTTCTCTTTGCTTTACACCTTTTTCTTCTTACCTTCTTTATCTTTGTCGTTCGCATCTTGTCATTTTCTCCTCGGACGAACTTTGCCGAATTAATTAAAGAAAAAACTTGTGTCAAAAGAATATTTAATACTGTTTTAAATTCGAAAGCACTTGATGCTAATAGCCAATGTTCAGCGCTGTTTTCTGATTTGTGTTTTAATTATTTCCATTCGCAGATTTGAAGGATTTATTCGCCAAACTTTCCAAATAGCATTTTTTTCTTTAACTGAAATATATACCGTTTAACATGGGAAAAGAGTTTTTGGTAAATAAAATCTGTCTGGCTAACAACAAAGTCACCATAGTGAACACGACAATACTACACGTATTTCTACATCTTATTTAATACAGATTACTGCAGTTTAACAGCAAAATTCAGTAAAATTTACAAAGAAAAAGAATTAAATTTTTTCGCCTCATGTTTTTATTGTTTTACACGCGCAAAATGACAGTTGTCAAGGACTTAGGACTTTTTTACATCCTTTCTGTTTTTTATGTTAATACCTACAAAATTATTACTCTGTTTTGTAAAAAAAATTTAATGAGAAATAATTAAAATTTAATAAATTACCAAGGAATTAATCAAGAATTTTTTTATAAGAAAGAGTGTACCTAAGTCGCACGAGACTTTTAATTATGTAGGCAGTTACTCTAAATTTTTAAAAATATCATCAAGTAGGTACATAGTTACTTTTAATAAAATTATATATATTTTTTTATCTTCAAAATATAAAATACAAATGCTGAGAAAGCTTGTTCCCAGCTTTGAATACAATCAAATAAAAGTACTTTTACGAAATGTTAGTAAATTATCATCCATTTTTTTATTGCTTTAAAGAGACAGGCACGCCAGTCATTTCCTCCTTCCATAAGTACCTAGTAAAAACTATTCTACCTTGATAATAATGTAAAATTCTATTACTGAATGTAATAGCTATTAAAATACCTAAGATTGTAATAAGTGTCATAAATGCAGCAGATGTAGTTTCGAGACATCTAAGGTCTGGTATGATTCATAACATCCGTGGTTTGGTCACTTAATTATCGGTAACTGAAAATTAAGACGTTATTAATAAATATTATTTTAGAAAACTTTCTTAAACTATCAATAACGTTTCCCTGATCAAGTATGTGTGGCTCATTCAGTTTTGACGAGTAATAATATTAAAATACGGACAGAGTTATAAATTATAGACCAATTCTGAACAAATCTGTAAGTCTTACAAACTTGTAAAACTGTAAAATACTGATAAAAGCATATATTTTTGTTGAATATTTTAAAATTGTACATAAGAGTGGCTGCTTTCGTTGCTATTTTGTTCATTATTTACAGATTTGCACTGTAAGACTTACAGATTTGTTAATAATTAGCCTTTTAGTTACCAGTTTACTTTTGTATATATAAACAAAAGCTTAATATCTTAAAACGTAAAAATGCAAAAAATAATTGCTATTTTCAAGAATAAATAATGCATTTAAATATTAGTTGCGATTTAATTATATATGTTTTTATTTTAATTATTTTATCGGTGTCAGGATATTAAGCCTTCGTTTACATAGACAAAAGTAAGCTGGGTTACTAAGTCATAACTGTATCTGACTTGTCAAAATTACATGGGACAATTGGATAATATAACTGTAATCATTGCCTCATTTGAACTTATACAGATTTCATCATGAAAATGGTATTGATAAGAGAATTTTATAAAATAATATTTATTAACAACATATTAATTTTGAGAAACCGGTAACTATTGAACAAACCACAGATACTATGAATCATACCCTTAGATGTCTAAATATCCTCACTCTACGAACTCGAAATTCAATTGACTTCTGTGGCGGTTCCTGATACAACATATACCTAGTTATAATGCATTGAGTAGAGATATAAAATTCATCAATAGTTACTTTGCTTTGAATTTCTTATATACACCCGGTGTGAAAATAACAAATATCCATACATGATAGTATGAAGAAATGTTGCCAATATAAGGAAATAGAGAGTAGAAAATAGATTATGATATGAGTGTATAAGTCTTTCATTACAAGGTCGAGTGCTTTAATGGCTCTTATACACGTGTATCACCCCCTATTTTTATCATGCATGCACGATAAGCTGGAAGAAAGGATATGAAATTTTGATTTAGACATTTAATATTTTTGTATGATACGACAATGTCGCATTATACGGTAAGAGATATTGCTTATTATTTTCAATGACAATTATGAATACACACTTGTTAACATTTGTGGTTGCTTAGCGACTGTAAAACGCGGTGTATTTTCATCTTGCTTTTTCCCACGCTTTTAAGTTTGTTAAACAAGGTTTATGGTGCAGGTATAATAAAATAGTATATTGTGTTATTAAGAGCAAAATTGACACTTTGTATGGCGAGCGTGGCAGTTTGCACGACAAGCGAAGCGAGTCGGACAATTACGAGTAGGTATATGCGAGGCACAGGAAGATGCTTTTACCAGAGGCAGATTTCAGGGTAGACTATCCCGTTTCTTCTTAGAGTAGTTGGATCCGAAATTCGACTCGATTCTCATTATCAAAATTTTTTTTTTTTATAAGTTTACTTTTTTGTACGTACCTATAATTTTAATTTTTGTTATTCTTTTTCTAATTCAGTTATTTTGTGTTAATTAATAAAATTTGTGGTAATCATTTTATTGTTTATGATTAACTAAAAAAAAAACAGTAAAATTGATTGTCACTTCTGTTGAAACCTATTAAAAAATTATTTAAAAGAATTAAAATAAGATACTTGGTCAGTTTCTAATTTTGAAAGAGTCAATTTAATCAATCAACGTATTTCGAGATTAAAGATTTTGAAACTAACCAAGTATTTTATTTTAATTCTTTTAAATATTTTTAAAAAAAAACAGTAATTTCCCGCTCCTTAGAAAAGTTTCTGGATCTGCCACTGACATTTAATTTGAATGATACATCCTATTTTATATTCAAACGTAGATTTTTTAAAAAATAATTTACCACTTGATCTTTAATGTGTAGGTTATCAATTTAAATTTGTCAATTGTAGACTGTTTCTACATAGTTTCTATGGATACTTATTTATTTAACTTTTACTGCCACAGCGTAATAGTTATTTATGTGGCCAGCGGTGTAAGTAAATCTTTACAGGGCGAGCTGGAAATTTGTTAGGCGAGCGACGAAGGCTAGCCTTGTAAAGTTTTACAGGGAAGTTACTGTAATTGTTTATTTACTAAGCTACCAAGAAGCCTGTAAAGTGACAATTATATAGAAGGAGAAAATAAAAATTTATATTTCGGCGATGTAGAAATTAAACTTCAACCTTGTCAATCACGTCACAAAAGATTTCACTGTTATGACGTTTAAAGAAAAAGTATATTTTCCGAATAGGTTGGTGTGTGGTATAGCAGGCTAAGTAATCGTCCGCTACACATGTTTTTAATCCGGGCAGTAAATAAAAACAAGCAATTGAATGGACTATCAACAAGTTAATCCGGAGCTTAGCAGCGATTCTCCGGTTGAATGAAACCGGTTGTAGTGAGTACAAGTAGCACACACTAATACCCCAGCCCTACAATAATCTTTACATTAGCATAAAGACCACGGATTTGCATCGAAAATTCCAATTGTATAAATATTCATTCGCGTAATCGATAGCACTTACCTACGATACAGATACCGGTGCATTACTGCACGAGCGGATGGGTTTATAACTCATTTGTATCGTGTTGTGAAATTTACACTGCATTTCGTATTTCATGCATTGCTATACAACGATAAACCATATTCATATTAATATTCATATTCAATATTGTATGTTCATCACTTCAGGAAAACCGTGTTTCTTAAAACTTTCTTAAATAAAATTTACACTGACTAGTCTACAATATTTAAATTAATTTTATTATATGAAGAAAAATTTAGTGATTTTGAATTTTTCAGTAGATTTAAAATATCTTTTTCTACAACTGTCACAAATGTTATCATTTTTATTCTAATAACAATGCATAAAGTAGGCAATTTCTTTCACCTGTGCGCGAAGTACCTGGGACAACGTTTTTTCACGCTTTTGGAAAACCTTTTTCACGGTAATGAAAAACATTTCTTCACTCAATTTATACAGATAAATGAAAATATTATAATATTTGATACAAATTAGGTGTAGAAAAATATTGTTTGTATTTTGTGCGTTCTAATAACACAAACTTCGCGCACTTAATACAAAATAACTATTATGGTTTTTTTAGATACAAGATTGTACATTTGAAAATTGAAAATAATATTATGAAATGATTTAAAAATCTTTTGAATTTTGAAAGTTTTTCAAATAAAATTCAAGCTGTTTAATAAAATTTAAAGTTACATATTTATAACATAGGTATGTCCCAGAAAAATGTTATCATTAGAGTAGACAATTAACATGGACGTTGTTCTTATTGAAGATCTTCAATTCCTTAGGGCTTAGGCCATTGTTCTAACCATGAATTGACTGCTGTCATTTTGCCATAAAACATGAGGTGAAACAAATATAAAAAAAAAAAATATTTTATATGAGTTCAACTATCCTTCACTGTGTAGGTGCGACAAATCAAGACTAGGAAGAGCTGAACTGGTTAACAAATGTTGTTATATTTTAAATGTGGTACACTCTTCGTGTTAACAGCGACCACAAATTATGTATTTTATCCAATCATCCTTTTTCCTAGTTTTTGTTTTAATAATTGTCCTTCCATCCCGCATTATCATTTCCCTCTGATCAATCATTTTCAATCATTTTTTTTCAGAACTTGTGAAATAATAAATACATCGTCTACCTTTCTATATGCGAATATTTTTTTTCTGTTTACCGGGTGAATTGATCTTTTTAACAGTAACAATATTTTGGTCCATCTCTCCTCAGCATACATGATCCATCTATCCTTAGAGCAGAGGTAAAATGGACCACTAAATTACTTATAGCTGTATACATATTAAACCACATTTTCAGGTTACTTAAAGTCTTATGCGCATGTTTATATTGTATTGTAGCGAACCCAGGGTCGCGGCGCGGGCGGCGGCGCGGGCGGCGACCGCTAGCGAGCAGGTCAAAACACGTCCGTTCGCTCCCCATTGTTCTGATTTACAAGGAATCAGAGAATATTCTAGAATGAACTGTTTTAATATAAATACCCCAAGCAAGAGATCGCGAGGACAGTCTTGTATCGATACGTGTAGTGAACAGATGGTGATATAAATAAATATATAGTGATATAAATAAAGAGTGATATAAATATTGTTGAAATAAATATTGCGTAGTTCTAATTGTTTAAATAAATTATCTTAGTGTTTAAGTCTTTATTGATATATGTTAGTCTTAAATTAGTGTTTATATTTGTTAATTCTTAGTGTTAGTTATTTTTTTCATTATTCTTTATAATTCATATTTCTTTAATTAAACTTAAATATATAAATATTAGCGTTTTAATCAATTTTACACTTCACCTAAATAAATAAAAACGTTACAGTATGTACAGAAATAATTAGTTTAAACTTACAGAAATAGTTAGGTATTAAGTAATTGTATATTTTACAATTTTTTTGCCATTTTTTTAAAGTAAATCTTGGGTTATCTAATGTTAACAGCATTAAATTTGAAGCAACAAAAAATACTTTCTCTACAAGAGATATCATTATAATTTACTTGTTAACCTAAATTACCATCTCTCCTACCGGTCCATCACTACCCTACTTACCCTATTAAAATGAAGTAATCTGTATTTAATTAAATGTAGTTTAGTCCTCTGAAATATAGTGACTTAGTTGTTAGCAGGGCATGTAACCGGTTAAAAAAATCGGTTAATAAAAACCGGTAACCGATATTTTGAACGAAAATTGCGAACTTTAACCGTAATTTTAACCGATATTTTTCAGGCCGAAAATACCGGTAACTGTTAACCAAAAAAAAGAAACCGGTTTTAGCAAACATTAACTTTTTTTTAATATCATTTAGCGAAAAAGAAATTTAATATTTTTTTATATGTGTTTTCTATTTGTATTTGAACATGAGTCATGACAGTTTTTACAATTAACATTTTATTGGAGAGTCATAAATGTAGGTAGTCTCTTTGGCAGTTAAGGTTACTTAAAAAGGCCCAAATAAATACGGCCTTTGTCAACACAGGCAAGTTTAAAATTGAAAAGTGACCTGCGTTTTTCTGAAGATATTACGGGAATTTTTGTGAATATTCATTAATTAAATTGCTTTTTTTAATTGTTATATTTTTCTCAATTCGTATTTTTTTTTTTTATTTAATTATTCTGTAATTTTTTTAATAAATTTTTTTGTTAATTATTTTTTTTTTAATTAATGTTAATTATTTTTTTAACCGATATATTAACCGGTTTCCAATTTTCAGAAACCGGTTTTCGAAGTAAAACCGTTATTATTATAACGTTCTCTATAAGGGTTAACCGTTAACCAGTATTTTTTTCGGTTACATGCCCTGGTTGTTAGTCAAACAATTTTTATTTACTAAAAACTGTTTCCATGTTAAATGGCTGTGGTAAGACATTATTCTGGAATTCAATGAAAAATGACTGGGAATTTAATTTTTTTTGGCAGAATTAAAATATTACTCCCACATACATAAAATAAAATTTCATATTTTAAATATTTATCTTTTATAGTTTCTGACATTCCACTTATGATTTTTGGCATAAGAGCTTGCAATTTAAAGAAATATTGAAAACTTATAAAATTGTCATATTTAAAACATTTAATCCAAAATATGAACAAGATGTGGCAGAAAATCAAAAATTATATATTATATGCAAAAATATTCAAGGAATTTAAATTTTTAATTAGAATTAATATAACTGTAATACTTTTTGACTTATAAGACCGTAAACTTAAAAATTTAATTTAAAGAAATTGTTAAAATAAATTTGAAAGACGATTTCATTTTAAAGTAAGTGAGTTGTACAAAGCCTAGCAAATTATTTTAAGAGAACATTGAACATAGAGAAGTATTTCTTCATCAACGTACCCCGTGAAAATGGTCTGAAAGCACTTGAATTCTGAATTGTGAGAATGACAGTGCGAGTAACTAGCTCCTGAAACCAGATCCTTATTCACGTCCTGAAATCACGGGCTTCAATCGAGCGTCAGCATAACGGCCTCTAAATAACCGCGGCTGACACTTCTGCGTCCCGAAGCTTTCCGAAGCCTGGCGGAGTGTTGCGAATGGCCGCATTAGCGCCGAAAGGGGCCGAAGGCTGCCGAAGCGAGGGAAAATGGCAACTGCCGCCTCAGAGAATTATTCCGGCCACGTGCTTGAGAGGAACGCTTGATGGTGGTGGCTTTACCGCCTTCGGGTACCGGCAAGTGGTTGCTGTGGGAAAATGCCCTCTTATAGCGCGGAGAATATTTCCAGCGAACATAATAGACGTTAAGTTGTGCATTTTGAGGTTAGGTTTAACTTCGATGGTAATATGGCGTGTTATCGAGAATTTTATAGCTGCAATTCATGTTGGATCAGTATATAAAAAGCTTGTTTCCATTCTGCAGTGTACCTTCAATGTTCTATACAACAATGTTTTCATTCTTTATAGGTACATTTATAGCAGTCGTAATTTTTTTACAATAAACTCTGATTCTTATTTTTATATCTATCATATAATTTTTGGTGAGTAGTTTATTTAGAGAAATGGAGTATTTATAGAGCTCATTAGTGTATTACCACAGACCCCACACTATCCTTAATCTCGCAGGGATCTCGGGCGCTCAATACGCGTCCGCGGTTATCCTGGCCCAGTCTTGTATCCCTCAGGACCTCGCAGGTGTACACGCAGGATCAGCTGATGACAGGACCAAGGGTAGCGACAGCGCCCGTCAAAATGTGACCCTCAATATGTGAGGGTATTTATAGCCATATAGCCACTTAACCTTCAGTCTAGACAATATTTCGTAAATTAAAAATATATGAGGAATCATTATTGTTATTGGAGAATAAAATTTAGGTTTTTGTGTTCCATGGATGGTCGTTATATTTAATATTAGGCTGTTTCGAGCTGTTATTACTTCATCATCTACATCATAATATAGCAATCACAACTTCTTTTTCATTGTATTTCCTTGTACAAAGGAAAGGAAGTATTGTAATCATCCCTGAATCATTTTTGACTAGTTTCGACGTGACGTCTGCATGTACGTATCTCGCATAACTCAAAAATGATTATCCGTACAATTTGAAATGTTGTACATGGGTCTGCTATAACATTTAGTTGTGCATCTCCCTCCTTTTTCATTGGAATTCACGTGGTGTCCACATCAGATTTTTTACAAATAGGAACTTATCTGAATACAATATTGGATTTGTTTTTTTTTTTTTATTTAAATTATCTAAAATAATACATTTTCTTATTTTAATACCATCGAATTAAAAATGAATTGGAATTGAAAAACACAGTACCTACGCTTAAAAAAAAACGTCGTGTGTCAACTATTTTTTCTGACTTTTCACACAGAATTACAATACGTATGATTAACATCGTTGGGCAGAGGGAAGGTGTCATTGATGACGTCATCTTGTCAGGTGAGATAATAGAAAATAAATATCAAAACAAAACTAACAATATAATATACAAATATAAAAATGGATAAAATATTTAAAAAAAGTTGTAAATTAAATAAAAGAAACTATCCCAGCACACAATGAAGCATAAATTATCGACGCTAAAATCACCTTAATAAATGACAGAAATAGCATGATGACAAACTCAATTTATTTTTAATATTTGAAAATACCTGTTACTACTACTATACTGTTTTTATTTCATTTTTGTCGTTGGTTACATGCAGATAGCATTTATACCCCTCTGCAACACGTACGATAATGAAATACCGAATAAAAGTCTTATACTCGTATATGCTATGCATATACGCCAAAGATTAAAGATAAAAGTTTAATAATTTTTGCAGCAGAAATTGATAACGTAATATTAATATTAAAAGAACTAATGTGTTGAAACGTTATTTATGTGTGTTATAAAAATAAACGTAACGCTCGAATAAGATATCATAACTCATTCCCACAAAAATGATATCTTATTATGGTATAAATTTTTCTTTATTTCGATGACACTATAATATTAAAATATATTAATTTAAATATGAAAAATTATACATCGTTGTATTTGGAAAATAATATTCGTTTTGAAATTGTAATAAATATATGATCCTATTTTAAAAACAAAATATACACAAATACCTCAATCAAAATTTTTTTTAGTACTACGATAATATGTAAAATACATAACACTGAATACATTTATTTGAAAATGTTTTTTCTAATATTTTTATTTTATAAAATTTCCCTGGACCCTCATCAAAAAAACAACTTTAAAATTACTTTGAAATAAATGTCAGAAATCAAAATAAATCAGATTTATGAAAGTTTTATTTTAGATGGAATTTGAAGTAAATACTGATAGCTATGATTTAAAAAAAATGAATAGTTGTTTCTTAGAAACGGACAGCCATGTAAGTGTCAAAGATAACCGTGTTAAGTAAACAATAAAGATTAAATTTGAAATTAACATGAATTGCCGTACTTCTTCAAAAAGTTCGTTGTTCATTTTTCCGGAAGTGTACTGCTTGTGTTCACATAGAAGAAAGACATTTCGAACATCTCGTTTAGCTTATGATTATTGTTTTATAAATATTAAAACTGTTCATAAATTTAAATTTTCATGGCTGTCGATATATATACAGGATTACATTTGAATTAAAACTCCCATATCTATAAAACGGTTCATTTTTGGACACATTTTGTGTAATACTTTTCGATTTATTCTGACTTCTTCTCCATGTCCTATAAATTTTGAACACTTATTTCTTAACAACCTGCATACTTTAAATTTTTAATTATTTAACATTGCGGTTAAATCTTTGATTTACTTTGTTAGTTCCTAATTACTTCAAAATTTTGTTAATATAAAAAAATGTAGCAATGCTGAACTATCATCAAAATAAATAAAATTTACTGGACTTTTTATGAAAGATAACAACAACAATTTATTAAATAATTTTCCTCGCTAGTTTTTTGTTCATCCTAATTTCAGATTTTTTTGCTTTTCCTAGCACTGAAGGAGTGTGGTGAAATTTACAGAACAAATATGAAGTGAGAATTTGTTGAAAGGAACAATGTAAGTTAATCGTGTATTCCCGAAGTTGGAAATCCTTGCTGAAATTTAAATGCACATACATGAATACCCGGGCGTCTAAGCCCAAGTGTCGGCTTCACATTTGACCCCAGGTCCACTAAGTTTCAAACTTCGCCGGCTCAATCCTCATCCTTCAGCTTTTTGTTTTATCCTTCATGTCCTTACATACCTATATGTCTTGGAACTACATCAGTCTTCTTTCTTTATTCGCTGATCTAAACTTTTTGGTACAATTAGTTAGTTTTAATCCCAATGGGATTTGCACATGAGTATTATGGGCAATTGCACATACATTTTAAAGTATGAACTTAGTTAAAATTGTGTGCCAAGGAAGATCGATAACTGCATTGGACATCGTCAATCACTAGCAAATAGTAATTTGTTACGAACTGGACCGAAATAGTCGTGTCATATCATAAGTCGGGTCGATGAGACACGATAATGAAACAAGTAGTTGGCAGCAAATTAAAGAAATTTATTTACAAATAATATCAGGAAATTAAGTTTCTTATTTCGATATTAATTATGCTATTAAGTGGGGTTTATTTTTTTATTACTGATATTGACTAGATATTGTTCATATTCTATGAAAAATAGTATTATCGTTGATATTTTAAAAAATATTTTTTTACTTACTACGTTTAATTTGTCAATTTACATCTGTCAGTTGTTGTTTACGGTTTTCAATAACTTTATTCTTAGTTTATTCTACATAGTTCCTATTCATACATACTGTACTTCTATTTCGGCGGTGTAGAAGTAGCTACATTTCTACTGTCGTAGGTTAAATTTCTACCTTGTAAATCACGTCATAATAGTTATTTATGATATAAGTGTTAAAAGTGACATTTTATGAGTGAGTGGGGAAGTTTGAAACGAGGCGAAGCCGAGTGTACAAACCTCACGAACGAAATAAAATCACTTTTAACACAAATATCATACACTATTTTTCCTACGACCCTAGTTATATATTAGTAAATAAAAAATATAGAATGACATTTATGACAGGTCATGATGTATTTGTTTCGAACAACTGAGCATAAGTGCTGTTATAGTATATTATATAACGAGCGTGGAAAGTGGTAAATAACTTGCGAGTGTAGACATTGAAGAACGAGGCGCATAGCGCCGAGTGATTTAATACACGAGCATGTTAGACACTTTCGAGCGAGTTATGTACACTATTTTTCAGACGACCACAAAAAAATTCATAAAAAAAGTGTTAACACCAATATAATATTCAGCATAGTATAGATTGTTCACTTACATAAGCTAATAAAACATGTTCCGAGAATGATTTATCTGTTTTATTTTCTTTACTCCAAGCCATAAACTGGTTGTAAGTCAATTCATAGCGTTCTTTAGATTTAGGCGGCAAAAGATTTAATGTAGTTTCTCTTGCAGCCTGTAAAATTGTAGGCGGTGTACAATCAATGATGTCTTCGTCACTTGCGTCCATGTTTGACGTTGAAAAAATAATTAAATGTAATATTCGAACACAAAATTTCTGTTTTCACTGTTAAACACAAAACGGCTGCCGGCTGACATTTGAGGTTAGGTTCAACCAGTGGCGTTCAGCGTTCAGTGCAACTCAATTCGTTAAACGCGCGTAATCTAAAACTGTGTTAAATAAATAATACTAAATAATACAAAAATATTAACAAATATAATAATTATTAATATTCAACTTGACGGTTACAGTAAATTAACAAATATTTTATTTATTTTTTTGTCGAAATGCCATCTGAAGTCATTTAACGGAACTAAAAGTCATAACAGCACTAGTGTGTTATAGTCATAACAGCACTAGTGTGTTAAGTTGCACTTTCCGTTGTTATTCACAGTGTTGTTATTGCTACTTTCGTAGGTGGTCGTCTGAAAAAAGTATTTACTGTGTTATAAACTGTTATTTTTAACTTGCTAAGCAACCGTTAAAAAGACTATTTTTAACAGTGGTCGTATGAAAAAGATTTTATGACGTTTGAAGAAAAACCTTTTTTTTTTGATGAGTTGCGATATACAATCATTAATAATTAAAATAAGAAACGAAAATTACAAAAGAAAAATTATTTAGAGGCAAGAAAGAAATTAAATATATATAACATATAATCTCCAGGTATTATAAAATTATTTTGTTCTGAAACCGGAGCGAAATAGCTATTTATGTTTTAAGGACGAAATGATATAGATTTTGGCCCGCGGTGCAAAATTGAAGCCCGACGCGCAGCGGAGGGTTACAATGCACCTAGGGCCAAAATATATTTCGCTCGTAATACATACAATATTTTTTGCACATCCGAAGTAGTATTACTTCATCACCGCGATCAAAGTAAAACGATGTTCAAATCAAATTCAGATCATACTAGTCTATTTGACATATGTACGTTGTCATGGATAATAATAAAAACAAGCAAGTAGTAAGTAAACAAAGTAGCAAAAAAGCGGTGACACGTCAAAAATTTATTATAAAAATTATTTTAACTGGGCACGAAAAGTTCTAGGGCGAAAATGACTACTTTTTCGCCCTCGGGCGAAAAAGAGTGTCATTTCGCCCTTAAAACAATGTTATATGTCCGACTTTTACACCCGGATGTGCAAAAATATTATTTTCGCTCTTAAGATGCGACGCGAAAGTATCATTTCCCTATTACTACTCATGAAAATACTTATTTTTTGTTATACCTCAAAAATACAAAGCTGACATTTGTGCCTGACAGTTTGGCTTTTGTTTATTTACAATTTTTTTATCTCACCTTAGAAACGAAAGAAGTACACTACTAAATACTTATAGACAATTTGAGTTACTTATCAAATATTTTTCAGAAAAAAATGAATACATGATTCGTCAGAAAAATGTCTGTACTTGACTCGGCACAAAGTGCCTCCTATTTCAATATGGCTCCTCGACAGTAAAGTATGATTTTCTTGACTCATGTAAATAACTATTTTCGATAGGAAAACGCCCCTATATTTCCAATTTTATACTGTATTAAACATTACCAATTATCAACTGTGCAGCAGAAACAGTTTTTCAAGGTTGTCGATAATTAAAAGTAAATATAGTACTATAGTTTATTTTTTATAAGAATGATATGTTAGGAAGAAAGATGAAGTTTGATATTATTTTTTAATTGGATTCAATGAGAAAATAAGATCAAACTGCTCCTATTTTCCAGCATATCGTTCTTATAAAAAATAGACAATACCCCTGGGAAATTATACGTTACTACAATTTTACTTAATTAAAATATTAACAGAGAATATATTTTTCTACATTATTGAGAATGATTTTGTTTTATAATTCAGAAAATTTTAAATTAGGAACTACGATTTTGATATTGACTAATAGATAACTGGCGCAGTAAGTAACCTTTTCGTAGGTATGGATTCCGTCAGAAACATACTTCTAGTCCTTACCCACAAAATTTTCTACAGTTCAATATGGATCTACGAATATATACATATTGTAATTGTAATGATTATGATAGTAGTAAAAAAAATAAAATTACACAAATATCCTTCTGCAGAACCAAAATTAAGCACATTCACTATTAATTTACCTACTGAAGCAGATGAATACGACAAGACATATATTAGCTACATTAAGAAATTAGGTAAAATATTAATTATTAACAAATAAGGGGACCCCGAATATTTTATGATTAAATGATACTATATTTATGGTTATTAAAAATAAATAAATATAGTGAGTACACCGGAGATGAATTCTCTGTCAGAAATATACCTAAAAAATACTGTGCCAAGGGCCACAAAAAATATTAATCCGGTTTTGATGTATACAAAGTCAAAGATTTTAAAGAAGAAAAATGTTTTTATTTGTTTATTTAATATTAAAATCAGTGTTTATTAAATATATGACGCTTCATATAAAAATGTAATAAACATGCAGTGTATAGCAACGTCTGTGCAATAACATTATTGCTGCAGTATGCCAAGCTTGTATTGCTCATAATTTAATAAACTCAGTATAAACTCAGTTATAAATGTGCATTCTTCCATTCCTGAGCATATATTGTCCATCAGACAGCGACTACATGCATTATTCATTGCGATAAAAATGATTAAAATGGGTTTACCGCATACCATACATACAAGCTGTTTTCTCATACATAATAAAAATAATATGGATCATAAAACACCCCAAATATGTGCTTAATAATTTTATTCTTTATATTTAATTTCAAGTAAGCTTGAAGAGCAATGTTCCATCTAATTTTGACCTGTTGATGGGTGTTTTTTTTTTGCTTGTACGCATTTTTACAAATGATAATAATTTGCGCACCGTTTTTAATACTTAATTTTACAATACAGTTTTTAAAAGTAAAATACCACAAAAATATTTAACAATAGAAATAATAATCATTTTAATTCGGATTTTTACTTCTTTGTATAAAGTAAAGAAGTATTGTAATCGCGAAAAATTTCGGTTCTTAGATTTCAATGGAAATAACCATTTTGACTATTCCTGAATCCATTTTGACTAGTGTATGACATCTGTACTTAAGTATATACATACCTAGGTATGTATTTTACATTACTCAAAAATGATTAGCTGTAGAATGTTGAAATTTTGTATATGGGACTGCTAAAACCTAAAACATCTAGTTGTACACCTCCCTTTTTATTGCCATCGAAATTGCCAAAAAGGCACGTTGCTCGTAATGTTTTTTTTTTTAATTTTTCTCATAACTCAAAACGGTTAGCCATATGTTGAAATTTTGTTTATGGAATTGCTATAACATCTCGTTATGCTCCTCAATTTTTGGTGCCAATCGGCTTTTACAAAAGGGCTCTTTACTTTGGACAAAAACTAATAATATAGTTGGCTTTTAATTTTTGTAGAAAACATTTGATTTGAAATTGAATATAGGTATATAGGATTGACAACAATGACAACTGTAAGAATATAATTCGTGAGAAATATGTAGGAAATAAATGAAATCTATATATCTTTCTTTGCATATTTTTGAGCGATTCAAATAATTTTGTCCAAAGCAATAAGTAATAGCTATAAAACACAAAAAAGGAAAGTTTGAAGATATGAAACGAATGGTATTTGAAGAACGATTAGCCGTAAAATGATCTCTCTTTCAAGTGAAATAAGTTTTAAATGAAGGGCATCAAAAAATGTGTATAATTTAAGGGACAAGGAAGTCATGTGGTGTCCACATCAGATTTTTATTTTTGTAAATGAATGCAGTCTGCTCGGTTTTTCAACCATGTACCACAGATTTCTTTTTAATTTCATTGTTCGTGGATTTATCACTTTGAGCGTCGATTTTATTAAACATTGTGCGCGACCACAATCGTACATTTTACAGGGAACACTGCCGATGTTGCCACTTGACTGTAAACACACTCATGCATTGTGACATTGTGAGTAACATACGAGCATAATTATTATTATTTCTACAATTGGAAATTGAATCTTATTATTTAATATTAATATACTAATTATTATCCCTATAAATTATAAAGGATATGTGGGTACATGACCCAATTTAACCGACTTCGTATCTCTTTCAGTTCTCGAGATTCCAGTTGAGTATCATAATCATAACCACTGAAGATGTCTGCTTTTGAATTTCAGGAGGAAACTTCTGAATAGGAAATTTTGTATAATATTTGCTGTACATGCACATAACACATATTTAGTAAGTGTGTATAAAAATAGTATCGACTAGATCAATAATGAATATCATTCCTATTTTAATCTATTAGTCTAGTCAAATTGGCTAAAATAGGAGATAAAATTTCCGAAGCGTTTTAAAAAGGATACCCTATGTTTTTTGTTTTTATAATTATATTGACTGATTTTAACGTTTTTCAAAACGTTTTGTTGCAGAGCCTATACTACATATATTTTTTTAAATGAATCCGCTTGTTGGAATCTATGATTTCTACCTCATTTCATACCTCCTCGAATGTTATAATGTACTTACATTCTTAGTAGGTTATGTAACTACAATCTTGGAAAGATACATGGTAACGTTTTAAAAATAAATTGCTTGAAAAAACTAACCGATGATTAAGTTAACAAAGCTTTCTGCAAGTGGACGTAAGTGTAGGAAATTTAAGTCACAAACAGGTCGCAGTAACAAAAATTATAATAGCTCCTACCGAATATGTTGCCACATGATTATAAATACATCAATGTGTTGTGGGTCTCAAAATCAAGTATTTTTGTTTCTTGGTTTTATTCAATGAAGTCGAAAAAATGTGGAATATCTTATTTTATGAAAGATGAATGATAAGGAGTAAATGAGTTGGTGATATGAGATATTGTGAATGAGTGTGTTATTGGGGTTGCGCTTGAGATATAAATGCCAGGCTTTGAGTTGGCTGCTTAACGGTTCCATTTCCGGCAGTCGACGAAGACATAAAAACAAGCGGCTGGAATATAAATCGTCGGTTTTCACCTCGGCGTACGTTAACAGTTTTGACAATGATCTTCTTAAGACACATAAAACATTTATGTCGTGTTGGCGGCTCGTTACACGCCCTGAGACATTCACTTTTAATTTCCGCCCGGGGAATTAACAGCGGCTAACGAAGCCGTGAAAGAAGTTGCGTTGCTGAATCTCTTTAATAGTTTCAAACTAGTTTCATTAAGTAGCGTCACCATAAATCAAAAATATGCGCAACGCGGGAACTGCCGGCTAATGCGATTCGGGATGGCTTGACGGACGCCACTTCTAAACTCACTTCCTTGAATACAAGCATAAATCACACGAGGAGATAAGCGTTTGTCGTTCTGACAACCTCCATTCGAACCCCGCCTCTCAAAACGATTATTGCAATGTATTTATAATAATTTTGTGTCATTTGTTGCAGTGTCCTAAAAAACCTTTTCAGGACAAATTATAGCATGGATAGGGGGTTATGTTAAGATATTTTTTTATTTATTTGTTTTATTTATTTATTCCCAATTACAGAGCAGTGATTCATTTCACACGAATACAAAAACTATCAATAATATAAACAATAATATGTAATATATAACATATATACCTAAATTTAAGAATAACTATTAACATAACTCATCAATTTTTATCTAGGTTTGTTGAGTATCATAATCATCGAAGATGTCTGCTTTTGAATTTCAGGAGCAAACTCCTGAATATGAAATATATTTGCTATACGTGCACATAACACAGATTTAGTAAATCTGTTCTCAAAATTTAGTGGTCAGATAAAAATTGTATCGACTAGATTAATAATGAATATCATTCCTATTTTAATCTATTAGTCCAGTCAAATTGGCTAAAATAGGAGAAAAAAATCCCGAAATTTTAAAACTTGTCACAAATATTAATACTAGTGTCCTGCACAACGTTCTAAGTGAGAATTGACTGTAAGGGTGGGAGGGGGTAGCCACTGAAAGGTACATGTTTTCAGCTCTTCTTAAATATCTTGGGAAATATTGAGTTTATAGAAAAACTAACCATATATAAAATTAAACTATAGAGTAAATTCTCTACATAAAAGATCCTATTAATTTTTGTCGTAGCATCAGTAGTTTTGGAGATAGATTTCATAAAAATATAAGAAAATTAAGCACATGTTATTTATTCTAACACTCCTATTTTCAGAGTTGGATTAGACCACAAATATTTTGTATGTCGATAGTTTTTCGATCAAGTCAATAATTTCCAACAAATTTAAGAAAAAGTAAAAAATGTACGTTTAAGTACCTATACTTTTAGTATATTGTACAGGACACTCGAAGTAACAATTGTGCCAAGTTTCAAAACGTCGAGATTTTTTTCTCTTAATAAAACGTAATTTAAAAATAATGTGTTCATATTATAATCCTTTCAAAATTGCCCCATTTTATATTTTATATATCTGACCATATCTTTATGGTTGACACCTTTTTTTTGGCTGCAGAACAAAATCAACCAAAATGTAACTCTGAAGAAGATGTTTTCAATCAGTGAATATTTTTATTTAGAACAGTCTTTCAGGTAAAATTTATTGATTATTCCACACGTCATTTTCACTCCATTTGAATTTTTTCAGTGAAGAAATTTGATAAAACCACAGTATGATACTCATGGTTACATTTTGTTGATATCAAAAATTTTATGATTGAACTGTTGTCAAATGTAAAATAATCAAGCAAATATAATTCGAGCTATGAATTTAATTGATAAAATTTACTCATAATTCCTGCGAAGTAAAGACAACTTGCTGTCGTGATATAAATGTTAGTTTTGACACTCGTTTGGCTATTTCTTATGACAAAAGAATAACACAATGCTTTTCAAATTTAAACATAACAAAAGAGAAGTGTCATTCAATATTGTAATAATTTAAATCTAAAAATAATCTTTCCATTATTTGTATTCTGTACGTAAAGCAAAAATTTAGACACGAATTGGTTAAAACTAAAAGACGAGCGTAACGAAAGAAATGTTGTAGTGAATGGTGCAACCAATTTGGCTAAAGAGATAATGAAGGAAGAGTGAAACATTCGTTTTCTTCAGCAAGCTGTTCCTTGATCCATTTATCAGCGCATGCACTAAATGGAGGTAAAAATTCCATTTGTTCTAAAGCAGATTCCATTGAGGGTGGATTGCAGCAATTTATTAGGTGCATTTGCAAGGAGCTACAGTTTATACTGGTGCTAAATCATTCGACCACGCGGCTCAAATTAATATGCTAGATTTACGGCCTCTCGCAACATACAACTTTATTTCACTTTTTACTAAATTATAACGCTATTCATTCTTTATTGCCCTATATACTCTTTACTGCCTTTTATATACCACTTGTTTTTATAACAATTATGAAAATCTTATTCTTGTTAAAACGCCTCATAAAAATTATAATTACAACAGCAGGAAAATTCTTCACATTTATTGGGTTTGAGAAAGCATCCAAAGTATTTTTTAATTATTATTAATCATTCCAAATAATATAGCTAACATTCGTTTATATTGTGGGTCGATTTTCAGAGCCGTAACTAGAGATTTGTGTGCCTGTGGCAAAAATAGTTATTTGTGCTGCTAGGTAGGAAAGTTGTTCTTTTCTGGTCCGAAGGATATGTATACGGCCGAGACACAGTCGAGGCTGGATACTTCTTGAGGACCAGAAAACAACTTTACTGCCATGTAGCACACACTATTTTTTATCCTACACAACAACACAACATAATAAAATAATATAAACATCTTACGAATACTATGTAATTTGACATTTAACTTAACCTCAAAGAAATTTCTGAAATTGAATACCAACATAATAAGAACAAAAAACAAACATTTTATTTTGACATATAAATAAGGTTAACTACTATGTTCTATTATTTACAGAATATATAATAAAAATACCTTGAATCTAACGTAAGTATCAAAATTATCTAAAGTTACAATATTTTAAAAGCATGTTCACATATTTCATTCTGATTATTAGTTCTAACACATTAAACGCCATCTGTTTGTCCGCACACGAACTGTTTTTTTTCTTCCCTAGGGAATAGTGAGATTTTGTAGGTCTAGACCGGCAAATGTCTACTTTCTTGCGCACGCAGACGCAGGAAAATCTTACTTTCAATATGTGTAGGATAAAAAAATATTTGCGCCCCTACATATCAACAAAATTAGAAAAAAAATCAACTTTTATACACCGATTTAAAAAATTAATGCACATGCATATATGGTGTTCGTATGTGGTAAAGAAAAACATATTTGCCTTTGTTTTAATTTTTTTGTTTTTATTATAAGATGAAAAATTTGTTGCGTAGTAAATATATTTTGTTGAAGTTTTGATTTTATGCGTTACATAACGGATCAGTTTTTTCTACATCCCAACTGATAAGATTTAAGCCGTACTGTACTTCAAATAGAAGTCAAACGCAAAGCTAGGAAGATAAAAAATAAATGTGCGCAAGCATCACTAGACGAAGGTTTAAATTATCGCAAAAAAGAAGTTTGGCGTGTCCCATACATCAGTTTATCAAATGATGCTAAGGTATAGAAATTTGTGGTTATTGCACAAGAGTACGCTCCACGCCGTCCAATCTCACCCCGTCCAATTACTATACCACGCAGTTCCAGTGCCACGTCGTCCAAAGTTGCCCCACCCAGTGCCACGTCGTCCAAACACATAATGCCACGCCGTTCAAACACACAATGCTCCGCGGATGCAAAACTAAGCGTACCACGCCGCCCAATTCCATCCGTCGAATTACAATGACTTGCCGATCCACAGTTATCCCACTCTCAATGCCACACCGTCCAAACTGGTATTAAACCACAGATGTCTCTACTTTCGATCTTTAATGCAATTCTTTACCACACATTTTATACAGAAACCGTAATATGTATTTGTTATTATATTAATATAAGTAAAGTAAAATATGAATTCATAAGGATAAATAAAATTAGTATGGTCAATACATAATATATTTAAAATTTGAATCGGACAGTAATATCAAAATAATATAAATATAGCTTTTTTATTTGAAACTATACGTACAGGATGAATACTAGAAACCCTGATATGGGATTTAACATGGGAAAAAGCTTTTTGCTAGATTCATATCTTATAATCAAAATAGGACTAAATTTATTATAATCAAAGAAATCATTTGAGTACTTTCAAGAGTTTTTTCTATAATAATAATAAAATAATAAATTTATCTATTATTAACTTTGTAATAATCAACTGCAATTGGCGATCAAAATGTTGATTACTATACTTCGTTTTTAAACTATAGACAGCACTAGACGAAGTCACATTTACACCGCTAGAAGTTACCAAAAAAATCACTAGATTTATTTGGCGGGAGAAATGAAGTGTCAAAATGAAGGTCACGTCAAAATTTATATTTTCCAGGCTATATTTTCATCATCCAAAACTATGATAGATAAACTACTTACACAGCGTTAGTGAAATACTAATAGTTCTGAAAAGAACTGGTTTTATTCGTGAAATGTGACAAAAAGAGCAATGAAACGAAAAACCCGTGCAAATTCAACAATTGATTTGACTACTTCCGGGAGTTTGACGTTTCAATTTCGTTTGAGAAGGTTAGCCTGAAATTTCGTCTGGTTAAATGCGGCTTCAATAAATGGCGCAACAACCAATCACAGGCTTTGATTTTCTCACTAGGATTCCTAGTTACTGTCTATAGTTTAAAAACAGAGTATAGTGATGTTGAAACAAGGGGTGGGATTCCGTAACTCATAACAACTACAAATAACAGTTGTCCTTGTTATAACATCAATTGCAAACGTCAAACGTCAAATGTCACCATGGCGGAAATTCAAATTTACTGTTACAGAATAGCAAGTATACATTGTAGTTGATATTTGCAATTGATATCATAAATGATAGCAACTAAAGTTATGGAATCCCACCCAAGGTTTGGAATTAATATAAAATATGATCAGTTTGTTGTATTTTTTTAAATACATATACTCGTAATTTACGCAATAAGTACAATTTATGCAGGCATCGTCTTATCCACTCAACTATAAAGAATTTTGTTAAAAAATATCTAATTATATGAGTCAGAACGAGAAATGTCAAAATACAATTTATTTAATCAAATAATTCAATAACGAAAGCTTATATTACATAATAAATCAGTAGATACAAAATTAAATAATCTAATCAACAGTACAATATACCACCTTCATATTTAGCGGAAGAAACTAATTAAAAATGTTGCACCTGTGACATGCGCCACCTTTGCCACGCCTAGTTACGGCATTATCGCATTTTATAAATGACAAATTAAATCTGATGTTTGAGATCAACGGAATGTAATTTTTGAGGATAATAAAAAATTGTAAATGATGTTATGAAAGGCTGGAGGCAAAGAGTTGAATAGAAAAAGCCAAGTATCCGAATCTACAGCAAGACATAAAAAGGTCCAGGTTATCGCATGTGACATAAAAGCAAATTTGTGTTCGTCTTTTGTTTATGCTGCGACAACGACGCAGCGGCGACCGACGACACACTTGACATGCCCCGGTAATGATCAAGATAGCTTTGGCTTTGAAAAATGCGCTCGACAACAAGAGAAAAACTTTCTGTTTCCTAGATGTTAATACTAGCGTCACATAAACTACACCAATGTTTATCTGCAGATATTTACAACTCAAAACAGGCTACATTCACTCACTCAAAAATTCGCTCCATCTTACCTTAAACTTATTCACTCTAATTCTTCCAGAAAAACATTTCTACTCTACGTCAAATATGCAGTATTTGTTATTGAAAATAAAAACGAATTTATATTAAATTTTGGGAAGAAAAATCATGTAGAATATTAAAAATCTGATGTAGCTAGCAAATACCTCTCGCCTGTATCCGTGCGTTGACTGCTGACACAATAAAATAACTTATTAAAATAATTGGTACTTACAGTATTAGTACAATTCCTTCTAAAGTATTCGATAATTCTTTTCATAATATTTTCACTGTCAATTATAATAATTGTCACTGTTAAATATAAAACATTTATTTCCGTAGGTAATAGATATTAATATATCTAGGATTATTATGAGTATCATAATCGCTGATGTCAATTGACTTCCGAGCTCGGAGAGCGAAGATTTTAAGAAATCTAAGTAAACATCCGTAATTTATTCAATACTTTACCGGTTTTACGTTATTAGTAGATATTATTTTATAAAATTCTCTTGTGAGTACCTATTGTTTTCGTGATCAAGTCTCTATGGGTTGATATGTCAGCTATATTTATTCAATTATACCACGTTATTTTGACAAATCTACACGGTAATATTATTACTATATTCCAAGGAATACAATTATGACTTAGTTGCCCTGCTTACTTTTGTCTATGTAAACAAAGGCTTAATATCCTAAATCGATATAAAGATTAACCGTCATTGTTTTAAATTTACCGAATCATTAATTATTAAATTATTATTTACAAAAATTCTCATATATACATAATTAATTAAGATATTTCACAAAAAAAATGAGATCTTAATGAAAACAAAACTTCCGATTACACGATTAACACCAAAATCTAGTAAGATCTAATCTAGGCAATCATAATATTATATCCAAAATTTCAACCTCTTTTATTTAATAGGACTTAATTAATCGATACGACTACATCCATCCATCCATCTATCCACACAAACGGACAGACCCCAATGTAAAAATATTAAAATAGTGTTGTAGGGACTTTTAAAACGTGCTTATCTATTGAAAACTCACTATTCGATTTCTAGCATGATTCCAATACCTCTCTTACTGAGTGGCGAGAGGTAAAAATGATGGACCGAATCTCTTTAGCACAAATATCGATAATAATATACATAAAAGACTTTAATAGACGTCTAGCTGGCCTAGAAAGTGCACCACGTAGAAAATTTTATATGAGGAAACATTCACAGTTTATTATTCATAGCTTCATGTAGGTGTAACAATTTTCACAAAAAGTTTGCAACCGCTTCAAGAAAATTAAGTAAGAGCTATGTCAAATTAATTAAAACTATATAAGAAATTTAGCTGGTGTGGAGAATGGACAACAGGGATGAAGAATCGTTATGTATTGTACATTCAAAACCCATGAACTTCTAATATATTTATTATTGAAGGTCTGGTTTTGTTCTTTATTTATATTTCTTTCTTTTTTCCAAATCATTCGTAAAAACTATATACTCGTTAAACGAAATTGTATCTATAATAAAGCTTTTAAGGAGGCTTTACAAAATAGTATTGTACAGTTCTATTAAATTCCTTTTATATAAAAAATTAATGTATCCCCAATGCAAATGCAATATGTATAAATTATTCAAAGATAAGAGATATATCAATGTCATATTTATAAAGAGATGACAGCCGGTGAAAAGAAATACATATGAATGATGAAGTCAATTCCACGTCTGGCGGTAACTTCATTATTCAATCTTTAAGTGAAACTTTTTACGAGAATTTACTTTTTATACATCTGAAAATTTTCTTTAGCTTTTTAAACCACTGCCGACAGAATTATGGATTACTTTTCTAAAAGGAAGCTGTGATTCTTGTACAATAACATTTGCTGAAAATATTCCTCAATTTTCTTCAATATTACAATTTTATCATTTAAACTCACTGACATTTTTTGTACACCTGAAATTATGTTGTCACATTGCTTTAAATACACTTATAGATTTTATCATTGTTATTATTTGAAGTAATTTTCCACATATTTCCAATTGCAAATTAATTATTTCCACATTTCATTAAGGTCACTTCATCATTTTTATCCTTTGAATTTTCAATACTGAAAGATTATACCTAATCCTACTATAATTTGTACATGTACATATACTCACATTTTAATCATTAATTTTCTTTTGTTAATAGTTAAAATAGATTAAAATTTGTTCGTCAAAAATTGTCAATGAGATTACAGCATAGTTATTAAAAAAGATGTGTAAAATCAATTCAAAATGTATATTTAGACTAAGTGGGGTATATGACCAAATTTTAATTTTTTACATTACATGATACTATACAGTTGTTGTTTTTATATTAAGGGCATAATCAAAACACTATAGCATGATTTTTATTATTCCCGTGGTACGTACAACGTTTTATTTCATTTTGGTACTCGAAAAGAAAAAAATCTAAAGTATATACTCCATACTGTGATTTCTTTATAGATAATTGGCATTCCTAGATTTTTTGTTTTTAAACAAATTTGATGTCAGTGGCACTGTCAAATATACATGGAACGTCTGTATTAAGTTCTTATATTCCGAGTCAGAATAATTTAATTTAAATTAATGTTAATATATATATATATATATATATATATATATATATATATATATATATATATATATATATATTTCAAATGTGCGCCATATGATAGTTATGATTTAATTATTTTCAACTTTTTAAAGTTCATTTTGCCCGTTGCTAGACGACCAAATGTTTATGAAAATCGTAGGATTTTCCTAATTACCCTAGTGGTAGCATAGTTATTTTCTATAACACTGTACATTATTAATATTATTTATATTTTGTTATAATATTGTTGATTTTGCAGGTAAACAAGGAAATAATTAACAGACTAATTTAGTGTATAGTAATTTGCGAGATGAGAAGAGGGCTTTAGAGGATTTTGGATTTCGGAAACCGATGTCCGATTTGTCATGCTATCGGTGTAGTCTGCAGTCTCATTAATATTAATAGAGTTGACTAATTATGAACTACTGGCTAGCTATATACAGACTATTTACAAGTTTGCTTCATCCCATTTCAATACGCCAAATAGTGCTTTATAATATGCCTTCGAGGGGTCTCTATTCATTTTAATCTATCCCTTTACAACTACTAAATTATATTTCGTACTTGAATTGTAGCCATAGAATATGTAATCATATCAAAAAAATCTAATGTGACCAGCCTATAACCATTCACCTGTTCTTTTTACATTGTTTATTAATATTTATATTTTCACACAGTAAAATGAATTTTTAGAGTATTCGATAATTATTATTATTTTCACTGTCCATCCTGACAATTATAATATTTGTCAATGTCAAATATAAAACATTTATTTCCATAGGTCTCATTAATTGCTTGTAATAGTTAAATGGGGCTAGGCAGAAACAAATTTAAATTATAAAGTTTTAGCTAATGACATAACATTAAATTATTATTTACAATAACTCTCATATATTCAGAATTAATTAAGATATGTCAGAAAAATGTTTTGATCTTCATGAAAACACCACTTCCGGTTGCACGATTAACACCAAAATCTGATAAAATCTAATCTAAGGTGTCACAATGTGTTATGTCCAAAAATTTATCATTTTTATTCACTAGTATTTGAGTAATCGTTACCAAAACATCCATCCATCCATTCACACATACGGACAGACGAAACGTCGAAAAAAAACTTGGCTACCAGACAACGAAAAATTACGGTTTTCAAATTTCAACAGAAATGTCATTTTGACTATCCCGGAATTAATTTTGACTAGTTTTTGCGTGACGTCTGTGTATACGTATGTACTTAAAAATGTATCTCGTATAACTCAAAAATGATTAGCCGTAGAATGTTGAAATTGTCTGTATGGTACTGCTGTAACATCTAGTTGAGTACCTTTTCTTTTATTGCAATCGAGTACCAGCCAGAGACTTTGCTTGAACGGTTTTTTAATATAAGAATCTTCTTTCAGATAATTCGTCCAAGTCCAAGCTATTAAAACGCGACGCTCAAAGAGCGAAATAACCAAATAGAAAATTTGAAAATTTTAAAAACACATCTTAAGGAAAAATGTAAAAATGTGGAATGTTTACTTCAAACCTGAACGTACGACATCTGATGAACAGATTCTGATTTCGGCTCCAGAATAAACACTTAGTGTTAGTTTTTAGTAATGAAGATTAAAATTTATAGTTTTACTGTCATTCTGACCTCGTGAAAAAAGTGTCCAAAACAAATTAATTTTTACAAAATTTGATAAGAATGTAGAGATTGTTTTCTCTCAGTCCTCGAAAACAAGAAATTTTGTAAAAAGTCTCGCGGCTACGTTTGATGAAATCAGGCACATGTATATCAGAGCAAATGGCTTTGATCGCGATATGAACAACTAGATGGGTTGCTAAAGAATATCGTTTGTTTAAAAATGTGATCTATTTTAATTGTTAATCGTAACGTTTTTCATGTAACTTAGTTTAATTATTCGTAATGTAGAATTTGTAAATAAATT
The DNA here is from genome assembly GCA_035578165.1 of Stenolophus ochropezus. Classification (NCBI taxonomy): domain Eukaryota; kingdom Metazoa; phylum Arthropoda; class Insecta; order Coleoptera; family Carabidae; genus Stenolophus; species Stenolophus ochropezus. Next base: position 47,189,803 of record JAQOWZ010000002.1, on the reverse strand, counting down.
TACCTCTAAGGAAAATTGTGGTTCGTTTTTCGCGCTGTTGTTTTGTAGTGTTATGTCATCGAAGTCATCATCGTCATTTAGTTTTTAGATATCATAGCACCCTTTAATTCAACTTCTTTCCCCCCTCTCTCCTGTTACAAAAAGACCGAGGATAACCCTAGCTTTGAGACTTTTCATTTGGTATCAATGAGTCAAAAATTCTTATTCTAGATTATTATTTATTTGGCATATAGTGAGGTTCTCTTGTTAGTTCCACTTTCCTCCAAAATTTTTGTAGAACAGCGAGATATGGCGTGCTGCTGGCTGGAGTTGATGTTGAAGTTGATATTCCTGCGATAATCCTGTGTGTAAGATTCCCGTCTGGCAGATAACCGCACCCAAACACACTTAGGCACACACTAAGCCCAGGGCTGGAGGCTGGCACGTAACTCAAACAGAGATGTACTCCAAGATCTGTGGTGCAGATGTGTTTATAGGCTAATGCATACACTGATATACACTGCTCCTGTCCTTCCTTGCCCCAGGCACGGGGTTCCAGCAATCAATGACAAAAAACAGAAAGGGTAACGGAAAATTATCTTAATTCACTAAAAATAATGAGATCCGGTATGCTAATAATAGAAATATGACACTGTTCCTTATACCAATGCTACAGAATAGTTATATACCTTGGAGCACTGTGTGGACCTACCAATATGTTGGCTTCCCCATCTCTCTCTAATTTTCGTTTCTCTGTCTTACTGTCGCTTCTTTATATATCTATTTTGTGACCCGGTATTGTATTCAGTAAAATAATTTTTAGAATGTAAAAGTACTAAAATTATAAATTTACCAATATAATAAAAGCAAATTGAATGAAATATATAGATACATAATTATATTTTGTAAACATTTTTATTAAACAAAATTTTGCAAGTTCATCAATAAGCACAATTTTCTCTTTTTCGTTCTTTTTGATTATATTTAAAATTCATATTACTTATTTCATAGCATAAAATATTCTGAGTGTTACATATAATTTTCTTAAAATCAAGTGGAGAATTTCACGTGTTGAAACCCATTTTTTTTTTATTAATATAAATAAATTTTTCAATATTTATATAAAAAGTATGTTCCGAACAAAATATGTAATTATAAAAATATTCGTGATATTTTATTTATAAACTCAGAATTCGCCGTATTATGATTTTTATAATGTATAAATATGTTAAATATTGAAAGAAGCTTTCAATAAATATGTTATTGTCTAATTCGAAATTTTATTGAAAAAAGTCTCACAAGCTTTTATTATTATTATTATTTTTAAACAATTATATAACAAGTACAACTATGAATCAGCCAGTATCATCGTATACGTGGACGTCGACATAGTTTGGAAAGCTGTTGCATCTTCTGCCACTTTGGAGTATGTGAAATATAATAATTTCTTTTTGATAATTATTTTTCCTAATTTTTATCACAGTGATAATATATTTGTTGCTTCTTAGAAATTGATTTCTGTATTTTTGATATTATTATTATTGTCCCCTTACAGAATATTTTCTAGCCGCTTTAATGATTAATGAACAGAGTAAGTCGAGCCACGAAGATGTGACGAAACTTTCCGATTTTAAACGATGAGCCCTTTAAATTTGTTGGCTTTCCCCTTCTCTCTCTGATTCTATATATATCTATTCTGTGCTAATGTCATGCACAGGAGGGAAATATAATCAAATAACAATAAGAAATTAAATAGGTCACATACATCTATTATGTAGATTTCCAAGTGGTTCGGAAGCCACTTTAAGCTCTATATCACCAGTGGTGGATTTAGGGGAGAGCTATAGGAGCTACAGTCCAGGGCGGTAAAATCTAGAGCAGGGCCGTAGTCCGGGGGAAACTGAGCAGGACTAAGCCCTGGTAAAAAAATTTAACCCTACATTTACAAATAAACTGAAGTGGAGACCACATAACTTTCTTGTACTTCTATTAAATTATATTAATTTTTGCTGCACTGTGAAAAAAAAAACTCTTTGTCACTGACGATTGTTATTTTAAAGAAACGTACATTTTTGAGTTATACGAGATCATACATAGGTAGCTAGTCAAAATTGATTCAGATATTATCAAAATAGATACCGTAAATTCCGTTGAATTATGAAAACCGAAACTTTTTGTTTTTGCAATACTTCCTTTACTTTGTACAAAGAAGTAAAAAATTAACAGTGTTTAAATATTACGAAGGTACTTAAATCTTGCCACCTTTAAAAATTTGCTAAAAGCAGGATATTTTGGCGTATTTTGCATTTAAAATATATAATAATTAATGATATATGTTTACATATTTATAGTAGGTTTTCCAAAAGCAGCAAGGTTTTTTTTTCAATTTCCCACGCAAATAATAGTTTCCCTACATGTTTTCATATCGATTCCAATTAGTTTTTGGTGTTAGTAGAAATAAAATTACGACCACCCTAATAGGTATAAGTAATTATACAGGTATGTATACATACAATATCAACCCTGTCCATCATCTTATCCGCCTACGGGCGACAATTCTTTTTTTACATACCATACGAGTATAGGAATAAGTAACAACATTAATCACAAATAATATGTTGATCTAGTTTTTAATTTATTCAAAACCACTATTGATCAAAATTAGGGTAGTACTAATTATTTGTGAAATTTTAAAACCTATGGTGGTAAAGCATAAATGGGGGGGGGGGTTCGGTGTCAAGTTGCTGGTAGCCTGTAGACGACATAATTATAAAACCGCCACTGTAAATCCCTTGTAATTTTGTAAATGCTTTAGGCTAACAACGATTTCACCAAAATACAATTAAAAATTGTCATGTAACAACTCTTTTAGGGTTGTAGCCACAATAATAATGATGACATTTTGCAGCAAAATAAAAAACCAAATTTATACTCGTATCACATTACTGCAAAATCACTGACGTATTGTTGCTCTCAAATTTCAAACATGATTGTATAATAAATTAAATAATTGTTAAATTTGGTAAAATCAACTGTTAATTACACCGGAAAGATATGTTGCCACATTACTATAAACTAGTTATGAGGGAAACTGCTACTTTTGAATCACAGTGTGATTTGTTATTCTTACTTCCAAGTAATCGTAATTTTAAAGTGTGACTGTGATCTCAGTTCATTATGCTCGTAGGTTAAAGAAATCTTCGTTACTAATTGGAATTGTTTAGTGAGGAGTGAAACTACTACTCCAACTCACAGTTCCACAGTATGATTTGTGATTGCTACTTTCTTATCTGTGAATTTAAACCGTGACTTCGATCACAGTTTCCTGTACGATTAAAGTCGGAAATCTTCGTTGCTATTCGGAATTGTTTAGTGAGGGGTTAAACTGCTACTCTAAATCACAGTATTATTTGTTATTGCTACTTTCAAATCTGTTAATTTAAAGCGTAAAGAAACTGAGAAGTCGAACTGCTACTTTTCTATCATATTGTGCTTTGTGATTGCTACTTTCATAATCATGATTTTAAAGCCTTTTTTGTGGTCGCAGTTATAGTATCGTGATTTTTCAATACAATATCAGTGACTAAATCACAGTTCGACAGTTCGTGAAATTTGAATTTTCGTATGAAGGTATGAATAAAGATTTCGATTTAATAATATTAAACTTCAAATATGGCACTACTATTATTAAATATAATTATATTTAATTTGAAATATTTAAATTTTCATAATTATTAGTAGTAAGAACAACAAATATAATTTCATTTAAAAATCACTAAATAGGATATAAAAAAATACACAATTTAAAACAAAATAAATAACAAAACTATCACGTGGTCACATAAGGCAAATATAAACTCAAAAATATTTAAAATTAAATTTAATACGTGCTGTTAATAACAATTTCTCGACATTTTTACTAAAATAAATAAATATTGCCAGTAGTGTAACTAGAAAAATCCACAAGCGGGGTTTTTCCAGTAAAAAGTCGCCATAATAAATTCATAATTCAATTAACGTACACTATAATATCTTAATGTACAGAATGTTCAATTTACTTTTTAACTTTTGCTATCTCAGAATCGATAAGAGCTTCAAAGTCGGTTAAATTAGAAAACAATTTTTGTTTTACTAAACTATTGCAATGTATATTGTTTCAATCAGTGGTTTTCAAATTGTGGTACCATCTTTCTTAATTTAAATTGGACCATATATTATTTTATTTACTTATTCTATAGAAAATTTTATTCTAAATTCAGTCATTAAGTCCAGTATTGTTGGAATTTACGAGTAGTGGTAATTCACTTTGTTAGCGCGATCCGACTTGAATTGAGCGAAGTATGAGATCGGGGGTTCAAATCTCAGTTTCACGAACCTTTATAAAAATAAAACTATCGCTGAAATTGAGTGGTTTGGAACCCACCATAAGTTGTAGGTTTCTTGTAGCGGCTCTCAACTGACAAATATTCCACTACAATGCAAGTAAAACTATAGAAACAAAACCCTTATAGGTACTTGAGGCCTTGTTCCATTTAGGAGTGTCATGCTATAGATGATGATGGATATTGGAATTTAAAAAAGTATAAAAATATCTGTATTATTTTTTTAAAATAATAATAAACTCCACTCTTCACTTTAGCTAGTTATTTAATCAATATTTTTTTCCAGTTCATAACCACATTATCAATTAATGCTGCAAGAATTATTAAAGCAAATTTGTCGCATATACATGGTATAGATGAGACTTTTATTCACTATCTTATCGTAAGTATTACAGAGGGGTATGTATGCTATCTGCGTCCAACCAACGACAAAAATTAAATAGAAATAGTAGTATAAACTCGGTAACGGATATTTTCAAATATTTAAAAAATGTCATTCGCATCCATTCGTGTCATTTATGTAGATGATTGGTAGTTTCATTAATTTAATCTATAACTGTTTTTGTATGTTTCATCCGTTATTATATTTGTATAAAATATTGCGAGTTTTGACATTTAATTAGATTTGAAATCACATGATTTCACCTGACAAGATGATGTCATCAATCCCTTTTTTCCTTTGGCAATTTGAATCTCATAGTTGCGATTGATGACGTGAGTATCAACTGGGGAAAACCGACTTTAGTAACTATTCTCTGTGATATAAATATTAATAATAATGATATTTATTATGCTTTTTTGATGTGGGTGATAGTTTTCACCTAACAAATATTGTTACTATAACACTTTGGAGAGGATGATGTAAAGATAAGACACGTACTATAACCATACCTTACACGGGATTCGAACCCAGAAAAGCTGGTACGTGAAACGCGAATGCTAACATTAACCCACGTTAATTGATTATACAAGTATATCCATGCAGATATCTACTGTAAAACTGGCACACCCTACACTGGGTAATGGGAAATAAAACGTTACTGATATTTAATTATCAGTAAAATCCGAATAAATCTACTGGTATTTTGTATTATTAATAAAGCCGGATTATTACATTTAGCACTCTAAAGCCAGTACTAAAATTGCGTTTCGGCCGTATATACATATCCTTCGGACCAGAAGAGAACAAATTTCCTACCTAGTAGCACAAATAAGTATTGTTGTGTCAGTTGTTCCTTTTTTTATATGCCGCACCACTTTATTCATTATTCAATATTGCTTATAATGAAATACTTATAGTTAAAAAATGTTAAGGGCGTTCAGTTACTTTTCAAGAAGATAAATGAAAGAACTGTAAAACACGACGCACAAAATGACAGCCAGAGAACCTGTAATTAATGTCTAAGGAATGTTTTTACAATCCAATTACCAGAATTACTTGCAAATTTATTTTATTTGAAATAGTGTTTTTATTTACTTATTGTAAAGAAACTAACGAATTTGCAAAAATGTTTACAATTTTTTAAATTATAATAGTTATTTGCGAGGCGAGTTTATTTTGACCTGTGAACACAAGATTTTTTGCACCGATGACACTTTTAACTTATTAAAGAAATATGATTACTACTTAAAATTTCGTACACTATAGGTTTTATGTTAGTAACATTTTCAATTCACATGGATATATAAACAATTCACTTATTTTATTAAAAAAATTGTTCTAACCTAAAAAACAAGACGAATGAGAATTGGTATTTTTCAACAATTTACGTAATTATAATAATACATCACGATTAAAACATGAATAATAAATAAAAAATAGTTATTTTAAAAAACGTTTTACAATTCCAATAACAAAATTATAATTTTTGACAGAATGTAATTCTAAAATATTTTAGTTGGCATCCCTACATTTTCTGAAGGATTTTGAGTTATGTAATAGTAGTCATAATGGGCCGGAGGCGCGAAAAAAAATTGGCGTCCCATAAAATTTGGCGTCATAAACCATAGTTTAGTTGGCGGTAATACGATACTGATTATTAATAAACACAAGCTGTATAAAGTTGTAGAATGATAAAATGTACTTTATAACAATGTACTCCGTGTTAAAAAAGAGGGGTGGTAAATGAATAGAGGAGATGTTTGATGGATCCGGCGCCAATTAACCGGTTTCCTTTGTGAGTGGGCAACAATTGACAGTGCGACGTGGCGCAACAAATCCCGCCGGCAGCGGCATCCTGCTCACGTAGCAGGAACAGCGGTGCTATGCACTTACTCACAAATCGACTCTGTGCGCGAGTAAACATCTGCCACCAGCGCAAATATTTGACGAACGCCGACATGCCGGGGATTTTTAGAGATGAAGAGATTGCGGGGTTATGTCTGGAATTATTTACTTTGTTATGGAGATGGTGCTTAAGGAGCTAAGCTTCTACTTCCTTTACTGCAGACCGTAGTTCTTTCATACGCAGGAATGATTGGAACTCGGTCAATTTTTAAAAAAAGTCTTCCTCATGAATGTCAGAGTATTAAGAAAATAAGTGTCATAAAAGATAAAAAAACATGGAAAAAATTATGCAAGGTTTGTAAATTAGGTAATAAGACTGGCAACGTAACGTTTGATCTAGTATTACTTAGGACATAAAAGTCCCTATTTCTTTCATACGCAGGAATGATTGGAACTCAGTCAATTTTTAAAAAAGGTCTTCCTCATGAATGTCAGAGTATTAAAAATATGTCATAAAAGATTAAAAACATGGAAAAAGTTACACAAGGTGTGTTAATTATGTAATAAGACTGGCAACGTAGCTTTCGATCTGGTATTACTTAAGACGCGAAACCTTTAGAGGCGGTATTTGAATATGTGATAAACCTTCCAAGCGAGTATGAACCATCTAGAGTCACTTGGTTGTCGATAACATTTTTTTTTCGTCGTAAATCAGTTTTTTCAAGTACGTTATGAAAATAAGGGCTGGTTTTTACATCTCTGGTTAAAGTACCGGTTACCTTAACCATGGGTTAATAGAAAAATATCGCATCGAAAAACTAATGTAAATTGTCAAAAGTACACGTTATTTATAATTTCGATGCGATATTTTTCTGTTAAGCGACGGTTAAGGAAACCGACACAACCAGAGGTGGAAAAACCGACCCTAAGTGACATAAGTTACAATCAACGTTATGCTTCAGAGTTGAGCCAAGTGCAAAGGAAACTTTTGCAAATCTTTAAAAAGCCTATGGACCTTAAATCATACATCACTTGATACGTAAAACAAGGTAGATTTTTAACAAGAAGAAGGACAAAACATATTCCCCTCTTTATTATATGACGCGGAAGTATTCAATGCACATGCCTAACTTGCTTGCATTATCAACTCAAACATAAATATTTGTTATTGCAAAAGTTGGCGACACTAAACGTCAAACATTTTTTATGTCATCGTCATACATGTGTATGTCAGAAATTATTCTAAAAAAAAAAGATATACAAAAGAATCAAAATTATCATTTCATGTGTAAGTATAACAAATACGTTTATTATTTAATGTTTAAAATATCAAGTTTTGAAGTTACAAATTTTCCCGTTTATCTTTCGGAAAGATGCCTTCAAAAAAACTTGAAGGTCTTCATCTAACTTATACTTCTTCCTAAGTATGTTTAAAGCAGAAATGGCATGATGGGTTTTAATATTGAGGTTTAATTCACACTTCCGCCTCCAAAAAGTGATGGAAATAGTATATCCATACTTCCAGGCAGCCTTCTATGTTTGGCCAAAAATTTAACATGTACAATATAGGCAAGTCTGTATCTAATCATATATATGATCTAAGCTACAAAGACAATATTTTGTGAAGGGCCCTGGTTCTTCGATGATTTTAGGCATTTTTAGAAGGAAAATATTTGATTAAAGATGAATCACCCAACGGAAAAAGCCTTCATCTTTAAAAACTGATCAAAAAATCACCAGAATCCGGGATATTGTGCGCTCAGATGGTCGATCGGTTGACAGCACCGAATGATCGGGGAAGAGTTGAATTTGACGCACACAACCATCATCAGTTTTTGATCAATTCATTGAAAAATAATCTTAAAGGTACTCATTTTGGAACACTCCGAAACATTTAAACGGATGTAACCGACCAGTTGAAGACTATTCTACTAGTTCCAGTACTGTCATGTGGATTCAAAGAACCGTCTCTATCTATATATCTTATTATTTTGTTATTGTTTTTTCAAATTTCCATAATAAAAACAAACTAGAAAGGTGTCTTATTTTTACACCATAAAGCATAAGTCTCGTAATGTTTTGTAAAAATTCGATAGGATCTGCTTTAAAATTGCCGGTTTAATCAAATTTATTATAAAATTACAATAGTTTCGTCTTTTGGACATGATTAGAAGAGGACGAATCGATTTTTATTTATGATCCATGTATTAACTATATTTTTTAAAACTGAATTTATAATGTATGTTTCATTAATTAAAAATTAATTTTTCATGGACGTCGCTGGAATTTGCAGCCAGGACTTGACTATTTCATTAATTTTTTTATAAATAATTCTCTTTATTAATTCGTTGAACAGTTCATAAAGTACAATTATAATTATAAAAAATAAATATTGTTGGTATATGTTACATGAAGGAAATATTAATATGTGTAATGGAAAATGATAGAAAAATTTCTTTTCAATAGAGTAAAAGGCATGAAACGTCGATAGAGAAGAAGCATACATATCCTTTCCACAAGATCTTAATTGCATAATTGTAATTATGAAGTTTCCACTCGAAATTTAATTTCTCAAAAGCTTATTGGATCTTAGAGACTAAACTGAATTAGTCTTATTTGTACTCTCATTAATCAGTGATATACTTTGATTCTTTGAGACCTACAATCATTTCTACGATAATTCGTATTTAGCTACTAGTTCTATACCTACATCTATTTATGACGTTTTTAGGAGTACCAGCGCTTAAATATATTTTACAGTTTCTTCAATTAATCTACATTGTACAATGTACACATCTTTCTCTAAGAATGAATGTACCAAAATATTCGTTGCAACTACACAATTTAAATGTGATAATGTGAATAATGCTTAAAATGGAACAATTTTTGTGAGTACAAATTTAATTAATAATTTTTGTTTTAACTTACATTTCACGACAAGAAAATTTGCTCCAAATAAAATTGTAAATACAACACAATATAACGATTCTAAATTTTTTATTTGATAATATAACTACAAGATAATGTAAGTCATAAAAAAATTATCGTTTTTAAAAGCGGATTTAAAAGGAAGATAACTTTATGCAACTGATAAAATGTTATTTATCTTTGTTTATTTGTCGTTTGCATTATTTGTCATTTAATTATCCTGCCGAATTATACTCTCGCATTTTATTTTCAGCAATTTGAATCTGTTTAAAAGATAATATCAAGCACAGCATAGTTTTCTTGTTAAATTGCTAAATAACCAAGCTTTTATGCATGTAATTACAGTTGACAAATATTTTCAAATGTTTCAACCAATTATTTTATAATAAATTTATATTTAACTATTAATATTAAATGATCTAGTTGATTTTATATTTTTCAATAAACTTTGCAATTTATTTTCATTGTAATGAAAATTTTAATTTGATATTTATTTAATTATAAATTACCATGAAAATATAGTTGTTATTATTGCAAATCTATGCATAATAATTAGCGGTATGATATTACATTAAGCTGACATTGTAATTCAATAATTTAATAGCACAAGTAATTTATTCACAATATATTTACAATAGCTAACTCTGATACACAAATTTCGTGAATATATTGATAATAAATTAACTATATAAATCGTGCATTGTGAGTACAATACCTGGCTATAAATTCCCCATCCCGCTTAGTTGTATTTATCGTGTAGGGGATCTGTCTGGTCGCATTCAGGGACCTTAGTTCATGTGCAGCATTGTCCCCGTCAAATGGACATTGCTGCACTAGTTCTTGTTTTGTTCTGTTGTGCCGAGGTAATACTCCATGGCAACCGATCGCTCAGATAAATACATTTGACAGCGATTGTTTTTCTGCTTTCAATTTCAATCATTACTTGCCATTGCTTCATTTTCAAAGATAATAAAAATTTATTGTGGTGTGAACTGTGAAGTAATTATTATTTCAATGTTTATTGGACAAAATTGTCATTTGTGGCACAATGCCTAAGGTAGTTGTTTCGTGATATGTTTATTTGCATTTTACTGGTGTATGTTATTACCATGCAACCTCTGCAACCTGCAAGGGACCTACAGCTAAGAATGAATTCTGAATTACTCGAAAACATAGTTATATAGGGACTACTAGTCAAAATGATACACATGCTCCGTCAATAATTTTTTTCGTATAAGTAATGAACAAACAGTTTTAATACAAAAATGTATATAATTTATTAAGTTTACCCTTACCTTAATATAAAAACTAAAAAATAATATTAAAAATATTACATCCATATACATATATAAATGTTTACAGAACTACTAAATTAAGAGACACACTGAAAATGATACACCATAAAAAATGCCTAATAACTTAGAGTTAATTTATTTAGTTGGACTTCCTATATTTTCTAACGTCATTTTCAATCGATTTGAAATAGATTTTACCAAATTTCTAACGTAGACAGTGTTATTTTTTGTTCATTATTCCATTTTGCATTCCATTTTTTATATCACTTTTCTTGGATATCGGATGTTTCCTTATTTCTATTTCCAATTTTGACAAAATATTTTACTTTTACTTATATCAGGGGGTTAAATATGAGATTTTATAACTTTGTTTCGGACTGTTTTCTTGATAAAATTTAAAATAATTTTTCCGTTGTTTTCATCTGCTCGCTAAATATGATGGGTTGCATGTGATATCATTGGTTGGATTATTTAATTTTGCATCTGTAGATATAAAGTATTATGGAATAAGATCTTTTTTCTTCAAACGTCATAAAAGTGACATCTTCTGTGACGTGATTGACAAGGTTGAAGTTTAATTTCTATGCCTCCGTAATATAATTTTTTATTCTAGCCGCCGTATAATATTGTCGCCGCCGTATGTAGAATCAGCTAATAAGAAGTAACTTGTACAATAGAAATCTGTAATATCGCCCTAAATGTCACTATAAAAACTAGATAACCTAAGAATAAAGTTACTAAAAATTATGAATAACTGACAGGTAACCTACATATTAAACGTCAAATAGTAGTTTATTTTTTAAAATTTCTAAGTTTGAAGAAAAAATAGCATGTGTTATTAAGAGTAAAAGTGATACTTTGTGTGGCGAGCATGGAAGTTTGCACGACGAGCGAAGCGAGTCGGACTATTACTATTATTTATTTTATTTCATTACAATAAACCGATTATATTTTAAAATAATTTTACGCCATGTGTCAAAATCACGTATATTAAGCTAAATTTTGTTACATCAATAATTGCAGTTGATTAATATATTAATTTATTATTATTGTGGAAACAAAATAATCAAATCATTGAATTGATTGCAACAAATGCAGTCACATTTGATTGATTATCTCAACTATTTTGATTGTAACAACTCCTTCATTAAAAATAACACTCAAATTAATTTATTGATGGTGAGGTGAATATGATCTACGCATACACAAACAGTAGAGTCAAATTTTTACTTGTTATTTAATATAGGTACTATTATTTCAAGTATTTGTTACTGACATGTAAACTTTCATTTATTTGAACTGGTTATTACCCTTGGAAATTAACCTCTACAAACAACAAACCGTTAAAACTAACTGCTAACCTGTAATAAATTTACAAGTTGTAGTTTCATTGTTTACGTTATTGAAAGTTGTGTTTTGTTATTGTTTGAATATTATTAACTGACAGGATATGATTATAATTTTAATTCTATTTACAAGTGAATAACAAATAAACTATAGCACAATGCACTATACACGCAAAGAAGCAATTTTCCTGCTTCAAGGATGTGACAGAGACGCCTGTCAACAGTTTTAACTTGCTAATAATGTAAAATAATGTAACTATATATCAATGTATTATATTTGTTCACCTGAAAAATATAGTTTTTTACCATATCATATAATAATTTTACGGTCACTATATTTTTGAATTCTTATTAAAATATATTTGAAGTACACCTGTAGAGTATGCTGCCACATTAATTATGTATTTTAGGTTGCCTTTTTCTATTACTATTTATTAGAAATGACGATGGGTACCCGGGTACCCAGAACCTACCCGATAATAATGTGCCCGCGTATCAAAAATACTTAGTACCCGTTTACCCGAAATGTACCCGTTACCTGTTTATTACCCGTTACCCGAAATCTACCCTTTACCTAAAATCTGTTGTTGTCAATTAAAGACAATTTTCAGCTGCCGGAAACATTGTAGGAAAACGAAGATCAAGACTGAGTGCAGATACATCATCCATGCTGATATTTGCGAATAGAAATATGAGATATTCCTAAGTAGTTAAATCAAATGTACCGTAATTAGTTTTAATTTTGTAATTTTATACTGCTGATATACTCTTATATTATATAAAATAACATTTTTTTTTTATTTCCATACCAGAAAATAATATTTTTGTTCATTTAATAAATTTATAGGCAAATAACAAAAATTTGTATTAAAAAGATGAATATGAAAGAAAAACGGATATTTTAAGGGTGTCAGGTAATTATCGGGTATAAGATTATTATCGGGTATCGGGTAATTATCGGGTAACGGGTAATTATCGAGTATCCGGAACTACCCGGGTATTTATATCGGGTACCCGGGTACCAAAATTTTCAGGTTTCGTCATTCCTACTATTTATATTGGACAACTTTTAATAATTATATATGTATTATATTTGAAACATACTCATTTATTGGGGGTCACATTCTTTTATTATTTCAAAGGAATAATTTTATTTATATATGTAGTTTTAAGATATTGATTATTCTGTAAATATTTCGGTATATGTGTAGCTACATTCTCCTTTTTTGGCTGTTCAGTAACCCTTTTGAATGTGTAGTAACGCGATATCTTGTGAGTAAGTCTGGAACTTTTCCTATCTAGTGATGAGTGATCGTTAGCAGTTTTTTCGTATAGGTAGCGCTTACAAAGAACATTATCCAGTCTTGTTGACAATAGTCTGCGCTAATCGGCTTACCACGCAGATTACGCATTTTGCTGTCGCCTTTGACAGCTGCGAAGTTCAGCCTCGGGGTTGTGTATTCCTAAGCACCAGCGATAGCCAAACCTTACAAAAATTACATACGCTTTTATCATAGTTTCTTACATACATAATTACATGTAATAGAGACATAGAGAGTATAAAGTTTGGAATGGAAGACAATGTTTAACTTTCAGAACGTGAACTCTTTTGAATATTTGGGATAATTGTCATAATTTCCTAAATGATGAAGATGAAGAATAAAAACAAGAGAATAACTAAAGGAAGTAAACCGTATTGAATACGTTGTTTTCCAAAAACGTTGGAAGAGCAAAGAAAATAAAAATATATAGGTCAGTTATCCGACCGACAGTCTTGTAGTTATAGATGTGAATTATCGGTGCTAAATAAAAACAATGAAAAGAAACTAGACGGTTGGGAAAGAAAAGTACTGAGAAGAATTTTTGGAGAGGTTAACGAAAAAAGACGGGGCATGGAAAAGAAGAACAAATCAAGAAATACAAAATATTTACGGATTTTCATTTATAAGTCACGCATTTTGAGCACAAAGAGTAAGATGGCTACAACATGTTGCACAAGGCGAGAAAGACCGAAGAAAATGGGATCTACTGTCTTCGGGAACAAAGTGTGATAATCTGGACTAAGACAGCCAAAGATAGAAAGAAACTGGAAAGATATATTTATTGTTTATCGCGTAAATTATAATTATTTTTATTTAGCAGTTTTGGTGTAGACCACCAATATATTTTACAGACAAAATTACATAAGTACTCTCATTTTCTGATACAATTTTTAGAAAGAAACACCTGAAAATAGCCAAAATCCAAGATTTCTTACAATTTCTCGATTTTTGACGAATTTTGTTTATTTTGTATAGCCCACAAACACAATCTACTGATAAAATTAGATAAGTATTCTTATTCTTATTTTTTTTTATTCCAACGAATAAAATTTTTAGAAAGCGATATCTGCAAATTGAAGATTTTTTATGTTTTATGTCCTTAGAAACTATTGTTATATTCGTTGAGATTGCATCTCTCTCCATTTTGGAGATATCTCTAAAATTCACTTTTGCAACTTTGAGAGCAAAAATCTCAAGAACGAATTAAATTCTGTTCGTAAATTTTTAAATATTTTTTACTGATCCATCAGATAAATGTTTTTCGTTGGTTAAACTGATTTTTAACTCAAGAGGTGAAAGATTTTGTAAAATTTTGTGTTCTTCAGAGTTATGGCAATAAAATTTCTACAATGAATCGAGACAATTTCTCAGTGGCTCGAGCCCCAGTAAAAACAGCCTGACTAGCAATACAGATAAAAAAAAATGTTGATGAGAATAATAATAATAATAACAATATTTATTGTTTATTCAAACAGAATAGGATTTAGCATAATACATAGTATGATTTTGTAAAACGAGAGCGTGAAATTTTGAGAAGCAATGGTCTAGATGAACCCTTCCAGCTTTGAATCCAAAATAAGAAGCAAAGTCCCTCCCTGCGGCCGGGTTGGCGGGAGGATAGAGGAAAAGTTGAGTACCAAGTTGAAGTAAAAGTTTCGGGTTTGTTTGTTGATAATGGCGGATCAGGTTCGATTCCTGCGCAGGGTTTGTGTTCTTGGGGCTTAACCACTGACTTTCCTTATTGTTCTGTAATAAATGATGGCAGTGTTTTGTTTCTTTGCATAAATTCACCAAGTTGTAAGTTGCTCAATTCAGCCATTATGTTTTATTTAACACTTACTCCATTATTGTGAAGTTCGAGATTTTAACAATCTAATTTGTTGTTTCTTGTTGCACGATGATTTCGTTTCCAACCCTAACAGCCGAGTAATAATGGTAAGGGAATATTATACACCACAATAAATATCTTAACAATAAATACAATAGCGTCATCAAAAGCTGGAACATTTTGTTTTGCCATTTATAATTTGAATTAAAGACAGTTATACATTATACAAAAGGGCGTGGCAATCATTTAGATATTTTATTTCTTACTCACTTGTAAACTGTCGTTTATTTGAACTGTTTATTTACCAATCTTTACAAGCTACTAACCTGTAAAATTATAGTTGCATTATTGAAATTTTGTTTTGTTACTGTAATTCAAATTTTTGACACAACATTACTAACTATCCGGATTAGGTTTTAGTTTTAAATATTTTACGAGTGAATAACAAATAATTTATTGTACAATATACACAAGAAACAATTTTACTGCTTCAAGCAGGTGGCATTTCCTTCTATCAGCAGTAAAAACTGCTTTATTAACAATCGGTTAGTAATATGACGATTTCTGACTTTTAACAAGTTGGGAAGTTAGTTAACCTCATTTTTCAAGATGTTGGGATGTATAGCGTGAGTATAGTTGCTATACTCACTTCACATTTCCATCCTCGAGACGGGAAATAGCTACCTTCCACTTTGAGAGATCAATGCGTGTCAGTGATTGGTATTTACAAATAAATAATCTTTATAATTTATCTAAAAAAATGGAGTACAATTGTAAATAATACAAGTAATCAATCAACACCTAACCAATACATTCATTTATTCATGCGAGATAATTAATTTTAGATTGTGAATAAAACAGTACACAAACTACGGTTTAAAGTTTCATTAAATCTCGGGCTTTGGGTAACTATCATCGGCCCTCGACAATAATAAAACACTTTTCACCATGGTTAGTAATATACTATTACCTTGCTAGTAATGCAAAATACTATATCAAGATACCACATATACGACTACCTGTCTTCTGCACTTCTTTTCTTACTATGGAAAAACAAGTTTTATAGTTAATTACTTGATTAAACATCATTCAGCCAGACAGACGTTCTTTTATCTGTTATTATGATAACTCTTCTAATATTTATTATTTGCTTACCATTGTCAACGAAGTGTTATAGGAAATGGTCTTAAACGTAAGATGGCTATGAAAATCATACTAATATATACATTTGGGCGTCTAACAACGGCAAAAAATAACCATAAAAAGATGCAAATAAATCAATCCCACATTTTACAAAACATAATTTAAAAGTTAATTCATGCCGGTTGCATGAAAAATATAATAAGCGCAACGGAATATAAGTATTACAACTATTCTCTTATAGTAACATACCTCCTCGAATGTTGTATTGTACTTACATTCCTTGTAGCTTAAATAATTATTAATCGTATAACAATCAAATCATTTATACTAAATATTCTTACTAAGTTTTTTTTTTGCTAAAACCAATAGTTTCAGAATAAATCAAGGAGATCCATGTTGTTGAAACATCCTGTATACGAAGTGTCCCAATTTATGTTGAGCTGACTGTACAAAACTCGAGTGGCAGAACTTCAAATTTTAATTATATCCGTATCCCACATTCCTGAGCTCTTCCCCTAAAACAAAGGTGTTGACTTTATTTCCCCCCGCCGCACGTGTGTACTTCCGTTCCGGAAGTTGGGGAGTGTAATGAGTTATTTCCCGGGTGGGTTACTTCGCGAGTAGAGGCGCTATTGTAAATTGAAAGAGGGCTCCGAGATACACCACTTGAGGAATTGGCCCCCAGTCTTGTAAGTTTCAAGTGCCTCCGGAATGGCCACTTTGCTTTAATTGTTGGCGAGGTTATCATATCATACACACGCGTTTGGGGATGATGTATTCGTCCTTCAATTAAAACTAACAACCTTCATTATTCAATAAAACTAATAGAAAGAAACTCAAGCAGGGACGGCTTGTGTATAGGCACTGCGGCACTACAGCACTCCCAAGTTTTCTCGATTTATAAATATTTATTTAAAATTGCTTATAATAATTAATTATATAATGAACAATTGTATACAGGATGGCCCAATGAAAATTATCAGCGCAATTTTTGGCCACTTAGCATCAATTTTGCAAAAAACGCTCGAATACGTTATATTTAGTATAAAGGGGAGTAGTACCAATGGCATAACTTCAACCCTAAAATGGGGGTGGACTGCACCTTAAAAATTTTAATGGCAAAGGGTGTCAAACATGGCACATTTCGCAAGGCCTTTTTTTTATTTTTCAAATCCGATCATTAGTTCCAGAGAAATATCGTATAAAACAAATTTTATCAGGTATGCAAAATTGCAATCAAGTAGGCTTAAACAAATGACAGAAACTCAAGTATCAGTTTATTAGGTGTTCAATATGACTACCACCAACTTCCATACAATAATAAAGATTTTGCTCAAAATTTTGGGGCTAGGGTACGTTGCTGTAAATCTTCTAAAAATTCGGGTAGCGTGGCACAAACTTTAGACTTCAAATAACCCCACAAAAATAAATGTATCTTACAAATTACTTGTTTATGACAAACAACTTGTCGAAAGAATTGTTTATTTAGTTTCCGTCATTTGTGTAAGCCTACTTGATAGCATTTTTGAACACCTGACAAAATGTGTTTTAAACAATATTTCTCTGGAACTAATGATCTGATTTTAAAAATAAAAAACTATTTTTTTGAGGTGCAGTCCACCCCCATTTGAGGCTTGAAGTTATGCCATTGGTACTAATCCATTCAGGTGTCCCTCTTTATATTAAAATTGACGTGTTCGAGCGTTTTTTGCAAAATTGATGTTAAGTAGCCAAAAACTGCGCTGATAATTTTCATTGGGCCATCCTGTATAGTTCTTATTTTGTATAAAAGATTAAAAATTACATCCTGTAACACCTTTGCCCGGCGACAAAAAAGCGTGATTAGCTAATCAACTAGTTAACTTCACGTTGTTACCATGGTAACATGGTATCAACATGTAGTTAATCATGTGATTAGCTAATCACGCTTTATGCAACCGGGCATATGAAGGGCACAGAATGCAGCACTGTATTTAGCACAGTGTCATATCATATTGCAAGACTGATTATATCGATGTGCGAGTAAGCATTTCCACTCGCAGTGCGATGCATAATTCGGCACTGTAAATCAAGCAGTTCCTGTGCCAAATCAGTAGTGTAGCAGCGAGCTCTTATCTATCGTGTTTCTATATTCCGTATCTTTACATATTTTGACATTACACTTAAAGAAATAAAATATTTCATAGTTTTTGGTTTAGAATATTATTAGAATTATTGGTAATTATGACTTCATAGTGTTCAGAGATGCAACTTCAGGAAATAACAAAACAAAACAATATTTTTTATGTTTATTTTTTTTGTTTGGAAATTTCGTTGTAGCACCCCCATAATGTGAAGCCACTGTACTCAAGCATTGTTTTTTCAAAGCAAAAGTCCGTTTTGACCATTCCTGAATCCATTTTCCTAGTTTCGGCGAGACATATGTATGTCCCTACGTATATCGCATAACTAAAAAAGGATTAGCTGTAGCATGTAGAAACACAAGACACTGTAATTTATTTAGTCAGATAAACATTGACCTTTTTGAATAATAAAAAAAAAATTGCCAAGACCAACGGAAAAATATACCATACTTTGTCTTAAGGAAAAATTAAAATATTTTGAAACGTGAAATGAAAATTACGAGTATATTCCGACGTGTGCTGTGCACCTCACTTTTTATTGCAATCGGCTGTTCTTAAAATAACTCAAAAGCGATTAGCCGTAGAATGTTAAAATTTTGCATGGGGAAGTACTATAACATCTGGTTATGTATCTCCTTTTTTAATTGTTATCGACAATGCCAGAAGGGTACTCGAAGTGTTTTTTTTTTTAATTTTTCGCATAATTCAAAAATGATTAGTCGTAAAATTTTGAAATTTTTTACATGGTACTGCTATAGCATCTATTTGAGCCTCTCCCTTTTTTATTGCAATCTAATGTGGCTAAAGGGCACTTTACTCGAAGGGGTTTTTTTATTTTACGCATAAATCAAAAACGATTATCCCAACTTTTGATTTTTTATTTAATTTTCTTTGATTTTCTTATTTAATTTAGACGGCATATTTAAATTGTGAATCCATACTTTACGATTTTCTTCAGTTGAATTATTCAAACAATATTTGGATTTGGAGACTTAAATTTCTTTAAAAAGTGACAGTTTTAATTATCGACCTTGGTTAATAATACTTTATTATTGACATAGATGACCATGGTTACCAAGTAAGCGGTAATGAAAAACAATTTCTCATATCAAATAAAGGTTAATAATAGTGGGTGTCTAGGCTAGTAGTAAAAAATAATTTTACTTGTCACCCAATAAAATAATAGCGAGCATTAACACGATCGCTGTTTTGTTGTTTCCGCGAACAATATTCCAATTTTGATTGTTAATTTAGAGTGGTACAGTGCAAGAATGGTTGATCTAAATGCACACGCTAACCACAGCTGTCAACCGCAAACCACAACTAAATATTAGAGCTCTGTGAGATGTCGGACCGTAATTGCTTCAGCCTAAATAATACGCGAACTGAAGCTTGCAGTTTGCTCTTTAATAGCTTTAAGCTTTACCGACCATTCAATAGTGCAATAAATAGTTTTATAACATCGAACAGAAGAAACAAGAGATGATTAACTCTCCGACATCTCGAAGGACGAAGGAAAGAAATAGTTTTTGCTGCGTTATAAAAAAAGACCAATATCAGACGAGCGCTCAGATGTTGCGTGTCATTTTGAAAGTCTTTACTGAATATTTTTACCAAAATCCACCATTTCTTCATCTTTTCATAAGATGTGTTATACGAGTATTCATTTGTTTATCTTTTTATAAAATGTGACGAGTATTTAAAGTTGAAGCACTTAAAATACTTTTTGATTATTGCCCTGATTAGTTTGGAGTGGTTTCTAATCGGAATTCCAAGTGCCATTATATGTGGAATGTGGAGTTTAACGCCTAGAATTCCACCGAATTCCACTGAAATGTTACAGTTACAACATGCACATTTCATTACATAACTGCAATATTCGTTTTAAAAAACATATGCCACGGAATTTCACCATTTCCAGTTAAAACCAGAGCAGTCGCAAGGGATGGGCAAGTGCCCACCCAACTGCCTCATTTAAAAATGAATATCTAAAAATTAAATGAAAGGTGGATATATGACTAAGATCTTGATTTATCGAGAAATAGTAACTATCTGTATTAAGACAAAAATAGAAATTGCAATGGAAGAAAAGCTTTTTCAAAATTTAAAGATTTTAGACGGGTGAAGCGACGGGTAGTAAAACTAAATAGATACAATTTTATGGATGACATTCACTCTTTTATAAAATTACATGTACATATGTATAGGTACATATTTTTCTAGCGTTATAACTAAATTTAATCACTGGCTTACTGAGAATATTTTAATGAGTTATGTTTAATTAATCCTAAAAGTATATAATTTTTAAACTATGTCAATTAAACCTTTGGTTGTACACTTAAAAATTGATATAAATTTATTACAAAACGAGTTAGAAATTTTACCAAAAACGATTAAAAAAATTTGAGACAAATTTAAAATTAAACTTGAAAATATAATGGTTTTTTTAAATTTATTTATCAAGGGTATTGTACGAAAAGAACTTGTTCTGGTTTAAAAAGAATAAAGACATTTATGAAATACTATGATCCATGAAAGGCTTACAACTTTATATATAATAAATATATCGTAACTCTAAAGAAAAAGGTATTCTTTTTAATTTGGACAAAGCAATAGACAAATTTACTTCAAGGCATCCTAGACGTACAATTCTAAATTCATTGCCATTTAATGTTGTGTTGTTTGCTTCTTTTGTCGAGTGTCTTTTTAATTAAACTTTTAAAAGTTGTTTTTCTAATTTTCTTTAACTTTTTGTTAAATAACTTTAATTTTCTCTAAATAAAATAAATATTTCTTCTACTTAATTATATTTTCTGTGTTTTAGTAATTATTGCGGTTTTTGAATACTTTAAAAAATGTCGGTCCAGCCTATGCCTATCCAAATAAAATTAGCTGGTGACGTCACGGGTTAAAACATTTGTTTAAATAAAATATTTTAAAGGAACACACATTATTTTCGAAGAAGGTAGTTTTCCAACGACTATTTCAATCATAAACTTATATGCCAAACCAAATTCAAGATTCTATCTAATTACAAAGTTTTATTTCGACAATACACCGTCACAAAAATAATTTCGTATCCTTTAAGCCAGTGGTAAAGTACCCCAAATCAATAATATAAAATTTCCGGCATCCAGTTGAAGTTCTGATTTAATGTGTTGATTACGAACTGATTTTTTTTACATTCCATTCAAATAGAAGTCAAACCGCGACAACATTACGCACCGATTTTACTTACGTCTTACGTGTCAAAATTTTTGACCTTTTTTTTTATTAATAATTATGCAACGCAAAACTAGAAATTTGATACCAAATTAAAGTTTAAAAATAGTTTTTAGAAATATTTGATCTAAAACCATATAAATTTTGCGTCACCTTTGCCACGCCCTAGTTCCGGCACTGCTCCTTACAGCTAAACATATACGATCAGCAGTGGCAAAAGCGAACATAAACGTCGGTTATATAATTTTAAAACAATGTTCTCAACATCGAACTGTTTTTCAAAATTAGATTTTTCAATACACCAACATTTCAACATTTAAATTATACGTATTTTATATACAGTGTGTGCAACGAAATGCGGAACATAGGACTTTAACATGGGATTTCAAAAAATTGTGGATACTCTCTCTCCTGATAGATTTAGAGCAAAACTGCAAGAGTGCAAAGTTGTTCAAAATTAAATTCTACGTCAGATAAGATCATAATTGCTGCAATGTAACGTCTCCAATACAAATATATTAAATATAATATGTAACATTTTCGTTCAAAATCAGACACCCATGGAAATAAAAGAAAATATCTATGTGTCAATTGTGACAGTAACCTTACTTTGTGTTCAATATTTGTAAAAATTATATTTGTACTATTTTTTTTGGTATTGGCATATTGTTAAAGAAATGAATATAAATTTAACTTAAATAATATTAAAATATAGACAATAAGTATTATAATTAGTGAAACTTCTCTAAATTGACAGATTGATATTTTCTCTTATTTCCATGGCTATCTGATTTTTAACGAAAGTATTATATTTTATATTTAATATATCTCGTATTACAGTCCTGCTGTTGCAACAATTATGACCTTATCTGACGTAGAATTTAATTTTGAACAACTTCATACTCTTGTATTTTTTTTTTAAATTTATCAGGAGAGAGAGTATCCGCAATTGTTTGAAATCTCATGTTCCGCATTTCGTTGCACACCCCCTATATCTTATTTTGTCGTCTACCCTTTTTTTACTCACGAGCCGCCACTGGACTATAAATACCCTCATATTCAGAAGACTACATTTTTCCACCGCTATTACTTTATCTAGTGACTATTTCTATAGAATCCAAACAAACTATATTTGTTATATTCCTGAACATTATGTTGCCACTACTTCAATGACATATTACTAATGATTAGTTTTTTTGCAAACATGTCTGTGAGATAGTATTGTGTTGTCTCACAATTAATGTAGTGATTAGACTGCCCCGCTAACCTTGCTATGAATATGCAGGCAGAGCGAAGGAAGTAGGACTCCCTGGGGATGATTGCGGATGCAGGATTGCAGGCCAAGTGCCTCTGTCAATTACCAACAATGACGTGAGAATGCATATTCCGTGTTGCCTGCGATTGAAATTGGACCACGGCACAGGGGTGGCCTCACAGTTGTTGATAGCGGCGGGAATTCATCCATTTATACACGTTTCACTATAGTTTTACACAGGGGCGTAACTACCGGTGTTCCGCGGAAAACAAGGGCCCGGTGACGCAAAAAGTTCGATCGGCACTTTAAAAAAATATTTTTATCTACAACTATTGAAATATGGGTACTTTATACGTGTGATACTACATATAATATACTACTCATATTACACAAGTGTAATATGAAAAGTTATATTACACGCTACACTTTTTTGTAATAAATAGAGCTACTGTGGCGCCATCTGTTAAGCTATATATGAACTACTCACACCTAACTGAATATTTCACAAATAATATCAGATTTTTTATATGCCTCATAGTTGTAGATAAAGTATAGTATTTGACTCGCATAATATGGCTACATTACACGCGGATGATTAAAAATACTCGCTATCGCTCGTATTTTTAATTACATCCTCGTGTAATATAGCCTACATATTATGCTTGTTAAATAATATACTATTATCTACAACTATTGAAATATGGGTACATTATACGTGTGATACTACATATAATATACTACTCATATTACACAAGTGTAATATGAAACGTTATATTACACGCTACACTTTTCTGTAATAAATAGAGCATATAATTTAACACATAACATTTTAATAAACTGTTAATTTATTAATAATATATTTTTTATTATAAATATCAATATAAATGATTATAAAAGTATAATATAAACAATTTGAATAATATTTTGACATTTAAGTGCTACTGTGGCTCCATCTGTTAAGCTATATATGAACTACTCACACCTACCGCAATATTTAACAAATAATATCAGATTATTTATATGCCTGTTAGTTGTAGATAAAGTATAGTATTTGACTCGCATAATATGGCTACATTACACTCGGATGATTAAATATACTCATCGCTACCGCTCGTATTTTTAATTACATCCTCGTGTAATATAGCCTACATATTATGCTTGTTAAATAATATACTATTATTTTAATCCAATCACAAGTCCAAAAATATTATAAGTTTCCTTAAAGTACAGTATGGTTTATTTTTGTGATTATTTCACACAAGTCATTCTCACCCAATGAGAATGCTTCATTTGATGGGCATAGATAGTTTTTCAGTGAAGAAATTATGTTAAAATCACAGTTTCATTGTCATGGTTACATTTTGTTGATATCAAATATTTTGTTTGAACTGTAGCAATTCGTGAAATAATCAAGCAAATATAATTCGAGCTATGAATTTAAGTAATGATAACTCGAGCCAAAAATGTCTTAAATCACTCCAGCTTCGATGTCGTGATCTAAATGTCATTTTTAACACTCGTCTGTTACTACGCAGCAAATATTCGTACTTTTTTTCCAATAAATTCATGGCTCTTATTGTATTACTTATGACAATACAAATCGTCGCCGCTTTATAGATCTGTGTGCAGTTTTAAATCAGGAGGATTTTGTCAAACTGCGGCCGACTCGATGCGTTGCCTTTTGAATGATATGTGTGTGTGTGTGATCCAATTATGAAATATGTGACTAAATAACGAGTTAACATCAGCCATCGGTCATCTCATGTATTATTGTATTTGTATTAAGACCCTAGAAATTGTTTCAAAAATATTTATCCGAAATTAATTCTATGAGAGAATTTAACTGAATTCATCTTAATAAAAAATCTAATGTGGACACCACATGACTTCCTTGTACGATAAATAATACACATTTTTTGTTGCACTTCATTAAAACTTTTTTCACTTGAAAGTTAGATCATTCTACGACATCATTCTTTAATTTCTATTCTTTCATATCTTCGAACTTTCCTTCGAAATAATTTTATTGTGCAGAAAGTCTCTCTTTCTTTGCTTGTTTTTGAATAAATAAAATATTTTTTTCTACGACCACTATGAAAAGTGGCACTTTTTTCACACTATATAAGCTTCAAAGTTCCCACAATCATGGTTTAAAGTATGAGATATGTTATTTGTCACAGTAATTGCCAACACTGTGCATGTGTGATTGTACTCTTTGTGAGGTTATGTGCGCCATATTGTTCTTTATGTCAAATAGCTTTCGTGCATGTATTTTTATTCTATAACATATGTTCCTACAACAACGAGACTTCAAGAAAGCGCAGAAAAGAGATATCATAAAATCATATCCCTTTGTCTCTATTAGTTTTAAAACTAAAAATAAAATAATACCGTAGGAATTTACTTGTTCCTCGCGTGACTAACAAAGTGGTAAGTCGCTATTTTGTAAGATATGTCGTACTATAGATACAATGAACTATTAGGGCACTGGTTCATCCTGAAACTAGCTGCGCCCACCAAGGTGCCCTTGAAAAGGGAAAATCTGACTATAAACTCATATATCAAGAGGTAGTAACTATATCTACAATGAGTCAAACATAGAAATTGCAATGGAAGGAGTGGAAAATTGCATTTACATATATACCATTCCTAGCGTTATAACTGCAATTAAACTTCGATTTAATGACAATAAAAATATTTTAATGAAAAAAAAAGTTAATTTACCCCTCAATGTATAGTGTATTTAAACTATGACAATATTGAACCTTTGGCTGCACATTACAAAATTGATTTATATAAAAAAAAATTACAAAACGAGCTACAAACTTTACCAATAATATTTTTAAAATACGAGGACGAATTTTAAATTAAAATAGAAAATATAACTCATTTTTAAAATTGATTATGTATCATGTTATTATATATTATTATTTCAGATTCAAGGGCAAGACGCGAAAGAACATTTTCTTGTTTAAGAAGAATAAAGACTTATTTGCAAATTTAGTTACAAGAAATATTGAAAGACAACTGCCAAATAATTGAACTTGGACAAAGTAATAGACATTTTTGCTTTAAAACATCCTAAACGAATAATTCTAAATTGAATGTAATTTAAAGTTTTATTCCGGATACCTTAACCATCGGTTTATAGAAAAATATTGTATCGAAATAGTAAATAACGTACATTTTGAACAAGTTACAACAGTTTTTCGATGGATTATTTTTTATTAATCGATGGTTAAGGTAACCGGCACTATAACCAAAAATGTAAAAAACCGGCCCGAGTTGTTTATATTGTAATTTGTTTTTATTTTTTGTTAAATACCATTTATTTATTTAAAGAATAAATCAATTTTAAACACTTTGGGTGCCCAGGACCAACCTGTGCCCACCCAAATAAAATTGGCTGGCGACGTCACTGACTAATGATAAAAATTTACTTCATGAATAATGAATGTAAGATTTCTGGAAGAATAAATGTGTATAATGTAAGACACAATGAAGTATTCTTATGGAGTTGTATCTATTAGTGTTGAAGTAATTTATCAAACTAATATCATTGTTCTTAACGTCGACTATAAAGCTAGTAGTAATTTTTCTAGGGTATAAGTTACATTAGGTGATAAATTATTACGTGTTTAAAGAAGCTTAAACATGAGCATAGACAAGTAAAAAAGACGTCATTTTTTCTTATGATTTATGGGCGCTGTCGTATTTTAGCTTGGATAATTTTAACTTTTGTTTTATTTTTATAACTTGTAATAAAAATGTATGGTTTGATATACGGTGCACGTTAAATATTACAGACATCACTGCATATTTTATTAACGTCGTTTACGACGGAACTTCGATGCATTTATGACATCGCTTCACACTATGAAACTGTAAAATGAAAAGTTTATTTAATACATAAAAGACTACAACTTATGACAATATAAAGTTGTAATTTAATATTAATTGATGTATGCATTACAGGTTTTTTCTATAAGCTTTAGTTGTATGATAACGAATTATATTGTTATTATAACGAAAATCGGTAAAGTGATATTCTGGAAACAATAATGCAGTTTTTTAAAATGAAAAAAAAGAACAATTTTCGTTAAAATGTTATTTCAAAACGATATTGAAATATTGTCGTTACGCTGATTTTTGACATTTTGTTAAATACAAACTATCTGATTGTAGCAATATATTTTAACATTGGATTTTTGTAATATGTATTTACATAAGTTGTAGGAAAAAAATGTATTTTAAAGATTCTTCCACTTGATTTGGATTTTTGAGATACTTACATTTTATTACTTCTTAAAGCATAATTATTTCTTAACCTTTTCTATTTGTTTTTCGACAATTTTCAAGCACTATCAATTTAGTAATCAACACTACCAACGTCAGTTTTTGAATAAAAATTATAACAATTTCGTTACGGAAGGTATTACGGAATAGAAAATACATGTGACATAACCAGTGTCGTGTAACTTAAATGGGTGACATTGGGCTCGTTTTAGAGGTGGGCGCGGGTCGTGAATTTTGTCGGGACACGACGGGTCACGTCGTGACCCGCGTGAGCGTGAGTAGTTTTTCAAGTTTGGATCGTGATTGGGCGTAAGCGTGAGTGTCAAGAAATGTATCGTGCGTGATCGGGCGTGAGTGAAATATTATCGGGCGTGAGCGTGACTGAAACTGTTTTTTAAGATTAATATGTAAGTGACTGAATACAAATAAATAGTCCACATTTTTAAATTGCTGTCATTTTTGTTAAGTTTATTGTACATTAATCCTTTGCTTCTTTTAAAACTTCTTTGAGTTAAGTACAATTTAATCTTCTTACATAAAAATATTGATTTATTAAAATAAAGTAAATTATGTTTAATATAAAATTCATTTTATTTTCTGCTTTTTACATTAAAATCATTTTTTGTATCACTATAGAATGTAAAAATTACAATTTATTTTTAATAAATATTTAGTTATTAACAAAAATATTTGTATTTATAATGAACATGACTTTGGAAATTTTATTTCAGAAAATTTGTATGTAAAAGGTAGGTAAAGTGTATGAATAGAGAATATAAAAATTTCACCAAAATAACCATACATAGTATATTAAATTTTGAATATAGAATTACGTGACCCGATCGTGACCCATCGTGTGTGATCGGGCGTGAGTATCAAAATAAATTCGCGAGCGTGAGTGATCGTGAGTCAAATGCAAAATATCGTGCGTGATCGGTCGTGATTGAATTTTTAATTTCGTGAGCAGGCGTGATCGTGAACAAAAAGTTACACACGCGCCCACCTCTAGCTCGTTTTGTCCTGCAGTCTCTTGGTTACTCCCCAGAAGTTTAATAGAAATATCTGGGTTTAATTTTATACAAAACATTTGATTTCTTGATTGTTAAAATATAATTGGTGAGAAATATGTAGCCACAACTCTTTCTTTGCAAGTTTTTAAACGATAAAAATATTTTTTGTAGTGCAATAAGGAACAGTGATAAATATTTTAATAAAATTTTGCAAAGGATGATCCATTTGGAAAGGAAATTAGAAGATATGATGCGAATAAAAGTGGAAGTGTTGAAACATCTTGCTAAAAGTTTTGTTTGTGGTATACGGCAGTCACGTGACAATCTGAACTGCCCCAATTGATCTACCTCGCCGAGTGAATTATTTAGGATCAGTTCGTTCAGTAGAGGGGTAAAAGTGATCCAGTCAAACGGAATGAAAAATAAGTGGTCCGGATTCAAAGGTGTAATTTAGATCAGTTCAAAGTGGCAAATGGAATAAGTCTACAGACTCACTTCATCAGAAATCAAAATCGGAAAAGCAGTTAGAACATTTAACCATTGAATATATAATACACTATAGTGTATTATACATTCAATGATTTAACATATAAATGGAAATATAATATTAATGTTTAAATAAATTATGTATTAAAAATTAAATTTTTGTTTGTTTTTTAAATTATTTTTCTAATGGAGTGAAGAAATAAGCAGGATTGCAGTCAACTGATGAATTTTATTAGTCTAAGGCCAACGTTTCGCTACCAATTGTAGCATCATCAGGGCAAACTGGGAAAAAACATGTTTTAACAATATTATGTGGTTTTGTTTTAAATACAAATACTTACAGACTATTTTAAAATATTGTGATCATATACAGAAAATCAATCAAGTAGATATCGTCATACATTAAAAAATAAATAAATAAATAATTAAAACACGTCATGTAATACAAAATAATTTGTTGTAAAATGGCGATTGTTAACAATATTTTTTCTTAACAGGGATTAACTTGATTTCTCTTGTTTAAATAATTTACAAATGTTACTGTAGATGGAGCTTAAATTTTGGATGTCGGTCCTGAAATTTATGTTGTTATTGTCATTTTGTATGTGTAGCATTTCTAGTATCAGTCGTTTGTGTAAAATAGGTTCTTTGTCTAAAATATTTACTCCGTCGAAGTCGAAAGTGTGTCCAGTTTGTATACAGTGTTGTGTGAAGGCACAAGTTACGTTATTGTTAGTTTTGTTTGAATTTCTTTTGTGTTCAGTCATTCGTGTTTTTAAATATCTTTTACTTTGTCCTGTGTAAGTCTTGGTACAGTTTAGGCAAGGAATTTTATAAATCGTATTAGTATGTAACATTGTATCTATTTTGTCTTTTAATGTACTAAAAAGTTGTTTTATGTTTTTAACAGGTTTTAAAGTTATGTTGATGTCTAAATTTTGTTCAAGCATACGTTTTAAATTTCCCGCTAGTCCATCTATGTTCGGAATAGAGACATACTTTTTTCGTTCAAGGCCATTGTTTGTTTGATTGTCATTAACATTTTGTTGGTTATGTTCTTTGTTTAGTTGTTGATAATTATATAGAATTTTATTTATTGTTTTTTGTGGATAACTATTGTCAATTAGAATTTGTTTTACTTTTAATAGTGTTTCTTTTCTGTACTCAGGGGATGATAGATGTATGGCTCTTGTTTTTAAGTTATGTCCTACGTTAATAATTTGTGTTTTTGGATGACTAGAATTATAATTTATGTATCGTGTAGTAGACGTAGGTTTTCTGTACCACTTATATTTGATGGATCCATCGTTTTGACGACATATGGTAGTATCGAGAAAAGCTATTTCACCATTCTTTTCTACTTCTATTGTGAATTGCAGATGTTGGTTGTAATTATTAAAGATGTCGAGGGTAATTTCTTTTGCATCAATAGGAATAGCTGTAAGAATGTCATCTACGTATTTGAACAAGAACGGTATTTCAAAAGGTAGCTGTGGTATAATGAAATCAAGTAGGGCATCCATGACGAGACAAGCGGCAATGGGGGACAGACAAGAACCCATGGCAAAACCGAACTGTTGTTGGTAGAATTTTCCTTGGAAGGCAAAGTATCCTTGTTGATAGCAGAAGGTGACCATTTCCAAAAATTCGGTTTTTGGTATAGATGTTTTTAATTTTATTATGTCCCATTTAAGTTCTATTGCTTGTAACGTGAGATCAAGGGGAATATTTGTAAATAATGATTTGACATCTAGACTAATTAGGATATACTCATTATCTATGTGGACTGTTTTTATACGATTTATGAATTCAAATGAATCTTTAATGTAGTAATCATCATTTTCTAAGTTTTTAAGTGTTGTAGCTATGTATTTCGACATGTTAGTTGTTGGAGATTGTATGGCTGATACTATAGGACGAAGTGGCATATTTGGTTTGTGTAATTTAATTAGACCGTAAATTCTTGGAGCAATGCTATTGTCAGAAATAAGTTGTTTTTTTGTTGATGTGTCAATGTACTTGTTAATAATTAGTTTGTTCACTAAATTTTTATTTTTAGTTTGAATTTTGTTTGTTGGGTCTGAGGGAATTTCTTTATAAATTGAAGTGTCGGAAAGTAATTCATTCATTTTTTCTGTGTATATAGTTTTAGGTATAGCAACTGTTTTATTTGTTTTGTCAGCTTGTATGATTAAAATGTCTTTGTTATTGTTTAAATTTTTTTTTGTTTTGTTAAATAAAATTGTTTCATTATCAGGTGGTTCATTTAGTTTTTGATGTGCAAAATTTGTTATAATATTGGCGGCTTGTGCTCTAACCTCATTTTTTTGATCTGGATCAGATGTATGGCAAATGGCGGATTCAATATCTGCTATTAGATGGAAAATGGGAATTTCTTGGAAGGTCAGTGGAACACAATGTTTAGGTCCTAATGCTAATAAATTCTGTATGTCACCTGGAAAGTCTGTGTCTGTTAAATTTAAAAACCAGTTTTGTTTTTCTTTTTGGGACAAAGTAACTGTTTGATCTATTTTTAATCTTTCTAGTTTCTGTAATTGTGTGTTTCTGACCTTCAAATTCCAGTAGTTAAACTGTCTGTCAATTATGGCTGCTAGTTTATTCCAATGTATGAAGCTAATGGTATTTTTGATCTCTATGTAAGTATTATTATAATCTTTTTGCAGTTGAATTACTTTCCAACAATTTATTTTAATTTCTATTGACAATATATGTTTTTTAAATCTGTTGAGCATATTGTTAACTTGGTTTTTATAAGGGTGGTTGCCAAGGAACAGGTTTTCAATACAACCTGTATTTTGTAAAATATGTGTAGGGATGACGCCTAGTTGTCTTGTTTTGATTAAAAAAAGTTTGTTATTTAATGCTGTAGCTAATAATATTTTTCTAATATAAATTGAAATAAATATCTGTAATAAAGTACTTGATAACATAAATGGTTACCTATAACATGTATTGCTCGGTTGCCTATATATCAATTAATTGGGGAAGCATGCACCGAGTGGCGCTGAAAGCAGTACCAATTATTGATATAATTGCAGTTTCGCATCTATAGTACACAAAATTATTAAATATAATCTATGGACAGAACTTTACAAATAGCTGTGGTTTGTTTGTATTATGATCTTCCATCTCAACTTCTACCTCTTTTATTTTTCTCGCATGTGACGTCAAAATCATATCCCTCCATTGTAATATGATTTAATTTTGAATATTTGTGTGTATTTTTAACTGTTTATGTTTGCTAGGTACGTGTGTGGGAGTGTTTACCAGCTACCGGCTAGCACACTTATATTATTGTAGCTTTAGGTCGGGTAAAGGCTGCTGGTAATTAGATTTCGCTCGTTAAATTTCTGATCGTACTACAAACAACCGCTGGTGCACGAACCACTTGCCAGATGTGTTTGAATAGCTCCACTCCACCTGTGTTTGCCTAACCCGAACACAGTAATTTATTGCATCACTAGCTCATTCACTAGCTTCAAATATTAAAATTTCCTATGTTAAATTGTTTTTAAAAAATCTATTAAACAGAGAAATTTACGTGACCTACTTAATTTGAGAAAATAGATAGTATACACTACAACTTACTAATATATTAAGTATTCAAAACGAGATAAGAAGATACTTTCAAAATCTGTTATCTAAAAAAAAAAACTATAGAAAAGTGAGGTAGGTATAAGAATAACATTATATAAAATTTGAAATAAACTCATATCTTTATAACTCATTATAAAATGATCATTGTTTTGCGTAAATGTGACAGTGAATATAAAATAGAAAGAGAATTCTGCAAAAAGTTATATCTGTCCTTGTCTAAAATTCATGCACAGATTAATCTAGATCAGTGATTATAAAAATGGGTGCCGAGGCACCTTGAGGTGCCTTTCATTACTTACAGGGGTGCCGCGGGCATGGTGTGAAATTTACGAGGAAATTTAGCATCGTAGGTATTTTAACAATTTTTGGATCTGAGCATTTGAACCTTCTGCATTTTGATTTAAAATGGTTGGCCAAAGAAAGAGTATTGAATCGTGTTTACGAATTAAAAATAAAACTACCTGTCCCTTTTTGTTTTAACAAGAAAACAAATTCGAATTTTGTGAATTATTGAAAAATGTATTTGAAAAACTGAAAAAAGTAAATTCCAGCATGCAAAAAATAAGACATGAAAATTTCTTAAAATCGTCCGATAAAATTAGAACTTTTAAAGACAATATAGAATTCTGGAAATTGAGGCAAGTTGGAAATGTTTACATGAACACCTAAAATACTTGTTAACACTAAGAATGCTGGTCTGCTACCATTTTCCAAATATATCTACTAATAGTTTTGACTGGATACGTTGCGAATGAAATATTCTGTATTTTCATTAGAATCCTATAAGATATGTGTATTCAGAATAAATATCGCAATATAGGAATCAAAGCACTTCGAGTTTTAGTTCAATTTTCTACCTCTTGTGTGAATGTGACATAACATTTCTACGTTTGTTAACATCAAAACTAAAATACACCCAAATATTAAGGAATTATTTAAATTACATCTAGCACATGTAGTCATATATCACATATTTTCGTAAGATTAATAAAATGTCTTTAAAATTTCATGCACTAATGTTCGGCTGCATAAAGCATGATTAGTTAATCAACTGCTTAACTTTACGTAGTTACTATGGTAACGTATTAAAAATATATTGAGGTCAAAACTCAAAAATGAATGGTTAAAGTTAACAAACCTTTATGCAACAGGGTAATAATGTTGGGGGGTGCCAGAAATTTTATATTATCGATTTGTGGAGCCTCCACATCAAAAAATTTGAGAACCACTGATCTAGATCTAGAGCCTTGAATACAATACAGTCTTAATATCTAGACAAAACTATGACACGACTTTTTACTCTAGACTTAGACATCATTCTTGTCTTGTCTAGACGGCAACATTAAAGGTGCCCATATTATAATTTTTGTTTGTGTTGAAGCGAAGTGTGGCTAAATAAAGCAGCAACCCTCCACGTCGTCACGTTCTTAATTCAAGCAAATCCGTACAGGGGAGTGACAGTGCGCTACACTAATTTTCATTAGTGTTTTTTGCCGCCATAAATAACCGTGTGCGCGGTGTACAATTAATTACGTGCGGCGTGGAGTACCGGAGTCCCGGACTCCAATCAGCGCCCGGAAAGACGCTCCGCTGTTATGAAAGGATAGTGGAATTAAAAATTAATTGCTTTCACTTTAATTGAGATTTCGGGGCTGACTGTGACCTACAATACATACGGGATTTTATGTACTTTCCATATGAAACATACATTCAGGGAATACATTTTAAAATTTAAAATTTACACAATTATTATGTTTGATTAAGGCCCGGTCTTTCCAAATATGAATATAGTGATGGTTAACTAACTTGTAAATAAATTTATTAGAAGCTCTTATGCGGTACATAATGTGTAAGTCTCTTTCAAAGTCACTTTATCCACTGGATAATTATTATGTAAATTAATAGAATAGAAATAATTATTTCGATGTTGGTGCAATGAAATAGTGATTACTGATTTCATAGATGTTTAGACATGTTAACTATGATGCACAATTTGTAAACGTTAGAGTAGGATAAAAAACATATTTGGAATGTCACGGGCATTTAAAAATGTCAAAATTTGAGATGTAGATATGTAATGAAAGATGCCTCAATTTTGCAGTGCAGTTTGAATGTTCCATATAAAGTGATAATGGTAATTACTTGCCCTTCTAAAAATTTCTCCCTGTAATAGATTATAGAGGAATAATTATTTTTTTAGCAATAGAAATAAAAAAAATGGATAAATGTGTTATTTATTATATATACATACATATGTCTCTAGTTGCGTTTGAAGACTGTTTCAAATTTACCAATCATAAATCTAATATCCTACTGCCAATACGATTTTATGTGTGTCATGTTATGTTTATAAAGTAAATAGTAATGTTATTTACATTTATTTTAAATATTTTTTGTTTAATTTTTTTATGAATTTTATTAGAAATTTGAGAAAAATAAAGTCATTTTAACGTTATAATAAGGAAACAAAAATAATGTTATTATAACGTTATGTCGTTGTTCTTTTTAGTTACATAACCTTAGATAACGAATTAATTTTTTATAACGTTATGAAATAACATAACCTTATGTTGACATTATTCCAGGCCTAATTTGAACTAGATATATATAAATACACGAGCGTATGACAGCGACAGCAGATAGTATGGTTGTTGGTTATCATTTCAGAAAACAATAACGCAATAGCATTGATACAGCGAAGCAACTATACATCATATATTGCGGCTATCTTCAGGTTTGGACATAAAGTCGACTTTAGCCCAGAAATCATCAAATTTTATAAAATCTGGATGGAGAAACTGAAGATTAGGTTGCCACTTATCACATGATTGTAAACAAAGTTATGTATTGTTGGTCACATTTTTAAACATTACATATTTAATAATTATAAAAATAAATGAATTGTGTTCGAATGAAGTGTCCAAGTGTCGTGAATTCCGAATTAGTTTTACTTTCTAGAAAGTGACCGGACCACAACCGCAAACTCGATTGTAGAAATAAAAACTCGTATCCCTTCCAAACTAACCAATCTGAAACCAGCCCAAGTTGTAACAGCATAAGGTTTTAACTGAATTGCTAGTTGTAAGTTGCGTCTGTGGTAATGAAGTTAGCCGCAACTCAAAACTGTGAAACAGACACGTGTCGAATATTCTCGGCACGTCCCGGATTACCCGCTTTATAAATAACGCAGCCTGTTTATGGACCTGTTGTTCCATCGGGACACCAGGGACCATCAGATTTTCAAATCGGAAATTTTCGATAATCTTCACTAAAGATCGGAAAATTATACCTATTCCTCAACATTTCTAGAATGGTAACATTTTTTAAAAAATAAATCCTGGATTGTGGATTATATTGTTACCATTACTGGATATATTAAATAATACATGACTATTAACACATACATGCACTGTTGGTCACATTTTCAAAAAATTACATTATATTCAAATTTAGCCGAGATATTTTTGTACACTTGAAGAATATGTAACAACATTATTACAAATATATATTTGGTACACACTATAGGCAAAAGTCCTAAACTTAATCTAACCTACACTTGAAGAATATGTAACTACATTATTACAAATACATTATGGTACACACTATAGGCAAAACTGCCCAATTACAGGGTTAAAAAAATGAGTTAAAACGGATAAATATATTTCTTAACCTCGTTTTTGCTATCATGGGAAATGTCAATGTGAGTTTGAACTGAATGATAACAATTAATCATAAAATAGACAAGGGATTTTACTAAACCATTGAACGTGCAGTTTGTAAATAAAAAATATTGGAATAATGAGATGATGAACGTGGCACTTATAGTGGTAATTTAGATGACAAATACGTACAATCAATAATATTATTAACTAACTTAAAAATTAATATAGCTGAATGCATATTTCTCCTTTATTGGCTGCATGACAAAGCGCACTGTTCAGATTTTTAAGCATTTCGTAAGCCCACCAATAAAACATAGTAAAAGCGCACCAGTAAAATTAGGAATTTAGTGTATTTGCTTATGTGTGCATTTGATTACATCAAAATACGAGTGAATTCGTTCTGCTCGCTGATGGTACTTTTAAATAGATACTCGCAGAGGTATGCCTCCAAGTCTTCCTCTTTCGTACCAAATCTAAACTAACCTAACATAACCTAATATAATCTAATCTAACCAGGGCATGTAACCGAAAAAAACACTGGTTAACGGTTATGGTTAACCCTTATAGAGAACGTTATAATAACGGTTTTAGTTCGAAAACCGGTTTTTGAAAATTGGAAACCGGTTTAAACCGGTTAATATATCGGTTAAAAAAATAATTAAAATTAATTAAAACAAATACATTATAAAAATTTGATTAAAAAAAATTACAGAATAATTAATAAAAAAATAATGAAAAAAATACCATCTGAGAAAAATATAACAATTAAAAAAAACCAATTTAATTAATGAATATTCACAAAAATTCCTGTAATATCTTCAGAAAAACGCAGGTTACTTTTCAATTTTAAACTTGCCTGTGTTGACAAAGGCCGTATTTATTCCCAAATAAACTTTTTAAGTAACCTTAACGGCCAAAGAGAGTACGTACATTTATGACTCTCCAATAAATTGTAAATTGTAAAAACTGTTCTGACTTATGTTCAAATACAAATAGAAAACACAGATATAAAAAAAAATATTAAAATTTTTTCTCGTTAAATGATATTAAAATAAAGGTTAATGTTCGCTAAAACCGGTTTATTTTTTTTTGGTTAACGGTTACCGGTATTTTCGACCTGAAAAATATCGGTTAAAATTACGGTTAAAGTTCGCAATTTTCGTTCAAAATATCGGTTACCGGTTTTTATTAACCGGTTTTTTTAACCGGTTACATGCCCTGAATCTAACATAACCTAACTTAACATAACCTGATTTAACCTAACCTAAACTTAATCTAACCTAACCTGACCTGACATGACATACTCTCAACCTGACCTAATCTGACTTAACCTAACCTCACCAAACTTAAAGTAATCTAAACTAATCTAACTTAAACTAATCTAACCTAACCAAACCTAAAGTTGTCTAAACTAACCTAACCTAACCTAACCTAACCTTATTTTATTCCATCAATGAATAAATAGTTACATCAAATTTATTATATATGAACATTTCAATTATACAGACACTGGTGGGCTTAAGTAACATTCTTTGATGCGCTTTTGCAATGTTCATTTGGATTTTTTAACAAAAAATACCATTTTATGCGCTTTTGTCATACGCCGCCTTTGTTGAAGAAATTGTAAATTAAAATTTTCTAATAATAAACATTGCGGAGTTCCTGTATCAGGATATAACCCGTTAGTTATGAAAGAGGCTGCTTTGATAAATTTACGCTGAACTAACTCGATTGACTCGCTGGCATTTTTATGGTAAGGGATCCAAATAATAGAAAAAAAATATAAATGAGAACGAACTACATTTACGAGCAATATTCTTGAAATATTTTTATCTTTGAGTTATTCAGAGTGGCTAATTATGAAGCCTAGTCATTTATAGGCTGTTTATATCGTGTTATCAATATGCTTGATAAATGTAAGATTAGGATCAAAGAATACTCCCAGACCAACAATGTATTCAGGTCTATTTAATATAGAGTCATTAAGTGTGTAATCAAATTTTATTGGGAAAATTTTTCGAAACATTACATTTGTTTATATTCAACAATAAATTATTAGAAGTACACCAATGGAGTCCTCCACTATTTTATTTTTATTTTTTCTTTATCTAATTTGAAAGCGAAGTGTAGTTTCAGAAAGTCTTAATTCTTATTTATTAATTGCTGAAAATCTCAATTACAAAAATTGATCTATTTTTACTGTTATAAAAATAAATAAATATATTTTAAATAATTTATAAATGATTACGAATATTATAGTCCGAGTTTTAACAGCCACTGTCATGATTTTGCTACTATGACATTCAACATATCTTTCATTTCCATATCTTGATGATAAAGCTTTGTGTCATCTGCATAAAACAGATGTTTAACAGTGAGACAAAATCATTTATAAAGACATTGAACAGTACCGGCCCTAACACAGATCCCTGCGGGACTCCGGAACTTTGAGAATTTTTTTTAGATTTGTAACCGTGAGTGATCTACTATTAAGATAGGATGATATGAGTTTGACAAGTGATGAGGATAAGTTACTGGATTTAAGTTTACGTAGTAAAATATTATGTTTAAGTTTATCGAACGCTTTACAAAAATCCATATATACATCAACTTGTCCATGTTCTTAAATGGCTTCACTTATAAACTGGGTTTTACGCATAATATTTGTGTCAGTAGATCTTTCTTTACTAAAACCGTGCTGATTAGGAAATATTATTTTAAGTTATGTATTGTTGTTGTTGATCACAACCTTCCAGTCCAGAAATACCAATACTTAATTAATTAAAAAAATATATATTGTATAAATGGTATATGTAGTAACGACTTCTGACATTAGAAAATATTACATCTTAGCTGAAACCCACTATTCCTATTTAAAACAAAATCCTTTATTTCGTCTTAAAAATATGTTGCCACATTTTGTGAAATGTAACACCATCAATATTTATTGAGAATAGAATAAATACAGTATAAAATACCACAAGCTTTTTCGGTAATACGTGTTTTTGTTTTGATGACTCAGTTTACTGCAGCTTTTCTAATATAAAATAGTTGTAAAATTTTAGTTTTTTGGAAATCACACGACTTTGTTGCTTTCATACTCGCGTGCAATGCAAAATACGAAAACGAAAAGAGAAACAACGATAAATGACTTCTTCACAAAAAATAAAATGTGTCAAGAACCTTCTTCGTCATAAACAGAAATTATTTACTTAATTTATTTTAATTCGAACTAAGTTTTATGAATATGAAGTTTCTAATTAATGATTAATGTAAAAAGTACTATATGTAATAATAAATGTTGCAAAAGAACTTATTAAATTTCTTATTTCTATCCCCCAAATAGAAAATAACTAATTCCTTCATTCTTCATTATGTTTTTGTTGGTTTCAGATCTACACTAGAATTATTTTTAAACCGATGTGATAAAAATACTAATGTATATAATGCATGGTTCGAAGCGTCGTTTACGTATTGTTATCAAGTTATGAGAAATAATAATGGCTAATGGAACATTTATGTTATGGAGCAAAACTTTATTTCATATTTCGCACTATACTATTTACGATTATGAAAATAGATTTGTGTAATATAGTTTCTTTTATGTAAATAAATGTACAATATCAGTAACTTGGTACAAATGCAGCAATTTCTATTTATTATAAGTTACAATTTAAAATTATTGTACAGTGCTGCCAAGTTATTCGTAAATACATTTGTTTTCTGCATGGTTTCGATATTTCTTTATAATATGATTCATTTTCATTATTTTTCATTAAATAATTTGAATGCCATTTTTTTACATTACACTTAGCAAAAATTTCAATTGTTACTTTATTTAGATTTAAATTTTAAATTTACTTCAAAAGGAAATTTATTTCTAGACCAAATGACATAAAATTTTTGACAGTAAAATTAAATTAACCAAAAGTTAATGAGATCTTACACGATTTTTCATTTTTAGATTTAATCAATAGAATAATAAAAATATTAGACTCGTATTTTTCCCCAAAATGATTTTTAATAATAATGAAAAAATGCTATTAAAAACGTTACCGTTCAAATCGCGGTTGAATTACCCCACCTCCCCTCTTATCCATTGACTTATCAAGGTTCTTACTCAATTTCACTTCGTTTCAAACGTCGAATATAATGTTTTAACTTCTAATTATCTGCAAACATAGTGGCACATAAAAGACTTACAATGTTTTAAACTATAGACCGTCTACTTTACCAACTTTCAAACGCGCCAAACCACAATATTTGGGATCTGGAATTCACACGTTGATAACTTCACACCAGAACCTATGGACTTCATTTTTGTCACTTTTTTAGTACGACAGTTTACAACGATATTATATGACATAAAATGTTAATAAAAAATAATTACATCATAACACGATACACGTATACCATTTATTAAGCAGTGTTTCTGAAAATCAGTCCTAAAACTTTTTTTTTAAGTTCTGTCTTACATACAATTAAATAAAGTCTATGTTGGTCTCTAGTTTTCTGCCAATCGATAGACATCTAAATTATCCGAAATGACTTGTCTGTTTGAGAGTTAAACACAATAGAATATTGACGATATAACTACATTTTTCGATATTAGTTGGCAAATTTTTCATTTTTGCGACCCGCATGACGTCGCAGGAGCGACAAAGACAGAAAAAACCTGCGCATTAACATACCGGATCTGTGTGTATCATTATTATATAGAGCAACAACTTAGACATTGTAGGTTTAACAAAAGAAAAAGGTTTACTTATTTTTTTTTTCGCAAGACCTCATTCAAAACGGTGTGCATTTGTTAATAATAAGTAAATTTACTGCAGAGAATAAAATTTAAGTGGATAGTAATTTTTTTAGAAGTTTCTCAGTCGTTGGTCATTTTAAATCCTATATATACATCCTTTTATATTATTTTATATCTTTTACCTATATATAATTTAAAATAATACATAACATTTGTTCGAATGATATTAAGTTATCCAAAATAAATATTTCACAAATAAAGTAGCGAAATAACAGCAATTTTCGTATACCAGAGATAGATACCCTGAAAGATATCATTGTCTATAAATATTACGTAAAGCGTTCCTTCCTGCTCAATAGTTATCCTGATTGAGTTTGTTTCCTGTGCAAGATCTTCCTTTTTGAAATGTCTATTCTCTATTACACTTACTCTTAACCTTTTCCTTTATTTTATCGAGTAAAATTTTTAATAGTATTTTATTGCGCGATTATTCATCTCCAGTTAACCTGGTTAAAGTTACCCTTTTGTGGAACCAAATAAGATTTAATTTTACGTCGTATTTTTTTTTTTTACTTCTACTTCTGCTTTGTCCTTTAGTGGCATCCGATATGGCTGAAATTTAAGGGTTCATAAAACGAGACACTTTATCACATAATTTTTGGCGGCCGCTGTAGTAGCTATAAGTGACTTGGAAAATAATATAAATTATAAATAAAGCCAAGTAGCAAACAACTATTGTATTTTAAAGTGTGTTTGGAAAGACTTGATTGAAAAGTTTTGACTTAATCTTGAGGGCTGTAATTTAAAGCCTAATACTGCGGTGGGCATTAAACTTGCCGACTAACAACCTTGGACATTTCTCCCTAAATCCTTCCCTCGCATTAAAAATTTATTGGGGTGGGAATCCCGGTTTCACACGCCGTTTTGCCTACGTGATTCGACAGCCAAGTATCGCGGTTTCCCTAACATTTTAATTCCTGTGTCTTTGAAGCTAATTGCATTTGCTGGTGGCAGAAAATTTCTTCTAATAAAAAACTGGGCGGCATTATCTAGCTAGATAAATTTCTCTCGCAGCTAGCAGCTTTTTAGCTCTGTTTCATATTAAATTATCCGCCTTTGTAGATTACTCAGGTGCATTTAAAAATTCTGTTCTTTGATGTCTATAGAGAGTTGAGATAATTCACTGTTGTGCACCAGGAGAATTTGCATATTTTACTTCATTTACCTCTACTATTTATATTACATTTATTTTAATCCTAAAAAATGTACTAGAATTCTTATTATCATCCTTGCCTTTTGATGTCTGTATTACTTTTTTTTCCTTTACATTTTCTAATACGAGTACATACCAAAAAAAATAAATAATAATATACATTATTTTAATTCATACAATTCATTCATTTTGTTTGACAACTGAATATTTACATGTCTATATTTGAGTTATTGTGGTTAATAAATATATTTTTAAATCAGAAATTAGTCCCTGAAGCTTGAAGTTAAAAGGCTTTTAAAAGTTATCCATTCGTTCATTTTTTTTTACTTTCAACTTAAAAAATTAAACTAATGACGGTTGCACCGCTGTATTATTATTATTACTTAAATAAACCCAGTTTAAATTAAACCAGCCGAGTTTACCTTTAGTCCATTGATAATGATAAACTGATTCAAGAATTGAGCTTCATGAAATTCTACGCATAACTGCATCGAAATTGTTTATTTACAATTTGGTTACCATGGTGGAAACTTTTACTTTCCGCCCTTGGGCGGTAGAAGAAAACGCCCGCCGGATGGTAAATAATATGTCAAAAACATTTATCCAGATTTGTAATGCCTTGTAATTGTTTTTTTACATGTCGTTCGATTTACCAGTAACATTAATCTACTAAAGTTTTATTAGCTTCTAGAAAAATTTATTAAAAAAAAATTGAATGAAGCTCCATGCTTGACATTTGACATTTTGCTTGACATTTGACCTCACAAAACATTAACGTAACGAGAAGCATAACTGAATGGATCAAGTGAGCAGCACAGAGTTGTTCCCATCTGAAGTGTAAAGGATAGAGTTACTCCCTGCTTACTGGATCTTTCAACCTTCCATATGAAAATAACTATTACGAGTATAAATTAAACTTTCTGTAATTTTTTGTTGACATGACGTATAATTGTATTTTTCATATCTGAAAAAAAAATGGAAAAGAAGACCGAAGAAAAAGGGAGAGATTACATCGATTCATATAGATTTGTGAAAATTTAAATATTTTAGAGTAATCTTAACAGCCTAATTTTTGTATATATAATTACATACTTATAGCTTGATTAATTGAATACGATGAATCAGTAGATCATTGATTTTTTTTAATGGTAAATTGAACCGATTTGTGGGTCAGCGTTGATCAGTGGATCAAGCCTTGATTAAGGAATGGTGAATTCGGCCATTATGAAAATAAAATACCTGAGAATTTTTTTCAAAAATATTTAATAGATATATCACAATTACATTACACCATTAGTGGTGTTCCGCAAAAACACGACTTAGCAACATAAATAACCGATGTTATACATCGTAACTAAGAAAAATTCAACTATCTGATTGGTCCATTTTTCGATAAGTTGTATAGTCACTGATATTCGATTTCCATTCGATATTTAAAAAAATATTGAAACTTAATTGATTATGATTATTCGAGGCAAATATTATTTTATGCTTATTATTTCTGTGTTTTCAACTAATTTCTTTTAATTCAGTTAAGCTGTAATAGCGTACTGTATTAGTAAATTAGTCTATTGGTTCAATATGTTTAGAATCCAAGTAAATTGAAGTTTATTTAGCTTTCGCTTTAGTATTTGCAAACAAGTATTTGTGGGTCATACTGTTTGTTTCATAATATGTGTTCAACGAAAGCTGCAAAAATGGATTTAAATTTTTACATGAACCAGTTTTCCTGAGGTTGGTACACCAGTGCCATAAATCCAACAACTTTATCGCTTTGCGTTTAATAATCCGGGCAATATTTCACGATATCAGTTGAATTGTTGTTCAAAAAACCAAAGCCACGTCGGTAAACAAGCGTAATAAAATTACCTGCACCTCCTAACTATACTTGATATTACCGCGGCAAAACGCGTGCTTTTTTCAGCAAACATTTGAATGTAATTT
Source organism: Stenolophus ochropezus (assembly GCA_035578165.1). Lineage (NCBI taxonomy): Eukaryota > Metazoa > Arthropoda > Insecta > Coleoptera > Carabidae > Stenolophus > Stenolophus ochropezus. Next base: position 47,145,768 of record JAQOWZ010000002.1, on the reverse strand, counting down.
ACACCCGGTGTTTTAATTAACTCTAGCGTAATTCCCTAGTTCCCCAGCACTACCAACTGCACGCCGCCAAATGAACTAATATGTTTTATTTAGTGCGAAAAACTGCCGTTGCCAAGAATATGGAAATTGTTTTTTTCATTACATTTTTCTGTATTTCTTATTACTGAAATAAGCTGCTATATTAGTTTTATGAAACGGCTTTTATCTCTTCATATTTTAAAATCATATCGTTCTCTTAAATGAGCTTATAACTTTTTCTCTTAAATTAAAACTCCAGAAAAATTACATTTCATTTCTAATGCTTTCTATATATAAATAAGACTAAAAATCATACCTAAATTTAAAAATGTTATATCTACACTACATTTGTATATAGTCATAGTTATAAACTTTGATTTTATATCCACTTTCGATTTCCAATTCAAATATTTGTGTTAAACATCATTTATCAAGAGAAAATTATGAATAAATAAATACTTACATTCATTCTGCATATCAAAGGAACTGCCTCTTCGTTCTTCTCATAGAGAAGTATTAAATGCCCCTGAAAAATATATTTATAATAATTAATGGTACAATAAGAAAATATACTATATATTAATCCACAAATATAATAAGAAGAAGGTGGGCGTAAAGGAAGGGGGGAAATACTTAAAAGTACCTTTTCTTAAATATCTTGGGAACTATTGAGTTTATCGTAACCGTATACAAAAATTAAACTAGAATAAATTCTCTACAAAAAAGGTCGCAGTCATTTTTGTCGCAGCATCAGTAGTTTTGGAAACAGAGTTGGGGAAAAATATGAAAAAAATTAAAATCAGGTTTTATGTAAATTACGCCATACAGTGTAATTATTATAAATAATTTTAAATATATAAATTTTTAATAGTTTGTAGTTGACATCTACACCATAGCACATGTCATTTATTCTAACACCCATATTTCAAAAGTTGATTAGTCTAAACGGATATTGATTTCTGAGCATTAAATGACTGGTATACTGGTGTCAACTTTGACGTAAGTAATTATAAGAGATAAGATAAGTACATATGATGTAGTTTTTTTTGTAAAATTTACAAAGGTGGAAGAAATATGTAAGGAATATATTTTCTCGCGCAAATCATGGTAAGTTCGTTTCCGGTTTTAGTAAGGCCAAAAGTAGTTGTTTTTTTCGATTATACAAATTTTATAAAAGAAATTTTAGGTATGAAATGAATTATAAATATTCTAAACTGTCATAACAAATTTATTTTAAAAATACAAATTGAATTTATTAAAAAAGTATTATAGAATATTTTACTATAATGGCGGGAAGTAATGTATTGGACACATGAGATTTTTTATAAAGTCGTCGGTTCTACGTATATAAAAAAAAACAAGAATTATAATTATTATCGAAATTTAATGAAAACAGAAATGTACCTTATAAATAAATTTCACTCGTACCCCTTTATTCTATCTTAATAATTATAAACTTCAATACTAATACTTCAGGGAAACATTACAAAAACTACTTCTAGTCTAGAACTTATGTATACTGTAATTACATACGATGAGTGTACTCATTTGGCTAACTAGCACGGTTTGTTAATGTTTACTGTATTATAAACAGGGTGAGATCGCAATAGTTCTTATGCCAGTGAATAAAATAGATTAACGGTGCGTAATGATAGGTAACAGCGAATATATTTGTGTATTTAAGTAGGCCTTAAGTTTCGATATATTGAATAATTAAAATATAAATAAATATAATAGAAATATATTAACAATTACGTAAATTATGGTAGCCATTATTGACGAGTAAATAATGATCATAATCCCGAATATAATACTATACTTTTTCTATTTCTGTTTGAGAAAATAACAACATAAAAATACAAACTGACATATGACTATACTATCAACTGTTAGACAGCCATAGGAAGGTTAATCCAGAACACAACAGATTAAAATTAAACGGAAAAATTTGATTTCTGATCCTGTGATGAGCCGAGAGCAGTAAAATTATGAATCCATATTTCACTGTCGTGAATATTACATCCAAATAATAAAGTAATAAATAATTTTCATAATGGAATAGTATTTTCATTACCGGTATTTATATTACCTTTGTTGTTCTTCTTTATTTATATTTATTTATGCATAGATTATATTTGTGTTCCAAGTATATATCTATTTATTTATTTATTTTGTAATAAATAAAGATTATAAAATTTAAATAATAACAAATATTTGGTTTTAGTTTGGTGTATATAATTTCTCATTTAATTAAGTAAAAAATTGATAAAAATAATTTTTTATCAGTAATTTATAGTGTGAGTTATGTTAGAGAGATTTTGTGCTTCACAAAATCTATCTTTTGTCTATACATATATAGGGAAAAAATTACATATGAATGTAATAAATTTCAAAAATAAATTAAATTACGCGGCGAAAAACGAAGGATAAAACACTATTTTAAAGGCTGAGCCAATGTAATCCACAATGGTTACCCCGCCACTGACACCAAGTGTTGCAACTGTATTCAAAATTATAAATCATTTTAAAAATAATAATAAGTGCATTAAACAAGATCATAAAAGGAAAATAAACCAAACACTGTTTTAACGCAAGAGAAAATGGTTGAAATAATTATAATAATTTGAAATAAGTAATGATAACTTGTGAACAAAAGCGATAGGACAAGCTGTTAGAGTTAGCAGAACAACTATTCATTATTTTTCAATTTACAGTAATTGTATGCAAATCAATAATAAGATCAATAACATTATACGCAACTGACTATCCAATGACTGTCACACATATAATGTGGAAATGTTGAATAAAATAAAAGATTTATTTAATAAATCATTAATTTATTTAGTTAATTTCATGTACCATACTCTGCACATATTTCCTTATTTCGTATACTTACAATGTATCAATATTACCAACCGTATATTAAATCACTAAACATAACAATGACAACAAAGAGGAAGAAGATCTAAAAATGTTGGAACACAAAATAATCCGAACAATTTTAGAACCAGTTAAGATATCAGAAAATGAATACAGAATGAGAATAAACCATGAAACAGAACAAGAGTTAGGAGGAGAAAATGTAGTGAAGAAAATAAAACAAAGAATGACTTGGTCACGTATGGAGAGCAGAAGAAATATATATTAAGATATTATTGTAATATTAAGACCTAAAGTCAGCCGGAATTAACAATTGGAAGAATAAAACATCAGAGATACAGTGTTGTGCCAGAAGAATATAAAGAAATAGGATCTAGAAAGCTTCAGTAGAAGCGGCGCAACCCCATGGGTTATATATACAGATTGCAATTGTAAGTATTATTGAATATAATACAAATCGTTAAATTTTAATGTGTTACGTATGTTTTATTTTTAAAATAATGCATTTTTTATACTTTGCGTTAACAATTGCCCTATTATTATATCGAAAACACTTTAATAATATAAACTATTGGTATTTTTGTTGTTGTAAAATTGGTACTTCAAACAAATGCACCCCACTTTAAATGTCAAATTGATAACCTCAAATATTTTTAAATGTTTTTTAATACAATTTATATTATGACTGAGTAGGAAAACCGAATAAACAAAACTAATTTAAAAGGATACTAAAATTTCATAACTCTTAATGTATAGATTTATGAATATTTTCAAAATATTTTAAATGCATATTAACAGATAAATGTGCCTAACTTCATTCAATAGAGTTACTTTTTTAATTGAAATTTTTTAAATTTTAAGTGAAGCAAAGTATAAAAATTGTATATTAAAACTTGTATAATAATTAATAATATACTATTAATACATTGCAGTCAAATTCGTAACCAAGGGTGTGACAAATTATGTTTCACGTTAAAATAAACTGGCAGAATGTAGCGGCCTTTGACAAGATTTATTAAGACATAAATACAAATAAAACATGAAGTTTATTATGAATTTTGTAATGATGTGGTATATTTCTTGCTTTTTTTCTGCAATGATGAAACTTAATAAGTGTAAAGCAATAACGATGCACATGTTAGCTGATATTATAATATCACTCTACATGCAAATTTCAAATTTATGCTTAATTTCGGTAGCAAAAAATCGCTGATTTGCATTCTATGAATATAAATGCGGCGTATTGAAGTGAAGCGGTGATCCGCGCACCGGAAGTGATCACCTGCGACATCCGGTCACATCACTGCCCTTCCGATACGGCCACTGCTTCTGACAAGGTGAAAATCACACCGTACATTGTGATGAGTTATTAAACGACCCGCTGATGGAAACATCCCAAATTGAAAAGTAAATCATAATATAACTGTATGTTTGTTTGAAAAAGCGGAGACTCTCTTTTATCTCGCTTATTATAATACAACAGATACGTATTTTACTTACTGAACATTATTCAGGGTGAATACTAGAAACCTTGACATAAGAAATTAACATGGGAAAACAGTTTTTTTTTTGTCCCGCTACAAATAATGGGGTATATGAGGTGCCGTTGGTCAGACTATTTAATTTTGTGTGTATTCATATCAAATTTTATGACATAGAACCTATTTTAATTGAAATATTGGATAAAATAAATTGAATTTTGACAGTTGTCCTTTATAATCTAATTAAAAATTAAAAGAAAAATGTTTCATAGACAAGTGGATAAACTTGTGGGTTCATAAGTAAAACTCATTGCAAATCTGGAATTCAAAACCACATCGACTCTATTTTTTTATTTAAAATGTAAATTATAAACTATTAATTAATTCTGTATCTTTTATTATTTTTTTTATCTGATTGCAACAAATGGATCATATTTTTTTTAATTCCACATCTTGTGTCAAAATCACTTAGAATAATCAAAATTTTAAAGCACCAATAATTGTGGTTGTTAATTACATAGTCAGTAACATTTTCATTCGTTATTAATGTAGTAAAAACTCCTAAAAGTAATGAAATCATTTGTTTGATTACAACAAATTCAGTTATATATTTCGTTGATTATCTCGACTATTTTGATTGTAACAATTCTTTAGGTAAAAATAACATTTAGATTAATTGGTTAAAGATGAAATGAATGTGGTCCACGTTTATACAAAGGGAAGAGTCCAATTTTTAAAGCATTACGAATTTGATAACAAAATGAATTGTGGATAATCGGAATACATTTCAGCAAAAAATGTTTAAGTTTTTCACTTTTCCTCTAATATTAAAGTTTAAAGCTTAACTATATTTACATTAACTTTTGTTATTAACTCCATTTTAAGATAAAAACTATTAATCTGTGTCTTAAAAAAATAAGATCGTTGTGGAAAAAAACCGCGAATACATAAGTTATCCACCTGGCTATGGAACATTTTGATAAAAAAAATATATAAATATGAAGAACAAATATTTCAATAAGAAGATCTTATATTACATAAATGTTGATATTAGTGGACGCAAAATTCAATAATCTAACCAACCAACATTCTATTATATTTAGCGAGACATATGGAAACAGCAAAAAAATGTTTTCCTATGTTAATTCCCAATTTCAAGGTTTCTAGTATTCATACTGTAGGTATGTATGAGTAATATATTTCATAATAATTATCTTTTCTTGTTGGAGACACCCTTTTATCGCGCTTATTATAATAGATAAGTATCTAACATAACGGACGAATAGTGATTGAGCAATGTTAAAAATTCCATAATTCTTCTTCCCGTTAAACAGGAGCTGGGATCAAATACAAAATCTTAACAGCCAGCATTTTTGTCATGTACAGTAATATCAGGATAAGCCGAACAGAAAATTGTCAAACCCTATTCGTATTACCGAAAAAATTACTATGGAATTCATAAACATGATATCTATAATCGGAAATATGTATGAATTACAAATACTTTTTCAACCCTGCTTAGTTATAGATAGGTTGTAAAAAAATATTTATTATATAAACTCTATTGTCTAATTGTATCTGCATAATTTATGCTATGTTTACCATTGATTTTATATACTACGTAGTAGATAAAATCAATGGAAATACACAAAAATACTGTCCACGAGGGAGGCTGTCTCGAGTACAGATACCAACTACATTCGGGAGTTCAGATTATGAGTGTCTTTATATATAAACAGGTTGTTCGGACTAAGAAATGTATTTCGCTTATAGAGGGTTCGAATTATCCAGACATTACTGTAGTTCATATCTCATTCACTTTTGGACAATATCGAATATGATAGCACTGTCATTATTCTTATGTTAAAAAATATTTTTCCAACTCAGATATACAGCATTTTGAATACCTACACTTCTGTTTACTGTGATATTTATTTTTTGTATCTATTATTGATGTAAATGGAGCACCATGTTAAATAAATTATTATTTTTATTTTATCTGTATTATTTGCAATTTTGTTAAATAAAACTTAATTAAAATAGTATAATGTACAACAAGCATGGAATGGTGCTCATTTCATTTTTATACGAGTATGTTTGTACGTAGCATAAGCCGAAAATGAATGCTGCACATCATGCGAGTATAAAATGGATATTCCAAACTGTACACTAAACTTTTTCCACCACGATATTATTTTCTAATTAATTTATATTTTAATAATAAAGATGTATTTATTTCACTACTTTCTAGCTATTAGCTACAAAATAAAAATTTAGCAATACAATTTTTGACAGAACTGTTAGATATGAATTTATATCTCTCGTTGTCTATGGGTACCGTGAGATATGTAAATGCAGGCCTTATCTAGGTGTGGGCGAGATGGGCAAAAGCCCACCCCAAAGTTTGCAAGGGGCGGCAATTCACAAAATTTATTTAAACAAATATGTTATACCTACTCGCATTATTTTTAGGGTTTAGTGTTAAAATTATCACTTACCAAATATATTTAAAAATATCTGAAGTACTCGTATATAACTATACCAAATGTGTATTATTTTAAGAGTACACCTTTAATTTATGTACGCGCAGATCTGGTTTTTAACTCTAATCTATGATGTTTTTCCAAATAACGGTAATTCATTAAAATAATTTCCTGATGGAGCGATTCTTTTCTAATTAACTGAATTCGTACGTCTTATTCTTCGAAATCCGCATTGCAGGGTCGTATTATTTATGACACCTTAAGAATTACACGTATTTTTCTTCTAATATGTATTATTTAAGCGTCCTCAAATACGCAGGCTTAGTAAAAATTAAATTAAATTTACTAATAACATTGTAAAGTTTTAATTTATGTTTTGTCATGTCGACATCGCGAACATTGAAATTCAATTTTATATTTTGAAAAGCATCAAAACGGCATTTTTCTTTTATAACGCAATGTGGAGATGGAATATTCGCATTGGCGTATCCCTTGAGTTTACGAATATGTTATGCCAGATTTCTTTGTATTTGCAATAAATATAAAGAAAAATATTTGCGATATTTTTAAATATGTATATATGTATCTACCACTTTGGATAAAAATATGTTTAATAGTCGAGTATATCTTTTTTCGGTTTAATAAAGTTGTTTAAAATTTGAAGTAAGATTTAAAAAAAAAAATACTTAAAAAGGGGCGCTATTATAGATCTTGCCCACCCCTACTTCTGTTCTAGATCCGACCCTGTGAAAATGTGTTTATTCATAATCGGTTAGTGATATTGCGGTTTCTGTTTTTTAAAAAGTTAGGAAGTTAGTTATTGTTAACCTCATTTTCTAAGAGGTTGGAAAATACAGCGTGAATATAGCTGAGGTTGGAAAGTGACAACTTACCAACCCCGGCTACACTCACTGCACAGAGTCCAACCTACATGAAATCAATATTTAAGGTTAGAAATAAAATTGACAGTTCATATAACAAATGAACAACACAAAACTAAAGCATTCGTTATTTCATGTGAGATTATTAATTTATCTTTGTTTACACATTGCTTTCTCTTTCTATATATGTTAGAAGTTGTATCTTTTATAGGTTAAAACGGAAATCTTAAATAAATAACTTAAATTAACCGTTTAAAATTTTCACGAACTGTAAAATTGTTTATTTGGTACCAACACGGGTAAGTTCAGAACACACTGTATATAGTTCTAGAAAAAAGCCAACAGAGAACAAGAAAAAGTAATTATTAATGAAATGACTGTTAAATTGTTAATAATAATTCATTATGTATGGCTTGGATTTGAACTCACGGTATCCAACTGAATATTGAACAGCAAGTAAAAATTTCAAAAGATTAATTATCGCAAAGCATGTTTTATTTATATCTAAACCTCCTCGAAGGATTGTTTGTCACAAAGTTAAATGTATCTGGTTACTTGTTAAAAATTTAGGAAGGAAGAAAATTGCAAAGGACAAGAATGTTAAGGACCTGTTGGGGGTAATTTATCTCGCAAAGAATTTGGAAAGCGCTTGGGGTAAATTGACGTGTTTTATGGTAATATCATTTCTTATAAAGTTGTATTTCTTCAAATAACTTCTAACAAGATTAAATATCAATCACAAAATAAAGCAGCTGAATTATATTTCCAATCGAATTTCTATATCTTAATTTCTTTTCGAAGAAATTTTCCTTATGAAATAAAATAAAAAAGAGTACAAATTGTTCAAAGAATTACTATTAATAAAATTGGAAGGAAATGACGCATGAAACTATATAAGCTTTAAGAGCTCGATTTAATTAGACAAAAGTTGTCTCATGTGGGGGACATTTCACATGTTTTTGTTTTTTTATATCACTTTTATCTACGATTTGACTGCAGTACTCAAAATTTTTATTTCTCATACCGTTTTCGAGAAATTGATAGCAAATAACTGCTTTCTATGTTCATATGGGCCTTAAAGTATGTAGTGAGACCGTTAAATAGACTTTTTTTCTCTTTTCAGCGATATGGAATACATGCATATTTAATAATAGGTATAAATTAAAATTTTATCACTTTTTTTTAAGTATTTTATATCGGAAGACTACATATATTGATAAATATTTTAAAATTTACATAAATTAAACAAAAGCAATTATTTTTATCAAAAACTACAAAAAAACAACGAGACCCACATGAGTGGGATAGTATGATAATTTATTTTCAAATCTTACTCACGTGAATGCCTTCTAACTTCGAAATTATTTTATTTCGTACTGCTTTGATTTTTTTGGCTAAAGTTTTTATTTTATGTACCTTTTGACGAAAATAATTGCTTTTGTTTCATTTATGTAAATTTTAACATTTCAATTTGAGAACTTTTAAATAGATTTTTAGTTGAATAATTATAATATTACAGACAGCGGTGGCTCATTTGGTAAGCGCACTCCAACTCGAATTGAGCAAGTGTGAAATCTGAAGATCAAATCCCAGTTTCGCTAATCTTTATTCAAATAAAAATACCGCTGTACCCGAATGGTTCGGAACCCACTATACGCTGTAGGTCCCTTACAAAGGGTATAGACTGACAAATTATGCCAAACCATACCGTAAAAATGAAAGTAAAAGTTGCCATGAAACAGGTACCTATCTTAGCTACTTGGAGGCTTGTTACACATTGGAATGTATTATTAGTTTTAGTGTTTGGAAAACAACTGTATACAGTTATAAATTATGGTTGAAATGGAATAAAAGTAAAATTTCATTTTGAAACGTTTATTTATATTTACGCGTGAAAATAACAACGCGCAAAGCTTTGTTAATGTACATATGAATATTTAATTCCACTGTGTAAAATATTAATTTATTTTATAAAGCGTAAAGTTTATAATACACAAAAGTAAATTAATGAAACATTAACGAATAAACTAACGGTATAAAAACACTGAAACTTTATCAAATTACAAGATAAAACTTTATAATCATGTACATGAGTTTCGAAAACAACTCGTTAAAAATTTTTAAAGCAATTTTTATACTTTTTCGGTTTCATCACATTGTAGTTAACTCATGAAACACATACAAGGAAACACACAACAGGTAAAAGTTTTTCTCTTGAATTAACACCTTATTGATTTCATTTTAATAAAATATATTAAAATGCAAAAGTTGTGAATTGTGACCCACAATACATGTGTATTTTTGTAATCATGTGAGAACTTCAATGGTGTAACTAAAAAAATTAAGGCGGATCTTGTTAGTAAAAAGGCGTCATAATATAAAATTAATGGAAATTATAAAATTTTAATTTACAGTGTGTTCATTTTATGTTGTCTACTAATGTTGTCTCGAGATCCGTAAGAGCTACGAAGTTAGTTAAATTAGCAAACTAAGGGGCCTATTCTGTAACTCAGTGGTTAATTTTTAACCAATTGCTAGAATTATTAACAAATAAAAACAAACATTACAATCGATGTTTTGTCATTTTCTCCAGTGCTATCTATTTTCATTGGCATTTAGCAGCTCATTAAAAATTAACCACTGAGTTACAGAATAGAGGGAAATTCTATTTTACAAGACTATTTCAAATGAGTACAAAATCCGTTTTTCAACTAGTGATTCTCAAATTGTGCGACCAAGTTTATTATTTTAAATTGTACCATATATTTTTATTCGCTTATTCTGTAGAGAATTTTATTCTTAATTGTGATTCAATATTTGCATACCCTTAGATAATATTTTTTTTTGAGAAAAATATATGTTACGTTTATATCACTTTTTATATAATAGACAAAATAATGGAAATACAATTATTTATCTAATATATCGAAAAAAAAATATTATAAGTTAAATTTACGTTTTTTTTTCTATTAAATAATTAAATACAAATATTTGTCAATATTAGCGTATTAAAAATATTGTGATGAGCATTATAGTTTTTACTACCTGTACAAATAAGTAAACGAAGTATTGTAATCACAAAATGTTTCGGTTTTGAGATTTCAACGCAAATATCCGACCGAAGTTTCGGTTTTACTTTCCGCCAGTTTTGGTCAAACTTCTGCCCGGCCGAAACTATTGTTCTTTTCGTTTTTGGCAGTTTCGGGTTTGTTTGGAACGATTTCACTGACCTATTTTTTAATTTTCTGAGATTGTAATTTAGATCAACAAGTATTGTAATATGAGGATAAATGGGCCTTAGGAATCCTTGTATAAAACGTTGGTTTTTGTTAACATTAGATGTTTCTTTATAAAACGGGTGGACCTTTCGGATATAAAATTGTCTCCATCATCAGCTAATTCAAATTACAAGGTTACAAATAATATAGTAAATTTATAAAATTACTAACGATCACCAGAAAATTGAAGATTGTTAAATACAATTTTAATATGCGTTTTACATTTATGTAAAATTCAATGTATTGCTTTAAAATATGTTGGGGAATATAGCATCATTAACTGAATTTAAAACATACTCTCACATTGGCAACATACAATATGAGAGAAATTTAAATATACTGGAAATAAAGAAATTTGTTTTTATAAATTATTTATAATGATGAATGAAGTTATTTTAAATTGTTTCCATGATCTGTTTCGAAATTTAAATTTGATTGTTTATCTGAATTTATTTAAAGTTATATGAATGTAATATTTTTGTTTCTTTGAATTTAATTTTATGTCCAGTTTCAAAAGTACGATTTGTGAGAGTGAGGGTTGGGATATAATTTTTTACAAGGATATTCATGTTGATATATTCTCTTTTTTATGTGCTGTGAAGTTTGACTGTAATTTATATTCAATCCTGTAGATGTCATTTTTTAAATCACTTTTGGGTATTGTATCTTTAAGTTTAGTGTTAAAGTCTATAGTGGTTGTTAATAAAGAATTCGCTATTTTAAAGTTGCTATTTTCAACCATTTTATTTATGGAATAATTTGTGTTTTTATCTCATGGAATTTTAGGATAGATGTTTTTTAAAAGATAATATTAGCTCCGAAACGTCCACCCGTTTTATTAATAAATATTTACTGTTAATAAAACCAACGTTTTATTAACACAAGGATTCATCAGGCCGATTAATACTCATTCATTCGAAGATATAATTCTTGTTTTATTATCTCTTTTATTTAATGTACCTGAAAAGGTAAGAAAAACACTAGATTTCTGCGTTTAATATAAATTTAACTACATTAGTTTTGCTATTACGTTTTCGGCCGAAACTAAAAAAGGAGCTGAATATTCGATTATGGTGCCGGTTTCGACTGAAAATCATGTTTCGGTCGGATACTAATTTTGACTATTCCTAAATCCATTTCAATTAGTTTCGGCATTACATCTGTACGTATTTGGCATAACTCAAAAATTCTTCACCGTAGAATGTTGGAATTTTGTGAAAATATCTAATTATGATTTTCTGTTTAATTTAATAGGCGTACAAGGAAGTTATAAATATATTAATGATTTTAATTAAACTATTGAAAAGGCGCCCTAATCTTGAAAATCTTGACAGGAGAGTGACCCCCCCCCCCCTTAATTACGCTAAAACAACACACACTGCAGGCTTACGAGGGGGTATTGATTAGAGGTGGGCAAGGGTCGTGAATTTTTGCGGGTCACGGCAGGTCAAAATTAATTTGTTTCGAACTGCTTTGATTTTTTTAACTAACAATTTATATTTGACAAATAAAAATGTTATACCATGTGAATATAATTTGTCAGCCAGGACTGTTGTGTGGTTTTTTAATCTGCTGGTTAATTTTTTTTTGTGGTATTGTCCCAATATCAAATTTTATAAATGTGACAACCCTGATTACTGTATAACGGATAGATGTTTGCTGAACTTGCAAAGACAGTACAAACTGCATCGCTAAAATGCAACTCGCCAAGCAAGTACCTTGGTACTTAAGACCTTGTTTATACTAAGAATGTCGTGCCACAGATGATGAAGAATATAGATCATAATTTTTACACAATTTGGTCGTGCGTGAGCAAGAGTGATTCAAATTATTCATTCGTGATTGGACGTGAGTAAGAATAAAAAATGCTGGCCTCTTGTTTTCATGTTATACCATTTTATTCAATATAATCACTATCGATCAAAAACTAAATCTAATACCTAAATTGTTATTCTGTTGTGAAAAACTTGATTCCCATCTCCAGCATCATTTATCAATTATCAAATCACAAATTTCCAATGATTTATCATATTTCCAAAACAAATAATAATCAGATGACACGACTGGTCAATAATTTCAAGCCGATTTCATCGGATTTTTGTAATGCATTATAACATTTGTAACGCTGATGCATCATCACGCAAAATCAAGTGTGTTCTGTTCTAGAAGAATTTGTTAATCTTGTCGATTCACAGAAATTGATCTTCCCGGACTCTTCACATTTGTAACATCTGTTTTCATATTTAAAATTAGTAAACCTTTTTTGTAATGGTTGACTGATGATATTGTTAATTGTCTGACAAATAAATGTCATTTCAATAAATTTTTATTCAGTTCCTATTGCGTGCCTTACCAAAATTTTAGTTTACGAGGCGCCACTCTTTAGTTTATTTATCTGAACGCTGCGCTTACAAAATATCGTAAGTTTACAGGGGCTAAGGAGATAATGTTACAATATTATATAAAAACGAATCTGTTTTTGGATACTTTCTCACGAAAGCAAAATGACAGTTAGGTGACAAATTACGATCTTTACTATTTAAAACTAAACATGTGTCGATTCTGAATGCAAGAACAAATGTCCAAATAGGACTGAAGTAGCATAAAGGAAAGAAGTGTTCAGGGTCAACTATTTATCAATACCCCCTCGCACTTCAATGCAAATGTATTTCTAAAAAGGAAATTTAATGTTTTGATATGATAATGAGGTATTTGAATACGAACACAATTGAGTTTGATGTTTGTGTGAATGAAATGATTAACAATGGAATAATTGAAGAAAGAGTACATTTGTGACTTAGGTGAGTTGGTGAGTGTTGAGCGTAGCATTCAGTGGGCGTCGTGAATAATTCAGGCCCTGCGCGCTGAAGCTTTGTTTCGGCGAATTTTCCGTATCAATTATAAGATTTTCAGGAAATGTTCATAAAGGTGCTTAGCATTATATAGGATTTAGATAATCCAATTTATGCTGAAGTTTGCTCGGAATCTTAAGTATCTGCTGCTATTAGCGCTGGATATTTGCTCAGCTACACTCGGCATCAACATTCGTAATATCTAGTCCTCGCTCTCGGCTCTACGGGAAATGTCACTGTATTATGCCGACTTTTCTCGCTTGTTTAGATAACGTGTTGTATCTGCAAGGCACTAAACGTGTTATCGGCGCAAATTAAATTACTTACAAGTTCTTCAGTGCTAGGGTAATGTTACCTTTCTTTTACTTTTTACCACATTCAAACAATGTTTCTAGTTCAAAACTACAAGAAAATATAACTGAACAAACACATAATTACAAACTCTTGTATTGTGGACATGGGCGTCGACTTTTTAAAATTACCTTGAGGGCAAAATTTTTAATAATGACCAAAATGAAAATATTAAGTTTACCATTAAGCATTACAGAAATATTGAAAAGGGATGGAGAGAAACTAAAACCTTATTTTATGAAATACAATTAAGTAATGTAAACGAACTCTTCCTATTCTTAGATGTATAAACAAACAGCTCATTCTTTTGTCTGGGACAAACCTTCTGAATTTATCATAGATGTCATGAAACAATTCAATGAAATTGAGAACCATGTGTTAATTAAATAACAAAGCCGAATCTACAACGAGACTAGAAGTAAAAGATGAATACTGCCAATTGAGGATACAACTTACAAAGAGAAACATTTTGTTGTAAAACAAAATTTCATGACAAACATACATAATGTTATTTACGGGAAGATGAATTTACAGTGATGTGTGAATTCCTGTTATGAAATGCGTGAAAAATTATTTGTGAAACTCGTTAACACATAGTAACATTTATCACATTTATCAATAATTTTCATAGAAAATGATATAAATTTGCTAAACTGAAATCTAATAAAATACCAGCATAAATTACTGAAAATGTTAAATATTTCATAATATACTTTTATTTAAATATATATGTATAATAAATGCTGCTTTTTACCTACATTTTTATTAGAATGTTATCCTGACCAATAATAAGTTCTAATGATCTTATGTGTCTAATTCGCCAATCTCTCTGCCGGTCCAGACCTACAAAACCTTAATATTCCCGAAGAGAAAAAAACAGTTCGTATGAGGACTAACACATGGTAACTAATGCACTAGAAAATAACAGTAACAATATAATGTTATCATACTTTTAAAATATTTAACTTTAGATTAATTTGAGAGTTACATAAGATCCCAGGTATTTTTATTACAAATTCCATAAATAATAGGAATACCCTTATTTATATGTCAAAATAAAATGTTTGTTTTGTGTTCCAATGTTCGTAATCAATTTCACAAATACTTTAAAATAAACAAGTATTTTTTTCACGGCATACAGAAAGCTCTACGATATAGTGAAAAAAATGCTTTTCCCTCTTTAAAGAGCAAAATGTACAGTGTTACCAACAGAATAACATGGATATTATTATATATTAGCATGAAATATTGGAAAAAAGTCATTATTATATTAAAAGTTCATATTTAATAATAATATTCTTTCAAAAAAATTATGGCAATTATGTCTTCTTCTTTTCTTTTTTTCACGTTATTTCACAATTTGACAACTTGAACTTAAATTGACACATTAGCAATACTATAACAATTGCACTACTAAACGTCAAAGTTTACATAACCTAAATTTCTAGTTTATCATATTGCTGCGCCTTTTCGTCCAAATAAATTGATTTTTGAAACATGTCATGAAAAAAGTGTAGTGTCTAACACAAAAAGAAATCACTTTTTCCACTCTCACTCGCAACGCTCGTGAGTCAAACTCGAACTCGTGTGGTGAAAAGATACACTTTCCTGCCTAGTTTGACAAATAAGTATTTTTTTTTTTTAAATATGTATATTTTTATAATTCGAAGTTTCCATAATTCGAATTCTTTTTCTGTCACTTGGGAGTCGAGTTGGGAAAGTTCCATGTGTCTATAAACACTGTCATGTATTGTGGAATATATTTTTCAAAAGTTATTTATACCGTTGTTTGAAAAATATATTTTTCAATCAACGCTTACCCCCAGTATTATCAACAGACATGTAATTTTAAAGCGTATTTAATGAAAAAAGGCATATCGAAATATTGACAGCAATGTTGGAAATCGTTTTAATACTTTTCTGCAGGCGTTTGTTCGTTTGCACATTTAAAATTAAACGTTTGTTGATAATACCAGAGGTTGTAGTGTAATTATAATTCCTTGAAATCTGGAATAAATTTGTTTGAAATATAGCTGAAGGGTACGTTGTCACATGATTCCAAATACACACATATGTTTCTGAGTCACAATACACACAATATATTAATTGTTATTAAATTCTCAGTAATGTATATTTGGAGTTGCCTAAAGGGTATTACAAACACAGGCGTGTATTGTAGGTTATGTTTGAAACGGTTGAATAAAACCTAAAGAGAATTATCTGTACAAAACGTGATAGGATATTTCGCAGGTAAATATTTGCGATTTGATTATTATTGTAGTGTTTACAATGCATAATAATGTATTCATGTATGTCGTGTGTCTGCTGGAACAACATGTAAACAAAATGGAAGCAAAACGCGAATCTGATTTATTTTTTATGCGGCACACAGCGTAACTAACGCGCTGAAATGTCAGGCCATGGCAAATGGCATGCATCCAAGTGCTAACATTGTTCAGCTTCGCCTAATGGTCGCATGTTGAACGAATCGCTGCATTATTATTAATTCCTCACTAAATATCATTTTCCAAAAAGTTAAACAAGGATAATCACTTGGGCATATCCGCTTATTTATTAAATTAACTACAATATTAATCATATAGGATTATGTTATTAAATACTTCAATAAATACTGTTTAAAATGTGACCTACAATACATTAATGTGTTTATATTCATGTGCCAAAATATCCTGCAGGGGTATTTCGAGTATAACATTTATATTTTGGTTTTTATACGGATAATAATACTTATACGCAATTACACCACCAAGGCTTAGTTTTAACATTTTAAGCAACATTTAAACAAAAAATTTGATGTGGCCAGCACATAACCTCTCGCCTGTCCTCTTTACACTTCCCATTATAATCACAATTACTTCTATGTTTCTTTTTGTATTTCTTGTATACTATTTTTTGATATGTTTTCAATAATTTCCTACAAAACAATGTTAACAAACACATAATTTTACTTTAAAAATATATAGATTTGAAATTTGAATTTGAAATACACAATAACAATAAATTTCGTTTTCGATGTCAATAGGTAGAACTCGGTTGTTATTTTTATACATACCTATATAATTACACTTATATTTTTATTTTTCTTGTTTATTATATATTTGAACAAAATAGTTCGTATTTTCTTTTTTTGTGGTACCACAGATATCTACTGTGGCGCTGCGAAACGTCAAAGGCAGTCACAAGCTAATTTGAATTTGTAAGAAATTTATAATAATATATTTCTCGCTTAATTGTCTTAAAACGGAACTGAAAAACTAAAATACTCAAACACAAATTTATATGTTATAATTAAAATAATTACTACTGTCAAATATAAAAAATTTAATTCCATAGGAAAACAGATTAACCGCAATTGTAACAAATTTACCTAATCATTAATTACATTAATTACATGTAATAGTTGAATGAGCTAGGTAGAAACAAATTTGAACTATAAAATTTTAGCTAATGATATAATATTAAATATTATTTACAAAAATTCTCATATATTCATAAGTAATTATGACATTTTAGAAAAATATTTCAGATCTTCATGAAAACACCATTTCTGGTTGCACGATTAACACCATAATTTAATCAGGTAGGTATAGTCTAGGGAGTCAGAATGTTATATCCAATATGTTAACTTTTTTATTTACTATTATTTGAGTAATCATTATAACATCATTGTAAAAATATTAAAATCGTGTTCTAGGGACTTCATCCAATAAAAATTTAATATCCGATTTTTAGCATGTTTTCAATACCTGTCTTACTGAGTGACGAGAGGTAAAAATGTTTATTGAAATTTTGACAGCAAAATATAAGTAATATTTGTGCAACCAGGCATTAGTAATATAAAAGCGTTGAATGAGAAATATTTTTCAATCAACGAAATAACATTTAGAAATGTGACCCACATATATGAGTGTATTTTGTTGTCATGTGGCAACAAACTCTCAGGGCTACGACAATGTAGGTTTTAGGTAGTTTAACAAAAAATATGGGCTAACAATTTGTGCCAATAAATTTTGTAATATATTTCTTGGAAAGTTTACCGATTAATAATTATTTATTTTATTGTGTAACAATTCCAAAGGTATTAAAACAAATAAACAAAATTATTGATAATAAAATTTATATTTTATTGGACACTAGTATTATTTCTACACGATAATAGTTATTTATGATACTAGTGTGTGAAGGAATACTTTTAGGCATGAATTACGGAGTTTAAGGCACGAGCGAAAGCGAGTGTCTTAACCGTAATGAGTGCATAAAAGTACTTCACACATGAGTGTCATACAATATTTTATCTACGAACCAATTAGAAAAATAAATAGAATTGTAATAATTTATTATATTTATATAATATGACAGGTAGACAGGTGATGGTAGGTTGCGTTCAGTATACTTCTGAGATGACACCGATGCAATGTCACCAATTTGAGATAAAACTCTTACATAAAATCCAAATACGATAATTTGTACTATATTTTTCTGCGATACTATAGCGTTAGCAGTACTAACCGGTGTTTTACATTACCATTCTTTCAAAAACATGTTTTTCATTTGTTAAAAGAAATGTTATAATAATGAAAGTCCCATTTAATTTACATTGTTCTTTTAGGCATGATTTAGTTTCATTATTAAACGATTTCATTAATGACACACTTCACATGCAATAACTTGCAAAATAATGGAATCATTATAGGGTGAGAGTAGATAAAATATATTATATTGTTATTTATAATTTGCTATAAATAATATTTATCTTGTATTACTTCAATTTATGTATTAGCAATTTAATCTACAAAATTTACTGTTTACAATTATCTAATGTTGTAAACATATACAATTCCTGATTGAATATGAACAATATTTATATCTTTCAACGAAACAATCGTTTAAACATTCGTGCATTATGAAACCGGGTAGAATATTTCTTTGTTGAAGTTGATGAGCGGATGTGAAGAGCCATCCTCGTGACAAAGCCGTCAGCTCCGCTGTCAAATGAGCACTAGGTCCCACTTGGTGGAACAAATAATGGTTATTTGTTGGAGAGGTTTGCCAATAACGCTTTAAAGTGATAACTTGCCTGCTAGTTGTTCGAGATCACTTATTCTATTCATAACTTCAATTAGGCAATAAATTAGGTAAAATAACTTAACTTAACAATGCAGTTTGTTTTCAAAAATACATTGTAACATACAGACATAAAGTTTGAGGTACTTTAGAAGTTTACATTTAATTTGTATTAGAAATTATTAATGAAAATGCGTTTATATTTTTGATTAATCAAAAGTCCACAAAGTTTAAATTACCGATTTTACTTACGTATACTGAACTCATTTATTGAACAATATTAGATGATAATGCTAGATGCACTAATATATTTGGATATATATTTTTGATCATATTTATTTCATTAATTTTTCTACGATCATGTGGAAAAGTAAAAAAAGAATGTTAAAATATCTCTTAGTAATATTCAGTGTGGCTAGAATATTGCCGCACTATGAAATTTACGATTTGTCATAGATTACAATACCCAGTGGCGTAGCTAGACGTTGCTTTGAAGGGGGTGGTTAGATTCCTACCAATGGCTTAGTTTAGACCTTACTTTTTTAGGACTTTTATAATAATTTATTCTAAGTTGAAACAATGAGTTTCACCTATTTACAATTTATAATTGAATTTCGGAGGGTGTGAAATATCACTCGTCGCATTGCGAATGAAAAATGTACGTTAACAAAATGAACGTTCGAGAATACAGTAATTTGAAAAGTATGCGCAACTAGTAGATATAAGTAGGTATACTTAAAATTTACGAACGATTTCCAGAATAGAGCCACTGAGCTTTTATAAGTCACCAATAATTAGTCGGTTAAATTCACAATTACTTATATTAACACTACCACAATTTTATTAAAATATCACTCTTCGAAATCTGTACTTTTTTTCATTTATGGATATTTCAGCTATAGTCATTTTTTTATAAGAATGATACGCTGGGAAGATAGGTGCAGTTTGATATACATAGGTTTTTGATTGGATAATTTGGAGTATTATCAAATCAGAAAATAAGATCAAACTGCCCTTATCTTCCCAACATATCGTTCTTATAAAAAATAGACTATAGGTGTAGCGAAAACGCAAAATGGTTAGCTTAGGCACCCCAAATTATGCAAAATTTCCGGCACCTCCAATATCATGTACCTACATTATATTTTAAAGACATTTTATTAATATTATGAAAATATGTTTTCTAATAAAAATTATATTCTTTCAATGATAAAAAAAATAATGTGATACATGAGCTATATGCGTAATTTACATAGTTATATATTTTATATTTGGGTGAATTTTGGACAAACGTACTCGCATTTCATATTCTACCGACTTCAATCTTTCTCTCTTTTTAATTTTAATGTTAACATATTCAAAATCTTAGGGCACATTCTCAGAAGTAAAAGGTAGAAAATTGGGATATTCATTCTGAATTTGACTAAATTTTCAAAAGGATTCTAATGAAAATTCAAAATATTTCATTCGCAATGTGTGTAGTCAAATCTATCAATAATAAACCTGGAAAATACTAGCAAATCTGTATTCTCAGTATTAATAAGTGTTCATAAATCAAATTAATTATGTTTTCTTTTGTTTTAGGTATTCTTGATAACATTTTCAATTTGCCTCTATTATCTTGTCTTTAAAACTTTAATTTTATCGAACGATATTAATAATTTTTTATTTCTTGTTTTTGGAATACTGGCAGTTACTTTATTCATTTCTTCAAAAACATCAATTACAAGTAAATTTAGTAAACAAAAATTCATTGTTCAACAATTCACAAAATTCAAATTTGTATTCTTGTTAAAAAAATGTGTAGGTAGTTCTACTTTTAATTCGTATAAACGATTCAATACTCATTCTTCGGACAATCATTTGACATCCGTATGAAGAAAAAGGTTCAAATGCTGATCTAAGAATTGTCTAAATACATGATGTTAAATTGCCCGCGGCACCCCGAGAGGTCATGAAAGACACCGCGGCAGTCACTTTAGGAAACAATGGCTTAACCTGTCGTTTACGAATTTATTTTGAAACGATTTTGATTTATGAATTTAATTTACATAATTACATTCTTATGTAATATTGATTTTAAAAAAGTTTACGATCCTAGAAAAACAATAAGTAACATATGTGTGGCAACGGCCAATGCAAAACTCATATGATTGAAGCACTAGCTTTGTTTGTATTTCAATACTCATATTTGTTTGCAATAACAGCCTTGTCATACTTGTATTACAATTATACTATTGTGAAATTATGAGACGCATTACTCTGTTTATTAATTAATATTCACAATGACAGAAATGTATTTCTCTGAATTCTACAACGTTTGATAACAAATGTGACCCACAATACAAGAGAGATTGTAATCATGTAACTACATACCCTTCATGCAAAAGTTAAATATATTATCTTTAGATTTTACAGGCAAAATAATAACGAGAAATCACTTCTTGCCATATCATAACAGTGGCGGCTGATGGTACGGCACATAAATTTCAAACATGTAAATTAAATTTAAAAATATATTTTACGAGAATGAAATGTTCGATTACTTTGTTGTAATCAAAAAGATTTTTAATCATTGTTTTTTCAATTGCCAATCGCCAATGCAGTCGTCATCTTGGGTCATTGTGTTCCGTAATGGTTATTTGTTATTTGTATCACTAGTCCAGAAACTAAACTTTGGCGAGAGCCAGTTTATTTTGCAAGTGCAAATAATGCGAGATCTCGCAAAGAGTTTCTGGACGTGTGATACACCAGATTTTTTGCGCCGATGACACTTTTAATTTATTAAAGAAATATTATTAATACTTAAAATTTTATACACTATAGGTTTTTATGTCAGTAACATTTTTGGTTCACATGAATATATGTATAAACAATTCACTTGTTTTACTCAAAAAAATTTGTAATATTTGTTCTAACCTAAAGAATTAAACGAATGTGAATTGATATTTTTCAACAATTAACGTGCTAATAATCATACAACAAGAGTATAATATGAATAATAAATCAAAAATAGTTGTTTTAATTAACATTTTACATTTCCTATAAAAAAAAATAATTTTTGACAGAATGTAATGCTAAAATATTTAAGTTGGTATCCCTATATTTTACCAGCCTAGGCCAGCAGACAGAAAGTTTCTAGACGATTTTGAGTTCTGTAATACTACTCAGGGGAGGGAGGCGGAAAAATTGTTTCAATTCATTTGAGCATAAAAACAGTGTTCACATTCCACAGTAGTCATAGGAATTGTACAAATAATATTTTGTAGTTAAATACTTTCAGAAAATGGTATTGTTAAATTATTTCTAATTATTATTTGTAACAATGATAAAGCCCCATCTACGTTTTCAAAATCATAATTAGAAGTAATTTTTCTTTTATTTTTACAAACAATGCAAACTAATTACTTCAGAAATTGTCAGACAAACTTGGAAATCTTTGCCTAAATTTTGGGAGACCGGAGCATTAATTTTTGTGCCCGAGCATGCTACATAAGCTACATAAGAATATTGCATTATGTGATAATAAATAGATAATAATTATTAAAAACTGAAAATTGGTGCAAAAAATACTCAAATTTTGTTTTATAAACTATTTTATTTAAAGTATAAATCGAGGTATAAATTTAGTACCGCAAACATTTACAATTGAATGTTGTTAAAATAAAATTAAATGAAGAAAGAATAAAATAAATGTACTATTCTACAGCTGGAATTACTTTTTCCGTATTTATTTCTTTTTAAATTCCCCTCATTATTCTTCTTTGTTAATCAATTTTATGCAATTGATTCCCGCGTGGCCAATCACAGAAAGAATTGTTGCACATCCCTAAACAAACACCCCCCAAACGACACCCTTGGGACAGACAAATTCATCAAATTAGGAATTAACAGATCGCGTAAGCTATGAGGGATCAAACAACAAATGCAGGGGAAAGGGTCTGTGTTTGTTGCCTGCTGGGTTTAAAGTTGTTTTTGCAACTTTCATAAACTCCAAAGCTGCTTAAAATGTATTAAATACTCGTTCATTTTGTATAAAATTTGTTATTAAATGTAATCTCAACCATTTGAGGAAATAATTCTTCATATATTTTTAAATATTTATAGGTACTTGGAAATATTTTAAATTTAGAATATTTATGATACAAGTGTTTAAAGTAGTACTTAACAGTGTTGAATTGATTTAAATCACTTGTTTTGTATTTGTTATTAAACATTTCAAATTTACGAAAATTGGGGGAAAAAATGTGTGCGTAATGTTAATGTTTCCGTGTGACAATAATAATAACTAGATACTAGGGAGTTGGACCTTTTTGTTTATAGGTTCGGGTACAGTTTCAGGTCAAAGCAAAATAAAGGTTCAGCATGGCCTTCCTAGCGCCTAGGCTCACAAGACTCCGACCTAGGGCGCTCTTATTCATGGAGCCCGCAGGGCTCGATTACTCTAAAATATTTATCAATTTATCCATTTAATTTTTAAATTTTGATTTCTTATTATTTTAAAATATAAAGTATCTACTTTCTTTCTAACATTATTATTACAATCTATAATTCAATAGACTTCATTTTCCTTATAAACGGTAGTGATTAAAGTGAAGAGGGTTATACTGTGTAAAACAAATTTTGGGATAATTTTGCCCTAAACTAGTACGTAACGAGCGTGCGGTAACTATATAATTGACCAGCATAACCTGGATATAATAGGAAATCTATAATTATATATTAAGCAGAATTTATATTGTTATTGTTGAGGTACTCTCTCGATAAATATAAGTAAAGATCCAAACTAAATCTACTGGCATATATAGAAATAAGCAAAACAAAGTACACCTACCTAATGACCAGACTAAAATCACCATTCTCCCTTAATAATACATGGATAGATGTAACTTGAGAACCACTGATTAAAAAAGAATACTTTATTCTATAATCAAATTGCCCATTTGGTCTCCTACAACTTTGTTATTTAGTATATTTTTGTATCTGTAATAACTTCCGAGTAAACCCATGTGCCCAATTTTCGATCCCACCCTGTATCTCAGCTAGTTTTTGATTTTTCGACGTTACGGTCATTAAATAACCATCTTTAGAGCTATTCAACATTAAAGATGGTCATAAAATGACCGACGCGTCGGTTTAATTCAATAAACGGTGTTTAACCTCAGTTCCAAGTAAGTTCTTCTAAAATGAACAACTCCAAATGGTCGCTAACTTTCCCCTAAATTTAATAAATAAACATACATAAGTAAATATATAAACATGGTGTACTGATTTTGTAAAAAGGGAAGAGGGACCCGAAAGTTTGATAAAAAGGCTATGAGATTCAGAGTTACGGCTCCGATTTTCAAAATCCAAAAAAATGCTCCGATTAACCATTTAATATAAAGGTTAATACCGGTTCGGGTTAAACAAAGAACAGAATTTTTAGGTTTAAAAAGTCCTACCATTAACAATATCATAATATTAAAATGAAATAATCCAAATATTATCACTCCAATAATTATCATTTCTGATTAATAAAATGTCTTCACATATTCTTTCTTTTACAATGTATCTTTGAGAAATAAATAAATAAATGTTAATGATGAAAATTATCACTTAATACTTACCCGTAGTTGGATGACGGTACCTACTGACAATGAAACTTGCGCTCAACTATACAATTCTGGTGCAATATTACATTTATTATTTTCAGAACACTCTAAATATGGTACTTATTAATAAAAAAACGTCAAATAATTAGGTTACATTAGTTTTATAATATAAATTGTCGAGCATTTTTGTTCCGCATCGAGCTTTAAACATTCCCTCTTGCTATAATCTTTTGATTATGCCCTTAATACATAAATAACTCTTATGTTATAAATTATTATTTTTACCACAGAAGTCAAACAAACTTCCAAACTTGTCTAACCTGAATTTACAACTAACATCAAAACATCAATGTCAAAATATTGTTAATTTCATATCTCTTCAAACACATTATTTGTTCGGTATGTATACACACGAATAAATTCGTATTGATATCACAAAATGAAATATTTAGCTTACAAATAACTTATTCTCCTAACAGTTATCCTATTAATATTACAAGGTATCAATTGGGCTTGTTATGCATATCAAGACCACATAAAACCTTTATATCATTAATGACACCACATGAGTCTTATATCAAAATCCGCTAGGAGGATAACAACACACATTGAGGATATCACGTTGTTATATGACTTAGAATAGACTTCCTGCTAAAGGGAAAATATTTTTAAATCGTCTTCAAAACAACTCACTCTAAACTAAACTTCAAACATTACAATTTGAGAAGACAATAATAAGGCATCATCTGGACTTGTTACCCGTATCAAGACCACATCAAACCTTTACGTCATTCACGACATCACATGAGACTTTTAACAAAAATCGCCAGGGGGATAACAATACACATTGAGTATATCACGTTGTTATATGAATTAGAATAGACCCCCTGGTACTTAGGAGGAGATCTTGGATCTTGATTATAAAAAATGTTACCAACAAAACATGAGTGTGTTTCCAGTTGCGTGGCAATTATTCATATTAAAGATCTTGATGTTCCAGATGTAGATTCTAAATTTATATACGATGTAGAAATTAATCACATAGTAAAAAAGGCTTACAAAATGTTAGGATTTATTCTGAGAATATAGAATATAATAGAATTATTCTACACTCTTGTTCGTTTTCAGCTCGAATACGCATCCATTTGATATTTGATGGTCTTCATATTATACAATTTCTGTAAACAGAATTGAGCGAATTCAACGGAAATATCTATCTTTCATTAATCGGAAATTTCCCAAGATAATTTACAACTTATTTCACTCCAACATAGACGTGAAAACGTGCTAGTTTTAATCTCTCAATTCTTGTACAAAATTTGTACTAAATAATCACCTTGATAGCACTTGTTAGAAAATTTCATATTAAAGTCCCAATTTGCGCAACTCGTTCATATAACTGGTTTTATGTTAAAAATTTCCTTTATACATACCCTCTTTCAGCCTAGGTTAATTCAAAAATTGTATAAAACATAATGTTCATTTCATCAATTTGTCTTAGCCTAAAAGGAAATATCGAAGAAGGAACATTATTATTTAATGTTTTTACTTCCTGGTGTGCAGTAAAGGAAGTATTGTAATCGCGAAAATTTCGATTTTCAGGTTTGAACGGAAATATTAATTTTGATCATCTATGAATCCATTTTGACTAGTTTCTCCGTGACGTCTGTAAGTACATATCTCGCATAACTCAAAAATGAATAGCAGTAAAAATTTGAAATTTTTTTATACGGGACCACTATAACATCTAGTTGTGCACCTCCCATTTTCCGTGCAATCGGCAGTGCCAAAAGGATTTTTTAAAATTTTTCGCATATCTCAATTAGACGTAGAATATTGAAATTTGATTTATGTAATTACTATAACATCTAATTATGCATCTCCATTTTTGGTTACAATCGGTCTTTTCAAATATTCTTTTTTAAAAGTAGGTATATGTATGTAACCAAACTTAGCTTAGCATAATAACATTTTGTTTTCAAAACTGTTATGTATTTGACAGTTATATAAATGTAACCAAATAATTATTATTTTAAAATATATATGCGGAAGTGCAAAAATAGTGTATGTACCACAGACCTAAAAGTGCCCTTAATTTCTCAGGATTAAATCATGCACTTTAGTCCCTCACTGTATAATATACTATCATTTGGCATCTCAATCTTTATTATTCAGTTCAACTTTTCGAATTATACTTTTTTTTGTATTTTAAGTAACTCATTGCTGTACAGTAATTAGGACTCTATGCTGTTGTGCTGAAAATATAAAATATAAATAAATAAATAGCTTTTTCATAGTTATTACAATTTCGATGATGTTAAATAAAAACTAATAAAATTACCCCTTAACCTTAAAATTATATAAAGAACACTAAATATAAATACGTATTTCGGTAACCAAGTTTTATCATAATCAGTAGTATAATTGAAAAGATTTAAACAGAGTAGTTTATTTATTATTTAACTTTAGCCTTCTTTTATTATTACTTATTCGATGATATTTATGGAAACAAAATAACTTTTAGTTATAACTTTTTATTAGTTTGAATAAATATTATTTAATGTTTTTAGTCTGAACATTTTCTTTCTAAATGTATAAAGTTTAAACATATCTGCTGTAACTTAGCATTTTAAAATGCAACTCCAAGATATTTAAAATTCTAATCTGAAAGTTTAACCTTTACGCTGCGTCCTAAATCCCTGCAATAATTCCCATCTAAGTTATTTGCAGGCTCCGGCATTGTCCTTCGAAATTACCTTCTCATCAGCAATTAATCTTTTGTCTTTGAATAAATCGCGCACTATTTGTCTAGGAGGCGATGTACGCTACCACAAAGGGTTGTTAGGCGTCATTTGTTGCTACTTTTCATTTGTTTTAATTAAACTGTGTCGGGTAATTAGAGGGCGAAACTTCAAAAGGTTTTCAACCCTTATTTGTTTTTTTAGTGATAATGATTTTTATACAGTATTTGCAATTTTAATTGGCTAAAGTGCAAAACAAATAGGGAAGCACAAATTGGCAAAAATTAATGCACATTTTTGCAGTATTGAATTTGCCTTTAAATGTTTATTTTTTGTTCATTTGATTTGTTGCAATTAAAATAATTTGAGCAGAACGTTTTATTTGAGTAATAATTTACAATAAAATTTTAATTGTAATATTGTTTTACTGAATTGCAAATTGAAATTATGTACCTATTTATTTATAACTAACTAATATATTATATACCTATCTGTTGTTGAGTATACACTTTTATTTATTTACCTAATTTATTTATCAAATAAAAAAGAAGAAATAACATTCTTTTGTGAACAATTCATTTATAGAATTTTATACTTAGGACCGAGATATCCACCTCCTAATACACTCCCTAATATATTTATTTGCCAAATAAATATTTTTATCCACAACTGTCAAGTAATATATCTAGTATTCAATCGTTTTTTTTTTAATTAATGACCTTCGTTTTTGTTGCCAATTGAATAATATTGACAGATCGATGGAATAATATTATTCAATCGTTATGTCAAATCTTACCTGGCAAAAAAGTAAAAACCAAATTTCATTTAACTAAAATATTTTACATAAAACGCCACACTTACACTAGTTTTGTTATTTTTCATACTTTTCTTTTTAAGTATAAACTGCAGCTAAATATCTAAATAAAGTATATATTCCATTCGCATGTA
Source organism: Stenolophus ochropezus (assembly GCA_035578165.1). Classification (NCBI taxonomy): domain Eukaryota; kingdom Metazoa; phylum Arthropoda; class Insecta; order Coleoptera; family Carabidae; genus Stenolophus; species Stenolophus ochropezus. The sequence goes on along the minus strand of JAQOWZ010000002.1, from coordinate 47,117,176 downwards.
ATGGCTATTACTCATTCGAATGATTTACAACAATCTCTTTTGCTCGTGTTGGCAAACTTCATAATCACGAGTTAATAGCACACATTACATGCTCATTGAATAATATGCTATTTCTCTAATAACTTTTATTAACTAATAAACTAACTTATTAGCTAAATAAATTATTAGGAAATTGAAGCAAGCAATTAACTTTATTAGACGTGAAACATTCCTATTTAAAATTATATGTTCAATTATTGACTGACATTATAACACATTGTTTCGTATATGTTGTTATTTCATAAGAATCATTCATATTAATTTTTGTGGCGAAAGTATCAAAATTATCATAACTTTTGTTAATAGTCTTAAATTTTAATTTGTTATAATCCAGAGATGAATTTTGATGAAGTAGATGATTTAATAGAAATGCAAGAAGAAGAAGATAATGATTTATTTCGTATCCGAAGGGACTACACTATGACTGACAGAGTGAACAATTTTACTAAATGGAATAATGTTGAATTCTACAAAAGATTTCGATTGTGAAAAGAAATTGTATTATTTCTTTTACCTCTTATTGATAATGATATAAGGTTAACAATTTTACAAAAATATACATATATGGTTTTATATTTTTGTTAAAATTATATACTCGCTTTTACATTCTTCGCTCTCGACATCCTAAAAATAATTTTATAATGTATTATAATATTATATGATACGCTAAAGATCTGGATTTACGGAAAACGTCAAAATATTGCTAATGTTTCATTTCTCTTCAACATATTGTTTATTCGGTATGGTTATCTCTCTCTTCCTAAATATGCTTTTGCCAACTTGAGAATATCCCTATGTTTATGTAATAGGTATGTAATATTTAACACAAGAATAAATTCTTATTGATATCACACAATAAAATATTTAATTAAGAAATAACCTATTTTCCTAGTATTTATCAAGGACTTTTTTAGGAGGTAGATTTCTCGAGCCTTAGACAATAAACAACAAGTACCTAAAGTCACCATCAAGATATTAAACTGTAGTGAAGATTTCTATCACTTGTACATAAATGGCATTATTATCCTGTGGCAAGATACCCTTCAGATTTAGCTCAAATATATTATTGTCATGTGGCAACGTACTCTTTAGGCGTATTTAAAATATACTACATCTTAGATTTACTAATTATAGAAAAAATAATTTCATAACGACATATTGTTGCATACTTTTTAACAAAAATAACAAAATAATAAAGCATCGAGTTATTGCTGTTCTTCTCAAGCATTCATTTAGAGTGGAGAGTGCACTCACAACACCTGAGTATGTTTATTTTATAGTCATATACTAACGTGAGTTTATTTTAGCGTGAAATTTGCCATACCCAAGATTACGACTTTACATTTGTTTAACAGAAATGTATTAAAGCGTTCACTTTAAATTTAAACATAGGTTGTCATATTCACGTCATTATTAACTGTCAAATTATGATTATTTTTAAATAACACATTTCCATGTCGTTGTAATGGACTTGGTGAAAAAATAGAGTGACCTACTACATCTCCTGATTTCACATTATCAAATTGATTTTTTTAAACGAAATTATTTAATATTAAATTAATTCAAAATCACCCTAGAAACATAAAACTTATCCAAATTACCCGAAATATTAATATTATATTTGCTATGTTTCATTTTAAACTGAAGGTTTGATATATTGCTGTCAATCAAAGGTCAAGTCGTAACCATAGCTATAACAAATCCTATGTTTCACGTTAAAATAAACTCACGGTATATATCATTATCGTCTGTACACTGAGAAAAATAAAAAATAAATAAATATAACACCCTGTTTTAAAACGTAATGCACATTCCGTATGTCTAATGCGTAATTCATCTTCATTCAAGAAAAATAAAGTTTTAAAAAATGTTAGGATTCAACCTATATTAATATTTTGTATGAAAATATAATTAATATTTAAACGAAAATATAAATTTGAATAAAATATAAATAAATAAAACGATTTGATTTTTATTGCAAATGCAGCATTTTTTTATTGAAATTATTATCTCTTGAATTAATATAAAACTAGTAAAAAAAATGTTTCAATTTTAATAATTTACTTTGCATACACTTTTAGATGGTACAGAGCCTCAAATATCTAAACTACTTGTTTCGTTACAAGTCTTACTTGCTATTTAGTGGTGTAAGTTGTCAGCCTACAATCTCTTATAATATATACAATTTGAAATAATTCCGTAGCGAGATTGACTTAAATTTAAATATAGATAAATGTTTTGTTCTGTGGTATCGTTTTCAAGAAATAACTATGTTATTAATTTCTCTTATATGTTGAATAACACTAATGTAAAAAGAAAAACGAAAAAAAAAATTTGGATGTTTTGTTTGACCCCAAACTATTATCGAACACATTGATACTATAGATGGACAAGCATACAAAATTTTAGGATTCATGTATATACAGGTCTCCTAAACGCTTTAGTAACATTGATTCAATTATTTTATTATTTAATTTTTAATACATTCTGTTATCGAATATACTTCTCAAGTTTAGTGCCTGTTGTATTTCAGAAATAATAGTAGAATATAATTCATTCAGAAAAGTTTATTTCACTGTTCAAATTTAAATTTTATTTCAATGAAAGCAATTACAAACTTAAACACAGTATCACTTGAGAAAAGAAGTTCTAATACAGACATGATTTATTTAAAATTTTAAATAATTTGATATTCTTGTAAATTTTAATTTTCATACTCTTAAGTGTATTAAAAGCAGTTATTCCATGTTATGAAATGTAATTCCAACAATTAGAAAAATTCCTCTTTACAAAGATTTATGCATCTGTTGGAATTGGGCCTCAAATATCTAAGATAATTATTTCATGACAGGTTTTATTGCATTTTAATGGAGTCTATTGTCAGGCTACAGCTCGTACAAATGACCAGCTCATAGCGGTTTGTGAACCACTGGGACACAGCAGTATTTTTATTTCGATAAAAATCGACAAAGCAGAGATTTGTACCTCAGATTTCACATACCATTCAATCAGTCGGAGCACGCTAGCCAAGTGAGCCACCACTGCTCGTGTAAAAATAACACATGGAATAAAATTACAAAAATGTGACCCTCAATACAAAAGTGTGTTTCCTTTCATATGGCAGCATATTCTTAGAGTTGTTGTGTGTGGTGACTCAAAAATCCGAACATGGGATTTAACATGTAAAATCATATTTTCGTAATTTCCTGTTTTCCTAATTACTTTAGGTAAAAAAAGCTTCAAATAACAGTTGTCGGGCATAAAATTTTGCATCTGAATCATTGAGCCCAAATAAATTTACTTACCTTGTAACTTGTAAGATTACAAATTAGGTATGAAAATGATGTAAATTGCCCCAAAAATAGTGGTAGCCATGAAATTAAGACAAAATTGAACAAATGTTTAACGGTAAGTCCCTCCGATTCTTTATCTCAGTGGTTAATTTTTAACCAGTTGCTCAATTTTTTCTCCAATGAAAATAGATAGCACTGGAAAAATATCAAAACATCACTTTTAACAATTTGAGCAACTAGTTAAACATTAACCACTGAGTTATAGAACAAGTCCCTATCTCTGTCAAGTTAGCTGCGTTAGTTTATTTTGTAATTATTTGAAATTACTGTTGAAGTTAACAATATTAAATTAATTAATTTAAAATTTGTAACATTGAAACAAAATAAAATTGCTATATTTTTTAACGCAACTTAATAAAACAGTAATTACACGTAGTAATAAAAATAAACTAATGCAGCTAACTTGACAGATAAACCGTTAAATATTTGTTAATTTTTGTTTCGATTCCATGGCTACTGCTATTTTTGGGGTGATTTACATCATTTTCAAACCTAATTTCTGAGCATACAAAGCATGTAAAATTAATTTTGTTTATTGATTCAGATGCAGAATTTTATGCTCTACAACTATTATTTCAAGATATTTTACTTAAAATAATAAGGGCAGTAGAAAATTAGGAAAATATTTATATGTTAAATCCTTATGTTCGTGTGTTCGAGTCACCACCCCTTATAATTATTATTAAATTTTATCCTCGAAACGTCCAATAAAAACTGTAATTCTTTGCAAACAATTGTCTTAATTATTGGATTCACAAGGCCGTTTTTCCTTAAAATTAAACCAAATCAGGATCCAACATGACCTTTAAAAAATTATTATTAAAGAATATTAAATATAAGTAACACTTGAAACATGTAACCAACAATATACGAGTGAGTTGAGAGTAGTGCACAGCATACTTTAACATAAATTATTACGAAAATATTATTTGACATATTAAATCTTTATGTTCGGGTGTTCGAGTTACCGCCCCGTATAATTATTATTAAATTTCATCGTCGAAATGTCCAATAAAAAGTATAATACTTTGTAAACAATTGTCTCAATTATTGGTTTCCCAAGGCTATTTTTCCTCAAAATTAAATCAAATTCAAGATCCAACATGACCTCTTAAAAATTATTATTAAATAATATTAAGTATAAGTAACACTTGAGAAATATAACCAACAATACACGAATGAGTTGAGAGAAGTGCACAGAGTAATTCAATAATAAATTCAGGATCCAACATGACCTTTAAAAAAATATTATTAACGAATATTAAATATAAGTAACACTTGAAAAATGTAACCAACAATACACGAATGCGTTGAGAGTATTGCACAAATAATTCAATAATAAATTCAGGATCCAACATGACCTTTAAAAATATTAAATATAAGTAACACTTGAAGAATATAACCAACAATACAAGAGTGCGTTGATGGTAGTGCACATCGTACTTCAACTTTTTAAACAGCGCAACAATGAGCACTTAACGTACCGTTGTTGAACAAAGCCTTGCCGGTTAATTAGAGTGAATCCCAGCACTAACACTGCACATGTCCGCACAACAATGCTCGCATTGTTGCCTACGCACGAAACGACGTTGCACGCGGGCGTCGCGATCTGAACTGAGGGAGATTTCCTTCAGGGAGCGCTGTTAGGCCACACGCAAGCGCACCCCGACTCTGTCGATTTTATTCCGGTTGGTGTTGGTGGTTGCTTCTCCGACTCCGAGTCTTTATTTTGCTGGTTGGTAATGGCTTGCGAGGTTTCGGTCACGTGCTGTAGGATATGACCCGCAGTACATGAAAGTGAGTATGTTTGCAAAGTGCGTACTATTCTGGTACGCGTACCAAATATGTACTCAAATTTATTTTAATACGGTATGTTTACACCGGTATATTGAAAATAATATAATATTTTTGGTACACTGTTTGGTACGTTACGCGCTTGTGCAAACCTAACCTAAAATTATTTAATTATAAAGTTTATTGAACTTGAGTGATATAAAGTAAATAATATTATAAATATTATTTAAAACATTTTCCAATAGCCTGACACCGTCAAATAAAGTTTTGTAATAAATGTCACTAAAATTATTCTAAATATTGCCTGTCACATAGTACATTTACACCGTGCGTACCAAGCGTTTAGTCCCCATACAAAATGACATCATGAGTAGGGTCTGGTTCTGGTACATCCCCTTTGGAGTGTACTAAAGTTGCATACCAATTGCTTACCATAGGTTTGGTACGGAGTGTTTACACCGTCTGTCGCCGACGTCACTTGGTACCAAAGGCTTGGTACGTACAGTGTAAACGTACTCAGTGGTTCAAGACATTTGAAAACATCTTTGATCATATATCACTAGGTACGTAAGACAAGTCAGCAACTTATACTTCAAGGAAACTTCAATCATATTTCGTCTAGATTTTATACGGGAAACGTCTTTTGACGTTGTACCTTATAGAGGCTTAGCCTTTATTAATTAAAAAAAAGAGCATAGCTCAACAATCGATTTTAAATGCAAAATTGCTTTAATAAGTGTGCCAATTTTAAGATTTCTATTCCAACAAAAACAATTTTCAGAAAGGAAAAACTGAAAATAGCTAAAATAAAAATATAAGTTTTCTTGCATTTCTCTCGATTTGTGACGAATTTAGTTTTTTAACCAAGGTCGTATTCCGACCCATTAGAAGGCTATGCTTGAAAAACCTCTTTTTTGGGTCTAACGGAAATATCTCGAAAACGGTAAGGTTATTTTCACACCTTATTTTGATATTACAAGGCACGTATCGGCTCGGTGGCTGTGATATCACCCAGAAACAGAGATCGCTGGTTTAAGTCCCGCCGACCGACAGTCTGTGTGACTTGTGGTTAAATAAATGCTCGGATACTGTAAGCTTTCCACTTACACATCTTAAATGTAATGGCTGAAATCTAACCGGTAGTATGGCAGTTTCGAGAACTGCGGCTCGATGAGTCTGGTAAGGAGGGTAAGCGGCGTTCAGCTGTATCTAAACACTTGAATAGAGAGACAAGACACATAAAATTAATTTTTCTTAAAAAGGTGGATTTATGCAGCCAAAATTAAAATTAAGATTAATATTTACATTATCACTAAGAAGTTGAATATACAATCATGTATGGAGTGATTTACGCAAGCAACTAACATTAAATTAACATTAAAACTTAACTAGAAAGATGACCAACTTCCAACTTTTTAATGTTAATGTTAGTTGATTACACTACTGCGCAAACGCAACGTATGTCAATTGAAGAGGTTTGAGGATACTTTAAATTTAATTGTATATCTGGTCTTTTTCTTGTCATTCATTTGACAAATAAGTAATAGACAAACAAATATGAGAAACAATAAATACAAAAACCAATCACGAACACAAAAACATAGGTTAACCTACAGATGTGTCATTTTAAAATGTTTCAATTGCGCAGGCGTAATTCAAGTATTTGCAAGTCTGCATAAATACCACTTCTTAATTTTAATGCTAGTGAAAATGCTAATGTTAATTTTAATGTAAGTTTTAGTTTGGCTGCATAAATCCACCTTATTGATTCAGATGCAGAATTTTATTCTGTACAACTTTTATTTGTTGTGTTACCTAAAATAAGCAGGGAAGCAGGAAATCGCTATGTTCGAAGTTCGAGTCACCACCCTGCATATGTATAGTTACAGTCGAACCTTTATAATTCGAAACTCAAGGAACGGCGATATTACTTCGAATTATATTGATTTCTAGTATAAATATTGCAAACAAATTTAATTTATTAAAAAAAATATTATTCTATGGCCCATTTGTTCTAAAAAAAACAACAGTAAATTATCAGTTAAATAAACTTATTTTATAGAATTATCCGCAGAATATATTATTTCAGTTGTTCCATGAAATTTTATTTTCTAGTTATCTATCAGTCTGCTAATTATCAGTAAGTGCAAAATTTTGTTTGTTTCGAGATATTGATTACTTGACTGTCATAGTTCGTAAATGCAAAAGTAAATTTTGTGGTTGTTATAATTTGACATTTATGAAATAAGTTAATGTTAATATCACGATTTAATATCACATATCCTCTTGCCTGTGCTCTTTACATTTTTTATTAAATATGTGTGTATATATAAGAATGCGTTTACTACTGACACGGAAAAATAAATTATTAAAATAATTAGTACTTACAGTATTAGTACAATTCCTTTTAGACTATTCAATAATTATTTTTTTCTTCAAACGTCATAAAAGTGACATCTTCTGTGACGTGATTGACAAGGTTGAAGTTTAATTTCTATGCCAACGTAATATAATTTTTTATTCTAGCCGCCGTATAATATTGTTGCCGCCGTATAATATTGTCGCCGCCGTATAGCCAATAAGAAGCGCCGTATAATATTGTCGCCGCCGTATAGCCAATAAGAAGTAACTTGTACAATAGAAATCTGTAATATCGCCCTAAATGTCACTATAAAAACTAGATAACCTAAGAATAAAGTTACTAAAAATTATGAATAACTGACAGGTAACCTACATATTAAACGTCAAATAGTAATTTATTTTTTAAAATTTCTAAGTTTGAAGAAAAAATAGCATGTGTTATTCAGAGTAAAAGTGTCTTTGTGTGCCTCGCATGCAATTGTCCGACTCGCTTCGCTCGTCGTGCAAACTTCCATGCTCGCCACACAAAGTATCACTTTTACTCTTAATAACACAATATACTATTATCTACAACTATTGAAATATGGGTACATTATAAGTGTGATACTACATATAATATACTACTCATATTACACAAGTGTAATATGAAACGTTATATTACACGCTACACTTTCTGTAATAAATATATACTATTTGATGGCAGATGTAGATATTTTTCAATGATGTATTAATTTTTATAAATGTATTTGAAAAATTTCGAGAAAAATGAAAAATGAATTAAGAATATTAGAAATCATTTTTACACAAACAAAACGTAACAATGTAAAACAATTAAATGAATGTCAAAAATGTATACATTTCTTTATTACTTAATTTAACTTATTTTGTAAACAAAAAAAAAACATTTTGAAAAGTACACGAAGAACGAATTAATTGATATGATTCTAATAATTGGGTAATCGACTTGCATCATAAGAAGAGCAAAAATAATTAACCGGGAGCTGTTTCCTAGACGTTGGCAACCGACTGTAAGAACACTGAGAAGGATTTTTACCCTGTTTCGAGAAACATGGCCACCTATAATTTTTGTTTAAAAATGATTTCTAATATTTCTAAATTCTCATTTTTCTTGAAATTTTTCAAATACATTAATAAAAAAGAAATACATCGTTGAAAAGAGAAAAAAATGGCGGTTTCTATTTTATTAAAATAATTATAGGTTACCATTTGAAAAATAAAACCTGTCTTTATAAAAAATATCTACATCTGCCATCAAATAGTATACGTAAAATAATAAAACTTTTATATGAGCCATTTTTTTCTATTACTTATAATAAAAAAGTTAAAGGGGGGAGGGGCGTCTTCCTAGACTCACCCTGTATATGCTTATAAAAGTATAATAAATACAATTTGAAAAGTTATTTTGACATTTTAGTGCTACTGTGGCGCCATCTGTTAAGCTATATATGAACTATCCACACCAAACTAAATATTTAACAAATAATATCAGATTTTTTATATGCCTGATAGTTGTAGATAAAGTATAGTATTTGACTCGCATAATATGGCTACATTACACTCAGATGATTAAAAATACTCGCTACCGCTCGTATTTTTAATTACATCCTCGTGTAATATAGCCTACATATTATGCTTGTTAAATAATATACTATAGATTTTTACTGTCAATTATAATAATTGTCCCTGTCACATATAAAACATTTATTTCCATAGGTAAACAGATTAATTGCAATTTAACGAATCACTAATTACTTCATTACTTGTAATAGTTAAATGGGGCTAGGTAGAAACAAATTTGAACTATAAAATTTTAGCTAATGACATAATATTAAATAATTATTTACAAAAATTCTCATATATTTATAATTAATTAAGATATTTCACAAAAACACTACAGATCTTCATGAAAACCACTTTCGGTTGCACGATTAGCACCAAAATCAAATCAAATCTAATCTAGGGCTGCCAGAATGTTATATCCAAAATATCAACTTTATGTATTCACTCGTATTTGAATAATCGTTACGAAAAAATCCATCTATCCACACACACGGACAGACATCATCGTAAAAATACTAAAATCGTGTTCCAGAGACATGAAAACGTGCTTATCTATTGAAAACTCATGTCAAAAAATGTTGACATTTGTGCATTAATTTTTAGGAGTAAATTATGTCATTTTTTCATGTTAAATATAGATATTTTACTCTAAATTATGTTAACAAAGAAACATCAGTGATAATTAAATGGAAAATGAAGTCTACAAACATGAACTAATAAAATTTCAAACATCTAGTACGACCTCCGTATTTATTATTTCAAACATGTTCCAATAGTTTCCTATACGGAGACTGAAGAGTCCAGGGTAACCATGAAATTTGTTGATGATTTAACTTATCCATTACGACTCGGGCAGTATTTGGACGTGCATTATCCTGCATCTTATGGCACTATGACAGATTAAATTACTTGTTTAATGTAAATTTGACTTGTCATGTTGCCTGGGATCAAAACGAGATTCATTCTTCCATCCATGTATATGCTAATCCACATAATTATTGTACCACCTCCAAATAAATGGACTTCTTGGTAAGGATTGGAGCGACTTAAGCGACCTGACTGCCTCATCTATATTCGGATTCTTCTTAAATCACAGTAAATGCCATATCTAGATTCATTGGAAAACGAAAGAGATGACCCTGTTCATTTGTAAAATTTGGTTGCTCATGTTCTCACAAAAAAACACTCTGCGATTCCGTAGCTTTATAAGTTACTGTGATGGGTCACCTGGATCTGATCTATACCTCGTGGAGCCAATTTAATACAATTTGATCGCTAGCAAGTATGCCATGTGTCCGGTTAAAAAGAATTTGAAGTTGGTGAGCAGTACAGGGATGGAATTCTGTAACTAAGTCCGTTATGGTTTGAGTGCGTTATTTATAAAATTTTATGGTTATAAAATATATAATTTCAGATGAAATAGGTATCATACCATATTCATTTAACAAAAAATATAATTTTATTAATTATTTTGTATTACTTATGCATTAAGTTTTAGTCTTTGAAGAGGATAAGCCGATGTTCTATGACAGATGCTATTTATCGTTTGTTATGATAATGGACTCAAATAAGGCAATTAACTGTTTATTTGAGTGCGTTATGTAGTTACAGAATCCGACCTCAGGTTGGATTTCGCTGAGCGTTTAGTTGGATCTAACGGTCTTGTATTGCGATTGTAATCCGTGCATTACCAGGATATTGGTTAAGTACATCTCCAGTGTTCCTATAGCAAAGCTATAAATAACTTATGAGACTATGTCCAACTTCAAATTCGGCAGCAACTTCAATTTGACGTCGCTTAGCTTGCAACATACCAATGACATTTAATATTTGTTCTCGTCTTTCGATAACTACAAGATTTTAAATTTAAACTGAAAATTTGTTGAACAATGCAGCACAAACTGGTGCTAAATGATAAATATAAGTTGTAATGTTATAAGTTATAACAAATATTAAAAAGATGATGAAAACAGAAGAAAATAGTGTCATTGATCATAATATTATGCGGAAAATAGATAATAATTTATGGTTTTCATTTTACATATAATTATTAAAATATTCCGTTACGGTTTTGTACAATGTAGATAAACAAAATTGTTATTTGAATGTTTTAACTTGAAAAATATGAATCACTGGGATTCTAATAATAATAAATGTAATAACTGTTTTTTAATATCTGTAGGTAGGCAGACAATCACTACCCTAATTTTGTTCAACAACGGTTTTCAGTAAATTGAAAACCATATCAACATATAATTTGTGATTATTTTTGTAATTTGATCCTATACGATGTTTTTCTTTAAAAATATAGACCCTGGGGCTATAGTCCTTATAGCCCTACTCTAAATCCGCTACTGTATATTATACTGTATTTTTTTTATATTTTCTAATTTTTATTAGCACAAATACCCTCATTTTACCAATATTTATTGTCATGTCACAACATGCTCTTCAGGGACAAGATTGATATTTATTATTTGTGCTAATAAAATTAAAATAAATTAACCATAAATATAATTCTCCATTAAAAAACGAGTATATCTATACTTATTTCAGTTGGTTCACATATTTAGACCGTTCTTTTTGTCACAACTAAATTGAGATAAATGTAGGAGAATTGTTCCCCCTTGCCGATGCGTACTTACGTCATCACCTCGAAATATTGTGCATACTGAAGTTTTAATCTAAAAGCTCATTTTATTTTGTATGAAGTGAGATAAGACGGATGACAAAAAGGGAACTACTACATACCCATGAGGGGTATTTTTTTATCCTGAATTCATAAATATACTGCACTTTATCATAAAAATTATGTACTACTAAAAATATAATTAGTATCAAGTTTAATTTTGAACATTGTTATCATTAATTGTCACTATATTTTATTTTATGGAATTATTTACTAATGTGTGTATTTGTTTTCAGATTCCAGGAAAGCTGAAAAACTGTATACTTTCAGACGACAATAACAATCAAAGACTTTAGCATTTGAAAAAGAGAGCAGGAAAACATGAAATGGGAAACAGAGAATTAGTGCGAAAAACACGGTTGCTGCTATCCTGGCACTTGCTTAGAGAACCTGGAAGAAACTCCAAGCGCAGGATATTTATGACAAGTACACCTACGAGGTTTATTGTAAAAAAAATGAAGTTATAGAATTATTTAGTTATAATTAAGTTCTATTTAAATTTCTAGTTGGGAAAAGTTAGAAAACTTCATTGCAACATAAAAGATGCTGTCTAACACACGTAATCCTTCAAGGTAACATCAGGTCCTGAAGATTTAATTTATATTTATGGTTACACTATAATAAACCTATTATAATCTCAGAAAAAGGAAATATTGGAATTTAAATGTTGTAATTTCTTACAACTTAAATAAAGACAATGGACTACATTTACAACAACAAAAAAGTTGTTATTTAAAATATTTAAGTTTTTAGTAGTTATTTTTCGGAATATAATACAAAAATATTTGTGTTGGCGATCCTACTTAAATCAAGAAAAAATACTTATAGAATACGAAGTATGTATATCAAAACTATATTGCTTAAAAATCAATAAAATAAAAAATATTAGTACAATATTTATTTTTATCCTTTTCAACGTTAATTTTTTTCATGCATTTTATTACTGTTTTACTGTTTATTATTAAAAATATTCAAATACAGTACAGTATGTACTCTAAAACAAGCAGTGACATCTAGCGATTAAGTCGGGAGAATCATATATCTCTATCCTTAGTTATCTCTTTCTGGCCAACGGAAATCAAAACAAATGGTACGAAGTTTCATCTACAGGTGTTCCATTTAAGTGTGCCACCATTGCAATCTCAAAAACTATAAGAGCTACGAGGTTGGTTAAATTAGCAAAGAACCACCATTTTACAGGACTATTAAAATAAGCCAAACAAATATTTTTTAATGCAGTGGTTCTCAGGATATGGAGCCCAACTTTTTTTATTTTAAATGGAACATCCTAATAATTTTTACATATTTAGATTGTACATAAAATTACAAATTCAATGATAGGTATGTTTGAAATTAAATTTCAGTTAAATAATAAAATTCCTATATTAGCATTTATTTTGCACACTTTTACCTAAAAATAGTAATTATCATGAATAAATAGAAAACAAACGTTAAATTTTGCGTTCTTATCACGGTAATTCTACCTTTAAATTAAAAAACTGCTATTTTCAGTTAAAACTATGCAAAATAAATGCCAATATAGGGATTTTATTATTTAATCAAAACTTAGCTTCAACCATATCAATGGATTTGTAATTTTATGTAGATTCCAAATATGTAAAAATATATAGAATATTCTATTTAAAATAAGAATGTTGGGCCCCATATCTTGAGAACCACTGGTTTAAAAAATATATTTTTTTTTGCTCATTGTGTTAGTCGTATAAAATAGTGGTTCTTTACTAATTTAACCAACCTCGTAGCTCTTATAGTTCTCGAGATAGCAATGGTGGCACACTTAAATGGAACATTCTGTATATTGTACACAATATTTCGAGTTGATGAGATAAGTAAGCATTGGCAAGAGAGAACAATTCTCCTCACATTAACTCAATTTAGTTGTGACAAAAAGAACAGTCTAAATATGCAAACCAACGAAATAAGCTTAGATATACTTATTTTTATAATGGAGAATTACATTTATAGTTAATTTATTTTAATTTTATTAGTACAAGTAATAAATTTTAATTTTGTCCCTGAAGAGTATGTTGTCACATGACTAAATATTTTGCTAAATTGAGGATCATTGAGTTAACAATGTACTTGTGATCGTTGAGGTAAGCGAGTAAGTTTAGTATTTATCTCATTAATATACAATACACATAACATTATTCGACAGGTATTTATAGCACAATAAATATTAATTTATAAAGCTAACCTATTGTAATATATATTGCATATTCATATGCAAATCAGCTGATTGTATACACAACATAACAAATAGTGTTTAGTTGTTTAACAAGTTTTAAGTCAACTGCAGGATGGAATAACAGGATAAAACATAAAACCACAGGGCATGTTTTTTATGCTGTAACAATTTAACTTACAAATCCAGTAGCAAAAACAACACGAGTGGTTCGTAGTAGTTTTGATCTAAAAATATTGTTCGTAAATTGCTCAAGGATAGATGTACACAACAAAATCACAGAAATAAGAATTCCACAATGATAATAGTAGAGCTGGGCAAATTACCCAATGAATTTTTAATTCTTATAATATTTCTAAAATACATAAAATATAATATTTCATACATAAATAATAATCATAATTTTATTAAGTTAATATTTATTGTAAAAATAATTCAAAAACATAACAAAGAACACCTTTTTTTTTATTCTTAATTAAAGACGCGCGACATCTCTGGTCATTGCGTCTAGGTTAGGAGGCAAAATTAAATGTGGGTGATTGTGATTAGTTTAGGTGGTTCTGTTTTTAAATTTTTAATTTTTCGAGTGGGTCTCTTTTTAAAGTTTTTAATTAAGTTAAATTTATTAATTTATTTTTATTATATATGTTTGTATAGATTTGAATCTTTTAGGAATTTCGAATCCGGTCTTCATTAGGGTCATCTTTGTATTCTCAAACGCAGTTCATGGATACGTGATACTTGAGTCGCAATAGTTGGTATTTTGGACAGTCATCCAGTAGATGTTGGATTGTAAGTAGTGTTTGGCAAATGTTACATAGTGGCCTTGGTTGTTTATTTATTATGTGGCTATGAGTGGTCATTGTATGTCCAATAGCCAATCTTGCAAGAACAACTTGATCTCTTCTCCCAAGTCTTATGTACCTCTTGTCTTGCCACCCATGAATTGTTGGCTTGACGGTTTTAAAATGATGTGCGGCTGTAGTTGCCGTCCACTGTTCTTGATAATTAAGCATTATGTATTTATTCCCAGCTTTGATTAAATCATCGAGTGGAATATTATCTATGGTTTCGGCGTTGTTTGAGTTTAAAATTTCGCATGCATGCTTGTCGACCAATTATTATTGTTACTATCTGCCAAGGATAGCTCTTGTTTGTTACTTGCTAACATATCTTACTAAGTAAAAGATAAACATACTCCCTATCAACATTTCGATTAAAAACATATTTGTATTTACCACGTAAGATATTATATATAAATATTCGTATATCGTTCATTGTAAAACTGACTCTAACAGAACACTGCAACTGGCAACTATTTACAGAATATAATGATAATAATACATAGAAATGTTCGTGTTACTTGCAAAAAAAATTTGAAAAAATCAATACTTTTAAAAAATAATTTAATTTTGAAATTAATTATATTACTTAAGGAAGAATTAAATTCTAAAAGTAATTTATATATGAGTAATTGCTAGAAACAATAACTTACTTCAATTATAATTATTTACAATTGCTTTTTTTCCTAAAAGTAAATGAATTAGTAATTTAATTACTGAAGTAATTAATTACTGCCCAGCTCTGGTTACTAGTAATAAATAAACAACTATTATCGAATATGTAGTTTATGATATACGAGTATATTATTAAATTCATAGTTTAAGATAAGAGCAAGTACTTAGTCACCTAGTACACTTTGAAAATTAATTCACGAGGGAATCCTAGAAATGATGAACTTGGAAAAAAAGCGGTTAAACTTTCATACTTACGGATTGGAACCTTCATGTGGTCTTCCACAAAGCCTCTATAAGAAGGTGGTCAAAAATTGGGAGGAATCTGCCATATCCTCAGTTTGGAAAAATAATCCAGCCATTTACCATTTGTACAAAATTGGTAAAGCTGAAAATAACATGTCGACTCTGTAAAGAAGAGGAAGAATCGTTTGAACTCATACCACAGAATAGGTTTATACAGAAGCGACAGTAAGACAGAGAAGCCAAAATTAGAGAGAGATGGAGAATGTGCACAGATTTAAAGGGCCCATTGTTTAAAATCGGAAAGTTTCCTCACATCTGAGAGAGAGATAAGGCAAGAGCACAAATTTAAAGGTCTACACAATGCTTGACGGACGTGTTCTGACCTGTTCGCTAGCGGCCGCAGCCCGCGCCGCCGCCCGCGCCGCGACCCTGGGTTCGCTACATTGCCCCCTCCTTAAGACTGTTTCGTCCCGGAACAGTTCGTTATGACGAAATCTGCATGCATCACCCTTGGTGCATCTGGAAGTCTTGAAGAAATAACAGTCGACGGTCCGTTTGAGTTCTTCTTGGCCGGTAGAGTTGAAGCTGCAGACTAGAATTTCCACTCCGGTAAAGCGGAAGATTGTCTCTAACATGCTTCTAACAACCCTCCAATCCAAACCATCTAGTCCACAGCCTATCTTCGGTACTGCCAGCGTCATGATGTCGTTCTTCAAAATATGGTCCTTCATATCGCACAGCGAGTCCCATAAACTGCGGTATGACGGCTTCTGATATGAGTATTGTTTGGTAACCAGGTAGTAAAGGTACCGCTTGTTTTCTACGTTATCGTCCTTCAGTTGTAGCGTTTTTCCGACAGTTGGACGTTGGTTGGTCAGTTTTTGTACTCCTCCAAATTTTCTTTTAAAAACTGAAGCGAGGCCGCGGGACATTTTAATATCTTTCGCTACACAATGTGCGAGGGAATACTCTGGAGACACGGTGAACAGATCTCGTTGTTCTTCTCGTGTCACGCCATACCGTGCTTTGTGACCAGTGGAATGGCTTTCCATAAAGTCTTCAAATGTAGGTTCCTCAGGTATAACCCGGCGAACCGTCGCTCCACGATGATCGTCAAAGTTATCACCAGCGAAAGGGGCTAACCGATTGAAGTGGACTACTCTCGGCTTTCCATTAGGTGTTTTCCTAATTCTGTAGACCACATCATTTATTCTCTTTATGATCTCGTAGGGACCTTCCCAATTCTTTTGTAGCTTCGGTGATAAGCCACGACGTCTTTGTGGATTGTAAAGCCACACCAAATTCCCAGGTTGAAAACCACCTTTTTCAGCCTTGACGTCATATTGGTCCTTCATCCGATCGCTGGCACCTTGAATGTTTGTGCGGACTTTTTCATGGATGTCATTCATTCTTCTCCGTAAGTCCATTACATAGTCCTCTCCGGCTAGATCTTCACCGGGTTTACTGCCAAATACCAGGTCGCATGGTAAGCGCAACTCCCGCCCGAATAAGATGTTAGCTGGTGTCTGTCCTGTTGTCTCATGCACGGATGAACGGTAAGCCAACAAGAACAGATGAAGATGTCGGTCCCAGTCTCGTTGATGGTTAGAGACTACCTTTAACAAATACCGATTTATTGTTCTATTCATCCGTTCAACCATGCCATCAGACTGAGGGTGTAATGCAGTAGTTCTGGTTTTCTTTATTTTATTCTTTAACAGAGCAGACTCGAAATTCCTTCCTTGGTCGGAATGTATTTCTCGCGGTACTCCAAATCGGCATATGCATTCTTTTACCAAGACTTCAGCAACCGTTACGGTTTCCTGGTTGGGTAATGGATAGGCTTCGACCCACTTAGTAAAGTAGTCCATTACTACTACTATGTATTTATTTCCATCATCAGTTTCGGGGAATGGTCCGGCCACGTCAATCGCAATGCGTTCAAAGGGACTTCCAACGTTATATTGGCGCATAGGAGCTCTTCTTTTCCTACGTGGTCCGTTACTTCCCACGCAGACCACACATTTCTTGCACCACTCTTTAACATCTTCTTTGCAATTTACCCAGTAAAATCGTTGGCGCAATCTCTCGAGGGTTTTATTTACTCCAAAATGTCCAGATCCGTCGTGGATCTCTTGCAATACTTCCGGTACTCTATTTCTAGGGAATATCAGCTGGGTCCTACTCTCAGTACCTTCATTAGTCTCTATGACACGTTTCAGGAGGCCCTCTTCAACCACAATAGAATCCCACTGCGCCCAATACGATTTTACACCTTGTGAGTGTCGTGCAACATCTTCCCAAGCTGGTCTGCTATCGCCACGTTTCCAATCCAGTATGATTTTCAAGTCCGAGTCATTCTCTTGGTCCTTGCGAAGGTCTTCCGTTTGCCAACTATCATTTACTACTGTTGTTCTGGCGATGGTAGAAACTTTTTCTTCTAGACGACTGCAATGCTTGCATTCGTCCTGGCAAGGTCTTCTTGATAATGCGTCAGCATTACGATGGCTTATACCTGCGCGATGCTCAATAACAAAGTTATATTC
This sequence comes from Stenolophus ochropezus, assembly GCA_035578165.1. Lineage (NCBI taxonomy): Eukaryota > Metazoa > Arthropoda > Insecta > Coleoptera > Carabidae > Stenolophus > Stenolophus ochropezus. Next base: position 47,098,847 of record JAQOWZ010000002.1, on the reverse strand, counting down.
TTGCAATCTTTCAATCCATCTAGCTGCCTGACCTTCAGGATTCTTAAATTGTAGCAGCCATTTGAGAGCAGCGTGGTCAGTTCTTATAAGAAATCTTCTACCGTATAAATATTTGTAGAAGTGCTCCACGGATTTCACGACAGCCAAAAGTTCTTTTCTGGTGACGCAATAATTCCTCTCTGGTTTTGACAAGGTCTTACTAAAATAGGCAATAACCTTCTCTTGTCCGTCTTGTATCTGGTAGGCAATAACCAACACGATCTTGTAACACCAATACATAAACAAACATTAGCAAGTATTATGTTATATCATTATTAACTAGTTTTTGTTTATATGAAATATATTGAATATTTTCTGACACATGTTTCGGCATTAATTTATTAAAATTTGAACAAATTATACATCAAAATATTTACTACATGTATTCTAAAAGTAAGTTAATTACTAACAATATGGTCGTGTTCGTTTCATTCTACGCGAATTTTACCTCGTATTTTAATTGTTTTAAAGCTAAAAATAACGCTAGCCTTTTTTTTACCCATGTTAGTGAAGGAATTGCTATATGTAGTTGTCTATCTCCCTTTTTTTATTGCAATCGGCATTGCCAAAAGGGAACTTTGCTCGTATTGTTTTTTTGAATTTTTCGCATAACTCAAAAATGATTAGCCATAGAATATTAAAATGTGTATAATTAAGCTTATAAGAATGTCATGTGGTGTCTCCTTTTTTTTATATAACACATAAGAATATTATTAATATTATAATTGACAGTTGAAAGTTACAGTTGGTATTACATACAGGATGGTGACTCAAACACCCAACATAGGGATTTAACGGATAAAATCATATCTTCATAATTTCTTGCTTTTTTATTTATTTTAAGTAAAAAAGATTTCAATAATAATTGTAGACCATAAAATTCTCCATCTAAATCAATAAGCAAAATATAATTTTACATGCCTTGTAAGCTCAGAAATTTATATAAAAGTGAGGTAAATCATCCCTAAAATAGCAGTACCCATTGAATTAACACAAAAATAACAAATGTTTAACAATTCATCTGTCAAGTTAGCTGCGTTAATTTATTTTAATTATTATTTTTAATTACTGTTTTGTTAAGTTATGAGAAAAATATATGTAGGTATTTTATTTTGTTTTATTTTTTTAAATTCAACAAATTATGTAATATTGTTCACTTCAACAGGAACTTCAAATAACACTACAGATAACCTAACGCCGCTGACGTAATAGATAAAACGTTAAACTTTTGTTCATTTTTGTCTCAATTCCACGAAAATCGCTATTTTTACCGGGTACAAAGAATTATGCTCTACAACTTTTATTTGAAGCTTTTTTACCTAAAATAATTAAGGAAGCAGAAAATTACAAAATTTGATTTTACATGTTAAATCCTTTTGTTCACGTGTTCGAATCACCATTCTGTATATAAATAGAAGACTGTTAAAATAAATTTTACATTTTATTTGAAAATAGGTTATATTTTTGTTATGTTCTATATTTATAGATAAATAATAAAATTGCATGAACTGAATTGAACTCTTTTATTTGTTATATTTCATAGTTTTTAAAATTCATTTCAATTTATTTTTTTAATCGATAAATTCACCGCTTCGTAGGATCGTCGGTCTGTTTGCTAGTTTTAAAAATAGGTTTTTAAATAAAATCAGTTTGTATTATAAAGTTCTTGATAACGGTTAACCGATAACGAGTATTCTATTCGGTTACATACCCGGATTAAAATACAATTTTACATTAATAAATAAATAAGAATTATTATTATTATTTATTGCTTGAATTAATAACGACTTATTTTGTATTACTATTACAAGCACCAGAATTAAATCTTATAAACATGAGTTGATCTCCGGTCTTTTTGTTACCTTAAAGGTTTATATATTCTGGACAACATTCTTTGGATGTTCATAAGGTCATCCATAGTGCTTCAACTTTCCAGGTATCTGAAACGAATAATATTATAAGTAAAATATATAAATAACTTTATATTTCTTTCAAAATAAACCATACAGATGTACTTATATAAAGTAAATATTAAATTAACTTTCTTGTTCTGGAATCTTGGAATTTACTTCAGGATTTCCAGGCATGTACCAGGGTAGCAGCAATCGTTGTTTCCTTCGCAATCATTCTTTAGCTCTCGCTTTATGTAAGGTTCTCCTTCATTCTTCTGCCCTCCTTTTCGAATTCTGAAGTTTTTGTCTGTTGTCCTTCCCTGCAGCATATATAGTCCTTCAGTTTTTTTCAGCTTGTCAGTATCCTGAAATTAAATAGACACATTAATACGAGGGTGGTCCGATAAGTACTTAGCCTACAAAAGAATAACAATTTTTTTTGAAAAATGGCGATTTATTTTTCAACATAATCTCCTTTGAGTTCTATACACTCGATCCAGCGATGCTCCAACTTCTGTAACCCGTCTGAAAAAAACATTTTCTGAAGGTGTGCAAAGTAGGCTTTCGTGGCGGTGATAACTGCCCCATTCGACTGAAATTTCTGCCCAGCGAGTGACTTTTTCAAATTTGGAAACAAAAAAAAAGTCGCACAGGGCCAAATCCGGAGAATACGGTGGGTGGGGTAGCAGTTCGTAGCCTAATTCTACCAATTTGGCTGTGGCGACGGCGTAGGTGTGAGCCGGTGCATTGTCACGGTGGAAAAGCATTCGTTTCTTCGACAAATGGGGCCGTTTTTTCTGCAATTCGGCATCGAATCGGCCCAATAATTCGGCATAGTAGAGCCCTGTAATCGTTTTACCCTTCTCCAGGTAGTCGATGTAGATCACACCTTTTGAATTCCAGAAAACCGTGGCCATAACCTTTCTGGCCGATAGGACAGTCTTCGCCTTCTTTGGAGCACGTTCGCCGGGTGAAGTCCACTGTTTCGACTGTTTCTTGGTCTCTGGTGTATACCAGTGTACCCATGTTTCGTCGACGGTCACGAAACGACTCAGAAACTCCTTCGGATAGCACCTAAACATCGTCAAATTCTGCTCTGAAGTGGTCTCACGGATGTGCATGTTGTCAGGAGTGAGCAAACGCGGCACCCATCGCGCCGACAGCTTTCTCATACCCAATAATTCATGCAAGGTATGACCCACGCGGTCTTTTGAGATGCCTACTGTGTCAGCTATCTCGCGCACCTTCAATCGGCGGTCTGCCAATACGAGATCGTGGATTTTTGTTACGTTATCCTCCGTGGTAGCCGTTTTCGGGGCACCTGGGCGTGACTCATCAAAAACCGACGTGCGACCACGTTGAAACTCGTTAAACCAATTTTTGACGGTCGCCATCGAAGGAAAAGAGTCACCCTATACAGCATCCAAGCGTTCTTTAATTTCGCTGCGCGATTTCCCTTCCAAAAACAAGAATCAAATCACCGACCGATAGTGTTCTTTTTCCATTTTTCTCAAATCTGCGGACACGCTCGCTTCCACACGCGGTCAACACAAAACTTCGCGTCCGATTCGGCTGAAAATTTGACAGTAGCTGTCTACGATGATGTTCTAAGCAATAAAAAATTGCTCTTGCGATTGTTGTGCTATAGGGCGGTGAGGCTAAGTACTTATCGGACCGCCCTCGTAAATAATTTTATAAAACTAAAAATAAAGCGTCAATTGTATTAACACTGAAAATGTTGTAAATTATTTGTTATAGTCCTTTCAAATAGACAATGATGTAGCTTCATATCAAATGTCATTAATTTTAATGAGGTTTCACGCGTTTCATGAACTCATTTCTGTAGTGTATATCTGAAAACCTTCCATTTTTTTAAAGAGCAGATTGCCTAACGTAGGTAATGTATCAAGCAGACACTTTGTATAAATAAAAACTATAATAGTAGCACTTGAAAACATTATTGTTTATTCGACGCTATTATAGAAGAAATATTTCTATTTGTATTAATTTTTAAACTACTATCGGAGAAATAATTAGTCAGTCAATGAATATATTCTATTATAATCCATATCAAAAATTGCGGTAAACAGTAGAATGATCACCATTCATTTCTTGATATATATAAAAGATAAGGATTTTTTTAAGTACGGCCATTTAAAATGTAATAGAATAAATTTATAAAAATTTAAATTACTGATGAACATGTACTATTATTTTCAAATGTTAGAATATTATAAATACATTTTCTTGGAAAAGTAATGCAAAAACAGAAAATAAAATATATACATATAATAATAAAAACTAGAAGACAACATTTCATTTATTGTACGTTATATCTCTTTTAAACATGGATATTTGATTAATATGCAAATTTTTAATGATACTTTTTTAAGCGCCCCGGGTGTCTAAATTATTAATATTAATTAAACAGTTTCGTCTTCTTTTTAGAAATTAATAAAATATTCTTAGATTTAATGTTTTATATAACTTATTTTAATTTCAAGTAAAATCATTGAGTAATTTCTCGAAAAGACATAGTTTATAATTATATATCAAGTAAACAATTATTATTAAAAAAATAAACAATTACATATAAATGTATTGTCTAAAAGTATATTGTATAAAGAATAATATATGTAAAAACCATTTTTTGTCATATAATTTAAGAGCAATATTTTGTTTAATAAGCATATAAGAAAAAAGCGGTATAATATGCTGATCATCTAGAATATATATTTATGTTACTAAAAATTACACTCTGTAACATACCTTTGATTTTACACATGTTAGATCGGAATGTTCAGGCTTTAATATCATCGTGAGATATGTGAATTTTAAAAATCTACATCTACTGCAAAAGTTATTGATGTTTATTTCCGACCGACTATAATTATATCTCTGATAGTAATGTACATTATTTCTATAAAAATAGTTTGAAATATATGTACATTTAAAGAGATGTTGCCACATGACTATAAACACAGTGATGTATTATGACTAGACATGGGATTTTAGGTTTTAAAATTTGCAAAAATAGGTACCTAAATAAGTTTAAAAAATTCTTGTTTTAGGTACCAAATTTTTGGATTTAGGTACGAAAAATTATATTTAGGTTATAAATTTTTAATAATTTTATTGATCTTTTGTAAATATAATATAAATAAACATTTATTCTTAAATAAATTCAATTATTTTTATAATTCTATAGACATACCTACGCATTTAGATATAGATTTTTAAAGAATTCCAGCTCGATTTGAAATTAAACATCACATTTGCAGTCTTTTTCGTATTTCACTCTGATTTATTTTTATAACTATAACAAACTAATATTTTCTCAATATTTTATACATTAAGATTGTGTCGCTTGTCTGTTAGTACATTTTTTTAAAGAGAAAATAACCGCTCTACGTTACAAGATGTTATGGGGGCGTATTTAAAGTTGTTGGCTTCCTTCGTGGATAAATTTTCTGGCATATCTATATCCTCTCCCATATATATTTTACATAAAGTATCTATAATATGAAATCCAGGATTTTTGTTTAGGACCTGAATCATTTTTAACTGAACAATGTGTGCTACCCTTCCTTCACATGATTTATTTTTTTCTCGTAATGCATTAAATATTTTCATTCGATATATAAATTAAATTTCGTTCAATTGTTGACTTTGCAAATAATTCTTGAACTTTTCTCACGCTTATAGCTTCTTCAACTTTAATCTCCATTACTACCATAAATTTAGAAAACCATATGATACATAAAATTTAATAATTTTAAAATAAATACCTTTTTAACATCATCTAAATGTTTCGCATAAAATATAGCTCAATTGCAAAACGAATATAACTGCAATACGCCACACCAATGTTGGTAAATGTACGCGATGAAAATATTTGCACAAGATCAAGACTGCCAACCTCAAAATTTCAAATATTTGTAAATGTGTGAGAATTAAAAAATAAAAAAAAAAAATTTGGAATTCACTATTTAGGTAAATAAAAATATGATTTAGGTTTTAAATATGGTAAATTAGGTCAAATTAAAAAAAAACATTATTTTAGGTAAAATCATATTGGGCTCAAATGAAAGCATTTTCCTCAAAACGGATTTTGATCTATGACATATAAAAATAGTACTCACGTAGAAAAAAAGGTAAAAACACTAAAATCCCATCTCTAATTATGACTTACATTTTACAGATGAATTTAAATTCAATTACATATACAATAATTGTAGACATTGATTGAAGCAATAAATGATTCTATTTTGGTAGTGTATAAATTTACTTGTTTATTTATGTTTTGTTTAAGGATTTAAAAGTTAATTGTTGCAAAAACTTGTTGAAGATGTTTTAATAAACAAAAATTGAATAAATAAATATAAATAATATCACTCAGGGCCTATCGTTTTATTGCAGATGTCGGTAATAATGTATTTATACCGTAAAGTGTATTTATCATGTTACCTTCAGAGTACTCTTAATAGTGTGAAGAGTGCACTACAGGGAAAAATGTAATTAATTGCAAATCTTGTAGTAAGTGAATGAAATATTTAGAAGCGCTGTGTTCCTAGCTGCTATATTTATCCCATAATGTAGAATATGGCGTCGGGTTAAAAATATCTTCAACTTACTTAATTTTGATCCAGTTCAGCAGTTCATAGTTGTCGCTTCTTCATTGATGTCCGTTGTTCCGTATTTGCGGCATGTGCAAACAAACAAACAAACATAGTAAACAATTGAGTAGTGCATTGTTGGTGTTTTGTTTTGTTACACACAAAGTGAATCTGTTTAGTTAGTTTTCAAATTTGATATTGTAATATTATAAATTAGTGTAGTACATTTAACATTATGTAGATGAAATTATAGTTAAAAGTTTGAGAAACATACATAAGTATTTTATAATACAGGGTGTATTTTTACTGTTTTAATTGAGAACACGTGACAGCACTGCGCATTGCGGTTTATATACCATTTTTTGTTACTTTTTTTACCTACCACTGGGAATTTTTTCAGTGAACGAATTCATGCCTTTTCCTTTTTTTAAGCATGTCTGTCAACACGTGTAGAGCTATTTTAGCTAAACAAATTTTAATAAATTGATATTTCAGAGAAAAATTCAAAAAATATATTTTATCATCTAGCCTATTCAAGGTGTAAGTATATCAGAAATAAGTATATTATATTTAACAAGTGATATAACTCGTCAACAGAAGCAATATTTATTATTAACCTTTTCTATTGATGCCGTCTAGATCTAGACCTTCTAGAGTTTAGAATCAAGTCTTGTCTTGTCTAGATTATCAATACACGTCTCGCAAAAGTCATATCTTGAAATTTCAAAGCAAGACAAAACTTTCTTATTCTCGATCAATACGAGAAAATTCTAGACAATTTTCATGACTCTAGATTAATAGACAAAATTAAATTTTTGAAATTCAAATATGTCATGCAAAGCTTATTCTATCTATCCTTGTCTAAAGCGTACGCGCAGGTTAATGTAAAATCTTGAAACTATCTAGAGTCTTGATATATAGACAAGACTTTTTAATCCCACTAATTTTTTCATTTAAGCTTTTTTAGTTAAGTTAAAATTCTATGTAGTTTTGTCATAAATTTCACCAGCCTTATAGTTCATGAAACACTTTTGTCAAAAACAATTTTTTATTAATTTTACTACTAGGTCAAATTATTATGAAAATACCTAAACGACTCGTTAATTGAAATGGTGGTAATAATGCTATAAAATATTAGATTTAAAAAAAAACGTACTAATAAATACTGTTGCTCTCGACGAGTATCACAGGTTAAATTTAATTTACTTATTTCGGTGACACCTGTATATTATTGGCTGTCAAATCATATATGTGGTGACAACTTTTTTAAAAATGTATTTTCAAATTTGAACACCAAACATGATTTTAATATTTAAAGTTTATTGTTTAATTTTTCTTCTAATATATGTTTTTAGAATATAGGCACTGAAAACTAAATAACAGTGTATTAATATGAATGTGTAAAACTATTAAATTGGTTAATATAAAGCGGGCACTGTGAACGGTTTATTGAGAATTTGAACATATTAAGTGATGTATTAACACAAGTGCACACCGTTAACTATTAAAGAAAGTGCCCCCCACCTTTACAATGTCTCGCTACCGCAGCGACACCTCCCTCGGGGACACCCCCCGCCGAAACCGCTGCTCCAAGTTCTTGTACTACACGTGGAAAGTGATAACCTGCATCTTCTCGCACATTACCCTCTTGTGCCTCGTGGTGCTGTACTGCCTCCTGGGGGCGTGGGCGTTCCACCGCCTGGAGGCCGAGCACGAGCGGGAGGTGAAGCGAGGCATCGCCACGCTGCGCAAGGAGGTCACGGACTACATCTGGACCACCACCGTGGAGATGGACTACCTGGAGGAGGTCAACTGGACCGAGGCAGTGAGGAACAAGCTGAAGGAGTTTGAGGGCGATTTGCTATGGGCTATGACCAAGGATGGGTGGGATGGGGATGAGGATACGGAGACTATTCAGTGGACTTTTGCAGGCGCGCTGTTTTATAGCATCATTGTTATCACTACTATTGGTAAGATATTTTTTCAATGACCACTAATGTAAATGGCTATTATTGTACACAAAGCAAAGCATAGACAGGGAGGGGCTGCTGCCTTCCCTTAAAATCTTCTAAACAGATTTTATTTTTACTCTTCGGGCACGTAGTTAATTACTTTTAGAATATATTTTATGCAGGATTGGTCTAATTTAAATCATTTGATTTAAATCACCATTTAAATCAACTGATTTTTTAAATAAAACTTATTAATTTTTATCAAAGTAAAAAAAAATATAAAGTATAATAAAAATTTAATTATTAGTTACAAAACTATTAATAATAAACAAAATATATTCTGTATACAATAATATCTTAAAATGAAATTAGTATATTACATGTGAGGTGGGAAATGTTTCATTACAAGCGAGGGCTCATTATATGACCGAGAGGCGAAGCCTCGAGGCTCAGATATAGCGCAAGGCTGTAATGAAACTCCCACCGAACTATGTATACTATTTTATTCACAATTATCCAAATTTACATCTACTCGTATATCGCCTTTTTCCAATAAACTACATTAATGTACGGTAGTAGTCTATGAAAACAAATGTTTAAATTTATTTTAATATGTTTGACAGCACTGATCACCTTACTTTTAGAGATTTATGTCAGTATTACTAGGCAACCATAGTAAACACTTCCCCCCAAAGGATTTTAAAGTATTTCCCACCCGTGAGATTGTCATTGCAAATAAAAATGACATACGTTTCCAACCTTTAACAGGTTAGGAATTGACATATTACAATAGTGGTTGTGAATAAAACATTTTATCACTTTGTTTGTCATATAACAAAAGAAAAAATCTGGTGTGTCCAACACAATACCTCCCGCCACTGTAGTAATATATTCTATATATGTTTTTCAATACATTTAATTTATAGTTTAAAAATTAGTTTGTTATTGCAGTTCAGAATATTTTTAATTCATTTCATACCTAAAATTTCCTTCATAAATTTGACAGCTATTTTTGACGTTACTAAAACCGGAACTGAACTTACTTTGATTCACGCATTCAAATACATTCCTAATATATTTCTTCCATCTTTTTAAATTTTACAATAAAATTACTTCATTTTTACTTATTTTATCTTTTAAACTTACTTTCAATAAATTTGACATCATAGGTCAAATTTTGTGACATATGAATAACTCATCTGTTTTATCGAAATTTCTCATCCTAAACGATATGTTAAATTATTAAAATTTATATTTTTTTTCTATCTAGGTAGAAGTATTACGAAATTTGCGAAAATATAGTATTTAGAGGTATTTTTTAGGAAAAACGGTTTAAAGCTTCAAGTAAAGTACTACTTCCGGTTAACCAATTGTAGTCAAAATCTAATCAGTTCATCATATTAGAATAGAACTCTTAAATACCAAATTTTATATTTTTTACATGTATCCTATTGGAGTTATCGTGGACGAAAAATCGTCACAGACACACACACACACAGACACACACACATACAGACATCTCGGTAAAAATAGTAAAATCGTATTGTAGGGACCCTAATTCGTGCTCATATGTTGAAAACACACACTCGAGAAATCTAACCAAAAACAATACCTCCCTTATCTATATATTGATAGGCGGGAGGTAAAAAGTAAGTATTTAAAAGTGAAACTAAAAGTAAAAATTCTTTGTTATTCTTCCTAGTTTTATTTAGATGAATCGTTTTGGTTTTATTACAGATTTCGTTTTCGTTTATAATATAAAATATTTATATTGCTTGTAAAACAATGGAAAAGTTCAATAACACTTAGATATCTTTAAAAATTAAAAAAAAGAAAAAAAAAACATATTTTTTTTCCAATCCTGGTTTTTATGTATAATAATATAATATAATATTCTTATTCGGAATATTATACTTCTCGTAAATAAATATTATCTAAAAACTGACAAATGTCAGGTCTGGATAACCAAAAGACAAGAATCTGGACGAAAAAGAGTCACCAGATAAAGTGATGACCGTTTTTTGGTCCGCAAATTTGCAAAATTTTCTAAGAAGTTAGAGATGTAAATGTTAGAGAATGGACCGTTAGGACAATGCATCATGCTACTAGATTGTCTTGTAGAAAGATGGCTACAGATCTACTATTATATTGCCAGCATCAAATTGCAAAATTTCTTTTCGCCAAATTCGTAGAACATGAAATGATGAGGACAGGGGCAGTGTGCTGTTTTAAGATAAGTCGCGTTTTTGCCTCAATGAGTCAGACGGTCTTCGATATCGAAAAAAGAGTATCAATCAGTGGCGGCTCGTGGTATTTTTGAGCGAGGGGGCAAATTATTTTGTTAGTGTCAAAAATTTTGGTGAGAAAAACGTGGTCATGAAACGATTTAGAACTCCAATTTCGTCACAAATAATTTTAATATTATTAATAATAAATATTAATAGGTATCAATATTCAGCACAACCCAACGGAAAGATCAATGATAGTAAAAAAAGTGGGTTGGGGTAATGAAGAAAGTAAAAAAACAAATTAAAAATGATACTAGAATAAATTTGAAATAGAATATAAATAAAAAGAAAACAAATTTCATTTCTATTCGGTTAAGAATAACTAAAAATAAATTCTTATCCCATGAACTAAAACATTCTAATGAGCTAGAAGCAGAATACACTAATTGTTAATTACAGTTGTTTATATATTATATCAATTCTTCTGTCTTTAGTTTTAGCAAAATGATCAATTATTTTATAAAGAAAATCTGGAGATTTTCGTAAATGTTTAATCATATCTTACACGCTTACAGATACAATTTATACACGACTGACGATCTGGCGATTTTAGAAATATAACATGCAATGAGTATATTTCACCGATCACGTCCGATTGTTTCCGAATCTCAGAGTATGCATGCCTCCTCTGGTTCAACACTCGGCTATTCGAATTATTTCTATGATAAATTTACAAACTTTAAAAATAAGCAAATCATTTGTTTCAAAATTAAAATATTAATAATATTTAAAAACTCTTCAATGATGTTTTACATATACATATTTATTTTTATTCTTAAATAAGTTTTTTAATCACAATACGCATTATTTTTGTTTTATCAATTTTACTGAATATTTACTTTAAATTATTATTTTATTATAAACAAATTAAATCTGTGCATCTCTTTATTTATCATTCATATTATAGAATTTATTTTAAGAATTTTAAGTCATACAAGTACAACACCGTTCGAGATGGCGAGGGGGCTGACAACCGCTGTATACGAGCCCAGTCGCACATGAATTGCACGAAATCACTCACGTACATAGCGCTGTCTCACTTGTACAGCCATCTTGTTCCCATTTGTGTTTGGAACGTATCGTTCAGTAGTATACCATACAAGTATCGTCTGGCGGATGCATGCCCCCGCTAGTCGAATTTGATGCATATAATATTGTGTTGCACAGCGGCGCCGCGCTAATTTCTATTTAAATAGACCACTAACATAGTACATTGTTAAATGTTAAGTAGTATAAGATGAAGTTTATATTGTTATAATATTTAATAATAAAAATATATTCATGTGAAATAGAAAAAATATTTTATTTTAATTTGAGGGGGCACTGCCCACTCTGCCACCCTGGACGAGCCGCCACTGGTATCAATACTGGTATCGTATCAGTAATATCGGAATACCTCTAGTTACAACACATAATTTCTTCTGTTTTGGTTCTATTTGATCTGATGTGACTTCCTTAATTTTTTATATATTTATTTGTCAAACTGTTTGTGTATGTATTTTAGTCTTAATGTTTTATGAAAAATATTGATCACTTATAGTCAATCCAGGCCTTAATTCTAACTGGTAATTAAAAGTAAAATAGAAACCGCATTTCAGAACTAATATAATTTAGAAAAAATAATTGTTAAATACAGTGCGATCAGGGAAATTTGTGAAAAAAATAATACTCACGACTAAGTTAGATCTGTGCTCACTATATGGAAATGAAAGAAATATTGAATGACAGGCAGTAAAATCATGCCAGTGGCTGTCCAAACTCGGACTAAAATATTTATAGTCATTTATTAATAGTTATTTAAAACATATTTATATATTATTAAAGCAGTTGAAATAGATCAATAAATGTAGTTGAAATTTTTAGCGACACCTACTTTTTGAAATCAAATTGCTATAAGATCAACGTCACAGAATATTTAAAAAAATGGTACTGCTTGATAAATAACAATGGGGTATTCCAAGCCTACGGCTTTTAAAGAAATTCTTATTGGATATCATTGTTTACCATATATAAGTAATATTAAAGTGAATATAATCATTATTTTTCTGATTTTTAATACCATAATATCAAAATGAAATTGTAATGCATTTGAATCGAATACGTAAAATTCAGTATCAGCCTTGTTGTGACGAAGTAGACACTCGCTTCAGCCTATTGGCTCTTGTTCGAACGCGCCACGCCTCTGACTCAGACCTACGAATGTATGTTCTCAGCTGGTTCTCAGTGCCTGTGACGTCACACGCACGGCCGATTTTCTAGGGAGTAATTTATTGAAATTTAAAAAAAAAATTCTGGCGTGTTTGAAACCTTTCGGCGAAAAGAAAAAATACGGGTCTAATATTTTTATGCATAGAATAACATATTAAAAAATGAAAAAAACTTGGAATACCCCATTAAGAGTTTCTACAATTACACCTCACTTTCAAATTATTTTCAGTTCAATTCTCCTTAAATACTGTGACCCACAATACAAGGGTAAATTTATAGTCATATGACAACATACCCTTCAGATACACTCCAATCTCGGCTATTCTATTCCGCTAATTTTTATTAAGCATATAAAATCTAAATAAACATTTTTAATTGGTTGAATGTTTACCTACTACCGTAGTTAGAAAACGATCTGCAATATAAATATTATTTTAACGGTAATAGACCATAAACAAAATCATTTCCGAGATTAGCTCTCACGCGAATATAAATAAAGATATAAAACATAAAATTAAATACATTAAACGTCCTGTATGCTTCATAAACTAATGTTATATGGGAGTATGTTTATATACTTGCGCCTTTATGGCACATTTAACTACCCAAGTAGTAAAATTTTTGGCAGAAGCTTTAGAGAGATTGTAACACCCAAGGCGAACATTACAAAAAGTTATACCATGAAGGACTTTCAACTTTTACAACTAAAATTTACAAATCAAAATAATAAGTATTTTTTGGAACTAAACTCGTAATACTTGAGATCATTTTGCAACATACCCTTCAGGTTAATTTAAAAAAAAATGCATTGTAAACAGAACCAGATTACTATATTTAACACCCCACAGCTAGTAACACAATAACACAGAATAGTTACATACAGAAGCGACACTCCGTGTCGGCACCTTTCATGTTACCCTATTCAGTTATATGACCTTGGAGCATTCTGTAGACCTTTAATAGTATTTAACATTACTAGCGAGGTAAGTAGGGTTTAATTGGCGGACAGAAGAATTGAACTGGCGAGTCGAAGACGAGCCTGTTATCCTTCTGAAGCCAGTTAAACCCGTTACCTCGCGTGTATTGTTCAATATTTTATTTGTTTTTCACTTGTAAATAAATTAAAATAAGTTAAAAACACATTACTCAAATTTATATTGACACGAGTGCTGCGTGCTGCCATCTCTTACGGATACTATGAACTACATTTGTCAAAATGGCTTAGATTGTTGTGCTTTTGTTATTTTATTTACTTTTGGTGCAAATCAGGAAAATGGATGTGCCCGAAGCAATAATTAGTGAAGCAAACAGCGTACTTACAAATTTATCATCGTCAAGATACGAACGAGAATATAAAGATTTCAAAGATTGGTAGAAAAAAATGAGGTTAATATAAATAAATCCTAACCTATTTCAGTGACAGCTAATCTACTAACTTGTTAAATTTTAACAAGTTAGTAACTTGTTAAATCAAACTTAACTACTTACTAGAGTGCCTTGATAAATTGAAGTTTACAAGTGAGTAACAAATAAATTTGTTAACTTTCCCTATCTCTCCCTAAGATGTGACGAAACTTTTCGATTTTAAACAATGAGCCCTTTAAATTTGTTGCCTTTCTCCATTTCTCTTTAATTTTCGTTTCTCTGTCTTACTGTCGCTTCTGTATAAACCTATTCTGTGATAATAATATAAAGACATAGTTTTTTTACATTATTAATATAATACAGGTGTTCGTTTTAAGCGGCTAACCATTGAGATTTTGCTTTTTGACTCATAATTTTCTCATTTCAATTCATACAAATTTCTAGTTAGCACATTTTACACTTTTATATGAAGAATTGACAACGGTTCTCAAAATTTTTATAGCTCCTACGTCTTTCGAGAAATTCATACTAACTTTCTATTTTCATACGGGGCTATTATTCTCTTTCCAACACATGTACCTTAAAATGAGAATAAACGAAGAAATTAGAGAATTTCGGTCATTTTGGAAACAAAATCAAAAATCTTTTGTTTCAAACAAATTTCTAACAGTTCAATTCAATATTTGTCTAAATTTTACAAAACAGAAGCCAATACGTATGTCTTTCTGGTTAACGCTGAAGATATGTTTCTAAAGCAATCTGCTTATTTCGATGCGTAGCATATTAAACTCGTAACATATCCAGCTTGGCTTTTTGTCAATAAAATGCACAGTTAAACACAAATTGAATTGATTAGTAAAAATTTTATTTAAAACAATTGATTTTTAATATAATTTACAATTATTAATGCCCAGGCATTTCTTTAAAAAAAATGTAATCGAAATTTTGACAGCATTGTTAAATATTTCATTTAACATTTTATTCCGATGTGATTTTGTCCGTTTAAGGAAAACTTAAAATTTAAGTAACTGGCCATAAATGTCTTAAATTTAAGAAGTAACGCAAAAGTAATAATTATTCGAATGTTGTTTTTTATAAAAAAAAAGTGGCGTCCCTCCTTAAAATTTGGCGCCCTAAGCCATGGGTTTGTTGGTCTAGGCGGTAATATGGCATTGATTGTAAGAAATTATTACAATATGCACGATATAAGCAAAAAAAAAGTAAATATGTATTTTAAAATAAAAATACCCAAAAAACAATGCTAGTTGCTTTTATCCTAAAATCATTTTCTTATTTTTTATATACAATGTTATACCCAGAAATTTCATGAAATGTATAAAAAATAATTAGATAATTATAATATTTTAAAACAAGTTATTCTTTCTGTACAAAATCCGAAGTATCTAATTTGCTTAAATAATCGCGAATTGGTAATGCAATGGTAGTGCCAATATTTCATAAATTACCGTTTTACACTCCCATCTCACGGCATTTTATTTTAGTAAACATAAAATATTATAATAAAAATGAATATTTGATTTTAGAAGATAATGTGTCTATATTATTTACAAAGCCGACGTTTCGAAACCACAGCCCTGAGGAAGACACAAGTGGTGTCGAAACGTCGACTTTGTGGATAATAAAGGCTTTTTGATTGAATACCCAAATATTATAATCCATAAACATATTACGAAGGACAAAGGAGAATAAAACAAAGATGTACTGTTTTGGGGAAAATCAAAAAATGAAGTAAAATATGCATTTATCTGCACTTCTATCCTTCTATCTGCGAATTTTTTAAAAACATGCAGTCGTATACGTATCATTAAATGCAAAATATGCATTTTGTGATATTTAACATTTGGCTTTTGATGAAACTTGAAGATCTGAAAAGAGCTTGCTGATTATGTCAAATAAAAGTAACACATGTAGATAATTGCACATAATCCGCTCTTTATTAATAAGTGTTATACATATTTAAAGTGTGACTTACAATGCATAAGAGTGTTTGCAATCATGTGGCAACGTACATCTCGGGTTTATTTAAATTAAAAATGGTTCAATTATGCATATGTGAAAATTAAGTGTTACACTACATACGAATATGCGTGTAGTCATGCAGTAACGTACCCTTCAGGTGTAAAATTATTTTTATGGTAGGTGTTATTATACATTAAAAATGTGACTCATAGGACATGAAATATAGGAATATATCTTTCAGGTGTACTTCAAATAAAATTCGTTCTGATGTTATTGGGACAGAAATATGAAACATTATTTAATATGAAACTAAAATATTTATTGCATAAACATACATACATGTGTGTTCTTTGATATTTAATATTATAATAATATTTATTTTATTTTGACGCCATTTTTCAAGTAACAAAATTCTTTGGCCCATGCATATTCTTATTGCTGTATATTCATTTTATTATTATTGCAATAATTTATAGGTACTTCTAATTATCAAATAAATAATTATTTCTAATCCTGAGCTCCTGTTCAAATAATATCAATATCAGTGCTATTAATTAATAAATAAAAATCATTTATTCCTTTTCGTTGCTTTCGTCTCGTTGCTTAGCTGAGCGTCCAAGTCCAAAACCTGAGGGTCCGAATCCTGCACCAGGTCCTACCAAGACAGCAGGTCCTCCAAATCCTTAAAATATACCATTAGTCAAAAATACAGGATGTTCATTTTAAATGGGCCATCATTGCTATCTCGAGAACTATAAGAGCTACGAGGTCGGTTAAATTAGCAAACAATTTCTATTTTACAACACTATTAACGTGAGATAACCAAAATTTTTATTAAACCAGTGGTTCTCAAAATACGAGTCCCAACTTTTTTATTTTAAATGTGAACCTATATTTTTTATTTTCTTCAATAGAGAATTTCATTCTGAATTCAATGATATAATATTATCATACCCTAACATAACGATTTTTTTGAGAAAAATGCACCTGAAGTTTTATATTAATTTGATTAAAATATAACAATAATAAGAGTGCCATGACGGAAAAAACGGAATACATGTCTTTTTTTAACCTGCAATTAGAGTGCCTTGACAGAAAGAAGTGAATAATAGTATATTATTTAACAAGCATAATATGTAGGCTATATTACACGAGGATGTAATTAAAAATACGAGCGGCAGCGAGTATATCTAATCATCCGAGTGTAATGTAGCCATATTATGCGAGTCAAATACTATACTTTATCTACAACTAACAGGCATTTATAAAAAATCTGATATTATTTGTTAAATATTCAGTTGTGAGTAGTTCATATATAGTTTAACAGATGGCGCCACAGTAGCACTTAAATGTCAAAATAACTATTCAAATTGTATTTATTATACTTTTATAATCATTTCTATTGATATTTATAATAAAAAATATATTATTAATAAATTAACAGTTTATTAAAACGTTATGTGTTAAATTATATGCTCTATTTATTACAGAAAAGTGTAGCGTGTAATATAACATTTCATATTACACTTGTGTAATATGAGTAGTATATTATATGTAGTATCACACGTATAATGTACCCATATTTCAATAGTTGTAGATAAAAATATATTCTTTCTGTCAAGGCACTCTAATTGCAGGTTAAAAAATGACTTGTATTCCGTTTTTTCCGTCATGGCACTCTTATTATTGTCATATTTTAATCAAATTAATATAAAATTTCAGATGCATTTTTCTCAAAAAATCGTTATGTAAGGGTATGATAATATTATATCATTGAATTCAGAATAAAATTCTCTATTGAATAAGGAAATAAAAAAAAATAGGTTCACATTTAAAATTTAAAAAATGGCACCCATTTATTGAGAAACACTGGTTTTAAAAAAAATTTGATTGTCTCATATTAATAGTGTTGTAAAATAGAAATTGTTTGCTAATTTAATCGACCTCGTAGCTCTTACAGTTCTCGAGATAGCAATGGTGGCCCATTTAAAATGAACACCCTGTA
This sequence comes from Stenolophus ochropezus, assembly GCA_035578165.1. Classification (NCBI taxonomy): domain Eukaryota; kingdom Metazoa; phylum Arthropoda; class Insecta; order Coleoptera; family Carabidae; genus Stenolophus; species Stenolophus ochropezus. The sequence continues at coordinate 47,080,502 of JAQOWZ010000002.1, read as the reverse complement.
TACACATTGTAATCATTCTTACCTCCATATCCACCAGGAGGTCGTCCTACAACTCCCGTAGGACCTCCAGGTCCTACCAATACTCCTTGACCTCCATACCCGGGTCTAATACCAACTCCCCCAGGACCTCCAGGTCCTACCAATACTCCTTGACCACCATACCCGGGTCTAATACCATGTCCACCAGGTCCTCCAGGTCCTCCAGGTCCGACAAGAACTCCAGGTCCTGGGCCGTACCCTGGACGACCTACGATACCTGTGGGACCGCCAGGACCAACTAAAACGCCGCCTGGATAGGCTCCATTACCTATGTTGTAGTCAGGACGATTTGGAGGAGGTCCTGGGAAGGCTCCATTACCTACGTTGTAGTCAGGACGATTTGGTATCGGACCTCCTTGACCTCCATGGGTGTCAATGCAACAATATTGCTTGCCTACGTCACAATGACCCTACATATAAATTAAAATTAGTATGATTAGTCTCTACTTGTTTAAAAACTATTACATATGCAACTCCATTACAATTAAACTTTTCTGTGCACTTGCACCTGTCGAAGTTTTGGTGAGGAGGTTCTCTCGGACCAACTAAGATGCCTCCTCCGTAGCCACCTTGACCGTAACCGTTTCCTTGAAGGCCTCCAGGTCTTCCTGTAAATTAAAAAAAAATGTTAAACACTTTGATGTATAGCACATAAATTTTATATCAATACCATGAAGTAGGACATTTTGACCCATAATTTATTTTCAGTATATAAAAGTTACAGAATAAAAATACATGCATGAATAGTATATTGTGCAGAAAGTCGCCTATTTCCCACGAGGTGTGAAAGTTTCGACACGAAACGAAGTCGAATGCTGGAATCACAAAAGGTGGGTAATAAGTGATTCTTCACGAGTGGCACACCATACTTTTTCGACTACATTGCTTAACGTTACAGAACAAAAATGCATGTATGAAAGCTATTTGACATAAAGAATAATATGGGGCAGATAACCTCAAAAAGAGTACCTTCACGTATGTGCAGTGAGAAATTATATTCCCACACTGCAGATGAGCAGTGAGAAATGATTTCTCACTCTTCAACCCATGATTGTGGGAAATATATAATTTTGAAGCATTGAAGCTGTATATAGTGGGAGAAAAGTATCACTTTCCATAGTGGTCGTGGAAAAAACTATTCGACGTAAAGAACAATATGGCGCATGTAACCTAGCAAAGAGTACTTTTACGCATGTGCAGTGTTGGTAATTACTGCGAGCAATTATATTCCCACACTGTACATGCACAGTGTTGGCAAATACTGTGAGAAATGAGTTCTTACACTTTAACCCATGATTGTGAGAAATACGCAACTTTGAAGCTTTATATAGTGTGAAAAATATACCACTTCAAAAGCTTTCAAAAGCTTTATTCCAAAACTATAATTAAAATAATATGAAAGTAATATGGATAATAATTTTTATCCAACACCGTGTAATTATAACGATATAAGTATGCTGTTTTTAGATAAATAAAGTAGGTCATAAGTCACTAGTGAGCTAAATATATTAGCTCACTGTTTTTTGGTTCGTATCATAGTAACTACGTTATAAAACCTTCTCTACACTATTTTGTTCCTAAATGTCATTTCGAAATTCCATTTGTCAAAAATCTTATATGTATTTTATATCAATGATTAAAATGTGTTGGATAAAATGTTGTATGGCACACGTGTGTTAATTACCTAAGTCACTTGAAAAAATACCACACTCGGCCTAACGGCCTCGTGAGCTAAACTTTTACCACGTAACTTATCTGTAATGTAACACACTTGTACCATAAATAACTATTATCCAACACCGTGTAATTATAACGATATAAGTTTTTAGATAAATAAAGTAGGTCATAAGTCACTAGTGAGCTAAATATATAAGCTCACTGTTTTTTGGTTTGTATTATAGTAACTATGTTATAAAACCTTCTCTACACTATTTTGTTCCTAAATGTCATTTCGAAATTCCATCTGTCAAAAATCTTATATGTATTTTATATCAATGATTAAAATGTGTTGGATAAAATATTGTATTGCACACGTGTGTTAATTACCTAAGTCACTTGAAATAATACCACACTCGGCCTAACGGCCTCGTAAGTTAAACTTTTCCCACGTGGCTTCTCTGTAATGTAACATACTTGTACCATTCCATAAATAACTATTAATAAAAGCTTTACGCTTAAAACATGTTTTTATTGTTTTTGTGTCTACTTTTGAATTACATAAAATGCACTGTTTTCTTTTAGTTCCTCTAAAACTACTTCATTGTTTTGATACCTCGAACTTTACTCCATAAAATTAGGACAGCACCTTAATGTTGTATTTGAAAAAATCATTAATTATGTAAATACGTAGTAAACAAAAATAATAATTTCAATCGTTCTTTGAATTACACAAATATTGCAACAAAGTCATAAATGCCTACATTTGTAAATAAAATTTAAATTATAACCAAATCCTTTTAGTTACTAATGTTGTGTCAAAAATGTATGTGACAATAACAAAACACAACTTTTAATAATGTACATAATGCAACTACTAACTTGTAAAAGTTAGTTATTAGTTTCCCTGGTGAATATAAAGTTAAACTTGCCTGGAACGAAGCCTCCTCCATAGCCCCCAGGTCTCTGGTAATCAATTGGAGGTCTGAAGTCTTGGGGACGACCTGGATGTCCGCCGTTTTCGAAGATTTCGTACCTCGGTGAAGGTCCTCTGAACAAAAATAATATTTTATGAAAAACATTGTTAAACTAATTTTTAATGTGACACACAATAAATGAAGGTGTTTATAATCGTGTTGCAATTTGGCAACATACACTTAAGAGAAGACACATTTCAAATATTTAGTAATAACTTCATAAAGTAAATATATATTGAAATAATATCAAGAACGAAATTATTTATGCAACGTGTAAGGCTGCGTAAACACATGGACAAAATATCACAGACAGAATACCGTCGCGTAACATTTTTGTACTACGCGTTGAAGTTACTTATTTTTTAGTGTCTGATCATAACGTAACCTCGCCGAGTATCAAATAGTGGAACATTTTTCCGTTCCATTATTGTTAACACTTACTCTCACCAATTGAATCACTGGATGATTGCACACGTCAACACTCACAACCAAGGGATGCAATGCTAGAAAAACGACAACCAGTAGATCGCTATTCTATTCGATATTATGGTGTTACGCTGTTACGATATACCGAACACAATGTACGTAAGTTTCGCGGCGGTGTTTTTTACGATATTTTGAACATAAGGTATATGTACGTAGCCTAACATTCTACATAGAGATCACCAAAATGAGAAAATATGCTTAAAATCAGGTGTGAAACAGGAATGCGTTCTGTCGCCCCTGTTGTTCAACAAAGTCTTAGACTACATTTTAACCTGAAATAAGGAAAAAAGAAACTTCCATGGCAAAACATAGGACTTTCAACGCAGGCCTAGAATGCAAACGATATATGTTCAATAACACAAACTTTTATTAATATGAAAAACACACTCCAGCGAGTAATAGAAGAAGCGACCACGGTACGCCTATCCCTTAATGAAAAAAGACTAAAGAGAGGTATATTGGTACCAATAACACACAAATTCTATATCCAGGGCGAGAAAATCGAACAGGTGCAAAAATTTTGCTATCTTGACTGTTTTATGTCTACTACCAACGACATAGAAAAAGACATCTCCTGCAAAATTCGGAAGGCAAGACAAATATTCTCCCTTTTACATAATATCTGGTCCTCCTTCCAATAAAGAGGAAGAGTCAAAATACGAATTTAGAATACTAATGATTAGTCCGTGTTGTACGGAAGCGAAACGTAGAAATTATCCACAAATATTGTCAACCAATTACAGACATTTATAAATAAATGCCAACGGAAAATTTGTAGAATTTTCTGACCTTATGTCATAAGTAATGCTGAGCTACATGACATGACAAAAAAAGACAATTGAAGAAGAAATAAAACTTTGCAAATGGATGCGGATAGGACACATCCTCAGGAAAGATCCTGCAGACATCATGAGGAAAGCATTAAAATTCTAAGGGGAAGAAAAAACAAGGACGTCCAAGGAATATCTGGCGTCGAACCGCCTTTAAAAGAGCCGAAGACAGTGGAATGTCTTGGGAAGAAGTCAAAGCGTTTTCATACTACTACAGGAATAATAATTATTAAAAAATGTGATCCATACATGAGTGTGTTTAAGTAATATGGTATAAATACCTCATGGATAAATATTAGGTGTTTTCGTTTATTGTCTCTGAGAGGTTAGTCTGAGTTCTCTGGTGACATCATCAGATGGTTTAGATTGTCCAGAGTGTTTTTGTTATAAAAGAACGGGTAAGAATGTTTCATAGCGGGAATTTGAAACTTCTAACCTTTCTTTTAGATAAAAATATTTAGTATCAACGGTTAACAACAAATTATCATGTCTTTCTCAAACAAAAGCAAGAAAATATTACCTTTCATTGCAAATAAATTATTTTTTGAAGAAGATTCCAATGATAAATTGGAAGAAATTATTTTGAAATAAATTGTAAATGAATTCAAATACATGATTATATAAAAATATTTTAAATTATTATATAAACAGTAATACATTATAAAAATGAAATTTATATTTATAATATAATTACTATTACAGTTATAATAATACCAATTCTAAATCCCATTTCCAAATAGTACGTCAACTATTTAAATATATTTAACATATGTAAGTGGCATTGGAAAGCCAGTCTGTGATATAAAAAAGGACAATTACTTGTAGTAGTTTGGATCGTTTGGATGCTGGCTAATCAAGTAGTATATAGGTTCTCAATAACCATAAACATTTTTATTAACTATATTATATACTAATAATACTAATAATTTTGAAATTTCGTGTTCTTCTCGGAGACATACGAGATAAAAAACAAACGCAGGTAAATACACTTGAAGACAGTAAACGAACGCTTACGATCGATCAGAATTCTCCAAGAAAATAAACGAAAACGCCTAATTAATATTATATTTTTTAGCCGACATATGTATTTACTCAAAAAAATTCTTGTCAACTTGAAGTCATAGATACCAACAAGCGAACTATTTTCATAAAATTTAAATTAGACTCAGCAACAAGACACTTTGAAAAATAAACTTGTTAAGTTAAAACTTGTAACTAACAGAATATTTTACAGTTAAAATATTTTTAAACTGTATTTCCATTTATAAACTGCATTATGGGATCTAATGATGACGCTGACTTGCATTGAAACGTCATATAAAATACAAAATTATTTAATATAATTTTTATTTTCTTCATTGATCAAAAATGTGTATTTTTCTAATACTTTTTTGAACGATAGATTGTAGTAAATAGCATTTTTGTAAGCATCTTTATTTACAATTACGATCTCGTATATATTTTTTAATTTGTTAATATCCTGTAAAATCTAAAAAATATCGGTTTATTTTTACCGCACCGCAATGCGTAAAATTACTTCTACCGGAGACTTCAACAATGTTCGACTGTTATGTTTAGGTACAATTTAGGTGACCAAAAATTATGTTATTAGTTTCGTTGTTAGAAATTAATTTCAAATGTATTTAAACAATTAATTTATGAAAAATATTACGAATATACATTAATGAGCATTTCCAGTTCTGAAATGTGCCGTGTTTATTATTGGAGGAGTCAGCAGTTGCTGAATTAGCGCTGAAAGCAAAGCTCTGCGTGTTTACCGATTAGGGTTTGTTTGTGGGTCCTCCGCCGTTTCATGCAAATTTCAGGCCAATTTTAATTTGGGAATCAATCGTTTTACAGTCACGCAGTAAAAACTAATTTGATTCATACGCGAGAAGGAAAATTGGCGTATGATAATGTGATCAAAGTCACAGTTCAGTGAAAACGCCAGCACTCGACTCATCATTGTCAATCATACTCGACACTTGCACCGGTGTATAACTGCTCAAATTACGTCCATTCCGCTGAGGATTATACTACCCACATCACAACAAATTGCAAGGGTTACCTGACACCAAATACAGGTGCTGACTTCATATTATTAACCTGTAACTAAGTATACATTCACTCAACCATAGGACTGAAATTGCAAAGAAAGCGAAGAAGGCTTCAATTTTAAGCAATACTTAAACAAAAAAATGCTAATCGAAATTTTGACAGCAATTTTGTTATTTCATTTAGGCCGAATTTATTTGGGACTTTTTAAGTAACCAGGTAGGTTAATTCTATTGACTTGGTACGTTTGAAGTAACCCAGAACTGATCTCGAATTGACCCAACTCACCCAGCTATTTTACAGGGTTGATGAGTTGAACCTGTTTTCTATCTTTGTTTACTATTATCTTTCTCTTTCTATATCTGTCAGAAGTTGTATCGCTTAAAGCTGGATTTATACAGCCAACTTTAAAATTAACCGTAACTTTAACTTTAACACTAACAAGTTAAAAGTATGCAGGTATACGGGACGCTGTACGCGGTCATCTGTCCCTACTCTAACTTTAACTTCTACTTTAAAAGTTGGGCAACTTTCATCTTTTAAAGTTAGTTTTAGATGATTTCCACTGTACGCATGCGCGTAAACACTTGATAGAAACATATGTTCGTGTGTGGTTATTAAAGTAACCTCAAACAAGATCTTTACAATTATGGATTTTAATTTAATCGATTTAGTTAAAAAATATCCATATATTTACAATAAAAAAGAAAAGTTGTATTGGGATAAAGTGGCAAAACAAAATGCATAGAACTCAATCGTCAAAGCATTAAATGAATCTGTATAAATACCCATCACTAGAGTTGATGTTAAAGTTAAAGTTAGTTTTAAAGTAAATTTTAAAAGTAGGCTGTATAAATCCACCTTTATAGGTTAAAACGGAAAACTTAAATAAATAAGTTTAATAAATGATTTAAATTTACCTCTTATAATTTTCAACAAGCGTGAAATTTGATTGTTTATTTGGTACCAACACGAATAAGTTCAGGATCAGTTTAGGGTTGTATTAAAATTTTCCAAATAATTGTCCATTTAAAGGAAACTTAAAATTTAAATAATATTGGTACAACCTGGAATCCATTATAACTAACTTATCTCTAAGTAATTTTGACACTTGCAGCAAAATATAGTCATAATATTGACACTTGCAACCATAAAACCATAGATTAAGGAAATATATTTGTAGAAGATTGGATATCTACCTTATCATCTGTGAAAACAAATTTTAGCGCCCCTTAGGATCGGCTTCGGGAACTAAATTTGACAAGGTCGGTAATGGCGGGAATTTTAATTACATTTTATTTTATATTTATAAAAAATATTTCTTAATATTATAATTATGGAAATACATACCGGGTGTCCCAGCTCGACCGACACATGGGAGTTTTACATGGGAAATCAGTTAATCATGAATAGTATCTCCCCAGTGCAAGATATTAACTTGAAATTTTGTATACTTATAGGAGAATATTAATTCCATGGATCACACTTATTTGAAATATGCAATTTCGTCTGCAGGGCGAGATTTATTAAATTTAAAATCTAATATTTTCGTTCAAAATCAGAAAGCCATGGAAATAAAAGAAAATATTTATCTGACAGTTTAGTGAAATATTACTGATTTTAATTATTATTCCCTGTATTTTAATATTATTCAAGTTGAATTTAGTTTCTTTTTGTTAAATAATATACCAATATTACAAAAATATAAATATCTACAATGGTATGTCATTAACTGTCAGAACTGTCATATATATTTTCTTTTATTTCCATGGCTGACTGATTTTGAACGAAAATATTAGATTTTAAATTTAATAAATCTCGCCCTGCAGACAAAATTGCATATTTCAAATAAGTGTGATCCATAGAATTAATATTCTCCTATAAGTATACAAAATTTCAAGTGAATATCTTGCACTGGGGAGATACTATTCATAATTAACTGATTTCCCATGTAAAACTCCCATGTGTCGGTCGAGCTGGGACACCCGGTATATAAATGCTTAAACGTATATTTCCATAATTATAATAATATACAGAAATTAAATGAAACAATGTAACATTTGTTATTATAATATTTTTATTTATACTTGCTTTAAATATATACAAAATGATCATTTTCAAAATGTATTTCGCATACTCTAAAATTGTTTTTAAATTTTTCTGTGCTAAAATTGGCCAAATCCGTTCTGTTGAGTCTCTCCAGCCAGATATTTCTCAATATTTCCTGTTTTGGAAAATAAAATAATCGTCCATGGGGATTAGGACATACCACACATAATTTAGTTGACTGAAAATGACAATAAGAAATTGAATTAAAATTTTTATTTTAATATAATCTGGCCAACAGATTGAAGTCCATTTTAAAGACATGGGAATTTTGAATGAAAACTGTACTACTTACTTGATACATTTTAAGTGCTTCTTTCTTCAATATTATTAATCTTGTTTATGAATAAAATTATGACACTGTCACAAGTCACAATAGTCACAATATTCAATTATTAAATAGGTATAGGTATCCACAAACCACTACATAGGTAGGAATATCTAAATGAGCATAGACCACTAAATTCAAATTTATTGAATTTTGATTTTTATAGAGCTATCACGGTACTACTAACGACATCTATGATCGGCTTCGGAAAAGTTTTTCAACGAGATCTAGATTGAAATTTGGTTTCACGCATTGCAATACTGTTTCAGCCCCCTGCATAAAACATTTCCATAATTTTAACACTTGTAGAAAAACATAACCAACAAATGATAATTTATAGGTCAAATTATAAAACTGTATTTTGTAAAGTGACTAATTATAAAATATGAACATGGACAATTTAGTAGATAATAAATTAAAGCGTATTTCGAACTTTACAGAAGACGAAGTAGCATTAATACTAAATGTAGAGAGAAAATATAAATACATTATTGATTGCAAGATTTAATACATTATTATGAAAAAAGAAAAATGTTATTTAAAATTCTGTGAAAAGTGAATTTAATAGTGAAAGATTACAGAGCAGCTGACTGCTTAAGAAAAATATAGGAAAATATTAAAAAACAATATGATTATAAAATTTCAATAGACAAAGGCTGTGCAACATTTTAACCATAAATTAAAACTTAAGCTTTAAAAATAACTTCAGTGATAACTGTGCAACTTTTCAGTACATGTCTGTTCTGTGTTTTGGACTATTGACACAGAATAGTTACATTCAGAAGCGACACTCCGTGTCGGTACCTTTCATGTTCCCCTATCCAGTTCTATGACCTAGAAGCATTGTGTAGACCTTTAAATTTGTGCTCTTCCCCTATCTCTCTCTCAGATGTGAGGAAACTTTCCGATTATAAACAATGGGCCCTTTAAATTTGTGCACATTCTCCATCTCTCTCTAATTTTCGTTTCTCTGTCTTACTGTCGCTTCTGTATAAACCTATTCTGTGCTATTGATAGAGAATTATGAAAATGAAAACAGAGATATGATAAAGATTTTTTCCGAATGTTCATCTCGGTCTTCCACTGAACATTGTAAAAATCTAAATATTTTTAATTGAAAGTCCGTTTCCATGATATTTTTCAAACATTCGTTTCATTTGGCAATATGTTTTCAAAATCTTATTATTTGTGGTTGTGTTTTTGTGTAAGAAATAACTGCGGAAATCTTAGATCATATATCACTATACGTAAGATTGGCTTGGTTTTGGTCAAACATATATTCAATATTCAATACACATGCGTAACATGCTTGCGTTACCAACTCAAACATAAACATCTATTATTGCAAGTGTTGGGTGACACTGCATGTCAAACAATTTTTATGTCATCGTCATATAAGTATATGTCAGAAATTATACTAAGAAAATGATTAACAGTTGCATTGTTTATTTGAGTAGATGTACAAAAGAATCAAAATTATCATTTCGTGCGTAAATATTATAAATACCTTCATTATTTAATGTTTCAAGTAGCGCGTTTTTGAAGTTACAAAATTTCCCTGTTTGTTTTCCTAAAGATTCCTTCAGAAAAGCATATTAGGTTGAAGCTCTATATCTAACTCATAAAGTAATTCATAATTCTTTCAAAGTATGTTGAAAGTATTTTGACAATTGTGTGCAATGTCAGAAATGTCATCATGGGTTTTAAATTTGATGTTTAATGCATACTTCTTCCTCCAAAAAGAAATGGAAATAAAATATCCATCCTTCTATGTTTGGCCAAAAATTTAACACATACAATATAGACAAGTCTGTATCTAGATATATATCATATCATATAAGGCGAAAATAGTTTCCAAGATACCATTATTTATCAACAAGTTTAGTATTACTAACTGCACTTTTATTTTTAATAGAAATAATAGCTATTTATGTAACCAGCAATGGTGGGATATTTGCGGAGCGAGCGAAGCGAGACCCCGCAAAATCACACAAGTTACACAAAATTGCATTTTTTAAAGGGTTTCATTCACGATTTTTTTTAATTTTAATAAAATTCTTTTAGTTTTAATTTTTTCTTATAATTTTGAATCTTGACATATAAACTTTAACTTTTTAAAATTTACTAACGATTGGCAACGACACACTTTTTAAGTTAAAAATTCACTTTTCTTCATTCATTGATGAAAATTTTTATTTCCTAACTAATTATGAACAATTTGGCATTTCAAAACGTCAATCAGTTTTGAAAAGAGACACTTTATATATCAAAATTAGAAAAATGAATTTACTAAACCATTTCTGTGCATTAACACTACCATGATCCTAGTTACCTTATCGTATCGATAGATGTAGCAACTAGTAAAAGTAACCTACTGTTTTCGAAACTGAATCAATAAACCTCTTCTATTGCCCGATCGTACCAAAAATTAGTTTTAATTTAGATAAAAATGATAATTATGTTATAAGTTAATAACCAGTGAGACTCACAAGAAATGTCTACGTTTATAGCGAGGTTTATAACTTCGTGCAACATATACATCAAGTGTACTAAAAATTTGTCCATTTTTAATAATAAATGTTTAAATTATATTTTTGGAATAGAATGAAATGACCCATAGTATACTAGTGTGTTTATCATCACATAGTAACAACTCTGGCAATTTTTTAAAGACTACATTTTATTTTATACCTACTACTGTATTTTTAATAATCCATCATAAACTTGTGTGCATTACAGATTAACATGCTGTTATTATTCATAAAGTTGAAATAACATACACCCACTTTTGAATTTCATGAATGTTTGTTTTGCCTGTACTATAAAGATTCTGTTCAGTATATTGTAACTTTGTCTGTTATATGTTTCTATAGAAACATTGTATACATTTCATTTTTTATTAGTATTGACGCGACATTTCCGAAAGCAACAATGCATCTACGGGTAGTACTGCACATATTTATTTTATTTACAATATTTATTTACTTATAGAAAAATGTTACATTCTGTAATAAAATATTATACACGACGGTAATAATGGTCTTCTCAAACTTGTTATACTCGTATATATTATTTTTTTCACTACTAGCATTTAAATCCCTATCCAATTTTAAAAATTGTATATTGCTAATAGAATAGTTGTTTGTATGTCAAGGAAGTAAGGTATAATGTTTTATTACGAATATTGCCTCGTAGAATAAACCATATGAGTAATAAAAAATACTTTAGTCCTTAGATATAATCAAGTAAGCTTAACTTATTTTTATACCTAACGATTCAGTTTGTTAACGTCACTTTGTTTTTTTTTTCAGTTTAATGTAATTTGAAAATCCATAGTTTACACTTTTCTTGAATGTAATGAATTAAATAATATTTGAATTTGAAGGCATAAGTTTATTTAAAAAATGATAGTTTGACCTAGGATTCAAACAAAATGCCGCACGAGCATAAAGATTGAAGTCCAAAGCTTAGCTGAAAGATTCAATTTGCTAGAGCGGCAATGTTTTGCATTCGTGGAACACACATTATTTTTCCTACAACTGCTTTCAATAATAAAATAAAAGGATTTAATGACATAAGTAAAATATTCTAATATGTTTTATTTGCTACTAAGTGATATAAATAATCCTTACATTTTGGTTTATATTAAACATTATTTTTGTAAGAAATAAACAGTTCTTGTTTTTCGTTATGATTATAATATTTAATAAAACATACAATTTATTTTAAAATATTTTTGATAAGAAATTAATTTATATCTCAAGTAAACGGCAGTTGTCAACACAAATCAGTTGCATTTGTTATTTTTTGTACATTTAATTGAAAATAGATCACTTTTGATTGTATTTTTATAATAAATTTAAGAAATCTTTTTACAGAGAATTATAGTGTTTGTAACCCTAGGGTGCAAAATACTTTGCCACACGTTGCTCGGGAAACATTAATGATGTTTAGAAAAGATATATTTTGCGCATCGAAAACATGGAAGAAATGTATTGTTTATTTGACAGTTGTAGGAAAAACTATTTTTCTTGTCAAATAAAGATAAGTAATGGTTGGTGTCTAGGCTAATAGTGAAAAAAATAATTCATAGTATATTTCCAACCACAAATAAACAATTTTTGTTTTTAATTAGTAATAATAAATTGAACCCTTCATTTATACATGCATTTAAATTTAATATCAGGCAATTTCAATCTTAATTGCTCATATATTTCTTATTTTATCTGCCATCTAATCTTTCTCATTCTCACCTTAAGTAGTCGTTGGACCTCCCGCTAGGCTGTACTTCCCGATCCTGTCTCGACGTGTCGCCACCGTCGCCCCATCTCCATTTCTTTTCTTCTCCGGCCGCTAGAAGCGCTGATGACAGCAGGAGTATTGTTGCTGAAAACAGATAAAAGGATAATGAAAAAAACTGCCGCTATAAGATAAAATGTGCTTAAGATTAATATTTCTGATATCTTTCTAAGAATGTGACCCACAATACTTGAGTGTGTTTAGAGTCATGTGGTAACATACCCTTTAGGCGCATATACAATTTATAATTTCAGTAATAGTTATTTACATCATAAGTCCGGTAAATGAGTTTTTACGTTACATATAAGATGGAATTTCGAAATGAATACCGAGAAAATAATTATTTTGTTACGCACTTCACTTGTAAACCGTAATTTAGTTTATTTTATATTGTATCGTATTTCCATATTTACAATTTTGATTTCAGTTCCAGTAAATGAGACTTTACGATATTATTATTCTTTACGGTATTGTACAATATATAAATTTCATAAATTTTTACTTATACGTTCTTGAACTTATTTTAAAATACTTATACATTTATCCGAAGGCGGAGGTCTGTTACCTACAAGCAACGATCTTGAGGAAGTTGTTATGAAATTATAATTTATTTATCATTGTACGAGGGATATTTTTTGCGATTTTTTTCATTTCCATGAGCATTTATATATGTATTTCCATAATTATAATATTAAGAAATATTTTTTATAAATATAAAATAAAATGTATTTAAAATTCCCGCCATTACCGAGCTTGTCAAATGTAGTTCCCGAAGCCGATCCTAAGAGGCGCTAAAATTTGTTTTCACAGATGATAAGGTAGATATCTAATCTTCTACAAATATATATTTCCTTAATCTATGGGAAACAGTAAAATAATTAATGTTTGGCAGATCTCAACATTATCAAACTTAGCAATTTCATGACATAAGTGATAAAAATGTTATGCCCAGTTGCACTAACAAGACTTAAATTTTAAGCATGACTTAAACAAAAAATTGGTAATCGAAATTTTGACAATTATACTGAATAATTCATTTGACATTTTATTCCGATGTGATATTGTTCATTTAAGGAAAACTTAAAATTTGAGTAATATTGGTGCAAACAGTACAAGGATTCGGTAAGATATTTTTACGCTAAAAGTTTTCAAATAAAATCAAACCGCCAAAATTAAAGGGTGTTTCACTTTATTTTCAGCGGAAATCTACAGACTTAAGACATAAATAAAATTTCAGCAAAATCAAAACGGGACGTAATTTTTCTACAGAGCGCGAAAATAACAAAGCTTCCATTTCCTATTTTTGTGTGTAGTTCCCAAGCCCTTTAAAATATATCAAATATCATCAAATTTAGTTGATTAGTTCAAAAGATACATTCTCGTAAAGTTACTCCATGGATATTCTATGGAAAATTCAGATGAGGGGATTCCATGTGACGTCACGAGGAGGGAATTCTTAATTGGGATAGGTCAGAGGGTGCGATAGATACTTATAGAAGGACAGATTTTTGAAGAAGCTTTATAACGCAGGAACGGTTTAAGTGTCGGATGGTAATTTGACTCCTGCATTATTATAACCTTTGGCTATTGATTTGCTAATTAAACTAATTAATTGTAGATATCAGGGTCACACAAAATGTTGGTTAAAGTCCAAGTAGCGTGACCCCTGAAATGTTTGAGATATCGGGTTCAAATTATGGTGTTTAGCCTTTTCAGGGTTTAAAAATTAATTGGATGTGTAAATTAACTTGTGATATTAAAACGGTGGAACCCAAATATATTATTTGATTTCGAGACATAAATATAAAAAAATATATTATTATGTAGCAGCAATATTTTTAACAATCTTTTAAATTTGTTTTCTCAAACTTCCTAAAAATTACATCTTTTATATGAATGATAAGGTTGAAATTTAATTCTGCAATACTTGCATCTTATAAAGACCCAGTGGAAACTTCAAGAAATCTCCAAACGGTTTTAAATGAAGAAGTGAAATGGGTGAAAAACTGGCGTATCAAAATTAAAAGAAATAAAACTGTTTTTGTGACATTTACAAAAAGACATGTCACCTACGCTGCAATAATATAACATTGAAGTAATACCCCAAGAGACAGATGCAAGATACCTGGGTATGCATCTTGATAAAAGCCTCACTTGGAAGAAACATATAACATGGAAATGAAAACAGGCGGGTTTAAATATTAAAATAAACTCCATTGGCTTATCGGAAGAAAATTAAAATTACCGGTACACTGCAAAATTCTATTATATGTATAAAGCAGCATTTATTCCTATATTAGCATATAAAATACAATTATGAGGATGCGCTAAGAAAACAAATTTAAATATTATACAAAGATTTTTTAAATAAATGTCTACTATTAATTGTAAATGCTCCGTGATATGTCACAAATGAATCAATACATTCGAATTTAAAAATTAAAATATTAAGTAACTAATAGAAACATACTTTACTCGATATGAAAATCGCTTATATAACCCTATTAATAATTTTGCACTAAACTTACTAGATCATTTCTCAGCAATAAGATTGAAAAGAATAAAACTTCTTGGTTTGGCACCTAATTTATGAAGTATAAAAAACATAAAACTGAAAGAACTCCAATGGAAGTTATTTCTTACACGTTTTTTATCACATTTCCTTGTTGATTTTTTTTTTCGTAACTAGTTGTGAATAAAGATTCTAATAAATAAAACAAAAGCTTATTAAAATAGTCTCTTGATATAGAAATCTATCTCTTATAGTTCTCGAGATAGCAATAGTGTACTATTTAAAAGGACCCCAGTATATGGTGTACAAATAGTTTTAAATAAGTTATACGATATAAAATAAAAAGGTAGTGTAAAAAATATATCCTTTTTAAAATAGAACAATCCAAGAATTCAGTAATGAATTAATTAAGCTTAAAGCTTAGTATAATTACTTAAAGCTGAAATCCACTCAGTGCCTGTCTAATTTCATTACTGAATTATCTTCGCTTGTAGATAATTATTTCTAAGTCGGTGTATCACCGAAAAAAGGAGCAAAGGCGTGCATAAATAGAAACCTGTGCACCGGAAATGATTATTCGGTACATTGCACCGCGCGATTTCCTCTCTGGCCGAATTAATTACAGCTGTTTCTGTCGGTTAATTCGAGGACAATAGGGCCAAAGCTACGCGAAAGTCTTTCTTCATTCTGCTCGGATGGCGATCAAGATTTTAATTTATACATTCATAATCGTATTCATAGATGGAATATTTATGACTATACAACTCATCGGAAAATGGACCAATCAGATAGTTGAATTTTTCTTAGTTACGATGTATAACATCGGTTATTTATGTTGCTAAGTCGTGTTTTCGCGAAACACCACTAATGGTGTTTCGGAAACAGTTGAATCATATTTAATCGTATCATCCGTGAATATAAACAATTACAGTTTTTGACATTTTGTAAAAATAAGTAAATAATTTGTTTAATATAGTTGATTTATTCGTTGTATAGTCTTAATATATACAACTCGAGCTTCGAAAATAATCTGAATATACAGTTTGCGGACTCGATGTGTTACCTTTAAAACACAACTCCACCTGCGGTGTCGTTGTGTTTCCAAGGCAACACATCTCGTCCTCAAATGTATATTCGATTATTTTCGAACCTCTTGTTGTATAACTATTGAAAATATTCAATGAAAGTTTTGCATAAAACAGTAGAAATGTCACCAAATAAATAGTGTTTTATTTAATGAAAGTGACAGTTTAATTATCTGTTTTTATTTAAATTATAATAAAGCTAATAAGACAAAAGTTTCCATAGAAGATTTTCGTAGAATTAAAGTAATTTGTATTCAAATTTTGACATACATACAATTTAGTTGTCAACAAGTAGTTTATGGTTTATATTACATAAACATATGTAAATTGGATCACTTTTTAGTAATAGCTTGTTACCTGTTTAAGTGAAAGCGTAAAATTTAAGAATTTCCTTTTTCCGTTATCTAAAATTTGCGTTTATCCGCATTAATAATTAAATTATTTTTTTCTCCTTCCTTATTTTACCGACAAAAATAACATAATAACGAAATCTAGTATACAGCGTGTTTTTATAAGCTTGCTCACTATCCCTATTTCTAGAACTGTAAGAGATACGAAGTTGGTTAAACTAGCAAATATTTGCCATATTACAAGACTATTAAAATGTGCCAAACATTTTTTTAATGTTTAAAAGTAACTAAAAATCTTGTCCTCTATAAAACTATAATAAAGAAGGGATCTAAAATGTTATATTGCCATTATTTATACTAAATAAAGGTTTGCTTACATTTCGAACTTCTGAAATGTGTATGAAGTAAAACTTTTAATTACATTAAAACACAGTACAGCACAGCGCCTTAAAATACAGTAATGTAGGGTAAGTGGGGGAAAGATGGACTTTTGGTTTTAAAAGTACGTTAGAATGATATCTCCTCTCATACGGAATGTTAATTTTATTGTTTAGAGACAGGGTACGAAGGCGCTTGAAAATTAGTAAAGTGTAAACTGAATAACTCAAGATTTTTCTTAAGAAATTGCCAAAAAAATTTGTATTTAAAAATGTGGTTCTATCTGTACAGTCATAAGTAATTTAGTGATCCATTTAACCTCTGCTTTGAGGTCAGTAGGATCACCTATGCAAGGAAAATTATTTAAAAAAAAAATCATAAAAATGGATGATTGGATAAAATGTGTAATTTGTTGTCGTTGATTACACGAAGGGTATACCGACAGGTAATGTGTTGTACAAATCAGATTTTTTTAAAATATTATTTATTATTATAGAGTAATAATTATTTTTCTAAAATGTGATCCATGTCATCCGCACTTACCCTATTATATTGCACAATATTCTACGAATTGTTACTTTAACATTTTAAGTATAGAGTAGTTTTCAAGTGATGATTACATATTTATAGCTTGTTTCACCGATGATGTTTAAATTAGAAATTTCTCTTAAATAGCCAATATAGTGTTGAAACAAATTATTCAACATCCTGTCAAAAAATTTGATGAATTCACATTGGAGCTAATGGGCATTAGATTTATTATTGGTAGAGGATAGAATTAGATGCAGTGTCCAGCTTGGTTGTCGGCAGTCGGTAATTTAGCTAATGAATGTTTTAATTACGCTGAGGGTGCTAGGCAGATAAACCAAGCCGAAACAAAACAGTTTGGTTCGCACGTATCTCTGCTCCGCTGGTAACGAATGCGCAGGACGTGGACTACATTACCGATCACGACGGATATTTACGCAGGACGCGTGCAGGCTTTGCTGCTCTCATAACAAAAACATTTCTTTAGAAAAACCAATCTTTTCTTGCAAGTGCTGTATTATTCACTCACTGCTCTGTACGTTTCATTCTGCTTTGTCTTAAGCAGACAAACACTATCATTCATTTAAATGATGATCAATGAGAACGAAGAAGAGATTTTAGTCAATAATAATGAAACAAACAATATATATGTCACACTGTCTGATATGAAAACTGATGAAACTGATTCCTTGTTTTTACAATTTAAAATTAAAAAAATGAAAAT
The DNA here is from genome assembly GCA_035578165.1 of Stenolophus ochropezus. Taxonomy (NCBI): domain Eukaryota; kingdom Metazoa; phylum Arthropoda; class Insecta; order Coleoptera; family Carabidae; genus Stenolophus; species Stenolophus ochropezus. The sequence goes on along the minus strand of JAQOWZ010000002.1, from coordinate 47,062,149 downwards.
GTGCATAGTACAAGCTATAGTATTACAAGAAATGTTGTTATAATTGCCTGTATTTCAGAGTTTTTACGCAATATAAACGTGATTCACGGCTATAAACAACTATGAAAACCAAAATTCATCTCTAGTTCACATTTGCAACAATTAAAACAAATAATAATATTAATGTAGAAAAAATAAAAATCATAACAAATAAATAATGCAAAACAACAAAGTGAAGTTGAGTACAGTAATGGTTTCACGAATGAAATTAGCTGTGAGCTGTGACTGATTGAGAATGATGAAAAAATCTCGACCCGCAAAAATTTCATCATTCACAGATCACTTCTTCTTTCTCAGTGACAGTCATAAGAATGATAGTGTGACATCGGCTTTACGTATCGTAACACTCATTTCTATTCAAATTGTAGTCTCACTATTCATATATTTAATAAATAGGCAATGGTTTCTCGAAATAAGCCAAATTTATTCAATCGAATTCGACAATTTCCACCCAACACAACCGAAGATAAAATTTATTAAAAAGTGTTAATCATATTGTTGTAAAAAAAATAAGTTTAATATAAGTTCAAATCGGTACTAAGTTTAAGTTGCCCGTGAGGGTGTGGCAAACCGTTTTATTTTATTTTTGACTTTATATTTTAATATGACATTCTTAAATTGCTTGTAACGGCCTAGGGTAATGTCTAAGTTTTGTATCAATGATCGAGGAATATTGGGTGTAGTGTTTCATAAGTCTTGTATTTTTCTTTTCTCTACAAATTTTAAAGCAAAACATACAGGTTGTTCTTTTTACGCCAACTTCGAAATATCTAATTAACTAATTTACTGAAATAATTTTGACTTAGTAGTACAGTGGTAGCGCTAATGTTTTAAAAATTCACGCTCCCTTTTCACGGAATTTTTATTTTAGAAACCACAAAAATTTATAAAAAAGATTAAACCAAATATGTACTGTTTTGCAAAAAAGGAAATTAACAAATCTTATAAAATATTTTTTTTGAAAAAGGATTAAAATATGCATTCATATGCATTTCATTTATTTTCATTTTAATGGACATTATGTTTTGATGAAACGATAACATATGAAAAGAGCTTGCTTACATAGCTATTATCGAAGAAATAATTATACTCAATTCATTTTAAACCTGGATATAATCTATAATATTCCATACAATATATTGTGGTACACTGATAAATATAATTTATTTCCTTATCACCATTTATATTTCTTGATATAAACGAAAGAAAAGGATTTTTTATGTACAGTCACTTAAAAATATCTTAATTTTATTTATATAGTAATTAAAAAAGACAGCACGATACTTAAACATAAAATATGAAAAAATATACATAACTTACATGTACAATATTTTTTAAAATTATATTGCAATATTTTAAACGCGCCGTAAATTAATAATATTTTTAAAACAGTTACTTTCTTTGTGAAGTTCGGTGAAGTTAATAAAATATTTTTAGATTTGCTGTTTTTTATAACATATTTTAATTTCAAGTAAAACCATTGAGTAGTTTCCCGAAAAGAGATTATTTAAAATTATGTCAAATAAACAATTACTATGATAAAATATATAATTTAAATGTACTGTCAAAAAGTACACTGTATAAAGAATAATATATGTTTAAAAGCAATATTAAGTTTAATAAGCATTTAAAAAAAGCTGTATAAAATGCTGATTATTTTGAATATTTATTTATATTAGTAAAAATTATACTCTGTATGATACATTTTTTTACGGTTTATATATACAGGGTGTATATACACCCTGTATATTAAAGATGAATGTTTAGGCTTTAATGTAAGGTATGAATTTTATAAAATGAACGCCTCTTGTAAAAACTATTGATGTTTATTTCCGATTGATTGTAATTATTTCTCGGATAGTAATATTCATAGAATCGCTCTTTAATTATTAACATATAACAAATTACTATATCCATTGAATTATTCTGAAAATATTATCTATTTCAACAAGTGAATGTAATCAAATATTCAAAACTCTTATAAAATTTACTCTTTTATTGAATACGTTGGAAGCAAACAAATAATATAATAAAAATGTTCTTTATTCTATTTAAGATTACGTCGTTTTCAAACCTTCAATCAGTATCTTTATTGTATGTATTATATTTTCATTATTATTATATTTAAATCAGCATTATTTATTGTATTTGTAAATTAAATAAAAACTAATAATCCAATGTTGTTTTTTGTTTATAGTTACATATTGAAGTTTCTAAACAGATTTTGGCTAGTACGCCAATACAAACAAAAGATTTGTCAGTAAAAATTTGCTAATTTTGTAATTTCTGACATATTATTTTTTGAAGAAGTGTGCAAAAAAATTAAGTATTTGAATGCAACCTACATAAATATCTTGTCTTGCACCTTGACATCAATACATAACTTCGCAAAATTTCTATAACTTATCAAAGAAATGTCAATCCGCCCACAGGAACGAATATTTATGCCATTAAATAAACCGATTTAAAAATTGAAATAATTTATATCGACATTGAAGGATATAAGTGAATTACAATAACAAACATTACAACTATAAAATCTTATATCTCTATATCATATTATAAAATGGAAAAAATTATATTTGAATAGATAACTTCATTAAAAAAAATCTTCAATATTTGCAACAAAAATTAAATCTTTTTAATTAATTATATTTTCAAAATATTAGTAAGTATAATGTTTGAGTAGATATTTTTTTGATTTCTTTTTTTTTGTAGTTTATTTTCGTTGAAATATTAATCAATAATATTTTCATACAAAATATAAATACATTAATTTCAAATACTTTTTAAAACTTTATATTTCTTAATTGAAAATGAATATATGAAATGAGAAAAAATCATGATTTATTTAAAAAAAATCAAAATCATTGTTTTTTTTTTAAATCAAATAAATCATGATTCTTTAGAATTTTTTAATTTATAAAGATAGCTGACTGTTACTGCGCTTTTTTAACTGTTTTATAAGTAAAATAAATATTTTATTTCATAAACGAAGGAGAGTACCAAGATTTTTACTTTTAGTTACACATTTAAATACTTGTATTTTGCTTCTGTTATATGACAATAAAGTGATAAAATATTATTATATACAGGACACGTTTTATATATACATATTTATTAATATAAAGTTTTGTAGTAAATAATTAAATTTTTATTTTAATTTGTATATATTTTATCTCTGATAAAAATCAACGATTTAAATCACAATCACGAAACTTTTTTTTCTCAGTGTAGAAAGATTTTAATTGTATTGTTACTTATATGACATTCCTAGAACAAAATATGTACGTCATTTATAACTTTATTAACATTTTAGAACTTACATTATTAAGTACAGTCGATTTCATTAATTGAGTAACGGCTTAAGAAGGGCATTCGCTTCTTTGGAGCAAAATTCGTTTAATTGGAACAACTTTTCGTTTAATTGGGGAAAGTAACTATTACTAATTTTTAAAATTAGAATAAGAATTAGACTAGAGTACTTCCCAATGAGAGAGCACCCTTCTCTCAGGTACTTAGATAATTGACATTACGGTGACTGGTTTTTACTGAGGGTAATTTTGAACTAATTTCATTATAGGAAGAATTAGAGTACTTCACAATTAGTGAGGACCCCTATCAGAAGTAGTAACCATTAAGAGGACTGATTTTTATGGAGGGTGATTTTGAACCATTTGCATTAGGGAAGAGTTAGGATACTTAAGAAAAATTACTGCAATGAATGATTTTTATGGATGGCAATAAGATATTTCATACTGAGTGTTTACATCTAAGAGAGGTACTGACGGTAACTAGTTTTTTATTGAGGGTGATTTTAAGCCAAGAATTAGTGTACTTTAAAATATGAGCACTCCTCTGAGAAATATTAAATATTTCAATGACTAGTTCTAAAAAATAGATTACTCACAACTTGTCCTAATTAAGCGGATTGTTTGTACTCACAGATATTTATTGTTTATAGTTTCTAATTTTGGGAAAGGAAAGGATACTTAGATTTTACGTTACGTTTAGTATGTAGATAAGTGAAATATATTTGTATGTTAAAATACAAATGGAATAAACATTAGCCAACCATAATTACTTATTCAAATAAGTAATGAAGCAACTATCTTTCACGCATATACGAACGTATATATACGTAAATGAACTATAAGAATAACTTATTTTAATTTCTAGTTGACTAACTACATTACAAACTGTTTCTTACCAAACTGAATCATTTCTTAATCACTTTCACTTCCCGTTCTTCTCTCACTATCTTCACTTTGGTTCCCTGCACTAGCTAGATACTTGGTATCTTCTCGCAGTTATGTAACTAGCTTTAGGCCGAATACACGGGGCAATATATACACGTGTGCATTCCGGTGTCATTTCACTTTCGTTGGGGGAAAAGTGGGGAACGGTAGCGGGACGCGTTGTTTATAATTTGTTTGTTTTGGTGCATTCATTCAAATTTAAATTGGTAATTAGAAAATTATAAGTGATATTGATATGGGGTCAATAATTCAAAACATGTATATATTATAATATAAATTATAATGTTCATAAAAACGGTTTTAATAAATATATTATCTCCCAATCTGTATCTCAGAAGAGAATACGATATAAATATGTGTTTGTATTTAAGGGTTTATTCCACACACATCATTTTCACCCAATCAGAATGGTTTATTTGATAATTGAAGATAGTTTTTCAGTGAAAAAATTTTATGGTTACATTTTGGTGATATCAAAAATTTTATATTTGAACTGTTGTCATTCGTGAAATAATCAAGCAAATATATTACTTGGTAAACTTTATTCCTAATTCCTTCGCTGTCGTGATCTATATGTCATTTTTGACACTCGTTTGTCTGTTAATACGTAACAAATATTTGTAAATTTTTTCAATAAATTCATGGCTCTATTTATATTACTTATAATAATTTTTATTCCGTGAACGATAATTCTTATATACAAAAATATGATTGATTAGTTTTTGATAATAAATAGTCTACAAAATTTTAAAAAGCTTTTCTTCACTTTTTTATTTAAATATTGTTACAATTGATCAAAAAATGTAATTATCTCCCCGTTATATTTAAAATTGTTTCGAATCTATTACGAATTTAAATATATAAAATTATGTAAAATACATTGTCTGAATAACTAGTAAGTGAAAGTAGTATAATAAGGGAAGTAATAAATGGTATATATTATTTGGCGTACTAATCACAATACGAAAAGATTTTTTTCCGAAATTCGAAAAATTAAGGGTGATTTTGGTGCCTACTTGAAATAAATATTTTCAGAAACACTGGTTTGATACGTGTTTTTAATATATTTTTTAATATTAACAATACAATAAATGTCTGATTTTATTTAATACGATAATTATATGATTTTCATAATTACTTTCAATTATTTTGTTTTTACGAAAAAAGCCAAACCAGAATATTATAATTAAATCACCCTTAATTTTGTGAATTACGTGGTAATCAGAATAAAATAAACACTTATTCTATTGCAATTATTTTGAAGCACCTCTATATTAATATGTACAAACCACTAACCAAATAATTTATTATTCACAGGTTTATTACATATTACTGTTTCAATCTGCTTTATTACAGATATTGATAATTAAATGACAAATTGATAATTATGCTGACAGAATGCAAATCAGACAATTCTTATGTGGAAAATAGATTTGATGATTCCATTTTAATGAAGTCAATTTGGCAAGTAATAGTTATTTCTCAAACTAAAGAGGAACGCGTATTTTTTTACCATTCGAGCTTGAATTTGACTCACGAGCGATTTCTTCACATGTTTCAAAAATATATTTATTTAGACGAAAAGGCGCAGCAACATGATAAGCTAGAAAATTAGGTTATGTGAATTTTGACGTTCAGCAGTGCAATTGTTACAGTCAATATGCCAATTTAAGTTCAAGTTCTGAATTAATGTGAAAAAAAAGTATAAGATATAATTTCCAATTTTTTTTAAACAATATCATTATTAAATATTTTTTTTAATATATTAAAGAATTTTTCCAGTTTTTCATTCTATAATAACTTCCATGTTATACAGTTGGTAACACTGTACATTTTCATCTCTAGAGAGAGAAAAGTAATTTTCCTCACTATTTCGCGAGAAAAAAGTTGAGCTTTCTATGCATGTCGTGAAAAAAAGTATATTATACAGTGGATAATTACATATGTGATGCACATATAACATTTTTCTTTCTTAATTTATAAGCATAGATGTATCTTGACTATAATACATTCACTTACATTTTCAATGTATATACATGAAAGTATTACGGCTTATTAAAGAGTACTTCATAATTTATAATTAATCGTTGTATTCAATACTTAGGTATATCCTGATTGCATTTGACGTAACTGGAAAAATATCTATCAAGAAGAATTTCACAACTGATATTAATTCGAGAATTTTAATTATTTAATTTGTGTACGAATTCTCGGAAAAAAAATATTTAAAGAATGTACAAGAACAAATCTTTACTGTTTATCCGATTTTCATTGGTCGAAATTAAAAAAATACTGTGACGTGTGGTTGAAATTTTCTATTCTATGTAAACAAAATCACACTTACCGGGGGTGTAAAGGGTGCCAGGCACCCATACGCTGGTTTTCGGGGCGCAGCAGTTATATTTAAAAAATATATTCAAATTAAGAAAATTTATTTTATCTTCAAAACATTTTATTTGAATAATCTCATATATTTAGTAAATGTTAATTTTTAATTAAATATTTGTGTTTATTTTACTTGCATAAGTGTAATTCTGTTTAACTATGTCGGCATGAAAAAAAAAATAGTGTGCCTCCAAGGTCGATGTCGCTTTTTTTGGTCCATAATGTGCCGTCCACACCGCTACGTGTACTCCGATCTAGGGCGGATACAAACCATATAAAACTGAATCCTTCTCTTATAATACAGAATATTTTAATGCAATTTTTAGTTTTACGTTAGAATGAATATTATTTAAAAAAAATATGTATTCTGTACGTACATTGAAATTTTAATTTAGGCATTCGACATTTAAAATATTTATACCGGGTGTCCCAGCTCGACCGACACATGGGAGTTTTACATGGGAAATCAGTTAATTATGAATAGTATCTCCCCAGTGCAAGATATTAACTTGAAATTTTGTATACTTATCGGAGAATATTAATACTATGAATCACACTTATTTGAAATATACAATTTCGTCTGCAGGGCGAGATTTATTAAATTTAAAATCTAATATTTTCGTTCAAAATCAGACAGCCATGGAAATAAAAGAAAAAAATTTCTGACAATTTAGTGAAGTATCACTGATTTTAATTCTTATTCCCTGTATTTTAATATTATTTAAGTTGAATTTAGTTTCTTTTTGTTAAATAATATACCAATATTACAAAAATATAAATATCTACAATGGCATGTCATTAACTTTTAGAACTGTCACATAGATATTTTCTTTTATTTCCATGGCTGACTGATTTTGAACGAAAATATTAGATTTTAAATTTAATATATCTCGCCCTGCAGACGAAATTGCATATTTCAAATAAGTGTGATCCATAGAATTAATATTCTCCTATAAATATACAAAATTTGAAGTGAATATGTTGCACTGGGGAGATACTATTCATAATTAACTGATTTCCCATGTAAAACTCCCATGTGTCGGTCGAGCTGGGACACCCGGTATATGTATAGGTAGTGTGTAATAATTAATATAAAGTTATAATATATAATATAGAGTTATTTTTGTAGTAAGTTTCACGGAAGTTTGGGTTTTTAGTGCGTGATATATCAGTTTTTAGAGGAGGCTTGCCAAGTCTAAAAAGTCAATCGAATGCACTAAATATTTTTCTCCAAATAATTTGCATCATTAATTTATAATATTTTTATTTATTTATATAAATTGGGTGAAGAAAAGTTTTCCATTACCGTGAAAAATTTTTTTTGACAGTAGTAGAAGAACTATATTCATTCAAAAATAGAAGTGTGGTGAAATTTGTGACATAATTTTGAAGAATTTTTAACTAAATTTGTAAAACGTGTACAAAAAAAGTTACAATTAAATATTGTTGCTCTCAACGAGTTCTCTCACTGATTAAATTTAATGTACTGGTTTCTGGTACACCCTGTCTGTTTATTAATAGCATTGTGAATTTAAAATACTAGAACTTGAATATTAGTTTTATTTAAAGTAAAATACAACGAAAAAAATTCCACTACTTCCACTACACTAGGAAGGAAGACAAAGTGCATATTAATGAATAAATTTGATCTTTTTTCTTTAATTTCCCATAGGGACGTATTTTTTCAAAATTTTTGATATGTGAAATAAATGAAATATTTTCAGTTCAGTTTAATACTGCACAATTAGTTCAAATGTAATTTAATCGTTGAATTATCTTGACAGATACTACTGGACGTTTGATTTTTATCGTAGAATATTTTTTTATCTATAAATATTCACACTTGGTAGCGTAACTCGAGTGATTTTATCGTACAAATCTTTTCAACAAATTGCCAAGCAACCAAGTGTCCATATAAATAAAAAAATATAGCCAAAACAAATTAGTGGTATTACTATCGATAATTATATCAATTTTGGCGTATTAATTACTAATGATTTCGTCAGTAATACTGCTGATGAATGACACAAGGAAATTTGCCGATAATTTATGGAACAATGGGCAATGTCAGCAACAATGATGGTCCGCAACAATGGCGGCTTATTATGTTTTGGTAATGAGCAGCCGTAGTCATCGGTCATGAAGGCGCGGACAGCAGACAAATGAAAGTGCAAGTGGCTCTTACCTCAAGCGAGGAGACATTGACCCACTTCGGCGGACTACAATAGCGGCTAGTGGACGGTAAACATCGGACGCGCGCGGTTCGGGCGGGAACTGGTGCGGAAATTGGGACGAAACGGACAGAAGTTCAAATGTTCAGTATATGCAAAAAAGTCATATGTTTAAAGGTTTTAATTATATTTTAATAAATTGTTCTAAAAAGGGAATCAACAGTAACAGTAACAGTGGCGGTGGTAGATATTGTAGATTACAGTGACTCAAACTTTAAAATAGAACATAAGTTAGAGAAAAATCTGTTTTTAAAAGATACGCAACCGCATGTTTTTCCCTTTTTTTGATTCGCCTGCGTCATTTGAAAATTTTTGCATTCAGTTATTAAATTCGAATTTAATTTTTACATTATATGTAAACAAAAGATAAATATTGTGAAGTACAACATCTCACAAATTTAGAAACATACCCATATTAATTGATTTTTATCAAATACCTAAATATAAGAAAATAGTTATTTTTTATTATAGATTGCGAAATGGTACTTTTGCATTCTAGAATGATTTTTTTGCGAGCACATTCGAGGATGCAAGCCTTTCACAATTAAGTTTCAAACAACATTTTCGAAAACTATGTCTCAAAATTAGTAAAAACGCGGAGATAATATTGACGTTTATCAAAACAGATATTCTTCGACAGTTGACTGAGTAGACAGCTAGTTGCTAGTTGACAGCACAAATCAAACAATTATTTTAAATTTTATCAATTTTCATGTAATATATTTCAATACTTCTTTGTTCAATACTAATAAAATGATATCAGAAAGCTACGAAGACAATAAAGTGAAAGATTTGATTAAATTGCGACCTTTTATTTTACCAAAAAAAATGTTAAGTACAAAAGACTTTTACGTCCGTGTAGACAAAATACAATCATTTCGCGTGTTGATAGTTGTCATGTAAATATAACTTCACATAACGTTCTTCGAAAAATGGAATTCTTTATGTCGAACTAAAATTAAATATCTGTTGATATTTAAATTCTGTAATCTTTATTTATTCTAATCTATACTTACCAATAAATAAAAGCTCAACGTAGACTGAAAGTAAAATGTTAAATACGAGTACACTACTACAAATTTATATATGGATTTGCTAGGTGCTCTTCGAAAATAACAAATAAAACGAGAATATGACTTTTATGTTTGTAATATGTTTGCGACTATTGGCTTTGGCGCGGTTATATATTATCAAAAAATGCTGTTCTATAATGAAAATGATTTATAACTTTAAAATACTGATTGGTATTGTAGATAAAATGTAATGTTAAATATTTCATTTACAATTACTAAAATTTTCACAGTGGTTTGGAACAAATTTTCAGTGGTTCGAGACTGATCGAAAATTTTCTTTGCAGCAATGCCTCCAAGAAGACGCTTTGCAAGTTTTCATTTGGTACCAAAACAAGACGAAAATAAACAGCGTTATTCCAAAATAAAATCTATTTGGCATGTAGTGAGGTTCCCTTTTACATAAGAATGAATAAAATATCAAAAAATATTATCTTTATAATTCTCAAATGTACAGGCGAAATACTAGAACTATCCACAGGTCATGCATCACTTTCATACAACAATATCAATTTTAATGTAAAATGTTAAAAATAATAATACCTCATAAAAATTAAAATATGTACCGAAAAATTAAAAATTTGTTTTCCAGTATCTAGGTATATTTTTGTCTGCAGAATCGATTATCAAGAATCAATGTTAAACAAATTATTAATTGAAGCATCAGATACACATATACAACAATTTATACAAAAAAAAATTAAAATATTTAAATATTAAATTTTAAAACCTAATTAAATTCTTATTTCGTGCTCGAGATATTTGTTTTTAAAATTGTATACCCATTTTTGGGTAGAGATCCGACTTTAGCTACACCACCATTATATTCTGCAGACAAAATTACTTACGTATCTACAGGTGTGCAGTGACTTAATTTTGAATGAAAATGTTACATTTTATTGTTAAGAAATCTCATACTGCAGACATGCTATTATATTAATTATTCTCTTATCTGATGCAGATTTTAATTTTGATCAACTTTGTACTCTCGTATCAGGAGAGAGAGTATCCGCAATTTTTACAAAACCCATATTAACGTCCTATGTTCCGCGTTTCGTTGCACACAGATCAGATAATCAGAACTGAATGACCAGACCAAATAGTACATTTTGTATGAAAAGGCGTAAAGAAGGTTATTGATGAATACGACAATTGAACTGAGCCGGTAATAAAATTGAAATTTCTGTGTCGGTTTTTTGCCTGCCAAATTTCTTTATACCTAAAATGAAAACAAAAATTGTTTTGTCCCAAAATTGTTAGATGCATCACTAAGCAATTTGGCCTTAAAATCGAATCATGAAATCGCCGAAGTCGTAAAACCCACCCATTTTTGGGTCATGTTATTTGTGATAACTAAACAATTGATCATTTCTAACAAGTTCTAGAAAACATACATTTTAATATTTTAGAAGTTTCTGCGTATAAGAAGAAGCAAATTATGAAATAAAAGTTATTTTCTTAATTATACGAAGCTGCAACCTTAAAGTGTAAGGTTAACAAAATTTGCATTTTAAATCGTTTTAAAATAGCTTTGCAGATTATAACAATTAATTTTAACTGCTAAAATTCCATATTATCATATCAGATTAAAAGATAATACATGATTTACCTTTACAATGAGTTATAATTTTCTTCTTCCTGCAAATGTTTCGGCTCGTTTGTAGTCAAGATATAAAGCAGTTGAAAAAGCCTAAATGTTTATAGCACAAATAAATAAACGTCAAAGTTAAAAACTTAGGCGATATAAATAAATTACAATAGCAGTAGAATAAACAATTCCGTACAACACAAACACAAAATGATTTTAATTTATTGGCTTAGCAAACGTAAACAATGGTTTTGTAATCCTTTAAATAAACTTTTTTTTCGATCGGGAAATTAATTTGGGGTTAAAAATAAAATGCTCGCTAATTAATTTCTAAATGCATAGTTCATTTATTTTAATTAAAACGCGTATAATTCCATAAATTTCTTAATTTTCCGTCTTTAATCATTTTTTAATTAAAATAAATTCGCAGCAGCTTTTGTTTGATAGTTCGCAAACAATTGCTTAGATACGAAACAATAACTTGGTAACAAGTATTGTAAGATATTATTAAGATTAATTTTGCTTTTAAGAAATCCTTGGCAATTTGGGAAAACCCGTTTCATAATTTGTCAAACTAATACAAGGTAGAAGTAACCGTGAATTGAATTAATGATTTTAGGCCTTCAACATTTTTCTTCCTACGATTTCACATTGATAATAAAATTACTATTTTAAATGAATGGGGTTTTCCTTTTATTTTTATATATAGAGTGTAATAGAAGTAAGTACATTAAATTTAACCAGTTATATAACTCGCCAAAACGATGAGGGCAACAATATTAAATATCTCAAATTAAACATCTAGTAACATATTATTTTAAGGCATTTTACGCCGCAGCATCAAATTTTCTTAAATAATCTCAAATTGTTAGCGCTAATGTTTCTCGGAATTTCATTTTAGTGAACAGAAAATAATATAAACAAAAATGTAACAATTATGTACTGTTTAAAAAAACAAAAACAAAAAATCGCCTAAATTAAGTTTTTGAAAAAGGTAGAAATTAAAATATACCTACGTTTATACATCGAATTTTCAATATACTGTAAATTGTTATTATATGGAAAATATGTATAATTTTTTATATTTGGCATAACTTTTGAGGAAATGTGAACATATGAAAAGAACTGTGTGATATGCTTAACAAAAACGACACTTACAATGGGGTATGTGATCATAATAGAATTATATACAATATATAAGACATAAAATATAAAAACTAACTACTATGGCCTCTCATTATAATAATAAAATGTAAACATTAGTTTTCAATTATATAATTATTAGCAATTTAATGTTTCGGAGAAGAAATTTGTGATGTCAGCATGATAAGATCGTGGAAAAAAGAGAGGTAGACGTAGATTGATCTTTTGCTCCCAATCTATCTCTCTTCTTTCACGATTGTACCACGCTGACGTCAGCATCCCCTCCCCAAATTTTTAATATTTATTTTCTCGTAAATTACGAATTATGAATCGATTTTGAAAAATTACGGATATTTTATTTTTTGTCTAGTATCATATATGTAAAAATCAAAATTTATTCACATACCCCAGTTTATAGAATATTTATTAATTACGTATTTAATTATTTTGAAAACAGCATGTGTATCTATGATTAATTATATTTTCTAGCCTTTGTATCAATTCATGCTAACATGTTACAGATTAGAAATGTTTATGATTTGATCGTGTAAATAAAAGTCTCTTTAAAAATCTCTTTATGATTTCTTAACACTACATAATAAAATTAATTACAAATTAAGTAGTATTGAAGACCTACTTGATTATTAAGTACTTGAAATACCTATTACTAATTGATATTTACTTGATATTCGGCTATTATTACATGACTTGATTTTAAGTCAAGTCAAGTCAGGTAGCTTAAATATCAAGGAAAACCGTAAAACGCTAAGAGAGAGCAAACAGTTTTAAATAGAATTTCACGAACCTAAAAGCCCATTTGCTATTTGTTAAATATTTTTTGGTTCCCAAATAATCCCTTTTTAATATATTTTGTGGTCAGGCGAATAAACCATATTTTTGTAAAGCTATTTGCTTCGGGAGGTAGATTGGTTGAATGCCAGAAACTTACGTCTCTAGATCATCTACCTATGAAATTCTCGTTAGGAGGAATACCATGGCATTTAATCGCTACATCTCTGAATAGTGTATATATACTCTAGCTGATAGTTATAACACATTGATAAGGTTTAATAAAAACGAAACACGTCCGTGGTTACTAAGTGCTAAATGACCGGCTTTTATTGTTAGCTACTTCTTTTCAAAATTTTAGGAACCTACAGGTCCATTTGTCATTTGTTAAATATTTTTTTGGTTCCCAAAGAATTACTTTTTAATAAAACTTTGAGCTCATGTTTACACTGAGGTACAATTAAAATATTAATTCTTAAGGATGTATTTTCTAAATAATAAATAATTGTTTTATTTTTTTTAGGGTATGGCCACATTGCTCCCAAAACCCACTGGGGCAAAGTTGTGACCATCTTCTACGCCATTTTGGGCATTCCGTTGATGCTTCTTTGCCTGTCCAATATAGGCGATATTATGGCTACATCCTTCCGGTTCTTGTATTGGAAAGTTTGTTGTTATGTATGTACGAAAAAACCAAAGAAAAAACGAAGAAATACAAGAAGTGTTAGTCGAACTCCTGGGTATGTTACATTGTTATATATGTGTTGAGAAACAATTTTAGAGGAAGATAATCAATACTTGTAGGAGGTATTCACACAGATCTAGGACTGCTTCATTCAGAAGATCGGGAAGAACTTCACAAAGATCTGCTGACAGTGGGTTCGGCTTATCAGAAATTTCGCCTGTTTCTTATTCTGACACTGATTTAAGGTAATTTTATTAAAATATAATAATAACTTCTCTAAAAAATATGACAATGTTTAAAGACAATAGACATAAGACAAAGAAATTTAGTAATCTCATTGCACCGATGAAGGATGTGTATAATCTGAAACGTAAGAAAAAAAAATGAAAAAATATTGCTTCGTTCGCGAACTACAAAGCAGGAGCTCTAACCGGGGTTTTTGCATTACTTACAGCGTTTATCAATCTCTCGCTGCACTATCTTTTTCAGAAAAGGGAGTCTTGCGGCATGTTTCAAGTGCTTTCTGTTTGGTTTGTTTGCACGTAGTCAAAGCGAACATGCGACCGAACAGAATGCTTTAGAAATTTTGGCCGCTGCATTTGGAATTTAAATTTAAGTTAACTTTTCATTCATATTCAGTTCCTATCGCCTGCCTCAAAAAAATTTTAGGTCATGAGCCGTTAAAAAAATATTTAAAAAATAGTATATGACTCCATTGATTTCAATCCTAATTTATCCATCTTCCGATTACTCATAGTCGTAAATTATAACGCAATATATTCATATTTCGATGTCCTCCAGTGGTAGTAAGTCCCTTACATAGGCTGGCAACCTTCACAACTAAAATACAAGTTCCGGTTATCAATGTTGAGCCACAGGTGAAAACGTGGCCGCCGACTTTCCAAAATTTTTTTGGGGGCAAAATTTCTTATCATGACTACAACCAAAACATAAAATTACAAGAAAAATGAAATAATGGAGCAAACACTTTAGAATACTTTAATTCTTGGCCCACTGAAACAAGAGCACAATCCAGAGTAGTTTAGTCTGCTCCAAAATGTACTCTGGTTTCAGCAGAGCAAGAATTAGAGCAAGACATTCTAATTTCTATAATTCTTAACCCATTGAAATCAGAGCACAATACATAGCAGTCAAATCTGCTCCAGAATTTGCTCTAGTTTCAGTGAGCCAATAATTAGGGCACACGTTGTAGCGTGTTTCAATTCCCGGCAGGCTAAACTAGATCACCTTTAGGGCACCGGAGTCTTAGCATCTCAGGATCCCCGGTATACCCCGAGATTTGTGACTGTACTAGAAACGAATTTTAAAATAAAAATTTGTACACGTACGTACTTGGACGCGAGGAATGCACTGGTAATATTTTTGAAGGTGCATTTCATAACTAATTTAGGGTAGTAGTAGTCAGTAATTTAAAAATGAAAGGAAGTACAATAATTTTTTAAAATAATAACTTTATCACTAAAAAAAACATCCTATGGAAAATTTACCATGAGTGCATAGACCCCGATGCCTCCATGTAGCCGCCACCCATGGCTGCAAAAAACTAAATACCCAACAACAACAACCTTGTTCATTATTTTAGGTACCCAACCGACGAAGCCCCAATGCCTCCCCGAGGAAGCAGCCTTCCCAGAATGCGCCCCTCCCAAACATCTCAATCCTCCCGCTACTCCGACCCGCGTCCCAGTCCCAACCGCCTCCACCCCCAGCCCCGCGGCGGCTCGCTGGACCGACGCCGAGCACCGCCGCCGCTGCGCATCGCGCCGCCCGGCGACGAGCTGGACCTGGTGGTCGGCGGCGCCGACGCCATGGACAAGACGCCCGTGCTGTGCAACAAGTGGGTCATCGACGACGGCGACGTGATGCAAAGTAAGAGACTTATACCGTTGATTGAAAAATGTATAGATTGGCAAGCTACACCTACATAACTGTGTGTCTGGTTGCATTTCAGTTAATATCTGGTGTTTCTGTCAAATATTATAAAACAAATTAGTTCTATTTTAAAATATACCAATGAGTTATAGAAAGGGCCATTTTAATAGATACCAAAAAATTCAGTAAATATGTAAAACATCTTTATTTATCTGATATTTTTGTCTGTTTAATACAGAGATATAGAGGTAGGGAGAATGATTGTACCCCCTGCGCGGGTATACAAGAATAGAAGGACGCCATTTTGCAGGTTCATTCAGGCGGCAATTTTAAATGAAGAATTATAAAACAATATAATTATGACATAAACTTGTACAAAACTTTATTTAAAATATGACGCTATAAATTTCATAACAATAATAATACATAATAACTAGAGTTGATAGATTTATGCATAAAAATACTATAAAATTATGCATGTACATTGGTAATCATTTTATGCAAAAAAAAATCAAAATATGCATGTACATTTTATTGAATAATCAGGTTTTTATAAAAAATATATAAATGTTTATAGAAAACAATAATTATTGAATTATTGTACTAAATGTATCTTTATTTAGAAATTTTTGGTACGACATCTTAAATATTTTTGTACATTAACAAAGTTAAATTACGATATTACAAAAACAGACGCACAACAATCGGTACCAAACGTCAAAATTTTGCAAGATATGGTGAAGTATGCATTTTTAAATTCAAAATAAACCTATTAAAAAAATATGCATTTACATAAAATTATCAACTTTAACTAATAACTATTGATGGTAAAATAATATTAATTTATTTAATTCTCTCCTAACCAATTTTCCTTAAATTAGTTCTGTGTATCTTTTCAATAGATTAAAAAACCTTATTCTCGTATAACAGTAAATAATGTCCTCTATTAAAATAATACCATGATTTTATTCTATTACACCAATTTCAGTAACACAAGAAAACAAAATGATGAAATAAACAATCCTAACCGCGTGCTAACAAGCAAATTGACAGATGACCTGCAAAATGGCTACCTCCAGTTTGTACATCGAATATTGGACGCGCAGTCGTCGAAGCGTATTGTCCCTACCTCTATATCTCTGGTTTAATACCGCAAAGTAGTTCATGGAATTAAGATCGAGATGGCTCTGTCGAATCTGATTCCAAAACAGCGGTACGCAAAACATACAGGCTTGCTTATCTAAATATTTTTCAATCAACGCTTATACTTATTAGAGATGCAGGGATGTAGATGGTAGTTTGTAGTGGATAGAAGAGTTGGAGTTGGTAACTCCGTGCAAGGAAGACGGGCGGTTTCTATGCCTCGGCAGAATTATCTAGAGCCACCTGGGGCAGCGTCGCCTGAGCCGTCTATTGATACGCTGAAGAGGAGCATGAGACGGCGGCCACAAAGTAAGACACAACACTTACAATATTTACATAATAGAGGGAAATGGTATATTGTGCAACAAGTGCAGAAAGTTACTAGAGACTAGCATATTGGCAGTGCCATTGTAAATATCAGGGATACACACGGCAATATTGGAACTCTTATACCGGGTATAATTTATTTTTTATTTCTCATGATTTTATTAAAATATATAGGTGTTCAAAATTAACACAAAATTACTTTAACATGACAACAATACCCGGTATTAACTTTCCAAATTTTGCCACTAGATAAAGAGTGCTTGGCTGGCATTGCCTACTATGCAACAAGTGAAGAGAAATAAAATCTTCCTGATTTTTTTAGGTAAGTATTAATTTTCATACAATTATATGTACATGAAGCTATTTTTAAGTAGTATATTGACTTAGTTGTCGAATCATTAATTTTTTTTTGACATTTGATCTTACAATGTGTTTTTATATTTATAGAAACAACGTTATTTAGCAAGTATTTAATTCTAATTATTTAAGTATTATTTATTGTTTGTTGTTTCGCAGAACTACTTCTTTTTCCATTCAGGTTTGTTTGCTTTTTTGGGCCTAGTATAGGAGTATATAAGCATATTAAGCAAAGATATACATAAATATTGGCTAAAATGCTGAGTGCCTGCAAATCTCCAATTCTAGCTAAGCCACTGTTTCTTAGATCTTTATCTTTTTTTGACATAGTACCTATTGTTTCAACGGAGTACATTGCAATTGACATTAATATTGTTTTATTGTATAAATAGGTATTTAGTTTACTTTTCGATTGAAAAAAAATATTTCGCAGCGAAAATATTAAGACTCTATTTTTTATTCTATAAAATAATTGATAGTGCACGTAAAAAAATTAATAATTTTTTTATGACGTCAATACCACTACATTAAAATAAGGTGAAAGAATGTTTCAACGTTTATTTTTATAAGGGTCAAATTTTTATTTAGAGACCTTGAATCAGCACTCGAATTTGAATTCCAAGAATTATAGTTGATAATGTCTCTGAATGACTAGAAAACAAATCCTATTATAAATTTTGGATATTTTATAATGATTGTTAATATTCAATATGAATCATTCTACTGGAAATACTATTCTGCACGAGGGGCACATTATACTTTTCCTACGATCGCACTGCTAAATGTTACAGAACAGAAATACACCACAAAGCTATATGACATACAGAAGGTGTTGGTAACAACAAAGTAACTACGCGGTTGGTTGGTAACTACTTTGGGATGTTCCCCACATTGCATACAAGTGCAGTGTTGAAATGTGCATCATAATAGTATTTGGACGGTGTTAAAATAATATATTTTGTGTTTAGGTCCTGCAAATCCTAGTCCAAGTATAATGTCTCCAATGGGCTTCACCATTCACAGACAACAGAAGTACATAGACGACGATTCGGATGTAGAATACTATGATGATGGGTATTACCCTGAAGGAAGGTCCAGAATTAAACCAGTACCAATCTGGTTATGCGTCTTCTTAGTGGTTAGTAACATTTTACGAGAAAGAAACTAAATTACAGCATTTTCTTCAGTGGCTTTCAATGGCGTAGGTAAGGGGCAGGTGTTGGGATTAAAACCCTTCGCGAAATTAAATTATAAATTGAAAAAAAAGGTCAAACTCATTAATTCAACTTAGGATAAATTATTATAAAAGTTCTAAAAAAGTGAGGTTTAAATTAAGGCATTGGTAGGATCGCCCCAAAAGAAACCTCTAGCTACGCCAATGATGATTAGACATTGTGGATCAGAGTGGTTCAACTTTTAAATTTAGTACATAAGTTAGTCAGATTTTTTTTTGCTTCCTGAAGTGTAAACATAACAATCACTCATCGTTGACATCCAGAGTAGTTTAATAGAACCTACCGTACTTATAATGTAAATGTAAATATTTATTTTGATTCAAAGTACCTTAATATTAATATTGTGAAGTACACTAACTTAGAAAAATACCCACATCCTAAATTAAAATTATTTTCATAAAATACGAAAAAAAATGAAATATTTAAATTCTTCATACTCAGTTTGTCCATTGATATCTCGGAAACTATAATCGCCACGACTTCGGTTAAATGGGAATTATTGTGCGGATCTGGGAGGCAATTTTAACCAAGTCCTTGTTATCCCAAAATTCCCCACAGGTCATGAGAAAATGGCGGAAAACTGATTTTGTCCATTTCTTCTTCCACAAATACATAATAAACACAATTCTTATGAAAATCAGCTAATCACAACGTTTTAAAATGTTGTATCAACAAGTGGAAATAATTTATTGTCATATGTAATACCAGTATTAATTAGAATTTTACTTGAAATTTTTCTCGTTATGGTCACGACTGATTATTGCGACGAAAAGGCTTTCCAAAAATGTAGTTCTTTTTACTTTGTAGTTAATATACAATCAAAACCCAAAAACAATAAAATTGTAAATGGTTTGACAAGAGTTACACAGAAAAAACCCGATCTAAACAAAAATATATCATATCAATTATAGAATCAATCTATTCAAACAAACATCCAAATATTAACCAACTCTTCTACTCTTGCCGACATTTTTAGCAAACATATTGTACATATACGTTGCAAGTCCCATAAACCTTTGAGGTAATCTACTTATTCCAGTGGCGCCGACTTTTTATATTTCTGTCGGGTGCTCAAAACCTAAAAAGTATATTCTATATGCAGTCAATTCAATATAAATAGAGCAGTAAAACAAATGGAAAAATTAAATGTATTTATTAATTTTTAGTTAAAAAATAAAATACTTGTATTAGCAATAAGTTTATATACTACTACATGAAAGTAACAGTTGCTATGAAAATATAAATATCAAACGTCGAAAACTGCATTCTTCTGACTAGATTTTTTAGTTTAAAGATAAAATTAGAGTGAAAAGAAAGCAAATTTTGACGTTTAATTTTTATTTTTTCATGGCAACTGCTATTTTCAGGTAAAAGTTTTTCAAACGTCAATATAGAGATTGTATTTTTAGTTTAACAATTAATTTCAAACATATCATTGGATTTGTATTTTTAAGTTAATTCCAAATATATAAAAATGTATAGGTGTTTCATTTGAAATAACAAAATTGGGTGAAAAATCTTGAGAACTTAAACTTAAAATATATATATGTATACATATATTTAAATTTGCAAAGAAATGCATCATATTTCAAGCAAACATTTTTTTGCCACTGATCGGTACTTATTTTTTTTTTCAAATCTCCTGCAATGAAAGTAATAATTAAAATAAAACTTTGAATCGATTATTTCAACAGTCTTGTAATATAGGTATTGTGTGCAAATTTAACTAACTTCATATCATTTATAGTTCTCAAAATAGCAATGGTAGCCCGTTTAAAATGAACAGCCTGTATATAAGAGAACACAAGATTCAGCATTTAAATGATTATTGAACTGGAGAAAAAAATACAAAATTACATAGGATTCCAAAGAATAAAACAAAACTTATAGTTTCTTGAAGTAAATTTAAAATATTTTAAAACAGAAAATAACTTCGTCGTGTAATCCTGTCGGGTGCTCCGCATCACACCAATTCTCCTGTAGGGTGCTCGAGCTCCGGAGCACCCATAGAGTCGGCGCCTATGACATTCTATAATGAGTTTCAAATATCGCTTCAAACACTACACATATTTTGTTCCTCCCCAGGTGAGTTACATCTTCGGAGGAGCCTTCCTCTTCACTACGTGGGAGGAGTGGGATTACTTAGACTCCGCCTATTTCTGCTTCATCACCCTCACCACCATCGGCTTTGGAGATTTCGTCCCTGCGAAGCGAGTTAAAGTCAACGCAGAAGTCAGCATCGCACTGTGTTCCTTGTACTTGCTTTTCGGGATCTCTTTACTCGCCATGAGCTTCAACTTGGTGCAAGAAGAAGTCATCGCAAATGTTAAGTCTGTAGCCAAGACGCTTGGGATCATCAAGAGTGAAACTGAAGATGAAGAAGAAGATGAATAAGATTTTTTTGAAATATTCTGTTTTTAAAAATGTTATACTGTTATACCACTATGTTGTTGAAATTCTTATATTTATAATAACACATAAAATTTATTACATTTTTTCATATGTACAATAAGCACAAATAAACATGGGATACGTTATTTACATATTATTTGTACTAGCTACCTTAAAATAATTGACAGTAATTTGAAAATAATTTGACGGATTCTTCGGAACGAAAACTACACTAGGTTCTTTTGTGTCTATTGCCAGACAACAAATTTAAGAAAAAAAAACAGGGAAATTATTTTGTAATTTACATGGAATAGTTTTAAAAGTGAAACTCCAAAACATCCTTATTAACAGTATATAATTTAATTATAAAATTTACATGATCATTAAATGATCAGTATGAAGGTACCAGTTACCAATCCGAACAATATTTTCATGTATTCAAACTGTTTTAATATACGAAGCTGCTACAGTAAGATAAAACGTCGTATATCACTAATAATAAATAATTTCACACACTTATAATATAATGTAAAATTTTTAATTGTTATTTATTTATTAAGACCATAATCTAAAGATATAGCACGAGGGAATGCGGAGAGCTTTAAATTTCCTGAATACTATTTGACGTTGTTAGATTGTTTGTTTTGAAAAACATTTAATATAATCGAAATATCACTGTAACTATCAAATATATATCGAAACCGTTACGTACTGATTATTCTGTCAAAATATTAATGGAATTTGAGACTGCACAGAAAAAGTTGGATTAAAAAATTCAAAATATTTATATGAAATGGAATTTGAAATGTTCTGTGAATCCTAAATACTTACTTAATCAAAATTAAAATTTATTGTATTATTGGACATGTATTTATAACCAAAATTTTAATTTATTTGAGCAACTATTGCTAAGTAACTTTTTACGCCCTCGGGCGATAAAAACCAAATTACGACCGCATTTGACGGCGTATAAACAAGTTTAAGATTCCAAAACGAAATAAAATTATTTTTTGCGCTTCTCAATTTGTGGCTACAATTCTTTTTCAAAACAAATAGATATTTCTATTTCATAGATAAAATATGTATGGTAAGTATTTAAATTTATTTTTAATTTAAATAATATTTATATAAACTCTTTTTGAATATCATTTTTTATTTCAAATAGGTACATATGATATTAAAGCTCTATAAATATTTTTCAATTATTATAATTTAAATTAAAAAATATTTAATAAAAATTTCAATAACATTCTTTATAAGCTATTAATTTATTTATATTATTATATATTTTTCATGAGAATACAGGTGAAAATATTGCATAAAATAAATAATTTTAATTTAACTTTTTTAATGAGAATGCGAAATATGTTATTACGATTTGAATAACAAAGTACTTTATTTCCAATAAATACATTATGATTTAATAAAATATTAATAAATCACTTACGGTTAATTATTCGCATGATGAAAATTTATATAAAACTATTATTATACTAAAGTGGTTTTGTATTATGTCATCCGACGAGTCATTTTACATAGGAAAATAGACGATGAAGAAATAGAGACGACATAGGTTCACAGAATCACAGCTGATTTTTCTAGGTACTAGATTGTATAATGGATTTTCGGAGAAATCTCATAAAATGAACTAAAACTTTTTCTACTTTCGTTTAATAAGAATCTCTTTATTTTCTTAATTTCAGTGTGTTATTGATTCCATTATTTCACTAATGAAATAATGAAATCATTATTTTTTGCGAAAGCAAAATGCATAGTAGGTATACATCTACGAAAATAGAATATATTTTTTTATTATCTTTAGAAATATTAATAATTTCTGCTGATACAAAACTTGCCTTCGTCTCGTTTATTTAAATTAGTTTTAGTAAAGTGACGCTTGTGTGAAATGACAAAAAATATATTGAATGAAAATTAAATATAATTTTAGGAAAAGATAGTCGGAATTTGGACATCGGGTGAAAAAAATTTTTTATACCATTTCCTTCAACGTTTCGGTTTAATTTAAACCATTATCAAGAATCTACAGTATGAAAGTACAATTAGACAATGTAGAGATTAAGTTGTAACAGTATGATTGTACAAAAATATATAAATCAACAATCAAACAATTAACAATGCAACAATTATTAATAATATTAATTTATGAAATTTTACATTAAGTTTATATTGAATTATAAAAATACATACCGTTGGGATGATTTATACATAATTACTGGTTGTAATACAACAGTTAACTATGTACAATTCTAGTACTCCTAATATGTATGGCTTACCGAAAACACACAAACCCCCACCTTGTAAATTTAGACCTATAGTATCTTGCATAAATTGTCCTACATATTCTCTAGCTAAATTTATATCTAATATCTTACATAATATTAATGACGAATTCATTTATAATATCAAGAACTCATTCGATTTAGTTGCAGAGATCAAAGCTATTAAGGTACCACCTTCACATATCTTAATTTCACTTGATGTCAAATCATTATTCACTAACATCCCTAAGGAGTTAGTCTTAAGTTCGGTAAGGGAAAAATGGAATTCCATCACTAATCATACAGATATACCTTTAGATATTTTTATGAAATTGATTGAATTCATTTTTGATAGTAGTTATTTCTTCTTTAATAAAAAAATATACAAGCAGATTTTTGGTTGTGCTATGGGCAATCCAGCATCAGTCATCTTTGCTAATTTAGTTATGACACAAGCACTTTCGACGATTCTTAATAATTTACCTTTCTCAATACCCTTTATTATATTATATGTTGACGACATTTTTGCGATTGTTCCAGAAGACAAAATTAGTACTCTTTTACATTACTTCAACAATTATAATGAACATTTACAATTTACAATAGAGATCGAAACAGATTGTTCCTTACCGTTCTTAGACACTAAACTTATTAGACTTGAAGATGGTACCTTGATATCAGATTTCTACAAAAAAACCGATAACTTCAGACAGAATCTTAAATTTTGAGTCTGCACTTCCTCTAACCCAAAAGATAAATACTATCAAATGTCTTAAATACAGATATTCAATGTTAAGTCATAGTAAATTTATCAATCAAAATTTAAATTGTTTACGCGCCAAATTAATTAAAAATAACTATCCAAAAGGATTAATTTACAAAATACTATTTCAAAATACTACTACGGCTCCAACCAACCAATTAGACAGCAATATTACAGATAAAAAAGTTTTTTTCAAAATACCCTATATACAGGGTTTGTCTGAAGGTTTAAGAGATGTGTTGAAAGATAAAAATATCAATATCGTATTTTACAACACGAGGAAAATTAAAGACTTATTTTCTAACTTAAAAGATAGCACACCTCTCGAATCACAGACAGATGTTGTGTATAGAATAGATTGCAAGAACTGTGAAGGTACCTATATAGGACAGACAAAAAATTGGCTAGGTAAACGGATACAAAACCATCGTAATGACTGTAAAAATTGTTTAACAAAAAACGATAAAACTGCATTAACACATCATCATTTTGAAACGGGTCACAATTTTGATTTCAATAACGTCAAGATCTTAGAAAAAGAAAGTAATTATAAAAAAAGAGTATTTCTGGAAATGGTACACATAGCCAGAAATAAAAATTCAATCAATTTCAGGAAAGACATACAATTTTTAAATAACATTTATTTTAATATAATCTAAATTTCGACATTTCTTTTCAAATTTTAGGGTTTTTAAATTTTTTAAATTTTTAATTTGCCTGTTTTGTTTTCACACGCTCACAAATTGTACAGCTGACCGTTGTTAGACTGTTTAGCTCCGTTGCTGAGGTTAGACGCTGTACACTACACTCAATTGATATCTATTTTTCGATAAAATTACAACATGTTATATTATTATATTACAACCAGTAATTATGTATAAATCATCCCAACGGTATGTATTTTTATAATTCAATATAAACTTAATGTAAAATTTCATAAATTAATATTATTAATAATTGTTGCATTGTTAATTGTTTGATTGTTGATTTATATATTTTTGTACAATCATACTGTTACAACTTAATCTCTACATTGTCTAATTGTACTTTCATACTGTAGATTCTTGATAATGGTTTAAATTAAACCGAAACGTTGAAGGAAATGGTATAAAAATTTTTTTTCACCCGATGTCCAAATTCCGACTATCTTTTCCTAAAACTACAACGAGTGGACGCTAAATTCAACTTGAAATTAAATATAATATTATTGTAAAAAAGTTGATTTATGATAATTGAATTCCAATAAAGTAAGCCATAAAGAAAAAATCAGATATGGACATCACATAACTTCCTATACGGTTAATCAATATTGAACTTCCATTTGTTTCAAAACCTCGAACTTTCCTTTAAAATGACCATATTTTAAAAATTTTAATTTAAATTACAAAATTATTTTAATCGCTCAAAAACTTGCAAAGAAAGAGATTGTTTTCTTTTATTTCTTACATATTTCTCAGGAATATATTCTGACAGTTCGCAATGTCAGTTTATAACAAGAAATCATATGTTTCCTACAAAAATTAAAAGGCAACTAAAATATTATTCTTATTACGTTTTTGCCAAAAGTACACTGCCTTTTTGAAATCGCCGATTGGAATAAAAAATAGTCGTTTTTGAGTTAAGTGAAAAATTAAAAAAAATACAGATGTTATAGCAATACCACATACAAACATTCAAAATTTTACAGCTAATCAATATTGAGTTATGCGATATATGTAGATACGTACGTACAGACGTCATGCCGAAACTACTCAAAATGGATTCAGGGATAGTATCATATTATAATACTTCCTTTAATTCGAACAAGAAAGTAAAATAGTTATTTACATTATACGTGCGGTAGGTGTGATTTTACAACGCGAGGTTTCATATTGAAGCACGACGCGCAGCGGAGTGCTGCAATAAAACCGAGCGTTGTACAAATACCTAACGCACATATAATGTATTAAATTTTTTGTCCGAGATATCTATTAAAATATGAATTTTCTATAAATTTTGCTTGTTAACATTAAATTAAGGTTAGGTAGACTATTATAATTGATTCCTACATATATCTAGTCCTAAACAGACTACATGAATGATTCTAATGTTACTTACCGTTTTTAACATTATTTAAATTAATTCCATATATTTTAAATAAAATAATCAATTCTCGTTAGTCATTCATTGAATATTTTGACATTCTCACTGATTATTATTGTATGCTAACAGATGGCGCCAGCAGATTAAATTAAAAGAAATTCAGGTTTATTTATTTATTTATTTATTTATTATTATTATTATTGAACGATGAACTGCGGTAGCTAGCGTTTTTGTAAGTACTCTTTATTATTACAAAGCAGCTTTATTTATTAGTGGTCTCTGAAAACTTAAAAATGTGGGTGCGTATTACTTTACTGAGTGCGGTAAAGTTCCGCGCATGTGTAAAATCGCAACTACCATAGACGTCAACGATGTGTGATTGTTAAGTTTACAGTTCATGAGGACAAAAACAATTTTATGGTTTTGACAGCGGATAAAAAGGAAGGTAACTTTTGGCATAAAACAGTATTTACCTTTTCGTAGCAACCAGATCCAAACACTAATTGCATTATTGTTATTTGCATTATTTGTCGCTAAATTATCTCGCTAAATTACATTCTAGCATTTTAATTTCTTCGGATAAATGTCAGTTTGGTTTGGTAACTCGACCTTGCAAAGTAAATGCAATTTGACTCAAAAACTAATTAAAAAATAAAATCACTCCATCTACGTGATCATAATTTTATTAACACAGTTTTCTTGTCATTCGGCTAGGTAACAAAATTTCGTAATCAACAGAAATTTATCCTTTATAATATGTTGACAGTTGAATAACAAATTACCCTGTTTCTTATAAATGCAAGTTAATTTCAATCAGATCATAATACATTTCAATTACTTTTATTGAAGAATCAGTATAAGGGTCACCTTAGCTAAAGAGCTAAATGAACTTTGAAATTTAATATTTTTTTAGAACATGCCTCCATTTTACACACGTTTATTTATGTGAAGATAAAAAAAAATATATCCAGGGCTGAATTATCTACTAGGCAGACTATGCAATTGCCTAAGGGTGCTATAAGGCAAAGGGGTGTTTCAGAATTTTGAAGATATTACAAAATTTCATTTAATGTATAGTAAGAATATTTATGATTATTGTATGAAAGAAAATATTTATTTAGTTATTTTTATTAAATTAAAAAGATCTGAAAAAAGGGTTAAGAACATATAGTGCAATTGATAAAAAATTTGGTTTTTTGAATAACATAAAGAAAATTCATAATTGTCTACGTAAGATTTCACAAAGGCTTGGAGATATTTACTATGAGGGTTTAGAAGAATTGTTTCCGGACGAGTGTGATGTAAATATTCCGTTGAAAATATTAAATTCAGAAATATAAGGGAATTTTCAAGTTTTATTAAAGAAAAAAAATTAATAACAATGTTTCCTAGAAATAGCTTGTAGAATTTTTTAACATTGCCAAGTACAAACGCCAGTGGTGAGAGGTCTTTTTCAACATTAAAGAGGACGAAGACATATTTACGTAATTCTGTTCAGGAAAAAATTTTAAAATTTGACAATTCTGTCTATAAGCAATGATACAACCAATACTCTGGATTTCGATAATACAACTTTCGAGTTCGGAATGAACTACTCTTGTTTTAGCGAATTTCAGAAAAAAATGTTTTGTTCTATAATCAGTACAACAAATTATGTCATTAAAGTTTCGTGTAGATATATAGAAACATCCTGTTTACAGCCGAATTCAACATTATTCTATTAATTAATAATCAACTGATTAGTTATTTAAGCTAATCCATAGATCAATATTTTTCTAATGCACCAATTTGATGCACAGTACTGTTTAATGTTTTTGACAGTTCATATCATTCTATGAGTTTAAATAAAATTTTCTGCTATTTTCTGTTATCATATGATGTATACTAATATTTTTTCTAATTTTAATATATAAAATGTCACTTTTCAAACTTAACTGTTATTTACAAAACGTCACACTTTTCATAACCACTTAGTTTTTTGTCACTGACTGATGAAAAGTGAAATTTATCAAAATTAAAAAAAACTTTGTATGAAACACGTTAGAAAATGCATTTTGTGTAACTTGTGTGTACGGGGTCTTGCTTAGGTCGCCCCGCGAATACCACCGTTACACAAAATGAGGCAATTTCTATTTGCATAAATAACTATTTCATACCTTACTTGAAATGATAAAAAATACGAAAAAGGGTAAAATTTTAATCAAGGCATATTGATTTATGAAAATTCAAATACTTTCATTTTAGAATAATTTTAACTGTCAAAATCTTGTGCACATACATACATCAAGACATAAAACTGAGGATCAAAACAGATGATCAGAGCTGAAATAATGGAATACGATGAATAAGTTTATCATAAAATTTGAGAATCTGATAGCTTGATTTTTAATGTTGAATTAGGCTGATAATAATTTAAATACTATTATTAGTTAGTTATCCGAAGAAAAACCTAGAAAAATAAATGTTTAAGTTATAATGTTGATTGAAATACATATATACAGTGTGTGCAACGAAATGTGGAACATAGGAGTTTAACATGAGATTTAAAAAAAATTCGCATGCTCTTTCCCCTGATAGATTTACAACAAAACTACAAGAGAACGAAGATGATCAAAATTAAATTCTACATCAGATAAGATCATAATTGATGCAACAGTAGGTCTGTAGTACGAGATTTAATAAATATAACATGTTACATTTTCGATCAAACTCATTTTTGTAATATTGCTAGGTATATTACTCAAGAAAAATAATTTAAATTTTACTTAAATAATATGAAAATGCAGACAATAATAATTGAAATCAGTGAATCTACACTGAACTGCCACATATATTTTTTTCCATGGCTGTCTGATTTTGAACGGAAATAAATAAAGGGCAAAACTAACAGTACAAATATAATAATGGAAGAAAACAAAAACAGTTGTAGATTAAACAAACGAAACTATCAACTCACAATGAAGCACAAAATAGTCAACGCAAAAACACCTTCATAGATGAAATTAATGACATGAATAACATAATATTTTTTTTTTAATATTTAAAAATATCCGTTACCGTGGTTACACCATTGTTTCTATTTCATTTTTGTCTTTGGTTAGACGGATATAGCATGGGCCGAAGCCAAATAATTATTCAGTAATCATCCCATACTTTTTTTTTTTCTATACGGTATTCGGCGTATTCGGCATATTTTAATACCGAATATTCGATTACAGATATACAGGGTGGCCCAGCGAAAATTATCAGCGCAATTTTTGGCCACTTAACATTAATTTTGCAAAAAACACTCGAACACGTTAATTTTAGTATAACGGGGGACACCTGAATGGATTAGTACCAATGGCATAACTTCAACCCTAAAATGGGGGTGGACTGCACCATAAAAATTTTAAATGGGAAAGGGTGTCAAACATGACAGTTCGAAAGGCCTTTTAATTCTCTTTTCAACAGTTTTTTTATTTTTCAAATCTGATTATTAGTTCCAGAGAAATATCGTTTAAAATAAATTTTATCAGGTGTGCAAATCTGCAATCAAGTAGGTTTAAACAAATGACAGAAACTCAAGTATTAGTTTATTAGGTGTTCAAAATGACTACCACCAACTTCCATATAATAATAAAGATTTTCCTCAAAATTTTGGAACTGCGGTACGTTGCCGTAAATCTTCTAAAGATTAGGGTAGCGTAGCATAAACTTTAGACTTCAAATAACCCCTCAAAAAGAAATCTAACTTACAAATTACTTGTCTATTACAAACAACTTGTCGAAAGAATTGTTTATTTAGATTCTGTCATTTGTTTAAGCCTACTAGATTGCAATTTTGAACATCTGATAAAATTTTTTCAAACGATATTTCTCTGGAACTAATGATCGGATTTTAAAAATAAAAAAACTGTTGAAAAGAGAATTGAAAGGCCTTTCGAACTGTGTCATGTTTGACACCCTTTTCCATTAAAATTTTTTATGGTGCAGTCCACCCCCATTTTAGGGTTGAAGTTATGCCATTGGTACTAATCCATTCAGGTGTCCCCCTTTATACTAAAATTGACATGTTCGAGCGTTTTTTGCAAAATTGATGTTAAGTGAACAAAAATTGCGCTGATAATTTTTGCTGGGCTACCCTGTATGTGAAGTACCAGGCTGTTTGGCTAGGTTAAAATACAAAAATATATAGATAATAAATTACAAGCAAAAGATATACATATTTTTAC
This sequence comes from Stenolophus ochropezus, assembly GCA_035578165.1. NCBI lineage: Eukaryota > Metazoa > Arthropoda > Insecta > Coleoptera > Carabidae > Stenolophus > Stenolophus ochropezus. The sequence goes on along the minus strand of JAQOWZ010000002.1, from coordinate 47,031,276 downwards.
TTATTATTAATGTATCTACAATAAGAGTAAATAATTTATCTAGTTATATTGTTTGGCGGTAAATTTCTTGAGACTGTAATAATAAAATTTAATAATAATTCGCCTGAACTGCACTTCCATCTCTTGGGTTGGAAGTATTTATGTAGAGGTTACCTAGTAACATTGTCATAAATCTCTACAATAAAATATGTTAAAACAAATTATAATAGTTGTCAAAAAATACTGTACCTTATGTAACAATTAACTATACGTATGATTGTGAATAAAATAGTATACATACCTCGGTAGGAGTTTCATTTCGCCTCGCGCTATATCTCACGTCGAGGCTTCGCCTCTCTGTAATATATACATATATAAGCCCTCGGCTGAAATGAAACATTTCCCACCTCGCATGTAAATAACTATTATATATTTATTACATATTTTTCAATCAACTGTAATACCTACATTATAAAGTAAATAGACAAAAATTTATGAAAATCTAAAATATAAACCTATATTTGTAAAAAAAAAATTAATATATATTATGCATATGTAGCTTCATAAAACTTAAGGTACAGCCCTGTAGATATACAGCCGCTATATCCGCTCTTAGCGCTAAAAGTTGCATAAATCTAGACGTTATATGGCCATGGGACTTCGTTGCTAAAAGCGGCAACGCTAAATACAAAATATTTTACAATTGATTTATACTTCACCTTACATTTTCGTCGTTATAAAAGAAGATGTTATAAATGACTGTTATTTGTTTTTGTTTATTTTTGTATGAATTTTATATTTTTACTTGTTTATTGGTAATATTTAAAAAAATACAGTTCTAAAACTTTTTTATTTGAAGCGCCAAATTACCTTAAGATGGCCTTAATACGGAACGTGTCAAAAATATATTGAATAAAAATGGATATAAAATTTTGATGATTCTTTCTATGAATAAGCATGAAGTAGACATATCTGTGTAAATGCAAGTAAAGTGCCACCTCAAAGAGATCCAGGCCATGCAGAGCCGCCTATTTGTAAACCCGCGGAACGGACTATAATAACACTACCTTCGCGATCTATTAATACCTCTCCGAATCGTCTATTTCAGGACGACATGCACTCGGTCGCAAAGTTAGGTTAACGCGGTTGTTCTCTGCTCCAATCGTGAGAAAATAATCACTCTTGTTCACATTACTGCATCTGTGTTTGCAGTTTCACCACATATGACTTTATAAACAAATACAGCCGGTTTCGTACCAAGACTCTACTTAAATATTGTGAAATACTCACTTTAACAATTTAAACTCTTGTGTGGTGTTTTTTAATTCAACAATTCTTTGTGACAGTGCTTAAAAATTGTGATATATATTTATTAAAGATTCAGTGAATAGTGCACTTTTTGTAATAATATAATTGAGTGTATGTTATGTGACACTAAGGATTTATTTGGGTAAGTGTCTATTTAATATTTAACTATTTAAGAGTAAGGGTATGTTGCCACATGAATATAAACATATTTATGTAGTATTTTAACTGAATACAATTTATTTTAATTAAATCTGAAATGTATGTTGCCACATGACTACAAAAACTTACATGTTTTGTGGGTCACATTTTTAAAAATATCAAATAAAATATAAGGTATATAATTATTAATATCATATATAATAACACATATAGGTAACTATTATGCACAAGTATTTGTCATAAAATAAGAACAAAGTATATTTGAAATACTTACAACTGAAATATTGCCACTAGACTAAACACTCTTAAGTAAGTTTGTCTCATCCATCCATGAGAGGTATATTATATCTAAAGGATATGTTGCTGACTTTAAAAACACTTTTGTATTATGGATCACTTTTATTTAACAATGCTTATTATCCTTTATGTATGAATAATAGTTATTTATAAATAAAAATTATAAAGTAATATTCTATCGACGACAGGAAAGTGTGAATAATTTTTCGCGAGTAGATAATTTAATTTTTTAAGTTTTTTTTTCATATAGTAGATGTTAAAAAGTAAAAACACAAAAAAATGTAGAATTAAATTATTATCTTAGAACAATTTTCAAATCTCAGTAGTAGTAGCAGTATTAATTTTATTCGCTTATATAGTACTATTTTCTATCCATGCTGTTAACATATTTATTTGTTACTCATTTGTAAACTGTCGTTTATTTATATTGTTTAGTTCATAGATAAACCAGCCTTTACAAGCTACTAACCTATAAAATTGATAGCTAACTTGTAAAAATTACAAATTAAACAAGTTAATCGATAAATGCTGTCATATAAATATTTGACACAACTGTCAGGGTTTCGATTTAATTTACATTTTATTTACAAGTGAATAATAAATAAACTATTGTACATGTACAATATACGCAAGATATCATTTTTCTCCTTCAAGGAGTTGACAAGCTCACTTAGACAACTAGTCAGTCCTTTGTTCCTATCGTGGACGTCGTCTTTTCAAAATTTCCTTGGGGGTGAAATTTCTTACAAAAGAAAAAAAATTAGAGCAAACATTTCTGACTGCCATAATTCTTGACTTTCCGCCGAAATCAGGACGTCTGGCAACCCTGCGTGAATCACATTTTATATTAAAATTACAAAGTGTTACTTTATAAGAAAACAAAAAAAAAATGTATTTAATAGTTATTTTTTATACAAGACGATAAAATAATATTTCATCGACAAGCGGAAAGTGTTAATTCACGAGCGATATACCTAATCGGGAGTGAATTATTTTTCGCGAGTCGATAATTTAATTTTATCGTCGTGTATAAAATTCTATTTTTTTCTATAGCAGGTTTGAAGAGAAAAAAATTAAAAAAATTAAATTATTATTTAAGAACAATTTTAAAATGTCAGTAGTGTGCGTTGTTATGGGAATGTACTTCTAATAAACAAAAGTTAAAGTACTTTATCTACTCTTGCTGTTAAAGTGTTACTTTATCTACCCTTGCGGTTAAAGTGCTACTATATCCACTATTTTTAGTTGATAAAATTGCACTTTAACATCTGCTATAGAAAAAAAGTATTTTAGTTCATATTACAGAGTGCTATAAAATTTGTGAATGTCCTCTTTACAAGACTTCAGTGTCTTTTTCACTAAAACCTGATACTTTGAAAACATTTTTAGTTCGTAGTACACACTGTTATAAATTGGAGAAAGCTTGAGTTGAAATGTATAAAAGAGTGGATTTGAATACGCGTCCGAATTGCGAAAATCGGATGACTTTCTTCCAAACGAGCAAAAGGGAAAAATGGTCGTAACAAGCGCTTTGAAATCAAATCCACTAATATGATCAAAGTAATGAAAGCTGGGCAGTACAAAAGCGAGCTGCAACTAATGACGAGGAGATAACCGGCTGGGCAGCAGTCAAAGCGCCTAATCCGCGCAGATAAACACGATCGTTTTTAATTGATAACTACTAGTTTGCAAGTCGCCATCAGATTAGCGATTGAGACTAAGTTCCAGGACCTTGCAAACTTCTGCAACTATTCCACATTCAACAGTCATTCATCGTTCTTGCTGATTAAATCAAATTATTATCAATTTTAAAGGACCAAGAGTTAAAATAGTGCTGATTTAACTCAATATTTCAATTTATTCATTTTATAAAATCTTCTTTTCTTACTGGCATTTTAAAGTTTCTTTAAATCTCTGATCTGTTATTATTCTTACTCTACTTTCTAAAATTTACTCTAATTTACGATTATTTTTCTACTTATTTGTCTCATATGTGCACTAATATTTCAGGAAACTGATCTATTTATTTACTCCATTTAATTTATCCTTTTATCTCTTTATTGAAATGAATTCTTGCTCTAATATATGTTCTAGTTTTCAAAGTTATTGATCTATTTAATTTCTTTAACTTATTCCGATTTCCGTACGAATTGTTTTATTTATTTACTTCAGAATTTATTGAAGTTTATGATCTATCTCTTGTTGTGGTTCTATTTTCTATTATTTCATTGCTCTACTTATTTGCCTCAAAATGTGCTCTGATTTTTCCGATAATTGCTGCAGTTAATTACCGCAAAATTTGATGCAGTTTCTTTATTTTGTGATCTATTTTTCGCCACATTCTTACTGTAATTTTTGTTCTAATTTTCTATTATTACTCTACTTTAGACCGAGATTGTGATCTTACTTATTAAGTAATTGCAGTAGTTAATTATAGTATTATTTATGTTAGTTTCTCTAATTTTATAACCTATTTTTTGCCCCAATTTCTTAATCTAGTTTTAATTCTAATTCTTTATTGTGTGCTCTAATTACTTTAGTAAATGATTTACTTTATACTGCCAGCTATGTGACTATGTTATATGTTTAAAATTATATATTGCATGCATATAAATCAGTTTTTGGAAATTATTCTAAATATTTTGAACTTATTTACCGCGGAATATGGTCCAGTTTCTTCAATTGTATGATCTATTTATTATCTACTTGAAATTTATACTGGGTTAGTATAAATATAATTTCAATGAAATCTGGACATACTGTACCTATATACTATATTCTGAGAAATACACATCGAATCAGAAAATATCCCGAATCAAAAGTTTAATGCATTCAAATTACCATTATCCCCAAGGGGAGGGGAAAGGGGGTACCTTTGAAATCTAAAGTGAGAACCCCTATTTTTTGAATTACAATAAAAGTTTTTAATTATAATCTACTTAGTGTTTGAAGCTCTATCCGAATCTGTAATTATAAATAGGACTCCTGATTAGGATTTAAAGTTGGCCCTCTTTCCCGCCTTCTCTGGGGATCTGAGACAAAATTTTTGACAGTCCGACAGACCCCTCCAAATCATTAAACTTTTGATTCAGGATATTTTTTGATTCGATGCTTATTTCTCGAGATATTCCAGGATATAATTCAACATGGGATACGCAGTATAACATTAGTATGTAATTGAATTTTCTATTTCAAAATTAAATTTGGAAAAGGTCAACTTTAAAAGAAACGGGATCAAATAATGTAATATGCCACAAAGTGCAGACCCAACATCAAAGTAAGCTTTAACGATGGTGACAGGTAAGGTTAAAACTGAAATTTAATCATATCATAAAAATGTTCACAGTTTTTCAACTCGTTTACTCACTCTTATCAACTTAAACGCATTGAAAGTTATCTGTTAAATTTCCTACAAATCCTTTATAAATATCTTCCAAAAAGCATAGGCATTAAGAGAAATAATGATGGTGTAACAAGCGTAAGAAATGTGTATAAATGAAGAAATAATTTTAACTTAATAACTATAGGTGCGATAATGTAGACAGAGTGTTTATTGTACTAAGACGAGCCAACAAAAATATTTAAGTTAGTAAACTATTTATTTAATTTGTAATTTTCTTAATGTTATAGTTTCGCTACTGAAAATAAATGGAGTTTGACTCTGGTAGTTTTCTATAAATAATCTTTCAACAACAGGGACTAACAATCGTTCGAATGAATTATTATCATTTCACTACTGCATCACGTGCGTAAATCAAACAGTATATCAAATAATCAAACATATAAATTTATATTTCCGGCCCACTTCAATTAAATTTATTAACCAGAAATGTGGTTTACTAAAATACCTTTTATTTTATGATAATTGTTAATCTTTACTTTATACATATACTTCCTCAATTAAAAAATGTGACCCACAATACACGAAAGTATTTATCGAGGTATTTAGCCTTATGCGGTAACAGACTTCAGGTATATTTTGGAACAATACGTGACAATACGTCTTTCATGTAGAGGTACTTATTTATTTATTAATTGTATTTTTATTTTATTATATTACTTTGAAGATAAAAGCTATAAAAAAAAGAAGACTAACTTTAACATTTCTGTTTCATGTAATACGAATTTAATAAAAAAAAATATTAAAAAAACATTATAACCGTAATTCAATAAATGCTTTTTGCATGCGAGTAATCAAAATATGTTATTTTGAGTTTGTTAAATTTATCCACAAATTAAAATACATTTTTTTCGCCACACTTAATTTAAACTTATTTTGCTTGAAAGTAAAATCATTCTACGGCTAATCCTTTTATAACTTCCATTCGTTTCATATTTTCGAATTTCCTTTAGAAATGGATCATCTTTCGTAAATTTTTCAAAAAAAGTTAATCACTTCTCCTAATAGCATTACAGAATACAGATGGCTCGACATTTTTGAGTCATGCGAGATACATACATATGTACGTACAGACGGCACGCCTAATCTAGACAAGATGGATTCGATAGCCAAAATATCTATTTCCCATGTAATCTGAAAACCGAAACATTTCAGGATTACAATACTTCGTTTACTTCGTATAATAAAGTAATAATAATTTATTTCTATCAATTTGGGTCCCCACCCTAAAAAATGTCGGACCGGGCTGTGCTACCCAAATAAATTGGCTGACGATATCGTTATGTATCATTCTATTATACATATTTATTCATTTATTTTTCTGGATTTCTGACTATGAATCAGCATAATTTTGAACATGATATAAGGTTTACTTTAATGCAATATTTTAATTTTTAATTATTATGCCGGTCATGTAATTTTATGCAGTACTTTGAGGTCTACTAACGAAGATGTCAATTTATGTGGGTTATGTGATTACCTCGAGAATTAATTAGGCTTTTTTGATCAAAAAAGGTTCATTTATTTTTCAATTTTTAAAACGTTTATTCACAGCTTTTTCATACTGACTAATTCATATTTATTTATTTATTTATTTATTTATTTATTTATATTTCATAATACAAATAGAAAAAAGTGTAAATTTGAATTACGTTTGTTTCATGAAATCAGGCCCGTAGCCAGGGGGGGGCCAGAGTGGACAATGCCCACTCTGAAAGAAAAAGTTGCCCACTCTGGAGAATATCCTAGTGTTTATAAAAATAATAATTAATTAGAAAAAAACTTTATAACAAAAATCACACGCAAGTTAATGAGTCTTCACCATTTCTTGGTACTCAACGCGCGCCATCTCTCTCGCACTGTGTTCATTATTTACAACTATCTCTCCAAACTCCTTTCATACGTATTATTGGTTCAATGGTGAAGCCTGTCAAGTAGCGTGAGATGCGCATATGCTGCTAGCACACTGGTCACTTGCGTGGTGTAACGTGTATTAATCTGCTGATCTATTACTTCGATAATTTTGACAGAAGGTGTATTCTATATTTATATTTTACAGTGATAATCTACATATTTTAAATCTGTTTTTATTTTATTGTCATGGATATTAGAAAGTTTTTTCGTCCAAAAACAGATGATTCAGATTCAGCAGAATTAATTTCTAATAAACATACAGGTGTTTGAAAAATAAGGGACCAAATTTGGAAAATATATTAATCAAACCAAAATAAGAAAATAATCCAAATATACCCATGTCCGGAAACGAACCATTTCGGAATAAAACACTCTTTTGTTTGAATTTTGAATTTTATTTTTAGTAATGTTTTTACTCTCAAAATTACAATAGTTGTTCAAAATGTCCTCCTTGAAGTTGTATGCAACATTCTAGAAGTCTTCTCATTGATTGTCGGACACGTTCGAATATTCCTGGTTTTAGTCTTATACTATTGAAACAGTCTATGATTCTTTGCCGCAAATTCTCTATACGTTATTAATGGGCGTCGAATAAACTAAGCTCTTTAAATGAACCCAAAAATAAAAATCAAACGGATTCAAGTCTAGTGAACGTGGAGGCCACGTAGTTGGACCACCTCTGCCTATCCACCAATCAAGAAATAAATTTTGAAAATATTGTCTTACTTGGAAACTAAAATGTGGAGGCGTGCATAAACCACATATGATGCCGTGTGAATAGTGAAACATTCTCCAATAAATTTGGTAAATTATTTTTCAGATAATGTAGATACAAATTTCCCGTTAATCTGTTATACAAAAAATAAAGCCCTATCAACTCTTCTCCAACAATACAATATTAATAGAAAAGCTTCAAAACAAAATCAAAATAATTTAATTACGGTAACAACAAATTTTGACAGTTACTAAGGAAACGTGAATAAACAAATTATAAGTATTAACATAACTATTGTAATTTTGACAGTAAAAAACATTACTAAAAATAAAATTCAAAATTCAAACAAAAGAGTGTTTTATTCCGAAATGGTTCGTTTCCGGACATGGGTATATTAGGATTATTTTCTTGTTTTGGGTTGATTAATATATTTTCCAAATTTGGTCCCCTATTTTTCGAACACCCTGTATAGTGATACAAATTTGACTTCACCAAGTACAAGTGTTTCGTGTACATCTACTAAGAAAGAACATATTCAAGTAAATAAATATAAAAACAAAAATATTGTTCTCTCAGATTTACCATAAAATGGAGAACCTATTAGACAAGTCTATCTTAACAAATACCCTAAAGAAAATTATCGTTCATTTCATGCAGAATGGTATAATCGTTTTTAGTGGTTACTTTATTCATGTGAGCGCAATGCTGCTTTTTGCTACCCATGTATGCAATTTGAAGCCTTTAAGAATGGCAAATCTAACATTCTTAGCTTTTGAAAGTAAAGAAACCAATAGCTTGGATATTGAAGTTTTCTTAAAAAAATTTAATTCACCAAAAAACAGAACATTACAACTGTTCTAATATAATGTTTATTTTTTATTTATTTCAGTACTTACTTTTGAGAAGTATTTTGTTTTTTGTTTTTTTATTTATAATATACGTATATTGTATATTTTATTTTTTCATTAATAAAAGTACAATACTCTTCATCAAATTTTTCCTTAAAATATGTTTTCCTTAAGATTTTATTTGCCCACTCCAAAATTTGAATTTCCCACTCTAAAATTTTGACCTGGCTACGGGCCTGCATGAAATGCACATCGGTACACAAAAATATGAATTTGACATATTGCAAAAGAAACACAGATGCAAAAGAATCAAAGAAATATTATGGCAAAAGGAACAATAAACACAAGAAAATTAGTCTTTAAATAAACTGTCGATATATACCAGACTGATATATTAATGAAACAAATAAAAACTACAAAAATACACCACAAATACTAAAGAACTAATGAACAAGAATAATGAATAAATTGCCGTTACGGTTACATGTTCGTTGTAAACATAGGCTATAAACTCCAAATGCCCCTAGCAGGATTTCTAAAATTCACTACCAAAGTGCATATTGCTGAGCTGTAAATACCTATATACTCTATATTCCACAATGGAACAGCGGGATGCTATTATTATTATTAATACTTATAAATATCAACAAAATAAAAACATCCCAAAACCGAATGAAACAAAGGTGTGAAATGTAGTTATCGAAGAAACAAATAAAACATTTGTATGGGCCAGGCACTGTTGTTTTTTCGTAACCCGCAACTGACAAGCTTATTACCGAAGAACAAAACATACATATAAATGAAGTCCGCCCCTGTCCGCGGGGAATAATTCCAACGCCGCCCCTGCACATCGCACAAATGTAGACAGGAACTAAAATTAAAAAAGTTTTGACGTAATATAAGTCTGGCGTGCCGCGACAGGAGCAATTGCATTGTGTAAACAAGTGTTTATTTTGCTTTTACGGCGATATTAGTGATGTCTGCAGTAGTGAAGTTAGCACTAGGGAAATTTCATTCGTTGCGGTTGGCACTAATTGTCGCGGTCGCGCCCGTCGTTGTGGAATTGCCAATTTCCTGCGACAGGGGAATTTTTCCTGCTGTTTCACACCGCCTGATTTGCAGGAAATTATCAGCTTCCATTCAGCGATGTGCAGGATTACCTGCCTTTATTTCATCATACGTCAATTTATTACTTTATACTATTTTAAACTTGGTTTATAAACTGCAACACCAGTTTGGGACTATATTAAAATGTTTATATGTATATAAATATTTGTGCCTTTTATTACAAGTATATTTTTATTTGCCAGTATTATTACTCGCTTTATGATATATTTATAAAGTCGTGTTTCCTAAGTTTATCACAACGTCATCAATCGTAACCATGTGATTCTAATCACCAAGGAGAACAAAATTAATGATTGTTCGATTGATGACAGGCCTGGATTTAATGGTGGGTAGACTGGGCTGCAGCCCAGGGGCCCCCACCATGTCAAAAAAATTTGTAAACAATATATATTAAATGGAAACTAAAGAAGAGCCAGCCCGGAAAACACCAAAATGTAATTACTTTTAACTTTACTAAATAAAAGTTAAAATAATAGTTTCTTTAGTCGAGAACACATTTAATTTAATAATAGAGACAAGTGCAGGATGCTTTTATAAACATGGAATTCTTCTTGAAAATTTATCTTGTTTTCATGATAACAAATTGTACCGCAGAAAAATCGTGCTCAAAATTAACATTATTAAAAAATAGGCTCAGAAAATTTGTACAGACGGAAGAAAGAAAAATGCCAGTGTAATTTATTATAAAACATTATAAAAAAATAGGATCAGAAAAGGTACGATTGAACTACGGCAAAAACATGTACTTCTTAGTGTCAACAATGATACTTTAAGAATATGATCATTTGAAGATATAGAATAATTTGCACAGTAGGAAAAAAGAAAAGTGCCAGTGTAATTTATTATAAAATAATATATTGTAGATTATTTTATACTATATTGTAGATAATCAACTAGGTAAGAGGTATCTTACGGCAGATGAGATCAAGAACTTGACTCCTGGAGCCATAATCGGCTTCATCAAAAATCTGGATCTACTTCCGGAAAACTAAGTAAGGGCTGTGTCACAATAGATCTTCTAGGTCGAGTTGACAAAAAGCGACAAAACGCTTAAACCCTCGTTTACATACAATACAATACATACAATATATTGTAGATCTATTACAAAATAGGCCCGTATATAATAAATAAATAAATAATAATACATGAAATATACTAAAACTAAGTTTTTTCAATACAGGATTCGTTTTATTTGATTGGATAGTTAGTAATTAGGAAAATACTTTTGAAGTAGCAGTATTTAATCAAATCTGTTAGAGGATCAGAAAAAATACAATACACTTTTAATTATATTATTTATTTATAAATATTGTATTCAATTACACTCACAAATATATATGACATTACACATTTTTATTTATCTGTCAATCTTGATATTTTTTAATTAGCGTACTACAATCCCCCCTTTAATTAAAAAATCAAATAATTCCAATGGAATTTATGTGTTTTGTAAATACATTTTTGTTCAAGTCCTTTGTTAACATGTCTGCAGGTTGGTCTTCTGTTTTAATATACCTTAAAGAAATATTTTCATTCATAACTTCATCCTTAATAAAATAATATTTTCTGTTAATATGTTTTGTTCTACTTTTTTGTCCTAAATTATTTATCCAATCTAATACAGCTGTACTGTCTGTAAATATTTTAAGTGGATTTTTTACATAAAATTCTTCTTCAAGTTCATGCATAATATTCCTCATCCATGCTCCTTCACATGCTCCATCGCAAACTGCTAACAATTCTGCTTCCATTGTTGAAAGTGCTACTAGTTTTTGTTTCGCACTTTTCCAATTAATTAAAGTATCACCCATCATTGTAATAAATCCGCCAAACGATTTTTCATCTGCAGTCGTACACCATCCAGCATCCGTAAATATTTTAATTTCTCCATTCTGTGGCGATATTTTTAAACACTTTTCCTTTGTTCCCTTTAAATATCTGAATACTCTTTTAATTGCAATCCAATGAAGTTCTTTGGGATTTCTGCTGTACTGTGATAATTTACTAACTGAGTATGCTATGTCCGGTCGTGTTCCCCTAGCCAAATACATAAGTGATCCTATCGCTTCTTGGTATTTATCTACTTTAAACTCTTTCGAATTTTCATATTCATCTAATTTTTGGCCAGCTACTCCCGGTGTATTTACATGCTTGCAATCTTCCATGTCGAATCTTTGTAAAATTTTGTTTATGTAATTTTCTTGTGATAAGTATATATTTCCGTTTATTGCTTCCTTGATTTCAACTCCTAGAAACATTTTCTTCTCTGTTGTCTCGGTTATGATTATTTCATCCCTTATTGGTTTCATGTATTCTTCGATCGTTTCTGTACTATCTCCGATTACTAACATATCATCTACATAAACACCAATAACTACATACCTTTCTTTTTCTCTTTTCACAAAGACACATGGATCTGATTTCAGCTGCAAAAATCCAGAAATTTTCATTACTTGATTCAATCTTATATTCCAGCATCTTCCTGATTGTGGTAATCCATAAATACTTTTCTTTAACAAATAAACATGGTTTGTTTCATCTCTGTATCCTGGAGGTAATTCCATGTACACTTCTTCTTCTAATTTACCATTTAAATAGGCTGCTTTCACATCGAAATATTTTCTTGTACTCTTCTTTATTACAGATAACGTCAGAATAATTCTTATTGATTCCCATTTTATAACTGGGCTGTAAGATTCAGAAAAATCAATTCCGTATTTTTGCCCCGATCCAATTGCAACTAATCTTGCTTTAAAAGTTTTCATTTTATTTCTTGTCTCTTTTATTTTATATACCCACTTGCATTTAATGATCTTTTTATCTTTAGGTCTTTCTGTTTTCTCCCAAACTTCAAACTTGTTCATATTTTCTATTTCTATATCCATTGCGTTTTTCCATTCAGTTTTGTATTTTGATTTCATTGCATTCTGATATGAAGTTGGCTCTTCTTCTTCTTCTTCTCTTGCTATATTTACTTCATAGTCTCTAAGTTTTTCAGGCATTCTCCTATTTCTTTTTGATCTTGATGTAGATTCTTCTTCTGGTTGTATATAGTTCTCGTTTTTCATAACTTGTTTTTCTCTATCCTTAAATATAACATAATTATTATTATTTTCTTCTTCCAAGTTGTCTTCTGCCGATTTTATAGATCTTCCTTTAATTGATTCATAAAAATGAACGTCTGATGTTTCATACACTCTATTTTCATTTTCGTCATATATTCTGTATGCTCTTCTTTCCCTTGAATATCCAATAAAAATACCTCTTCTTGCTCTCGCTTCCAACTTTGATTTTGTTGGATTACTGTTTTTATAATATACTAAACAACCATATACTTTCAAATGTTTGGCAGATGGTTCTCTACCCTTTAATAATTCATATGGCGTCTTAAAATTTCTTATTTTTGTTGGAGTTATATTATGTAGATATACAGCAGTAATAAAGGCTTCTCCCCAAAATTCATCTGTTAAATCTCCGTCAGCCAATAGACTTCTTGTTTTGTCTAATAATATTCGATGTCCTCGTTCTGCAACTCCATTGCTTCTCGGTGAATAAGATATAGTTTTTTCATGTTTAATTCCCTTACTTTTTGTATACATCTCCAATTTCTTGTTTAAAAATTCTTTCCCGTTATCAGTTCTTATTTTCTTCACTCTTGAGTTTTGTTGATTTTCTAGTTTTTCTATTATTTCTTGTAATTTGTAAGTTGTTTCTTCCTTGCTTTTTAGAAGTTCAGCAAAGAAACATCTTGAAAAAATCATCTACTACTAAAAGAATGTAATTATTACCACCTAAAGTTGGTGTTCTCATTGGTCCACATAGATCTATATAAAGTAGTTCAAGCGGTTCTCTTGTTATGCTACCATATACTTCTACATACTTTTTTCTTGCCATTTTTCCAATTAAACATGATGTACAATGTGTTATTTCTCCTTTTAATTTACCTATGTTTCTTAACAATTGTTTTTCTTCAATTTTCTTTAAATATTCTATATTAATATGTCCCAATCTTTTGTGCCAAGTTTGTATTGAATTATCAATTGTATAAAAGCAATTGTTTTCTTTATTTTTATAAAAAAATTGTTTCTTTGATAATGTTATATTGAACATGTTATCTGAAAATTTACCTACACAAATTAATTTTCCTTCTTTGGAATATAAGTAAGCACCATCTTGGCTTAAAGTAACAGTTATTCCCTTTTTTACTAAACAAGGCACTGAAAGTAAATTATCTCTCAATTTAGGTACATAAAGAACATCTTCTAATTTGACATTTTGTGGTTCATCTTGATTTTCTGTAACTGCTCGTATATTTCCTCTGGAAGAAGCTTGAATACATCTTCCGTCTTCAGCAACATTTATTTCTTTTTCTACCTTAGTTACGTCTTCCAACCATTCTTCTGAAAACGTCATGTGTGAAGTACATGCGGAATCTAGATACCATTTTTGTTCGTTTTCATTTTTACATAAATTAGATGTTGCTGTTAATGCTTGTTCATTTACATTTTCTTCATATTCTTCTACAGCATTTGCTCTTTCATTTTTTCCCCTTGTTTTTTGAAAATTCTTATTTTGTACTTCTTTTTGATTCTTCTTTAACCAGCAATATTTTTGTATATGTCCAGGTTTCTTACAATAATAACATTCTTTTTGATATTTTTCTTTCGGTTTCAATTTAAAATGAGTTTTATATGCATGTCCTTCGGTTATTTTTTCTTCTTTTAATTTTTTTTCATACGCTATTAAAGAATATCTCATATCTGCGAAATTTATACCACGATTAACTAACAAGGGCGTTGCAACCGTATTATAAGTCTTCGGTAGACCTTCAATAACATATCTAACTAATTCTCTCTGCGATATTGTTTTACCGTAATCAATTAATTGTCTTGAAATACCCTGTGCTCTTGTCAAGAACTCATCAATGCTTTCGTTATCTTTCATTTTTAATCTTGATAGATCCAGCATCAAATCTATAGTTTTCTCTTCTACTGTTCCTTCAAATCTTTCCTTAATAGCATCCCATAATTGCTTTGCATTTTTTATGCCTTTAAATGCCATTGCTAATTCAGGTGATAGACTGAAGATAAGAAAACTATACGCTTCTTTATTTTTCTTTATCCATTCGTTGTGCGACCTTTCCATTTGAGCATCTCCTTCTAACATATCTGGTTCATTTTGTAAAATGACCTCATCATAAAGTCCTTTACAGTCTAATAAAGCTTCCATTCTTATACTCCATATGGAATAGTTGTTGTTATTTAACTGTTCCATCTTGACCATATTTATTGGATCCATTTTTATTTTTTTTTTATTTTTGGAATTCTTCTTCTGTATGAACTACGCTCTGCTACCAATTGTTAGAGGATCAGAAAAAATACAATACACTTTTAATTATATTATTTATTTATAAATATTGTATTCAATTACACTCACAAACTTCAAACTTGTTCATATTTTCTATTTCTATATCTATATTTTTCTGATCCTCTAACAAAATCTACTATAATACACCAATGTTTCAACTCTAAATCAGTCTTCATCATGGCGAAAAATGGTACTGAAATTGTTCCAGATTTTTTTTAAGTATTACTTTATTTAAAAAAAAAGGTTTTTATTTCATGTGGAACAAAAGGCCCCCACCAAACTTTTGCCCAGAGGCCCCCACCAACATAAATCCGGCCTTGATTAATGATATTGTAGCGAACCCAGGGTCGAGGCGCGGGCGGCGGCGCGGGCGGCGACCGCTAACGTGCAGGTCAGAACACGTTCGTTCGGTCCCCATTGTTCTGATCGGGGTCGGCGAATATTCGAGAAATTAAAAGGTCATAGAATATTCCAGAATGCAGCGTTTTAATATAAATACCCCAAGCAAAAGATCGGGAGAACAGTCTTGTGTTAATACGTGTAGTGTACAGATGGTGATATAAATAAATAGACGGTGATATAAATAGTGTTAAAATAAATATTGCGTAGTTTTAATTGTTTAAATAAATTATCTTAGTGTTTAAGTCTTTAGTAATAATAATTAGTTCTTAAATTAGTGTTTATATTTGTTAATTCTTAGTGTTAGTTATTTTTCATTGTTCTTTATAATTCATATTTCTTTAATTAAACTTAGTTATATAAATATTAGTGTTTTAATCAATTTTACACTTCACCTAAATAAATAAAACGCTACAATTGGTGTCAGGTGTGAGGGTTATTAATAAACTGTGAAGTGTAAATAAAAATAAATAAGATGGCGACTAAACAAGTAAAATTAAGTGAATTAAAAGTGGCCGATCTCAAGAGGGAGCTGGAAGAACGAGAGTTGGAGACATCGGGAATCAAGTCTGTTTTACAACATCGTCTACGGCAAGCTTTAGTAGAAGCTGGTGAAAATCCAGATGAGTTTGTATTCGAAATTGCGGGTGGTTTCACCGATTTTGGTAAAATTATGGAGGAAAAGTTAGCGGAAAATTCTAGAACATTGAAAGCAGAACTGATAGAGAATTTAGAACAAAAATTGACGGATAATTCTAGAATATTAGAACCAAAAATTGGAGGAGAGTTCTAGAACTTTCGAACAGAAATTAGAACAAAAATTCGAGGAAAGTTCTAGAAAATCTGAAGAAAATTCTCGAACTTTAAAAGAAGAATTAATAGAAAATTCTAGAATTTTAGAAGAGAAATTAACAGAAAATTCTAGAATATGGGAAGAGAAACTAATGGAAAATTCGAGAGGTTTGGAAGAAAAACTAAACGAACAACTGAAAGAAAGTTCTAGAAATTTAGAAGATAAATTGGAAAATTTGAAAGATGAATACGATATCAGGATTGCAGAATTACAGAAAAATGTCTCTAAAATTACGTCACCAGCGGTTTCAAATCATGATATAGCTAAGACGGATGAGATTCAAGAAAAGAAACCAGAAAAAGAAAATAGTTCGAGAATGCATATAAAAACACCTGAATTTGACGGCAAGACATCGTGGCCGAATTATGTAAAACAATTTGAAGCCGCTGCCAAAGCAAATGGCTGGACTCCCAAAGAAAAGGCTACAGCGCTGACAGTTTCACTGCGTGGAGAAGCCATCGATATCCTACAGACGCTAAAAGAGGATGAACAGGAAGACTACGAACAACTTGTTAAGCGATTGGATATGCGATATGGCAATGCGCATCTGGAGCAGGTGTACCAGACGCAACTGAGGAACCGATATCAGAGTTCAAAAGAGAACCTTCAAGAATTCGAAGCTGACATAGCTCGCCTGGTTCGTCTTGCACACCCTACAGCTCCTGATAGCGTCTTGGAATGCTTAGCCACAAAAACATTTATTTATGGGGTCCGAGATAATGAAACTCAGCAAGCACTACTATTAGCTCGACCGAAAACTGTAGTTGATGCACTGTCATACGCCTTAGAGTATGAAGCAGCTAAACAAGCTTCACGTAACCTATCACAAGTGCAAAATATTGATGCTGAGGGAATTGAAGACAAGATAAAGCGAGTTGTATCTGAAATTCATGCTGAAAGAAAGATACTTCATTGCTGGAATTGTGGAGAGTTAGGCCACCCGCAAAGGCTGTGCGGCAAACTGCAAAAACAGTATACTGCAGCGAATACTGAAAAGAAGTTTAAAAAGAAAACGGGTGAGAAAGTAGCAGCAGCTCCTCTTGCTGTTAAAGAAGTAGGAGTGAAGAAAGTAGTTCACGGTGTAAGCCTGGCGAGAGAGAAGACCCGTGAAGAAGAGTGCAAGCACTCTTGTCATTTGGAAACGAAACTTGCCACCGTCAAAAGGACAACGGTAGTGGACGGGAGATGGCAACCTGGAGACTTACGGAGGGACCAAGAGAATGATCCGGACTTAAAGATCATACTTGATTGGAAGCATGGCGATGGCAGGCCAGTTTGGGAAGACGTTGCACGACACTCACAAAGTGTAAAATCGTACTGGGCGCAGTGGGATTCTATTGTGGTTGAAGAGGGCCTCCTGAAACGTGTCGTAGAAAATACGGATGGTACTGAGAGTAGAACCCAGTTGATAATTCCTAGGAACAGAGTACCGGAAGTATTGGAAGAGATCCATGACGGATCTGGTGGAGGACATTTTGGAGTGAATAAAACCCTCGAAAGGCTACGCCTACGATTTTACTGGGTAAATTGCAAGGAGGATGTTAAAGAGTGGTGCAAGAAATGTGTGATCTGCGCGGGAAGTAACGGGCCACATAGGAAAAGAAGAGCTCCTATGCGCCAATATAACGTTGGAAGTCCCTTCGAACGCATTGCGATTGACGTGGCCGGACCATTCCCAGAAACTGATGAGGAAAATAAATACATAGTGGTAGTAATGGACTACTTCACTAAGTGGGTTGAGGCCTACCCATTACCCAACCAGGAAGCCGTAACGGTCGCTGAAGTTTTGGTTAAAGAATGCATCTGCCGATTTGGAGTACCGCGAGAGATACATTCCGACCAAGGAAGGAATTTCGAGTCCGCCCTGTTCCAAAATATCTGTAAGATATTAGGAATAAAGAAAACCAGAACTACTGCATTACACCCGCAGTCTGATGGCATGGTTGAACGGATGAATAGAACAATAAATCGGTATTTGTCAAAGGTAGTCTCTAACCATCAACGAGACTGGGACCGACATCTTCATCTGTTCTTGTTGGCTTACCGTTCATCAGTGCATGAGACAACAGGGCAGACACCATCTAACATCTTATTCGGGCGGGAGTTGCGCTTACCATGCGACCTGGTATTTGGCAGTAAACCCGGTGAAGATCTAGCCGGGGAGGACTATGTAACGGACTTACGGAGAAGAATGAATGACATCCATGAACAAGTCCGCACAAACATTCAAGGTGCCAGCGATCGGATGAAGGACCAGTATGACGTCAAGGCTGAAAAAGGTGGTTTTCAACCTGGGAATTTGGTGTGGCTTTACAATCCACAAAGACGACGTGGCTTATCACCGAAGCTGCAAAAGAATTGGGAAGGTCCCTACGAGATCGTAAAAAGAATAAATGATGTGGTCTACAGAATTAGGAAAACACCTAATGGAAAGCCGAGAGTAGTCCACTTCAATCGGTTAGCCCCTTTTGCTGGTGATAATTTTGACGATCATCGTGGAGCGACGGTTCGCCGGGTTATAGCTGAGGAACCCACATTTGATGACTTTATGGAAAGTCATTCCACTGGTCACAAAGCACGGTATGGCGTGACACGAGAAGAACAACGAGATCTGTTCACCGTGTCCCCAGAATATTCCCTCGCTCACTGTGTAGCGAAAGACATTAAAATGTCCCGCGGCATCGCTTCAGTTTTTAAAAGAAAATTTGGACGAGTACAAGAACTGGCCAACCAACGTCCAACTGTCGGGAAAACGCTACAACTGAAGGATGATAACGTAGAACATAAGCGGTACATTTACTATCTCGTTACGAAACAATACTCACATCAGAAGCCGTCATACCGCAATTTATGGGACTCGCTGTACGACATGAAGGATCATCTGTTGGAAAACGACATCATGAAACTGGCAGTACCGAAGATAGGCTGTGGACTAGATGGTTTGGATTGGAGGATTGTTAGAAGCATGTTAGAAACAATCTTCCGCTTTACCGGAGTGGAAATTCTAGTCTGCAGCTTCAACTCTACCGGGCAAGAAGAGCTCACACGGACCGTCGACTGTTACTTCTTCAAGACTTCCAGATGCACCAAGGGTGATGCATGCAGATTTCGTCATAACGAACTGTTCCGGGACGAAACAGTCTTAAGGAGGGGGCAATGTAGCGAACCCAGGGTCGCGGCGCGGGCGGCGGCGCGGGCGGCGACCGCTAACGTGCAGGTCAGAACACGTTCGTTCGGTCCCCATTGTTCTGATCGGGGTCGGCGAATATTCGAGAAATTAAAAGGTCATAGAATATTCCAGAATGCAGCGTTTTAATATAAATACCCCAAGCAAAAGATCGGGAGAACAGTCTTGTGTTAATACGTGTAGTGTACAGATGGTGATATAAATAAATAGACGGTGATATAAATAGTGTTAAAATAAATATTGCGTAGTTTTAATTGTTTAAATAAATTATCTTAGTGTTTAAGTCTTTAGTAATAATAATTAGTTCTTAAATTAGTGTTTATATTTGTTAATTCTTAGTGTTAGTTATTTTTCATTGTTCTTTATAATTCATATTTCTTTAATTAAACTTAGTTATATAAATATTAGTGTTTTAATCAATTTTACACTTCACCTAAATAAATAAAACGCTACAATATCATCTTCGATATTAACCTAACGAAATTACCAACCACGAAGTATAATACAGACAGAAGTGGAGGTTCAAATGGTCCAAAACTACTCCCATGCGAGGTGCGAGAGAGATAGCATATACCCTCTGAGAATTTGACGGATCTTACGATACCGACACAAAAATATACAAATCAAATATTTTTTAATATATTTAAACTGGTTTATAAATTTATTTATTAATTTATAACTACGTATTTAAACAATGAATTTAAAGCAAAATATATAAGTTAAGATTATTGAAACAACAACCAAGTTTTTAAAAATTTATTTTAAAATTTAAAGCGGATTACAACTGTTCTGTTTGGATGCCAGATACATTCTAATTCTAATGTTAAAGTCTAAAATACAAATTATTACAGTTTCTCACAAAGGAAGCTGATATTGCAGATTCTCATATTCCGTAGGAAATATGAAATAAGAATCTGAAGTGTGGTGTGACTTATGAGAATAGTAACATAACTCCTTCCCCCTTAAGTTAAATATTATTTAAACAATTTATGTTTGAATAATATTTGTTGAATTTTGTTCATTGTCAGCTCCCTTGTTACGATATTTCTTAAATAATTTCCTTATGATAATTATTAATATTATAATTAAAACAATACTTATAATTACACTATTGAAAATAGAGTGTGAGCTATCATTATTTTCTATTATAGGTTTTATAGGTTTTATAGTTATTAGTTCTAAATTTTGTAATTTCTCGAATGTTCTAATAGTAGGAAGAAATTCGTGTTTATTACGATCTACTTTTAAATTTATCATTTTTCCAAAACTAAGAGAATATTTCTCATTTACATTATTGATTTTACAATTATGTGTGAAAAATATGCCACGTAAATTTTTATTAATTATTTCGCTCTCACATTCTATTTTATATTCTCCTTCAAATGGAGATATTATATACTTAATATTAGTAAAATCTATCTTTATAATATAATTATGCTTTTCAAGAATGACTTGCTTACAGTGAGTATTTAATTTATTAAAATATATCTCAGACAGACAATTTTCGTTAATATTATTAATTTCCTTACAGATAAATAGTCTATCATTTATACAAATGCAATGTTCTAATTTATAAACTTCTTTATTAACAATTGAATAGAAGCCAGTGGGAATATTTAACGTTATTAAATTCTCATTTTTTAATGTAGGAATACGAGTAACTTGATGAATATTAGTTCTTTGTTCCAGAATAGGAATTTCAATTAGAATTTCCAATTGTGTATTAAGATAACAGACTGTTTTCAAAATTTTGTTATTCATGTAATTTTCTTGTAGCAATGATTTTATTGGTTCTTTGGTGTGTTTGTTCATGTAATGATTTATTTCTTCACGAGAAATTAATCCGAAGTATAGTGTATTTAGACTGCAGAAAGAAAGAGTTTCTTCGATTTGCAAAAGTGCTAAATAAATTTGATTACTCAAGGTTAATAAATTTTGAAATAATTGATGTATAGCTATTACATCCATTTCATTATAAATTTGTTTCATCGCTATATTCATTGATTTTAATTCTTGTTCTATTAGTAAATTATTTTTATTCATCAATTGTATTTGTGTGTTAAATTGTTTAGTGAAATTTTGATTAATTTCGATTTGTTCATTTATACTACTTATTATATTTCCTTGATTACTTCTTATTTTGTTAATTATTTTATCATAATTTTCTCTATCTTCTTGATCCAAAAGACCGGTTATACTTTTTACCACGGTACCGAGTCCGTTTATAAGACCTCTTTTAACCCTGTTGGGTTTTTGAATAATATGGATTTTCATTTCGATATTGTTAATGGAGTTATCCAATAAAGTTTTATCATTTTCATAATGTGCAGTTAGGTTATCCATTTGAGTATACAAGTCATTTTTGTAGCTAATTAAATTATTATAATTATTATTAATATTATCAAATGATATGTTAGCATAAATATAATTATAATTATTAATAATATAGGCATTACCTAAATTAATTATGTTAATTCCGGCATTCTCGGTTACGTTGAGGAAGTGTTCTCCCCGTGACCCTTCGATATTAAAATATCTGAAATTATACGAGGTTTCTTTAGTTGATCTATTTTAGTTTTTATATTTTTAGTTGTTATAATTTGTCCGCGTTCAGGAATTATTTCTTTTAAAGTTTGTTTTTTATATTTAGGCTTCTCTACCTTTCCGCTATTTCGTTTATGTTGTTTAATATAGACGGTTTGAGGGATTTCTACGTTCATTTTTATGGGTCCGCTATACTTTTCCTTTTTATTTATAATATTTTGTTTAATCTGTTTAAACAATTCCTCCATTATACGCGAATGTTTAATATTATATTCCTCAATCACTACTTCTTCTGGTTGACATATTTGGTTATTGTTTATGTGACCCAAAAGGATCTGGAAGGGTGAATTTTTTGTTGAAGAATGTATACTATTATTATATGCAATTAAACTATAGATTACTTTCTCTTTTAAAGGTAAGGATTTGAAATTTGGTTCATTGTTTAAAATTCGAATAGTTTCAATTAGAGAGCTATGAAATCGTTCTATATTTCCATTTGCTTTCGGATTATTGGTACTAGTAATATGTAATGTTATATTTCTATTAAGTAAAAATTCTGTTAATAATTTGTTATTGAATTCTGTTCCTTTATCGGTTATTACCTTTTCGGGTAAGCCAAAATGTGAGAAAAATTTAATTAATTTAGATATGATAGTAATTGAATTTTGATCTTTAATTTTATAAGCCTGTGCGAATTTCGAAAAGCTGTCAATGATAGTAAGAAATTTCTGTTTTTCTAATGATAAAATATCTAAATGAATTATTTGTAGTGGTTTATCTGCAGTTGGGGTTAGAATATTAGGAACTTGGATCGGTCTTCTTTCGTACTTATTTTTTAAACAGGTTTCACATTTATTTATGAAATTTTGAATCTCTTTTATCATGTTAGGGAAGTAATAAATTGATTTTAATTTAGCATATGTTTCAGAAATTCCTTTATGAATAGATTTTCCTTCGTGGTAGTTTCTTATTATCATTAATTGTTCATCTCTATCTTGGACATCAACAAGTAAATTTGTACATTGTATGAATTTGTAAAATCCAGCTTTGAAATAAGTTTGTAAAACAGTATTAAAGTTTAATTTGAATGTTTCAGGAATTAAACAATGATAATTTACATGAGGCTGACAATAAGTTTTTATAAATTCTAAAATAGCTTTATTGGAGTTAATTTTGTTAAGATACAAATATATTCGTTGTTTTGTGTCAAATAATTTTTCTATGTCAACGGAATTTCGATCAGATTCTTTTACAATAATTTGGTTATAGCCGTAGTTTATAGGACCGTCTAAATATGAGAGTCCATTAATGGGGCGTTCATCGTCCGAATGAATTGTAACTGAGTCCGTATCTGAGTGTTCTACTTGGAGTGACTGGTTATCATTGTCCTTATCATTCTCATTATTCATCACTTCTTGGGTTACGATTAATTCATGAACATTAATTTTGATATGAGAATTTCCAAATGTTTCCTTTATTAAATTTTCTATTGTTGACCAGTTCTTTTTATCGTGTCCCGAACAAATTTTTGGCATTTTAATTTCGTAAATATCGTTTTCAATAAGATACTCTAATAATTTATTTAAACAATTTTTTATTTTTGCTAAAGACGGTTTAGAATTATAGTTATCTTTTGTTATTAAATGAATTATAATTTGATTATTATAATTTTGAATAGCTATTTTATTGTCAATAATTTTGATTTTATCCTGCAATTGTTTTGTCTTATATAAATTATTTACTTGTAAGGCAAATCCTTGCGACATGTGAAAATCCTTTGAGATACAGTGAACCAGCGGTAATTTATTTTCAAAAATATCTTCGCTTTTATAAATGATTTCGAAATCTGGTTTTATTCTGGAAAGCGCATCAGCAACATAATTTTGTTTTCCCTGTTTATACTCTATGGAATAATCATATTCTTTTAATTTCAACTTCCACCGGATTAATTTTTGATTAGGTTCCTTTAATGATTCTAGCCAAGTCAAAGGTTTGTGGTCGGTGACAATTTTGAATTTTCTACCATACAAATAGGTCCTAAAATGTTTCGTCGCCCACACAATAGCTAACAATTCTTTTTCTATTGCGGCATAATTTTCTTCATGATTATTCAGAGTCCGAGAAGCGTACGCAATGGGAAGATCTTTGCCATTTATATTTTGTGATAAAACAGCACCTAATGCGTAATCACTCGCGTCTGTGGTTAAAATAAAATCGTGATTAAAATTTGGGTATTGTAGAATCGGGCTATTAATAAGAAGAGATTTACATTTTTCAAAGCATTGCTGATACTCTTTACTTTCATAGTTAATTTTGCTATTTTTCTTTAGACAATTTGTGAATGGTTTTGTTATTCGGTCAAAATCCTGTATAAAACGCCTATAATAACCTAATAAGCCTAAAAATGATTTTATTTGCTTAGTCGTTTTTGGTAGTGGAAAATTTTGTACAGCTCTTATTTTTTCCGGGTTTGGCTTAATGCCGTTTGTTGTTATGATATGCCCCAGATAGGCTACTTCTTTCCTTAGAAATTCACATTTATTTAGTTGAATTTTTAGATTTGCCTCACGCAATAAGTTAAATATTATTTTTAAATTTTGTATATGCTCCTGAAGTGATGAACCTAATACAATAATATCATCCAAGTAGACATAACAAATTTTGTTAATTACGTCTCTCAGAACAAAATTCATTAGTCTTTGAAACGTCGCGGGGGCGTTCTTTAGGCCGAATGGCATGCGTTTATATTCAAAATGACCTTTTTCAGTGGAGAATGCTGTCTTTTCTGTGTCATTGGGATCCATTTCGATTTGGTGGAATCCACTAGTGAGATCGAGAGTAGTGAAATATGCAGATGTACCAAGTTTATTTAAAATTTCAGTTATGTCAGGTATGGGAAACCGATCATCGACAGTTTTGTCATTTAATTTTCGAAAATCGTTTACAATGCGGATTTTTTTTATACCGGAGGCGTCTGGTTTCTTTTCAACCACCCAAATGGGACTGTTCCATGGTGAATAGCTGTGTTGTATAATACCATCATGTAGTAATTTATCAACTTCCTCCTCTACTTGTTTTTTATAAATTTCGGGGAATTTATAATTTTTAGCATAACACGGAATATCATCGGTTGTTAAGATTTTGTGTTTTATTTTAGATGTGAATGTCAGTTTCTCGTTTTCTAAAATAGTCAGATCCTTATATTGATTTAATACTTTAGTTAATTCGTTTAATTCTTCCCGATTTAAATGTTCGTGTCTTATTTTTAAAGTGTTTAATATTTCTGTATTAAAGACTGGTTTAGACTTTTCATTAAAATAATTAAATTTATGTTTATTGTTTAATAGTTTTATTTCTTCTTTATTTAAATTAATTTGTGCTTGCAATAATTTTAAAGCGTTGAAACCAAGTAAGATATGAAATGATTTGTGGAAATTATATAAGTAACATTTAATATTTTTAGTTTTATATTTAATAAATGTGTATTCTGAACCTTCTGACTCTCCGTTCATCGTTTGAATTTTGAAGTGTTCTTTAAATATTTTAAATTTTGCTCTATTTTTATAAACGTAGTTTTTATTTATAAAATTTTGGGATGATCCAGTATCGATAAGAATAAATAAGTCTTGTAGTTTAATGTATGGCAATTTTGAAATCATATTAATAGCTAAGGATTCAAGTTGAGACACGGGTCTATGTGAAAATTTTCATGCTGGTTTGATTCATTGCAATTTTCCTCCTTTGTGTATTCTGTATTGTCTTCCAATTCGTCCGGATTTTCTGGATCGAATTCATCGTAATTTTCTACATTATTAATTTCTTCCGAAATAAAATTTGGTCTTCCCGTAGGTTTAAAATAATTTGGGTTTGGTCTAAACGAGCGAGTTGAAATTGACATTGGTGTAGGTTGTGATGAACGTTGAATTTTAATTGGTTGTGAAGGGAATTTGGATGGGCCGGGTTGAGATTGGTATGTTGTTTGCTGTTGCGTTGGCTTATTTTGAGGATATTTCACCATGGGAGATGTGTACTGTCTGGGTTGAGTGTTTGTCGCGTTAGAGTTGTGTTGAGTTGTATTTATTTTATAATATTGAAAATCGTTTGTAATTAAGTTATTGATTTCATCCAAAGTGGACGGATTTCTTGCTGCTAATTGGGATTTAAAAGGTTCTTTACAATTTCTTATAAAACATTGTGTCGCAAATTTATGGCCAAACTTTTTGAAATCTTGTACTGATTGCGCACAATATTTATTTTCAATATTATTGACATAGAGTAGAAATAAATCATTGTACCTTTTTAGAAAATCGAAGATTGATTCTTTAGTCTGTTGTAATTGACACAATTCAATCATCAAAGTACATTCATTCCTTTTGTCTTGGTATTGTGAAATTAAAAAGTCTTTCAAGTCTTTCCATGTTTGAATGGATGGACAGGTTGTTAAATATTCACTAGCTTTTCCAGTTATTTTCTTTTTAATAGTTATAAGTGTTAGTGATTTAGTTATTTCAGAGGGATTGGTTTGATTTATAATTTCTAAAATTTCCTCTGTAGATTTTATAAAATGGGATAAGGTTTTCTTTTCTCCATTATATTCAGGGATTAAATCTACTATTCTTAACACACTAGTGTCAAGATTAGCCAGAACACCTGGTACAGTTACCGGGGGAGTCATTCTGGTGGTATTATTAATATTTAAGGTATTTAGTGAATTAATTAATTGGTCAATTTTGACTGCAATAATTATTTAACAATTTTTACAATAAATAAAAATTTACTTACAATAAAAGTAAGGGTAAGAACTTCATGGGGCTGCTTGTTGCTGAGGGGGTTGGGACTGGGGGCGTTGAGCTGCCGGACCAGGAGAATGCTCGTACAGAACTGCAGATGATCACCTTCAACGAGTTGTACCTCTGGAGGCCCTCGGATGATCGCCAATCTGGTTGTATCGCCTGTGGTTGCTGACCCGTAGGTTGATTCCTCAGGATTGCAGGTTTTGCACTTGCCGTTGGAAATTTATTTTAAAATTGGAATTGTTAAGTAAATGGTTGAAACCAACGATTTGCACACTTTAACGAATTGATTCGTATTGAATTTCGGTGTAGCAAACCTCTTAACTATCCTACCGACTGCGCCAGTTAAGATTATTGAAACAACAACCAAGTTTTTAAAAATTTATTTTAAAATTTAAAGCGGATTACAACTGTTCTGTTTGGATGCCAGATACATTCTAATTCTAATGTTAAAGTCTAAAATACAAATTATTACAGTTTCTCACAAAGGAAGCTGATATTGCAGATTCTCATATTCCGTAGGAAATATGAAATAAGAATCTGAAGTGTGGTGTGACTTATGAGAATAGTAACATAACTTATATATATATATATATATATATATATATATATATATATATAATATCAATATAAAATAACAAATATACTTGTTACGAAATTTCATAAGAATAAAAGAATATATTTAATATTAATTAAATTATGAGACAACTTATTTATTTATAGTAAATTTAAATATTCCTCTGAGTTATTATAATATGAATATGTAATTTTATTGAAAATGAACAAAAACAAATTGTAAATATTAAATAATATGAATGCAAACAATGAACGTAAAATATATGTATGTGAATTAAATCTTTTATTATAACACAATACAATAAATAAATACTGGGGTTGAAATCTGTTATCAAGAAGTAAACTGGTAACTAAAAAATTCAAAAAATATTTTTTATCACTTGTACAGTTTAGATTTTTTTCTGTCATCTTTTGATTTTCAAATTTTATTTTTCTGCATGGGACGTCATCCTTTTTCAAATAATGGTGAAAATCTTTAAATAAAAGACTGTGCGATTTTAAGATTATACTTTATATAGGTAATTGGTAACTCCACAAATCTATTGTTTAATAATGTCACCTTTAAAATTGTTTTTTATTTATTTTGTCTTTTGAATTTTAAATACGATAACTTCACGATATAACTTTTCTTTAATTATTCAATAGTTTTCTTTTATTTGTATCACATCAACTGATACAATTAGGAACAAAAACAAATATCAAAATGTGATTTCTCTCTCTAGACTTCTTTGTCACACATTGGGACTGTCTTTACTACACGGTTGAGGTACGAAACCACAGTATAAATCGTATATACGATTTATACTGTGACGAAACTGCATAGGCGTGCTACCAACACACAATAAAGCACAAATTGTCAACATCAAAATCACCTTCATAAATAACAGGAATGACTAATTCAAATATTTTAAATATAAAAAATTTGCAAAATTCGACATATTTTAACCAGTTTAAGAGCTAATCCTGTTTTGTGAATCTGGCTGTTGTAGTTTTGCTCTAATTGCTAATTTAATGGGTTTAATTCAATCTCTCCATTTAATTGAACGTATTCAGGAACCAAATATTACACTTGTTCTCAGAGTGTCCTTTCTTAGAGTTTTATGGAGTTGGCAACCCTACATATACAATACACAAAGCACATTTGAAAAAATGCTGAAGGTTATGTTGCCACATAACTACAAACACCCTCATGTATTGTGGGTCACATTTACAATAAATTCTTTATTTATATTTTAAAGATATAGAGATACAGTGTATTTTATATTCGTGGAAGTAAGGGTGAGAATTTTGCTACGCATATGTGGGCTGCATGTGTGATAAGTTTTTTTGGGGATGCATGTTTTATAGTTCCGTGCAGGCGGTATCAATAAGACTGAAATAAAGTCGAGAGTCCACCATCGATTTTGTTGTAAAGTTGATATTAGGGAAGTTTTGTGTTATTGGACGTTGGGGAATTTTTTGTCTAGTTCCGAAGTTTTCTCACTAGGTCTGAGGTACGACTTGATATAGAGATGGAACTTTTACGTGTAGGGAATTTTCTTTTTGCTATGATTCCAAAGTGGATATTTAGAAATATAAATACCCTGCTACTTATTTTTACCTCCACCCACTTACTAAAGTTTTTTATTGAAAAATGCAAATAAATAATTGAAAAATTAAAACACAGTAATTAATTGCCTAATAACCTGAGGTAAAGTACTGTACACATGTAATTTTTTTAGATGCCTCACAATATTTTGGGAAATTTGTTATAAAAAAGTGTTTAGTTTTGGAAATATGACTATTTTGTAATAACACCAGAAGAGTTATTTTCTAAAATCTCAAGTGTTCTACTTAGTTCATTTTTGGGAGAAACCAAAAGCTATTCGAAAATAACTCACTTTTTATCATAAAATTTGAAAGTTTCATATGGGTGTAGTAAGAGCCATGGATATATCAAATATTATTACATGAGAGCTTTTTATTTTACTGGATAAATTTCTATTCTTTACGAAACCTTCATTCGTAGTAATTTGATAAGAAAATTGTTTTAATAAAATGACACCATAGGTGGAACGACATTTTAATTCTAGAAAAAAAACGAGGCACGTAATATAACCTATTAATAACCGGGGGGCGGAAAAAATAGTTTAACGACGCCAATGCCTGGTATAATTTCTGTGTGATTATTTATTAATAAAAACATGTATAGTTTTATTTTAGGTCTATTTTGAAGGTGAACTATTTTAAAGAGAAACAAAAAATCTTGTGAAAATTTATAGGGTCTTCCGATAAATGATATAAAGTTACATATTATAATGCGAAGATGAAACACCCGGTAAAGAAGGCATTTTAATATAATATAAATTTAGCTAGGATTTTTTCTTCTGCTTTACTAGGAGTTATATATAAAGTGCAATTATAGGCCGTTAGAAAATTAATAAATCTTTTGTTTTCGTAATAATAACGTAATTTGCAAAAAAGTGGAATTTAGAGATATTTTTAAGGAAAAACGGATTAAAGTTTCAAGTATTGCACTTATTCTGGGTTAGTCAAAATCTAATCAATTCATCATATTTGAATTTAACTCTTATTAACTATTACATTTTTTTAATGTATCGTATTATGTTATCGTGGAAAGTAGCGAATTTAGGGGAAGCCGATATATAGATTTGGTTTTTAATTTATTTAAAACCACTGGTGATGAAAATTAGAGTAGTACCAATGATTTCGTACTCCTAGATACTGAAACGTTTGTTGTCATCATAGCAAAGACATACTTTTCTTTTATCTAAAGTATAGAAGTACCAATAAAGTTATCTCACTTGCTATCACTTTTAAAATAACCTCGAAAAAGCATGCCAACATTGACAGTCTCTGATGCGTTGTCTTTGTCTGAGGTATACATCTATCTATAGTGTTATCTCATTTGCAATCGCCTTTTGACATAACCTCGTAAAAATGTGCTAAATTTAAAATTCTGTTATTTTAATAACTTCATAAATTTAAATTGAGAGCGACGTCGTTTATACATGCCATGTAGTCGGGAGTGCACAACAGACCATTGTAATATTTGTTCCAAACACCTGGACTTAACATGAAGTCCTGTGAGACAACGTTCTTTGGTTGTACGTTACACTTCTACCCTCAAATTTTCCATTATTTTACGTGCAACTTACAGACTGACAGATATCTCAGAAAAAAACCTATGGAAATCTTCCCTGGTAATTAACAAATCCAATAATACATTTCATAATTTACCTATGTAATGAAAGTATTAAATCCTTTACAGATGATGTTTTACATATTATACAATTTCTAAATATTGTCTCTAATTATTAAGTAAAAAAATTCAAAACAACATTAAGAAAATAGCTAGGTTAGGTTGAAATAAGCGGGAACTGTCATGAACTTGAGTGATAATAAACATACAATTTGATAGTGACAGTAAGGGAGACAACAAGATACTTATTTAGATACTGTAGAAAGACATGGCACAAAGAAGTATGTTACACATGTCGAAAACACGATGTTATATTGGACGAATATTGCAGATTAGTATCTAGATAAGTATAAAATCACTGGATAATACCTATTTATCACCTTGTGATTCGTCGACGAAAAATCGTCATAGATATACACACAGACATCACTGTAAAATAGTGCTCTAGGGACCCTAAAACAGTATTTCCCTTCGTGCCTCCTTTATCTATATATTGATAGGCGGGAGATAAAAACAGACATTTTTGAGGTCCAATTACGAGCGAAAACATCTCAATAGTGAAAAGAAATAATGAAATTCTCTTTAAATCTTTGAATTCTGCGCAAAGAAATGTATCAATATAAATTATTTCCAAAAATTAAAATCTTCGACAAAATTTGCGTATTTGTGGAATATTTCGAGTATGTAAACGAAATTTTACGTTTAAAATATATAAAACCGCATTGTTATGGTTCAACAGTAATTGGAAATTTATTTGGGAACCTAAATAAATATGGATATTTTAATTAGAAATGCTAATTTTATAATTTGTAATTAACGTATAAGTTAAAAAGCAGTTATTTCTACCATTAATTAGTGTTTTATAAAATTAAATATGAAAATTACATGTGTGTAGTGTACACTTATAAAATATTACTTATTAAATAAATATGAAACTTTGACGCGACTGAAGTCTTTGTAGAATAACACAGCTCGTACAAAGTTCCCTGAATATGACTTTGTAATTAAGTCGTTAATTAACGAGGTGCACATGGTGCATCTTAGTTCAATGAAGTAGCATTAGCTTCATTACATATACTACAATACATGCCTGTCTTTCATATTAATAATTTGTACGAGAATATAACATGGGCAGCGGTGGCTGCTGGCTCAATTGGCTACCGCACATTAATTCGAACTCAGTGGAGTTTGAGATTTTGGGTACATTTTCCAGTGTCGCAATTTTTCACCAAATAAAATCTCACGTACGTTAAATTATATACCTTTTTGCTGCATTTCATTTAAACTTAGGGTAAACTAGACTTTATGGGCAAAGGCCAAACCTGAAGTTGGGTGCAGAACATGATTATAATAAGTTAGTTTAGGTTGAGTTAGGCGAAGCTAGATTTGGTATTATTTAAAGTATCAATAAATATTAAATTTACATTTTATGAACAATAAAATTCAAAAGTATTTTACTATTTCTACATCTAATAAATACTTCTTTTAATATGACAATAAATAAACTCATTTCATTTAAAAGCGAAATCATTCTACGGTTAAAGGCTAAATCGTTCTTCAACTTCCATTCATTTCATATCGTTGAACTTCCCTTCGAAATGGATCATTCTTTGTAAAATTTTAATTAAATTTTTATCAAATTTATGAAATTTAATTTATTTGTTTTTAAAACAAAATGTGTATACACACAAACGCACGCACCTAACCTCACCTAACCCAATCTAATCTAATCTAACCTAACCTAACCCGACCTAATCTAACACAACCTAACCTAACTTAATCTAACCTAATCTTACTCATACTTACCTAATCAGATTAGGTAGGTTGGGTTAGGTTAGATTAGGTTTATTAAAAACAAAAAAACAGCGATTTCAAGATCAACCAAGTCTGACCGCCATTTTTTATTATTTTTTCCACATTTGTGATACTTAGTAGAAACTTTTTGCCAAATTTCATCAAAATCGGAGCTGAAGTAGTACACAGACAAGTTGACTTTACTCTTTACTTATTACATATTTTAATTATTCATAAATTAACTCTTCGAGCTTTGGTCGTCATAATTTTTTAATTAAGTCATTATTATTTATTATATTCGGAATGTCAATACATATAAATGATAAATGAGGTAATTGTTATTCACACAAATAGTTCTTAATAATTTTCTATTTGGAAACATCCTTTCTTCGAAAAGATAAAGTTAAACAAATGCGCAATAGAATTGCTACATCTCAGGTTTTACAAAGCATTGTAAATTTTCTGTTCTATAAATAGAGCTATACCATCAAAATATGTTTATGTTAAATTAACTTTAAAGTTTCCTTCGTTTTGAAGTGGTCTGATACTGGCGCCGCAGTATGACGTGTTTGTTGTCCTGTTAATTAAAACTGTGTTTTGTTTATGTTTTGAATTTTATTCACACTGGCTCCTGATTTTTTTGCTTATTTTGGTATAAAACAATATTTTGTACGAGTACTATTCATTTGAAAACTTTACTTATGATATTCTAGTGTATAATTTATAAATACAATGTTTATACATATAAGCATGTTTCGTCATTTAATACTCGGTTGCCATCTTGCTCTTTCGTCAGACTATCGAGATGTACTAATCCTTTGTTACGTCATCAAGGGAGGTAAATTTAATGGACAATATTTTCACAAACGCTCTCCTAGCAAAATCGGACATTGCGAGTAAACAAAAAATACGTTTTTTTTTAAATATATTATAAAAAAAAACAGAAATCAGTGAAATAATCTATTATCGTGGCAACATGGCGCCCCTTCGATTAAGTGCCTTCTTATCATTTCTTGCCCCCTCACAACCAGTATACTAGCTACGCCATTGCTTCCAGTTCGGAAATCTTGTGGGTCCATTCGGTCCAGGCAACTCATATTGAATCTTGTATATACCCAAAAAAGGGTAACTCATTACAGTGCCGGATTAACTAGACAAAAAAGTTATTTTGCCCCATCCCTCTCCTGTTAATCACCAAAATAATAAATGACAATAAAATAAAATAAAATATTATAAAAATATTTAAATAGGTAAATTAAAAATCATAACCTTTTCTTTTTTTAATTTATTGCTTGCGAACTAGGAAATTGTATTATCGAAATTCAGAAATGTTTTTGGACAGAATTTCCAAATTTTTATATTCTACCTGAATAATAGAATAGCGTAAATATTTGAGTTGCAACGGATATCCGCCGGTATCCGGCATATCCGGCTACTTTTTTACTATCTGCCCGGATATCGGATAATAATCTTACAATCGGCTGAATACCGGATAATAGTCTTACAGTGAGTAATGTGTAAATTAAAGAAACACTAAAATATAATGATTTTTTTTACGAAATATACATATTTACTAAACATATCTTGGTCATCTTTAATGTTGAAAAAGACAATCTGACCACTGGCTTTTGTACTTGGCAATGTTAAAAAAATTCTACAAACTATTTTTACGTTATGAAACATTGTTATTAATTTTTGTACTTCAAGATTCCTTTATATTCCTGACGTGATTATGATCAAAACAATATTTACATTGAACACATTCATCAGGAATCGATTCTTCTAGCATCTGTGAACTTCATCATGATCATTATCATGAATTTTCTTTAAGTTAATCAAAAAAACAAAATTATTTTAATTTTACTATATGCACTCAACCTTTTTTTCAGTTCTTTCTATTTTAATAAAAAGAACCTTGTACATATTTCCCTTCTATGCAACAATGAAAAATATTCTTACTGTATATTAAATGAAATTTTGTAATGTCTCCAAAATTCTGAAGCGCCCTTAGGCAATGCCCTAGTTTGTCTAGTGGATAATTCTGCTCTTCTTCATTAATTAATTTCACCGGGTCCTTCAAATTCTGAGAGCGACCTGTATTTAGTAGAGTTAAACGAAAAAGTAAATGATATACGACTACGTCGCAAGTATATAAATATCAAAAGGTAATATGTAGTACACATTGACATTTATTACTTTTTGTGTCAAGTATAATAATGATGATAAGATGAAAGCAAATTAATACAGAATTAAAGTTCCAATAATATCAGTAAGGGATTTACATTAACTTGAAATCACAAACTTTATCGTTGGAATATCACATTGTAATCAAGGCGAATAAATTAATAAATATCTCATGATCACTTCTAGTAATTTCCGAACTAAATTTCCAATGGATTAAATGCACAATGTAGCTACTATTGAATCTCATAATTGGTGACCTAAATATCGGAAGATTACCTACGCATGAATTCATTTGCAATTAATAAGAAATATCTTACAGAATTCTTAATAAATAAAACTTTAATATACGCTTAGTAAAAAAAACGCAAATTATCAGTACTACATCCTTATGCTTTTTTCATGATTTAAGTCCAGAAAAACGATCCATAGTACAAAGATTAAAATTGGTTATTTCACAAAGAATATAGAATAGTTGCAAATTTAATCATTGATTTTTCATATCCTTGTGCCTATTTCATTTTCTTAAAAAGCACCAAAATTGGAAGTCAATAATTAGTGTTTCAGAATAAAATAGAGCACTGTTAAATATACGTTAAATTCTTTCCTGAAAAAAGGATCAATGCATGAAAACAAAAATTGGATGTTTCTAAAAAAAATCTTTTAGAGCTCAATTTGTAACTAAAAAAAATATTTTCAAGCATCAGATTTCAGAGACTTTTTCAGAATTATTACATGCTGACATAGAGTGGCCATTCGTACTGATTTTATCAGTACAGTACTGATTTCCAGACCATTGTACTGATAAACAATTTGTACTGGTTTTTTACATACAGTACTGAATGTACTGATTTTCGATTTTTTATAATTATTCATTAATAAATGTTTATACATTTTTAATTTCTATCTATCGACTTATAGTTAGTAATAGTAATAAAACAATTGATATAACGTTTGACTATGACTTGGTTACACTGTTTGTTTTGGAGAAAAACTGTTATATTTGCCCTAACATATGATCTAATTAGACTAGAAACATTATAAAGACGTAGAGGTTTTTAAAGCTAATCTAGAAAAAGCAGAACTTTGGTTTTCATCAAATAATCTACTTCTAAACAAAAGCAAAACTCAAGTATTGATAATTTCAGCAAATAATAATGCAATAAAAGTTATATTTGGATTTATAAAATATTTTACTCGAGTCGAGAGTATTAAACGCCTCGAAGAAATAAAATTCAAAAATCAATAAAACAGTATATGTTGAACTATTTTCACATAAAAGAATAATTTTTATATATTAATCATCAAAATATTATATTAAATGACACTATAAACGTTTCGAAATAATGTAGTCAAAAAGTAATCTAAATCTAGAACATAGGTTTTGCACTGATTTCATTAAAAATAAATGGTCACTCTATGCTGACACCACTATTATAATATTGTTCAAGATATTGTTTCAAAAAATGTAGAAATTCTCAAATTTAAAAATATGTTAATATATTTGCTGTATTTATTAAAATGTAATACTTTATTTATACACTAGTAGCTGGTTATATTAGTAACGCATCATAAATTACAATATATTACAGTACTTGGCACAGAATGGACGAATTAATGAACTATGAATTTCTCAAATATTTGAGAGTTATAGATAAATCATTACATTTGTTTCAATGCTTCATTTCAACGGACACAAAATTAGTACACATTCATATATCTAAATATAATTTAAATATTTTAAACCAGATTTTAAAGTACATAAAAAATTTAATTGCGTTTTCACTAAGTGAATATGTGATAAAAAGTTTACGCCTTTATATTTAGTGTTGAAAATTTATAGTTAGATAATTCACATGTTTTTTACACTTATCAGAAATTGTATTATCTGTAGTCCGTACTTTTTTACGCCCAGACACTATATATCAAAACATTAATTAGAGATGCGATATTTATAACAAATAATGAGTAAGGTATATATAATTAATAATTTATAAAATATTTTTGTTTTGATTGGTCGATGAATAGGATATAGTAATAATTACTAAAATTCAGACAATGTTTCGAATGCTTTATTTCTGCTTCGATCAGTTTCGGCCTCACGTGAGTCTTCCTCAGGATTTACAAGGTTTACAATACTGAGTATATATTTGATACATGTAATAGTAGTATATTAAAAATTTACTTTAAAGTCAAAATTAAAATGAGTCATCATTAAAAAAATTTTAACCATTGATAATTCCCGTAAAGTGTTGTTATAATGGTGCATTACAATAAATATATACATTTGTGACATTAAAATTTTTATTATTCTCGTTAAAGACTTTTTTATAGAAGTTTAAAACTATCGTATAAGTTTTTATGCCTCTATACGATTCATTTTTTTTTTGATTTTCACCTATTTGTTTTAAAGTGAACGCTGTGATACACCGCTGTCAATCAAATTGAAGTCGTAACCATGAATATGGCAAATCCTATGTTTCACGTAAAAATAAACTCAGGTATTTTTGATTTATATGTTATTTTAAATTAATAAAATATATATTCAAAAATTAATGTACAATTATTACATGTATTTAAGTATATTATTACTATAAACTTTATAGTGTCTGAGGAAGATTCAAAATTTTGATTGAACTCCAATAAGCCCCTATTTTTGTATACCGGGTGTCCCAGCTCGACCGACACATGGGAGTTTTACATGGGAAATCAGTTAATTATGAATAGTATATCCCCAGTGCAAGATATTATCTTGAAATTTTGTATTCTTATAGGAGAATATTAATTCTATGGATCAACACTTATTTGAAATATGCAATTTCGTCTGCAGGGCGAGATTTATTAAATTTATAATCTAATATTTTCGTTCAAAATCAGACAGCCATGGAAATAAAAGAAAATATTTATCTGACAGTTTAGTGAAATATCACTGATTTTAATTCTTATTCCCTGTATTTTAATATTATTTAAGTTAAATTTAGTTTCTTTTTGTTAAGTAATATACCAATATTACAAAAATATAAATATCTACAATGACATGTCATTAACTGTCAGAATTGTCACATAGATATTTTCTTTTATTTTCATTGCTGTCTGATTTTGAACGAAAATATTAGATTTTAAATTTAATAAATCTTGCCCTGCAGACGAAATTGCATATTTCAAATAAGTGTGATCCAGAATTAATATTCTCCTATAAGTATACAAAATTTCAAGTTAATATCTTGCACTGGGGAGATACTATTCATAATTAACTGATTTCCCATGTAATACTCCCATGTGTCGGTCGAGCTGGGACACCCGGTATGTTTAGTAAATTAATTTTGTTATCGTATGTGCCCTTTTACAAATGTAATGTATGTACGTTTATGGCTTTAAAATTCCCCCTCCCCACAACTCTGTCCGGAGTACCCGGAGTATCCCGAGAACCCCGGAGCTACCCGGAAGCATTGTATAAAAATGTAAATTGAAAATTGGAATCTTCAGCATTGAAAACAGTGGGTATATTACGTTCATGATATGCTTATTTGCTAAACATGGAATAATAATGTGTAATAAACATGACAAAATAAATATGCCAACCTCAGACAGTAATATATGTTGTATGTGACAATGTACTTTCTTTAAGAAACATAGTTTTTGCATCTATGCAATTTATTTATGGAATATTTAATAGAAAGTGCAACATTCTATCAAGTATACTTGTGCTATACTAATACTTCCTAACAGATGTCTTGTAGTAAATTTTATGTTTTGGTTGGCAAATACTGGCAAAAATTGTAACAGTTATTAATTACTATTTTTTTGTAATAACAACACATTTGATCTATTTATTTGACCCAAAATAGTTTAACTAATTAACTGGCCTATTTATTGCCTAATCTTTGCTCCATTTCCTAATAATTCTTCTTTTTATTTCCTCCAGAACATTATCCAATTTTTCAAAAAGTACTCAAGTTATTTACCCCAAAATTTGGTGAATGTATATGTATAAATTTCTCCACTTATTTGCCCCAAAAACAAATCGAGTTACTTCTTTCATAATTTGGTCAAGATTGTACCATTCCTGATCTATCTCGAGAACTATAAGAGCTACCACAGTTTATTTTTATTATTATTTGTAATATTTTTATTATTATTTCTTTTGTTTGTATTTAAAAAATAAAACTAAATAAAATTGCTATAGTTTTTAGCATAACTGGACAAATAAACTGTTAAATTTGTTCATTTTTGTTTCAATTTCAAGGCTACCGCTATTTGTGGGTATATTTATGTCATTTTCATATCTAATTTCGTAGGTTACAAGGCATGTAAAATTAATTTTGGTTATTGATTCAGAAATTTAGATGCAGAATTTTATGCAGTTCAATCGTTAATTGAAACTTTTTTACCTAAAATAATTTAAAAAGCAGGAAATGACGAAAATATAATTTCACTTGTTAAATCCCTATGAATGTTTTATTTTCTTATTCAATAGAGAATTTTATTCTGAACATTTTTTTTGCGAAAATTGCATGTATAGGTTTTTAAAATTTCTTTTTTATTAATAAGGTTAAAATAAATGTACTATAGACATTGTAGAAGAAAACCTACAAACATAAATTTACTAATTCTACTGAAATAGCCCGCAACTTTCATTATTACATTGTAACGGTACCTACCTACATTCCTACATAGTACCAGTGGCGGATTCAGGATAATGTTCTAGTGGGGGCTATTCCCTTTTGAGTGTATAGGTATAAAAAAAATATTTTCTTTCTGTTACAACAACTAAAGAAAATATATTCTATAAATAATAGCGGGTAGCGCACAGCGCACAATGACCGAATGATACCGAATATAATACGTAAAGTACCGAGTGCCAGTGCCGAGTGCTAAAATAAGAAATAAGGTTTTAGTATTTTAGAAATATTTAATTTGAAAGTCAAAAGAATTGAATAATCATTTTGTTAATAAATTTATAAAATTTTGTGTGTATTAAGACACTTAATCCTTTGCGATCGTTCCTGTTCAAATTTTAATACCGTTAATTTCTTAGCAATAATCATTATCTTCGTGGAATTGCAAACAATTTTTGCATAAAAACGAAACTGCTATAACATAATGTTCTTATTACCAAGAGTACATCAACGTTTCTAGAACTTGAGACAATTATTAGAGTATTTTTCATAAAACATGGTATTAAAATTTTAAATACATCCCTGTCTAGTTATTTCCAGGTTGTACAGTTATCCATCTATATTAAGTAAGGTATGCTAATATTACTTTGGGATTTCCAAATCCAGTGCTTAGCTGGGTACCTGGAACAAACAGTGTATTCTAATGAATTTCTATACCCTATAGCAGAACGCATAAAGGTCACATTTCTTTCAATTCTTTCACTCAGGGAAAAACTTTGAAAAGATACCACAACCATAAAATAATTTAAACGTCAACTCGAGATCTCTTGTCCAACTATACATACGTTAATGTTTGAGTGCGTTATATAACCGATGGAAATAATAGACATAAACATAAAATTTTATAGTTATTAAATATTTAATTTCAGATGAAATCAGTATCATACCATCGTCATTTAACAAAAAAATACAATTTTATTGATTATTTAGGTATTACTTACTTATGAATTAGGTTTTAGTCTTTGAAGTGGACAAATTAATGGTCTGTGACTGATACTTTTTATCTTTTGTTATGATAACGGGCTCAAATAACGCATTAACTGTTATTTGAGTGCGTTATGTAGTTACAGAATCCCACCCAAGGCCTTGAGCACACACGACAGCGGTTTCATAGGATTCACTAGGTTGTCTTGGTTCCTTGAGCACACATATACGGTCCCAGTGGGGAGAAAAATGGTTACGGAAGTATTTTGCTTGGGGTTATATACAAAAATATATCTCTTCACTCCTTTAGAACTAAAGTGTTTTGGGGATAGTCCACGATCTAAACGCGTGATCGTAGGAACTTCTTGAATATTTTGAATATTCCATCTCACTTGTTTTAATTCTTCCCAAAAATGATGATGAATGTGTAAATATTCCGCACGTGTGTAGCGCACGTCTACCAAGTGTTGATGCTTTCCTAAGTGGTTATGCGACACTCTGATTCCGATCTGTATTAGTCAAAACAATATACAAATATTTACGATCTCGTACCGTCACACAAAAATTCATTCCATAAAACAGATATTCTAGGTAAAATAGTTTGTTCATAAAATATTTAGTACATAAAAGAGATTATTTTTAATATGGTGAATAACAAAGTTATACATGTTGTATCGTGCATAACATCCGAATTTAGCCATATTTAAAGAAAACTGCTTCTACATCTCAACATGCAGTTTTCTCAATAAAATTGTTATCTAATAGGCTAATAAAAAAATATGTAATCCCATTTAAAATAACAAAGTTGATCCATATGCTTTGAGAACTATTTGTTGAATAAAATTAATTTTTTGCTCTTCTGGGTGTAAAAGCCTAGTTTACTCTTCATTTTCGAAGACTGAAATAGCATTTTTAATCCCTGAGGGATAAATATGAAGTGAATTCTTGGGCGATTAAATTAATAAACAAGCATTATGTTACCACAGAAATAAATAGGTATATGTAAATAACCTAGCCTAGCTTACCCGAAAAATACGGATAATGATTATTTCAAAATGTATATGCAGAAGTGCAAAAAAAAACGTGCTTTAATCCCTCATGTGATTATTTTCTTCGCCTAAGGCCTGTGAAATAAACTTCACTGTCAGGATTAAATCATGCACTTTAGTTCCACAGTGTATAATATATTATTATGCTCATCGAAATAGTTTCCTAAATAAAATTTTGTTACTAATTTAACAGAGATAACAATACTATACTTAAAATAAACATCCTGTATACTATCCTACATTTTTGCTATAGTATTTATTTTAGTACCCTATAAATTCCCAGACTTATTTCTTCCAAAATTGTTTGAGTTATTTTCCCAACATTTACATCATTTTATCTAATCTTTTCTTTTACTTATTTCCTACCTTAAAATCTTGCTCCTATTTCGTATTATTACTCTATATAGTTTCTCCAAAATTTACTCTAATTTTTCCGAAAATTGTTAATAAAGCTAATGATATTCTTGTTTTTTTTTTATTTGTCTCAATTCCCTAGGAATTTGCCGCAAAATATGTTCTAATATCTCAATACATAATACATCTGATTATTTGTCATATAATTTGCTCTAGTTTATATAATTCTCTGATCTATTATTTTCCCTAAAATTTTGAATTAGAATTTGATTTACTTTCTAGAACATTACTGAATTAATTGTTTTGTTTAATTCTTAAGAATTTGCTCCATTTTATTAAAATTATTACCATTATTTTTTTATTAGTTTTATATAAAATGACAATAAAATAGAAGCCTGGTCATATAAAAATAAGAAATAAAAGGTACTTACTATTCGGTTTTTGTTTGGTTGCCCAGCTACTAGTTACAGCGCAAATGTTTCTGCTTCGCTTGCAGATATTATACATTAATATTTAATATACACATCTTATAATTGTTTTACTCTTTACAGAACATGTACACATATTAAATTATTATTCACAAATATTGATACATTTTGGTCAATCTTCTAAGCATATATACATGATATTTACATAATTTGTTAAATTATATTTTTATTTAGTGTATCCATCTAGCAGAAATTCTTATAACTAATATTGGTATTAAACGTCAATGACATCACTAAAATTTTAATACAATAATTATTTATGCAACAAGTGTGTAAATTAGGTAAGTGTTTTTTGTCAAGTGCTGTTAAATTATAGCACGAGCACGAACGATAAAAAATATTATGTTACACACGTGTTGCATATAACATTTATAGTGTATATTAATATTTCTTAATAAATATTTTTACATCAATTTTTATCTAATAATGTAATTATGTAATTGACAGTTAAATTCACAGAATGTGTATGTTGCCTAGCAACACTTTACTTTTCACGCACCGGTGGTTGAAAAGTGTTTTTAACGCACTAGTGCTTGAAAAGTGAATCTTTACAAACTCTATAGAATGCGGAAAGTATGTACTTTAAACTTTATGCACGGTTGTAGGAAAACAATTTTTATGATATTTAAAACAAAATAATTATGGATTATGTAGAATATACAATTTTTATTTCTCAAGGACTACATTTAGGTGATGGTGGTGCAGGATTTAAAATAGAATTGGCAATACCAACCATGACTGTAAAAATGCCTAACCATGGCTGAAATGGAAGGGTCAAAGGTCCCAGATAACTAATCCAGGTTAAAATAATATCCAAAATAGCTATTATCCTAGCTATGATAGATGTTGCTGCTGAAATTAATTGCAATAGGATTATTTGTATTGGGGCAGCTCCAGTATTTGGCGCTTCTGTAATAAAATTTAGTTATTTCTAAAGATTTCTTTACACTATTTATTTTAATAATACAGGATGGAACAGAAATAAGAACATTAAATTTAACCATTGATAGAATTCGTCAAGATTAACAATATTTATTAGTATTGTATTATCTGTAAACGTTTTATCGTTTTTGTTACAGACCCTACTTACTTTTCAGATTTTTGATGACTAGACAGACACCTCTTACCTAGTTGATTAGGCCTCTGTGTGGTTACGGCTGGGTATTCATACAGTATGTGTTCCGATGATTCTTCGTCCTCTTTGTAGAGTCGACAGATGACAGATATATTTAGCTTTAACAATTTTGTACAAATGGTATTTTAAAAGATAATAGCCAGTAAGAACTCCTGTCATTATTTTAAGGTCCTTTTTGCTGGGAGCAGTTTTATCACAAATATCATTACCTGTATACCTGTATATGGTTAAATATAGTATATTATAGGTTTGTTCGAACCTACAGTTCTAAGGAGTTCTTGAACTAGTGAGCATGCGCATTTTACTTACATTCGTTTCAACCCTGTAGTTCTAGAATTTGAAATTTTGAGAATTATCAATGCGGCGTTCGGACAGGTCAGAATTGTCAGTTCATATTCTAACTAATGGTTCTGACAGTTCCAAGCTTAGATGAAGTATAACAGAGAGATATGCCACACTCCTATAGCTACGTACTACTGAGCAAGCAAAAGATGTATGGTCGAGAATCGCCTAACAGTCAGCT
Organism: Stenolophus ochropezus; assembly: GCA_035578165.1. NCBI lineage: Eukaryota > Metazoa > Arthropoda > Insecta > Coleoptera > Carabidae > Stenolophus > Stenolophus ochropezus. The sequence continues at coordinate 46,987,480 of JAQOWZ010000002.1, read as the reverse complement.
GCGTGAGAACAATCCGCCAGCTGAGTAGTGCACACTTACAGATAGACGAACGAAATATTGGTCATAGTGTTTTGTCACCTATCCTCATTATTTGTTTGGTTGAGTTTTCCATATAACTACTCCACTGATCCACTGTTCTCAAACAGCTGGCTGCAAGCGATTTTAAACCTTAGATCTTTCGACAATATATTTGGGCAATGCCATATCTCTATGTTATACCTCATCTAAGGTTCCAAGTATTTCAAGTTCTGATCATGCACAGTGAAGAAGTTTGAAAATCTGTTATCTGCTACATACGAAATATACATAATTTTTAATTAAAAATATAATAATACTCTATTTTAAGATTATATCAGAAAAAGGGCTATAATTTAAATTAATCTTAGAACTAACCGACTAAATAAAAAAAAGTGTTTTAACTAAATTATATTGTTGTTTATTTGATAATTACTACATAAAACTTTACTATGTATAATAGTGTGTATATTGAACTGTTATAAATATGCGCAAAATAGTTTATTCAAAACAAATGAACGTGAAAAGGATACCGCCAAATTTAAACCAAAGCGTCCGAACTTATTCAATTGAGAACTGTTCTGAATTCTCTTTCTTAGATGACATGCGCAGAACTTCCAATTCTGGAACCGTTCCGAACTGATGGCTCGAACAAACCTTATAGGTACATTTAGGGCCGATTTTTTTTTCTTCTGGTTAAAGTGACGGTTACATTAACCATCTGTTTAATAGAAAAGTATCACATGGAAATAGTAAATAACTTATATTTTTGACAATTTATTTAATTTTTTTGATTCGATATTTATCCATTAATCGGCGTTTAAGGTAATCAGCACTTTAACAACAAATGAAAAAATCGCCCTCAAGGGAGAAAAATGCAGATTTTTCTTTAGATGCAATATGAAACCTCAGGGCGAAGCCCCAATTTACCGATCACTGAGGAAAAAAATCAATCTCTTCTCAAGTGTATATTCTTATTTCTTAACGATGGAAGTACCTACACCTATATATAATAATAATAGCAATAATAATACTTTACTCCTGTCACACCAGCCGTTCGTGAAAAAAAAATACAAAAATAATTTGAAACAAGTTTCTAATAAATAAGTATTGTTGCTCTCGGCGAGTTCTATCACTGGTTAAATATAATGTACTTATTTCTGTTACATCTGTAATATATTCAATCTAAGGATGGCCAGAAAATTAAAAAAAAAAACGATTTTCACATCAGATCGAAACTGAAAAATTAGTATTTAAGAAATATCGATTTAAAGAAAATGTTAAAAAACAAATTATAACAAAATAAAGGTTAAGTGTAATTGTACACATATTGAAAGAAGCTTTCAGAACTCATAATTAATCAAAAGACAAAATTATGCCTTAATAAAAAGTTGTGAACACCAGAGACTAGTGCCGTGTTGGTAAGTATTTTATTGACTATAGAAGGAAAATAACAATATTTTTACAAGAGTGTAACAAAACTACAAATTAAAGTTATATTTATTTCAATTTAAGACATGTAAGTGATGCATGTGCACATTTCCTATGCCTTTCAGTCTTTATCCTTTTTAATTGTATTAATTTAATTTACTTTGAACAAAATATTACTCTATTGATATATTAAAACATAAACATTGATTTAAAAAAATCGATAACTCCCATTAAAAAAACAATGTTTTTTGGCCATCCTAATTCATTCTTAAATAGACAATACCAACAGAAATTTTGAGACAACTAGTAAATTTATACTTTAATTGAAAAAATTCCTAGATCAACATTGTTAGACAAAAGTGAAAAGTTTATATTTAACACTATTTTAATATTTAGTACTTACTATTAAACACGAAGGTGTACATTCTACATTCTACAAAATATAATCAAAGATATTTATGTATTGGAACCATTAATCATATAATGAGAAATTATTTTCTCAGTGTATTTTTAAGAAATTGATATCAAAATACCTAATTTCGTGAAGATATGTAGATGAATTAATACATATTTTTGTGAATAGTTTTGAATAAAGTACTATAAATAATGAGTTAGATATTAGATTCTTTTATAAAATTCTGTCTCCTGTCCTTTCTGTCAGTAGTGTTTTAAATATTTATTTATTTATAAAAATAATTTGAAACATTACCTGTGACTTCTGTATTGGGTTCTACTGTCGCATTTTCGCTTGAAATGCATTTAATATATAAAACAAATATTAGAAATAAAATGCTTTTCATTTTTGTATAGAATGTAAGCCGATGTGCAGATACAAAAAATGCCCTGGAAAATTACTGACTATTACATTTATACTGCAACTGATAAGGAATATCTACAACATTTATTTATGAAGATTTATGACTTACTGTCACATTCTTCTTAGGCTACATTAATATAGAACAAGTTATTTTAAATAAAGTGATGACAATCTATTTTTCATGTTAAATTTAACCATTTACAAAAAAATATTGCAATAGAAAAAGAAAGACGATAATAGTTATTTGTGTACCAAGGGTGCAAAATGCTTCATTTCTGCACGAGCATAAAGATTGATGCTCGAAGTAGTGTTTCACAAGACAAGATTTCTTGTCTTGTTTAGTAATTTCTTGCATATTTCTTGTCTCGCATGTTAATATTCGCAAATGACCTTGAACATATAAATAATCTTGTATCACACGAAAATTTTTATTTTTAGATAATATCAATGACAGTTATCAAATATATTTCTTGTAATACAAAAACAAAAATCATATAGTTGCACATACTATATTTTAGCTCAATATGTACTAGCAGAAAAGTTTTTCTCAAAGTATCCCTGATTATACGAAAACATTTGGTGTCTTAACTCTTGGTTACATGATTTTGAAGAATAATTATATTATTTAGTCAATAATTATTACTGTTATATACTTTTTGAAAATGAAATTTACTTACGTATGTTAAAAAAATTGTATTATTTTTTTTAATACATACATATTTCAGAACATTTATTAACATGAAGGTAGGTTCTTATAATAAATCAAATTTTAAAATAAGCAAAATAATGCGAGAGTACAAGAATTGAAGAAAATCTTACTATTCTTGCCTATTTCTTGCAAGACAATTTCTTGCCTTGTCTTTTTTTGAAATTTGTAGTTCGTGTCTTGTTCTTGTCTTGCATTGATTTGCAAGACTCTCGTGAATCGTAGCTAAGAGCTTTCAGCTATGCTAGAGCGGCAATGACATTTTGCAGTCGAGGAACACATTATTTTTCCTTCAACTGCTGTCAATTTAAAATACAAGAATTGTTTCGAAAAAAAATGTTTAGCGGAAGGAAAACAATGAAGAAATATCATATTTATTTGATAGTTGTAGAAAAAAAGTTGTTATACTTGTATAACAAAGTAACCATTATGTAACTAGTCCTGAAATTATTATTATTTATGTTTTTTTTTGTGCTATCGAAAAATGAATATTTATTAGACATATAACAAAATTATTTATTACTATTCCTTTTCAATTACTTATACTTGTTCTATGTTACTGATAAAGTAAATTAAAACAAAATATTATAGTTATAGACAACCTATCTTTTAACTATGGATAAATTAAATATTAGCAATAAATATATTTACCTTAATAATAATTCTAAAAATATTTACTATAGACAATTGGACATATTTTGAGTATCTTTTTACTTAAAAATATATCTATGTAGTAACTAACACAGTTCTGAAAGGCTACTAAATGAAAATAAAAGAAAAACATATTATTTAATCTTTATTGTTTTAGTTTTTGTGTAACTGTCTAAAAATAAATAAAAATGGTCACATAATTTGCAGTTTAAATTGTTATAAATTATTAAATACCTAATTGTATAATTATAATAAAAAAGGTCATAAATTTATTTAAAATAATTCGATATTTGGTTAGTTTAGTTTATACTAAAGAAATGTAAATTTTTATTTATTTTATTGTTTTTACTTCCTTGAACGAAATAATGAAGATATTGTAAAAAAATCGGTTTTCAGATTTTAACGGAAATATCCATTTTGACTAGTTTTGGCATGACGTCTGTACGTACATGTGTTTGAACATAAACTTATATATGAACGAACGTTTGTACGAACGTACATAAGTTTTTTGCACAACTCAAAAATGATTAACCATAGAATGTTGAAATTTTGTATATGGGAATATTTTGAATTATTCGCATAACTAAAACCAATTAGTCGTAGAATGTTGAAATGTAATTGCTATAACATCTAGTTATACACTTCCATTTTTGGTTCCAATCCACCTTTTCAAAAGTAATGAAAACAATATTCCATTCTTTGGAAGTTTTTGACCGATTAAAATAATTTTGAGTAGTGTAATAAGGAATAGTGAGAAACATTTTAATAGAATTTTAAAAGATGAACAATTTATAAGAGACATTACAATATTTCATTCAATATACACTGAGAATATTTATAAGATTGTATGGAAAGAAAATATTTATTGGGTAGTTTTTATTAAATTAGAAAGAATTGAAGGTAAGAGGGCGTGTAATAAAATTGAAAATTATTTTGGTTCTTTGAATAACTTAAAGAAAATTCATGATGATTTTATACGTAAGAGTTCACATAAGGTTGAGATATTTGCTATGAGGATTTAGAAGAATCGTTTCCTGAATTATGTGTTCAATGTAAATAATTAAGATTTATTAGAAAGAAAAAAATTACTACAATGGTTTCTAACGTAGAAATAGTTTGTAATTTTTTTAATATTACCAAGTACAAACGCCAGTGGCGAGAGGTCCTTTTCAATACTAAAAAAGGCGAAGAAATATTTATGCAATTCTATTAGTTAGAAAGAAATTCGTCAGTTCTGTCTATAAACAATAATAAGTAACACTCTCGATTTTGATAATACAATATCCGAGTTCGCAAGAAAAAATTAAGAAAAAAAGTATTTAATTTAACGATTATGATTTTTTAATTTACTTAATTATGTATTTTTTTATTTTATAGTCATTTATTATTTTGGCGATTAACAAGAGAGGGAACGGACATAAGATTTTTTTGCCTTAGAGGCGCATTCAAAGTTAATTCGGCGTTGGAAATAAGTTCAAATGAAACGCAGCAAAAAAAAATAGAGTATAATTTAACATAGATATAAGAAAGTCATGTGGTGTCCACATTAAATTTTTTACAATGGATTTCGTATCAAGAAAATTCTAATAAAAGTAGATTATTAAATTCTACTAAAATAGTAAGATAAAAATACTTTAAATATTTTATTAAAATTTTTAATACATTTCTAGATATATTGATAAACGAAGGTAATAATTGATATAAAATTATTTTTAAAATATTTACAAATATGTGCATAACCATATTGTCAATAATTATTATCGTTCTATATGACGTTTCTGCAATTGCATTTTGACACTCTGCTGTCACTATTATTAAAAAATATATATTAATTATTTATTTTTCAATAACAATATCATTTACCTGCCAAGCAAGTTGTTATACTTAGAAAAAACACTAGAATAAATAGAACCATTTTTTCTTTACAGTCGACTAAGGAAATTTTCTTTTATATCTAATGAACAAACAGAAATAAAATTTATCACAAAATTAATAATATTGGACAAGTAATGCTACATGTTCATGTCGCTATATATTATTTTTAGTATTGCATGTTTTCTTACTATCTTCATTAAATAATAAATATCGCAATGAATAGGACGATACAAATAATTATTGTAACCTTTTATTTATTTAGGTGAAGTGTAAACATAAGTGAATTACGAATATTTATATAACTATGTTTAATAAACGAGTAATAAAATATAAAAATATAATAAAAGTAAGTAACAATAAAAATATACAAATATTAACACTAATTTAGCAGTACTTATTGTTAATAAAGACTTAAACACTACGAACATTTATTTAAACACTTAAAACTATTAAATATTTATTTTTACTATAAATTTATATCACCAACTATTTACTTATATCAATAACTATTCATTTATATCATTTTACATGTCGCTGACATGCACTGACCGACACTTACTTTCTTCAGTGATTCTCTGCTCACTCTGACCGATACTAACTTACTGACTGCCCGATGCGGCCCTTATATAACTGCCGCCAATTAATCTCTAGAACATTCTACAGCTTTCCAGCCCGAGTTCCAGACTATAAAAATCCCTGAACAATAGCTGCGTCGCTCCTACCATACTTGACCTTTAACGCGGCTACCTGTCCAGACAGGTCAGGCGTGATGACTCATCCACGGTGAGTCTCGCTCGTTGCATTATGTTTGTACCTATTGTTCACAGCTTTGATACTCTCTACAAACCAGCTAAACATCTATGATAAAGCAGTGTATAAAACAAGGCATATACTTTTATTACAAATTAAGACCAGGGCTGAACTTATGCTTAGGCAAACTAAGCACTTGCTAAATAGGAGACCCCAAGCCTGAATTCTCAAACTTTGAGAAAGTACTTTGTATGTATTTCTTTGACTTTAATTATTACGAATTTCACCGAAGAATGATCGTTTTCGCAATATAAAATGGATAAAAAATTAACTAAGGAGCAGCTTGTAAACAAGACAGGTATTTGTGGTCAGAATCAAAAATTTTAATTTTGTATGACTTTTCGTCAGATACCTACAAGATGTATAGTAGAACACTATGCATTACGCTTCTGAATAAGAATATGTACGAGTATTTATGACATTTTTGTAATAAAACAGCAGAATTAAACATGTTTGTCCGCAATTAATTTATTTGATAGAAGGGGCCCCGGACGAGTAGTGCTTAGAACCCACAACGGTATTAGCCCGGCCCTGATTAAGACATATATACAGAGTGTTCCATTTAAGTGTGCCACCATTGCTATCTCGAGAACTATAAGAGCTACGAGGTTGGTTAAATTAGCAAAGAACCACCATTTTACAAGACTAATACAATAAGCAAAAAAAAAAAATTCGACCAGTGGTTCTCAAAATACGGGACAAAACTGTTTAAATGGGAACATATGTTTAATATATATATATATATATATATATATATATATATATATATATATATATATATATATAGAGGGTGTTTGGCGGGAGGCCGGCACCCAGAATATTTCGTTCATTTTGAAAGATACAAGAAAATGTTAAGGAGCAAAGTTAAACTAGACGGTGTTTTGAATGAAATTGGACAGTTATAACTAGGAATGACGAAACCTAAAAATTTTGGTACCCGGGTACCCGACATGAATACCCGGGTAGTACCGGATACTCGATAATTACCCGTTACCCGATTATTACCCGATACCCGATAATTACCCGATACCCGTTAATAACCTGATACCCGAAAATTACCTGATACCCTTAAAATATCCATTATTCTTCCACATTCATTTATTAAATGAAGAAAAAAATATTATTTTCTGGTATATGGAAATAAAAAAAACATTGTTATTTTATATAACATACGAGTATATCAGCAGTATAAAATTATAAAATTAAAACTTATTAAGGAAGTATATTTGATTTAATTATTTAGGAATATCTCATATTTCTCGCAAATATCAGCATAGATGATGTATCTGCACTCAGTCTTGATCTTCGTGTGGTTACAATGTTTCCGGCAGCTGAAAACTGTCTTTAACTGACAACAACAGATTTTAGGTTGATTTCGGGTAACGGGTAATAAACGGGTAACGGGTACATTTCGGGTAATCGGGTACTATTTTTGATACCCGGGTACATTATTATCGGGTACGTTCCGGGTACCCGGGTACCCATCGTCATTCCTAGTTATAACTGTCATAATATTTGTTGCTTCTTAGAAATCGATTTCTGTATTTTTATATTTTTTTATTGTCCCCTAATTGAAAATTTTCTAGGCGCGTTAATGTTTGATTCGTGGCTCACGAAGATGTAATGAAATTTTCCGATTTTAAACGATATGCCCTTTAAATTAGTTGGCTTTTCCCATCTCTCTCTAATGTTCGTTTCTCTGTCTTACTGTCGCTTCTGTATATAACTATTCTGTGGTAATGGTTCAAATCAATGAAAAAAAAACATGATTTAGGCAACCAGACTAAACTAACTACTCAATCGTAGAAAAATGATAAGAAATAAAAACTTTTCGTTCGTATAATTAACAAACTTCGTTATATAAAATTACTATTATTTATGACAAACTTATCAATTCTGTTCTAAGTAGCATTTATTTATAAAATTGAGCAAAAAATTATTACTAGGAAAATATATTATAGACATATTATTTCTATAACAAATATTTAAATACATAGTAATATAATTTACCAAGATTATTTTTTATTACTTATCATATCTATTTTTAATGCACCAATAAATTTCAAATGTCTGTATTTGAAAATAAAATAATAAAAGTACTTTATATACGATAATGTGTAAAATTGACATTTAGATGTCAGAGTACAGTTTCAAAAATGTAGTTTGAGAACAAGATTTTATTAGTCCCGCAGCAACTATAGTGGTTACAATTTTAAAATACACAAAGTTTGACACATTTGTAAAAAAAAGCTGCACAACAATCCGTAACTAACTAAGAAATTTTCTTGACAAACAACATTGTTATTTAATAAAAATTACAAGGATTATTTTTATCGTAAATAACAACTGTTACGCACAACTGTATCGTTGTTTATTGTTACTATTTGGCTACCATGGCGGAAACTTTTACTTTACGTCCTTGGGCAATAAAGTACAGAAAAACATCTGCCGGGTGCTCAGAAACATTTATCCAGATTTGTAATAGGTACCTTGTATTCGTTTTCATACCTATCTTACGATTTACCAGGACATTATTCTACTAAAGTTTTTTAGTTTTTAGCAAACTTTTCTGAATGACATTTGACAATTTTATTTACGAGTATTTGCATAAGTTGTTTACACAAAACCACTAGGTTACCAATGCAACGTATCTCCTTAATGTTTTTTTTAACATGTGCACACAAAACTAGCCGAAAATTGCCTGTTCAGAGAGAGCAAAACTCATTTTTTCTCTCTTGAGATATTTTTTCAAAACATACGGAGAAAAATATCCCATGGAAAGAAAAACACGTTTTGCTCCCTCTAAATAGACACTTTTCGGCCCGTTTTTCTTTGCAGTCGTTACAAACACAATTGTATTGCCCTCGGGAGGAACGCTTTTGCAAGAGCAAAAAATGAGATTTCTTCCCTAACATAATATACAATGACATGTCATCCTGTAATTAAAAATTACATTGCATTTGATAGTAGTACTGCATAAAAAGTTGTACATACCTCTGGTAGAAATAGATTTACGCCTACGCTTATGGACGAATAAGAGCCCTTCGCTACGTGTCGAGCATCAAATTTCACCCGTATGCGTAAACTATTTCTTTCGGCCCTCTGTACGTAAATAAATATTTTGTACCATCGGGTATTAAAAAAGGTTTATTGATTGGATATCCAAGGGAGTAAGTTTGCTTTTATTAGTTCACTATAAGGTAAGTACATTAGCATTTATGACAAATGAACAAAAATGATTTGTTATTATTAAAATTAAAATTGCAGTTACTAATACTACAATTACGTAATGATATAATATATTAAGTATTAAAACCGTTAAGGACATTTCTATGGATTCCTTACCGTTCGTGATGCTTGTACCATTTTTTGCACAATCAAAATTAAGTATTCAAAATAAGGTGTATTGAAATTCGTTCTTGGAAAACTTAAGTCCGTTTCCATGGTGTTTTTCAAACATTCATTTCATTTTGCATTACCTCAAAGTCCTGACATGTATGGTTATGTTTCTGTGTATAAGAAATAACTGCGAAGGTAATTTGCAAGTTACCATTATTTATGAATAATTGTAGTATTAGTAACTACATTTTTAGTTTTAAAAGCAATAAATTAATTTACTAAATCATTTGTACAAACCATGACTACTTACCATTCTAGAACGTAGAAACCAGTAAAAGCAATCTACTGTCTTGGAAACACAATCAATAAAACCATTCTAATGTCCGATTGTGCAAAAAATAAATAATGGTACCTAAAGAATAATTTTCACAATTAATTCTGATACAAAGACAATAATTGGAGTCGGCGCTTTCCTACCTTCTCTAAACAATAAAGTCAATAAACAATTGTTTTCGATCTGTAAAAAGTCCTTACTGTTCTTAATACTTAATATAATATTAAGATTTGTAAAATGTGTAATAAAATTGTAACATAGCAAGAATTATATATTTATACTCAATAATACACGTAAGTAATAATTTTTATCAAATAATATATTTCATTTTATACATTATTTTCACACCTATTATCTATTACATTAGTATTTAATCCGTAACGGAAACATAAAATCGAAACAAAAATATGAGTATAAAATAAGTAACTAGCAGTTGTAATACACACAACCTGAAATCTAATCTGTCTAAAGTAAAAATATCAGAATATTCTTTATCAAAATTCGTATGCTAAGAGCTATGAGCAATTAAGAAATACTTTTTATTTATAATAATAAATAAGTACCTAATAATAAGTTTATTAATAAAATGATACAAGTTAAACAGCCGATAAGAATATATGTATAAGTGATTGTAACAACGATCCCACCAAGTTTCTCAACATTTGTATCAACATGTTTATCAGCATCTGAATAAGAAGATTTCCAGGACTGGCACCACCTGCTGCTGGTTCCTGCATCTGCCCGAACAGCAGGGGCAGCAGCATTGACACGTTGAAAGGCGGGAGTCCTGAAAAAGACATAGCAGGAATATTGGATACTCAAATATATATTAATTTGCACTGAAATTTTTAAAATAAAAATTAAATATATATTGTATTTCCCGCAGTTGATCTTCACGTCATCAATTTTTGCTGCAGGAATTATTAAACTTTTATCTTGCTAACTAACAACAAAAATGAAATAGAAACAGTAGTGTAACCTCGGTAACGGTTATTGTAATAGTTATTTACATAACAAGCGTGGAAAGTGGTGATTTAATACACGAGCGTTGCTATGCACTTTCAAGCGAGTTATGTACACTATTTTTCAGACGACCACAAAATATTATAATAAAAACAGAGTTTATACAAAAGTGTCAATGTCAAACACAACTCACGAAAGCATTGACGTTTTAATTTTCATTAATTTTGTTACATTTCATTATCAAAGTTCCATCTATTGACCATTAATCGTCATATCCGGTTATATAACATACTAGTGTGTTATTATAACACACGTCGTGTGCTATATTACATTTTCTGGTGTTAATTACAGTGTAGATATGGCTACTTTCATATGTGGTCGTCTGAAAACATACATAATAACTCTTATTTGTTATTGAAATGTGACCCATAGTACGTAGGTAAGTATGTTTATTATCTTGTGGCAACATATAAAAAAACTTGAATGTCATACATGTTATTCCTTTCATTTATTAAGATGATTTTGGGGTCGACAATTTTTGCTTCATTGGATGTTGGTAGTTTCGTTAGTTTAATCATTGATTTTATAAAATCAATGGTTTAATCTACAACTCTTTTCATACGTTCCATGCATTTTTATATTTGTATATAATATTGTCAGTTTTGACGTTTATTTACTTCATAAATCACATGATTTTACCCGACAAGATGATGTCATCAATACCCCATCCCCCAAATAATTTGAATCGCTTAGTTAAAATTGATGACGTGAGGATCAATAGCGGGAAAAAGAGTGTATATATTTTTATATTACTTTCAAATAATAGTAATTATAATAATCAAGATAGTTTTATAGCAGGAATAATTAATAATTTTGCAATTTCTTATATTAAACATTTTTGCTTTTATATTTTATTACATACAAATAAAAAAAATAACTGTACATTAAAAAGCTATAGTTTATTTTTTAACTTGAAATAAATTTTACTGTAAAACTCAATTTAAAAATTTTGACCGAGAGCTTCAGGTAAGATGCAATATTTTCTAATCTAGTATTTTTTTCTTACAAAATTTATTGCATTTAACCAAATGGCGCTGCAGCCGAAAAATTCACCGTCAAACAGCTTTTAATTAAATTTTCATGTTTTGAAGATAATAAGTTGTACATTTCACTCTTCACATATTGTTTTTTCGTCAATTCTCCTGATAATTATAATTTTCCATAAGAACGACTCTGACGCCATGTCGGTTATATAGAAAAATTAAACTTTTTATTAAGTGGGCGGGCATATTTCATATATGCTATAAATAATTAACGGCGCAATATATTTTTTCATATGGCAGTTTAACCAAACATAAAATTTTCTATTTTGCCTTTTGAACCTGTCGATTTGAAATTTAAAGTTTGTATTGGGAACTCAATAACAATAATAAGATTGAGATTTAAAGTTATGTTAACTATGTTTAATGTCAAAATTGAAAAAAAGTTCAGTGGTCTGGGGAAGACGGTTAAATGAACTTGTCATCGTAATTTATAGCTATTAACTTATCTAGGATTGTTATGAGTTTCATACTGCCGCAGATGTAAGTTTGAGACATCTAAGGCCCGGTATGATTCATAACATCCATGGTTTGGTTTGTTCAATTGTTTACCGATTTGGAAAACTGAAGACGTTAGCATATACCCAGTAAAATACACGGAACTTAGTGTCTTTTACTAATAAATGGTGGGTAATCCTGTACAACGTTGCCATTCTCGAAATGTCAAAAAATAATATTATTTTTGACAAATGTCAAAAAATCGAGAAAAAAATTTAGGAAGTTGAGCACAGAATATGGTGAATTCTGTAATAAGGTATTTCGAACAAGAACGTGACAAACGAAGATACAGAGGGGGATGATGAAAAAATTTAATTTATTTTATGTAAATAATTCACTACATGATATATACATACATGGTATACTATGCAACCATCAACACTTGAATGTACCCTACAAATACTTGGCAACGTTGCATCAGGGAACATTATGACGTACGATCACATTTTCGTGAAAAAGACTATATGTTTGCTAATTTATATTCTAATAGTCCTACAGGGCCATATGTAAAGAAAGGGATATTGTTTTCATTTATTTTCTATATATTTCTCACGAAACATATTCTGACAGTAGTTGTAAATGTTGTCAATCTTATAGTCGAGTTCAAATCAAATGTTTTCTACAAAAATTGAAAACTAACTAAATTATTATTTTTAATAAGTTTCTGCATAAAACAAAGTGCCCTTCTGAAAATGCCATTATAAGTAAAAGGTACATTTTTAGAGTTACTTCAATATTAGGAAATTAATCATAGGTGATTCTTTCTAACAGTAGTTTATACACCATATTAAATATTAAAACAGATTTTTTTAATTTAAAAATACGATAGCCTGGGCATAAAGACGACCCTGCCGTTCTAGACCAAATCCTTCTACAATTTCTAAAATATTTACAAAATTTGAAAGTGGGGGATGTTTAGACATAAAACATAAGAAAAGGACAAGATTAAAAACTGCGCGAAATGAAAAATAGTTTATTACGTGCAATAAAAGAAAATAATCATATCTTCAAAAGCTTTGGCAAATCAATTAATTCTAAGCAGTGTTATTGTAATTGTAAATGTATTATTTTTTTTATTAATATTTATTGTACTTTATGTTTTTATAAATCAGTAAATTGTGATATTCACTTGACATTGACAAACTGTGTTGCATTTTATCTGGAACAATACAGTGGAATATTATGTAACATGCAGCCATAGTAATGACTAATGACTGATTAGATAATATGGGATCTTTTCAATAAATAACATAATTGAAAATAATATAAATAAATCATACAGGCTTGTAACCCATTATTATTTGAGCCATTTTTGCAGATATTAATAATAATATATTTATGCAGTAAAAGGCTTTTACCAAACGTCTAACTGGTGCAAAAAGTAAATTTAATACTTTTTACCTCCCGCCTATCAATATATAGATAAGGGATGTATAGTTTTTGGTCAAATTTCTCGAGTGTGAGTTTTGAACATATGAGCATTAATTACGGTCCCCAGAATACGATTTTACTATTTTTACCGTGTGTTTGTGACGATTTGTCGTCCATGATAACTCCAATACGGTACATGTAAAAAATATATTTGATTTGTAAGAGTTATATTCAAATATGATGAATTGATTAGATTTTGACTACAATTTGTTAACCAGAAGTAGTACTTTACATGATGCATTAAACGGTTTTTTCCTAAAAAGACGCCTCTAAATTGCTTTTTTTCCGCAAATTACGTTATTATTAAATATAAAGATTATTTAATTTTCTACCGGCCTGCAAAATTACACTTTATATATATTCATATTCATATATTTTAACTACGATACATAAAAATGTTTGTACTAAGTCATAAAATAAGAAACACATTATATATGTATATCAAATATTATAAGATAATTACATATAACAAATAAATGATTTAACTATAACTCGTACAAATGTTTTCATTCCTTACATGTTCAAGATATTCATCTACAGAATAAAAACAGTTCTTTAGGAGATAATTTTTAATTTCACATTTAAATAATTTTTCTGATAAATTTTTTATTGAATCAGGTAAAATGTTGTATAAGTTCCAATTCAATGAATTCTTTTATTTAGACTTACTTAGCTTATATTTAGAAATAATCAACAAATTTGAATTTCTAGTATTATAATTATGATGCTCTGACACAGTCGACAAACTACTTTTCTGGAGATGAGTTTCCAAAAGAGAGTTGTAAATAAATAGACATGGTAGGGGAATAATAATTCGAATAGCTTGTTTCTGTGCTTTAAAAACCCTATCAGCATGAAAAGAATTTCCCCACAATAAGACTCCATAATTTATTAGAGAGTGAAATAAGCGGAAATATGTTATCTTTAATGTTTCAATATTTAGATATTTTTTTAATTGTCTTTGGAGGAAAATAACTCTTGCCAGATTATGCAGTAATACGTCAATCCGTCATCAATATATAAAGTCCAAGAACTTTAATAGAGTTACCATGAATTAACTTCGGATGTGAGGATCTATCACTATTTAATTTTCGATTATTCTGCGTGAACCAGGACTCCGCTCGTTTGTAAATAAATTCAGATAAATCTGGTAATGTTACTATACTCTTACTTGATATTACAAGAGTAGTATCACTTCTGGCTAAACAGAAAAAAATATTTAATTATATTTACTTTAATCATCGTTCAAGCTGAGTAATTTCTATAGAACAGATGTTTACAAAATTTGACATAGTTTTTTTATTGTAAAACACAAAAAGATGAAAGAAAAATTCAAGGAATAGATTTTAGTTACGCCAAAAATAACTGTTTTCTTCGTTTTCCGATACAGTATTAAATATTTAATGCAAGGATATTTCAAGTATGGATTAAATTTAAAATATTCTGAACAAACTAATTTTAGAACTAAATATTTTTATAATAAGTATATTAAAACATAAGTTGTAGAAGGCAACCTTTTCAAGCACGAGTTTGAATTTCGGGAACGAGCGCGAAGCAGCGAGTGCCCGAACGAACGAGTGCTTGAATTGCCTTCTATAACGAATGTTTTATACTATTTTCTCTGTTTCGGCTTTTATTTACATTATTTTTTATAATAATATTTGACAATTTCCATTAAGGGATTTTTTTGATAGAATAGTTAGGTTGGTAACAGTGATTTCTGTTTCGTCTGTTGCCTAGGTAAATTAGAATTACTTTGTCAGTTGCCTAGATATTTTTTGTATTTAATGCAGTCATGCCAATCTCAAATAACAAAATATAACCAAAAATCGTTTAAGAATGAAGCTTCTTCTAACATTAATAAGCGTGCTGGAATATGATATTCTAATTCCGAAACAGAGAAAATATATTATACTACAGTGGATGGAGGAAATGTGTTGGACAGATCAGATTTTTTTATTCAATAAATTGCTGTTATTATAAAAAATTAAATTGTTACATTAATTTTAGTGAAAAAATAAAATAAAAAGTAATATAGTAATTATTATAATATCTTATCATAAGACTCCATATTATTGCTTATGTACATAGGTACATATTATAATTAAAGTACATATTATTTTTTAGTTTCATTTTATGATATTTTTCTGGACTTACCCTCATCAGCAGGGGGTGCTAGCTGAGCACTCCCTTGAGACACCAAGCTAACTAAACTAATAAAACAACTAATATAAAAATATTTCATTCTGCTGGCTGGTAGTATTGTTCGAAATATTTTCTAAATGCTCCCATGTATATATACCTACGTGCATAAAATATTTATGTAAAGACATATCTTAAAATATTCGTAGATAAAAATTTACTATACCCACCGCCGAAAATTAAATGTGAAACGTAAATTTAAATGCAAGGTCGGCTTAAAATGCAATAAAAGTAAAAGATGACACATTGCGGCAACATGCATATTATTCAATACTACTCGAGAAGTATTATCTACATATTTTATTGTAAGATAAAATATAAATACTATACGATGAAAAACAATAAAAAAAAAATATTCTTTGGACAACCCTATGATATCTTTATGAAAAAAAGTTGAAATGCTCAGATCCAAGAATTGTTAAAATATGTACGATAAATTTCATACCACGCCCGCGGCACTCCTACAAATAATGAAAGGTATCCCAAGGAGCCGCGGCACCCACTTTGAGAAACATTGCTCTAGGTTATCTTGCGAATGCGTTTTAGACAAGCACAGAGATAACTCTTCGGTATACCAATGATCACCTAGCTACTAGCTCTCAGCAAAAAGGATCTCAACATAATGACAGGAATTCTCGCTGGACACTGTCCTATAAAGTACCATTTGCACAAAATTGGTAAAGCTGAAAATGAAACCTGTCGACTCTGGAACAGGACGAAGAATCGTCGGAACACATACTGTGTGAATGTCCAGCCGTAACTGCGCAGTGACTCAATCACTAGGTAAGAGGTATCTTACGTCAGATGAGATTAAGAACTTGACTCCTGGAGCCATAATCGGCTTCATCAAAAATCTGGAACTACTTCCGGAAAACTAAGTAAGGGCTGTGTCACAATAGATCTTCTAGGTCGCGTTGATAAAAAGCGACAAAACGCTTAAATCCTCGTATACATACAATACAATACAATATCAGAGCAAAATAGAGCAGCTCCAGAATGTGCACTGATTTTAGTAGACCAAGAATTAAAGTAAGCATTTCAAAATGCTCTAATTCCTGACTTACTAAAATCTGACCACAATCCAGAGCACCCAAATCTGCTCCAGAATTTGCTTTGCTTTCAGCAGGCCAAGAATTAGAGCACACGATGAAGCGTGCTTCAATTCCCAGCCGCCTGAACTAGATCAACTTCAGGGCATGAGATGCTCTGGAAGGCGGTCTAGCCAGACCATCAGGCGGGAAGAATGCCCAAAGGTTCACTACCACCCCGGTGCCCAAGAGAGCGGGACGGGACTCCTAGCGTCTCATGATCCCCGGTATATCCTGAGACGCGCATTTAAAACGGTCATCTGGATTCCTATTAGTTGATATCATATACCTATTAGTAGGTATAGGTATATGGTTGATATTCAATTTGTAATTGTGGTCACAGACTAAGTATATACTTAGTCTGTGTTGTGGCTGTACTAATGGGAATTATAAAATGAAAATTTGTGTACATGGATATTTTGATGCGAATAATTCATTGGTAATATTTTTAAGGGTGTAACTGACGTATTTTAGGGTAGTAGTAAGATACTTAAAAATGGAAGGAGGTGAAATAATTGTTCGAAATAATAAAAATTCAGGGCTTTATTAGTGATGTAAAAAATGGTGCGCAAGGTAAATATCTCCTTGGAGGCATTGCCCCCATGGAATATTTTCCTTGGGGGCATGAACCCTACTGCTCTTATGTAGTCGGCGCCCATGCTTACACGTAAGGTATTTATAGTTTTTGATTTTTTGTTGATTTTGAAAGCAAACATATTTTTCGAATTATAGAAATATTGCTAGAATAGAAGTTTTGAAAATGGAACAGTTAACAATCTATTTTATGTAACACTATTATATATATATATATATATATATATATATATATATATATATAAACTTTGTCTAGAATTTTGTCAAGTGTCTTGAACTAGAATAAAAGAATCATGTATTGGTTAGAAATTTCTATACAAGACTTTTGCCAGTCTGGTCTTGATAATAATCAAGACAAAGGAAGAGTCTAGAAAGTCTATAGATCTAGATAGAATCATTATTTTTATATCCCTAATATTAGGTGAACAATACCTTAACAGCAATGTTAGTACAACCTTCGAAATTGTTAAAAAAATCTGATTATAAATAACAAATATTCTTGCAATGAATTCTAACATATAAATATGTTCCAGATGCCAGATCATAACTGTTTTTCTGGATAAAGGTAAGCAATTAAACAAAATAAATATGAAAAATGTTGACATAGGGAATTAACATGGTAAATAGTTTTTTTGTGATTATCATTGGTTCCGATAAATTTAATGGAGTGAATTTTGTACCGTCGGTTAGACTATTTAATTTTACATCTAATATCGTTTCTTCTATAGTAGTTTAGTACAGGTATAACTGCCTACTGTTCCTGATAAGAAAAGTTTGGAAAACTTATATTAATGTAATTGAATAACTACATTCATTTTGGAACATGTATTTAAACTGTAAAGTCAAAATTAATTTTTGATAACTTTTAATTTTAAGACTCATATTGCTACCGTTGTATGATAATCAATTTGAACAAATAAGAAGTAACAACGAATTGCGACAGATATCTGCTTAAGAGCTGCAGTTTTTGCAGCACGCATAAGTGCATAACATTGTGTACACTGAACTCATTCCGATGGTAAACGACGTCTATCGAATCGCGTAAAATACTGTAGCAGAATACCGTAATTAGACAGCAAAATTATATGCATGTACATAGCTGTCTGAATAAACTATTCAGTGATTCTATCACGTCTCAGTGCATTTGCGCTTATTAAGCCACAATATTATATACAATCGTTGATTGAAAAATATATTTCTCAATCAACGGTAAAATATAAAAAAGTAATTTTGTTATTTATCTTATAGATATACATATATTAATAATGTACTTATGTAATAAATTAATAATGCGCATTTATATTTAAAATTTTTGGTGATTTTGCAGCTGTGCAGCACTTACCGAAGCCGCCTCTATCTGGGATGTAAAAATTAAAGAAATGAAGTATATTTTTTTTTATTTCTTATTTCACTGATAAATATAGAATGGATCAACTTTTTGACTTTCAATATCATAGGTCATTATTTTAATCCCATAACCATTAATTGACAATTGTCATTTTGCGTATAGATCATTAAAAATATCAGGCGGAAATATTTAATTCTTCTCTGTAAATTTCGTTGAATTTTATTATAAAAATTAAGTACCTAATCCTAATCTATATTATATAAAACTTGTTTTAACCCGTGGGCACTAAGTGCGCAGCAGTGTTTAATCCAGGGAGAAAATTTACAGTTATACTTGTTGTCTCATATCTTTTATTAATTTTCAAGCTATCAATTTTCATAGTACATACAATAAATTATAAAGGAGAGAAACGTAGTATATATTTAATACTTTCATTAACCAATATATAAAATACATCATAAAGTTTTATAATTAAGATACAACATTCTCTTTCAAAAAGTTTTGCACACTCCATATGTGAAATGCGTTGTTCGTCTTTCTTCAAGAAAAATAATGTTATAAAATGAGTTTATATTCACTTTTTATTTTGTATGTAAACATTTTTAATTATAATTTGAATGAAAATAAAGTGCAGAGTTGAATATAAATAAATAAAAAAATATTCGTATATGTATACTCAAAATTTATATATGTAAATAATTCAAATTTAATTTTTGCTGCAAATAGAACATTTTATGTATTAATAAAGGCCTTTAGATTCCTAATGTTTTTATTGTTACAATAATGAAAAAATAATACAGAATATTTTAGGTTGTTAAGCCATCATCAGCAACAGAAGTTTAACATAATAACAATATTTTACATATTAATGTAATTAATTAAAATTTTCGTAGAAAGAGTTTACAGTACAGAATGGGGTCCTCCAACATTTTTTTTTAGTTTTTTATAAGAAATTTTATTTAATTTGAAAGCGAGGTGTAGTTTCAGAAAACCTTAATTATTATTTGTTAAGCTGTATTTTTTTTAAATATTCTGTGACGTAGATATCATGGGAATTCGGTTCTCAAATAGTGGAGTTTGCAAAAAAAAATCAATTACACAAATTGATCTACTTCAGATTTTATAAAAACATATAGACATGTTTTAAATAACTTTTATGTTCTTTACATGGAAATATGCATAAATAATAAGTATTTCAATAAAATAATATATAAATAATTATGAATACTATAGGCGAAATTTTGACAGCCACTGGCATGATTGTGCTGCCTATCTCATGACTCATGAGACATCATTTCCGTATGTGAGTATTTTTTTGTTACAAATTTCACTGATAGTATTTAACAACTATTTTTTCTAAATCCCAGAATAAATGGAGCTGAGATTTTGAAAAAAAGTTATGGACAATTGTTACAATAGTTTATTCCCTGTGCAGTTACTTTTCTGTGATAAATCTGTGATATTTAATTAGTTTTACATTAGTTGTACAATCTTGTTTCGTTATTCTCTGGCTAGTGGTAGATTTTTACAATTTTCGACTGTTATTCAACTAGAAACTTCTTGTATAAGTCAGTTGGTTGATAACTGTTAAATAACATGTACATGTATTTGTTTTATCTATGTTTGACGAAAGATTTCTGTAAAATAATTTACATAATTTACTTGATAATATTTTAATACCATTTATGTAAGTCTGTTACCTGATTTGAATGCACATAAGTACATATGTCCGTATATTTGATTGTATGTTTTATGTGCACCCTGATGAAGACTGATTTACAGTCAAAACGTTGGTGGATTTTATTAAATGACTGCACCTCCAAAAAGACCTTCTTTTATTAACATCCAGTCGATTAAACCAATCCTACATTAATTTTTAATGCAATAAGAAAATAAAAGTTTCTTTAGTCCAGAATACTTTGCAGGATGCTTTTCCAAACGTTGAAGTCATTTTGAGAATATATCTTGTTTTCAACAAATTGCACTGCAGAACGATTGTTCTCAAAATTAACATTATTAAAAAATAGGTTTAGAACGGTTACGATTAAACAACGCCTAAAACATATAATACTTCTGAACAACAACAAAAATATTTAGAAGATATTATAGAATAATTTGCATAGTCGAAAGCAAGAAAAGTGTCATTTTGATTTTTTTATAAAATGATAAATCTAAAAATATTAGATTACACATTTATTATAAAATATTTATTTATGTAGGATACAGATTGAGAGGTGTTTAGTATTTTTACAATTTAAACAGAAAACATGTTACCGATTACATTTAAATATTTGAATTCATATCCCTTAAAAATTCGAAATTTGTAGAAAAAAAACAGCTATATGCAGAATCTATACACGGTATTATAATTATGTTTATCAATCAATATTTCAATCAATGGTATTATAAAAAATATCTATACAGGTTGTCCGTTTTAAGAGGCTAACCATTCGTATCTCTTGCATTACTTATCTATTTTAATCATGTTTTTGTTTTCCCGAAAATTTACTTTTTGACTTTCTTGTTTTAATTCATACAAGTTTTTAGTTTGCACATTTTACAGACACTCTTTTTACGAAAAATTGACAGTATTGGTAAATAGAGACTTTTTTTCTGTTTCCAACGATATAAGACACCTACATTAAAATGAAAATAAACTTAGAAATTGGAAAACTACTGATTTTATTCATTTTGTCAAGTGTGCTTTGGAAACAAAACTCGGCATAGAGAAATCCAATTTCCTTAGCTAGGGTGGTAAAAACTAAAAAACAAAGTTGCCGAATCTATTCTGACAAGTATATTGGTGTTATTCGACAGGATAGTCAGTAATTAGGAAATTACTTTTATAGTAGTATCCACTTAATAAAATCCACTAATACACCGACGTTTCGACAGTAAATTAGTCTTTATCAGTGTAATTAAGTTAATTAAATTAACTGTATTAGTATTTATTCAAGTATTTGTTAATGAATAATATACCTATGTCATCAATCAATAAAATGTAAATAGATTTTATTCCATTTCGACAAACGGCCCTCACCAAACTTTTGCCCAGAGGCCCCCATCTAAATAAATGTGCCCCTGAGTTAGAGCCTAGTGAACATGCTCTTGGTAAGGCCCGTAGAGAAGAGGTACATTGTAAAATAAACAAAAGATTTCATATATTATTTATTCATAATCTTTTAACATTTTTCTTTTTTATGTGTAATGAAATAAATATATTTCTTTGTCAAAATGAGCAGAAATTTTATTTTAGTGCTATCTGCCGGTAAAATTTTTGATTCTGTGCTCCCATAAGACCAAGAAAAGTTTCAACTCCCCTAGTAGCAATAGAAAGAGCTGTAATCCAAGGCAACAGGTATCCAGAAAAAGGTCTAAATTTATTGACAGCATTTAGAAAGGATCTCAGGGCGTTGAGAAAAACAGCAAACATACGAACAGTGTCTATCAAGGCTACTTGGATCACAACTAAAGCGTTGCCGCTCGCTGCTCCCGTTGATGTCTCTGAAACAAATTTCAGTTATATTAAAATCCTGAATTTTTTAAAAAATTTATAGTATGTTCCTCAACTAAACCAAATGAAAACAGTATCTTGGTTCTGGGCGAAACAGGATTCCTGAAAATTTTTACCTATTTCAGGACACTTTGACTTTGAATAGGGCTCTCATATTTTCAGTGAACCAAACCGAGACAATGTTTATATTTTACTTTTAATCACACATACTTTAATAAGATTTGGATGTTTTTAATAACACTGTTTTAAATATAATCATATATTTCTGTACAACTAAAATCAATATTTTGTCACATCTCAAAACAATGCATTCGCTCATCTGTCCATTGAATTAAAGGAAAAAAAATAGGTTTCACTTTGGTATTGTGGCCCGTAATAGAAAAAATATATTCACATATTCTCAATGTCTAAATATTGGCACTGTCGGAATGAATCACAAATTTTATCACTATTGACAAAGATCTAAACAAAACTCAACTAAGTAGTGAGTTATGAAAATATACAAATCAGGAACAAATAGATGTACCGAGACCTTATTTCGGGACACCGGGACATACACTTCAAAATCGGGACAATCCCGGTTTTCCGGGACGTCTGAGATCCCTACCTTTCAGTACTGACATTTTTAAATTGGCATAATCTAACAAAAATATACACGAATAAAATAGAGGATAACGTTGAATAGGACAATGAAATTAAAAAATGTATTACAATTAAAGAACTAATGTTTTCATCAGTATTTACATTATATTAATAGGTGACGTTAAATGACGTACTGTTCTTTTGCTATTAGATGACAGTACGTAGTGGGGTTATAAAACTAGGAATGTTTCTTGTTTTGTTCCGACTTTTTACCTACTTTATTCAGGGACACCGTTTCGAAGAGAAATCGGTAAATTAATTTTAGGACTTAAATAATTAAATGTTTCTTCTCAAAATAAAGCGTGCGTGGAAAACAAAATAGTTTGCAGTTGAGTTTTTTGTATTATACTTGCGTCAGGATCCTAGTCAAGGGAGCGCCAGGGGGGGCTCAGCCCCCTGTAACTTTTATAGCCCCCCTAAACAAAATAAAACATGCTACCTACATATTTCAACATAACAAAGGTAATTAATGCTTTTTTCAAAACTTATAAAATTATTGAAAATTACTGTATTTCTTATATATATCTATGTAGGTACATACTTTTATTTAATGCCTTAGTACGCATTTGAAATTATTAGTTTAAATTTTAGTAAATTATTGTCTATAAAATAAATAAAAGAGCTCGTGCTCATAATGGTTGAATGAAAATTTGAAATGATAGAAAATATGGTTTTGGATCTTATTTTATATAATTTCTTACAAGTAAATACTATAGACATGTTGAGTTTGAGTTTTTTTAAAATTATATCAGCTACATATTGTTGAAATATATATTCTACATGTATATTTATTTTATAACGTGAAGCTACTGTACCCCATATTTTTCATTCACTTGATGAATGATGAATTCAAGAAATTCCCAAAGTTTGAAATTTTTGACCAGCATAATAAATTATAATTATTTTTATTTAGCTCTTTAAAGTAATTTATTTATTAATGTTCTTAATTAAATATACCTAGTATTATTTTAATTTTAATTTTACAGCCCCCTTTAAAATGACTTTAGCCCGCTTATAGAAAACTGACTAGCTACGGCCCTGACTTGCACTACATAATTTCAACGCACACTTTATTTTGAGAAGAAACATTTAAATATTTTCATTAATATCTTAAAAAATATCAAGTTTAGAAGGTAAGAACCCTTAAACATTGATTGGTATCCCTCTCCTTGTCTAAGCCAATATTGCACACTCTCCATACCAGTAAAAGTGCCCAGGAGATAATATCTGGTAAATGTTTTGTAGAGTATAAATATATCATTAATGATATCTGCGATAATGCAGATCTGGCACACCCAGAAATGTGTAATAAAAGCCGTAAGTAACACATTTACATATTTTAATTTTTAAATATCAATAATTCTATATTTCACTTACCTGTTTGACAATTAGTCATATTAATTAAAATAACAATAAAAAATAAAGTTAAGAATCTCTTCATTTTGTTAACAAGATTTTTGTATCTATAGCAACTTTATAAACAAATAAACAATTGTCTTGTATATATACTACAAAAATATTTTTAAAAATAAGTGAAAGACGTGTTTTATCAACTGTTTGTGTGTTTCTAGAACAAAAATATCTCATTAGGACCTATTT
This sequence comes from Stenolophus ochropezus, assembly GCA_035578165.1. Lineage (NCBI taxonomy): Eukaryota > Metazoa > Arthropoda > Insecta > Coleoptera > Carabidae > Stenolophus > Stenolophus ochropezus. The sequence continues at coordinate 46,962,523 of JAQOWZ010000002.1, read as the reverse complement.
CTGCGTTATCTACTTGTAAATTTACATGAAATATTAGTAATCTTTAACATATTTTGTTTCACACCTACTTACAACAGTACCTATAAATATAACAAATTTGAAATATTGTTAAATTAGTGAAATGCATTGAATGAAATAGAGCGTTAGTATAATAAAATTGTTACTTAAGGTTCTGTTGCATTTTTTGATTAAATGATTTCCGGAAAAATTTTTCGAATGCATTTCAGCAACGTATTAATTAGCACGAATAGAACACGAGTGCAGATTACGTTTGTTGCAAAGGACGATAAAAAAATTACCCGATATGAAATAATACTCGAGGATAAATTTGGTAAGATCATCGTAACGACATCAACAAAGATATCAAAATTAATTTAGGTTGATATATAAAAATAATAATAAACTTCCACAATATCTGAACGACATAAATAACAATAAAAAAATTCAAAAGTGAACTTAAGATATACTTAATAAATAAAAGATTCTAAACAATTGAGAAAATTATTAAATTAGATTGTTATACTTTCAATGTATGTGTTGTAATTTAAATTTGTATCGTTTGATGATTCCTATGCTACTGTACGTTAGTGTCTGAAAATAAAATTATTATTATTTATTATTATGACAGAATAATAAAACGAATTATTTATTATATTTAAAACATGTACTTTTGGTAAAATTACATTTCAATATTATTTTATAAAATGTCAAACAGACATTTTAGCAAGAAAAAATTTCCACCTATTAATTTTGCTTACTTAAGTAATAAGTCAAGCAATGAAAAATTTCTAAGAAATTTTTATATTACTATAGTAATTACACTTAATACAATATTTTTACTAGCTGTTTAGTGTCGTACTATTTTCTATGAAATTTGAATCCAAAGTTAGATGACAAATTATTAACGGAATTATCTCTAGTAATCTAATATAATAAGTGCACTAAAATGAACGAAAATTCTGCATGAAAATATGTATTGCCTAGAAACTGGATGAGTTTATTTTGATATAGGAATTTAACAAAAATTGTCCGAGACGTAGTCGAGGGTATTTTTATGTCAAAATGTCAAATTACTATAGAAATAAAGGAACGCAGTTTCTTACAGGTAATACGGTTTAAATACTGAATTTTTAATGCACACAAAGTATTTGTTAGACTATTTCCAGAACAATATGTCAAACCAACTTTGTTTATAAATCTGTTTCATATCTGTTTATGCATATTACAAAATCTTGTCCTAAAGTAACTCTACTTTTTAATAAAAATTTAATGTACATTTCCTTGTGTCACATTTAATTTTTATATCAAATGTTATACAAGTTACCTTTAAAAAAAAGTAACTCAATCTTTTTCATTTTTCGGAACTGTTTATAATTACCAAAAAATGAAAAGTTTAGTTAACCAGAGGTACAACTTTTACTGTCATTTGCGATTTTAAATATCAATGTGCAATTATAAGCTATAAAACCTCTAGTTCATTGATAATTACGTAATAATTTTATGACAGTTGCCGAAAGCACGTTGCTTGGTAACCGCCTGGGCTGTTACCTAAAAGCAACGTGCTTGAGGAAGTTGTCATAAAATAATAAGTTATTTATCAATGATCGAGAGATATTTGTTGCTATTTTTTTCATATTCATAACCTTTATATGACATTTTGAAAATAAAACAGTTAAATAATTAATGTTTGACAGATGTCAACTTAGGGCTCTTTTCAGTGAAACTGTGTTTTGATTGTCTTGTTTCGCACACGTGATCACAAATATATGGATTAGATTGGATATTTTTTAGGCTAAATATTATCGCTGTAAGTTTCTGAAGATTTTTACCTGCAATACAATTTTCGCTGTCGGTATGTTCTGATCGATCCAAATTTATAAAATTTTAATATGTCATTGATTGGTTGTTAAATTGTGAAGGAAATAGTCAGTGAATTAATTGTATTAATAAATATAAGTTAGTTATGTATTTATATATTCATTTAAATATAAAATGTCCACAATTTAAAACGGAAGCGTTTTCAAAAAATCATCCGCTTGACAAAGAGAAGTAAGAGTTCTCAATACAATATCATAGCCAGGTTTTAAGAAAGGAAACATGGTATTATATACGGGTTGTGCATCCTTCATGAACGTTAACAAAATTTTCAGGATTTCAATAATGAATATTAACAATCGTTGAATCTGCGGCTTCAGTCTTATTAGCTGAAGAATTGGAATCTTCGACCAATCGATTTCTAGATGACTTAATAAGTCAAAACCGCCGATCGGTGCAGCAGTAGTAGTGGTTGTATTCTGAGCTGAAACTAAAAAGTGGTTATAAAAACATGAAATACAAACAATTTACGAGCTTACAAAAAAACTTATAATTATAAACTAATAACATTCGGCAAACCATGTTTTCAATATTACCAACAGATAGAGCAAAAGTTTGCTGGACGGTAAAGAAAATGAAAAAACATGTATCCAGATTTGTAGTACCTTGTTACCATATTTAGCACCCCAAAGCCAGTATTAAAATTATGTCACCATTATCCTCCCTTAGAAGTCAACTCACAAATGGATGACTCGAAAGCTATTTAAATTTACACATTTCGAAGTATTCACCGAATATGAAGTAAATATGTGCTAAAATCGAATTTTAGAGGTGTCATTAACTTAATTTTTTTTTTCAAAAGTAAATTTATAGTTATACATAACTACATCACAGATCTAACTAATTTTAGTTAAAAGTTAGATCTGTGAGTACATGTTCGAACGGTCATCATCATACATATAAATAGATGTTTTTATTAATAATATCATCTTTAATATCAGTTGTCTTCAGATGGGTTTATAATGAGGTTATTTTAAAGGAAAAATAAATATTTACTGACATAATTAACTTATAATAGTATATTATTTAACAAGCATAATATGTAGGCTTATTACACCAGGATGTAATTAAAAATACGAGCGGTAGCGAGTATTTTTAATCATCCGAGTGTAATGTAGCCATATTATGCGAGCCAAATACTATACTTTATCTACAACTATCAGGCATATAAAAAATCTGGTATTATTTATTAAATATTCAGTTAGCTGTAAGTAGTTCATATATAGCTTAACAGATAGCGCCACAGTAGCACTTAAATGTCAAAATAACTATTCAAGTTGTATTTATTATACTTTTATAATCATTTATATTGATATTTATAATAAAAAATATATTATTAATAAACTAACAGTTTATTAAAATGTTAGGTGTTAAATTGTATGCTCTATTTATTACAGAAAAGTGTAGCGTGTAATATAACGTTTCATATTACACTTGTGTAATATGAGTAGTATATTATATGTAGTATCACACGTATAATGTACCCATATTTCAAATTTCAATAGTTGTAGATAAACTAATTTTTAACAAAAATCTTAAAAACCTACTGACAATTAATGTTCGGACGGTATTTTTGTTGTAATTTAATAAGAAGTAACATCCTTTTTGCTTTTATAACTGCCTGAATTTTTAAAAACATAAGAAAACAAACTTTGGTATTCTTTAACTGCAGATTTAACGCATTTGTATTGTAGTTTACTTTAATTTTTAGAAATGTTCGCTATTAATCATTCCACAAGCATTGTTTTATCTTTTTCTATATTGTTTCAATAGCATTTAGATCAGGTCTACTTGAAAATTAATTCAAAATCCTGTTGAAATATAAAATTGTTTACTATACTCAGGTCTTGGATTGCAAGCTACAAGTATGTTTCCGAAATTGTCTGATGTTTTTAAGTAGTTTCATCTACAAAAAAGTGGATACTTGTGGAAATTTAATTGTGCATTTTAGGCAATCTTTGTGAAATGCCTCCGTTTTACATCTTATAACTCGTCTTTGATAATTTTCTACACAGACGTCAAAATTTTGACTCCTTACTGTAAATAATCTTATTTCAGTCTTGTCCACTCCACATAGCTTTTTAATTGGCCCAAGCCAGCCATTTCTGTTTTGGAACATTAGAAATAATAGGCTCTTCTTTAGATTAACGAAACACAAAGTGGCAAATGAAATTAAAGTGTAAATAACAATATATTACAAATAAAAATTAAGTCCCGAATTATGAGTCCACTTCTTACAACATTCCTGGGAATATTCAACTCTGCTTTTATATAACAAGTGGAGACGTCTTCCAAAGTAGATCGTCTTTTACGTTTACATATTTTTACAAGAACCCTGGTCTGTCTCAAGGATATTACCTTGTATCGTCCTCATAGGCGTGCACAGGGGGGTGCCTGGGGGTGCCCGGGCACCCCCATTACCAAATTAAAACTAACATAATTGTAAAATAGTTTTGAATAATACATTCATATTTGGTTCAAAAGTTGATTTGAAAAGAAACTTCAATCTGTTTTTACACTAGAATTAGTATTTTTAAAATTTTGTTGTTAATACGTAATATTTTTACTTAACACTAAATTAATAAAATGGTAAAAAATGGAATGCTTTTTGAGAGAAATTATTTGCGAAAAAATATACTAAATTTTTAAGTGTAGCTAAATGCGGTACAGAAGTAAGCCAAAATTTCTAATTAAAGACCCTTATTTTGAACATAATATTATCCATCTCATATCAATAAAAACATTCTTGGTTCGTTTTTATCCCACATATTTTGTAAAGTTTTATTTACGAAAAAATAACTAACGAAACTAGTATTAATTTTATTTCCGTCCTACACCTGGGCACCCCCATTACCCAAACTCTGTGCACACCTATGATCGTCCTGGACGTTTCCAACCAATATTAGTAGACTTGGCTACATCAAGATTTTCAGCGATATTTCTTTTTGAATATCCATCACAATATTTTTTAATATAAATTCATATATTTTTTAACTGTTGCTTCACCACGACTACGACAAATAATTATCTGTAAATATCACCTTAAAATAGTTAAAAATATAACAAGGAACAATAACAGTTATTTCACAGCAAATTGAATCTAAATTAAATGTGTCAGTAAATATATTACTTCTACTCTAAAATAACTCCATTACAAACCTATCTTTAGATATGTCACAACAATTGGTAGTAAATATGAGATTTGTAATATAAGCAGCTATTTATAATATATCACTGGGCGTCCAACATATAGTTTTTTTTTTGTTAAGGCTCGTATATTATGAATATTAATAAATTCAGTTAGTTGAAACTTTTTTATGGCTGCATGACAAAATTTGGTGTTTGTGCGTATATGTGCATCTGATTAGATTAAAATTCTCGCAGAGGTATGTCTCCAAGTCTTCCTTTTTAGGCCCGAATCTAACTTAATCTAATATAGAGTGACCATTTATTTTTTTAATGAAATCAGTACAAAACCTATGTTCTATATTTAGATTACATTGACTATATTACATTGAAATGTTTATAGTAAGTCATTTAATATAATATTTAAAAAAAGTGATAAAAGTAAAATGAAATTTGATGCTATATGCGATGATTAATGTTTAAAAATTCTTCTATTATGTTTAAGCATTGTTATAGCAAATACTGTTTTAGTTCTTCGAGGCTTTTATTATTCTCAGGCAAAACATTTATAAATCCAAATATAACTTTTAATATATTGTTTTTGCTTTTTCTACATTAGCTTTAAAAACAAATGGAAAAATTATAGCAATATTACTGCTATAATTTTATTGCTATTACTAAAGTTTACAGTTCCTTTCAAAATCAAACCTTTTAACCAAGTAATAAAATCTAACTAATAAAATCAAACAACGTCGAGAGATAGAAATTTTAGTTAATACTTAAATTATAAGAAAATGTTTAAACATCTATCAAAAATAATTATAAAATATCAAAAATCAGTACATTCAGTACAGTATGTAAAAAATCAGTATAAAATATGTTATAATTTGTTTATCAGTACAAGGGTCTGAAAATCAGTACTGTACTGATAAAATCAGTACGAATGGTCACTCTAATCTAATATAATGTAATCTAACATAACCTAACCTAACATAACCTGACTTAACCTAACCTCACCTAATCTAATCAAACCTAATCTAAACTAACATCACCAAAGTAAATTAAACTAACCTAACTTAACGTAACCTAACCTTACCTCACCAGACCTAAAGTTATCTAAACTAACCTAACTCGACCTAACCTTACTTTATTCCATCATTGAATAAATAGTTACATTAAATTTAATAATATTAATATATGAACATTTCAATTATACATTGGTGCGTTTAAGTAGCATATTTTGGTGCGCTTTTGCAATGTTCATTTGGTGCGCTTTTGTAACAAAAAATACCATTTGGTGCGTTTTTTTCATACGCCGATTTTTATTATATCTCCTGTACACTTCGCGGATCTAATTTTTAGTTAAACATTTAAGATGAAATGTCTCTTAGTTCTATAGGGTTTGCCGATCCCTGCAATAGGTGAAAGAGAAACAGAAGTTGTAATGTCCTTTAGTGAATTTAAACGTATGATAAACCGTTATCTAGCTAAGAATATGACGTCACAGGGATACAATTTTATTTATTTACTTATGAATAATTGAAGATTTTGAAATCAGTAAATATAATCTTAAAACTATATTTCAATGTAAATTTCTTTATAAATTGTTCTATGGAACATTTACAAATAAAATAAAATTTTGAGCTAATGGTAACAATAAAATAGTGGACAAATCTATTTTATTTTTTTGATCCAATATTTTTTAATGTGATTGGGTTTCCAATTCCATTTAATGTCTACAACTCACTGAACTTATTTGGAATATTTCTTACTCACCAGGGAATTGGTAAATAAATAAAAACGTACTTAAACGTAATGAAAACTTACAGCCCTTAATATGTATATAATTATATAAAAAAATTACCTACAAAAAGGATACATCTATATTTCAAACAATTAGGAGTCGTCATTATAATAACAATTTGTTATTTAAAAAAAATTATTATTACCAAGTACTGTACTTTCAATAATATTATTCATATACATAATGCTTCGATGCAAATTACGAAATCAATACCAACCTACAAAAAATAATAGTTAATGTATCAAATAATACTGTGTTATATTATTATAATATTAACATATAAAAGAAATAACATATATTTTTATGAAAAATTTAAATATTATAATTCCATATGTATTGAAATAATTTTACTTGTCATAAAAAGAAGGACATATTGTTTATTATCAATAGACAAAAACTGAGTATATTTCTTTGTTATTAATATTATTGTATCGTAATGAATTTATTGAAAAAAACAACAATAATTACCTGCATTTGTTGTAGATGCAACCAATAACAACAACGCAAACAACAAGCAAAATATTATTTTCATTTTATTGCTTTATCGTCACTGGTTCTTTGCAAAGTGAGTAGCCATAAGATAATATTTTAACGTTTCAAGTAAAATGATATATTTGTATTTTTTGTGATAACGTATCAATTATTATAGGAAAAAACAACCTTTTTGTTATATTATTACAGGTTGTAATTCAACAATAATTTCTAAACAATATTTTGAAAATGGTTTTTCTTAATAAATCATTAATTCTTTTAGATAACTTAATTTATAATAGGAGTTTTTATTTATTTAGTAGTAACACGAAACGGTTAAAATTATAATAAACAAAAATACAAAATGAATCATAAAAATTTGACCTCTTTTTTCTGGCAAATTTTCAAGGATATTTTGTGCTACATAAGTTGAAAAAATGCCAAAAATATCTTTAATTCATATTTTCTAATCCTATACATCATTTGCTTCAACATTATATTTATTATATTATTATTATATTGATATTATCGATAGTCTAAATTCAATTAATTGATACTATGCTTTTCGATATCGAATTTTATTCCAGCCCTAATATATGTTTTCTCAAATTAAAAGTTACTAGTTATGAACGAAAATGTTAATATTACAGTTTTTAATTTTTGCTCATAACTTCCAAACTTAAAAAAGTAAGTGATTTTGGTGTGCACCTTTAGATACTGTTTTATAATAAATTAACGGGTGTCCTCAAAAAATTTTTATCGCGTACCATTTTCAAGTTATCAGTGTCAACTTTAATTTTAAAATGAAAATTTCGGTCGAAAGTTATATTTTCGCTTGTACTCACTAGTTTTTATATTTATAAAATATAGTTCAGAAAACTACTACTAAATTATGGAACTTAAAAAAATAAAATTTACCTAATATATAGAGTATATAATTAAACGAATAGTAATTTCTTGTAAAATTTTAACTATTTATGCACTGTTATAAAATTTATGATATTGTGTTGTAAATATATCTAAAAATATCCATTAACCATGAATTATTTATCGCTTCTTGAAAATTACTGGTTGTGTGTTATTTGAGTGAGGTAGCGTTAATCGCTGTATTTTTGTATATATATTTTTATTGAGTAATAATTTTGAATACTTTAAAAGCCAAGGAAAGGGGCAAACGACCCCCCTTACCTCCTCCCCTGCGGACGCCTATGTTAACCAAGAAAACTGACATTTACAGGCTACTAACCTGTAAAAATATCTGTCAGTTTTACTGGATAGTAGTTGCATTGTTTCATTATTGAAATAGTATGTTGTGTTTATAGTAGGAAAAGTGATATATTCCCGGACGGTGGTGGAAATTGCGGGAGGAGTCGAAGGCGAGTCCATTAACAATAGAAGTCCGGGAAGACACTTTGCCTACGTGGTACACATACTATTTTTTATCTTTATATTCAATAATAATGGAATAAATAGGATTGCATTTTTATTTAAGGAAATCAGTCAAATTTAGTAACTATCAGTATTTGGATTTATTTTTAATTTTATGTGTGTGAATAACAAATAAACTATTGTACAATATACATGAGGTAACAGTTTTTACTGTGTCTAGATAACCGTCTATCACTAGTAAAAACCATTATCTCATTACTTACTGTCAAATACTGTTACTATCTTTTCTTCAACAAAGCTTAGCTAAATAATCTGTAAAATAAAGAGATTGGGTAGTAACAAATTAAAAAATTAATCACTTAAACCCGTCTAACAGGGGACTTACTTAATATCGTCCTTAATTCAGCAATAAAGTATTGTTGAGAAATGTAACGCGTATCTTTTTCGCGCACTTTAAGTACAAACAGTGGCGGCGTCAAGATGATTTACTTTCTCAGTGGCACAATCCACTTTAGAAATTTTATTACCATAAAGTTAAAAAATAATACAAAATTTTACACAATCTTTCACTTCTTGAGTTATAGGTTCATGCATAGTTTACAATTATTGTCTATTTTACTGATGTGATAGATCAATAAAAAATTAAATACAACATGAAAAGTTATAATTTTTAGTTGTTTTTAGTCCAAAATTTGGTTTTTGAAAATAGTGCATATTCATAGACTCGGTGCATTTATTTAAAATTTACTAACACAATTTAATTATTTGTTTTCGTTCTTAAGATTTTTGATCTCAAAGTTGCGCCTCAAAAAAATGTATTGTTTAAGTATATCTCTAAAATGGGTAGAGATTAGAGATGGGACCGAATCCGAATAATTATTCGGTATTCGGCTTATCCGGTCATATTTTAACTATTCGGTATTCGGCTTATTCGGCCTAGTTTAATACCTAATATTCGGTTACAAGAAATAAGTAAAGAACAACGCTGTTTTATTACATTAACATATATAATTATAAAAAAAAATTTAACAAGTGATATGTGTTTAGTTATTACTAATGTATCTTAAAGAGTAAATAATTTATCTATTTATGTTGTTTGGTGGCAAATCATTAATTTTTTTTTAAACTGAAATAATTAAATTCAATTTTAATTTACCTTAACAAAAAAATAATGACTTTCGACGCGTCAGAATATTACACCCCTCTCCGCAACGAGAACCACCAATCAGGCTTTCAGATTGTAGAAGAATACATTATTGGGTAATGTCGAATATTCGATTAAAAATTCACCGAATATTCGTTATTCGGCTGAACTGCTATTCGTCATATTACTAATAGAGATACAATTACGATTATACTAGTTGATTTTAGAGGCGTATATGTTTATTGGAACAATTCGGTAAAAAGTGAGAAAAACGCATGAATCGGAATTTAAATTTTTCACTCTAGAACTTTTTTCTTCAAAAATTTTTATTTTCTGGAAACGAAATTCATCAAAAATCGAAAAAAGATGAAAGGAATCTTGAATTTTTTTGGTAAGGGCTGTTTTCAATTTTTCTTTCTAAAAATTGCATCCGTTAGATTAAAAATCTGAAAATTGACTCTCTTATGTAATTTTGCCAGTCGATTCGATTGGTGGGATGTGCTTGAAAAAACTTTTTTTTTTAATTTATGTACTATATTAAAGGCTGAGCCTCTGTAATCTACAATATCTAGCTAGCACTGAGTACAAATAAATAGAAATTTTTTAATTTCTTATCATAAAATAAGTAATGAGTATAGTTTCCTATTTCACGCGATACTTAGCTTAGTTTTTTACATCTTCATGTTATTTTTTCTTACCTAATGTTTATGTTATTTACATTTATATTATTGTTAACAATAGTTTCTTTTGTTTGTAATTGAAATATTTATAATGACTGTTTGCTAAAGTTTTGTTTTTTCTATCTTCGTTAAATTTTTTGTTTTCTATTTTATTTTATATTATAAGATCATTAATATTTTGCTACATGATTTATTTTAATATTTTGTTATTGTAATAATGTTTCAGGGGAAAGTTGTATTTTATTTTGATTTTAATTTGTATTTCCCAGTCCATATTTTCCCGCTTTACGCCGTGCAGCTTGGAAAGAAATATGCCTACAAACTGGCCGAGTGACTCTACTGTATATTCTTTATACTTATATTAATACCCTACAAAATTAATTTCCAATTTGAAATTACAAGTTCAAATCAGGTAAAGAAAGTTATTTTTTTCTATAGCAGATGTTAAAGTGCAATTTTATCAACTCAAAATAGTGGATAAAGTAGCACTTTAACCGCAAGGGTAGATAAAGTAACACTTTAACAGCAAGGGTAGATAAAGTACTTTAACTTTTGTTTATTAGAAGTACATTTCCATAACAACGCACACTACTGACATTTTAAAATTGTTCTTAAATAATAATTTAATTTTTCTAATTCTTTTCTCTTCAAAACCTGCTATAGAAAAAAATAGAATTTTATACACGACGATAAAATTAAATTATCGACTCGCGAAAAATAATTCACTCGCGATTATATCGCTCGTGAATTAACACTTTCCGCTTGTCGATAAAATATTATTTTATCGTCTTGTATAAAAAATAACTATTATTAAATTTAAACAAAATTTAAGATTTGATTGCTTGAGATAATACGGTAAAAAAAATTAATACAAACAAAAATTTTGATATACGTGATTTCATTTCAGAAATATAGGTACTCGTACTTAAGATTGGATATTACATGCCTCAATTCATAATTTGTATCTAAAAACATTTAATTTTTTATTCATAATTTCAAATTTAAGTAAAATGTTCCTTTCTGAATCTGCAGCCTGCAGGAAAATGAGAGAAGCAAATGTCTTTATTCTTGTATCGTAATGTGTTACACATTGCCGCAGTACAATGAATTTACACTTACTTATTTTGAATGTGTTACGAATATTTCATTGGGTAATAAATAACTTGTTGGTAATTATTATTTACTTTATAATGATATAAGATTCCTAATTTAATTAGTAGCAAGAGTATTATGCGGAGGGATTTACAATTATTCTTTCAGTATTTCTCTAGACTTTAGAGCGATCGCATAGATATTGTGTAGTTTTTTGATAGCGCCTTAGTGCAAATTAATTTGAGGTGAGTTGAGTTACCGTGTATGGATGTGAGTGAATTACCATGGATGATATGAGATGAGTTAGTATGATGATAGTGAGTTGAATATTGCGTGATCGTGATGGTAGTATGTTGAGATATGGAGGATGTGTGATGCAGACCGTGGTTGGCTGCCGACGGAGCAGCGAGCAGCTTTGGGCTGTAGCGGATCGTGGCTGGTTGCCAACGATGCAGCGAGCGACTGAGGGCTGTAGTGACCCTAGCCAGGTTGCCAACGAGACGTTGAAGCAGCTTTGTGCTGTAGTGGCCCTGACCAGGCTGACAACGAGATACGATTGTGTGCGAGTGTGCGAGTGTTTGTGTAATTCCTCACTGAGCTTTGTGCTTAGTCGCTTTACCTTTTCTAGGATCAAGGAGTGGTAAGAAATAGGAGTCGACAGGATCAGGACTTTAGCTGCATTATAGTTTGTAATTGATTATATTGTAATATTTAGGTGTTTTCTCATCATTTTTCATCATTTAACAAATATGACAGTGAAAAACTTAAAGCGGCCATTTTTTTAACGAAAAACATCATGCGCAAACAAACTGCACAGTTCTGAATTTACTCCAGCAAAATCCACGAGTGTCGTATCTGGTTACGTAGAATAAGTAATCTGTGTTATAACTATCTGTGTCTAAAGTCCTTCCTTACGTATTATTAGTTCAATGGTAGGAGACTAACCTATACACCCCTAGAACGCAAGTAAAATTTTTATGAAAGATGTATATAATTCTTATCTCGATTTTATCCCTGTGTTCCTAATTGGAATGATGGGATACTACAAATAGAGGGAGGTACTTGAAATAAAATACAACAAATTACATCATCATCATTTTTAATTATCCTTTATATTTTTTGCAAGTTGTGTTAAAGATGTGTTGAGTTTAGACAAAATATCAATAATGGGATTTGTGAAATTTGAAGCCCAACTATTCTCTTTTTTAAGTTGTTCTCCCAGTTCAATTACTTCCTGTAAATAGTGACTGATACATTCTAGTAGCTCCACAGTATATTTCTTTAGTTTCTGGAATATGCCCATCAAACCGCCCCCATCAGAAGGAGCAACTGTTGTTTCTGAAAAAAAAATATCATGTGAACTAAAAATATAACAAGTGCAATAAAAAGTACATCGCAGCATTCTTGTTTTTATAATGGGTTCTTCATACAATTATTTATTATTTTATTTTTCAAAAAAAGAAGTTTGTATATGAATATTTTTCATATTTTCATTTTATTTTTAAGACAAATAAGCGAGAAATAAATAGTTATAAATTCCTTAGAAATTTGAAATTTGTACAATTTTCAAAATTACTTTGCTGGTGGGATATTTATTTACTATAATACTCCGTTAACAATCACCCCAATTCTGTAAACAAGTTGCTAGCTCTTAGTAACGTTACTAAAAAATTTAACCAATAAAAATATTTGTAAAAGCTGTCATTTTCATATTTTATTTATTGTCTACTATTTTTATTGGCTAATGATGTTAGTAACGTTGCTAAGAGCTAGTAACTTCCTTACAGAATTGGGGTAAATGGTAACTAAATAATAATTTTTATCTGAAACTTACTATGTTGCTATGGTCATACTTATGTGACTAGTGACGTGAAAAAACAATTTATTTTCTAAAGATAAAGATATTCATTTAATTTTTAATTAAAATAATATTAATAATTATCGAAATTAAAAATTGAGTTATTATATTTACAAGGTAATTTTTTAAAAAAAGAAGGCATTACTTATCCTATATTTATTAATTTTGTTTTATTTTTTTAATAGGACGTTTTGGATCAAAGAGATCTTCAAGCTATGAAAACATTTATGAATATTAAAATAAAAGTACAATGTAATTACACTGTCGAAATTTTGACAATAAGTTTAAGATGTACTCGTCACCACAAATATATTTGTGGTTCTTAATACAATTGTATAAAACATTGTACTTTTATTTTAATATACTTAAATGTTTTACAAAATATTTTCATAGCTGAAGATGGACCACTATGATCCTATTAAAAAAATAAAACAAAATTAATAAATATTGGATCAGTAAGGCCTTCTTTGTTTGAAAAATTACCTCGAACATACTTGATCCTTCAAGACTCCAACCAGTTATTATATTTAATAATTCCCACACCCATTAAAAGGTACTTACCCGCCTTGACATAAGGCACGGCTACCGCCAGCAAAGCCAAAGCGACCACGAACAGATATTTCATTTTGGAGTTGTACTGTTCGACTGATTTCCTGGTGCCCTAATATACAGTTCACGTATCAGTCTAAACCGCAATGTGTCTAAAAAATATATCTTATTATTTATGCTTGTAGGATAATTAATAGCGTAGATACTGCACTATTAGTCACTACATTACATGATTAGCTATTAGAAATACGCAAAATTATATACACAAAGCCTGCATAAATTTGTTACTTATAACTATTTTGATGACGTGCTGCATTTATTTATAATAATATTTTCATGGAAAAAAAGACATTACTACATTCAGTGAAAATAAAATTACATAAATAAAATACCTATATAAAAGATATTAACAATTTAATGATATTTTTTGTTTGAACTTTTACATTACAAGTAGAATTATTGAATTTTTATTTTATATAAACTTTTTTTATTGTTTTTATGACAGTAAAATTTATTAAAAAGTATATCACGAATATAATTTTTAAGTCAGTAAAATATATTTCTTTAACAAGTTAGTGTCAAATTCAATAAAAACTATAAAATATTGTAGCAATAAAATATTTTATACTTCATATAGTGCAGATTATAGAACGAGGAAATATTTAAAGCTCGACGCGGAGCAGAGAGCTTTAAATTTCCTGAGGGTCCGTGGTTCATACAATGTCTTATTTCATTTTGGTACTTGAAATGAAAAATATCTGTAGGTATATATTCTACGCTGTTGTTTCTTTATAGATAGTTGGTTTGTTAGATTGTTTGTTCTTAAAACAAATTTAATATAATCGAAGTGTCACTGTCACTGTCAAATATGTATGGAACGTCATGTATTGATTATTCTGGCGAAATATTAATGGAATTTGAGGCTGCACAGACCAAGTTTGTTTCTACAAAATTCAAAAGATTTATATAAAGAGGAATTTGAAAAGTTCTGTGAATGCTAAATACGTAATCAAATTTAAAATTTGTTGTATTGTACGACATTTATTCTTTAACCACAATTTTTATTTGTTTGAGTAACTACCTATTGCTTAGCAACTTTATACGCCCTCGGGCGATAAAAGCCAAATTACGCCCGCATTTGAGGATATTATAAACAAGTTTATGATTCAAAATGAAATGAAATATATTACTTTAACAAGCTACTTTCAAATTAAAAAAAATACTATAAAATATTGTAACAATAAAATATCTTGTAGCTCATATAATGCACATATAAAATATTGCAAAACTAGAACACAGATTGAAAGGTTAATATATATACAGGGTGTTCATTTTAAATGGGCCACCATTGCTATCTCGAGAACTATAAGAGCTACGAGGTCGGTTAAATTAGCAAACAATTTCTATTTTACAACACTATTAACATGAGATAAACAAAATTTTTATTAAACCAGTGGTTCTCAAAATACGGGTCCCAACTTTTTTATTTTAAATGTGAAGCTATATTTTTTATTTGCTTATTCAATAGAGAATTTTATTCTGAATTCAATGATATAATATTATCATACCCTAACATAACGATTTTTTTGAGAAAAATGCATCTGAAGTTTTATATTAATTTGATTAAAATATGACAATAATAAGAGTGCCATGACGGAAAAAACGGAATACAAGTCTTTTTTTAACCTGCAATTAGAGTGCCTTGACAGAAAGAAGTGAATAAAAGTATATTCTTTCTGTCAAAGTACTCTAATTGCAGGTTAAAAAATGACTTGTATTCGGTTTTTTCCGTCATAGCACTCTTATTATTGTCATATTTTATTCAAATTAATATAAAACTTCAGATGCATTTTTCTCAAAAAAATCGTTATGTTAGGGTATGATAATAGTATACTATTGAATTCAGAATAAAATTCTCTATTGAATAAGCAAATAAAAAATATAGCTTCACATTTAAAATAAAAAAGTTGGGACCCGTATTTTGAGAACCACTGGTTTAATAAAAATTTTGTTTATCTCATGTTAATAGGGTTGTAAAATAGAAATTGTTTGCTAATTTAACCGACCTCGTAGCTCTTACAGTTCTCGAGATAGCAATGGTGGCCCATTTAAAAAGAACACCATGTATATATATATATATATATATATATATATATATATATATATATATATATATATATATATGTATACCTATATATCGTGTGTCTGTCGTATAGGTGTACATGCGAGATTAACATGGGAAATTATTTTTTTGCTATTCCCTACTCGCCTAATTATTTTAAGCAAAAACGCGTCAATAAAAGTTTTAGGGCATAAAATTCTTCATCTAAATCAATAAATTTAGTTATTTTTACATGCTTTGCAATGAGAGAAATTAAATATGGAAATGTTAAAAATTATGTTGAAAATATCGATAGCCACGGAATTAAACATAAAATAAATAAATGCTTAACGTTTTATCTATTACAACGTAAATTAACTTATTTGACATTTCTAGTAATTTGTTTCGGACAAATATCGTTAAGTATAACAACAATAGAAATATTAGATTAATAAAGTTAAAAAATAGAGTTATGTTTAAATAACATGAATTTATTAAAATTAAATATTTCGTAACAAAATATTCCTAACTAAGAAAGGTTTAATAATTACTAAATGAATAACAATTATATTTTAAAGCTAATAGTTACAATAAATATTTAAATGCAGCACCATTTTGGACAAGACAATAACCTAATCTATTGTAAACCGATCTTTGTACATTAAGTTTTACGATGACATTCGTTAAGTATGACATCCCTTAAATCATTTAGGTTTTCGTGCTTTTGTCTGTAAATTTGGTTTTTTAAGGAACCCCATAAAAAAGTCACATGGAGCAAGATCTGGAGATCTAGCAGGCCAGTTAATAGTACCCCCTCGTCCAATCCAGCGCCCAGGAAATATCAGATCCAAATATTCTCTAACGTTTCTACCATCGTGTTGAAACCAAACCTCTTGATCTGGACACACAACATCGTCTATTGCAGGACCAATTTCATTTTGCAACATCTCCAAATAATTTTCCGTATTTAATTTGCCACGTATTTCAAAAGGACCAATTATGTGGTCACCTAAAATTTCGGCCCACATATTAACTTTTTGGGGATATTGTGTCCTTGTTGATATATTAATTCTAGGATTTTCTATTGCCCAACAACGTGTGTTTTGGATATTGGGTTCATTATTCAGTACATTCGTCGGTAAATGAAATGAATGATAAAAAAGTTTGATCGTTATTCTGCATATATTCGCAAAACACTCTTTTACTTTCTTCGTCGTATAGGAAAAGTTATTGGTGACACCGCATTTTATAAGAATAGTACGATTTTTTTTTTAATATTATGTATGATGCTGCAATGAACTCCCAACTCATTTCCAATACGTCTAGTACTGCAGAACGGGTCTACACTTATCATTCCTAACACTCTTTCTTTCAGCAAGGTACGTTCTTCTGCTCGTCCTACATTCTGATTACGCGGTTCATGTGTATTTTTTGAAGACACACTAGCAGTCTTTTCAAATTTTGTTATCAATTTCGCAATTGTAGTTGCACTGGGAATTAGCCTATCTATAAACTTCACGGAAAATAAATCACGCACTTAGCAGTAACTATTACCTCCATAAAAACATTTTTTCTTCAAATGTCATAAAAGTGACATCTTCTGTGACGTGATTGACAAGGTTGAAGTTTAATTTCTATGCCTCCGTAATATAATTTTTTATTCTAGCCGCCGTATAATTTTTTCGCCGCCGTATGTAGAATCAGCCAATAAGAAGTAACTTGTACAATAGAAATCTGTAATATCGCCCTAAATGTCACTATAGAAACTAGATAACCTAAGAATAAAATGATGAATAACTGACAGGTAACCTACATATTAAACGTCAAATAGTAGTAAATTTTTTAAAATTTCTAAGTTTGAAGAAAAAATAGCATGTGTTATTAAGAGTAAAAGTGTCTTTGTGTGCCTTGCATGCAATTGTCCGACTCGCTTCGCTCGTCGTACAAACTTCCATGTTCGCCACACAAAGTATCACTTTTACTCTTAATAACACAATATACTATTATTAAGAAAACACGTTCTTCATTAGTATAAATATTCATATTTTAATAATAACAGATACCATAACCAGAGACAAAATCAAATTGTCAGAAACGTCAAATAACTTATTTGGCAGATAAAACGTTAAACATTTACTTATTTTATGTTTAATTCCATGGCTATCGATATTTTCAACATAATTTTTAACATCTTATTTAATTTCTCTCGTTACAAAGCATGTAAAAATAATTCTATTTAATGATTTAGATGCAGAATTTTATGCCCTAAAACTTTTATTTGACGCTTTTGCTTACGCTAATTAGGCGAGCAAGGAATTGAAAAAAAACTAATTTCCTATGTTAATTTCTTATGTACACCTTTACGACAGATACACGGTATACAGGGTGTCCATTTTAAGTGGTACACTATTGCTATCTCGGGAACTATAAGAACAACGAGGTCGGTTAAATTAGCAAACAATTTCTATTTTACAACACTATTAAAATGAGACAAACAAATTTTGTTTTAAACTAGTGGTTCTCAAGATATGGAGCCCAACTTTTTTATTTTAAATGGAACACTATACATATTTTTACATATTTGGAATCTACATCAAATTACAAATCCAATGGTATGGTTGAAGTTAAATTTTAAATTATATATATTGTATTACAGGCCTGTTGTTGCAACAATTATGATATTATCTGACGTAGAATTTACCCATGTTACAGTCCTATGTTCCGCATTTTGTTGCACACCCTATATATATATATATATATATATATATATATATATATATATATATATATATATATATATATATATATATATACCGATCATAAATTTTTCTTCAAAATGTGGCAGTCAGTAAAATATGTGAATAGAGTCGATTCCACTAATCAATTAAATAAACTAATAATAACAAATTTTAAAATAAAATTGTAAAGAATAATCTGTTTTACATATAGTTGATGGTTTACGACGTATTGTTAGAGTTCACTGTTTCCTTAAATTTAATGACATTTATGAGGTTACTCATTATATTTTCATGTAGTCTTCTGTAGTCTTCATGGATTGGAAACTAGATCACGAAATTTAAGAATAATTGGTCTTGAGGATAGAAGAGTTGTGGTTTTCACAACCTTAGTTTGATTTACATTGAGAGTAAATTTATTTATATATTTCTTACTGAACTCCTCACATCAGCTAGAGTGCTGGGAGGAGACCTTAGGTAAACGTTATATACAGTATAAATTATTGATATTTGCGATAAAGCATGGATATTTAAAACAACTCAGACACACCCCCTGTCCCCCTGAATTATAACCCTGGGTTTTTTTTATATTACTGGATAAATAATGGTGCCTTAAAATTTATTTTTTCGTAAGTGTATTACAATACATTTCTTTACATATATTTCATTATTAGTTCAAACTAAGTGTATAAAAAATTTATTGCAATGAATTGAGCAACTTTTTTTGGGATGTTGTATTTTCTACTACAGCAAGTAGATGTGTTATACGGTTATACCACTCACATCGCCTCGAGATAACAAAATTTTTCTTTAAACAAAATTTATTGAATCAATACATTGCTATTTTACAATTTTATTTAAGTACAGGTTATATTTCAAATTTATAAAGCTTTATTTACAAAAGGCGTTGAAGAAGTTGTCCAATAGCAGACAATAAGTTTCCCAAGAGGTTACCCAAGAAGTTTCCCTCTAGACCATTGTTGCTATGCTGGGTGGAATTAGTGCTGTTATCTGAAACAAAGCTTAATTTTAAATACTTGAAAATTATTTTTGTTATATATTACACTGTTCTACAATACATAAGCATGTATGCAAAACATATTCGGTGTTTTTCTTTGTAGTCATGTGGCAACATACATTTAGACCTAAATAAGTTTCCCAAGAGGTTTCCCTCTAGACCATTGTTGCTATGCTGGGTGGAATTAGTGCTGTTATCTGAAACAAAGTTTAATTTTAAATATTTCAAAATTATTTTTGTTATATATTACACTGTTCTACAATACATAAACATGTATCTAAAACACATTCGGTGTTTTTCTTTGTAGTCATGTGGCAACATACATTTTAGACCTGCCTCTTATAATTTTTTTTAAAGACATTTAAAAGTTTATACAATAAAAATGTGACCAACAATACATCAGTGTGTACGGGATGGATAAGCGACTGGTGCGGGTGATGAGAAAATGAAAAATAAGCTGGAATGCACTCAATTTTCTTTATTGCGTAGTCTCAGGCCAACGTTTCGCCGTCACTTACGGTTTCTTCAAGGCAAAAGACTAAGAAGTCAAAAATGTATAAGAATTTGTAAACAAAATGGTTCAAACATGTGTTGTCGTCGGTACATAAAAAATATTAACAAATATAATAATCGTCATTCGAAGACTAGAAACCTCTTTGGCGATAGAATTAACAATAATTGTTAAAAAGTTAAAGTTCAAAATTTTTAGCAATATTTTTTTAATTTATATACAGGGTGGCTGATTTTTCATTGTCCAGGCAATATCTCATGAAATATTAAATATAGAAGAAAAAGGTAAATAGGAAACTTGTGTAATAAGACCTTGTCTATAAAATAGCGTTAACAGATGTTTTCCACGGCCTACTGATTTAACGAAAATATATTTAACTTTGGTTTTTTAAATGGAACACCCTGTATGTTTTTGCGGGATAAGATTCTACATCAATTTCTCTTTACAATTATGTATGACAAGTGGGGATTTGCCTTTAATTTATGCTTAATAATGTAAAAAATAAAATTATGTAAGACGGCTGTGATTTGCAATTATTTTATTATTTATACCTGTAGACAACTGCCAAGAAACAGACAGAAGTATTTATTAGTTGAAAAGGTGTAGTACTTCGTAATTACAAAAGAAAAATGAATTTCACAAATAGTGAAAAGGTTGATATGCTCTGCTGTTCTCACAAATCAAATAATAATTAATTAAAAACCATAAAACACTACTAATAAACACTTGTATCGGATTTATAAAAAAAATAGTGATTAACATTGAGAAAACACAGCCGACTTATATAATTTTATTTTTTGCAATATTAAGCATAAATTAAAGGCAAACCCCCACTTGTTATACATAATTGTAAAGAGAAATTGATGTAGAACCTTATTCCGTAAAAACATATAGGGTGTTCCATTTAAAAAACAAAGTTATATAATTTTTCGCCAAATCAGTAGGCCATGGAAAACATCTGTTAACGCTAATTTATAGTCCAGGTCTTGTTACACAAGTTTCCTACTTAGCTTTTTCTTGTAAATTTAATATTTCAGGAGATATGGCCTGGACAATGAAAAATCAGCCACCCGGTATGTGTTAAATTTAAAAAGAAGCAATTAATTTTATAGATTTCTATCTACAGCAGATTATAATACCAAGTAAAGAATAATAAATGATGATGATGCATTATATGGAATATAATTAAAACTTAGAAAACATGGAATTATTATAACATTATTATGGAAAATAAAACAAAAATTTTAAAATTTCTTACCAGCTTCGGCCGAAGTAATAGTTAAGTTCAAAATGGCAACGAAGGCCAACAAGAAGCAGCAGACGAATTTCATTTTATTTCTTTATGACGAACTTATTTGAACAATGGAAGAACCTGACTTTTATATGATCGTGGAACGCAAGTTCCACGCGGTGATGACATGTTTATTGTCTTCATACGAATATTAATTCTTGATATCAGTCAATATCCGGCAAATTTTATCTGAAAAGCAAGGTTAAGGATATTTAGACCATATTAATTGCATTTTTCGAATTGTTACTCAATGATATTTCTTGTAATGCAATAAAAATTAAAAAACATATAATTTACATACAAATAGTCATCTAGTTTTTATCAATATGCTGCCAATGGATTCAGTGGAATAAATATAAAAAATATAACAAATTCAATGGGGATAAAACATAGTAACAAAACATGACAAGTACAATATTTATGAAATAATAAGCACTAATAACAGCAAACAGTTACATAAAAACACTTAATGGGAAATTTTCTTATTTGGGGTTTCACGAGAAGTAACATGAGAGAATAACATTGTGGATTATGCTATAAAATAACTGAATTATAAAAAAAAACTCAAAAAAAAGTTATTCCTAACATGAGTTTTCTTTTATTTTATTTTGCCGCTGAACAGGTATCACGTGGATTGTGACGTATGTGGGACTCATGACATATCTAAAAAAAATTTGTAGAGACTGTACCACAGCTATTCCGCCATTGGTGACTTATGACAGATAGACTGCCGCGCCAAGCATTGTGTTTGCAACATGGAGGTATAAATAGTAAGGAGAAACTGTAGCCACTACCCCCTCTCCTTTCAGACATTTACTGTCAGGCTAAACACGTGCGTGCTTTGTGCTTTGTTTATGCGAGTAGCTTTGATTCTGACAAAATGACAGTTTGCAGTGTAACTGCCAACTGGGTGTAGAAATCGTTCTATAAAGAAAACAATGATCCAAAAATATAAAGAGTTAATCCGGAAAATATTGTTCCACAGGTACAAAAGTAATAAAATATACACATGCAGAAAATATTGATGCACAATAATGCGCGTCCTTATGCCGCTGCAATCCTGAACAATTATTTAAGTAATATTAATATCAATTGCATGGTGTGGCCAGTGCGTAGTGCGGATCTAAATCCGATTGAATAGGTGTGGAATATGCTTGGTCGAAATATTCGGAGCCGTATGTCTGTTTCTAATACCTTAGAAACACTTGGAGATGCATTTTTACAAGAATAGAATAACATCCGACAAGAAGACATTATGGAGGTCCGTAGTACGCCTTGACGGTTGAGTTAAGTCATACAAGTACACGGAGGCAATATGCATTATTAGTTGTAATTTTATCGTTCATTTTTGTTTTTCTAAAATTTTTTCCTATTTTTGTTTGTACTTCTATTTTTTTTCAAATAAACAATGATTAGATATTTTAATCTGTCATTGAATAATATCAAATGATCATCTTCAATTAAGATACATAATAATTTTATGAAATAATCAAGTAATATCAATAGTTTGTTATAAGAAAAATTGCCCGTTTTCCGTGCCGGTTAGTGTATTACGAGAATTAATATTTTTTTATTATGTACGATGTACTTACTATATGTAATAGAATTTAATTTTTGTATTTTATATAACAATTCTTTAAATATGCTGGATGTTCCATTTAAAAGTGCCACCATTTCTATCTCGAGAACTATAAGAGCTGCGAGGTTGGTTAAATTAGCAAAGAACGAAAGAACCACCATTTTACAACACTAATACAATGAGCAAAATTTTTTTTTTTTCAACCAGTGGTTCTCAAAATAGGGGCCACAACTTTCTTATTTTAAATGGGAATGTATGTTTATTTTTAGGTTATTCGATAGAGTATTTTTTTCTGAATTCAACGATATGTACATATCATATACTAATATAACAAAATAATTGAGAAAAATTCATGTTAAATATATATATATGTATTTTATTTATATCTGGCTGGAATAAGAGTGCTTTGGATAGAAAACAATTCATTTTCTTCTTAAAACTGACAGTTTAAGAAAATAAAATTTAACAAATAATAATCAAACAATGTTAGACAGAACATTATGTCTATGTTTTCTAACCATAGCACTCTTGTTTCAGCAAGATATAAATAAAATACATATAAATTTAACATGCATTTTTCTCAATTATTTTGTTATATTAGTATATGATATGTACATATCGTTGAATTCAGAAAAAAATACTCTATCGAATAACCTAAAAATAAACATGCATTCCCATTTAAAATAAGAAAGTTGTGGCCCGTATTTTGAGAACCACTGGTTGAAAAAAAAATTTTTTTTGCTCATTGTATTAGTCTTGTAAAATGGTGGTTCTTTGCTAATTTAACCAACCTCGTAGCTCTTATAGTTCTCGAGATAGCAATGGTGGCATTTTTAAATGGAACACCCTGTATATTCATTTTTTTTACTTATTTCTCATTTGTTGTTTATTTGCAACTTATACATATATCTTTTGAATATAATCATTTAATATGCGCGCCACTATCCCCACTACCATAAGACAAACGAGGTGCATGCGTCCGTTCCCACCTGACTTCACTCCCCTCGCCTATAGTAGCACTTTATGCTCCCTCCTTACTTATTTATACCTCCATGGTTTGCAATCATGCCTCCACCATTTAAATGTCATGAGTTCCACATATCATATCCGGTAAAATTAAAATATTCAAAGAATTTTTAAAAATTCATATCTCGCTCAAATTAAATAAAAAAGGACTCAAAATTTTAGATTTGTAATAAAAAATACGTGAGTTTCGGAAAAAAAAATTCATTATAATACCCCATTCTGCAAAGTACTTCATGGTATCACGAACTAGATGGCTCTGTCAAATCTGATTCCAAAACAGAGGTACGCAAAAATATACAGGCTTGCCTATCTATGAATTAATGAAATGACAAATTTTAGATGAAGAGGGATCTTACCAGTAGTAATATTTTATTACTTTTTTTTTCTACGACCACCATGAAAAGTTGATATTTATGCTCTCTTTTGTCATCGTAAAGTTAATGATTACTGAGGAATTTATCTGGGAAATGGATTGTCAAGCCTCGTTTAAACAACTGAAATATTCCTTGACAATTGCATCTGTCTTAAGTTATTATTTACCAGAAGGAGAGTTCATTCTAAATAGAAAAGAACTTTTGGCAGTTGTGAAATTCGTGGAGCACTTCTACAAATATTTGTATGATAGCAGAACTCTTATAAGAACTGACCATACCGCTCTTAAATGGCTGCTACAATTTAAGAATTACCTGCCACCTTAATGATGACGCATTATCCAGAAGAGGTTGCCAAGACGAATACAAGCACTGCAATCGATTAGAAGAAAATCTATCCACTGTCGCCAGAACAACAAGTCAATGATAGTTGGCAAACGGAAGACCTTCGCAAGGACCAACAGAATGACCCCCGACTTGAAGATCATGTTGGGTTGAAAACATGACGATAGCAGACCAGTTTGGAAAGACGTTGCACGACACTCAAAAGTTGTAAAATCGAATTGGGCGCAATGGGATTCCATTGTGGTTGAAGAAGGCCCCTGAAATGTGTCACAGAGAATATTGATGGTACTGAGAGTAGGACCCAGCTGATAATCTCTAGAAAAGTAAAGGCTTAAATAGTAGAGAAATTTAGTTCTAGAGTATTCTCGTATCTTCGAGCGTTAGCACAATAGAAGCGCGGCGAGCTGATCCTAACAAGACTGCTAGCGGCGATCGCCTGTGTACAGGTACGGTCGCCTATGACGAAATCTAGTATCTGACATATGTATAAGGGTTTTAATTTATGAGTTTTACTTGCCTCAAAAGTAATCCATGAATTATATTAATGAACAACTTTTACACGAGACAAGGGTAATGATAGTCGCTGCCACCACTATCACTTTATTTAAAAGTCTGCCATGATAGAAGCAGACAAGAGAATGATATTAATGATAACAGACGCGGTTTACTATAATTATGGTCAAATTGGTGCAGGGTAGTAATTTTAGAACAATAGAGTTTTACCTACGTGCTGTGCTACCACGTCACAAAGACAGGGGTTGGAATAGGATGGGCTGAATCAAACACGATATTCCAACAATAACAAAATTATATAAATATTAATAATCAACCGCGATCAAAAACATTTATATAATTCAAATAAACTGCAACGCGTATCTTGATTTTGAATACCTTTTTACATCGATCTACAAATCAGTATTTATCCATACAGAATAAAATTAAAACTACTTACAAATTTACACCACGATGAGAGAGCCTTTACACACAGTAAAACAACTAATTGGTTATTTCACTAAGAAATACCAAGGTATTTCTAATATTCAATCAAGACATCCACATTAGTCATAAATCACAACAAGAGAGAGAGATTTCAAACTTCGGAGGGCCATTTAATGGTAAAAATCCAAAAGTTCTCAACCTATGTTTATCCGGCTCTTCTCATCCCCTAAGTATGAACTATGTTAAAAATAACCTAACTATTGATGTCCACCGAGGGCATCATTTACTAGAAACGGACAGTTATTTATTTGAAAACAAGCTTGAAGGCGCAAAAAGTGCGTCCTCAACCATAAATCTGTCCATTTCGTAACATCTGGAGTACTGTAATACCAAAAATTTACAAAAATGCACAGCCGCCAAGCGACCGAGTTACACCTGCGACGTGACCCTTGGATCGCAACAGTTTTATTTTAGCCCACTCGCGCTGAATCATTTAATTTTTTTATAAAATATTGTAACAAACGCATGTACTGTAGTAAATCTTAAATTTAAAGCAATGAATTCACCATCTTTTCTTGAGTTGTTATATTTTCTACTGCAGCAACTAGATGTGGTATACCACCCACATCATCTCGAGATAACAAAATTTTCCTTTAAACAAAATTTATTGAATCAATACATTGTAATTTTACAATTTTACATCATTGTTTATTATAATGTGCATATTATATTATAAATATATAAAACTTCATTTACAAAGCTTCAATAACGTCTGCCAAAGTAAACACCACGTTGCGTAGGAGGACGTCTACTATACCTTCGTTGCTGTGCTCGTTGGAATGAGCATGAGGGATGTAACCTGAAACAGACATTAATTTTAAATATATAAAAATTTCCAAAGTAGACACCAAATTGCGTAGGAGGACGTCTACTATACCTTCGTTGCTGTGCTCGTTGGAATGAGCATGAGGGATGTAACCTGAAACAGACATTAATTTTAAATATATAAAAATTTCCAAAGTAGACACCAAATTGCGTAGGAGGACGTCTACTATACCTTCGTTGCTGTGCTCGTTGGAATGAGCATGAGGGATGTAACCTGAAACAGACATTAATTTTAAATATATAAAAATTTCCAAAGTAGACACCAAATTGCGTAGGAGGACGTCTACTATACCTTCGTTGCTGTGCTCGTTGGAATGAGCATGAGGGATGTAACCTGAAACAGACATTAATTTTAAATATATAAAAATTTCTAAAGTAGACACCAAGTTGCGTAGGAGGACGTCTACTATACCTTCGTTGTTGTGCTCGTTGGAATGAGCATGAGGGATGTAACCTGAAACAGACATTAATTTTAAATATATAAAAATTTCCAAAGTAGACACCAAGTTGCGTAGGAGGACGACTACTATACCTTCGTTGTTGTGCTCGTTGGAATGAGCATGAGGGATGAAACCTGAAACAGACATTAATTTTAAATATATAAAAATTTCCAAAGTAGACACCAAGTTGCGTAGGAGGACGACTACTATACCTTCATTGTTGTGCTCGTTGGAATGAGCATGAGGGATGAAACCTGAAACAGACATTAATTTTAAATATATAAAAATTTCCAAAGTAGACACCACGTTGCGTAGGAGGACGTCTAGTATACCTTCGTTGTTGTGCTCGTTGGAATGAGCATGAGGGATGAAACCTGAAACAGACATTAATTTTAAATATATAAAAATTTCCAAAGTAGACACCAAGTTGCGTAGGAGGACGACTACTATACCTTCATTGTTGTGCTCGTTGGAATGAGCATGAGGGATGTAACCTGAAACAGACATTAATTTTAAATATATAAAAATTTCTAAAGTAGACACCAAATTGCGTAGGAGGACGTCTACTATACCTTCGTTGCTGTGCTCGTTGGAATGAGCATGAGGGGTGTAACCTGAAACAGACATTAATTTTAAATATATAAAAATGATTTTTATTCTTTGCATTAACAATTACTCTAATGTTATATTGAAAACGGTTTTATAATATCGGATATAGTTTAACTCTTTTTGGTATTGTAAAATTGGTACTTCCAAATATAAAAATAAATAAAAATGTATAATTTAAAAGAATATTAAAATTTTGTACCTCTTAATGTATAGATTTAATTATAAGTAAATAAATGTTGACAGTTATTACTTATTAGTGTCCAACTTCATTCAACCAGATTATTTTATTTTACTATTAATTCATTTTTGTAATTTTAAATATTAAGATTTTTATAAAAGAAGTGACGCAAAGTATAGAAAATATTATAATTACAAGTTTTATACGACATATTGTTCCATTCGTGTTCTTGGAGCACCCCTCGCTTTGCTCCTCTTAGAACTCATGGCAAAATATGCCGTCTTATGAAACTTGTTAAATAATATATGTACCATTTTGAATAAATAACTTTTTTAGTTATAGTTCTGTATAGTTTATTAAACCCAATGGTTTGCAGGATTGTCATGAAATAAAATTTCAAAACACGAAAATTATTTAAAGATCTACATCAAGAGTAATGTAGGAAGGCATTGAGAATTTTAAAACTAAGAATATTCATCTCAATCACAATGAATATTTGGAAATTAGTAAAGCATAGTTTCCTATATTAATTATATTATAAATCGTTTCTTAGTTATTTGTTTACTTGCATTGTTGTATTTGTCGTTACCCTGAAGAAGGCAGCAGTTTATGTTGCCGAAAGGTTGAGTTTAATAAAACTACACACGTTGTTTTATTCAATTATTATGAGTTCTGAAAAACATTTTATTAATATACTTTTTTATTATATTTCAAAATGAGTACATTATATTTCTCGCAGTTGATTCTCATGCATTGTAACCAAGTGATTCAAATCGTTGGGGGAAGGGCGATTAATGACATCATCTTGTCGGGTGTAATCGTGTGATTTTCGAAATAAATGAATGTCAAAACTAACAATATTATATACAAATATAAAAATGGATAAAACATAGGAAGAGTTGTAGTTTAAACTAACGAAACTACCAACACACAATGAAGCCCAAAATGATAGAAATGACACGAATGACATTCAATTTTTTTTTAATATTTGAAAATATCCGTTACCGCGTTTACACTACTGTTTTTATTTCATTTTTGTGGTTGGTTATTTGCGGGTAGCATACCGAAAATTTATTTTGTTAAGAAAGATTAGTTTCATTACCATAGTTACACAATGCCAACAATGTATTGAAGCGTTTATTTTATGAGTAAACATAGGGAATATCGGTCACAACGACTTCAAAAAGTAACTGTGGCTATGATTAAGTATATTTATTTATTTATTTTAGTTCGAAATGATTTGATTTTTACAATGCCCACTAAAAGATCGAGATGAACGTTAAAAATCAGAAAAAAGTAATATCATTGATTTTATACTTTATAAAATCAATGGTAATATCTACATTATAAAATAAAAAAGATTAACATTTCTGTTCCATGTTACACGAAATTAATAAAGAAAATATTAAAAAAAAATATTATAATCATACTTGGATGAATGAATGCTATACGCATGTGTGTAATCAAAGTACTTCTAAGTTGTTAAATATCATTAGAACTGTTTCTCTGTATCATTTAGAAATGCCGGTAATCATTAACATATATTGCTAATTTTAATTTAATTTTAAAATATACATGTTATTGTGAGGTGTTTAGTAATTTTGTATTTTATATTTTTTCCTCATTTTCTAGTATTTTTAGAATTTAAACATAACACAAGTTACAGATTAGATTTAAATATTTGAATTCATATCTCCTAAATATTCAAAATTAGTAGAAAATATCAGGCCTTGGAAATATGGAAGAAAATCATTGACAGCTATATTCAGAATCAATACCTATTATATTTATGTACATTTTAATATTACCGTTGATTGACCAATTGATTATATATGCATTCAAAAATAATAGTCTTCTTACAAAATCAAAATTTATTTAAAATGTCAAAGAAAATAGAAAAGAAAAGAATTTCATATGATAACTTCGTACATACATTGTAAACAAATGTCACCAAAAAACATAATAATGTAATATTGCTAACAAAAATTATCAAATTTTGAAACTATTCCAATACTGTTTCAGCTCGCTGGTAAAAAGTAAAATAATTAATATTTCACAGATGTCAAAAATTGTCATATACCCTAGCAACCTCATGACATAAGTAATAACTGTCCTAGGGCACTTATCAACTATAATATCTTTTGGTCATTGATAGTTACGCAATAATATTATGACAGTTGCCGAAAGCACGTTGCTTGGTAACCGCCCAAGGCCGAAAGCGAAAGGCTGAGACCTAAAAGCAACGTGCTTGATGAAGATTTCATAAAATTATGTTATTTATCAAAAATCGAGCGATATACGGTGACCGATTATAATACTCAGTAAAGAATAATAAAGGATGATGATTCATTTTATGGAATATAATAAAAACTTAGAAAACATGAAATTATAACACCATTATTATAAAAAAACAAATAAAAATATTAAAATTTCTTACGAGCCTCGGCCGAAGTAATAGTTAAGGTCAAAATGGCAAAGAAGGCCAACAAGAAGCAGCAGACGAATTTCATTTTGTTTCTTTACGACGAACTTATTTGAACTGTGGAAGAACCTGACTTTTATATGAATGTGGAACGCCAGTTCCACGTGGAGGTGACATGTTTATTGTCTTCATACGAATATTAATTCTTGATACCAGTCAATATCTGGTAAATTTTATGTGAAATGCAAGGTTAGGGAAGTTTAAATGACATTAATTATATTTTTGGAATTGTTACTCTGTAATATTTTTTATATTGCAATAAAAATAAAAAAACGTATCATATACACTCATATAAACATCCAGTTTTTATCAATATGCCGCCAATGGTTTCAGGGAAATAAATTATAAAAATAATAACATATACAAAATGAGTTAATTCGAAATAATTAATAAGCAATATAACAGCAAACAGTTACATTAAAACCATGACTGGTAAATTTCCTTATTTGGGATTTCACCTCGGATTTCACGGGAAATAATATAAGAGAATTTAACATAATAGATGTGACACGACAAGTCTGTGATGACGCCGAAGTAAGCATAGTCAGTAGCGGATTAGCTTTTTGGGGAAGCGAAATTTTTTTGTTAATCCCAAATAAAATAAATTGCAAATGTTGTTACAAATTCAAAATTTTCTTTCTTTTAATTTACGTTTTTGGCTTGCATTAAGATATTTGCGTTCGGACATTGTTGTTAGATTAGGGATACGGATACTAAAACAACGTGAATTGATAAAGTAAAGGTACATATTTGACAGAGCCCATTTTATTCCCAACCCTATTCTGTAACACGAAGGGGATAAACAGATGATGCAATGATGGCTGACTTGATCGCAACTTGACAACATGAAACACAGGATCACACTACACGATGATGGGTTCACATACAATTTGCTTACTTAAATTAATTTTATTTACATTTTTACACTTAGGCCCGGTATAACAGTCTCTACTTACATATTGGTTTAGCTAAACTTAAACTTTCACTTAAACCAATTGTCCCTATTTCAGTACAATGTTTAGTTGAGCTTGGGTCGAATATATTGTCGTTTATGTCGACAATAGAATTCTATTTTCTGAAACTGACAGATATGTTATTAACACATATAATTCGGGATATAAGCATTGTTAGCAGAATACAATTTTCTATTTTAAGGATTTTTATTCATATATTACATATTTTAAATCTTCATTAAAGCTGTGTATATATCAATAATTTTCTAACAAAAGAGTTAAAATCGAGAACAAACAAGTTATTTTTCAGAATTATGCTTGGAAGAAAACGTACACCTAATTTTACTTTGCAGGAAATAAAGAAACTAAAATCTACCGTCCAAAAACTATCATCTATTGTAACGAATAAATAAATATCTTCTTTTTATTTATAATGCATAGGATGTAAATTTTGATTTCATAAATCAAAATTAAAAGTTTCCAAAAACCAATATTCCCCAGAAATTGGCATTATAATCGAGAGTAATTCATATTTTATTTATGAATTCTTATCAAATAGTTTTTGTTTAAATTTCTCTAAATATTGTTGTGGTCATCATCTAATTATATTGGATATAAATTATTCGTTTTCGTATTCACTGCTATTGCTAATTTCATAAATTTCCAAATTATTATTCTCCAGAATATCCATTCTGACAGTTTCATGTCGATAAAAAGAGGGTAAACTACACCTTAAGGTTTAAGCCGCCAACGATAGATGACTTAAGATAAACCTATAATTTAGTATCAAACCTCAATTATAATACAATTCTTTTTCTTAAACCAAACTTTAAACTCAAAATCGAATTTAAACTGCCACTGTAAAAGTGGCCCTTAATAAAAGAAAACTTTGTTGAGAACACAACACAAATAAAACAGTGTGTAATGTATGTGAACGATATACTAAGATATATTTATTTTTCTTCAAACGTCATAAAAGTGACATCTTCTGTGACGTGATTGACAAGGTTGAAGTTTAATTTCTATGCCGCCGTAATATAATTTTTTATTCTAGCCGCCGTTTAATTTCTTCGCCGACGTATGTAGAATCAGCCAATAAGAAGTTACTTGTACAATAGAAATCTGTAATATCGCCTAAATGTCGCTATTAAAACTAGATAACCTAAGAATAAAGTTACTAAAAATTATGAATAACTGACAGGTAACCTACATGTTAAACGTCAAATAGTAATTAATTTTTAAAATTTCAACGTTTGAAGAAAAAATAGAATGTGTTATTCAGAGTAAAAGTGTCTTTGTGTGCCTCGCATTCAATTGTCCGACTCGCTTCGCTCGTCGTGCAAACTTCCATGCTCGCCACAAAAAGTATCACTTTTACACTTAATAACACAATATACTATTTTTAGAAAACTTTTATGACACATATCTTCATACAAAAACAACACATTCATATAAGACAGTTAGTGATGCCAACTGGTATATACTCAAAAAACTTGACTCTGTCGGGTGTGGCAATAAAATAATACATATCGCAACTATGATAAAGCGGCATATCCCTTACTTTCTGCGGTATAATACTGTTTAGCAACGGCCCTTGCGTACTTAATTTAACTTAATTTACATTGGCTGGTTTATCATGAATTTAATTTATTTATATTAATTTAGAAATTTTAAATTAAAATTTTTGATTTTTTCTGCTGTTTTATGATGGATTTTAGTGTCCTAAGTTTATCCAGTCAGAAGGTATCACATGATATGATAGTTCCCCCTAAATATGGTTTTGTAACTTTTATTTATTTAGGTAAGTGTAAAAATAATTCGAACACTAATATTTATATAACTAAAGTAAATAAACGAAATATGAATAATAAAAGATAATAAAAATAATTAACACTATGAAAAACGAACATAAGCACTAATTTAAGAATAACAATTATTAATAAAGACTTAAACACTAAGATTATTTATTTAAATATTTAACACTACGAACTATTTATTTGCACGATATATATTTCCACCAACTATTTATATTCACTACTCGTATTAATATCAGACTTTCCTCACGGTCTCTTCTGCTCGGCTTAAATAGTAAAGAAATTAACTTCTAGAGTGTTCTCGTATCTTCGAGCGTTAGCACAATAGAAGCGCGTCGAGCTGGTTCTAAAGCCCGTTTTACATTCAGCAACATTTTCCTGCAACTTGTTGCACAACTAGTTGCGCAACACAAGTTGCCGAATGTAAAACCAAAGTTGCGGGCAACTCGTGTTGTGCAACTAGTTGTGCAACACATTCTGCAAATAGGACATGTTCTAATTTTGTTGCCTGCAACTCGCAACTTTCCCCCAGATTTAGTAATATTTTAGTTACTTTTTGTTTTACCAATAGAAATATTGCAGTTGCCTCCTTTAAATTTCAAGCACATATGCTCTTTTGCTATTCATTTTTGTTTTTTTGTTCAAATTTACAATTTTACACGAAGATCAACAAAACGTATATTTTTGTAAAAATGCAAAAGGTTACAAAAACAATAAATAAACATGAACGTATTTATATAGTAACTGTCAACTGTTACGGACTACAAACTTTTCTCGGATATATGTTGGTAAAAAATTTAAAAGAACTAATAAAGTTGCTGAAATATGTTTTCAAATGTAATATACAAGAAAATTGTTCAGCAACAAGTTGCACAATTTCGTGTTGCACAACTAGTTGCGCAACGAGTTGCTGAAAATGTTGTTGAATGTAAAACGGGCTTAACAAGACTGCTAGCGGCGATCGCCTGCGACGTGACCTTGGGATCGCTACAGTTTTATTTTGACACACTCGTATCGAATCATTGTATTTTTTTCATTAAATATTGTAACAAACGCATGTACTGTATTCACATTTTCTAATATATGGTAATAACTTAATTATATATATATATATATATATATATATATATATATATGTATATATATATATACAGGGTGTTCCATTTAAAAGTGCCACCATTGCTATCTCGAGAACTATAAGAGCTACGAGGTTGGTTAAATTAGCAAAGAACCACCATTTTACAACACTAATACAATGAGCAAAAAAAATTTTTTTTTCAACCTGTGGTTCTCAAAATACGGGACAAAACTTTCTTATTTTAAATGGAAACGTATGTTTATTTTTAGGTTATTCGATAGAGTATTTTTTACTGAATTCAATGATATAAATATATCATATTCTAATATAACAAAATAACTGAGAAAAATGCATGGTAGATTTATTTGTATTTTATTTATATCTGGCTGAAATAAGAGTGCTTTGGATAGAAAACAATTCATTTTCTTCTTAAAACTGACAGTTCAAGCAAATAAAATTTAACAAAAAATAATCAAACAATGTTAGACAGAACATTATGTCCATGTTTTCTAACCATAGCACTCTTGTTTCAGCCAGATATAAATAAAATACATATAAATTTAACATGCATTTTTTTTAATTATTTTGTTATATTAGTAAATGATATGTACATATCGCTGAATTCAGAAAAAAATACTTAATCGAATAACCTAAATATAAAGATACGTTTCCATTTAAAATAAGAAAGTTGTGTACAGTATTTTGAGAACCACTCGTTGAAAAAAAAATTTTTTTTGCTCATTGTATTAGTCTTGTAAAATGGTGGTTCTTTGCTAATTTAACCAACGTCGTAGCTCTTATAGTTCTCGAGATAGCAATGGTGGCACTTTTAAATGGAACACCCTGTATATATATATATATATATATATATATATATATATATATATATATATACCGGGTGTCCCAGCTCGACCGACACATGAGAGATTTACATAGGAAATCAGTTAATTATGAATAGTATCTCTCCAGTACAACATATTAACTTCAAAATTTGTATGCTTATTGGGGATTATTATTTCTATGGATTACAGTTATTTGAAAATTATAAAATTTAACATATTCGTTCAAAATCAGTCAGCCATGGAAATAAAAGAAAATATCTATGTGACAGTTCTGACAGTTAATGACATGTCATTGTAGATATTTATATTTTAGTAATATTGATATATTATATAACAAAAAGAAACTAAATTCAACTTAAATAATATTAAAATACAGTGAATAAGAATTACAATCAGTAATACTTCACTAAACTGTCAGATAAATATTTTCTTTTCATTCCATGGCTGTCTGATTTTGAACGAAAATATTAGATTTTAAATTTAATAAATCTCGCCCTGCAGACGAAATTGCATATTTCAAATAAGTGTGATCCATAGAATTAATATTCTCCGATAAGTATACAAAATTTCAAGTTAATATCTTGCACTGGGGAGATACTATTCATAATAAACTGATTTCCCATATAAAACTCCCATGTGTCGATTGAGCTGGGACATCCGGTATATATATATATATATATATATATATATATATATATATATATATATATATAAAGTATATAAAGATGTGTTGAAATATGTATTTCCATAAGTGCATTACAATGCATTTTTTACATAATATTTAATTATTAGTTCAAACGAAGTGTATAAAAAGTTTATAGCAGTGAATTCTGCATCTTTTCTTGAGATGATATATTTTCTACTGCAGCAACTAGATGTGGTAGTGGTATACCACCCAAATCGTCTCGGAATAACAAAATTTTTCTTTAACCAAAATTTATTGAATCAATACATTGCAATTTTACAATTTTACATCATTGTACATTATTTATTATAATGTGCATGTTGTATTACAAATATATAAAGCTTCATTTACACAGCTCCA
The DNA here is from genome assembly GCA_035578165.1 of Stenolophus ochropezus. Lineage (NCBI taxonomy): Eukaryota > Metazoa > Arthropoda > Insecta > Coleoptera > Carabidae > Stenolophus > Stenolophus ochropezus. Next base: position 46,926,293 of record JAQOWZ010000002.1, on the reverse strand, counting down.
GATACAAGTTGTTGCAAAGTAGAAAATAGGTTCCCTAGGAACTTGTCTACTACACCTTCGTTGTTGTGCTCGTTGGAATGACTGGTGTAACCTGAAACAGACATTAATTATAAATATATAAAAATGATTTTTATTCTTTGCGTTAACAATTACTCTAATGTTATATTGAAAACGGTTTTATAATATCACATTTAGTTTAACTCTTTTAGGTATTGTAAAATTGGTACTTCCAAATATAAAAATAAATAAAAATGTATAATTTAAAAGAATATTAAAATTTTGTACCTCTTAATGTATAGATTTAATTTTTTTCACAATATTATAAGTAAATAAATATTGACAGTTATAAGTGAGATTTTTATAAAAGAAGTGACGCAAAGTATAAAAAATATTATAATTACACGTTTTATACAACATATTGTTCCCTTCGTGTTTTTGGAGCATTCTTCGCTTCGCTCCTCTTAGAACTCATGGCAAAATATGCCGTCTTATGAAACTTGTTTAATAATATATGTACTATTTTGAATAAAACAACTTTTTAAGTTATAGTTCTGCATAGTTTATTAAACCCAATGGTTTGCACAAGTGTCATGAAATAAAATTTAAAGACACGAACTTAACATTTAACAAACGAATAATTAGGGAAGCCGTTGAAAATTTTAAAACTAGGAATATTAATCTCAGTCACAACGAATATTTGGAAATTAGTAAAGCATGGCTTCCTATTTTAAATATCTTATAATTCGTTCCTTAGTTATTTGTTTACTTGCATTGTTGTATTTGTCATTACTCTGAAGAAGGCAGCAGTTTATTTTGCCGAAAGGTTGAGTTTAATAAACTATACAGAACTATAACTACACACGTTGTTTTATGCAATTATTATGAGTTCTGAAAAACATTTTATTAATATACTGTTTTATTATAATACAAAATTAGTACACTCTATTTTCCGCAGTTGATCCTCACGTCATGCAATGTAACCAAGTGATTCAAATCGTTGGGGGAAGGGCGATTAATGACATCTTGTCTGGTGTAATCGTGTGATTTTCGAAATAAATGAACGTCAAAACTAACAATATTATACACAAATATAAAAATGGATAAAACTTACGAAGAGTTGTAGTTTAAACTATCGAAACTACCATCACACAATGAAGCCCAAAATGACAGAAATGACACGAATGACATTCCATTTTTTTAAATATTTGAAAATACCCGTTACTCCTGTTACACTATTGTTTCTATTTCATTTTGGTGGTTGGTTAGTTGCGGATAGCAGACCGGAAATTTATTTTATCAGTAAACATAGAGTAGTTTCATACCATAGTTACAGAATGACAGCAATGTATTGTCGCGTTTATTTTATGAGTAAACATAAGGAATATTTGATATATTAGTCACATTTCAAAATCAATCGGTCACAACGACTTCAAAAAGGAACTGTGGGTGTAATTAAATATATGTATTTATTTATTTCAGTTTGAAATGATTTGAATTTTACAATGTCCACTGAAAGATTGAGATGAATCTTAAAAATCAGGTGAGCGTTAAAAATTAGAAAAAAATAATAATTTCTACAATACAAAATAAAAATGAATAATTGTAACATTTTTGTTCCATGTTACACGAAATTAATTAAGAAAATATTAAAAAAATATTATAATCATACTTGGATAAATGAATGCTATACGCATGTGTGTAATCAAAGTACTTCTAAGTTGTCAAATAGCACCATAACTCTGTCTCTGTATCATTTAGAAATGCTGGTAATCGTTAACAAATATTGCTAATTTTAATTTAATTTTAAAATATACATGTTATTGTGACGTGTTTAGTAATTTTGTATTTTATATTTTTTTATCATTTTCTATTATTTTTAGAATTTAAACACAAAACAAGTAACAGATTAGATTTAAATATTTGAATTCATATCTCCTAAACATTCAAAATTAGTAGAAATTATCGGACCTTGGAAATATGGATGATTATCATTAACAGCTATATTCAGAATCAATACCCATTATATTTATGTACATTTTAATATTATCGTTGATTGAGAAATCAATTGGTTATATATGCAAATAAAAATAATAGTCTTCTTAAAAAATCAAAATTTCTTTAAAATGTCGAAGAAAATAGAAAAGAAAATAATTTAATATGATAACTTGGTTACCAAATTTTGGATCTATTGGTGACATATATGATCGGCTTCGGAAAAGGTTTTCAAAGAAATCAAAATTGAAATTTCATTTCACGCATTGCAATACTGTGAAACGCTGGTAAAAAGTAAAATAATTAATGTTTCACAGATGTCAAAAATTGTCATATACCCTAGCAACCTCATGACATAAGTAATAACATTTATCAACTATAATACCTCTAGGTCATTAATAGTTACGCAATAATATTATGACAGTTGCCGAAAGCACGTTGCTTGGTAACAGTCCGAGGCCGAAGGCGAAGGGCTGAGACCTAAAAGTAACGTGCTTGAGGAAGTAGTCATAAAATTATATTATTTATCAATGATATTCGGTGAGCGATTGTAACACTCAATAAAGAATAATAAATGATGATGATACAGTTTATGGAATATAATAAAAACTTAGAAAACATGAAATTATAATACCATTATTATAAAAAATTAAATAAAAATATTAAAATTTCTTACGAGCCTCGGCCGAAGTAATAGTTAATGCCAAAATGGCAAAGAAAGCCAACATGAAGCAGCAGACGAATTTCATTTTGTTTCTTTACGACGAACTTATTTGAACTGTGGAAGAACCTGACTTTTATATGACTGTGGAACGCCAGTTCCACGTGGAGGTGACATGTTTATTGTCTTCATACGAATATTAATTCTTGATACCAGTCAATATCTGGTAAATTTTATGTGAAATGCAAGGTTAGGGAAGTTTAAATGACATTAATTATAGTTTTCGAATTGTTACTCTGTAATATTTTTTATATTGCAATAAAAATAAAAAAACGTATCATATACACTCATATAGACAGCCAGTTTTTATCAATATGCCGCCAATGTTTTAACGGAAATAAATTATAAAAATAATAATATATATAAAATGTGTTAATTCGAAATAATTAATAAGCAATATAACAGCAAACAGTTACATTAAAACCATGACTGGTAAATTTTCTTATTTGGGATTTCACGGGAAATAATATAAGAGAATTTAACATAATAGATGTGACACGACAAGTCTGTGATGACGCCGAAGTAAGCGTAGTCAGTAGCGGATTAGCTTTTTGGGGAAGCGAAATATTTTTGTTAATCCCAAATAAAATAAATTGCAAATGTTGATAAAAATTCAAAATTTTCTTTCTTTTAATTTACGTTTTTGGCTTGCATTAAGATATTTGCGTTCGGACATTGTTGTTAGATTAGGGATACGGATACTAAAACAACGAGAATTGATAAAGTAAAGGTACATATTTGACAGAGCCCATTTTATCCCCCACCCTATTCTGTAACACGAAGGGGATAAACAGATGATGCAATGATGGCTGACTTGATCGCAACTTGACAACATGAAACACTGGATCACACTACACGATGATGGGTTCACATACAATTTGCTTACTTAAATTAATTTTATTTACATTTTTACACTTAGGCCCGGTATAACAGTCTCTACTTACATATTGGTTTAGCTAAACTTAAACACTCACTTAAACCAATTGTCCCTATTTCAGTACAATGTTTAGTTGAGCTTGGGTCGAATATATTGTCGTTTATGTCGACAATAGAATTCTATTATCTGACACTGACAGATATGTTATTAACACATATAATTCGGGATATAAGCATTGTTAGCAGAATACAATTTTCTATTTTAAGGATTTTTATTCATATATTACATATTTTAAATCTTCATTAAAACTGTGTATATATCAATAATTTTCTAACAAAAGAGTTAAAATCGAGAACAAAGAAGTTATTTTTCAGAATTATGCTTGGAAGAAAACGTACACCTAATTTTACTTTGTAGGAAATAAAGAAACTAAAATCTACCGTCCAAAAACTATCATCTATTGTAACGAATAAATAAATATCTTCTTTTTATTTATAATGCATAGGATGTAAATTTTGATTTCATAAATCAAAATTAAAAGTTTCCAAAAACCAATATTCCCCAGAAATTGGCATTATAATCGAGAGTAATTCATATTTTATTTATGAATTCTTATCAAATAGTTTTTGTTTAAATTTCTCTAAATATTGTTGTGGTCATCATCTAATTATATTGGATATAAATTATTCGTTTTCGTATTCGCTGCTATTGCTAATTTCATAAATTTCCAAATTATAATTCTCCAGAATATCCATTCTGACAGTTTCATTTCGATAAAAAGAGGGTAAACTACACCTTAAGGTTTAAGCCGCCAACGATAGATGACTTGAGATAAACCTATAATTTAGTATCAAACCTCAATTATAATACAATTCTTTTTCTTAAACCAAACTTTAAACTCAAAATCGAATTTAAACTGCCACTGTAAAAGTGGCACTTAATAAAAGAAAACTTTGTTGAGAACACAACACAAATAAAACAGTGTGTAATGTATGTGAACGATATACTAAGATATATTTATTTTTCTCTGTTTCGGAATTAGAATATCATATTCCAGCACACTTATTGATGTTAGAAGAAGCTTCATTCTTAAACGATTTTTGGTTATATTTTGTTATTTGAGATTGGCATGACTGCATTAAATACACAAAATATCTAGGCAACTGACAAAGTAATTCTAATTTATTTGGGAGAAATCACTGTCACCAACCTAACTATTCTATCAAAAAAATCCCTTAATGGAAATTGTCAAATATTATTATAAAAAATAATGTAAATAAAAGCCGAAACAGAGAAAATAGTATAAAACATTCGTTATAGAAGGCAATTCAAGCACTCGTTCGTTCGTGCACTCGCTGCTTCACGCTCGTTCCCCAAATTCAAATTCGAGCTTGAAAAGGTTGCCTTCTACAACTTATGTTTTAATATACTATTCTTCAAACGTCATAAAAGTGACATCTTCTGTGACGTGATTGACAAGGTTGAAGTTTAATTTCTATGCCGCCGTAATATAATTTTTTATTCTAGCCACCGTTTAATTTCTTCGCCGCCGTATGTAGAATCAGCCAATAAGAAGTTACTTGTACAATAGAAATCTGTAATATCGCCCTAAATGTCACTATAAAAACTAGATAACCTAAGAATAAAGTTACTAAAAATTATGAATAACTGACAGGTAACCTACATTTTAAACGTCAAATAGTAATTAATATTTAAAATTTCTACGTTTGAAGAAAAAATAGAATGTGTTATTCAGAGTAAAAGTGTCTGTGTGCCTCGCATTCAATTGTCCGACTCGCTTCGCTCGTCGTGCAAACTTCCATACTCGCCACACAAAGTATCACTTTTACACTTAGTAACACGATATACTATTTTTAGAAAACTTTTATGACACATATCTTTATACAAAAACAATACATTCATATATGACAGTTAGTGATGCCAACTCGTATATACTCGAAAAACTTGACTCTGTCGGGTCTGGCAATAAAATAATGCATATCGCAACTATGATAAAGCGGCATATCCCTTACTTTCTGCGGTATAATACTGTTTAGCAAAGGCCCATATTTGAGCCGCTTGCGTTCTTAATTTAATTTAATTTACATTGGCTGGTTTATCATGAATTTAATTTATTTATATTAATTTAGAAATTTTAAATTAAAATTTTTTTTCTGCTGTTTTATGATGGATTTTAGTGTCCTAAGTTTATCCAGTCAGAAGGTATCACGTGATATGATAGTTCCCCCTAAATATGATTTTGTAACTTTTATTTATTTAGGTAAGTGTAAAAATAATTCGAACACTAATATTTATATAACTAAATTAAATAAACGAAATATGAATAATAAAAGATAATAATAGTTATTTACGATATAAGTGGGGTATAGACATTATTAACGCACGTATTGTGAATTGCCCTACGAGCCCGTAGGGCGAGTTAGGGTAATCACATAGTGCGTTAATAATGTAGTATCCCACGAATATCGTACAAAGTTTTATATATCACCGTTAAAATTGTTTCAAAATAGCTTCACTTCGATAAAAAATAAATTAATCAAGAAGACGATAGGATCTATTTTGTTTGAAAATCACAGAAAAGCGTTAGTAGTCTATGATCGTGTCTTAGTTACCGAATAACAACAAACTGTTATTCTAAATAAATTTTTCTGATGTCAAACCGTTTTGTTGTGATTTTCTTCGAAAATGAGTTTGCCAGGCTGTTCTTCTGAAGAAAAAACGTCCGATGTGCCCGTAAGTATTGAGGAAGAAGCAAATAATGTAATATCCGGACTTGTCCCATCAAAATCTGGAGCCAAATATGAATTGGCATTTAAAAAATATGAGCAATGGTGCAATTTGAAAAACATAGAAAACATTACCAGCGAAAAGGCATTACTAGTATATTTTAAAGAACTAAGTAACAGCCAGAAGCCCTCATCTCTTTGGTGTTACTACTCGATGCTGAAGACGGAAATATCGATCAAGAAGCGCATTGATATAAAAAAATATGTCAATCTCACAGCTTTGCTGAAAAATATAGCAAAAGGTTATAAACCTAAAAAGTCTAAAGTTCTAAACAGAGAAGATACTGTTAGATTCTTGCAGACAGCAGGGAACGAGAAATATTTATGCATGAAGGTTAGTCATATACACAGTGAATCATGTATTTTATTGGTTATAACATATAATAATTTTCAGGTTGTTCTGATTTTTGGTTTGGCGGGTGGATGCAGAAGAGAGGAGCTTACATTTCTGAGGATAAGCAACGTCATAGATGAAGGATCATGTTTTAGAGTCGTAATTCCGGATACCAAAACTAATACAAGTAGAGAATTTTTTATAACGGTTGGAAATATTGATGATATTAATTTAGTTCAGACTGTCAGAAATTACGTGAAACTTCGTCCTAAAATTTGTTCCAATGATCGTTTTTTTCTGGCATACAGAAATGGTCGATGCACGAATCAACCTATTGGGATAAATACAATAGGAAGCATGCCGAAAATAATTGCAGAGTTTTTGGGGTTGCCTGATGCAAAGGAATTTACTGGTCATTGTTTCCGGCGCACCTCCACTACAATGTTGGCAAATGCAGGAGCAGATCTCCGCGACATAAAAAGGCACGGTGGATGGCGTTCTGATTCCGTTGCGGAAGGCTATATACAGACTTCTGCTGAGAATAAGAAGAAAATCGCAGTCCAAATTTTGGGGAAGAATGCAGCAGTATCATCCGAAAAATCTGATGCCACCGTCTCGGTAACTAATTCCAGTTGTACAAGCACACAAGTAAAAACGGCCAGTGTTAACGAAGGTGTTAATTTGTATAATTGTTCAAATTGTGTTGTTAATATTTATAAACAATAAATAATATCTTTTCTTGAATTTGTGAGTTGTCAATTTCATTACCGCACTAGTGTGGTAATAATTTAATTAAAGCACTCATTGGGCTAACAAGTCCATTACATAACTAAAATGAGTGCGATATGGTATAACTTATCCCACGGTGATATATAAAAATAATTAACACTATGAGAAACGAACATAAGCACTAATTTAAGAATAACAATTATTAATAAAGACTTAAACACTAAGATTATTTATTTAAATATTTAACACTACGAACTGTTTATTTGCACGATATATATTTCCACCAACTATTTATATTTACTACTCGTATTAATATCAGACTGTCTTCACGGTCTCTTCTGCTCGGCTTAAATAGTAGAGAAATTAAATTCTAGAGTATTCTCGTATCTTCAAGCGTTAGCACAATAGAAGCGCGGCGAGCTGGTTCTAACAAGTCTGCTAGCGGCAATCGCCTGCAACGTGACCTTGGAATCGCTACAGTTTTATTTTGACACACTCGTATCGAAATATATATATATATATATATATATATATATATATATATATATATATATATATATATACAGGGTGTTCCATTTAAGTGAGCCACCATTGCTATCTCGAGAACTATAAGAGTTACGAAGTTGGTTAAATTAGCAAAGAACCACCATTTTACAAGACTAATACAATGAGCAAAAAAAAAATTTTTTTTCGACCCGTGGTTCTTAAAATACGAGACACAACTTTCTTATTTTAAATGGGAACATATGTTTATTTTTAGGTTATTCGATAGAGTATTTTTTTCTGAATTCAACGATATAAACACATCATATACTAATATAACAAAATAACTGAGAAAAATGCATGTTAGATTTATGTGTATTTTATTTCTCGGAATAACAAAATTTTTCTTTAACCAAAATTTATTGAATCAATACATTGCAATTTTACAATTTTACATCATTGTACATTATTTATTATAATGTGCATGTTGTTTTACAAATATATAAAGCTTCATTTACACAGCTCCAGATACAAGTTGTTGCAAAGTAGAAAATAGGTTCTCTAGGAACTTGTCTACTACACCTTCGTTGCTGTGCTCGTTGGAATGACGGGTGTAACCTGAAACAGACATTAATTTTAAATATATAAAAATGATTTTTATTCTTTGCGTTAACAATTACTCTAATGTTATATTGAAAACGGTTTTATAATATCGGATATAGTTTAACTCTTTTTGGTATTGTAAAATTGGTACTTCCAAATATAAAAATAAATAAAAATGTATAATTTAATAGTATATTATTTAACAAGCATAATATGTAGGCTATATTACACGATGATGTAATTAAAAATACGAGCGGCAGCGAGTATTTTTAATCATCTGAGTGTAATGTAGCCATATTATGCGAGTCAAATACTATACTTTATCTACAACTATCAGGCATATAACAAATCTGATATTATTTGTTAAATATGTTAGGTGTGGGTAGTTCATATACAGCTTAACAGATGGCGCCACAGTAGCACTTAAATGTCAAAATCACTTTTCAAATTGTATTTATTATACTTTTATAAGCATATATATTGATATTTATAATAAAAAATATGTTATTAATAAATTAACAGTTTAATACAATATTATGTGTTAAATTATATGCCCTATTTATTACAGAAAAGTGTAGCGTGTATCATGACATTTCATATTACACTTGTGTAATATGAGTAGTATATTATATGTAGTATCACACGTATAATGTACCTATATTTCAATAGTTGTAGATAAAAGAATATTAAAATTTTGTACCTGTTAATGTATAGATTTAATTTTTTTCACAATATTATAAGTAAATAAATGTTGACAGTTATAAGTGAGATTTTTATAAAAGAAGTGACGCAAAGTATAAAAAATATTATAATTACACGTTTTATTCGACATATTATTCCATTCGTGTTTTTGGAGCATTCTTCGCTGCGCTCCTCTTAGAACTCATGGCAAAATATGCCGTCTTATGAATCTTATTTAATAATAAATGTACTATTTTGAATAAAACAACTTTTTTAGTTATAGTTGTGCATAGTTTATTAAACCCAATTTAAAGACAAGAACTTAACACTTAACAAACAAATAATTAGGGAAGCCGTTGAAAATTTTAAAACTAGGAATATTAATCTCAATCGCAACGAATATTTGGAAATTAGTAAAGCATGGCTTCCTATTTTAAATATCTTATAATTCGTTTCTTAGTTATTTGTTTACTTGCATTGTTGTATTTGTCATTAGCCTGAAGAAGGCAGCAGTTTATGTTACCGAAAGGTTCAGTTTAATAAACTATACAGAACTATAACTACACACGTTGTTTTATTTAATTATTATGAGTTCTGAAAAACATTTTATTAATATATAATTTATTATATTAAAAAATGAGTACACTCTATTTCCCGCAGTTGATCCTCACGTCATGCAATGTAACCAAGTGATTCAAATCGTTGGGGGAAGGGCGATTAATGACATCATCTTGTCGGGTGTAATCGTGTGATTTTCCAAATAAATGAATTTCAAAACTAGCAATATTATATACAAATATAAAAATGGATAAAACATACGAAGAGTTGTAGTTTAAACTATCGAAACTACCAACACACAATGAAGCCCAAAATGACAGAAATGACACGAATGACATTCAATTTTTTTAAATATTTGAAAATACACGTTATCCCTGTTACACTATTGTTTCTATTTCACTTTGGTGGTTGGTTAGTTGCGGATAGCATACCGGAAATTTATTTTATCAGTAAACATAGAGTAGTTTCATACCATAGTTACAGAATAACACAATGTATTGACGCGTTTATTTTATGAGTAAACATAAGGAATATTTGATATATTGGTCACATTTCAAAATCAATCGGTCACAACGACTTCAAAAAGGAACTGTGGGTGTAATTAAATATATGTATTTATTTATTTCAGTTTGAAATGATTTGATTTTTACAATGTCCACTGAAAGATTGAGATAAATCTTAAAAATCAGATGAGCGTTAAAAATCAGAAAAAAATAATAATTTCTACATTACAAAATAAAAATGAATAATTTTAACATTTTTGTTCCATGTTACACGAAATTAATTAAGAAAATATTAAAAAAAGCAATTTTGTATTTTATATATTTTTATCATTTTCTATTATTTTTAGAATTTAAACACAAAACATGTAACAGATTAGATTTAAATATTTGAATTCATATCTCCTAAATATTCAAAATTAGTAGAAATTATCGGACCTTGGAAATATGGATGATTATCATTAACATCTATATTCAGAATCAATACCCATTATATTATATGTACATTTTAATATTATCGTTGATTGAGAAATCAATTGGTTATATATGCAAATAAAAATAATAGTCTTCTTAAAAAATCAAAATTTATTTAAAATGTCGAAGAAAATAGAAAAGAAAAGAATTTAATATGATAACTTGGTGACTAAATTTTGGATCTATTGGTGACATCTATGATCGGCTTCGGAAAAGGTTTTCAAAGAAATCAAAATTGAAATTTCATTTCACGCATTGCAATACTGTGAAACGCTGGTAAAAAGTAAAATAATTAATGTTTCACAGATGTCAAAAATTGTCATATACCCTAGCAACCTCATGACATAAGTAATAACATTTATCAACTATAATACCTCTAGGTCATTAATAGTTACGCAATAATATTACGACAGTTGCCGAAAGCACGTTGCTTGGTAAACGCCCGAGGCCGAAAGCGAAGGGCTGAGACCTAAAAGCAACGTGCTTGAGGAAGTAGTTATAAAATTATGTTATTTATCAATGATATTCGGTGAGCGATTGTAACACTCAGTAAAGAATTATAAATGATGATGATACAGTTTATGGAATATAATAAAAACTTAGAAAACATGAAATTATAATACCATTATTATAAAAAATTAAATAAAAATATTAAAATTTCTTACGAGCCTCAGCCGAAGTAATATTTAATGCCAAAATGGCAAAGAAAGCCAACAAGAAGCAGCAGACGAATTTCATTTTGTTTCTTTACGACGAACTTATTTGAACAGTAGAAGAACCTGACTTTTATATGAATATGGAACGCAAGTTCCACGTGGTGGTGACATGTTTATTGTCTTCATACGAATATTAATTCTTGATATCAGTCAATATCTGGTAAATTTTATGTGAAATGCAAGGTTAGGGAAGTTTAAATGACATTAATTATATTTTTCGAATTGTTACTCTGTAATATTTTTTATATTGCAATAAAAAATATATATCATATACACTCATATAGACATCCAGTTTTTATCAATATGCCGCCAATGTTTTAACGGAAATAAATTATAAAAATAATAATATATACAAAATGAGTTAATTCGAAATAATTAATTGAAATGAAATGAAGTAATGGCAATATAAAAGCAAACAGTCACACAAAAACATTGAATGATAAATTTTCTTATTTGGGGTTTCAGAAGAAATAACATAAGAGAATTTAACATAATAGATGTGACACGACAAGTCTGTGACGACGACGAACTAAGCGTAGTCATTGGCGGATTAACTTTTTGGGGATCTGAAGCGAAATTTTTTTGTTGATCCCAAATAAAATAAATTGCAAATATTGTTCTAAATTCAAAATTTTCTTTCTTTTAATTTACGTTTTTAGCTTGCATTAAGATATCTGCGCTCGGAGTTGTTAGATTAGGGATACGGATACTAAAACAACGTGAATTGACAAAATGAAGGCAAATATTTGACAGAGCCTATTTTATCCCCAACCCATTTGTAAAACGGCGAGGATAAACAGATGATGCAACAATGGCTGACTTAATCGCAACTTGACACAACAAGAAACACTGGATCACATTACACGATGATGGGTTCACATACAATTTGCTTACTTAATTTAATTTTATTTACATTTTTACACAGGCCCGGTATTACAGTCTCTACTTACAAATTGGTTTAGCTAAACTTAAGCTTTCACTTAAACCAATTGTCTCTATTTCAGTACAATGTTTAGTTATGCTTGGGTCGAATATATTTTCGTTTATGTCGACAATAGTATTTTATTTTCTGACACTGACAGATACATTATTTATACATATAATTTGGGATATAAGCATTGTTAGCAGTATTTGTTCTTAGTTATTGTCATTGTATTACATAAATATTATAACAGTGAATACAGTTTTCTATTTTAAAGTATTTTTATTCATATATTACATATTTTAAATCTACATTAAAGCTATGTATG